>BNCR01000011.1:2279281-3753563 GCA_014656515.1 Oryzias celebensis | reverse complement strand
CAGAGTTTTCTACAAGTAGTGCCACTGTTGAAACATCAACAGTTCCTTCAACAACTACATCTAATATTGAGCCTACAACAACACCTGCCAAGCAGACCACAGATGTTTCATCACCACCTAGTACCTCTGTTCCAAGCTCGACTGCTTCCACGTTGTCCACTCTCATGACAGACACAAACACCCAAACGACAGTTCTTGACAACATGACCACAACAGCATCAACAACTAACTCTGAGAGTACACCTGTTCAATCTACAACCACTATTCCTGCATCATCACAATCAACAAGTGTCCCTACTCCTACAGGGCCATTAACATTGAGCACAACTGTGGAACAACAACAACAAACAAGTGCCTTTTCATCAGTGGCAAACTCTGCCTTTACAACAGATGATTCAACAACTGTGCCCACCAGCACTTTGGCACCATCAAGTGCTACATCCACCTCACTCACAACAAGTTTACCTTCCACAAGTGCCACAGCCGCTGCAGCAGTTATTACTACTTCAGCAACATCAACTACAGAAGCTGGGACATCCACTGGTTCAACAGTCCCAGGGACGTCTATAACCATTCTTCCTGTATCATCAAAATCTACAAGTACAGTGAGCCTTAGTGTGCAACCACAAACAAGTGGTTTCTCTACTATCGCAAACTCTCTTTTTACAACAGAAAGAACTCCAACTGAGCCAACGGGCCCTGCTCTTAGCTCAATTTCTTCAACAAAATCTATGGCCCTGACTGACTTAAGTACATTTACTACTGATTCTACAACCATAAATACTGGCAAACCAGAATCATCTACAATTAAACCTTCTACATTTAAAACAACCCAAACTAGTATTGTTAGTTCTGCTATTTCTGGTACCTCTTTTACCTTTTCCACTGCTTTAAGAATTCTCACTGGTGCTTCAGAAAGTAACTTTACAGCTAAAACACCAACTGCTGTCCCAGGAACAAAACCAATATCCTTAACTTTTTCTGCTGTTACAGGTTCTTTTACCAATATGGAACAAAAAAACCCAACCTCTTCCACTCTTACAACAAATGCTCAAAAAGCTACTGCAGCTTTAGCAAGCGTCACAACTCCTACAAATACTACAACTGTCCAAACAAGACAGCCTCCATCTAAAACTACCCTTAAACAACAAAGCTCAGTTTCATCTGGTCTTTCCACCATTTTG
This sequence comes from Oryzias celebensis, assembly GCA_014656515.1. NCBI lineage: Eukaryota > Metazoa > Chordata > Actinopteri > Beloniformes > Adrianichthyidae > Oryzias > Oryzias celebensis. Next base: position 3,752,379 of record BNCR01000011.1, on the reverse strand, counting down.
AAAACAATCTGGACCACTCCAAAAGAAATGATAACCAAGAAACGGTCAACTGTCACGCAGGCAGTGACCATGTTTTTCAAAACAAACACCACTGCTTCCAATATAGATACATTTTCAAGCACAGCGACAGTAGCTTTTGTTCTAGACACTTCTGCTTCTGCTTCAACAGTTTCTACAACATCTTTTGAAGACAAAACAAATTATACTAAAACTGCAACAACTACTAAGCCAACATCTACTGTAGAATCACTAAAAGCTACCATCAGTTCTTCGACAAACACTTCTTTAACCTCAGGCAGAGTAACAGTAGAAACAAGTCCAAATACTCAGAGTGGAATATTGTTTACTAGCATGCCTAAATCCACTTTAGCAGCAGTTACAAATGCTCCATCTAAACCTGCTACAGAAGTCACGAGTCCCAAGCCTGCAACCACATTTAGTGCTGCCCCAACAACAGTATCCTCTTCTGCAACAATAAGTAAAATGGGTTTTTTTATAGTCATTGTGCTAGTTATTATTTCTAGCTTGGTGTGAGACACTAGACAAAATGTTACTTTGTAATCACAAAGAAATATATAAAAACATTCACCTTAAGTCCATGTATTGTTTATTTTTATTTGCTGATTTGCTTGATGAAATATTTATACTGTTGTTCTTCCTTTTTAATATTTTTTGACTGCATATTTTAGGTTTAAGACCCATTCCTTTACAGTTTTGACTTTTTACCTTTCTTTAATATTTTTTTTTTATTATAAATGAAACATTAAAATGAACAGCTAATAAAGTAGACATCATAGTTCTATAGTTTTCTTTGAGTAAGATCTTGGTGAATGTGTTTCAAAATGAATTGTCATTAATTTATTTAAAAATATTCTAAAAGCTATGGGTATGTGTTTCACTTTGGTTGACTAATTATTTGGTGTTTAGTTCTATTAAATATGAAGTAAAATAAAGCATCAATGACAATAATTTTCAATGAGTCACTGTTTTTTTTTTCTCTTGTAACTCATTATGTAGTTTTTTTTTTAAAAGAATGGAATCAGATTTAATTATTGAGACTGTTCTAGTAATTTTGCATAAACACTTCTTATTTCTCTCATTTTCAACCTTTCACAGGGTGCTGTTTGTTACATTTTTTAAATGCAAGTATGTTTGAATAGGGAACTCTAAAATATGCTGGTTGGAGGACATTTCTAGGAAACGGAGATCCAAAAATCTCATCAGCCTCCTGCATCGTTTCCATATGTGGTGGACCGAGTAGCCAAAAAGCAGGACAGGAGGAAAAATATCAAAAAGTTGAAAATTTATTTTTCAAGATTATTTTTTTTAATAACTAGAATGGGGCCCTAAATAGGTTAACTAAACAAGGAAACTCAAGTTTAAAGTTTAACAACATAAGAAAAAGCTAATTAATCTACCAAGAACAGAACTGACTTAATGGACACAAAAGGGGAACATATATAGTGAGTGATCAAACCACTTAAGACACACAAGGGGGACTGAAAAAGACAAACCCTAACAACAAAATATTCAAACACATAAAATTAATCTTTTACATATAAACTAATTTTAACATCCAGTTACCATTAAGAAGTCGAGGATAACTAGAATTTAAAGCAAATAGTATCAACCAACACAAATCTTCTCCTTCCTTCCTGCCCCATGGAAAAGTCCAGTGGGGTGATGGAAGATTCCAATGAGCTGGTTGCCGACGTGTATGTTGTCTGCAGTCTTTCCTCCAGCAGGAGGCAGCATCAGCAACAGCAGTATTGGTCTCTTGGCACTGGTAACTCAGAGAAACTATATATTAATGAACTCAAGCAACCAAAGAATAAATACATATTGTGGTGCATGCATTTTGCTGCCCTGGTGGTACAGCAATGGTGGCAGCCACCACACCATAATAAATAACATCTGAAGTAAAAATTCTTATTACATTTTCCATTTCTAAGGTCTGCACAGTCTTCGGTTTGAATTTCTTTCATTTTGCTGAAGCAAATGACTGGAACTCTCGCCAAAACTCTCTCAAACTTACAGTTCTCCCATCACACAATTTGTTCAAGCAGAAAGTGCATCAGTCCATAGTTAACTGCTGTACATGTTGCGCCTCCGCGCGCTCATTGTCCGCAAAGGCTGTTTATATTCTCTCTGTCACTACTGAATGATAATGAAGGTATGTCATGGGTTTTGTGTCTTTCTTTTTGTTTTTTCTGTTTTACTTTTGCTAAGAATAGTGAAAATTATGCTTAAGTAAATTTACTTTGTGTTAAGATGACAGAATCCAGAACAGGTGTAAATAGTAGTGGTGTTGTCCAGAAGGTGAAGGTTTTCCAGGAGTGTAGGCCAGGCTAAGAGAAAAAAGAGGAAACTGCTTAATAAAACAGTTAAGGCAGAAAAAGTATTTTAACATATGTGGGCTCAATACCACTAGAGGTTAGCTAACAGATAAAGGCTGGCAAAAAAAAGAGTCAAGGGTGAGTATTGATGGGTTGCAGGTGTAGGGTGTCCTCCTCAGAAGTTCTGTGCAGCTGTGAAGACAAACAGAAAGCAGAAGCCAGGAGAAACGACCTAAAGAGTCGAACAGGGCCCTGCCAAACCATGACAGAGTCAAATGTTGTTCCTGTTTGAAAGTCAGTTTTTATTGTGATTATTTTTTTATCTCAATGTTAAATAACAATGCTTTTTGGCAAACACAACATTAGGGCATGCACTCTGTTTCTTTAAACGTTTTTGAATAAATCTTATTTTGTCTTAAGCTGTGCCTTTGTTTCGTTTCTTGGTGGCTATGTTGATCCTGATGGTAAGGAAGACTTAACTTAGTGACTGCATTTGACTATCACACAAGTATTGCAGGATAGTATTCCAGAATATTTTAGCATATTTTTCATTTACGTTCCTTTTATTCTTGACCCCAAGTTATAGTCAGTTGATGTCCTAATGTATGTTTTACAGAGAGAAAAAAAAAACATTACTGAAAATCTCATTTAGCAATGTTTCAGTTTTTTATATTCAGAAGCACTTATGATGCATGCTTTCCACAAATGTAATCACTGCCTTTAATGCATTGGCAGGATGTCACCAGAAGATGGCATCCTTTTAACACAAATATATTTTCAAAAGTTTACTACACTGAACAGCACTTTGTTTGGAGATTAATTCATTCATTCATTTTCTGAACCGCTTTATCCCTTTCGAGGTCACGGGGTGTTTGGAGATGTATATAGAAATATGTAGTATATGTTTGGTCTACACTTTGATCCAATACTCTAAGCAGGTGAACAAGTACACTTTTTTACACAATATTTAGATACAAAGTAAAACAATTAAGAAAAACAAGAACATTTCATAGTATGCGACAGAGTGGCGACTGGTTTAGTGTGTACCCCACCTTCATCAAAATACTAGATGGATTGGCTCAACCCCCATAATCCCAAAATGCATTCAGTGTGTTCTGAAGTTGGATAATACATATGTAGCAACATTTAAAAAAAAGGCAAACCCACAAATAACAGGAAACAAAAACATAATAAAATTAATTTGTGCAGACAAAAATTATTGCTCAAGTTATTTGAACAAGGACAATTCAATACACAGAGGACATCTTCTATCAGTTTATAGCTTATGGAACTAGTCTCTGTCTGCAGTAACTCCACCTAGAATGCAACCACTTCAAAGCTTATGTTCAGATTCAAGTGTGAAAAGCTAAATTAAGTTGTTTGTGCAAAAGGTGAAAAAGAAAACATTTACAGTAGTAATAAAAATAAAACTTGATAGTACTTAGGAAAAAGGTTTAAACATTCATATACATATATATCTTTAAATCAAAAGTTCAGGCCAAAAACCTTAAAAATCAAAACATCCACATGAGTCCTGTTTTAAAAAGACACGATTTTGAAAGCAAACAATTTACATTTCATATGCAATTGAGATGGTGGTTTCAAAACTCTTTTTTTTAAATGGTATTTTAGGACATTTTTATTTTCAAACAGTGCCTTCTAATCAAGTATTAGTTAATACAGGGAGACATATTACCAAACCATATAAACTTTTAGCAAGAATAACTGTTTTGAGTTGTTGTGACCTGTTTTCTGTGAAACTTGTTAACGCTATTCTTTCATAAAAACCAAAAGGATAAAGATAATTTCCTTTGCCACCTTTTGTTTTTAGAGTTCATTGCTGATGAAGCTGGAAAGATTGATAACAACAATGGATGATAAAATCTGCATTACTGCTTTTGTTGTCTTCATATTAAACCATCTTAACCTGTCTCAGCTCCTTTTTGGCAGAAGCAGGCGACATCCTAAACATGTTGGTGTTCCATTGCAGGGCCAGACACAGAGACTGAAAGCCCTACATGTATCATCACTCCTTTAGAAGCAAATTAAAGTTTCCAATTAACCTTTAAATACAATGTTTTGGATCGCGGGAGTAACTGAATCCTGATAGAAAACCCACTCATGGACAAATAGCATGCAAACTCCAGACAAAAGGAACAAGGTGAGGATTGATAGACAAACTCCAATGAAAATTTTGTTTTTGGTGTTTTCAACATGTTCTTGTAGCATTTTTGTCATGATGGAGGAGATATGTAAAATAATATTAAGATTAAAACTGTGTGTCTTAGTATTTTTTTATTTAAATCATGATGTGTCAGAAGCAGACAAAAACCCACAATTTGAAAAAGCTCAGGTTTGTGACGCAGGAGCTTTTGTTGGGCCAAAGTGTCTTCTCCACTCCAATCCTCCACTTGAAGACAAATAGATCCATGAATGTCTTAGTTTTCCTCATCTGAGCTGCCATCTGGCTTAAAATGTACAGCTGGATCGCTCTGATACTGCTGCTTACTCTTTATTTGCTATACTAATGTTGGCTTGAGATTGTGAGGAGCTGTAAGCTACCGTAAACAAAGGGATGTAAACAAAGTCATATCAATGTAGAGTTACTTCTGCACCAACAGGCTTGCCCCAACCCAAAGGCAAATTGCTAATGAAATCTTGCTGCATTGCAGAAAAATATGTCTTAAAAAACAAAACAAGCGTTGCGATTTCTTGCTAAAAACGACATAATCATAACAAAAATATCATTGGGAACAATTTTACAATTAATATATATATATATATATATATATATATATATATATATATATATATATATATAGTTGGAGTGGGACTTTAAACCAAAACCTTTTCATTTTAAGTCAGTCCCGCATTTTTTTTTTCTAAAACTACAACTCCTTGTTTATCATACATTTTTATGACACTGAATGTTGTTTTTTTTTTTTTTTTTTTTTTTTTTTTTGTTTTAAACTTGTCCTGTCCAACAGCTGAGCAAACAGATATGAGCTGAGAGCCTCTTGCATTAGACAGATTTTACTCTTACAATCGGGGGTTATAAATCATTGGGAACACAAAATGTATGTTGGTATAAGCCCCTTTTGTAATTTCAACGAAACTTTATTAATATTAATTTTGTTTGTGTTCTTTTTGTTGGACCGGACGGAAAAAGAAAGGGGGAAAAGAGGGGGGGGGGGTGGTATAGATTCCAGAGGATGACCAATGGAAGGAGAAAGTAGAATTGCAAGTCTACAGGCAACAAAATGCTGAAGCTTATACCCATTACAATAGTGAGTGTTGGTCTAAAATGGGCGGGGCCTGTCCACACACTCAGCTGTTACAAACATACCTGCCGGCTCCAAGAGTGTTCACAAACTTGTCCACAACCAGTTTACACGCACACTTGTGCATACCAACCCACACATGTAAAGCATTACATTCTGACACGCACACTATTTGAAGGTGCAAGAGTGAGCTGACGCCTGTGCTCAGGTGAATGTTATGTTAAGCTGAAGTGGATGAAGGAATGGAAAGAAAAAAAAAAAAGGAGGGAGAGCTCCCAGACATCCCCACACCAAGACCCCCGCCGAGGCAGCAGCGCCGACCAGGGCCCGCCCCCGCACCCATACTGTGGGGTCAATGGAGGTGATCCGCCCGCCAGGTAGTCCGGCCAAGCACCCAGACCAGGGCCCGCAGGACCACCACATGGGCCCCCAACACCCGAGCGCAGTGAGGTACGGAAGCGCAGAGCGCAGGGCCCAGCCCAGTCAGGAGAGCAGCCCCCCCACCGCGCCGGGCGGTCCAGCGCGGGGCCCCACCCCCGAGAGCCCCACCACCCCAGACAAGCCGCGCACCACCACCCAGGAGTTCTGAGCATCCCCCCACCCCAGCCCCAGGTACGAGCCAGGACCCCCCAAGGGAGACCCGCTCCGAAGCTCCAGGCAGTTGCGGAGATCCAGAAGAGAGCACAGCAGGGGTCGGCTACCCCCACCTAGAGGAGGGATGACCAATAGAAGTGGGGGTCCCCGAAGGAGTACGTAGCCTGACCAGGCTCTCCTATGTTGTGACTTAGAAGGGGCCCGTCACCCGAGGGTAAGGACCAGAACCCGCACCACAAGGACACAGACACCCTCCCGGCTCAGATGGAATATGATCCCCCGCTCATGGACTTGCCAGAGGACTGAGGGATCCCTCTCCCCGCGTGGGGAGGGGGCCGCCGGGCCCAGGAGGCCGACACCCAAGAGACAAGGCCGCCACCGCTGAAGGCCCTGTTCCCCCCACCGGGGATGGGGTAGGGGACAGAAGATCAGTATTCCCATCTTCCTTGTGTAATGTATTTGTGTGTGTATGTTGAGGTGTGTTTCTTGTGGTTGAAGGGTGTGTGTCATAAAGGGTGCAGTTAAAATTGGCGAGCAGGGCACTGGGGACATCTCCTGATTGCTTACAGGGATGTCCAATCACCCTCTCGCCAAGGAGCCCTAAATGTCTACGGTGCAGTTAAAATTGGAGGGTTGAGCACTAGGAGGACATCTCCTGCTTGCTGGCAGTGATGTCCCAGCACCCCCCACCAAGGGTCCTACGTGTCTAAGGTGCATTTAAAACCAAGAGAAGGGGGCGAAACTGTGCGGAGAGGGGGGACCACTGCCAAGTGGCTCGGCCCCTCGAAGTATTCCGCAAGCACACCCCCCTCCAACCTAATAAGTGTTTGTATGAGGAAGGAGGGGAGGTCGGGGACAGCTACCAGACTGACCCCCGATGGTGAAACAACCGTCCCCCCGCCCCCCCCAGCATTGGGCCCAAGTCTCCCCAGGGCAGAGGCCCCACCACCCGGAAGCCGACCCCCCAGGCCCCACACCCCCACCCCACACAAAGAGAGAGGAGCCGAGAGGGGGCCATCCCCCAGGCGCAAGCCCCGCCCCCCCCCCCCCCCAAGCACCGCCCCTGTGGCTGCCTGGCCAGGTACCAGCGGGCCCGAGGAAGTCTCAAGGGTCCCATACTGGTGGTGGACCCCCCTTCTTACCCATGAACACCCCCCCCCCCCCCGGCCCGCTCCCCCCAGACCCCGCCATGGTATGCTTCCCCTGGAGCAAACGCAGGCCCCAAGAGGGTTGCCCCACCCCGTCCCAGGGCCGGAGAAGGAGTGATCCCAGCCCCCGGGTGCAGACGGGCCACCCATCCAGCGCAGGCAGACCCCCCAGGACCAGGGCCCCACGCAAGCCCCCCCAGCGCACGCAGAAGGACCACCCCCCCGAGCCAAGCCAGACCCCCACCCAATGCACCACCCACACCCCCCCCGCCCAGGCCCGGGAGACCACGCAGCCCCCGCGCTTGGCCCATCCAGGCGCCGTACCAGACCCCCCGACTAACAGAGCCCCCCCACCCCCACCAGGTGCCAGGGAGGCCCCGACCCCGGCACCAAAATCCCGGCAGACATCCAGGGCGCGGCGACACCCAAGAACCCCGCCCCCTAAGTTATGGCGTTAGCTATGGGAGACCAGAGAGCCCGAATTCCTTCCAGGTTATTTGAACTCCTAGTTGACATTTTTTCCAAGCTGATATGATCCAATAGCAGATTCCTGTAATGACTTAGACTAATATTTTTCTTGTTTTTCCAGTTTAATAAAATTGTTTTTTTTGCTATACAAAGAGTTATGAAGATTAAAGGTGCTAATCTTCCCTCTGTATCGATGGCACTCATGTCACCCAGCACACAAAGTGAAGGTGAGGCTGTGATTGAAACCTTAAGCCAGACTGATAAATCAGCACATACCTGTTGCCAGAGAGCCTGTACAGGTGTACAGAACCACAGAGCATGCATGTAACTGTCAGGTAAATTACTATCACAATGCTCACAAATGTCTGAGTTTTTGAGACCCATCTTGAACATCCTCTGTCCAGTAAAGTAAATTCTGTGAAGAGTTTTAAATTGGATTAGTTGTAGGTTTGGACTTTTTGTTAGTTTGAAGGTATTTAGACAAATTTCTGACCAGCAACAACAAAACAACTGAATGTTGTTTTGTTATTCTTTAAGTTTTCATACATAAAAAATCCAATAAATCTAGAACGATTTTTATATACCCCTTTCTACAAAAAAAATAAACTTCTGTCTTTTGTTTTTTTTTTTTTTTTTTTAGCCAAGACAAGTCTAGTTTTACTCTTAAATATAAACTAGTAGATAGCTTTTAACCATTAACTGTAAAAAAAAAGAATAAGTAGAAGCTTAAATTGACATGTTTATAGATTGTTCACTAAAATGTCTTTCAGAAAGCTGAATTGGTATATATTTGCTGTCCTTTCTTAGTTTTTTAAGTGGCTTATTGTGAGTTTTGGTGTGCTGTTGAGCCATGAACAATCTGGGCTACATTTAACATGTTGTAACATGTTTGCAAACAGTGATTTGGGGCATTTCTCCATGCAGACCTATTTAATCCACTGGTGAAAAGTGGTCACTACAGTAAGACAGCTACTAAAACGTCTCTTTATTATATTAGTTTATGTGGTAGAACTTCATACGAGTCACTAGAGTGCTCTCTGCTTCCATAGTTCATTGAGTTTAATTTAGTGGTCAGTAGGTATAACTGCAAGTAAATTTACTTTGAATCCAAGATGTCTAATCAACAGCCACCCTCGATGACCACCGTTTGCATTTTCTGTCAGTCCTTCAATACTGAAAGGGCCTGACAAGTGACAAAATATAATGATATGCAATAACATCTGGGGAAGGATAACATTTGTTTGGAATATAAAAATTCTTAAGTACAATATGTAGAAGATTATGATTAACCATGTGTCCACTGAAGTGGACATCATGCATCCCTTAGTAAATGTTTAACACATGTGATGTGATTGATGCATTGTTTCATGTGACTGTTTTTATTTTAATTCAGCACAAAATTAGTATACTTTCAGCTATTTATAGGTATTTAATAGAAATGCACATTATTGTACAGTTTTCCTGTAGTCTGAGTTATTATAATAACTATTTTATCATAGTTTGTGGACTTCAATACCTGCAAAGAATAAGGCAACCTACAGAATAGTCCAGGAAATAGTTCCAGGGGCTATAGCACTGATGAAATCTTGCACTCTACAATAAAGCAAAAGTGGAAGACACAGTGGAAGCCCGCAGCCCGTAAAATGGAGAGCAGTCACTAAAGTAGCCCGTGAGGTCAGCTTAGGCAAAGGATATCCCTGGCCCCAACTCACTGAGATAAAAAATACCAATAGATACTATAATGCTGCATTCACCTTAAAATCAAATACATCTGCATGTTATGCAGTGTGCCACTGTGTCCTGGACACTTGGCAAACTTTCATAAAGCCTACAGGTGTGATGAACGAATTTATTTATTTGAATACGGACAGATATACAAATATAGACATACAGCAAAGCAGTAGTCCCGTGCCTATACCATTGTGCTTATAACAGAAGCTAATTTGCAGCACTTGTCCCAAGATGGGCTTTTCACACGGGATAAAAGATAAACATGGAAGAGTAAGGAGATATAGAAACAAAAATACCAGTTTCTTCCAACATGCTAAAATAACGTCTTGGTGGTACTGTCTTTAATCCTTGTAAAACTTTAGGGACTCACAAGAAGGTTTTTTCCTGATGGGGATGGTTAAATACATTTAGATGTAAGCGTCATGGCTGGGTGTAATTGGTTTTCTTATTCTTTTTTTTTTCAAGTGTTAAAATTTATCAGAAATTGCTTAATTGTTTTTTAAAGCATAAAAAGCAGCAAATGTTTATATATTTACAAAAGAATACAAGTTAATTCCTTTTTACATTAGGTTCCTAATGTTTACTGTTGAGTGCTCAGGCACATATAGTCAGTTGACATGTTTGTATGTGTAATAAGAAAAAATTACGTAAAAAAAAAAAAAAGTTGAACATTCTTTTTCATGTCTTAAAAAAGAAAAAAAAACACTTGTAAAAAAAATCTTGACCAAGGCTTTCATAACGTATGCCTCAGAGGGCTAAAGCAAATGCTAGTTTAACAAAACTAACACATACAATAGTATGAATATAAATAATGGGTTTAACATTTAGCAGACAAAAGCTCTGAGATCCATATTTTAATTTCATTATTTTTTAGCTCCTTCGGGCTACTGTTATTTAATTAATTTCATATAAAACCTTTCATTTGGTCGTTGGCAAGCATCAGTTCCTCAAAGATTCTCTCTTTTTAAACCATTATACAATTTTGTATTCAACTGAAGTTTTGGTTTTGCGAGACAGCTTTAAAAAACATAAAAGAAAACATCTTTCAGGGAACTTTGAAATCCTGTCAAGAATTCCTGCCTCTGAATGTCAATAGGTTTTTTTCTTTTCTCTTAGTTTCTGACTTGAAATATATTCAATTTGCTTGTTGTTGTTTTTTTTTTTTTCTCTTGGAAGTATGTTGTGCGTAAGAGCTGCAAGTTACTCATTTGAGGCATGTGTCCTGCCAGTCCCATTTTATTTGTTTTGATTGGCTATTTGTCTCTCATTCCCACCATTTATGCCATTTTGTTTTCCTTACTGTACCTGTTTTTTTTTAATGCCCTTGTTTTGGCATACTTTTATCTTTTTATTATATTCATTGGCTCTTTCCCTCAATGTCTTGGGTTGATTTTTTTAAAACTATATGCAAAGTCTGAACAATTGTAGCAAGTAATACATTTATGATTTAAAAGCATTCCTAAATTGCAAAAGTCCTTGGAAAAAAAGGATGTGACTACAGCCTAAAATGTTACATGGCTTTTTTCATTTTTATCGCGTTTTTTTAAAGACCAAAGCAGGTCGCAGTTATCACTCTCCCATTTTCACACACATTTATGCACAGATGGCAGCAGAGTTCTGTGAAATGGGTCAAACCAGGCCACCCAGACCGTTGTGGTTTTTATATGCTTGCCTAAAGAACCAAAAAGCTGGGTTCTAAAAAACTGAAATTGCATACAGTCTTTGTCCAGGACAATAGGGCTTTTGCCGATATTGCCTTTCAAATAAACACTTGACATTGAAACCAAGGGTCCAGATTTAGAAAACATCTTCGCTGACCTTAAATGTGTAACAATAACATGTCACTCACCAGATTGCCTCTTACTCCTGAAACATACAAAAAGAACAAATTGGAACAAAGAAGTCAAAGCTTTGAAACCTTATTTTGTGTAGTTGCTAATTAAAGGGGAAATCAGGTATTCATTCTTTGTCATTTTCATTGTGTCTCATAATTAGAATTCTTGATCTCAACAATTTGATTTTCATACGTTTCAACTTATCAAAGCAATGTTGTATTTAGATTAGTTGCTTTGTTTTTGTCTTTGTTGCATGATGTTCCACCCAGCTGACTCTAGCAATGACGAATTCTGGACATGCAAGTATTAGGCAAGAAAGGTAAGAGTCACAATCACAAGGCAAGTTACTCAAGTAAAAAAACATTTCAACACAAAAAAATGCCATCCAATTGTTTTTGTTTTTAAATCAAACTTTCATTGTGACGTCAGAGTAAAACTAGAAAAACCTGAGAAATAACACAGGAGGATGTAAGGACAAGCTTCTCTTTAATGGAAACCAGCATCATCCACCCCTCTCCTGAGTTTAATGCCATGCATTGTTTGTCTGTAAATATAAAAGGTCAACCAAAAGCTTCACAAATCCACTCACTCCAGACCGCTCTTCAAGCAAAGACGTCTCCTGTAAGTTGATTATCATTTCTACTGCTGTATACTATTTGTAAAAAGGCTTGCTTATTTCATGCTGTTTTTAGGTGCTCCTAAATAAATTGATTTCTAGAAATTACATCTTGAAAGAACTTTTTTCTTGTACTTAACTGAAATTGCAACAGAAATGTAGGGATCTAAGAAAAAATAGACACATCCTTCAGTTTGGTTTTAGCAATTTGTAAGTTTGATTGGAAATTGATAGGGTTTCTATCTATGTTTAAATGAAAAGGTCCAAAACCATAACAGAGGCCAAAACAGAAGTAGAAGACAAAAAAGATCTGAAGTCTATAGAATGACAGGTTTTAAAAATAAAAATGTATGTAGATATGTAAAAAACTCTTAAGTGAAAAGATTGGGTCATCGTTCATCTTGAACAAAGGCTTGTGTAAAAATTCTCGAAGAAATTCTAGATTTGACTGTAAGTATGGCTACTTAGGGTATAACAGTACACTCCTTAATGTGTTTAAATTCTATTTTTTAATATTTACATATCCAAAGTCCAAAGAAACAATAGCTTAAGTGAGTAAAAACAATTGCAACCCTGGAAAATGTAACTGGTTGCTATATTAGGTTAACAAAAATGAAGATACGTAGCCCACTACATATCCCCTTTTTTTATTATAACTATTAATAAAATTTTCCTGAATTTGTGATCATTATGTTTTTAGAGACAACAGAAAAAAATCATCATGATTGCAAACCTTTGCTTCATTCTGCTTTTTGTTGGTAAGTAAATTCTTTTTTCTATAAATCATCAATAATTATTTCTCAGACATAAACTTTTTTGCTGGACATCCAACTATTGTTAAATAACATTTAAAAAAACTCTGTTAAACAGGTTCTTCGTGTGGAGAAATTATGTCAACATCAGCCTATACACCAACCACAAATACAACAGCTGAAACAAACACTAATGCAACGACAGCTGGACCTGCAACTACTGTGCCAACAAGTAGTCAAACCAATCTTGTGGCAAGTGGACAAACCACCACTCCTGTAGGAAGTGGACAAACCACTACTCCTGTGGCAAGTGAACAAACCACAACTCCTGTGGCAAGTGGACAAACCACCGCTCCTGTGGCAAGTGGACAAACCACCGCTCCTGTGGCAAGTGGACAAACCACAACTCCTGTGGCAAGTGGACAAACCACCGCTCCTGTGGCAAGTGAACAAACCACAACTCCTGTGGCAAGTGGACAAACCACCGCTCCTGTGGCAAGTGGACAAACCACCGCTCCTGTGGCAAGTGGACAAACCACCGCTCCTGTGGCAAGTGGACAAACCACCACTCCTGTGGCAAGTGAACAAACCACAACTCCTGTGGCAAGTGAACAAACCACAACTCCTGTGGCAAGTGGACAAACCACCGCTCCTGTGGCAAGTGGACAAACCACCGCTCCTGTGGCAAGTGGACAAACCACCGCTCCTGTGGCAAGTGGACAAACCACCGCTCCTGTGGCAAGTGGACAAACCACCGCTCCTGTGGCAAGTGGACAAACCACCGCTCCTGTGGCAAGTGGACAAACCACCGCTCCTGTGGCAAGTGGACAAACCACCGCTCCTGTGTCAAGTGGACAAACCACCGCTCCTGTGGCAAGTGGACAAACCACCGCTCCTGTGGCAAGTGGACAAACCACCATTAGCACTGCAACACCAAGCACCTTCATCACCACAGCATCTACAACTACAACCTCTAATGCCTTTCCTCACAAAATCAGCCTCTTTTTGGCCTTTGTGGCAACATTGACACATTTTTTTCTGCATGTTCTTGTTTAAACTTTGTTGATTTAAAGGCAAAGAAGGGATGACACCTGTGCTCTTGAATGGTGTAATTAATCTGTTTAATAGAAGCTTGTAAATGTTTGTTATTTATGTACACAAATATTTTTTTATTCTGGCTGACTTCTTGACATCTACTGTTACTTGAAGTAAAGAGCTATTCTATTCATCTGTTATTAGAACTATGACCCCTGGTGTAATATTTTGTCTTTATTTGAAACATATTTATTTAAGTTTGTCCCAACCTCTGTAATAACATGAGAAGCAATCGCTGTGGGTTCTTTATTATTTCAACAGAAAAATATTCTGACAAATGTTTTCATTAAAAGTGCAGCAAAGATTTTTTATCTGCGTCATCTTCTTTCAGGTTTTTGAAATTGTTTTCCCAATTCTTTTGAGTAAAAAAAAAGTTTTGGCTTCTAGCTGGTATTTTCATCCTGCTTTTTCCATCATTTCATTCAAGACTGCAAAAAAGTTTTTATGATTAAAAAAACTCCACACATATCTGCAAGAAGCATCTCGATACAAAAAAGGGCCCAGCAAAGTATTAATTTAGCCCCAAAACACCCATAGGTTGTCTTAAGAAAAGAACTGCACAATAAAAAAAAAGAAAAGTTTGGTATTTCTTTCTTAGCAGCTGCAACTTTGTGTTCAAGTTTACATTTCTGAGATTCCTATAAAACCAAAGACAGGATTTAGCCACTCTAATAATTTTTTGCTCCAAATATTGTATTTGATTTTGTCTGCATTAAAGTCCCATTCCAATCCTATTATCTCTTGGTCGATAGTAAAAGCGTTCCCAGGGATCTCTTAACTATGGATATGCTGTTTTTTGGGGGTTTTTTTGGGTGGGGGGGTGGGGTGACTGTCATTTTCTAGGACATAGTTTCTGCAGAGCAGCAGCAGTTCATCTGAAGTTTGTCTCTGAGTTGTTGTTGAACTGTTGGTGAAGGAAGTCTCCCCTCATTTCTAATCATCCCTTTGTTTACACTCTCTCCTGCTAGCTTACAGCCCCTCCCAACCTAACCAGTGCAACAAAAATGGCGAGCAGTATTGGAGCTATCCAGCCCTATAGTTTTGACCTTGGTGCCAGCTCCAACAAGGAAAACAACAACATAAATTAATCTATTGGTCTGCAAATGAATGCATCGGAATGGAGCAGAACAGGGAGCTTGTGCCCCATCTGCTCCTGATTCACAATGACTAAAGAATGAAGAAAAACTTTAAGCTAAAATTTTAAGCTTAGTTTTCTTCATGTATATATCCTCTATCATTAAAAAAAATTATCCAAGAACGAGCAAAAAACACCAAAAGCACAACGTTTGGAGTGGGTCTTTAAACTACAGATGACTTTCAAATATCCCCTACTGTTGTCTTTTCATCTGAATTCTACCCCCCTTTTACTTAATCGACAAGTAAAACCATATTGACACGTACAACATGTTTTGATTTCATGTGTTTGCAATGCAGTAAAATTAATTGAGGCAGTAAAATACCTTTTTTGTTCTTCTTTTTTTTTTTTTTTTTTTTTTTATAAAACTGATATAATCTCAAGTACCAAAATGTATCAGAGGCAAGACATCTTGTAGAAGACAAAAATTCTTTTTTTTTTAAGTTTTAGCATTTTAAGTATTAAAATATTTTATTGGGTATATGTTCACAAACAAAGTACTAATTGACAATGCTTTTGTCATAAAAATACAAATACAGTAAATACTGTGAAACCCTGTAAAACAGGGACCAACAAAGTTGAAAAATAGGAAGAGTTTTATTTATTATTTCCATCCTCCTACACAGAACAGAGAAAGTTTTTTTTTTTTTTTTTCTAAACTGACTTTGGCATAAGATATACTAATGTTTAACCATTTAAAGAGGAATTTTGCTTAGTAGAGCAGGCAGAAATGCATAAAGTTAGAGGCACTCAAATCAGCAAACATGAATTTGCATGCCTGGTCTCCAATAAATCCTTTAATCCCTCACAAATGTTAGTGTATCTCGTCTGCTCTGGCTTAGATTTGCTCTACTGACTGTATTTATTCAACTCTAATGCATAAATATAATCTCTCAGCACTCACTACAGACAATTCAGTCTATGCCAAAGAGAGAGAAGAAGGGAGTTTGTTTTAATGCTCTTTAAATTCTAAACAGCAACTTAGTCAAGTATGACTAAGGTGTGGAGTTGCCGTCACCTTTTTGTTTTCAGTGGCCATGCTATTTGGGTGTGAGACCAGCAACAGACACACAAGGACAGGCAATGTGTCAAATCACTGAGGAAACGGCGTCAGGGAAGAAGGGTGTGTTCCTTTACTAATCACTGTGAATTTCTAAAGAACAGCTAAAAAGGAAAATATTTATACTACACTGCACTTTAACAAGGAGAGATCTTAGGAATCCAAATGACAAAGCTTTATATGTAATACAAAAAATGCATGACTTAATCCAAAGTATTTTAGCGGTTTGGCTCTGGATAGATGAAGTCTTTATTTTGGTGGGATAAGGCCAGATCATAGATAGGTATACCTCAGAGCTTAGATGCTGATGGTGGTTGAGGCCAGTCGACAACATAGTATTGGTCCAAGTGGGGAGTGGGGCAGACGAGAGCCGGCTAAACCGTCAAGAATGTAGAAGGATAATCATTCATGAATTCCAAAACAGAACTTGTGATCGTGTGAGAAAAAAGCCGGGGAATATAGCTGTGAATGCTAAATTGATGAGTGGTGTGCAGAGTGAGTAACGCCAGAACCCAGCTTACCCAGAAGTGAGTTCTTCCTTATTGTAGATCTTTCAAAATTTCAATTCTTTCTTGTTATGTTATTGGCATATCCTCTAAAAGTGACCTATAAGGGTTTTAAAGATCTCAATCTAAATTTTATTTTAAAATGCTTTGATGAGAAAGGGCTGTTGACTGAGCTTGAAACTCTTCTGAGGATTACTAATCCTTCAGTTAAAAAAACACCCACTGCCAGTCATTATGCTTCCAAACACCATTTTGAATAAAATCTGTAAACTGATAAGAACTGATATGGCAAATTAAATTTGCAACAGTTTGAATGACGTTAGCACATACAAATTCATAGCTTTAACATAACAAATTTATTCGAATCTTTTAGCAATTTACCCTTTTAGGTCTGAGTTCTCTTTTGAGCTAACCCTCTACACACATAGTTATAGGGTTCCAGTTGAGCAGAACTAACTACTATGATAATATAACCCTAAAAGTTATGTCCACGCTTGTGGAGGCCTGGTCTTGGTTATAGTTGTCAAGTTAAATCAAGTGATTGGATGACAAAACACAGTAAGACTCTCCAGAAAACGACTTAAAGTACCTGTACAATGCTGTGGGGATCCTCTATAAAATCACAAAAAAAGGCACAAAGAAAAGCATTTCAGCAAATCTTATACGTGCATTGTTTTGACTCTTAAACATGAATACTGCATCTTGGACTGGTAATAATAACACAACTGACAAGAAAAACAGTAAACGCAAAAAAGGAAATGGAAGGCATGATAAATTTTCATGACACACAAGACATTCTTAACTTAAACACACAAAACAACAGCAAGACAAGACAAACTAAAAGCTTATAATTGTTCTCAGTACTGTCTTTGATACAGAATCCTTTGTGTGGGTCAAACAGTTTTAGATAATCAATCTTTTATTGAAAAAAGATCAAATACCTCAAGCCATAACCCTTTCCTGAGCATATTTGTGTTTAACTAAAAAACGAATCCATTTAACATTATATGCAGTTTTTTTTCTTGAATGTAAATAAAATAAAATCATAATCCCCAAGCAAAAAAAATATGTTTTTATTCAGTTTTATCTTTTTTTGCTAACACTAAACCAAACTACTGAGATGTTGTTTATGAGTTTACGCAGTAGTTACAGGATATTCTTTTATTTAAAAAATTGTAGAGGCTAGTAAATGACTCAAGATCACATTACACCCATGCCAGTATGATGTTTGTCTCACATATTCTCATGCTTTGTTTCACTGAATCACTAAACATGACTTTGGTTTCGGCTCACACCCAAGGCTGAATAATAGATGTGTTGGTGACTCTATCAGTTTCACGATAACCACATTTAAAGAAAATAGATGTTTATGTAGTTAAAAAAAAAAGGCAGACAGTCTTCATATACATGCTTGTTAATTTATTTACTTTTCAAGATAATGTCAAAATAATGTCAGTAAAGATTGATTAAAACTTTTTATCATTTTTGCATTAAAAACAAGGGAGTCTTTTAAAAGACATAAGTAAATAAATTAAATAATAATTACAGTACATCATAGTTTGCCGAGCCAGTTTCTATGAAAATTTAAGACTCAGTTTAGTTTTTAAAGTGTCTCTTCGTGTTCCAATTAACATCAGAGAAAACCTCTAGTTGTATCTTATGATAAAGGTGATTAGACCATATATACAGGCACTTAAGTGCTTGTTAATGTATTTACTTTTCAAGATAAACTTTTTATATTAAATGTCAGCATTATACCTCTGAAGACACAACTTACACAGTCCTTTTTTTTTTTTTTTGTTTTTTAGAAAAGCTCATTAAAACTCCTTTATATAATAACTCCTTTCTTATTCACATGCATTTTGTTTATGATTATTTGGATCTTTGTTTTGAAGGTTATTTTGACATTACTGAACTTTTTTTCAGACGTTTTCTAAAACACTTGAATGAAAAGTGGTCTTACACAGAAAGAAATAAAGATTTAATTCAGCTAAGTACCAAAAAATATTCAATTTAACAATATTTTTGGAGTGTATTTCTATGTTTCTAATTCAGTAGTGAAATACTGTGACCATCAGACAAAATCTTCAAACAAACATGACACCTCTGGGTTTTAAGGCTGCAGTGCTCTTATTTTAATTGAATTTAAAAAGCCCTTTTTTATTTGATGCTGCATCAAGTTGTGCGTTGCTTTGACACCATTAGAAAAAGAAAAAGTGACCTGTAATAATGACTAACAAGGCTTTCTTTGAAATACAGCATAAACCACAGCAATGATAATGCGGGTGTGTCACCCTCTGGAACCACCCAACCAAAGTATGTTGACACTGCAATTATGAAACTATTTGGCTATCAACCACATGCACTTGACTTTGCACAGATTTATCTTTATCTGCCGCTAGGCGGTTTTCAGTCAGTTCCAGCTGTAATTTAGAGACATGAACAGCAGAGGGCAGAATCAGAGTGGGATTTCAATACACAAGAAGTGTTCTGCAGCTTCCTGTGTTCCTTATCTTTTCCAGTAATATCTTACTGAGAGCAGGTGTGTTCAGCTCTGCTTTAAATGTAGTCAATAAAATATTTTGCAATCACTGATATAATGTTTCTGATTTTCACTGACCATCATATTTTCAATTCAATTCAATAGCCCAACATCACAACCAAAGCCGTCTCGATGAGCTTCACACCAGTATTTATGCCAAGGACATTAAGTAAGTCATAAAAGTATAAACAATAGCTGGTTGGTAAACTAAACTAAACAGACTAAGCTAAACTGGCATCCCTGCCCTTAAACCCTACTTCTAAATGAGGAAAGATTCATAAAAAAATCCTATCTTGGGGGATAAAAATAAGAAGCTTAAGGGATGTCCACATGAAGGAGAGATTCTCTCCCAAGACGGACATGTGCTTGAACTGTTAGAAAAAAAAATAGCTTATCTAACTCTACAACTACATGTTTGAATAGTGTAGTAGATGGGTTTCATCCAGATTAAATTTTGGGACAGCTGGAGGTGTGAGACGAGCCAGAGGCGAGGTTCACAGCGAAAGACAGAAGAACAGATGATCCACCTGGAATCTCTGCCGCTCCCCCCGAAGGGGAGTGGGGAAAAGGGACAACACATGAATCGCACTGCACCAAACAGAGGCATGATGAATAAAATAAAAAGTAATAATGAAAAAATGATAAAGAATCGAGGAGAGAAGTAATAAAGGACAGAACCCCAGTGCACCATACTGTCCCCAGCGTCTACCTTCTAGTAGCCTGCTAGTAACTAATTGGTTTTGAAATTTGATTCAACATGTCAATGGTAAGTTGCATGAATATGGCACAAATAGCGGGTGGTAATAATAATAACAGTAATAGAGAATCTGCAGTTTTAGCATGTCAGTATAAAAATATTATTAATCTAATCTAAGCCTGCATAAGCCCATTAAGCAGATGGAATAGGGTACCATGGCCCGATTTTTTAAACCATCTTCCCTCTGCTTAGTTCCACAGAGAAGTATGTATAATGGATATCATAAAAATTATAAATATTCCTCCAAAATTCATTACAGTAGGTGAGGTGGGGGCCGCAGTAAGTTAAATATTATCTAGCAATAACCCTGTCCAAAGAGGAATGTTTTAAGTCTAACTTTGAATGTGGAAACTGTGTTGGTCTCTCTTGCATGAGCTGGGAACTTATCCCATAAGACATACAGTTAGAATGATACACATTGAATTTTAATGCTCACTTCTTTTATTTCGTTTAACAGTAAAGATTGATTAAAACTTTTAATCATTTTTGCATTAAAAACAAGGGAGTCTTTTAAAAGACATAAGTAAATAAATGAAATAATTACAGTACAGAGCCAGTTTCTATGAAAATTTAAGACTCAGTTTAGTTTTTAAATTTTTCTTTGTGTTCCAATTAACATCAGAGAAAACCTCTTCTAGTTGTATCTTATGATAAAGGTGATCAGACCATATATACAGGCACTTAAGTGCCACTTATTGACAAGATTAGTATGATGTACACAGACCGTATGGGAGTCTGAGAGCATTTCTAACCAATGATTGAAACGCAATCATTATTGACAGTTTTTTTCTGATGGTCTTTATGTACAAAGTAGCTCTCAAATCTGAAAAAGACCCATGAGTCACACTGTGTGCAAATGTTGTTCAACTCATCTATGTCAAAGATCTTTTTGGGTTGCTTTATTTTATTCTGGTTTAGAGTTCTTTTTTTTAAAGGAATGGTGAAAACCAACATTTTATGCTTCTTACTAAGTAAAAGAATTCATATATCCAAATGTCAATATGTCAGGAGAGAGAAAAATACAGGTGCAGTAAAAGAAATGCGTGTTTTGAAATGTCACAATGCATTCCATGACGTTTTTAGAAGACCTGAGAGGTTGTCAGATTCAAAGATTATTCACGATCCCCAAAAAATTGAATTCTGAATTTGTTTTTTTCACTTGGTGTTGTCATTTTTTGCTGCTAAAAATGCTTTTTTGATTAGTTTTTGTCTCCAATTTTACAAGATGCAGACAACAAAAATGCGACAAAACATTTAATTTTAAGTACAATTTTGTTCTTTTGTTCTATCTTACTATTACTATTAACTTTTGAAGCTTCTTGATTGTGTAAATTTCAATTTTTGTTTGCTATTATTTATTTTGAAGGTTTACTGCCAGTTTTACTGTTAAATAAACCTAAACACTTTAAATGAAGTTGATGTGTAAATAATTATGGATCAGTCTTGTGTTGTGGATTAGCACATAGCAGTGATAGAGATGTTAAAACTGCACAGATTACTTCAAATGTATGTGTATATTTTATATCATTTATATGAGATTTAATTAGAACAAAATGTATCAATAAGGTGCATGCAGAAACAGAGAGTGAACTTAAAAAACGAACAGACTTCCATGTAAGACTGAGCAGCATCAGCATCAATGCACAGATTTCCATTCCAGCAATCTGTATTTTTTTGTCTGACTTAAACTCAATGCATCCATTTTTATTTTGCTGAGAAATCAATAAAGCTGTAGGGAGCTTAGGCTTTTAGTGTTCCTCCGTGTTCCCACTCTTCATCAGACATTTTGCTTATGCAGACCTTTACACAGAATAAATAACTTAATTCCAAAACGCCTCTACTTTAACTCATCTGTCAGAATATGAACTGCTTAATGTAAATTCTTTCCTTTTATGCTTTGATTTTTAGTGCTAATATTCTCTGAATTAAAAGAAGAACCGGCCAACTTGGCTGCTCTTCAAGAAGCTTTTAGAGGATTAAGACTAAAATGGAAAATCCCTTTACTGTTTGTAAATTAGAGGCTGTAGAATATAAGGCTGTGCTGCACCTCCACTTCCATCAGCTGCTTTAAACAAACATTTAACACGTGCTTCTTTTAAACAGTACATCTGAAACCTATCTGTAATGTTATTGGCATCCTAAGCAGATCTACAAGCTAATTGTCTTTCATTTTTAACTCCTGAGAGTTTCCTTTCTTAAAAGAATATTTCCATGAATCTGAATTCCATCTATAGTGTTTTCATTAACACTTAATCCTTTTTTTCCTCTTTGATTTACCCTCATCTTGAAACCTCTGCCAGCTCTCAGTTTTTTTTTCTTATCCTATTCTTTTTCTATCAGTAGATGTGACAAAATCAGCTAAACCTGATGTTTTTAAGCATTTTTCCCTCAAAAGAATGAGGTATTTGCCTCGCTGCCTTTTCTTCCTTTTGCTTTCCTCATTGTTGCTGTGCCAATAGCTTCAGGCCTGCTTTCCTTTGAGGTCCCCTGCTTTTGCCTCTGTTGCGGCTGACTTAAGAGAAAAGGCGAGGAACATCAACTTGGATGCTTTGATGTTTCATTGTGCCAACAGGGGAAGATTTTTGCTTTTAAGAAAGAGCTACAGTGGAGGCAGAAGGAAGTTAATAGCATAATTCATTCAAATCTACTGGGTGTTTGATTTAGAGACTGTTAAACTACATGACTTGACACATGAGAAGTCTCAGAGGTTGTTCTTTCCGCTCAAGGTTGTTTCTAACGGGTTGTGTTGTTGGTGGAAGCTGCAGGAAAAAACAAAAGCCAATATACCTGACAGAGCAGAAAGCAAAAGTTGGCAGCAGTGAAGTGTTCAAGCAACCCGTGAAACAGTGAGGGCTCAGATCTGTTCTGTCCTGTCTCCTCTCAAGGTATCTTTACTTTCCTATCTTCTGACTGGTCAAAAAAAGTTTTACTGATGCAAAACAAGAACACCTAATGTGTGTTAGGGCTAACAACAAGGGCAAATACTGAGATATAATAAGTGATACACTTAATACTTACAACCTGTTTTGTGCTAAAACTTTTTTAATTCAACAAATATTATAGCGGAGCCAGTTAAGTTAATATTTCAAAAAATCATGTTTTTAATATTTTCTACATACCAATAAGAAGAAACAGTATATAATATATGCCAATGACAGAAATTAGTCATTCAAACAGAAACGTTTCAATTTAGCAGTGTGGAAAACGTGCTCTGTGCCAGCCATCCAGCCATTTCAATAGTCAAACAGACCAAAGACGACCTCCTGCAGCCTTTCTCTACGGGTCAGTTTTCTTTGTTCTTATTGAAAGCTAACATAAAGAAATATGGCAGAAAATATTTGTGTTGGAAAATACATTTATTTTGAGTTTTGATGTTTCTATCGTAGAAAAAAAAACAACCGTATCTAATATTTTCTCCTGCTATATTTTTCCAGATTATTCCTTCATTCAATTGCTGCATTTAAAGTAAACTTTTCCTTCAAAACTACGGACAATTCAAGGCTCTATAGAAAAGTGAGTCTGTCTCTTTAAAACCATCTGAATCTCATAAGAGTATGGAATAAAAACAAATCTTACACAATGAAAGAACAAACTTTGAACAAAAGGAAACGAAGATTTGTCATGACACGGATCCTCTTTCAAATCTAAAGAGGATTCTGGCATTTCCTTAGATTCCTGAACAAAGAAAAGATTTAATCAAACACAGTATATGAACCTGTACTTGTGGCTGGAGGCAGAAGCTGAAGAAACCTCTCATCTTGTTTAAGTTTGAATGCTCAGGATATTGCAGAGCAGATGCACGATGACTGTGAACATGTCAAGGTTATTGAATCCATCTGCAGGAAATTGCTGAGGGAGGTGAAAGTGGGTCAGGGTGCCAGTCCTAAAGACACACACACACACAAACTGCATACAAATGATACGTGTCTAAATGCAGCCTGTGCTGTCCAGCATAGATTGTGTGTATGTGGATCAGTGCTGTGGAGACATAAATCAGCCAGGGCACTTGTCATTTGAAGATCCCTCCTATTGTGGATAAACAACTTCAATATTGTAAATCATTTCTTTTTTTAATAAGTATGCTTAAGCTGAGGTTAATGGATGTCTGCTGGTGATGAATGGAAATGAATGGAAAAGTGCTCTCATATGATGGAAACACCATGATGTATGAGAAAGGTGTCTGCATCATTGAAGCTTCACACTGAGGACTAAAGGGGGAGGGAGGGGGCGGAAATAAGTATAAAAAATAGCTAAATGAGTAAACAATTAAACTGATGAATGGATTATGCTGGATTGTAGATGAGAAATCGGGCGAAGGATAATTTAGATAGACGTTTCAGCTTTAGAGACCCAATCAATCAAGTTTTTGGCCAAGATAAAATGTTGATTTGGAGCCTTTAAAATATGCAAGAGTTTGTGGCAGAAAAACAGCAGTGTGTCAGCACACCAAATGATGCACATGAAAAGTTCTACAGTAAATAAGCTAAACCAACAGGAAAGACTTCTAATGAGATTTTTTTTGTCAAAACATTTGCTGTACGAATCTGTTCTTTATACTGTATTTTCTTCACTGCTTTTATAAAACATTCACAAATGCAGGTGGAAGAGTCAATATAGTGAGCTTAACTATAAACAGATACTGGTTAACTAATTTTTTAGGGACACCGCTTGTTCAAATCAGAGGAAAAAGAGAAAACACTTAAAACAAATAAATCAGTTTAATGGAGGCCTGAACTAACATTGTTTCTATTTTCTATTTAGGTGCTGGTTTGGTGTAAAAGATTGCTAGGTATTGCCACAAATTACACTGATATCTACTACATTTCTACTTCCTCCATTCTGCATCCTACTTCCAAGATGGTTTGAGGATCATCATTCATATCAGATGTGGAAAACTTTGATTTAATGTAGACATTTGATGTATGGTCAACTCACAATTCCATGCTGCAATTGTATCCAGTGTGTGTTTTTCACTTTTTTGACATTTGTCAGCTGCCACACTAGCAATGTGTCTTGCTCCTAACAATTCAACATGTCAGAAAACATGGTTGTCATTGGCAGAATATATTTTGACTGGACTGTTTAACAAGATTTTAAAGCGATTTTGGATGCATGGGGAATGGAGATTTGTACCATGTGCCCATTTTTTTTAGAACAACGGAAAAGTGCAGATTTGTGGAAACCACAGAGAAATAAAACTGATGAGCCACACAATGTATTTAAGAGAAGTGGAAGTTATAGGCTGAAGTCAGTAGTGAGTATTTTTGAGTAACAGCATGGTTGAACCATCAATGCAATGTTTTCTTTGAGGATGCTGCTGGAGAAGAACAGAGAAAGTCAGGAGGAAATGGATTGCGTCTTTGTAGATCTGGAGAAAGTCTGTGACAGGATAAAATGACAGTAGTAGGATGTTATGTAGGTGTTCTAGAGGAATTGGAGGAGGAGGTGGGACTGCATCAAGGATGAGCTGTGATATCTTTCTTGTTTACTGTGGTGATGGACAGACAGAAAGATGAGGTTAGACAGAAACCTCTGTGGAAACCTCATGATGTTTGCAGATGATATTGTGATCTGTCCGGTAGTGAGAGTAGGGAGCAGGCAGAGGAATAACCAGAGAAGAGGTTTGCTTTGGAAAGAAGAGGAATGAAGGTCAGCTACAGCAAGATAAAGTGTGTAAATGAGAGGGACTTAGTCTGAACGGTGAGGTAACGGGGGCAGAAATGAAAAAGATGGAGGACTATAAGTTCTTAGGGTCAACAGTCCAGAGGAGCAGAGAGAGTGGGTAAGGGGTGAAAAGGTGGATGCAAGCAGGTTGGACTGGGTGGAGGAAGGTTTCAGGTGACTTTCAACAAAAGAGTGTCAACAAGAATGAAAAGAAAGGTGTAGAAGACTGGTTAGCGCAACCATGTTGTTGATTCAGAGACAGCAGATCTAAGAAAGAAACAGAAGGCAGAGCTGGAGGTTGTAGAAGTGACTTATCAAGACTGCATAAAAACATAGCACATATCCCTTTTGTTTACCTTAAAGACCACCACTATCTACATATATTTATCTGATATAAACTGTGTAATGCCAAAAATATTTACAACACATCTTCTGAAATGCCACTTCCAGGTGATACATGTGGCATCTTGAAGGTTTTTTTTGAAGGTTTTTTTTTTAGAGGTAGGTAAACTAATGCAGATTGGCCAGTTTGACATTATATGGAGTTCAAAGCTTCACACTCTGACACTTGAGCTGTCTGGTGTGAAGATGAGTAACAGGTCATTCAAGTTCAAGTGTGTACTTGGTCTAAACATTAGTGTTACACAAGAAACTGTTTTGTAAGTCCATGTTTTGGCAACACACAGCACCATGTTGTTACTAAATTCTGAGTTATTACAGCAAGCCTAAAAGCCTAATGATAGTAAAAATTGCCTCAGAAAGCTACATGTTCCATGTTTAAGACACTGTTTTGTGTTGGAACAAGTAGATTATATGTACAAAACATTTCACCTCTTTATGAGTAGACTGTGATTCCATGCTGTGTGTGCGTGTGGGGCTTCGCTGACAGCTTTTATACACAAAAGCAAAGCTTTTACTTTGAGAGGTTAAACGACAGTGTTCTGGCAGCCAGAGTAGTTGTGAAAAGGGAACTAAAGAAGGTCATCTGGTGAAGAGGAAGGAGGTGAGTTGGTGCTGTTTTCCCCCTCCTTTTCTCACCGCCTTCTTCCTCCTCCTTGTAATGTTATTTCATAAAAAGCAGGGTAAGCTCATTATAGACACAACATCAACTCCATTAATAATGCTTTTGGCCTAACGGGGCCATCAATCATACTCAACTCTAAGAGATTATTTAAAATTGCCCCAAGAGCCCAAGGCACACTGTTTTAAAAGTTGATTGGATTTTATTTATTAGCTTCTAGATTGATGAAATGATTTTTGTGTAGTCAGTGTGGTAACTCATGAAGAAACTTACAGCACAAAAACAGGGTCACTAGATCTTGATTGCAAAAAATGTTAATTTGTGAGAGATAGTCTAATGAACTAGTTAGTGGTCATTAACTGAGTATTTTATGCCACTGGATTTTTATCATTGAATCAAAAAAAATGTTTCAGGAATGGTTGAAGTACTCTGCCAGAACTCGTGATTATCATCAGTTGCCAGCTCGAATGAGGAAAACAAAGACGCACATGGATCTATTTGTCTGCAAGTGGATACATCAGAATGGAGTGGAGGAGGGAGCTTGTAGATTTTATGTCATATCTACAAGCTTTTTCAAACTGCATTTATTTAGTCTCCTCTTGATTCACAGAGATTTGAATAAAGAAATTCTCAGAAATGCAATTTTAAGCTTATTTTTTTAACTATATGTCCTCCATCATGAGAAAAAAATGCCACAAGAACATATTAAAAACATCAACAACATAATTTTCATTGGAGTGGGCCTTCAAGTTGTTTTTACTAAAAATACCTAAACATTATGGAACATCCACCACAATCATCATGTTAAGATTAGCTAAATAATAATACATAATAATACTAATACTAAATACTAAATAATAATAATAATACTAATACTAAATAATACTAATACTAAATAATAATAATAATACAAACAAATACTAAAAGTTTTAAAGGCTCATAATGTTTCTCCGTAATTCTGGGTTTAAATGCAATGCAATGCAAAACATAGTATTTTTGTATTTTACTACATTTTGTGACAGAAATGTTCTGTAGTGATTGTCTTTTTTATCAACTAAAATAACCTCACTAACCTTTTCTTATGTAGATTCTGACTCAAGAAGAGCAGAATCAGAAATCAAGTGAGAGTAGACCCTGAAATATTTTTGAGAAGGTTAACTTGCTGATGAGTTATTTTCACAATAATGATAAAAGATGATTCAACTTAAATTGAATTGTACTAATTTGGATACATTATTTCCATGGATACAATGAATGGTTTTGTGATAAGCACTATGACCTTAAATAGCAGCCCAAATAGATATAAAGTTACACTTTGAAGGAAACTTTGATATTTTAATGGCTTTTAGAAGCACATTTATTTACCACATCTAAAAACTTTCTTGACACTCAAAAAAGTTGGCTTGTACCAATTTTGTATTAATTTCTGTTTAAAGCAGAGTATCTTTTTATTATCTTGTGTTTTTTTTTCTTGGTCTGCATTCTATACTTGGTGATCATCCATGTGCTTCACTTCCAGCTGGTCCATTAGCACAGCACTGATGATGAGACCTCCTTTAAAAATATAGTGCCCGACTTTCAAATAAGCTGTGCTGAGTACAATTAACAGCTGTGTGTCTTTAAACATCTGAAGCATTTAAGGGTAATAGAATAACAGATTCCTCAATGAAACATAATGAGTTGACTCACGACTAGTAGCCCTTCTATTGTTAAGCACACATTTATATTAACATTTTCACCAAAAACAAAACAAAAACATAAACAAATCCTACCTGGACAAAGCAAAGAAATAAAAAAGGAAACTGATTTATTTATTTTTTTTCTGTTTTTTAGTAAATATTTCAGTTGTATCTGAACAGGACTTTGTGGCACATCTACTTGAATTGGTGCTTAAAAAAGACATTTTGCAATAAAAGAGCAGACATGTATGCAATAAATCAGAGTCTCATCATTGTACTAAAACTTTAAGATAAAAATAACAAAAGAATGAGTGCTTGTTGCCTTGAGTGGGTTGGGCATTTCATCTGGAGTTCACTTCACTAAACACTCTTTATTTTCAACCCTCCGAATCCTATGGGCGATGTCAGAGACCCTTTGTCTAGAGTACACATGTCCATGGGCATGACAGAGAAAACTAAGAATTTTCTTATTGCCTAAGATTAAAAAAATATATATATCCACATTGCTAAAAAGAACAAATTAAGACAAGATACACACGCTTGCGGTTGTTATTAATTATCAGAGGCAAGTGGGCTATCTAAAAAAAATTACAGTTCCCTGGCTATGTCACTGTTTTGTGGATTTTTTCCACTGCAATTTTGCAAGTTGCTTAAGTAAATGCTACTATATGTAACTTGTTTATATCCACCTCTGTTCATAACAGATACAACAATAAACATTAACAGTTTTTAGAAACTGTGTTTCCTCTAGTCATAAAATAGCCTTTTATACATAGGAAATCAAGGGAAACTGCCTCCTTTTAAAAAAAACAGCATCATGTGGAAATATAAGGCACTCCAACATTTGATATTTCAGGGTTAATTTTCAATTTGAGGGCTTTGTTTACAAAATGCTCTCCAGAGATGCTGTTGAGATGACTGAATTTTGTTCTTTTGTTTTCTGTGTCTGTATTTGTTGGCTGCATTTCCCATGTGCGCTTGTGAATTTTACATATTTATCTGAAGGAAATACCTTTAGCCGGTTAGGTTGATATAGAAGACAAATCATGACTTTTGCGGTACATGCACCTTGACAAGGATGTAGCTTTGGATCCCTTCTTTCAGAAAGAGCACATTAGCCACAAGAAAATTCCAAAATGGCAGCCATTTGTAAAGATGGCATCCTTACGCAAGACACTTCGCTCTGATGCCTAAGTACAGGTCGTCCTGTGCCTAAAAAATACAGGGTTGTCAGGAAGGGGATCCTGTGTAAAAAAAAAAAACTCTTGCCAAACCACCAGAGCAAATCTGTGAAAGCTGATTCACTTTGGTGAGCCCTGAAGGGATAAGCCAAACGGTGAACAACAATAAAACATTAAATTACATTACGTTATAGTACTATACATTATTGTGACAAAGAGACAGAGTTGTTTGGATCCATGTGCAACTGAGTTTAATGAACATCAAAATAGACAAGGGCAAGGCTACGTGTCGTCAAAAAACGAGGCGATGGTCAAAAACACGCAGTGAAACAGGGAGACGAAGAGAAGACAAAGGTCAGGCACAAAGTGGCAGAAACAGAATAACCACGCTAAGAAATGTCTGCAAGGCAAAACAAGACTTCACATGAAGCAGAAGTCAGAGGGAAAATATTTACAGTGTGGCGATGACGATGATGGAAGGCAGCTGGTGAGGAAGTGAGTCACAGATCAAGGCCTGATGGGAGTTGGAGTGAGGAAGCAGATGCGATCAGTACTACGGTGAGAGCTCCCTCTGGTGGTTGAAGGTGGAGCTGGATACTTTATTCTATTATTTCAAGTTGCTAATATGCTTTTTTAAAAGACGGGATCCTAAGGTACATCCTTGCTAAAGGATGCTTGTACCACAAAATGCATGTTTATTGTGTAACTGTCTCCAGTACTTATCCTCCATGAAACTATAGTAATGATAGTGGATCATTTTATAGTGAAAAAAATGAATCATTCAAAGTAATTATGAGAAAAGCCTTTTTGTGTAATCATGATTAAGTTGTGCATGGAAAACTGTCAGAAAAGCAAGTTTATTTATCTTGCCAGTCCTTATCTTGCTTCCATAAGTCTCATTTCTTGGTGCATTTCAGATGTTTTCCTGGTCTGACAATGGTATGACACAGAATTGCACTGAATAGTATTTTAAAATTCATGGCCTCTTCACAGGCATACGCTCCTCCACTTCAGTAGCTGTCACAGACTCTCTGATTTTATCTGCCATGCTTGAAACAATCACAAACTGCTCTCCTAGCTGAAGTGGCTCTTGAGCAATCTGTAAGATCAACATTAAGAGACAGTCAACAAGAGCGAAACAAGGGTCTGAATACAAAATTCAAGAGAAATACTAGGCTGCTATTATTTTTCAATTTTCTTTTGCCTTATACTTTTTAATAGCGGGTTCGGTGTTTTCAGGATCTAGTGGTCTGCAGAGGCCTGACCCAGTTGTTTGCAGGTGAAATAGACTGACAGATTTATGAGGAAAATCCTCTTTGAGAAAGAAAACGTCACAGATTCTTTTTTACTGTTTGAAAAAGTGAGCCCTAAATGTTTTTTTTTTCTCCCAGAATTCAAGTTTCCTTTGCAAGACATGCTGCACCACAGCCATACATTTTGACAATATGTATACAATTCCAGCAGTGTCTGGAACAACCCCAAAGACTGCAACTGTCTACTCAGTTTCCTGTATGACTGCTGGCAACAAGCCTTCTTGGCTGCATGTTTAGCCTATCTATAAGCATGTCTGCAGTCAAGCATATTTCTACACAGCCTGTGTCCAGCATGCCCTCTGGTCATCTTTAAGCCACACATGGGCTGCTTGATGTAATTGTGTAAATAAATAATTCAGTTTTCAATTTCCTACATGATATTGTTAGAAAATAGGAACCAAAGACAGACAGAAGCTGGACAAGTGAGAGGAATTCACGTTTCACCACTTACGCGTTAACAGCCTTGTTGACCTTTGTCACAGTGAGGGATTTCACCTCTGGAAAGCATAATAACAAGGTATTTCAATTTATATTCTTATTTTCCCCTCTTCATTATAGGTCTGTCTCTCTAAATAATATTTCTGCATATAACAATTCCTTACTTTCTGTGTAAATATTGGTGTCTTTTTAGGTTTGATTTCTTGGGATTTTTTTGGTTGTCAGGTCTTTTCCTTGGTCCTTGTCCTCTCTGTGTCAAGCTTTTTTGCTACATCTGGTTTATCTTCTTATTTTTTAATCATAGTAAACAGACAAGTATATCTTTTCCCTGCATTTTGGTCCTCCACAACCACCATCCCTGACAGTCAAGGCATTCACACACTGCTGAGGCGGCTGCAGTTGCAGCATCAGTTGATGTTGCCATGGAGATTCACTTCAATAAAACTTGGGAGCTCTAATACTCTAGATTGAAAACCTCATTACTTCACATCTGAAGAAAATCCTGAGCTTAGCCCTGCTAAAGATGATGTACAATGTGCAAATGACTCACAGTCACATATGGATCTTAAATCTGTGGTTAAGTGGTGGCTGCAAATGTAACTCTCCTGAAAAGACAGGAAGTCAAAGAGCTGCTCCGAATCAAAGCGCATTATAAAAAGATGGTTATGACTTAAAAAAAAAAAGCATTTATGGATTTCCAAATGCACGAGTTAACTAATACATAAAAATAATTCCAACTGGCTACACTTAAATATATTTTAAATATTTTTTTAAATGCAACCAAAGATAGGCATTAAACAAGCACCTGAAAAATAATATTATCATGTGTTACCTTTAAATTGACAAATATCTGTGTCATTGCTGGAAATAGTTATCAACAGCAATAAAAGTGAAAAAATGTGAAATTTGCAACCTGCCCCTCCTGCCCTAAACCAAAAAAATCAGTGAAGTGTGCCCTCTGTACTCCGGCAACCAAATCACCAGCTTTTAGTAAGTAGCCACTAAATATGATTATTATTAAATTTGTGTGAAGGACTGTTGACTCAGTCTATGAAAAAGGAAGAAAAAGGGCAGCAGAAACAGGAGTTATAGATTTTTAACATGTTCTGCCTGTTAAATAAAACAAAAAAATGCAAAATTCCCATTGAAAAGAATAAAATTAAAGTCTCATTAATTGTAACGTACCTAGGTGTGAGAAATGTGTTCTCTGCATTTGACCCATCCCCCAGGGGAGCATTGAGCTGCAGACATTGCTGAGCCCGGGAGCCATTTTTTAGAGTCTTTGGTTTGACTTGGTCTGGATTTGAGCGCACAACCTTCCAGCCTCAGAGTGGACACTCTACCACAAATGGAGGGGGAATAAAGAGATAAATGCTTAAAAAAACAGCCTGCCCAGAAACCAAATAAAAGCCACTTTCTCCATAAGAAGCTCTAAGTGCATGTGATCAATGCATTGGTTATGAAAATTTTGAGTCAAAATGACAGATAGGATTACCACACAAACAGACCCCAATTAAGAGAACCAGAAACTAACTACAATCTTCAACTGATGTGCGAGGTGCCACAGGGTACTGTTCTGGACCCCTAGTCTTATTACCCTCTACATTGAACATTTCAGATAGAACAGAGGGATGTGTCCTGAAGACTTTTTGACTGATTAGCAGGCACTTTGCTAATGGAAAAAAAAAATAAGAGGAGAAGACCGATGTAGGGCTTTATGAACTGATGTGTGCGATACAGCATCTTTATTGCCATTGAGTGGACCATGAAGATGGTGATGAACTTCTGCAGGCACCAGTCTATTGCTCCACTACTGGTAAACAGCAACTTTACCTTATCAATAAACTGAACGAACCATTAACATTGATGCTTTGTACAAGAAGACCCAATGCAGACTGTGCTTGCTGAAGTGTCTGTGGTCCTTTGGGGTTAAGAGAGGTCAACATCTAGTTCTACATGTTTTCCGACCAACCTGCCATTTAAGTTCTGTCTTGGCCAGCAGATAAAACAGGATTTCTGGAAAACCAGTCGGAGGAGGGCCCTTGAGGCCTAGAGTCTGACACCCCTGGGTTAAGGAGTCACTCCTAAGGCCCTTCTATGATCCCATCATAACATCAACCATCATGTGCAGGAGCAGCACCATCACAGAGACAAAGAGGAAACCAGCCAGATGGAGTAATCAAGACTTTCCTAGACTGTTTCTTAGAGTCAGTCAGGGTTCTAGATGAACTGACATCTATGCTTGACCACCCAATGCTGGGCACACTCTCTGCCCTGGAGAGCACCCTCTGTGGCAGATTGATCCAGCCTCACTGAGAGTACTCTGCACCAAAACAGTTTCCACAATTCTTAACTCAAATTTGTTTATATTTGTTTATAATTTTACATATTTTTCTTGATTCTATCTCATTTTCCTGCAAGTCTTTATTCTCGTTTTAGTCCTCTGGAACATTTACTTTACATTTCTGTAACTGTTCCAACAAAGCATTTTCCCCATTGCAGGGCTAATAATACTATTCTTTTTGTCATCAGTTTGTAATAGTAGTAGTCTCGTTCCTCTTTATATTTGAATTTTGGCAGGATAATATTTAGGTGATGCAACAATGGAAAGACACAAAGCCTAAATTGACCAACCTTTGAGATACTGATTTAAAGGCACAGACTTCCTTAAAGTTTTGAACATGTGAAAGTATATATTTTTAGGTTATAGTTTTACTTTTTCCTTCTTAGGTGTCCTTGTTTAAACTATTTGCCAGTCAGCTCATGGTTCTTTTGTAAAATTGAATTTGACACTCAGCACTGAGGTGACTAATCTTTGGTTGAAATCAGGCCTACAATGCACTAAAGTAAATGTTCCCTCTGGGCCAAGAGCCCAGCATACTAAAGTTTGAAGAAGTTTAATGTTTAATGAAACAGACAGGCTGAGGGTGAATCCTTTCCTGGGGGAAGATCATTCAATGCCAACTTGAGCTTCATTTTACCTCCCTTCTGGGCCTATTGTGAAGAAAAATGATGCGTCCACTTGCCATAATTTCGGATGGGAGCATACTGTGATGCAAATGGAAGCCATATAGCTTGTCTGCCAGGGCTTCCACCCAAAAATCCTCTGGTTTCATCCCCATTGTGGTGAAAGTCTCTGTAGCGCTTTCCACAGACCATTAGCTGTGGATTGATGTGAGCTCCAAACTTCCACTTATTTGATCAAAGCTAACCAACAACCTGTAACGAGGGCTCTTTGAGGCTTTTGTTATTATACAAAGCAACCGAGAGGCTCATTCAGGCTGCTCATCCGCTGCTCTGCTTCTCAGCTCGTAGATTTTTGTGTTTTCTTTTTCCACTCAAAGGAAGATGACGCTGAAAATGTAAAACAACATAATGGGAAATACAGTAATGAAAAAAAAACCTATGACTAAAGACCAAAAAAAAAAGAGGAAAAACAAGGAAGAAAAAGAAAAAAACAAATACATTAAGGAGCTAAAGATACAAGATTAAAGTGGAAGCAACTTCTCTCATGTATTAATTAATTTAATATCTTGGTGGCTGGGAGGTGAAGTCATAGGGTTGTGGGTTCTAGTCCACAGTCAACAGACATGTATACACTAATCCCGTGCCACCCATAGGATTCGGGTAAATAAAAAAATAAATAAATCAACTGGGACAAGCAAATAACTGACTAAACTAGAGCAAACCTAAATCTGTGCGAAAAATATTTTGTTGAGCACAAGTTCACCCTCCTACCCTTTTAAAAAGACATCCATTTGTTAATGCAGAAATTTAAGGTCATCACAAATGATTTAACCCTTTAGGTCAGAGCTTCAGCTCAGGTGTTGATGCTCTTTAGATTATCGTGACTCTTTAACTGAATATGCAACTAAGGATTCTGAAGGTGACAAAATGCAGACTTGCACTGGTTTGCTGTCAGGAAACAGTGGTGTAGAACCCAACATGCAAGAGACCAGGCTTGGTGGTAGAAACTAGAGAAAAAAAGAAAAAAAAAACTGAATATGACAAAACCCATGAAGAAACAAAAATGGTGACAAAAACATGACCTGACAATGAAGATTTTAAAACCAGACACTTAAATACATTAAGGGCAATTAACTATAATCAGGACAGCTGTGGATGATTGGCAGTCCAAACCTGGAATGAACAACTCAAAGCAGATCAAAAACATCACTGAAAAGCCCAAGTCAACTACCCAATCCTGACATGTGCAACACTTTCCAGTGGTAAATTGTTTTCAAAATTCACGTCGTTCCAAAAAAACTGTGATGCCTGTCTAGGCTGCCACCCCAGCAGGGCAGTAACCTACACCATACACTCACCTGATATTATGCACACAATTTTAGATGTCATTGGAAAAGAAGAATAATTAGTTAGGCCATTTTAAGTTTGTTTGTCTTTTGGTTGAGTTGTTTTCTCGTATTTAAAGCTTCAGTTATTTTTGTTACTTTGACCTCTTTTAAGGGCCCATTTTTGTCCACCACACTGACAAAAGCAGCTTTTCTCTGGTTCAGAATCAGTTGTTTTACTTCAATTGTGTAAACAGTCAAAGTTATGATACTTCAAAAAGCGTGTTATTTCCTGTCATAGATGACAGCTCCACTAAAAAAAAAAAAAAAAAAGGGTTAAGTTTTCACAATAAGAAAAGAAAGCAAAACCATGAAAAAAGTTATTTGAAACTGGACTACAAATACAATTTCACTGTAAAATCTGGATTTTTATATTTAAAATAAATAGGAAGTTGTTTCCTCCTGTACCTAGTTGTTGTTTGAAGAACTGAGGCATTTGTTCCCTCTGAAGATGTCATATTTTAAAATGGAAGGTGGGGGATTGGTCAAACAAGTACCAGCCTTGACACCTAGCATTGAGAGGATTCAGTCGCTAAATTGTTCACAAGCCTGGCTGGGATGGCAGAATTCCACTCCCTCAGGGATGGATTATAAACTGAGAACAAATTTGACTCTCTGGGGTGTCCAGGTGTGAAGGAATGTGACTTCAGTTGTAGGTCGATTCCGTGTTATGGTTCAGACATGAGGTAAACAGCAGGTGTGCATCACTTAGAAGTTACTCAAAGCATATTGCAAAAAACACAGCAGATTCACATTGTCCATTTAGTGACTCAAAGAATTATTTCAAGAAGAATTTATAGAATTTGAGAATTTATTTAGAGGATTGTCTCAGAATTAGTGCCTTCAACTTTCATTTTTCCTGAAAGAAATCCTTTTTGCTTAGCCCTACCTTTGGGAATGAACTGCATTCAGCAGCAACAGCATGGTAAGAGATTTTATTTTCTGAAGTGCTGCAGCTACTGGTGCTGCATTTCAACCAGTTTACTACCACTAACGAATGTGTGAGTGACCACGCTCATCGACCAGAAGGAGTCCTAATTACAGCAGCTAATGCTCTGCAACAACACTGCAACGGTTTCTGGAAACCCATCTGATGTTTAGCCATCATGTGGTGAAGATCAGACAGTTTCAGCCAATCAGTAATGATAGATGAAAGTCTTTCAAAGAGAACATCTACTGCTTTCACTAAGAAAGTCAGTTACATGAACGAACCCTCGTTTTTGTTACATATTTAAAGATAAGGGTTCAAGGTTTTTCTTTGGATTATCTCAACAGTTCTCAGTGTCTAAACCTGAAAACCACAGCCAGATGTCACATGGTGATAGAAAAAAAAAAAAAAATGAGCACAGTTGTATTTATTATTGTGCCTGAGAAAGACAAAGCCCTGAAACTAATTGCAAATGTTAGGATTCAATTTGACAATTTTTAACACTGGGCAGAGTTTCACAGTGATAAATTTCTTATGAAACCTTAGATATTTCTTGTCTGCATTTTTTCTTGTAAATTATTACATTCCCACATTTTACGTGCTTGCGTCACCAATCAATAGACCAAAGATGCAGGAGATTCTTAAAAGAAAATCTTAAAGCTTTTCAAACTTATTAACAAGGGGCAGAACTAAAATGGTGACCTGACAAAACTGAAGTGAAAACTAGACATAGAAACACACTTACAGTATAACATGCATACTTAACAGAATACAGCTGTGGATAATCAGCAATTTACAGCTGGTGCAACTGTGACAGTGGTAAACACAACACCTGATAACAAAAAATGACAGGAGCCAAGAAAACATACCAAACTAGAGAGCACATTTCTCACTGTGTGCAGCAAGACAGCAAGATGTTTGTAGAATGCACCAAATAGCATGCAATTATTGAGTGAGAAATGTATGTGAAATATTTAGTAAATGTACGTTAAATTCTCATTTACTTTAGGTTTAATTTACGTTTGCTAAAGTTGAAGATAATGATAAAAGGTTCATCACGTTAATTAATGCTTTACATTTGACAGAGATAATTGGAATTATACCACTAGGCAGGAAGATATTATTTACTAGCATTATTTCATGATGTTAGTTGGTAAACAAGTTATTTGCCACGATTTCTTTTGTCCATTTGATCCTATATATATGATTTTCAAACAGGTGAAGTTTTTTATTCATTGTAAACCTGTTCAGGTGAAACTAAACCAGAGCTAAACTTCCTAAACCTGTTTTTTTCCCCACAATAAGACTTCTTAATCTACCCCTCTTATTTTTGTTTACAAAGTCAGCAACAACACTAGGTGTTATGATGTGACACAGCACACCTCCCGCTGTTATTTCCTTTTATAACACTGTATTTCCCTCATTGCTCCTTGTTGTGCACAGAGGTGGAGGTGAGTTCCGGGCTCAGCAGCTGAAGCAAAGCAGTTTGTTCACTGATCTCCTGCAGATTAACAAGCATCTCCCCCTCCCCATTAAACCACTTTACTTGTTCTTGTTGGGGACATGCCAACAACTTTATCTTTTTTTGCTGTTTAAACAAACTTGTTTTCTCCAACATGGACTCACATCGCTACACTTTTTTTTTTTTACAAGTTTGATCTTTTGAGCTTGTGACTGTCTGAGTGAAATTTCAAGAGCTGCATTAAATCCAATATTGTTTCATGTCTTGTGCTTTTTTTCCCCCCTAGTGGTATATCTGTACAATCTTTAAAATTCAAGGCATGTGCCAAATGAAAAGCAGTCATTGACTATCAAGCCTCAACTTTAATCTTTGGGTTAAAGTTTGAATTTACCTTCCCCAATGCTATTCCTTCTCCAACATAAGTGAAATATTAGATGCAAAATGTACTGTGGCCCTGAAGTGCCAATTACTTCAACAAATCACTTGACACCAAAACATTTTAAAGATTACAACAACAATTAAAACAGCAAAACACATTTTAAAATAAACAGCATTACGTCTTAGAAGACAAAATAAAATACCGGAAACCAAAATGTAAAAAAAAAAATTCAGATACCATAATGCATTGTTAGAAAAAAAAATGCAATGAGAAACCGGAAAAGGATGTGGGGCATTATATGATGATATCCAGTTTCACTTCATTTCACATTACTGATTATTGAAATGATGGACAAACGTCGTCATCCTATCAGCAATGTCCCATAGTACCTGCCTTTGCCGATTTTGTTTTGTGTTTAATTCTTTTGAATTGATCCAAATGTGTTACATTCATTCATTCATTTTCCGAACCACTTTGTCGCTTTCAGGGTCACAGGGCATTTTTTTTTTGGCTGCACGGTGGCGCAGTGGTTAGCGCTCTTGCCTCACAGCAAGAAGTTTCCCGGAGCGACATTTCTGTGTGGAGTTTGCATGTTCGCCCGTGCATGCCTGGATTTTCTCCAGGGACTCTGGCTTCCTCCCACCGTCCAAAAACATGCTTCATAGGTTAATTGGTTACTCTAAATTGTCCCTAGGTTGCCCCTGTGACAGACTGGCAACCAGTCCACAGGTGTCCCCTGCCTTCGCCCATGAGTAGCCAGGTTAGGCTACCCATGACCCCAAAAGGGATTAAGCGGTTCCGAAAATGAATGAATTAATTTTTTTTAACGTTTCATTTTGATTTCTTGAAAATAATTTTGCTTTTTAAAATGTTTTTCTCTTTTTCTCAAAAATTAGAAAAGCTAGGTATGGGACATCACAGATTGGATGATGATGTTTGTCCGTAATTTCAATTGAAGGTTATTTAACATGAAGCAATCCTGCATAATCTCATCCAATTAGGTGTTTGTACCTACCTTTTCTGATTTCTCATTGTGTTTCGTTTTTCTTACATTTAATTTTGTTTTACAAAAAAATTATGTTAAGGGTTTTTAATGTTTTGACTCCAGAAATTTTGCTTTTTTTTTTTTAAATGCAATGCTGTTTTTTAAATGTATTTGTTTTGCGGTGTATTGCT
Source organism: Oryzias celebensis (assembly GCA_014656515.1). Classification (NCBI taxonomy): domain Eukaryota; kingdom Metazoa; phylum Chordata; class Actinopteri; order Beloniformes; family Adrianichthyidae; genus Oryzias; species Oryzias celebensis. The sequence continues at coordinate 3,712,930 of BNCR01000011.1, read as the reverse complement.
GGTGTGATCTTAACTTTTTTTTGCATTGAGTCATTTGTTGATGTGATTTGCACTTCAGGGCCACCGTAGGTTATGTTGTACAACATTTAAGCAGAGTTTAGTCATAGAAAACACCATCAATGAAATATTTATTTAAAACACTTGTTTTATACGTCAAAAAGTATGATAAAAAGCTTATAAGATTTGTTAAATTAAGTATGTTTTTGAACACAGCTCAAATAAAGACCAAAAAGACAAAATCATATTAAAACGTTTGTTTTTTCAAGTTTTTTTCCTGACACAGCTGACCTCAATGTAACATTTAACTTTTTTGAATTTGAATTAATAAAGAATTACATTTCCTTTAGTAACTGGGGTGTATAGCTTCTTCAAACTGCTGTTCATTAAACCCTTTTACAGTCAGATCAATAAATCCAGGAGCAGAGAAATTAATTTTATGACAAAGATATTTAAAGATATAAATGTGCAGAACATGAGTCTTTCTTAAGAAAATCTCAATTTTCTTTTTTATAATCTCTTCTTTCTTCTCTGTCCTCAACCTTTCAATGCTCCAACTGCCGGTGAATTGTAAAGAGCAGTGCAGCACGACTGCGCCTCCGTGACAAAAGTGTGAATTTGTTAGCAAGAAAATTCGGTATAATATTGGTTAAAGGTTAATACTCAGCCGGATGAGGATGCCCTTTTTTATATATATGACCTTGCAGAAATTCTGGATAATCACTAAAATGACTGTGATTTACATAAATCTACTGGCATTTAACCCTCATAACTCTCATCCAGCTGGCAGAATTATATCTGTTCCAGCATTAACCAACAATCTCTAGTAAAAAATAAATGCTGTCTTTGTTAAAAGACCCACTCTGATGAAAATTTTATTTTTTGTGCTTTTTCCATGTTTTTGTGTTATTTTTCTGATGATGGAGGATGTCTATGAAAATTAAGCTTAAACTTGCATTTCTAAGTCTTTTCTTACTATTTAAAGTTTTGCAAATTAGGAGCAGATAAAAAAAAAAAAAAAAGCTTCCGAAAAAAATTGCATTTGTGACGCAGAAAAAAGGCTGGGCACAAGCTCAATAAATGGGTACACAAGCTCCCTGCTCCACTCCATTCTGATGGATCCTTGTAGACGACTAGATCCGTGTACATCTTTGTTTTTCTGGATAGCTTCACCTTTGCTCATCACTTTTGTTGTAAACCAATAACTCTCTAGGTAAGTGAAAGGGGGCGGGGTTGCTCTACCCACATCTCAGAGGCGAACATCTGCCGGTCTGCAAAAACTCTGTCCCAGAAAATGACACAAGGCTTTTAATTTAGCTAAAAATGGCATAATCAGAAGGACAAGATCACTGGAGGAGCTTTCAAAATAGTTTAAAATGTGATCAGAGCCTTTCAACGAAACAAATTAACAAATATTTCAAGTGCAATTTTGAAAAAAACACATTTGGAAATATTTTTGAATAATTCAGGGGTTACACATGTCAGCTGCGTATGTCTTGATATAAATTATTAAACAAAAATGCATCGACATCTTTACTGCTTTGATTTTCACTCACTAAAGAAAACTGGGCCGAGCTTAAAGCACAACAATAGTTCCAAGGAAACACTGACACAGTGTCAACTTTCCATAATGAGATACGATTCTCTTTGTAATTCAGAAGAGGTGGGAGGTAAACTGAAACCAAAAGCTGTTCTGAATGACAACAGACACAGTTTGCTTGTTTTCAATGGAATAATTTGAGCAGCATGCTGCCTGATCAAGCGCAGCTCGGCTGCCATCTTTTAGCAGTTTGTTGTGCTCTCAGCCGGTGACTGTGGATATCTGGTGCTTCTCCAGGCCTGCTGGTGTACGGGTTCAAGCTGTTAATGGCAAACTATCATCCTATTAATCTCTGTGAGTGCTGGGTTTTTGTCAACAGTCTGTGCTGTAAAAAAGGAAGACTCTCAATAGCTTTTAAAAAAAAAAACTCCTCCAGTGCTCTAGCTCTTTAAGTTGGATTATCACCTGATTTTGTTGGAATTGGAATTTCCTTCAGCCAAGACTGAGGGGTTCCCTGCAGTGGCAACAGACAAGTCTAAAAAAAAGAACAACAGCCTGGAGGTGATAAATCATGGCAGATTGTTCTCAGTGTGGTATTGCAGAGTTGGTGGTTTAGCTTTGGCAAATGTATCCTGCTAATATTCTAAATTCATTCAAGCCCTTTTCAATAATTAATATGTCTTTAATAAATGTTGATAAATGTAATAACCCAACTTTGACCTAAAAGATCTAAATGAACTATATATAGCTGTATAACAAACACAGAATTTACACTGGTCCGTGCGTCTTCGTTACGTAGGGAGTTTGTCTTACGTAGTTTACAGTGACTGTTGCGTCCCCAGTCCCTCCCCCTCTCCCCTGGATCCCAGAGGAGTGGTTTGTCCTGCCACCTTTGCGTTGAGCAATTTGTCCTAATCTCGTTGCTCATCTAACACTTAAGTGATCAAACCCAGTGCCTTCTCTTTCCTCACTGAGAAATGCATGTTTTGTGTCATATATGATGTTTTTGAACCTCCACAATTAAACTTTCGTCCCCCATGGTGGTGTTATCTGCAGTGGTAATGTACGTTATTGCGTCAGAATATCACTGTAAATATTAAATTAAATCCCATAAAGTTTTATTTTGAAAGCACAGCGGAAGTTTTTATTTTGAAGCTGTGATTTCAGTTCCCTGGCTGTTTGCTGCAAAGCTGACATGTCAACGGACTGGATAAAGAACTCCTGCAGAAGGGTTGCGTTGCAGCAGTGACAGACGTTCTACTTTTCTGTGTCAATGCAACGGAATAGACACACATCACAAGTAGACCAGTGGATATCAGCCTTGTTATATCAGTGTTGGCTCTTGACTAGTAATAAACGGACAAGGGAAAGATAAACTTTTAAGTTTTCACTGTGACTGTGTAAACATTTCTTGTTACTTAATTTGGTCATTTCCATGAAGCAAAAATCAAACTATTGATCTGACAATTTACACTGTCCCTCCATCTTTCCTGTTTGGTGGAATGGAGTGAGGTTGAAAAGCCAGACTGGTGTATACTTTTGATTTAATTTTAATTTTAATCTTTTTTTATTTGCAGAACGTAGAAACCTTAGGATTATTATTATTATTATTTTGTTTTCAAGTATCCATCCTGGTCCCTGCATAGTTTCACGTGATGCTCACATTGGAGTAGAACAGGTATTTTTGAAGGTTGGGGAACAGGTGGAACACAGCTTTTTTTCCCCTTTTTTTGAACAATAATAATGATAATAATATTTTTGATGTTTCTTGAAGACAAAAAGTTAGACCGTGACCGGATTGAGAACAGTCTGATTGTCAGAAACATTTTGATGCTGCTGCACTGCTTGGGTTTCTGATTGTATATGTCATCGTGAGCTGTGGAGGTTTGGAAATTTCTAAGCCATTTCAGGCCTTTAACTATAGGTTGCAGAGACAAAAAGCATAATTATGATCACTTGCTGAAGCAGCAGACACGTATGCTTCTTGACAATCTATTAGACACATCAAAAGTTTCCTTTCAAAGAAATTTAAAACATCTCTATTATTTTGATTAAAACAAATCTGCATTTGTGGACCTTCAGGTAAAGATAAAAGAAACAATTTTGGGATATAGAAAAATGTATCTGGACCAAAATTTGGATATTTGTGAATGTTTTTTTTGGGACCAGATAGAAGGGAAAGTGAGATGGGGTCATGAGTACAAATGAGAAAAAGAGGGTAAAATGGTTGGAGAATACTTCCAGAAACACATAATAGGACAGGAAAAGGCAACAAGTTGCATGAAATTTATCAATATGACTTCACATGTAAGTGATTACCAGAAAGGCGGGGCCTGTCAACAGACACACTCATCTACACACTCAAATACCACAAATATAGGGGTCTCAAAAGTCTCAATCGGGGACATTGATTGACAAGGTCGACAGCCAATCAGGATGCAGAACACAGTGCACTGTAGAAGCAAAAAATAAAAGAATGCAAAATTGCACTTTAAAAGGTGAACCACAATATAGTGAAGGACCACTGTACATATTTAGATCAACTTACATGCACAAGTGTGCAGACAACCAGACACACGTCAAGCATATATCATTCCTGCATGAATAGTAAAACAAAAAATGGTGCAAAAGAGAGCAGGCACCTATGTTCAGGTGAGTATTTTCTCACCGGGACTGTTGAAGAAATTATATATTTTTCACTATCCTAACTGCATTTTCTTTTCTCATTATGTTTGAAGGATGCTTTAACCATATACTGAGTTAAAATAAGTTTTTTTATTTTTCTCTGTGGACATAGCAAATTCCACAGGCTGTGCTGAGAATAGGAATATGCCTCAGAAGGGCAGACATCTGAAATGCTGGAGATACACAGTGACAGCTGATTAGACAAGACCCTATCAGTAACCCATTGTTGGCTTTGCTGCAGCTTAAACTAAGAACAACAAAAGCACTAACTCCATATTTGTGCAAACCTTAGACTAACCCTCCTTTCTGTATTTTAATTGCTTCCTTTTTGTCTAAATAGAAGACAGTGCTTTTGCAGGAGAGATCAGAGCTGCTGACTGCGGACTGAGTTTCTTCTCCTACAAGGGTTCTCCTCCGGAGAAAATTGCACTTTGACTCATGTTTTGTTGTTTTTCAGAGTTTACTCTAACAGTGACCAACAATATTACAGAATGTAGAAAAAAAAACATAAGGCAAACACCAAATCTTCCACACATTGAGGCTCCAGCTGAAAGCAAAGCACCAGTGGAAGCCTTGGCCTAACGGACATCCCCGGAAAAGCAGAATCATGGAATGAATCAACCTGCCAGGTAACTTGACACCAGCTACAGACCAGGAGCAGAAGGACCATTACAGGAGCCAAAGAGCAGAGGGGCACAAGAGCGAGACCAGTCCACCCAGTGCAAGGCCCCACCCACTCACTGGCTCCCACCAGATGAGGAGCAAGTTACTGCATGTAAGTCCTGAGCATCCTTGACCATAGACACCAATTGGGGCCAACCAAGAGGAAGCCACAGAGTACTCCACAAAGATTTTAATTGTTCATCAGCTTTTTTGCCTATTTTTTTAGTACTGAATTATCTTTGCCAGAGGACTGAGGTTGTGCTGGGGACTCCGCTGCTAATTATTCACAGACAATCAACCACAGATACTAAAGTTTATGTAGCAACTTTATAAGCTTTGGAAGGTAAACATTTCACTCTATCAACCGCACATTCTCTTTTGAAACAAACACTATTGATGAACTCACTAGTTATTGATATTTTGAGAAATGCCTTTGTGTAAGTTCTGAGTTCATATAAAATTGCATCATATTTACTTCCTCAAGAAAAAGAATGAAGAGAGATTTTAGTAACTTTAGAAAATAAATATGGTAACAGAGTATTGAAACGACATACTGTATGATAAAGGAAAGATTTATGACAAAAATGAATGTTTAACAATTAATTTAACATGACACACAAACTGTAATACAACACTGGGAAATTTGCTTTATGTCTAAGACTGTTGGATTTTTAATAAAACATTGGCATTTAAAGTGTTGACTCAGCCTCTTTTTAATGGGCCAAGTCATTACATTTTATCACAGGTGACAATGCCAAGGCCGAATGGTGTCTTTTTATTTCCATCTTGCTGGACGACTACTATAAAACATTTTAAATAGGAAGAGACTTAATGTTTTAATACTATTTTTATAGCTGTGCGGTAAAGAACACATTTCTGCACATCCAGGCTTTAGACTTGGTCCACTGTGAACATTGATTGGTGTGAGAGCCTGAGGATGCATGGAATCGGGAGAAAATGTAGAATTCACCAACCAGAATATTGCTGTGGTTCATATCACTATGGCACAAAAAAGCACAAAAATGACAAAATAGGATGCAAAGAAAAAAAGAGTTAAATAAAGAAAGAAAAGGGAAGAAAACGAAAATCCAAGGGACATGAGGACTGACATTGATGTGTTGCAGTTTTATTCGGTTAAATGAAACACGAGAGAGAGAGAGAGGACTCTGCCATATTTATACTTGATATAAAAGGCTGGCAAAGATGGTTAAAGATGGTTCAAAGGTCATACTAAGAAAAGATTCCACAAAAGCAAAAGTAATTACTGAAATGAAAAAGGTACAGTAATATTGACAAGTTTTAATTTAGCTTAGTGTTGATAAATGCATTTACTTACAGCATGTGGTTGTTGTAGACCTATGTTACCAACTTGGCAGCATAGTGGTAAGAAGTCTATCATGAGACTCTGAGTTTGTGGGTTTAACTTCTTAGGACCCAATCTGATTTTTGAAAAAACACAGTTAAAAACACAGTTGGGTCATACCAAAGATTTTAAAAATGGGTTAGCATTAAGGAGTTGTATTTGAGGGTGGAAAGCACCAAACAGTCCCCAGTGCAGCTGTGACTGCAGCCCACCGGTTCCCCAGTCAAATGCAGAGAACACATTTCTTACATCCAGATGTGTGACAACCCATGAGACCTATGAATTATAATTTAGCCTTCAAACACTTTAACTGTTTTAACAAAAATACACTTCAAAACAGATAACTAATATTATTACTCTATATCTGGAGTCATTTTATGAACTTCAGATCTGTATCAAAGGCTTTTTTATGTGTTTCATTTTTCTTCAATAATTAATCAAACTAGTCTTTTTTTTTGTTTCCTGGAAGTTCAGTAACAAGCACTTCCTGTAGATCTTCCTAAAAGCTGTCTGAGCCAATTCCTCCAGGGGTTTTAGGGTGCACAATTTATTTAATAGTGAGGCTACAGACGCTCAAAGATGCAATCAGGGCTCCTCAGTAAGACTGACTCAAGTGATTACTGAAGTCATCATTTATTCTGTATATGGGTTAATTTAACAGGATTTAATTATGGTAAAATTGAACTTTGCCTCATTTAACATGTGAACTCCAGGAAGCATTTTGAGGGCCCTCAAAGGTCCCTGTAACTGCATCAGGATGTGCTGATCCAATCAACCTTCTAGACGATGAATCATTTCATTAATCAAAGCGGAAATGAATCAAACAGAAGGTCAGTGAGCCAGCGCCTCATCTAACATGACCTCTTGTTTAATTTCACAACATTATATTAAGCAAAGTTTGCTTTGATTTGCGTCAAACTTCAGTTTTATGTAACTGTGTCCCAACTTCTCGTAGCTAACATTTTTTTAACTCAGAACAAATTTGTTTGGAATTTACAAGAGATCGTCAGTCCAAATAAAAGACTAATATGATGCAAATAATTGCTTTGAAATTAATGAGTGAATTTTGGAGTTTAGAGCTGCAGCTGTGCTGTCTAACTTTAACTGCAAAACATAGATGGTCAACCAAGAAGCCTCTGAAATCTGATTTCCACGCATGGCTTCTAGATGCACAGAGAACGTTTTCTGTCAGTTATCGTTCTATGGTGGTAAATAAAAGATATGTTGCTCTAATGGTAAAACTTTGTCAAAAGAAAGATTTCATTTAAAAAAACAAAAAACAAAAAAAAACCTTAAATGACACATTGAAAGAAAATCTCAGAAATGCTTAATTGGATGTTACCACCAAAACAGTTTCAGGAAGTGAAACTTTAATGAAGTTACAGCATCAAAAGCAGAGCTCTCAGCACTGACTGAAGTCCTTGAAAATGTTTAGTTTGTATCAGGAATTAAAACACAAACAAAGGCTTGAGAAAATCATAGTATGGCCCCTTTAAAACATTTCCTGAAAATAAAAAGTTATTTATATGTCGAACTCTGTTATAGACAGATTTTTATGTCAAATTTGAACGCAGGGATCCAGATGCATAGACTGCTCTGCTGACGAGAAGGATGTAGGAATGCATCTGGACACTGGGGGCTTTCCTGCTGAGATTAATTAAATTTAACTGCAGTCATTTAGAGTGATGACCTTCCCCTCGCCTCGTGACATACAATCAGGCAGCTCAATATGTAATCACAATTTAAAACGTTCCAAGGCAACATGCTGCAGCATGCTCTGCAGCCTACCTCAGACAAAAGGTTAATAAGATTTGTTGATGTCCACATATTCATATCGAAAAGGCTAATTAAATGAGACAAACACCTAAATAACAAAACACGGGAAGGTGAGAAGAGTAAAAAAAACTTTTCTCCTTTTTCTGTTTTAGAAACTGTTATTATCTTAATCATCTGATTGATTTTAGGGTATTTTATTAATGCTTCATGTTGTGTTTGTTTCATGCTTGATATCCTTCATTTTAGTTTAGTGTTGTTTTTGTCAATAAAGTTGAATTAGTGATGTCACATCCTGTCAGAACATCCTGCTACTGAAAGGGAAGGCACATGCTGGAGGTTTTTCCTTATCTGATGCCATCCGCTTTTAAGGATCATCCAACAAATCATGTAAGTATTTAACTTAGTAGCAACATGTTTTGAGTTGCTGTATTGGCAAAGCAAGTTTATTTGTATACCACATCTACTGTACAAAAACAATTCAAAGTGCTTTACCTAAAATATTAAAAAAGAAACAAGGAAAAACATACATTTCATGGAAGTTGTTTGTAATTTAATTTTATGGTTGTAGTTTTTACTCCATTTCTTATGAAAGAGTCTCATTGAAAGAAACTAAAACTACTAAGACGACTCGTCTTATTCATCAAAGGGAGTTGAACTGTCCACTGTTTTTACACTCTGACATGAGCACTACACTTAAAAACCTCCTTTAAGTTGAAAGCATGTCAACATTATCAGAAGTTATAATAACATTTTTGTGGTATGAAAAGTGAAGAGCAAAGAAACATCTAAAGGTAAATGCAGGGTTATGACACACCTTTTCAGAAATAGCTGCTTTGTCTTTGTTTCTGTGGCAGCTGCTGACGAATCGCTTAGTGCATCAGTTGCTAGGAAATGGAAACCGGCTTATTTAAAGAAATTTAAAAGGTGGATGATGCACACGCAAAGTTTAAGACTGGTGAAAATCAGAACGGTAAAACATCAGTGGAGAAAAACATGCACCGATGCTGTTTTTTCTTTTTTTTTTTTTTAATTGGCAGTGTAGCTTTAGAAGATTTGTGTGTGTGTGTGTGTGTGTGTTTTTATCTGGGTTGGTTGTTCATATCGATATTTTCTGCTTCTTGCTTTTTGTTTTCCAATTTGCTGTTTGGATCCAAAGTCATGTTTTTTGGCAAGACTTATGATTAAATTCTCAGGGCTCCAAGTAAACATCTGCCTGACAAAAACTGAGTCAGTAAATCTGGATGATGATTGCAAGGTAGAAATCATATCTTATTCATGTTCACCTTTAAAATATATCATATTTACAAAGTTTAAGTCAAATGTTTGCTTCTGTGTTTTGGGGTCTTCTGATCATGGTTTATAAAAGACATCACAATGTTTCCCCCTTGTATCATTTTGCGATTTTTTTGTTATTTTTTTTTTTAGCAGCGCTGTGCCAGAGTTAAATGAATCTAAATCTTATCTGATCTTTGTTTTCATTCAATAACACTGGAGTAATTTCTCTACAGCGATTTGAACTTTTTAACAGTTTGAACAGTTTAAACAAGAAAAAAAAGTGTGAATATGTTCATGGCTGTCTGAGAAAGGTGTTTAAATGTGCAGTGAGGTGTTTTACAACCTTGAAACATCTAGAATCTTACTGCGTGGATTTTACTTACTGCAGGTTATATATGAAACGTATCTCCAGCGATGAATGAAACACTATACTTGTATAAATCAAAGAGATGTCTTTAAAATGTCCAGAGTCCCAATGGTTGTTACACACTGCGAATGAAATCTGTTCTTCATATTTGGGTTCTCCCCTGATGGAGCAAGCAGCAGCCCCCAATCTCTTCCAACCCTTGAAGCTGAGTACCAAGCAGAGAGCCAGTGGGCCCCACTTTTGTCTTTGGTCTAACCCAATTATAGAAATGGTTGCGCAGCGTCGGACTACCGTCCATGCAGATAGTAAGGAGCTTACACAGTTGTGTTTAGCTGTCTTACCTTACCACATTGCCTGGCTGCTACTTGAGTTGAGCTCTTAATGAACCAAAGAGCTGTTGAACCCTCCGAGCTGCTGTTTTGTTGGTCTGAAAATATACAAGTTCTGCCTGCAAGAGCTTCCAATTTTCCCTCTCATAAAAATCCAGATAGCATCTTAGCATCAAAGCCGGATTAACCATTTGGGCAACTGGGCAGTTGCTTAGGGGCTCATGGAGCGCCCCGGCCTTAGCATACAACTTTCCAGCAGGAGAGTCAGTATAGTCAGTGTGATCGCTCTAGACAGCATAGCAGCTGCGGTTGGGGATTGGAGGGTGCTTGGGATGTAGAGCTTTTTGTAAACAACGATATACAAATAACAGGGAATACAGATATTCCACCAGCAAACATTTATTAAATTTACAGACTGTAAGACGGGGAGAAACAAGGTGCATGATGGTAGTTTGTGCTCTGGTCTTTTTTGTTCCATTTGGGTGATTATCAGGATCTATTTGGTTTCTGTTGTGGAATTTGTTTTTGTATGTTTGCCCTGTTTTTCGATCAGTGTCTGCATTTAAATTTAGGTGGTATGATTCATTCAGCAAATCATTTGAACTCTGAAATGTGTGAAATTTGAAACCTGTGTTTGGCAAGATGACATTTTACTACACTTAAGAGTATTTAAACTTAATTTCTGTACTTTGACAAAAGCACAAGACTTTAAGTGTGAACTCTATGTACAGAAAGACTAACAACAAACTTGTGTAATTATTTGGCTGAGCCTCATATACTGTATGTCAACAATATAGTGTTATTCCTTGAGTTGCTTTGCTTTTTACTGTGAAATCAGTGCATGGTAGAGGTGTGAGGTTTCATTTTACCACAATTCGAATAGGGCTGGCTTTAAAGAATTGATTGATCATTCACGTAAAAGTCAGTTCATCTAATTAAATTTCTAAATATATGTATAACTGCTGTATGTTTGCTCATGCTGAATGCAACCAAATTCATTTTTTTCTGGTTTCAAAGATACATACATACATAGCCTACTCTAGTCAAAGAAAGAAATTTATTGCGGTTGAGGCGGTTAAGACTCTGACTCAAGTTTTGGTTTGTTTTGTTCCTCATTTGTGAATTGATTTGGATTAAATCGTCTGCGAAATGAAGAAAAGTACCTCATGCTGTTCCAAGCAGCTAATTTATGTTTTCATTCAGAAAAGCACAAATACAACTTCACAAAAAATAAATTATGTTATTGTGAAGTCGTAGTATCTATGAACTCTGAACATGTTTGGAAAAGTCCATTTATTGATAAAATAGTTTTCAAAAGTGCGACTGCTTAATTCTTCACAGCATATGTCTGGAAAATGTGGTGTGTATTTCATGTGTTTGATTCAGCTGAAAGGCTGAAGTCATTTTGATGCAGGTGGGAAATTTCACAGTGGACGTTGAAGGTCTACTCAAACATGCAGATTTTATGTGAACTATGAATTTCTACTTCCTGTGGAGTTTGTCATGTTTTTTAAACCGAGATTGCATAGAATGCGCGCACACACCAACACACATGGACACACATTCATGCTCTAAGTGGTCCCTGCTGAATCCCACAATCCTCAGATAAAAATGCAGCTCACACAAACAACCTGAGAGTGTGTTTAATCCTGTGTGTATCTGCTTTCATTGTTTACTGTACATGTCTGCTTCTTCCTTTTCCCCCTCAGTGCCTCAGTTCCTTACTTGTTCCACCAGTCCTGTTCAAATCAATAAAACTGCGTCTTCCTGTGTGGAGCTGGGATATTGTCCCAGCCATGCAGGCGAGGTTTGTCGGTATCCAAGCCATTTCTTGGATTGTAATTAGGTGCAATAAATAAAAGATGATGTTGGCTCTGCTGCTGGTCTGCACTCTGCTTGTTTGCTTGTGCTCCACCACCTGGTAGTTCGTGTATTATATCTTTGAATGTGCAGAGTGGCCTTGCCGGGGGTAAACATGTGCGCAACCAGTCGGCCTTCACGTGAACATGCCCAGTTGTGGTTAGTGTTCCTCATATGCGATTATCTTTACTTGTAGATGTAGTTGTGCGGTCAGCTGCTTTGTGTATTGCTTTGTTCTGTTGAGTATAAGCTTCAGCAGATGATCAATATGAAAGATTTGATCTGTGTTTTAGCTCCTGTAGCTTTGTTTTGCTTTACTCCAGGGATGTTTGGTATTTTTGTGGTCTTTATTGCATGCGTGGTGTACCTCAACATCTTCAGATTTGTGTTCTGGTGTGGTTAATTTGCACCACCTTGACAATCCTGTGCATATTTTTGTGTGGCTTTGTGAGATTAGCATGGCGAGTGGTGAGGGCTCTGTCCCACGTGACTGGATTTCTGCTTTTTGCAGGCATTTACATCAATTTTTTTCTGTATTTTGGAATGGTCGGTGAATATATAAACTCTTTTTTTACAGGCATTATAAAGTTAAAAAACTACGTTTTTTAAAGTAGTTTTTACCTTTGTGTAAAATCATTAATGTGCTTTGGGACATTCTGAAAGAGCCATTCAGATCGTCTTTTGAGCTATAGTTTAAAGGCGTTTCCGGTTGTCTTTTGATTGTGATAATGCAGTTCTTAGGCAAAATAAAAAAAAAAAAAAGTCAATTATCAAGGACATAGTTTCTGCAGAGTGGTAGTAGTTCATTCAAAATTTGCCTCTGAGTTGGGAACGGGACTGTTGGCATGGAGCAACCCTGTGCCCTCTTCCCGATGCGGAGCAGAGCAGCGTCCAGCCAGCTTGGGGTCTGTCTGCCGTATTCCTGTCACAACTAAGCTCCTTTTCAAACTGCGTTATTTTGTGTGCTCATTCACAACAATTTGAATAAAGAAATATTCAAAAACTCAAAAATGAACCATATCTTTTTAAAAATGTCCCCATCATCAGAAAAATACCCCAAGAGCATGTTAAAAACATGAGCATTTTTATTTCTACTGTGCACCCCCATGAGAGATTAAAAAAATACTGAAGTGTAGCAGTTAAACTGGCATTTAATGTAAGCATGAATGCGTTATGATGGCATCTTAGCAATAAAAGTAAGATCAAATTGAAATTGAGCAAACTATAATAGCTTTGCGATAGATCTGATTCCAAAAAAGGGCAAACACTGTAAATTTGTGAGGTCAACAAAAGGCAAAAAGCAAATTCTAAAGAAATAAAGCAAAAGAGCAGTTATTTATAACAAATAAAATGAAAAATAGAGTAGAATTTTAATTTGTATTCATATTTTAAAAAAGGTAAAACTATAGCTAGCACACAAGGATATAAAGAAAACTAATATTTTAACATGCAGCGTCTCACTAATGTGAGCACGTCCTACATGAAAAGGCAAATATTAAAATGAAACATTTGGGCAGTGATGCAATTGACTGACACAGTTTTAAACAGAATTTTGTGATCAATTTCATTATTTATCAAGGATGAGGGCCCCTCCCTGTCTTTCTCCACTAGAGCTCACTCTCTGCAGTCAAGGTGAATCAACACGTGTTCTGATCTTAGGTTCCCTCCAAACTTGAAGCTCTTGCATCCAGTCCGCATTGTTTTAGAAACTTCATTAGTTTGTCCCTCAGATCTGACCAGCTAGTATTGATTTAACTTTCTGGATTCTAGACTTATACACTTGTTTAGATGAAATTCATTTTCTTCTGTCCTTCCAAGGTCAGCATGTGAGTTAATCTCAGATGTGATTTATAGCAAAGATGTGGTAGACTCTATAATTTGTGTGCACATTTTTTAGAAAAGGATTCTGTGTCTTTAAAGACCCACTCCAAAAATGTTTTTCTTGATGGACATATATAAAGAAAATTAATCTTCAAATGCCATTTCTGTGCATGTCTTTTTTTTAAATAATTGTGATTCAAGAGCAGAGGAAAACATTCCTTGGAAAAAGCTTGTGGATGTGACATGGGACCTTCAACGGGAAGTTGCAAGCTCCCTGCTCTGCTCCATACTAATGCATCCAGGCAGCTAGATCCAAGTACATCTTGGTCTTTCCTTGTCCAAGCTGGCATCTGGCTCAAAAGTTTTGCCTAAAAGCTCCAATATTGCTTGCCATTTTTGTTGCACTTTTAATGTTAGGTTGGGATTTTGAAGGGCAGTAAGCTAGTAAGCTAGTAGGAGAGAGTGTGAACAAAGGGGTTATGGGAAATGGAGGCAGGCTTACTCCTCACCAACAGTCCTGCCCACAACTCGGTGGCAAATTTCTGATGAACTCCTGGTGCTCTGCAGAAACTATGTCCTAGAAAACAACATGCAGTTTTTTATTTTAACTAAAAATGGCATAATCTCAATTAAAAGAAAACAAAAGAACACAAAAGAAAACTTTTGCAATGGTTCAAAAGATGATTGGAAAGGGAATATACGTAACTGATCTTTGTAGATACAATGCAGCCTGCCACTGTCTTTACTCAGCATTTGAGATTTATAAGTTTTTGTCTTTGTTCCAGTTTCACAAAGCAAAGCTCAGATAAATCAGTTACTTCCTGCTGGGTTTCATCGCTGACTTTGGTTTTTCAGAGTCCTGAGACTACTCTCCCTCTGACCAAAGATTATTCAATCTCAATTTAGCCAGGAAAAGTTTTGCTAATTTTAAAATTGTTACGGGTAGAATATCTGACAGAAAATCTATAATTATTCTTTTCTTTAAATGACCTCTTGCTGTATTTAAAGAATACAACATTTGTTCATAGTTAATTATTCACAATACAGTCACGTCATGTTTAAAATGTTTGTAAAATTTGAGACAGTGGGCATTTAAGATGTTTTTTTTTCCCTGAACACTCGTGTCAATAATTTTGTGTAATAACTAAAACTGTTAAAACTTACCAACACAACCAAAGTATCGTAACTGATACTATCTATGTCTTATTCTAAAAATTATATTGCAACTTGTGTGTGTGTGTTTGTGTGTGTGGGTGTGTGTGTGTGTGTGTGTGTATTTCATCAAAGAGTTTCAAATGCATCTTCATTAAAAAAGAAAAAAAATCTCTCAGTTCCTTGATGTAGTGGACTTTAAGTGTCTTATTTTTCTGAAATTTATATTTGTGCTTTCCGGCTATTAAATATTGCTTTAAAATACAAAATAAGCTACAAAACTTGCGATTGTTATTTCCTGCAGATACGTTCTATAAACTGTTCTCGGCTTTAATTGATTTGAAGTTGTTAAGCAATGTACTTTTTCCTCTTTGATTCTATAATGGAAATTGTGTGCAGAACATCTTTTTTTTTGCATAAACACAACTCAGTAGCTGAACGGGATTGATGTAACACAGATGTTGCAAAGCATCTTATAAATTAGTCATTTTAGGGCAAGTGTAGATTTTTTGATTCACAGTTCATATTTAAAGAATACTTTTATTGCATTGCTTTTCATTCCTCTTCTTTTCTGATTAATAACCCAAAAATTTGAGTGGCACCCTGGGAAATCTGCTAACAATCATGATTATCCACTCCAGGCTGGTAGGCAACACCTCACTAATGGAGTCCATTTTGCCTGTCATTTCAGACAGCCATGAAGTGAAGCCACCATCACTCAGCTCTAATTCATAATTTCACTTTGACTAATGACCCCCCCCCCCCCCCCCCCCAATAAATATATAAATAAGTAAGAGAAAGAAAAAAAAAATACACCAACAATCTACTGGAGAATTACAAAACCTTAATATTGTGCTTTTGGTGCATTCTTATCACCTATAGCTCGCAGTTATCAGCTTAGGATCAACAAAAACCACCAACCAGAATTTACAGTTATTGTAAGGAGCAATGCTAAATGATCTGCGTTAATGGCGCTCCACTCCCTTTAATCTTCCATAAAATGTAATATTCCAGACATAATATAATGATTTTTATGTTATTACATTTGCATTAGCCTGAAGCTTTAATGCAGGGGTTGCTGTGTCATTGTGAACCCTTTAACAATGCATGATTTATTGTTACAAGGGAGAAATAAAACTGCTGAGCCATATTCAACATTCTGTCCCAGGCTGGGAAACCCCTTGAAGTCCCATGAATGGAATTAAATATTAAGTTTTAATGTAATGCCTCATAGTAAAGTGAAATACACAACTATTTCATCTGTAAAATACAGTATTTAAGGTGTTTAAAATGTGTTATTGATGAAAGGAAAAAAAGCATAAAATGAAGCCAATTTGAAAGAAAACAAGCAAATTTGGGGAGAGGAAAGTCAAAGAAATGCAACAGGGGTTTCTTGTTGTAGTTCCAGTAAGGCATTTTGCAAGGATATACTTGACAACAATATATCATATACGGCTTTTTTTTTGTTTTTTTTGTGGGGGAAATTTTTAGCAGCATCTGCATGCTGTCTCACCACCTGTATATCTTCATTATCCTCTGGTCTCACCTTCAGTCTAGTCGGACATACAAGTAATGCATTTTCATTTGCCAGTTGACGCAATGATCAGCCTAGCAATTGTGTGACCATGGAAAGGACAAAGTGACCCCTGATCTGATAACTGCATACACTCTGGAGTTTCAGATCAACTTTACAAGCACAAGAAGAAGTGGGTTTTCTCTTTTTCCAATTATATTCCTGCTGCTAAACTCTACAAATTAACATGTTGAAGCATTTCAAACTTCCTTATACTTTGTTTTTAGCCTCATTATGGGAAATGATGAGCAAATTCTGCAACAGTGGTGCAATTTTGTTCCATCTAATTGTCTTAAGAAACCTTTGATGGGATTTCAAAATCTGAAAGTCACAAATCCCAAAATCTACATCAACATTGGAGCAATAAGCATGGAGAGAAATAAAGTGGAAAAGGATCATTTACCAAAAATATTCCTCACATAAAATAACAGAAATTATTCCAGCAGATAAGCCTCTGTTTTTCTTAAACTTATCAAAAGACTCTTGATTTTTAATTTCTAGCATTTTGTACTCTGGCTTTTGTACTCTGAAAGCCAGGTTTATGTACCATAACATATTTTAAATAAGCAAAAAAAAAAAAAAAAAAAAAAAAAAGTTGACTTTTCTAAAAATTACAGCATCACAAAAAATAAGAGCTGCTGTCATATTTACATTCCTAAGCTTTTTAGAACACAAAATAACGTGTATTTACGTCTATGTATACAATATTTTCATATTATATTTCTCAAATAATTTAGAAAAGATACCTAATAATAACTTAGCTTAATTTATAGATAAGCATAACATAATAAACAAAAACCAATATGGTTTTAGAGAAAACAAATCAACCTCATTAGCTATCATTGGTGCTGTGGATGAAATCACCAATGCTCTGGACAAAAAGAACTATACAGCTAGAATTTTCATTGACTTTAAAAAAGGACGTGACACTCCCAATCATGACGTCCTACCTGACAAACTGGAGATGTATGGAATAAGAAGACTAGTGCTAAGTGGGGTCAAAAGCTATTTAACTGGAAGAAAACAATTTGTCAAGAATATTTAATTAAGTTCAAAGGAGATACCTTATGGTGTCCCACAAGGATCAATTCTGGGCTACAATATTTGCATAAAAGATTTTTTCAAGGATTCAAAACTTTTAAAACCCATATTATTTTTTAAAGATACAAAAATATTTCATTCTACAGATAATCAAAGGGAACTTATCAATGTGGTGAACACAGTTAAACAAAATAAAATCATGAATGTATTACAGCAATCTAAATTTAAACCTTGACAAAACCAAAAGGGATTTTTTTTTTAATTGATAATTAAAATTGCCAAAACTTGTCAAAAGAACCTCTCATTTCTTCTTCATTATTCTAAATATTAACAGTTTGGATTTGTCAAAAACTCAACCACAGTCTCACAGGAGGCAAACAGCAACAGGACAAAAATAAACACGAATCTGACCTTGCTGAATAGTCCACATATTTTTCTGAAAGGCCCAAATCTGTTAGAGTGTTCTCATCTTTTCTTAGTACCATTTCTCCATTTTATAACGCAAAATAGAACCAGAAAAAAAACAGGCAGGTAATTCTGCTCCAGGGGGCAATTTTCAAGGAAATATGAAAAAATGTAAGCGAGCAAAAGAATAAATAAGTAAATAAAAATCAATAGCAGCAACAAAAAAGGGATTCAATTTGCAAACCAAACGTGTGATGCATTTAGAAGAAAGCAACCCTTAAAAGGTTGCTGGTAAAACATTTAAGTCAAAGAATTACTGGGAAATTCCTTGCGTATTCCGACAAAAACTGTAATAGACATGTAAGTGGAAATATGAAAGTAGAGAATGATGGTAGCTATTTAATAGAAAATGAACTTTGGTTCACCCTCAATTGAACGAAGACCCTCACTCTCAAACAGATCAGGGTTCATGTGTTTGATCCTCAGCACAGTTCAGGTGTGGTTTCACAGTTGCCAGAAAACACTGTCTGTCAAAGGAAATGAATTCTGATACAAATCAAATCTGTCGGTGTGCATGTGCCCTAAGACTGACCTTTCATGTGTCTTACAGATGTATCCATAGCACAGCTGCAAACCGAGACTAAGAAACTCTTAGCTTTTTTGCCTGACCTCACTATGTTTTTCTGCTTAAAAAAACGCCATAAAATTAATCAACCGATCATCTTTATATAGAACTGACTAAATCACTGTCAAACTAATTCAAATGATTCAAATCTGGAGAATCCAAAAGAATTCAAATCATGTTCAAAATAAAAATTAAAGAACTATCAAGAGCATCCAAAGACACTTCCATCTAAGAGATATTAAACACAGTCTGAGAAGATCCTTTTTTTTTAAATTAAGGTGTGAGAACAAATGCTCATCTTCATTATATCTCCACAAGAAGCGTTCAGATATGGAAAATAGTAATTAAAAATAGTTATTCCATAAAAAAACATTTATTATTAGCTTTTGTTTCGTTGTTTTTCCTTTTAAAGTAGGATTGTGTATAAAACATGCTTGTCTTCCCTGACTTTTCATTCCTTTAGCTCAAGCTTTAGGTAAGTAATTCCAAGAGCACAAAAAAGTTTCACATATTTGTTGAAGTTTGAAAAAAGGTCACTTCACAGCAACATATTGTTTAATTTAAATGTGATCATCTCAGAGGAATGTTAGAAACCAAAAAATGAAGAAACATTGTTTCTGTCATATCAACATGTTTAGTAAAACATCCATCCATCCATCCATCCATCCATCCATCCATCCACCCACCCACCCACCCACCCACCCACCCATCCTGTGACAAAGGGTATCTTTTATTTTGAAAAAAAAGTCATGTGAACTCCTTTCAAAAGTTTAAACTATTGCATATTTAAAAAGAGGCTATTTTATCTTTATTTTTATGTTTTTTATAGCAAAAAAACAACCGTTTATTTATAATTATGAGTAAAGTAACAATAACCTTTGAATAAATCTGTTTTATCTATCTTGGGGGGAGATAAGACTTTGTTGCCCCAAATGGGTTATTGTCAGTCAGAAATCGACCTTGAAGCCTTTCTGGGAGTTGAAAGTTGCAGACCCTTGAACTAACCAAATTAATATCTACTATTGAGGATTATTGTCTCGATTTTTGGTTGTTGGGAGGACTTTGATATCAAGTACTGCATATACATTTGAGAGGTTTTTTCTGTAAATATGTCTGTTTCTGCTTCATTCTTTTTTCCCCTTTTCTCTATTTTGCCACATCCAAATCATTTCCTACCTTTCTGTCCTCATCTTTGTGTCCATTATTCACCTTCTTGCATCTTTTCTCTTTACGACCTTTGTCTTCCCTTCTCGACTTGGATTAATTCTCTACATCTCACCCCCTTTACCACTCCATATTCTTTATTCACTACACTTCTCTCTCATTTCCCACCCCTTCCTCTGGGTTATTCACCCTGTTGCGTCCATCTCCCTCTCTCTATCCCCCTGCTCTTTTACTTCCTTGCTCTCTTGCATGCTGGCTGGCACATTCTCTCATTGATAGTGCAGGCGATGTGACCGGCATGCCGAGAGGCTGATCATTATTCTGTCGGCGAGCGGCAGGAGTCAGGGCAGAGTGTCAATTCACCTCCATCTCTCCCTCCCGCTCAAACCTTTGTGAACGGTAGCATCATGTGGCAACAGGACAACAGCAGGAGATGATGGAAACTACAAGCGACCGCCAAGGAGACACTGCGCGATCAGTCTCTGCAATGTTTAGAGGTGTGTCTGTCGGAACGCTTAAAGTTCCAAGTTTACTTTTTTTTTTTTTAACCAAAAAGATGAGAATTGACCAGCACATTGCCATCATGTAAACATATTTTCTTCTTTTCATCCTAGACCAGGGGTCTGCAACCTTTTACACCAAAAGAGCCTTTTGGTCCAGTTTCTTACTGACCAAAGCCGCAAAGTCTCAATATACCTTTTAGAAAAATACACTTTATATATATTTATGTTGCCATCATTTCATACATTTATGAAATGCAGCTTTTAAATATTGATTACAATAATTGAATTATAAAAGTGTTATTTTTTTCTATAAATAACAACTTTAACTTCTCTACTTTTGACAGCAGACATGCAAATTATTTTCAAAATAAAATACATCCTGTGTCATATCAGATCCTCTTGCTGCAGCACATTTACTTAAATAAAAAATGCAAGAAAACCAAGTCAAGCATAGCAACTATTACCATTATGACAATGCTATTGTGCAGCATAGGTTAGAATATATGCTGAACTAACTAATTTAATATTTATTCAAATTGTTAGCATTTTTCCATAAAGCTGAAAAGCCATAATGAAGGGGTAAAAGAGCCACACGTGGCTCTGGAGCCTCAGGTCGCAGACCCCTGTCCTAGACAGTACATTACATTTGTTGGTATTGTTAGCCATAAATGATCATGAAAATCTTCTTAAAACCGAATAAATCAAGAGTTTTACAGAACTCTCTTTTTACAACTAAACAATTTGGAATTTTCAAGTGACCTTGAAAATCTAGTGTAAAGGTGTAACTGCAAAAATGTACACATTTAGATTAATACAGTTATTTGGATTGATATTATAATTTGATATGTACTGGTTGGAAGCAGACAAATATACTTTTAGTTAAAATTATTACTGTGGTTTTTCAAGACTTTAAAATGAATTAAAATGTATTTGGAGCTGTCTGGTGAAAAACATTGGCTTGTATTTATTGTTCAGTAAATGAATGAGCAGGAAAGCGCCTGTTTTGTTTATGTGTGAATTATATTGTCTTGTTGTTAGAGAAAGGATAGAGGCTTATGGAACCTAAAAGTATCACATTTTGTTTGTTTTTGATAAATATGAACAAACAAGTAAACATAAAAAAAGCTAATGTAGTTACTTTTTTATGTTGCCTAATGACCCACAAGACATTTGGAGTCTTTTTTTATTGGTACCTGTGTTTCTTCCTATGTTTTATGTGCATCTTTCTACTGAAGAGTTTGTTCTAAGTTTCTGCTGCTAGGACTGGTATACTGCCTATTGGGTCATACACCACAATTCCTGACACCTTTTTTCATAGATCATGTATTTATTAAAGAAGATCCATTACTGAGTCATAACTTTTACTGAATTTTAGGGAAAAAAAAGTCATTTTCTAAAGTTAAAGTTGGTGAAGGGTTTGAAGAGGAATTGAGCCTGATGTGCAGAGTTGATCAAATGAAAATGAAAGCACCTCTTTTATTTGCCATTTAATTTAGGGATTAGTAAAGGAGGGAAAGAATTGTTTGAACTTATTCTGTTTCTGCAATGTCTTCTATTCAACTTGTCTGGAATTCAGTGTGTCAATCAGGGCATTAACTGGACTTTTTAAGAGCTTCCTAATCTCATATTAACTTATGTTCTCTAAAATCAGAAAATAAGGATTTTCAGCTGGTGTGACGACCTCTTATCTGGTGAAAATCAGGTGTTCTTTATATTACGTAAATTATATGGGACTTTTATTCAAGTATTTTCAAGTAAAAATACACTTTAAGATAATAAAAAGATAAAAATTCTAAAATAAAAAAGCTAAATCTAAACAATAAAAATAGTCATTTTGAAATAGTAATTTCTTAAGCAAATGGAATCAGTTTTGCCTTTTTTAAAGGCGTTTTTATTGAGGTGAAGGAGATTGTTCTTTGATCAAATGAAAAAAAAAAACGGAAAATGTTGTTCTTATCCAAACTTCACCTTCCATCTGTCCATCTTCCATTTTCTAGATTTGAGGTAAAACACAACAACTATTCAATGTAAAAACTCTGTTGTGTCTAACTAAACCTACAATTTGAAGACATGTTCCTGTCCAGCTTGTTCAGTCTAATCCATTACACCTAAACATGAACAGTTAATACTCTAAATACCTTTTTTTTGGTCATTTCTAGAAATGAAACTTCTATGTTTTGTGTTTTTAATTTCTCCTTTAAGGCAAAAGGCAACTTGAATTTGAACTTGAATTTTCTAGAATACAAAAGGAGCAAAATATACCCTTTATTGTTCATTCTTTTAAAGGGGTATTTGTTGGTCTCATGTACCTATAGATATTTTTTTCATCCCAATTATTTCTAGCACAGAAGAAGTTGAAAAGGTCTCTAAACCAACACAATGAATGGAATTTTCTCTTCTGTCTTGGTTTGTTAAAAATAAAATTCTACACATTTTTAAGCTTTCTAGATTCCTAGTGATACTATATATACACCGTCCAATTGAAAGACTTATCCTTAGCCGGATTTACAATATATAAGTGTAAAAAGAACATTCCAGTCCAGCCTATTCCGTCTGATGAATCGGTCAAGCAAATCAACCAACATCTGCATGCGTAAAGTGGGCTAAGTTACAACAAGCTGGTAGTAGAAGGAAGTGAGCCGATGAGGCATCGAGACATTCAACAGCAGAGAGGGAAGGAGGGAGGGAGGTAGGAGGGGGCTGGATGTGGGGGGGTAGAGGGAGAGGGCATTGAATGCAGTCCAGCTTCTCTGCGCTGTGAAGCAGCAGCCAGCCAGTCCGACACTGAAGGACACAGAGACGAGAGACTTCTGAGCTGCACAGTGCAGAGATAACACACCGGCACTGAAGGAAAAGCGAACAAAAACCAGCCTCTTCTTCTTTGCCAGGCTGACTGATCAGCTGGATACAGCGGACAAACAGCATCAGGAGATACGAGTAAAAGAGCATGGATGGGGGTGGAAGTGCCTGAGGTCCGTGTGTTCATTCCTCTTCTTGCACCGTCTGTGTGATGAGTCTTGCAGCTCAGGGTGTCATTGCGACAGTGCTGAGTTTGGGAGCGCGCCAGTGTGTGCGTGTTCAACATATCAACAGCTTAGGGTCCTGATGTGGAATAAACCGGAGGTTTTTAACCTGGAAGAGTTTCTTGCCGGTGACTGTTGCACCTTCTTTTTTGGCTCTCCTCTTCCTCCTCTGGTGCAGACGTCTGTGCTGGGGCTCTGCTGGCGTGGTACAGTGACTGCTGCTGCGTTTGTGCTTCTCTTAAGCCTGCAGCAGACTTTTCTGTAACAGTGCTGCAACTACAACTGGCAGACTCATTTGCCAGCTCCCCCACAGAAAGAAAAAGAGAATAGGTGAGTATGTATGAAATGTGTTTCTTTTTTGGTGTGATAGTGTGTGTGTGGGAGGGAGGATCATTTTGAGTGGGGGTCACTCAAAGCTTCTGCTTTTTCAGTCATGGTCATTATGAGGTCCCTTTTAGTCATTTGTCAAACTTCTCACATCAGCCATTTTTAACCTTCGGTTTGGGACAAACCATCCGTCAGACTTTTCCTGCCCTTTATTTCTAGTCATTGTGTTTCATCATTTCTTGTCCTTTTTTCCCTCCCCACAGCTCACATCTTCATCATTCCCCTTTCCTGCAACCATCATTCATCTGCACTGTCAGGAAATGCACGCATGTATCTTTACGCACAGAAAACCTGGAAGTCATCGGTGCTCGGGTCCCTGAAGCTGAGAGGCAGTGGGCTTGACATAAAATCAACAGTCGGGGGTTGATCTCCGATAATCCCTCCACCCGTCTCTTCATCCATCATTCAGCTGCTTCTTCACCATCTCCAACCTGCACATAAACACATGCACAGGTGCACAACCATCTTAGCAACTGCCAACACGCTTAACCCATCATTTCCCCCTTCAATTGCAACCCTCAGAACAAAAAGAAAAATCTGGCCATCTATGTCACAACGGTCATACACTTCCATGTCCAAGAATAGATGTAGATCCTTGCTCTTCATTCTTGTGCAATGTCCTGGTGGAAAAAACTGGGTTCTTGCATCAAGGTAGATATTATTATGACATGTGTCACCTACCTGGACATTGTTGCAGAAGGAACACCTCCTCATTACAACAGCACAGTGGTGGCAGCCTCCTACAGATGCAATGAAACTGCTGGGAAACACAAGAAAAAAATCAGTTGACTCTCAAATCCCATCCTGATTTAGACTCCTCATAGATGATCTGTGACTCACCTGATTCTGCTAACCTATGGGTTCTCTTCAAAAGTCCTAGACATTCCAACTATGTTCTCCAGCTCATGTCAAGAGGGAAATACAGGTTACGAAGGACATGGTTTTGATGTCGTGGCTGATTGGGTGCACGCATGCTAAAGAAACACTCAGCTGTTACTGCTGCCGGCTACATTTTAGTTGACAACTGAATATCAGACTGTGAACCTGATCTCTCAGTGTGCTCACACACAGATCCACAAACACAGAGGCTGTGATGAATCATTCATTAGACGAAAAACGCTACCTTTCTAAAAACATCTCATTTGGTTCAGTTCTGCTGGAAAATTGTTTAATTGTTTGGTTATGGAGGATAGAAGAGATTTTAGCTCTTTAGCTTTTCCTTTGTCTGTTTTGTAAAGTTTGAGTCCAGCAAGTTAAAACTTTTCTGCAAAACACTTAAAGTCTAATGTTCAACCTGTAGCTTCTGAGAGCAGAATTTCAAGGTTATCTGTCGCTTCTCTGCACCACAAATGTGCTTTTACATTGACATACATAAAAAGGACTTTTTGTGACCTCAAAAAAGGCCTTGATTGTAACAGGAGAGTGTCCCTCATAGATTGAGAACCTTCAAGAAAGTGCTTAAGACTATCTAGAACATAAAATTAATTTTAAAACTTTAGAGCAAAATCTTTCTTTGAAAACACAATAAAATTCAGAAATGTGCTTAGAGGTTTCAGCATTCATTAAAGACACATCAACAATACATTTTCATTAGGATCCTAACATTTTGTGGTGCACTGGATTCTAAAAAATGTTACGTGAAAACATGATAATGTCAGAACTTTAAGTTCAAACCATTAAAAAACCTATTAAAAAATGAAAACATGGAATTATATCCACACAAGATTAAAACAACTACACATATGTTGGTGGCTTGAGCTGAATCCAAATAGTTACTATAAAATTGAAAGGTTTTTTGTTTTACCAGCCGCTGGATGCTGATGCATTGGTTAGCCCTCTCTCCTTACGGCAGGAAGGGCCTGGTACAAATCCTGAATGGGACCTTTCTGTTTGGATTTTGCAAGTTCTCCCTGTGCAGAAGTGGGTTTTCTCTGTGCACTCAGTCTTCCTCCAACAGTCCGAAGACATGCTTCATTGGTTGATTGGTTACTCCCATGCTGATGTGAATAAGCTACAAAGCAAAACCATAACTTTTACTCAACAGACTATCAACTTGCAAGTCTATGGGGTAAGATAATTGTCCATAAGAAACATATACATAAAAACAAAGTTGTATTCATAAAGAAAATATAAAGACATTATTTAGTTTATATTTGATATGTCTAGTTTTGAATACAACTTTTCTATGCCTTGAATACGAAATATCTCCTGGTCAAAAACTGTCAAAAATACGTCACAGGGTCATAGGTTCACAGGGTCACAGGCATATACATCAAGTCCCGAAACATCGATTGTTCAAATTTTGCTTGCGTGTTGAAGTTCTTTTATTTATTAAACTGAGACAAAATGTAACTTTTTTTAGAATGTTATTGATCTAACAAAAGGAAGTCATAACTGTTGAAAACTGAATAAAACAGAACAAAATACAGCGATCTCCTGCCACATTTTGTGGCTGTGCACAACGTTTTAATTTGTGCGCAACTTTGTCTTGATGGATATGCTTTTTATTGACAGGTGTCCTACCCCTCACATTTCTCAATTATTTTAAATTACAGTACTGTAAAAAAAAAGGATTCAAAAAGCTACAAACAAGACAAATTGCCTCCAGAAAGTAAAAAAAAAACAACATACATAAAAAAAGTCACACCTTTTCTTTAAAAGTCACAAACACACAGACACATAAGACAAACTTCCTGACATCACACAGCCTTCAGTAGTGAAAAGCCACCGGACAATCAGCAAATACTGAAGCAGGTTTAGACTACGGTCAGATATGCCAAAATGCCATCGCATGGCGACCTAAATGCCAGTTTTTAAGCAGAATCATTTGGTGACCGCACTGTGGTAGCAGAGGTTTTAAGAAAAAGTTAAAATTGAGCAGTGATTTTTTTAAAATATCGGCTTCACGCATTTGGAGATTGCTTGGTGGCAGAAAGGCAGCAACGCAAAAATTGACCGATTTCAAACTACCATCCTCCAGCAGCCCTCATGCTGCCATCCCAGAGCCACCATACGATTGTTAAAAGTTGTACGGTTGCAGCGCGGGCACTCGATGAAGACTGTTGACATTGGTCACTGTGGACCCCCCCGGCCACTATTCTCTCTAATATTTCATGTCTGTTCATACACACAAGCTCCCTGAGGACCACTGTGAGCAAGTAGCTAGGGTAGCTATGTGTTCCACCTTTTCATTGTAGGAAAATCCAAAAACGGCCACTACACAATAACTGAAAGAAAATGATTTGTGAGCCAAAACAGAACCATGAAAACAACAGAAAATAGAAATAAATAAACACATTGATGGGTAGATGAAGCTTTGAAGCTTCTGATTATGTCTAAACAGATGAATGAAGTGAGGCTTCTGTCTGAGTACTGGAGCCATGGCAACCCTTGAAAAACATCAATTTGAGACAGTTTGTTTGAACCCCATGTCAGTGCTAGACCTGGTCAAGTCACAGATAGTTCAATTCTCTGATTTTTCTGACAACTGTCAAAACAATGAGATCTTTGGAAACTTCCAAAAGGTGCAAACATCAAATAGGGAAAAGTGCAGCCTATGGCTCAGTCTGGTGGTGTGAAATAATTGGATACTGTGGCAGTATAGAGTCCATTATACAGTTTATTGTAGTTGTAGCTTATTAGTTGTGAAAGGGGGATCAAAGTGCTCGTTTAGCTGCATCATTGCTTGGGGGCATAAGACTGATTTAGTCTGTTTGTCCCATCTCTGATGGACCTCCTCCTGAGGGGATAGAACTGGAAGAAGTCATTCTCTGTGTGTTGAGTCGCACAGGATGCTGTCCGTCCTGTGAGAGGATCCCTCCTTCAGGTGGGCATCCCTGAGGATTTTTTAATTTTTCCCCAAGATATGTTTTTTTTTTTTTTTTTATGAGTTTTCCCTCATTGAAAAGGAGGGTTTAAGGGCAGGGATGCCAGTTTGGCTTAGTCTGTTTAGTTTGGTTTAGTTTAGCGACCAGCTATTGTTAATATTTTGTGACTGAATTTATGATCTTTGCTTAAATACTGGAGTGAAGCCCATTGAGACGGTCATGGTTGTAATTTTGGACTGTATAAATACAAATGAATTGAATGTTTTTTCTCAGAGTCAACATGTAATGTTTTTGTTTATTTAAATGTTATAAGCTTGTAAGTTGAAGATAATCAGATCCTGTTTCTAAAGTACAAGAGTCTTCAATGGGTGTAAAATGATTTTCTGTTTCTTTTACACCCTAATATGAAGACATAGCCAACCATACATCTCTGCAGTAGCTACTGTATATTTGCAAAGTCCAAACTTCACAGGGCTCAGTGCATCCTATCCCCAAATGATGCTGGTCCTGCTCTTTTGATGGACAAAAAAAACGTCATCCAACTTCTGAAAAAAATTACAAAATAACATTTACATAACAGAAGATTTTATGTATGAATCTCTTCTGAAAGCTTGGGATAGAGTTATTGAACTTTGTGAATTGAGGAAAGTGTCCAACATATTGAGATGGAGTGTTTTTTTGTTTTATTTCAATTGTGCTTTTCCTACTTTTGTTACACTGCTGTTGTATTATAATAGCTGAAAACCTGTAAAAAAAATTAAAAACCTGTGGCACTGCGGGCCGCCCCTGGGAGCTTTATTTGCTGTAATTATGTCTGGTTAGTCGTTCTTAACTGCTGCCGAGGGCACTCCTTAAGAAACACTCTCTGGGGTGGCTTTTAGCACCTAAACTGCATTGTGCAGAAGAATATTCCCCCTTTCAAAAGCTGATGTTTTCTGTGCAATATACAACTGTGATCAAATCCATTTGTATGGCTTCATTGGTGGAAAAAACCCACAAAATCTGCCCGTGGTTTGTAGTTAGCCACAGATGAATTATACAGCAGGATCTTTAGAACAGTTTCAGGCATCAAAAAGCGCTTTTGTTTTTTCTGTGGAGAGCTTAATTGTGGCAGGGTCTGTGCTGGTGTATTAAACTGATGAGATCATATATGCTATTATGGGAATCAGAGCAGTCAAATGTTGTTATGGTGGGTGGAAAAACAATCAGACTGCGGCTGGGGTGAGTATTTCGAGGTTTAATGTATGTATGCTTCATTCTGAGGAGCGTTATCCTGCTGTTGTCACTGCGGGTGACAGTTGATGGAGCTGACTTTTATTCTGTATGAGCGTCAGCGGTGACAAGAGGCAGCAGGTGTGTGTATGTGTTCAATTCCAGCCTTTAGAAATAGGAAAAAAAACAGTGTGCTGTTTTTTTTTTTTTTTTTTTTTTATAAGACTACGTACACACACCTGAAGGAGCAACTCTGTGTTATTTTATGCATTTATGCGTATGTATTCAGTGCTAGACTGCAGGCAATGCAAAGAGGAAAATATTCAGTCTGTTTCATACTGCTCCAATGGGAGTTCGCTTCAACCCACAAACATAGACTCACACATGTCTGTAGTCTTTCTTCACACCCAAATGCCCCTTGAGTGAACCAATACTAAACCTGTAATACTAACAGAAAAGAAGGTTTGTCTTTTTTCTCCTCTTTTTTGCTGCAGAAACGTGTAGCTGCGCCTGCTAACAATAGCTTTGACCTTGATCAATACTTTTGATTAAAATGATAAATTCCATTTTCGGTCATTTAGAGCTTATACTGAAAACGTTGTGATTAGAAATTTCTATTAGCTGCTGTCATGTGTAGAGTTCTGCCTTCAACTAAATCAATCATTGGTCTTTTTCGGTCAAATGACCCTCAACTGATTGTATTTTCCTGAAGCTGTAGCAAGCTTGGTAAAATATTGCTTTTAATTACATCTTGGATGAATATAATGATGTTTGCCTAAAATTAATCCTACATTTGTGTTTTTCCTTTCATAATTTTCTTTTTTTTTCTTTTTTTCATGCTATTAACACTTTTCATTTAATCCCTCTGGTTTATTTCTACTTTTTGGAGCTTGGAAAGTTTCTGTGTGCTCATAGTAAAGTAACCTACATCAGAATTTATGTGTCAGTGAGTCAAACCAGTTTCCTTTTAGTCTGCTTTTACCCTGCAGACAGACTGAATGGGCATGAATTTGTTTGGTTTAGTCTCCTTTCACAAATTGTACTCTTCGCAAAAAACCAAAGGCTGTGTCTGAAGTCCCTCACTTCTGACCATGTAAGGCATTTGCCATTTTATAAGACCGTCCCAATGGACAATTCCAAAACCTAGTGTGCATCAATTCTCAGAGGATAGGCAAATATAGATCACAATGCGCTGTGTTTGAATGCTCTTTCATTAAAAAAAAACTGTAGTAATTTATTTATTTATTTTTTAAATTAAAAAAAAAAATCAAAATCTTCATCATTAGAACACAGTGGATTCATTAAAGTTTTTGTAAAATGTTGATATTTATTAGGTTGTTGGGGTGATTAAAAAAAAGTGCATGTGTTTGAATTAGGTCCAGGGCACTGGATGGTCTTGCACCATATAGTCCTTTAGGGGTCAGACAGTAGAGGAGGAATTTGGACATAGCCGAAGACAGGTGGACCAAACTGCCTGGAATAATCCATCCAAACAGTGGTCATTTGGGGTCAATATTTTTTTACCAAGATGGGTGGAAATAGCCAGAAGAACAAACTGGCTAGTCCTGCTTATCCTCTGGTTTACAAAAATGGTGATATCTCCTCAGTACACATTTTAGAAACCACTTCTTCTGTTTAGCACCATTCACAGTTCATTTTGCTGGTTTTAATGCATACCATTGGTGTAATTTTGTCCTTTTTCTGTTCTGATTTTTGGTTAGAAATTGTGAAGTAAGACTACTTTTGAAGAGAACCAGGTTTGTTTGGCCCACACCAGAGCTTCAGTTAGCTTTCACACTTACCAAAAAAATGTGGACTATCTCAAACAACAACCCTAGTTTAAATCAAAGCTACTAGTCAAACTAACCTGTACACTTGGCAAACACAACCCCCAAAGGGGCTCAAGCAAGAAACAAACATGCAGGTGTGAAAGTTTCACTCCTCATTTTACAGGTTATCCATTTTTAAGTTAAGTATAGCATAATATCTGTTGGCATACCAAACTCTTATTTTGTGTAAAAAGGTTTTACAGCTAAAACTGTTGTGCTGCTTTAGTTACTTCTTACATGACAAAGCAAAAACAAAAACAAAAAGTGCACTAGTGTACTCAGCTAAAATATATGTTTTACTATTTTATCAAAATGCATAAAACAAATGTATTTTTAAGGGAAGAACTGTTCTCCAAGTATTAAAAGATGAAGTATTTTTGCTGTTTTTTGCGGTTTTGCCAAAGTTAGAATTGGCTAAAATATTTACATGTCACTCAACTTGAGATTTCCTCATATCAAATGATACTTTTACAGTGTGCATACACATGCATGGATAGAAGTTTCCATTAAGGTATACATAATTTTGCATGAATTCAAAAGAAGTAATGAATAATAAACGAGGAAGTGCTTCATAGTCAGTGATTCCGAATTAGTATGTCTCTAATAACCCCCTAATTCAGGTCTCTATGGTGGATAATAACTACTGTTCAAAGGACATGGAGATATTTGAGGGAATCATTCAGTTATGAGTATTCAATAATTACATGCGGCTCCATTAAACTGCTCCACAAGTCATTAACTCTGGTACTAATAAAGTTACAATTACAAGGAAACAAAAAAAGGCACAAAAAAATTACACACAAAATAAATAACAAAAAATAAAATCAAAATGATTAAAACTCCCATAAGATCATGGTGATGAGGATCAAAAAACAGACTCAAAGCCTCTCTGCAGTAGAACAAAATAACAGAATGAAACAAAATGGAGTGATCTTTAGAAAAACAAGAGACACAAAAAAAAAAACTAGCTGACACACAAGGAACAAACTTCTTGAAGAAACCTAATTAAAAGATTGTAAAAAGACACAAATGTCAATGGATTGAAATGGTGCATTGCGTCAAAGAAGTGATAAACCAACATGTTTGGCTGACAAGATTCCTCACATGTTGTGTCTGAGAATAGCTGGAGAGAGACTACATCTCTTTTTAACTGTCTTATTTACTTGCATGATGCCAGGAGTCATAGATCAGCTCTCACTTTCTAGTTCTATCCCTGTCCCGTGCCAGAAAGTGCATTCCTCATGTCTTACATGGCTGATGACATCAGTTAGAAACTCAATCACCGGCATTTGAAAAGCCATTCATGCGATGGATAGGGCTTTTATCTGAGAGCACGAACAAGCCCTCACAGTTTATGTCCAACGTAGAGGAAGATGTCAGGCCTTCCACTTTTATGTTGTAATTAAAGTGTGTGTGGGCAGGACTTTAAGAAAGAGGAAGTGATGATTCGTGGTACATGGAAAGACAAAATGTTAGGTTTTAATTGGAGGCTATCTTCTTGTGTTCTTGCTGGATGGATGGATGTCTTGGAATGACCTGAAGCAGTATGGGGATACGGTGACAAAACACAGCTGACACCAGCCTTAATTTAATGGAGAAAAGTGTTGCTGATTATATACAAGGACAAAAAAATTCAAACGAAAAGCTGCAAAAAATAACAAATTCAGTTGCCATCTTTCACAGCACTATTTCCCATAAGCTTTGAATTTATAATCAGACATCGTGGCGAGTTAGAGGCAATTTTATTTGTGAGCAAAGGAGTCATTTACTTCATTATCAACAACAACAGCTAAACAGTCAAGAGTCCCCCGTTAGCCTAGTGTTGTAATCAAAGTGTTTGTCTTTGGAAGATTAAATAGTAGCTATCCCTGTTGATGTGCTTGCTTCCTGATCCACTGCATCAAAACAATCAAGTCTGTAAGCACACAGAAGAAGAAAACAATTCAGCTAGAGGAATTCTGCTGCTGGGAAAAGCTGGTCATTGTGTATCTGTGTCTGCACTTTGGAAAAAAACGATTTAAACTAGAACTAAATTTGACTGTGCTTCACAAAGTGTAGCAAATCAGACACAGTGAGGGTCTGCTAGTTGGGAGAGTAACGGTTTTCTGTCACAGATGGTTCACGTCTATCTATCGTAGATGATAAGAGTAGAGCAGCAGGACAAAGCAATAAAACTTAAATAGGACACAACAGGAGGTCAGGGTTTGATGATATCAATCTGAATTTACTGCATCAAAAAAAGCAGTGATTACCAGGGAGGCATGATTATTATGAAGGGACCTTTTTCAAGTTCTCAAAAATGTTAGTCAAAAGCATTATTTTTCTGGTCAAAGTCTCACTCCAAATATCTTTTGATCTATTTTAAGTGTTCCCAGGAGTCTTTTAATTGTGATCATTCAGCTTAAGCCAAAAAAAAGAGACTGTTGTTTTCAAGAACATAGTTCCTGCAGAGCAGCAGTAGTTCATTACAAATTTGCCTCTGAGTTGTGAGTGGAACTGTTGGTGCAACCCCCTCCCCTTCCTGTTACCCATAGGTGAGAGCTCTCTGTTTACATGCTCTCCTCAAACCCCCAACCTAACAATACTAAAACCCTTGATGCCTAAATAAAAACAACAACAACAAAAACATGTTTCTGTTTCTAAAAATACTCAATTAATTTTGGAGCAAAGCTGGTTTGATGAATATTTGCATCAATAGGCTGTTGGATTCCAGCTCGAATGAGAAAAACTAAGACCTGCATGAATCTTGTCCATGTTTTTTTTTTTTTTTGTGCGTATGTAATGATCTCTTAACTTGCTTTTGGTCTTTAAAATTGGAAAATGTTTTTTTATGTAAAACCCTTTGAGTCACATTTGTAGACAAAGTGCTATACAAATAAAGTTTTGATTTGAATTTAGTCATCCCCAAGTGGATGCATGAGAACGGGGCGGAGCAGGAACGTTGCGGTTCGCCCAAGGTACTTCTTTGTAACAAATGCAATCGTTTTCAATTTTGTTTTCATCTGCTTGTGATGCACAACGATTTGAGTAAGGAACAGAAATGTAATTTTCTTTTTCTTTACCCATCAGAAAAATGCCAGGACATTTTTACCAAAACAAAAAAACACATTTTCATCGGAATAGATCTTTAAACCCACGTTTAACCAACCACTACCATGTTATTTTTTACATTTTATTTACAAGTTATTATTGTCACCTATTATTCCTGAAAAAGAACTCTATTTCATGATGAATAAAGTAGTTCTTGCTTTACATAAACATCAGTTGATGTTCATGTTGAACTTGCCAGTCTGATTGCAACAAACTGGCAAGCAGATCAAGTTCTATCCCACCTTTGCCTAGCAGGGTTGGCTCCAGCAACCCATTGACCCCAAAAGGGTTTAAGTGGGTTCATCAATGCATGAATGAAATAAAGCTTGAAGAGTCAGAATAATTCTTTTTCATGAGAAATGTTTTTTTTCTATGTAGAAAATGTAGCCTTGTAGTTAGCATACTGGATAGTAATTACCTTGAAATGTATGTCACACAAACAACGCATCCTTTACATAGAATCTACACATCCTTGGGACAAGAGGCTGTGGCGAGATAAAGCACGTCTGAGACACACTGATGTCTGCACATCACAGAGCCATAAAGAAAAATTATGAAACCATAATATTACCTGCTAGATTAACCCCGACATAATGAAAGGGCAGGTTCGTTTAGCACACATGTTCCAGTGCTTTTAGAAGTAACCAAACTACTTGGACAACATTTCTACTGATACAAGAGCAACAACCAAATTACACCCGAAAGAGATTTAAATATACTTTGATTGAAACACTTATTTGAGATAAGGATTTTGCAAGTGTTTTGTTATCCCTTGAAATGTAGATATTGGAAAAAATGAAAACACTTGAATTGATTCCTGGTTGCCTGTTGCTCAACCTCAGTAGATTAACACTTCCCAAACATCTGTACTAATGTCAATACATGGTTCTTGGAGTTGTTCAAAGTAGCAGATGTAATATTGGTGGAAATGTTATATTTTGTTATTTTAAAGCCTTGAATTTTTCAAAGTTTTACAAATGTTTTAACTTTGCTCAAGAAAACTAAATTACCTACAGAGCTTCATATATTTTTTTGTTCTTTTTTTAAAGACTAAGGTCATCTGAAGTAATCGAACTAACAGGAGAACTCTCAGATCAAAACTAAGTCGATGTTGGAGAAGTTTGGATGACAGGAGAAGAAAGGGACCATAGAAAGTCCAAAGATAAACTCTGCTATTTGGATTAAACCTCGACTGACATTCCTCCATATGGCTATGCACTGTATGAAGTCTTATTTTGCCACAACACACGTGCTAAATATTCTCCTACCAATATATGAATGCTTTTCAGATACATTCAGTGCACATAAAAAAAATCCTAATCCTTGAAACTGCGTAACCTATTTATCTTAAAATGGGTTGATTTTGTGTCTTATTTATATTTGTATTATATTATATATGTATTATATATATTTGTATGAAAAAAATCTGCCAAAAAGAATGCATGTAAAGGTATTAACTGTTTTTATGCCATGCATCCTTACACCATCACAAATATTTGCAGAAACTAGCAGCATGTGCTGTTAAATCAAGATTATTTCTAAGTATTACAACTAATTAGTGGTAAACTTGACAGTGACCGACATTCACATTTGGCTGGATAATTGGGTGACCATGAGGTAAAGCACATCAAAGTTATTTAAAGGGAATAAAAACCTAAACATAAAAGGGGGCATTGTGTTTCCAAGGTGGTAACTCAAAGCACAAACACGACTAATTGGACAAATAAATAAATCATCAGACATATAAATAAATGACCACACATAAAATGGTGACTTTTAAAAAAATATTTTGTACAATATTCTACTCTGTTTTTATCCATGTCTTTAACAAAGTGTAAACCATATAGCATATTAAAATGATGTATCATGTATTAAATATGTTTATGCATCATTAAATGGATGGATTAAATATGTTGTGGAATTCATTTTTACTCATTCAATGCAGAGAAAAGAATAAAATATTTATTTTGTGGGAAAAATTACAAATGTTTATTCAATCTTCAAAGGTTATAGACATGATCATGAAAAGTTTTTTACACCAAAAAAAAAATCTTATTTACCTCAAAATGTGAATCCATAGATTTGAATAAATATGGCGACTGAAGGTTAGTAGGCTATCAAATTCCTGCAACTTGAACATTCAATCGCATATACCTTCATATATTTCCTCCTTTAATCTTTTTTTTTTTTTTTTTTTTTTTTACAGTAGTTTTCTAAATTTCTTTGAGGGTGATCAACAAGCAACCGTTTCACTTTGGTTTCTTTCATCTAAAAACGGTTGCACTCTTTTCCCACTCCTCCAAAGACTTTTGCTTTGTTTTGGGTTGTGTAATTTGGTTTGTGTTGCCTTATTCCCCACCAGACTCATGTGGCTGCCTTTCTGACATGTTCATGTCAATCATTTCTGTTTCATGTGAGCTTCTTGGTTGTTTATAGATGTCAAAGTGGGAAGATTTCATACTTTTTTATTGAAACAGGTTATTCTATTTTGCTTCATGTTCTTTGCCTATAGTCCCTTCCATCTCTGGGTACCATCTTTTAGGTGGGTTTTTGTTTTAAAGAAATCATTTTGGATTTTTGAAGTGGGGATGCATGAGTTTAGAGAAAATGTTCCTAAAATGTTGATAAATAAATACACATTGTAAAAGCACACATGTTCAGTAAATAATATTACTCTGTTTTTGAAATGACTTGAAAGGACTTGAAACGTTCAATGGCAGGACTTGTGACTCGACTCGAGACTTGACTGCTTTTGACTTGGGATTTGACTCGGACTTGAGGACAAAGACTTACTTGTGACTTGCAAAACAATGACTTGGTCCCACCTCTGGTTCTGCAAAACTTTTTTCACCATTCTGGCATAAAGTTTGCTTTTAACATGCTGGGTTTAGCCATTGAAAGATGGTTTGACTTAAATAAATATGTGTAGTAATGCAGAATCATTTCACTTTAAATGAATAGTTTAATAATGATGAACATTTTGTAAGGATATAATTTCTTGTTCTAAAAAAATGTACAGTATTTGTGCCTAAAATATCCCTATCCTAAAGTGAAAGTCCATCTGTCATGCATCTATGTGAAGTTCCCCGCATCTGACCCACTCCCTGGGATGCAGTGACACAGCTGCACTCAGAAACTATTTAGTGATTTCACCCTCTCAAACAACTCCTTAATAAAGTGTGGAGGAGGGAGGCACTGGGTCTCATTTTAGTCTTTGTTTGATTCTGCCTGAATTTGAACTCATGGCCTTTTAATCTCAGGGCGGACACTCTACCACAAGCCCGCTATGCCGGTTATCTGGGGCAAATTTGGACTTAAAGTTACTTTTATTTTGCCAGCAAGGTTTTTCTTGAATAGAAAAGACACAGGTGTCTCCCAGGAGGAGTTATTTAAAAAAAAAAAAAAAAAAATTAAATATATATTTGGTGCAAATGAGGCTTGTCTAAACTCTGCCAGGGGAGTAAATAACTGTGCTAATTGTTTGCATCTGTCAAACTTTTTTATTTCATGAAAACTGAGAGTTATTCATTTTTCTCTCCTTGCAGATGTTTTGGGGATCCTCCTCTCTGTGGGGTATTGCCCGGCATTGTTGTGTGGATTGCCACAGGCCTTTGGGTTGCGTCCACTGAAAAGCCCTCCAGCCACAAGAAACCCAATAAGAGCCAGAAGTTCCAGGTGGTGAACTGGAAAAACCTGAAAGCTCGATAAAATAATTCAGGAGATTCTCCACCCTTTAGGGCATTTGGCTTCTGCTGATTTTTTTCCCCAGACTTTGTGCGGATTCTTGATTGGAAAAACAATGATTGACATCTCTCCCAATATTTGGATGCAATCTATTTAAATATAACAGATTTTTGTCCACAAGCTTCTTTAAGATGTCGGTTGAATGGGGGTGAGGTGTTTCATACCCCACCAATACCTCGAGGAAACCTTTGAGAAACTTTTCCGTCAAAAGTCAACCATTTCTAATGAGATGAGAGAAGCGGCTTGAACAAACTCACACTTGATGAGCTGAGCGAGGACTTTTAAAGTGCCACCAGGTTATTACTGGGCTCTGTGTGTCCCATTTTCTTTTTTAATTTTTGCATTCTGAGTAATCATCTTTTTAATTAAAGGTGACGGTGGCGTGAAATCTCCCTTAGCACCCCCTTTTCCCCCGTTCTCCTCCTTCCACCGCTTCCAGAGACACCTGAAACCAATTAGCTACAGCAGATCTGGATGGGGATTAGACATGGGGAAAAGCACAAGTGATTAGATGCAAACATAAAGGCGCAGAGAACAAAACAACAGCAAGAAGAGGAGGCGTTAAAATGGAACCTGTCACTTCTTCTGAGTAATCGACAGAAAGGTGGAGCAGCGGGACGGATTGCAGTGGAGAATATGGCCGGATCAAGGCAGCAACATGCTAAGATAATGACTACCTGCGTGGCAGCAGGTAGTTTTCTTTGTTGGAGCCCAGATTCGTGACTGACAGGTACTAAAGCCACCCAGGACTCATTGTCATTCCCCCTGCTGAGCCAGGTAGGGGATCGCAGAGAGCACGAGAGCAGAAACTCTCAGCTGGTCACCACAATCAAGGCCAATTAGAAGAATTTGATTATATGCCTTAATCTCACAGTTAGCTTGTAAAGCAGGCAGACACAGACTAAGGAGACTGAGCAGGTGCCGCCGACACACATCATTATCTCTGTCCATCTCTGATTAAGTTTGTCTCTTCTCCTGCTGTGAGCTCTCCTTCTGCAGTGTGTGAAGAGGATCTTTGTTAAAGCAGAAAACAGAAGAAAAGCAAAAGCTAACACATTTTCAGGTTTGTTTTCCTGAAGAGATTTACTCAGACATTGTTTTAATCTCCAGTGCCAATTCAAATCCCTCTTTCATTGCCCCCTTGAGACTCCACATCACAGGAGGAACTTTTCATGCCAACGTTTCTTCATAGTTTTCAAGATCCGCACATCAAGTCTGAGATGAAAGTTATTCAAAGGAAGTGATAGACGAAGAGACAAGATTTTATTATTTTTTTTTTTTGGAGGACGGACTTTTCTTCGTCACGGATTCCCAGAGGCTCCCACCAAAACTTCACTTCCCCACTTTTACATCTCCTCCTCCTCCTCCTCTTCCCAGGAGCTTTTTACCAGCTCTTCTCCTTGTGGATCATATGCTTCATCCTGGACCTCACCGAGATTAAAGTGGCCTCCGTTATACAAGGAAATCCTTTGAAAGAGGCGTCTGG
Source organism: Oryzias celebensis (assembly GCA_014656515.1). Taxonomy (NCBI): domain Eukaryota; kingdom Metazoa; phylum Chordata; class Actinopteri; order Beloniformes; family Adrianichthyidae; genus Oryzias; species Oryzias celebensis. Next base: position 3,674,193 of record BNCR01000011.1, on the reverse strand, counting down.
TATTATCTTCATTCTGTGAGTACCTCAGATCCCTGTTCTTTATGCTTCCCTGCTTTCTTTGGCAGCACTCTCCTGCTTGGTTTTCCCCTCTTAGGTTTTGATTGACAATATTTAGTAGTATTGTTTATAATCAGGAAAATTATAGAAGAAAAACTTTGTTTTACACTACATGTATAGTATAGATTGTAACATTTCATTTTGTGAACTCTCACCAAACTACTCATGAGTTAACCCTTTAACAATGGAGCTTCAGTGTTTATTCTTTCCACTACCATAAATCTTCAACCTTTTATGTAATCAATGAAAACTGTCTGATTCTGCCGCAGAGCAACACTTCCTATTTGTAGTGTGTTTTATATATTGGTGCTAAGCCAAACTGAAAACCTGGTTTTCTCCTCGTTAGCAAATAGTTTCAGTCTGAACAGACCCAAACGAACCCTGGTCCGAGAACAGGAACTGCTCTTGGACCAGAATTTCAAGGTGGTCTCAGTTTGTTATCAAAATATAAAGTTTTAAGAAGTTAACCATCCTAAAAAGGATTTTAAAGCGCTGCACCTTTGACTTTCTCTTTTTGCTGTAATGTATTTTGTAGTTCCTGACTGATGACTGAAGAGATTTCTACCAACGTGGTTTTGTTTACAAGCTTTGGTCGGAAACACAAATCTCTGGTAGATACCAGTCTGCATACAAACCAAACGCAATCTGCAGGACTCGATCCGGACCAAATTAAGTGTTCTCAGTTTGAACCATTTGACGTTCCCAGTCTGAATGCACCCTAAATGAAGACCACATAAAGTTTATTGAAGTGAGCATGAAGAAGAAGTTGAATTAAGCAATAACATTGGGTGGAATGGATCTGAATGTAAAACATTGCATTTACACCATAAACGAAATGTATCATTTTGACCTCTCATCCACTAGCAGAATTTCTAAAATGACTTTTAATTGGGTGTTGTCTGTAGACTCAAATACTGAAGTGGTCCACTGACTCGATAGAAAAAAAAAAATCAGTTACCGTTTAACTGATGAACGTCTAAATTCTAGCCCTATCAAACTTTGAAAAACTATTGTTTTGAGTGAATTTTGTTCTATGTTAATCTGTTCTTAGATGGTCTCAAAGGAATGCAGCATTGTTTATTATATATGTTATTTTACTTGTAGTTTTTGATTAGAAAACAAGCAAAAGGATTCCTTTATTACTTGCTGAATCTGTTTTGCCAACCTGATGCTTGTAGAAATGGAACAGAAAGTCATTATGGTGGTGCATTGTGCCATCTCTGTATTTGGACAACATTGATTGAATAAAATGGCTTGAGTTGTAGCTGTTGTGCTTCAGCCAGATTGCATTTTGATCACTGCCAGTGGAACTCAGATGTTATTTTGTCCATTTTTGATAACTTTAAAAACTGCATTCTGTCCTCCTCTCAGCCTTCAAGAGGCGCATGGCGTACACCTGTCTGCTATACGATTAAATACGATGAACATTCACAGATAATCTTTTATAATAAAATAACCTCTTAACAATTGAGCATTTCTAAGATTCTGGCAGGTCTCTTTTAACCTCTAGGAGAAAGAGCAATTTTGCTATAAATTGCTGCTACTTTCTTTTGTTTTTTTGGAGATGCTTTCTTCAAATCTTAGAGAAGATTGAATGTGACAGTCCACATAGAATAGCTCTTTTTAAGGAAGTGCTAAGCAGGTCATCTTAGCCTCATCCACATGCTTTAATTGAATTTAGCTGCAGCCATGTGAATACTGTATAATTAAGGACTGATGTGTGGTTTTTTTTGTTCTTTAACAAAGGTAAGTATAAAATTTCAAACCGATTTTCTTGATTTTACACCGTTTTACCACTCAAACTGGCATTTATCAATGAGCTGGTATTAACGGTTTAAAAATACTACCTTTCTTCTGGTCACCTTTCAGCTTTTCCTTTTTCTTCCTTTGTAGTTGAAGTACAATCAGAAAGACAATACATGCATATTAGACAGTCAAAGTTCAAGAAGAAGAAATAATTTTTATTCCAAAATGTTCCGTTTAGACAAAAGTCATAACATTTTATTTTTAAATGCATTTTCCCATCATGCTTTGATTTTGATAGAAAATCTAAATGAAAATATATGATCCAGTTTTAGCCTTAAAATAAGCAACTAATGGTGATTATTGGTTTATGTCCCACAGTGCATCCTGTTGTTAAAGCCTTTTATTTTTATTAGCTTTGGAATTTATGATATAATAATTTTACTAATGACTTAAAAGCTCCCCACATTCTGGAAGCCTCTTAAGTGTTTTTTTTAAACCTCTAATCACAAGATTCTGTCATTCACCTTTTGGAACATCCCGTCTGGGGTCGCCTCAGTGAATCAGCTTCACTTCACTGCTTTGGTAGGTGGTTTGGTAGAGAGTTTTATGCCGGATGCCCTTCCTGACACAACCCTGTATTTTATCTGAGTGAATGTTCTTGTCTGAGGACACACACTGGAGTAAGCTCATCACCTCCCCTGGAAAATGAACCCAGGTTTCCTTTATTTGCCTCTGATGGAAGGTTGGCGCCAGTGTTCGGCAGCTGAGCCACCATCAGTGTGTGAATGTGTGTGTGAATGGGTCCTAGACTGTGAAACGCTTTGGGCCCGAAGGTAGAAAAGCGCTATAAAAGTATTCGCCATTTACCATTTACCATTTAATTTGCTTAATGCTGAAGAAAATTAAAAAGCAGCCAGCTGCTTGTATTCACAACCACACTAGCACATCTGAGAAAAGACATAACAAAATAAACAAAAACATTTTAAATCCATAGAAACATTCTTCAAAGATTAAAATCTATTTATGCAAATACAATAAAATATTATATATATATATATATATATATATATATGAGGTTATCACATCCATCTGACTGCTGTTCTTCATCCTGTCATCTAGTTTTGGGGGAAATTCTAAGTTCTCTGCCATCTTTTGGTGAAAAAACCATGTTATGTAGTTGTTTTTAAACCCCTTCTGAATATAAACTCACGAACAACTAGACTCTTTTTTTTCTTTTTTCTTTGAGTCAGTTTTGCAGAAACGTGAGGTTTTTTAATGTTGACATTTTTACCACCTATTATTACTTCTGGTAGATTTCAAGCTTGGAATACTTGAACAACTATAATCCTTGCCCATGTTGACTTGCCTTTCCAGCTCTGGTCTGCAGTTCTTTATTGCTAGAGGGAGTTGAAAATTACATGGTTTCAAAAAGGTACTGATGCTGATCAGTAACCTGCAGACAAATAAGTTATTTTTCCAGAGTGAGACATAGATCCTGTGCTGTTCCAACGATGGTTTTTGGAGTTGACAGGAAATGGGACTGATTCCAGTTCAACTTGCCAACTGGCTGTTTCGTTTCCTGACAGAAAGGTGTAATGCTGGATGAAAGTCTGAATGATTGTAAGGATAACCTGTTATGGTTAAAGTCACACATCGTGTGCAAGTGTTTCTACTGTAGTGTGATTTTTGTTTCAAACACAGTTTTTAAAAGAGAGAAATCCTCCAGTATGAAAACAAGTCGTCTGTACTACAAACTTAAAAATTTGGTTTTAAACAAACTAAGATTTATTCGGTTAAGTACGGCATGGCTGTTTTATTGTCTTTGTAAAGGCAGTATTTTATTTATTAAGAGTACTAAGAGATAAAAAGTAAAACCCTTTTTTTGCTATTCTTAGAAGTTGGTCTTTAAAAGAGTTGCACATTTCTGTAACGGTTTCCATAGCAACTATGACAGGACGTCCACAGATGTGCCTGTCTGTTAATCAACTTCTTGGTGAGTTTGCTGAAACTGAGTGTACAAGAAAATGTAAAAAAAAAAAAAAAAAAAAAAAAAAAAAAAAGCCCAGTAATTATATGGTGAATTAATGGGCAACATTTTTAAAATGCTGAAAACATATGAACTAAGAGTCATTATGCTTCCATAGTTTACCAATTATCAGCTAAAACAAGACTACAACTTTTTAGATTTGTTAAATACTTTTTTTAATTAAATATGTTCAATAAACATGTTTTTGTCAGTTACAGCAATTCCAATGGTTTTAAATATTGTATTTTTTTTAGTTACAAGTATTTTTGGCATCCAACTTCAACAGAATGTAAAATTAAAATCTCTTTCAGTTCATCCTCTTTCTATGAAATACATCATCCTTCTATCTTTTCCTTTTTTTCCTTCCCCACTACTTCTTATTCTTACTCTGTCTTCGTTTTTTTGCTTCCTTGCTCCATTCTCATCTTTTAATCCTTTGTATTCACACTCTTTAAAAAAATCTTTTTGTTGAATCTCTTGCACCATATCTTCCTCCGTACTTCTCTTCACCAACACAATGTGCGTTAAAGTGCGTCATCACGGGTCTCTGCCTGCATTGAATCTTTGATTTTTTTTTTTTACGTGATAGTTGTACAAAGCTCCTGAGTTATGTTTCTGTGTGGGAAGAGCGAATCAATACAGCCTTCCTCGGTATGTGGAATCCAGCATGTGTGTGTGCATATGAGCAAATATTTCTGTGTGTTATAAGATTCAGCAATGGACTAAAGAGTGAGAACGTGATGTGAATTTCCTGTTGAAGAATGTGGGAGAGCTGCATGTAGCGAGTCCCCACCGGACCAGATTGTTTGATCACTGAGGACTCCACGTTTCACGGCTTTGTAATGAGACTGCAGGTGTACAGCAAAGCTCATATATTTATAGGATTCTCATGAATAAGAAGTGTTTGTTTTTAAGTTCAGAAGTCTAGACCCAATTTTTAAATATTTTGATTTTGTATACAGTGTTCCCTCGCTAGAATGCGGCTCACCTTTTGCAGTCTCACTGTTACGCTTTTTTTTGTGCAATTTTTTTTTGTGTGTTTTTCTTTTTTTAATAGTGCATTGTGTTCTGCCTCCTGATTGGCTGTAGACCATTGTCAACCTATCAGCTATCTATCGATGTTTGTTCACTTTACCAAATTCATAGAAATCTTCAAATGTGAGCAGATCTTTGTTTTCATTCTATTATACTAGATTTTTTCTCTACAAAGGTTTGAACTTTGACAGTTTAAACAACAGTGCAACGTATGGTGTACAGCCATTAAAGACCTACTCCAATGAAAATTGTTTTTTTGGTGTTTTTAACCATCTTCTTGTAGCAATTTTGATGATGGAGGACATATAGCCTATAAAGAAAATTAAGATTAAAATTGCATTTCTTTACCCGAATGGTTGTGGTTCAGGAGCAGACAAAATAATGCAGTTGGAAAAAACTTGTAGATGGGACGTGGGATGTACAACAACGATCCACATGCTCTCTATTCCGCTCCATTCTGATGCATCCACTTGTGGACAACCAGATCCGTCTTGCTTTCCTCGTCTGAGCTAACGTCTGGCTCCAAACTGTACAGCTGGATTGCTCAAATTTTGTTTGCCATTTTTTGTTGCACGCGTAATGTGAGGTTGAGGGTAAAAGGAGATGTAAGCTAGCAAAGGGTTGATGGAAAACAAAGGCAGGTTTACTTCTCACCAATGATCCCGCCCTCAAGTCAGAGTCAAATTTCTAATAAGCTGCTGTTGCTCGGCAGAACCTATGTCCTAGAAAACGACACAATCATAATCTGTTTATATTAGAAGCATAAACTTTACCCTGAGATTGGGGAATTGGGGGAAGTGAGCATTTAACAATAAATTAAAATACTGTCAAACTGGGACTAACCATCTTTAACAGGGGTGTCCAAATGCAGGCCTCGAGGGGTGGCCTCCTGGTGGTTTCCTAAAAACCCTGCCTTATCTGCTGGATTTGAACACCCTTGATCTGAAGCTATTATGCAAGAGACCACTGCGTTTCTTTCTATTTGTGGTGCTAATGGTTTGCATACCTATATAGAGCTTTTCTACCTGCCTTGAAAATCCAAAGTGCTATACAGTCATAGTCTCATCAATCCCTTCATTCACACACCTTACACTGGTGCCAACTTATCACCCCCAGAAGCAATATGGGACACATGGACAGGTGAGGTAAAAAGGTCGATTACTTTTTATAACGGCTAAGTTTGAAGAACAAGAACTGTATTTGTGCAAACACAGAACTCACCCACAAAGTCTTTGGTCTTATGATAGGGTTGATTTTTGTCTCATAATATGGGCATCGTTTCTGCTCAAGGTCAAATATATCCACTCGTGAAGAAAATTTTTTGTCATTTTAGAGCTCATAGTGCTTTGTGTTGCATTCTGTGTTTTTCTTGGACTGCCTGAATCCTCACCTGGAATCTGGGGACTCATTCGCACACCGACTGATAATACGCTGAACCTCTGAAGGAAAATGAAATCTGCTTGAAATGGGGACATTGCCATGAAGCGCACAGACTGTTTTCAGTGGCCAGTAAACACTCGGTCCTAAAGAGTTTGTCTTGGAATGGGTCCACCTTCAAACTGGGGCAAATTCATCTTGATTCTATTAGTTACCACAATCAATTGATGCTCTGAAAAAAAGAAAAAAACCTCATAAAAATCTGAGGATGCCATTACCTGCAGATAGAAATGGAGAATGGAGACAAACGTTATGGAGACTCAGTCATTTTTCTCCTTTTGGTTCTTTCTACCCAGGTAGTAAAAGCTCAGTGGAAAAAAATGGAAAAGGCTCAAACTTTCTTCACCAATGAACTTGTTTCATGCTACTGTGATGATTACAGACAGAATGATATCCCTTCTATGTGCAATTAGGAATCTTCATAATTTCTTACTTTAGTCGCTTTTGGCATCATGTGGACACCTGTATTTAGAAGATCTAAAATAAAAAAGAACAACATGAAATGAAAACAAAATAGGTTTCTAAAAGTCCAAACTTCTGTTAACGTAAAATGGAAAGAATAAATTGGGCCAAATATCTTCTTTTTACTGACTTCCCCCAATTTCCCATCATCAATTTCAGGGTAAAGGCTATGCTTCTAATATAAACAAGTCAAGTTGAATCAAAGTGCTACTTTCGTGCAGCATGCGGCTCACATTACACTAGATCTGTCTCCGTTTTTTTTTTTTCCCAGTGCAAGCCAAGAAGAAAATGTTTGATGATTAAAGCTCCTGTGATACCTTAAAGCACAGAGATGGCATTGAACAGCCGAGCCCTGACAGGAAACATGTAATCGTTTTTCCACATCTAAAGCTTGTGTGCTGTCACAATGAAGGCAGAAAAATGATGAGGCTGTGACTTTTCCTTTTTTTAGGTTGAATTTAGGGACATGTTAGAAACCAAATGTGGATGAATAATGATTATAATCATAAGAGTTTTATTTTTACCTTCTTGACCATATACATTTGTGATATATCGCATTTGTTACAGTTTTATATAAAGTACTTAAATTAAAAAAATACATAGAAAGTTAATTTAGACTTATGTATTTATAAAAACAACAACTCTTATGTGCTTTGTCTGGCAGGAACAAAATCTGTGTGAATCATAATTTAGGGAAGTCTTCACTTCCAGATTAAGGCATAAAAGTGAAAGTACATAGAGCAATCTCCATTTATCAAGCAAGCATTAGGTGGCTTTTTATGCCAAAGGTTCTCCAAACATCATAGTATAAAATGTTCTAACTTTAGCTTGAGTCATGTGCACCGTACGGGTGTTGTGGTTTTTTTTAGGTTGTCTGAGCCCATAGAGGCTTGTAGAGAGAAGCGGCTTCATCTTAAGAGACTCACAGGTGTTTCTAGCTCTTCTCTTGAGGATCATGCATCCATCGCATGAAAATGGAATATACAATTTTCATATGTAGGGTAAGTGCAACGTGAAATATCTGTAAGGATAGTTAGATTTATTTTCTGCGTGTTTCTGCATATTTTGTTAAGCTATCACAAATATTACATCATGTAAATTTTCTAAAACCTATATGCATTTTCCCTTTGCAAAAGTAGTATTAAGTATACGTGAGTGTAAGTATAGCAAGTTAATGACAGAGCGTGTGTGTAGTGTAGGGCTGAGCACTTCTTCAAACTGAATCGCAATATTTCAAGTTTACAATATACTGTATAAATGGCAAATAAAAGTTAACTTCAGGTATACTACCTTAGTTTTAATATAGATCAAGTATATTTTACAAGTTATGTTAAATGGTCTTGAAAAAAGGTCTCCAGTACAGGGGTTTTTAGGTACAAAGCTTCGGGTGTATTCAGTAGAATACCTAAAATTCCAAAGAGAAAAGGAGGACAGATGGATAAAGGGCAGAAGAATATCTCATTATTTGTGAGAGTGTGTGTGAGTGAAGGAGAACAGGATGGTATGGATGTGTTGAATTATTGACACCTTTGCAAGTGAGGAGCAGAATCCTAAAGTGATCTAAATGAGAAGACGTTAGAGCCCCAGATGTTACACCCGCCATTGTTGTCATTGGCGTTTCGTTCAGCTGCACTGCCTTGCCTCCTGCACTGTTTGACATTTTGACTGTTGTATGAAATGTGCATACCTTCACGCAAAAAAAAATAAAAATCTGAAAACCTCTGTCTACAAAAAACGGTTAGAAAAGAAATCATTTATATATGCTCCACCACTTTTCTATGAAAGGTGATCACATTTTGATGGTACCTCAACATACACGGTTCACTCCACCAAGAGGAGCATTTCCAAACGGCCCTCTGCCTGGAAGAAGACATTTAGCTTTTTGATATATTTGTTCCCAGTCATCTCCTCTGTATGTCATCATATCTATTTCTACAGATACCCCATCACCAACGAGCATTGGTGACATCTATCAAAGTCTATCAGTGCCTGCTGCGAGCATTAGTGCATGAGCATTTTCTGGCTGCAGATGGATAAATCTGTCTCCGTGTGCTGTGTGTGTTAGAGCAGCAGTCTTTCTGTTCACGTCTGAAAATGGACGCCCCAACCTCTCCACGAGATGCATCGAATCCTCCCCCAGGCCGCGATCTCTTATTGATCTCGCCTCCTGAGTGCACTTCAGGTATCAAGGGGAAATAAAGATGAAGATGAGATGTCTTCAAAATGTGGAACTTGCATAGATAAAAATGCTAAATTCCAACATATAACAAGCAGAAATTATAATATTGACAAGAGAAAAGATAAGGTGACAAAAGCTTTTACCACAGGATTCATCGATAACAGTTTCAAGCTATTGTTTCATCATAGTTTTTTTAGTGATAATCCAAGTAAGTGGTAGTCCAAAAATGTCAAAGCTATAATGTTTCTGAACATCGCGACTCGGCACAAAATTAGTTTTATTTTGACAAAACTAAAGAGCAATCGTGACCAACATTCACTTTGTCCTTGTCCTCTTTCTTGCCATAGTCTCATCCAGTGTTTACTTTTTATTCATCTTCAAATTCATCAAAACTATTCATCTTAATTTGTGCAGAACAATAATCTTTTGAATGTAAACCTTTTATTCTGAAAGTATCTTTTTACACTAAGAAGTATCTCAGAAAAACCAAAAGGTGTAAAAGTGTTAACATGCTCTATTTTCAAATATTGTTTATTGCCTATCAAGCTTTCAACAAAGAAATATTGAAAGTTGGTTTAATTATTTGTAAAAATTAAGTTTTATTTTTTTACTGTGAGAAAATGTCTGTCCTTTGTACCAAGAAAACTAGCACTTCTTAAGACCTTTTCAATCATTTACACTTCCAGCAGCTCCCTATTAGTTACATGTACATTTTTTAACTTGCTCAATAATAGACAGGATTACATTAAAAAATTTTAAAAAATCAGGAAAAATGTAAATGTTTTTGTTACTTTTGAATGTAGTTATTTTATTTTTATTTTCTTTACCACAAGCTGACAGAAAGTTTGTTGTGAATTACCAATAATAGGAAGAATTCGTGCTGCACAAATACTTCCAATGAAATGGGGGCTACAATTCTGGTGGGGTTTATATGTATATCGTGTGATTGTTGTATGAAACTTGCACGATGCCGTTGTGCACAGACTCCCATAGTTGATCAAAGGTCTCCACTTCTTACAAAGATGAAAAAAGTTTCAAACGGGTTCGAAACAGGTTCAAGACGACTGCGCTGCTTTTTAACCTTCAGTGACAGAACATGAGGGCTGAGTACTGAGAACGCCAGAGAGATTTGGAGGCATTTTGGGAAATCCTTTCAGAATTCATTTGAAGACGGTCACAGGGCAAAGAGATACAACCCAAAGTTTCATGACACAATAGTGACTGGGAACTTTCAGGTTTGTAATAAACTTAAGCACACTATGACATGTGTATATTACATCACCACATCCCAGCATAGCAAGTCTCTATGCAACACGTTGGCTTGAAAAACACTGAGAATTAATATTTTTCAATATTTTCTGGAGTTTCTTACTATGGGGCTGAAGCAAGAAAATGTCAATCAGAATTACTCAATGTTAGTGCTGTAACAAAAAGCTACTCTGGAGCATTAAGCTTGACCTCATCAAACATCTGCTGGATGTTGACAGCTTGTGTTTAAAAAAAAAAATAGTCTCACCTCTCTGCAGACCCTTTTTTCCTGTAAAAAAAAAAAAAAAACGGCAGGCTGCAAATACACATATAAAAACTTCAATGTGTTTTTGTGTGGGATAACGTAACAAAGCTTCTTGAAGGATCAGATCACTGTGGGTTTTTGCACAGCCAGTCAGTCATGTCAATCTTAAATTGTTGTTCTTTCAGCAAGTTTTTTGTGTTTTATTGCATGAGAAACTCTGAAAACACATCTTTAATCCATGTGAGCTGCAGTGTCATGTCTAATCTTTATCTGCTCAAAACAAATGTATATTCTTAAATCAAATTCTGACAATATTGGTGGTACTAAAGCACATAGTTTTTCAAAAGTTTTCTTTGCTGAAGATTATTACAATGAAATGACAGCCCGTCAATATACTAATGGCTGGGATTGTATGGATTTCTTTTGCAAATGAAACATCATCAGTTATTGAATGGTTTCCATGTGGAAAATTACACTGTCATATAAAAGCTAATATAAAAAAGTGCACTACAGTGGTTCTTCCAGCCTTTCAGATAGTTTTGCTCCAACGAATCAATGAGAACAATTAGAGATGAAAAAGCTCTGATCGTTTAAATGTCTGTGTTTGGGCTGTAAATCAGATCCAGACTGTGTTACCACTGGAAATGAACAATTGAAAATACCATCAATACTACCAGAGCATTTAATCTATAAAGTTTTACCAAATACAATAGCTACAAAGCCACCAAGTGAGCAGAGTGATGCTTTTATTTTCATTCAATTAAATCCATTTTGACTGAAAAACTGAGGCAAAAGCTTATTTTTCTCCAAACTTACAGTCATGTTGGAGCACAACATGCTGGCATTCGATGGCTTCAGTATACCCAAATATGCAATCATTTTTCATCTGGAATTAGTACGTATGTATTTCAGTGACAGATATTGATCTCATGCTTAAGTATGTGTCCTTGTTAAACTTGTTTGGTTGTTTGTTTTTTTTTAATGTATGTGCATTACTGATTGTTTGCTTGATTTGTTTTAACATTAACTTGCTAAGAAACTCCAGACAAAAGTTAGCCTAAGGCTATTAATCTGACATATTCACAGTTTGTCAATTAATATTATATAATAATATACTATATATTAAAAAAGCCTTTTTTCCCGTCTTTGGAGTCGCGTACCTACAGTACGTCCTTATTTAACAGTGATGTTTTGTACATTATTAGTTGGGATACAGTTCACGTTTTAAATTGGAATGACATAAGTGTAAAAACTTTTAATTTCAACTATCAATCGATCCATTTTCAGTGCCAGCTGAATCCTTTTTGGACTTAATGGGTTGCTGGAGTTAACCTATTTCCAGTTGGGCAGGGTAGGCCCTACACCTTTAACAGGTCACCAGTCTGTAGCAGAACCACACACACTTATACAACTCACATGCCTGTAAGTTTTAGAGTGGAAAAAAAAAACACCAGAATTCTTCACAAACACTCAACAATTCAAAAGCAACATGTACATGAATATTCTGATTCATCCAGGTCATTAAGATTCATATTATCTGGACTTATTGTCTTCTCATCTTGACCCGTCCACCCGTCCAAGCAGCTATTTGGACAAGTGGCAAAATGTTTCTGCTTCAAGACAAGTGCATTACATGTTGTTCAGTGTAGTGGTTACCAAAGCAGGGCTTTTCTACATACTTGACTTGAAGCTCTGTGAAATGGCATGTAAAAAGTGTAAATGGCATAAACTTTAGACAATCATAGTCCCATTCACACACACAAACATTCACACACTACCTAACACTGGCACCAACCTTTAACCACCAGGAGCAACATGGGGTTCAGGGTCATGTGATGGGTAAGATGGCAACCAAACCTGTTGTCCTCCTATCAGAAGCTGACCACGCTGCCCCACAGCCACCTGTGGAGTGAGGATGGACTTCACTAGCAGAGCCAGTTAGGCTGATATATCAGGCAAATTGTACATTTTGTGGAGCAAGCACCAAATTTAGCATAGAAAGTGTTGGGAGCCTTTTGGCTTTTCCTGTCAGGAGTAGCCACAGCCAAACAAAATGCACAATTATTTAGTAACCGGCTCCACTATAACCAGTAAATTAGCTTTTAAGGAATTCTACAACAAATGTTCAGTAAATTTAGAAGAGAACAGTGAGACATGCACCCTCTGAGAGTCAGTATATTTGAATTATTTTTATACCCAAATTTGCATGTATTTATATATTTATACATACATTTATGTACATAAATGTGTTATAAACCAGATTTAACTGGATGTCATGTACAGTTACAGTGCTACATTCAGTAAAAACTGCTTGATTACTAAAGGCTTTTAATTTGGCAAACCCTGCAGAGCATAATACAATATCAAATGCACTTGTAAATGCAGGGGAAAAAATTACAGGCTCGTTTTAGTTAATGAATTGCTGTTTAAATTAATGACATAATTAGGTAAAGAAAATGATGTTCCATTTTGCTAAACATGAAAGCCAAACCAAATAAAATGTTTATAACTATTTGGAGACTTTTGGAAAAGAAAAAAAAAAAAAAATTCAAATCTAGTCTGTAATTTTAAAATCTGATTGTTTAAGGACAAAAATATGAACAAAATCATATATTGTTTGACTCTGTGTTTACATTCATGCTTGCGCACAAAACATAAACATCAGCAGGAGGCTGGCAAGTTCTCATTTTAAAAATCATTAGAGATCTTCATCTGTGTTGTTTTTTGTCATTTGCATAGTGAGGATTGTCCTGCGGTGGCTCTGCTTGAGTAAGCAGGTGGTGGGCGGCTTCTGAAGATGCATCCCTGCTGCTTGCCATTGTTTCTGCTTGACATAAAGGGGAGTGTGGAGAAAAACACAGATTTGTCTGGAGGAAAACATCGGAAAATATTTTCCTTTATATTCCCCTTGGAAAAGGCCCGGACGGTGTATGTGGGCCACAACTTTTTCCTGGTGAAATCAGATCTTTTGAGGGTAAATTTGGAAAAAGAATCACATCACGTGAGCATTTCTAAAGCAAGTCTTTCAAAGCAGTAGTGAGCAAAATCTGACAACACTTTCGGTCAGGGAATCAATTGAAATTCGGTCGCATTTTGTTTGACCTGAATCTTCTGTGGATGGTTCAGAGCAATTTTAGCCAACAACTTTAGGCTTACTTTTGCTTGCGTGTCTCTGTTCTCACACCCAAAGTCAAACCGATTGAACCATTGAAGCTTATTTGCAAAGCTTCTTCAAGTAAAGATGCAAAAACATTTGAAGCAAACTTAAAAAGGAAAGAAATTACAGAAAAATCCAGCAGAGTGCACCTTTTTGAACAAGTCATTTCTGAATATTTTCCTGTTGTGACTTAAATTTACTATAAACTTCTGTAAACCACACAAAAATAGGAACATTTTCATCTACTCTATTTTTTGGTTTGTTGCAGCAGTTCGTTTGGGAACATACAAACAAAAATAATGTTTATTTCCTTCATAAAAATTGTAAAAAACAAAGAAAAAAAATCCCTATGAGTTTGTGAAAAAAGTAAACATGCAAGATAAACAATTTTAAGGTTTAACCTAAAAAATAATTTAAAAAAACACTAGTTTTTGTATACACATAACTATGTTTGTGTAAAAGTGTACGGTTACATAGTCATATTCATGATATGATAAGTTGCCTTCAGTTTCACCTGATTTGAGTTCATAACTCCTACTGGATTTCAGTTCAGGTCATGTTGAACATTTAGGATTAGTTCTCTAATGTTCTATCAGGCAGAATTCCTCACCTTTTATTCACTGCACCAAAACATTAAGGGATAATAGTTAGTTATAAAAATCCTTTTGGTTTTACCTGAAATCAGTGAATAAAGGAGAACTTTTCCTGATTATCCTTTAATGTAAGGTGACTCCTTTAGCTTTTTTGATAGGTTTTAATATTTTGATTACTGCAGTTGAATTTAAATGAACTTTCTGCATGAAGTTGCACAAAAAGCCTTCTACACATTGAGTCCTCAAAATCACTTGTTTAAGAACTGTGTGAAATGTAATTATCTACTTCTTTGACGAAATGGAGCACCACTGTGACCTAAGTTATGACTTTACCTCGAACAATTAGCAAAATAATGTCTCTGACTGCTTCAGCATCATTGAGGTTCAGTTTATCACACCCCTGTGAACATCAAACGGACTAAGACAGTTTAAAAACAGGAACATAAACATCCTTATGCAGGATGACTAGAAATATTTGTAGTAATGCCATAAAAGAACCACCCTTTGTTGGGTCTGAGGAAGTCATGTAATGACACATGACTGCTGCTGTTCCTTTTATATCTAAAAGCCTATGGGAGCTGTGCTGCCCTCTCTTTAACATCATAAGCACAGAGAGCTCAATTCTTCCACACTATTTATTTTAATTGGCACAATAAGGCTGCTTTACAGCAAAGTTGAAGCACAGCTGGATTTGTTTTTTTAAATATTTTCTGTCAGGTTCCCAGCATGAATCACTGAGTTTATGCCCAGCAAATTATTACAAAGTGGCAAAGAGGCTCCGGTTGAGAGGCTGCAGCCGCCGTATTTTCACTTCTTATCAGCATTTTAAAATAATTTGAAATAATATCTGGGAAATGACGATAATTCAATGTGTGTTGGCTTTTTTATCCCTAAAACTACTTGTTGAAAACAATAATCTAAATTTTCTTTTTTTTTTATGGACAAAATTTCAAAATGTCCCACTCCGATTCTCTTTTGATCTATTCCAAAAACAACCTTTTATCAACAGCTTTTTTCATCTGCTCCTGATTCACAGTGATTTGAATAAAGAAATAGTTAGACGTGCAATGTTAAGCTTACTTCTTTTTGTAGATGCCCTCCATCATTGAAAATAGTCCAAGAAGATGCTAGAAACATTTTATAGAGTTGATCATTAAACATTATTATATTAAGATTTGCTTCTTTAAAGCTCAAAAACTTTGCATTAATCATAATCTCTCCAAAGCCTGAACACATTATTTGTGTAGAATCAGTGTAAAAAGTTACAAGTTATTTGATAATAGGAGAAGGTGTGCACTTCTATCCTCAAGCAGCAAATATGAAAACTGTCTGAAAGCTTCTCTGAGTGTTTTTAACCTCCTTAGGGATTTCTGATATGATTGTTTTAAAGCCAAAAGAAAAACGTAAGTTCATTATTTCATGACTTGCAGTCTCAACACAGCAATAAAATTGCATGTAATCAGTTCAGTAAGGTACACTGTTGCTAGGCTGCAGGAGAAGGCTTTTGCATGTTTGCTGTGTTAGTCATGTTAATGAATGTAGCTGCTGCTGGCCCCCAGCTAGGAGTAAATTGCAAATCAGTTGGTTTGAGTCACAGCTCTGCTCAAAGTTAATAGGGAGTATACAGGGACAGGTTGCTGCTGTTTGTGTTCGGTCTCCTCTGTGTTATTGACACCAAAACAAGCAGGCAGCAGCTACTGAAAGACGGACACGAGGCCTTTTCTCTTCTGTGTTTACTTTTTAACCAATTGTTTTGTTTTTTAATCATCTGGGGGGGAAAGAAACTTACTATTTCTAAATTTTGCTGGGCAATACAATTTGTGCCAATCTGTTAAGTAAACCAGGATAATACCAGTATAATTGTTTTCAACTTTTTTTAAATGTGTGGGCAGCATGGAGTTTTCATGTGGAGATCACATTTCTGGAACTTCAAAAAACTTAAAAACCTAAACTAAAGTTCAAGCCTCTAAGCAAACAGGAGTCATGTATTTACAGAACATTTTATTTTAAATACAGGCATAAAACAAAAGATTTTCTGGGAAATAAATGACAGTAAGTGCTGTTTGAAATGCAACAAGGATTATGTATAGATCTAAAACATAAAGTATGCAGAAAGTTGAACTACAATGAATACATCGTATGCTGGTGTGAATGTAGCATTATACCAAAACTTTATAACAAGGAGCCACTACTTCTTCATACAGAAAACTGTAAGTTTGTGATTATGTGAAATTAGCGTTTAAGAAAAGATTAAGCAGTGAAAGTCACACAGTTGGAACACAACATTTTTTCTAAGTATAGTTGTCCCTCCAGGCGTGAGCTCCGAGTCTTAGTTTATAATCTGCAAGTCAAAGATGTATAGAAGCTGCAAATGTGAGCCTACTGTATGTGAGGACCAAACTACTGTAACGTAGATGATCTGGTCTGAGAAAATGCATGGAGTAATGATGTACTTTACTGGCTTTCACCATTCATGAAGAGTCTGCATCTATTACAGCTCAATGACAAACAGGAACAAGTAAAAAGGTTGTGTACCAATATAAGTGACAAGGATAATGCTGGACAATCATGGTTATGGTCCTAACTCAAGGCTTCTGTAATGGCCAATTAAGGCTGACATAGTGTGGAGTAGTCAGACATGTGGAGGAGATCAGAGTCACGCAGGCGGGCAGGTCACTCGTCCTCTGGGAGAGGTGGAAGCGGGCGTTTCTCAGAGGGCCGCAAGACCGCCTTTGATCTGTCCAGTGCTTCTCCTCCATACTTGTTCTTCCTGTCATCAGAGTGAACTTTCAGATTGTGGAAGTGACAATTTAGGAGTCAGGAGATGTGTTGTGCATAAAATATTTACCAAAACTCCATTTATGTCAAGGTGACTCGGGTATAAAAAGCTTTTAACATCATCGTTGTTGCTCACCTCCAGCTTCTTTAAATCAATATTAGTTTTCAGAAAAGTACTTTAGGTGAAGAAAATGTCATGTTCTCATGCATTGTGTTATAGATGCTGTAAAACACACTCATACAGAGTTTTCCAAAATTATTCATATCCCTGGGGTGTGAATAATTCCAGGCAGTGCTGAAACAGGGCAGTGCTATGTATGCTTAAAGACCCACTTAGATGAAAATAGTGTTTTTAGTCATTTTTCTCATCATGGAGGGTTTGATTAAAGACATTTAATTGTAAAGTTGCATTTTTGAGTATTTTCTAATTCAAATAATTGTGAATCAGGAGCAGACGAAAAAAATGCAGTTTGAAAAAGCATATTTGTGCCGTAGAAAATATGCTGGTTGGGCCACAAGCTCTCTGCTCTGCGTCATTCTGATGCGTCCTCTTGCAGTCGACTGGACACTTTTATTAGAAATTGGAATTATGAATTTGATGACTGAGCTAGTTTCAGTTTCTTAGTCTTTTTGCTCTTAAATCATTGATTTCTCCTTGATAAAACCTGTTGCTTGGTGTCCTTTCAATCATTCTTTTCCGTCAAACTTCCTTAATTTTTTTTTCTCAATTAACTTCTCTTTCAGTTCCTCATTCCCTTCCTAAGTCATTTGTATTTTTATTTTAAATGACTCCCTCTTTTCTTTTTCTTAATTGCATTCTCAATTATAGAATGTGTAATTCTCCCACACCTGTTTTACTTTATGTATTTCCTTTCTACTTTCTTTCTTCTCTGTTTACCATCTGCTCAGGGCTTTGCTGGGCTTTTAATTACGGTGTGATTTCCCAAAACTGTGGCCATACTGTCCTCCCTCCTCCTCCTGTCTTCGCCGTCACCGGTGGCCTCGGCTGAGGTATGCATCTTGCTGAGGGGATAGGCTGCGTAGGTGCTCAGAAATAAATGTCTAAGCCTCCAATGAGCTGAAAGACTCCCCTGACTCCTCTTCCTCACCCCAGGACACAGCTGTTAGGTTGAAGAGGGACAGGAGTTTTATTTACTTTGGCACAGCTCTAATACACAGCCAGTGAAAATAGCTGAACCTGTAGGTTGTTGGTTTTCTTGCTTTCTACTTGCATTTCTGCAGCAAATAGTAACACGGTTTGGTGTTGATTGAATCTTTCTTGCTTGCTGTGGTCTTTTTCACTACAATTTTACTGCCAAATCCCCCTTTTTTTTAAGAGTTTTGAAATACAGCCAAGTTTATTTTAAAGATACTTTTGCTTCTGATTTTAATAATGATCATTAAACAATTTGATTTTTGTGAATTACAAAAAATGAAGAAAAACCTAAAAAACTGAACAGATCTTTACAGCTTTCCATCTCATTGAATTCATTCAGTCCACTAAATTACTGACGGTTTATAGAGTGTGGGACTTCAGTTTAATAGGTGAGGTTATGGCAACACACATAAAATAAAATTTGACTAGTTTTAATTTGGAAGTCTTTAAAATCTCTGCAGAGATTCATTAACTTTAAGCACTTTGGACATGAAAATGTTCTCCATGTTTTACATGATCAGGTTCTACTTCACAGCTTGTCAACTGAGTAAAGTCATCTATAATCAGTGAATTGCCATTGTTCAACCATAAATACAACGGTTTTCCTCTTTGGCAGACTAGAAAAGAATCCAATTTTACTGTGTAAAAATTCAGATCAAATTATATATTTTTTTAAGTTTGTAATCTTGTCAACCTCTGTCCAATCTGCTGTTTTAGGATATGTCTCTTTAAGACAGCCCCCCTCCCGCCCCCCTCTACGGTCTGTAAAGCTCAGCCTGCTCTGATTGGTCAGAGTTTGAGGCAGTTGGTTATCTGAGGATGTGCCAAACTAGCCACTGGGCAGGCATTATGCAAATGTATTTCATAATCATGCTGCCAAGTCCAGGAGGAAAAGCCTGGACTGCAAATGAGGTGTTTCGGGCAGTTTAGGAGCTGCGTGGGAGAGAATAGCTCCCCTTTGGTGCGGAGTTTCAGCTTTCTAACTGCAGATCGTATACATGCATGGAAAACTCTGAGCCCAGAATGGAAACTCACCAAAAATGTTTGTATTGGCTCTTAATTATAAATGATAAATTATGGAAATATCCTCTTAATGAAATTACCTCCTCAGTATTCTATAGAAGGTTTCCAAGGTATCAAATAAGGATGGTGAATAACATTGAGGGGGGATGTGAAGGGGGGGAAATGAAGACGGGCCTGAAAGGTCAGACAGCAAATGGCAACCTGTGTTTATGACCTGCAGGGCTGGCAGGTGAAGGATTTAACACATTGTATCCTGAATTTTTTTTTTTTTTCAATTAAAGTGAGATTTATTTTAATTCTCAGCTGTGTGTGATATGATTTGTCTTTAAAGTCCCACTCCAATTATCTTTTGATCTATTTTAAAAGCATTTGAAACAGTGTTTCAATTATGATTATGCCTTCTTAGTTACTTCTAGTTGTACTACTTTTACTAGTTACTTCGGGGTAGAAAAAGAGCTCTCAAAAATAACTCATCCTCATAAGAAAATTGTCCTTTAGTGTGCCAAAGGTAATACATTATTTTATATAGGATAAAGTTTACTCTGAAAGGCTTAAGAATGGCATGATCCAGGACCTTTAAGCCAGATGCCAGCTCAGATGGGAAAAACAAAGACCTGGATCTGTTAATCTGCAAGTGGATGAAATGGACAAAGACAAACGACAGACAAAACGGATAGACATACTCAGAAATGCACATTTTAGCTAGACTTTCTGTATATATGTCGTCCATTATCAAAATGCCACAAGAACATATTAAAAATACCAGCAATTCTGCAGCCAATCTAGAGTTTTAAGGTCTGAAGTCCTGTATTTACTCGATGTGCCCTGGTCACGACAGAAACACTGGGGTGACCGTGCGTTTTCCATTGCCGGCCCTTGGTTATGGAATAACAATACTGCAGAACTGTGAATGATATCTGACCTTAACAGTTTTAAATGTCAATTTACCTTTTTAGAATGGCTTTTAATATGCAGTAGTTGTTGGCATTTTATTGTCTTTAGTTTTCTTACATCCTTATTTGGCTTTCATGTACTTCATTACTTTTTGCAGTTTTATGCTGTTCCTAATTTTTGTTCTTATTTCGTCTAATTTTACACTTTCTTTTATCTTACTTTTACTATGAAACGCTTTAGTACCGTATTAGGAGTTGTAAAGTGCTATATAAATAAAGATTCGTTCATTCATTCATTCAAAAACCTAATATTGATTAGAGTGGATCTTTAACACGGCATTTTCAACTCTCACAGAAAAACTCAGAACATCTGTTTAGTCAAAGGAGGCATACGGTTATAATTAGTGATATAATTTTTTGTGTAAATCAAGGAATTATCATAACAAGGCATGACAAGATGCTTGTAATGGAGAAAGCACTGAATATCAACACCTCCTCTGGCTAAGTTGTGTTTATTTACATCTTAATAGTGAAGAGATAAGCTATAAATGATATGAAAGGAAAGTGTGTGCGAGAATTAGGTGAGAAATAAACTGTACATGACTTGATGAGGCAGAGAAGGTGAAGGCAGGATGTTTCAACAAAACCAGGGAGAAATTTTGCCATCATCTAAACATTTGTTCTCTTATTAAATAGGACAACATTTTTAAAAAGCACTTAAAAAGTTTGACTTCATCAAGTTTTGTTTGTTAATGTATGTTATGTATTTATTTAACTTATTTTTATTGAACTGCACAAAAAAAGCAGAAAACAGGAATGTCTGTAAACTCTATATGCTCCAAATGTGTGTCCTTTTCCACATACAATACACATTCTCAGAGAGTAGAACCACAATTGAGACAAAAAAAACTGTTATTTTGTGTTGCTTTAATCACATTTTTTATGCAAGTTTTATTTGAAATATGTGTTTTTCTTTTAACTGCTGCCTGGCGCACTCTGATCTGTTGGAGATGCATGCACGATTTGAAAGCAGACATTCTCTTTGCCTTTTGCTCCTTCTTTAGATAAATATTTAGAATATGATCTAATTTAAAGTGTATATTAAGTGTTGAACACATTTGTAATCATCTCTGGTGCATGTGGTAATGAGGCCACAAGCGTTATTAGAGAAAAGCCCTTGTCACGCATTCAGCTAGGAGCACCGTTCAGGAGCTGTTCTGAATATTTAGATGTCTTTTCAAGTGCAAATGTATGTTAGAGAAATCCAGTTTGTGGGGGGGGGGTCGCCTGGCTGTGAACCGGATACGAGGCTGAAATGTGTTGGCAGCTGTTTTTCCCAATTTTCTTCACCTTTGACTTTACGTTTTTGTAGAGTAGTTAGCGGCAAAACCAATGGAACATTTTGGGTTCCAGATCTTTACGCTCCTTGGCTTGTTGGATCAAAGTACTTATGTTTTTTTTTGAGAAGACAAAACATAATATAATTGAGTGTATCTTCACATCTATTAGGGGATTATGAATAATATTAGTAAATTACAGGAGACATAAAAAATCACAACAACATTAAGAGGAAGTTATGTATGTAAAATAAAAGGGAAAAAATAATAAAAAACATTAATTAAAGGATTATGACCTAAATTGCCTTTGAATTAGATAAATAGAAAATAACTTGTGATGAGCAACTGCAAAAGTGAACCTAATCAGTTTGAAAGGCTTTCAATATAAGGTCATTTTTTGGCTAATTTTTCACTAAATGCAAAATGCTGACATTTTCTTCATGCTAGAGTGAAAAAAAAATCAATGTATTTCCATGATACTTTACAAAAGTTCTCAAATTAATCAAAAATTGTAAAATTAGTTATTTGTACAATTTCAATGTTCAAATGTCAAAGAGCTTGTTGCATCTTACATCAAGCTAACTATTTTGAGGTTGTGACAGCAATAGAAGCAGTGTGTGAGCAGTTTTCTCTGCATGTTTCCATGCTTGAATTATTACCTAAGGTTTTAATAGTCTTTTTTTTTATGTGTGACAATGTCTTTAAAGACCAGAAAGCTGATTTTTCTGTCGTCTTTTGGCTTGCTGGATGACAGAATGTTGTATGGAAAGTGCTATAGAAGTTGTCCTAAATTAGTCTTGGTTTCAGAAAACTCCTTTTCAACCTCGTCTTGCCTATTTTGATTCATGACGCTCCGCTTCATTCTAAATTTGCAATAGACTACATCACTAGGTGTTTAAAGTTTAGACTGCAAAGTCGCATAGTGTTTTCAAGTTTTTCCATCCAATAAAGCAAAGCTCATACAATTTAGTAAAATTATGTGTAAAAAAAGATTTGATGATTCTATAAGCTGAAATTGCTTGTGTGGATTTTTATTTCTGAGGGCAAAGTCTTGAAACTGGTGTGTGGAGCAGGTGGGAACCTATTTTAAAGCCTGTGAAATCCTTGGATTTTTAGAAAATCAGTCCTGTCTCATTTTCCCTTCTACACGCATTACACCTACCTGCAGCTGTCTAGCAGGAAACACCGTGTGCCATTTGGTGTTCATTTACCTTCAGCGGGAACCTCTATTGCTCCGAGGTGCAGGTGTACTGATCTACCTGCTGATTTGCCCTAGAGCAGGTGGTGGGGAGACTGGGGGGAGGAGATGCGTGGATGCACAGATGGAAACCTGGAGAGGGTTGAAGGAGGTGGAGGGGCATGGTTATTTTTATCTTTGTGAATCACATCCATTGGATGTTGGTGGTTAATATATGGGTGGCTGTTGCCTCTGAAGCAGGCAGCGTATGACTGAGAAGCGGGGTGAGTGAGGGGAATGGAGGAAATGGGGGGAGTCAGCGGGCGATAGATCAAATAGATCGGCGTGATGAGCAGCATGGTGGGCAAGCCATCTTCTTCCCACTCCTCTCTTTCACAAGTCTGTCCCGGAGGTCATTCTGGGCCTGAGAAATAACAACCTCAGTAAGAGGCACAGCCATGTCATAATTGTCTGTCTCTGCACTCCATTGGTGGGGAAAATGCTACTTAATCAGCTTGTCCAACTCACAAGCTTTTGGAAGAGATGCAGTGACGGAGAAAAATGAAGCTTTCTCTGATAGTTGGAGCTTTTTCCAACAACTAAATCTGCAGCTGGCTGTACTACATAAAGTTAACTCTGACTAAAAACTGAATTCCAGAGTCCTCTCTATGAAATAAAGCAAAAAATGAACAATGGAGCAGTGCTTGATAATTAGCATAGATTCTCTCTGTAGTGTAAACATGACTTGAATAAACCAACAACGTGTGACCTTTACTTTCTAGCTAAACAAAATCACATTGTGGATTCAAACGTTGATACTATATCATGATTGAAATAGGACTAGCATAGAAGTTAAATAATATTCTTTCACACGGCCTTGTCTGGTTCATGTCACCAGAGTTGCTTGCACTCCAACCACTCTTTCGAATCAAAATGTCTCTTTACATCAGATCGCCTGATGCAAAATGGAGAGCGAGTGCCTGAAGTTTGGACGATGGATCACTTTAACAGGATTTTACTCCCTGAACAAGTGGATAAGCAGATAAAAAATGTTAGCTATTTGTAACTGAGGGCGGGATTTAAACGATTTTTAGCAAACACCACCACAGTAAAAGTTGTCTTTAAAAAAAACACAAAGAAGATTGTTGATTTGTCAAAAGTGGAAAATAGTGAAGAAATGAAGCAATATTCAGACAAATTTAATAGGCCATCATGGTATCAATAAATCCTTTTCACTTTGATGTAGAAGTTTCTATCCAGTACTTGGCTAAGAGACTACTGGTTAATCTGTGCATTCATTTTACTTTTGTTGTTATGACCTTTACTAAATCAGAAGTGCATTATGGGAAACTTTTGACGCTGCTTGTGACTGGAAAGGAATTTTTAATTTCTATTTAGTCACAACTGCTCTTATGGGTGGATAATGGCTGTCAAAAGATGGGCAAATCTGTACGACGGGCATGCAAGTGTCCTGCAAAAGATATCAAGGTCGTAGACCGTTCTGTGAACTTGAAGAGGGAAAATCTTCAAGCATATTTTTTTCTACGAGCATGCTATGAGCAACAAGTCAACACACAAAGGTAAGTAAGAGTGAAGTAGGTGAGATGCAGGGACGTTTATTCACAACCCCACCCAAATCCTTCAGTCTGTGCTAGGGTCCAGGGGTTCAGTGGCAGATACTAATGCAAACACATGCACAAAAAAACATGGGGGTAAAACCTGAGGTGATAAAAGTGGAATTACCAGTGGCAGAAAGAGAAACTTTTGGGTTGAGCATAGATAATGCTAACAACCTGGACAAGCTGAGGAAGAGTGAGATTGATTTAGTGCCAAACCTTAATCGAAAAGATCTGTTGGTGTGCTAAGTGAAGGACGGTCACCCTAAAACCATCAATCATTGCAGGGAATCTTTCCAATTTCTCAATAAAAAAGAATTAATCTAAAATTGCTCCTTTTGAAAGAGAAGTTTTAGCATTAAAGCAACAAAAGTGCCCTCCCACCTCAAAGCAATTTCCTTGTCAGAGAGCATCTTTTTGTGAGTCTGGTTGTCGTGATGAGGCTTTGCTAACAATGGGTAAGCAGACAATAACACTACATTGATTATCTGTCAGCATTTGACCTCTCATAGCCTCAAACTCACATGCATTGGCTGAGCACACACATACTAGAGAGCAAGAGTCTATTGACTGAAGATGGATTTCAGTCGCTTCAGCTAATGTGAGGGTGTGTGACAGTTTTAAAGGCCTTTAAGGGCAACTCATGTCCCAAATTCAGCAGTTGTTAACTTTGATGTTTATAGGAATAACGTGGGTAGGTGTTTTAATTTCTTTGAGTTATCTTGGAAACTTTGAAAGAGTTGAAAGTGATTGGTACATTTTCAGAAAGTTTTTCTTTTTCACACCACTTTTAAGCAGCATTAAAAGTGACCTCACATCTTAGTTTCTAAAGCAGCAAGATATTTACCAAAGTCATGTCTTGCACTCTCTCCCCCCTCTTGTTTGTCATACAGTCCAACAAAAGCAGCTCAGTAAAAAAAAAAAAAAATCACTGCACTGCAAGATTTAAACCCATGACAATAACATGTGTTACCAAAGTCTTGTTTCCACTAACCACTAAACGTTTCTTTACCACCGTATTCATCTAAGCAGCCTACAGTTTTCTTTCAAACATTATATTTCTGTTATACACGATGTACCAGAAAGAAAGTAATAAAAAGACGAGCTTCTCTACAATGATGGAACAACACGCTAGCGGTCTACGCCACACATGCGCAGTGAAAACAAACCCCTCAATGGAAGTGAGGCTTAACTGAGTGGAAACGCTCCCCAGAATAAACTGGACCGTATCATACCACTCCTCACTGTACCGTACTGGATTGCTCAGTGGAAACGAGGCATAATATTAACTTTAGTTATTATAGTCCCAGCTCTCTTCAGGTCATGGACCATTTTTTCCCATGTAGTTCCTAGGCTGGTTCCTTCCTGTTCTCAAGGGTATTTGCACGCTACTAGGTTGGGTACAAATCTTGTCCCTGGTGTCCTTAGACAGATCTTTGGTCTTGGTGGAGAGGTTGTAGTTGGCAGTTTTGTGTTTTTTTTAATGCAGATAACCAGTTCAAACAGGTGCCTTTAATACAGGTAGGAATAGGAGGATTGAAGAGGTGCTTAAAGAAGAAGTAAGTATATGAAGACAGAATTTTTGCCATTTATAGGTGCTAAATGCCTGTTTTCTGCACCAGTTTACAAAAATGTTCTTTAAAAACCATTCAGAGTTCCTGGATTCTTTTTTACATTTTGTCTCACACATGAAGTTGTACCTATGTTTAAAGTGGGACAACCTGTAGAATCAATGGCTTGAAAAATACATGTCTGCTCCACAGTACCAGAACTGCTGAGAAATGTAGAAACTGAATCAACTAGAAACATGTCAGTCAAAAAGAAAATCCAACACCTCACTATTTTTCAGTCATAATGAGCTATGAGTCAATGTCAGTCTGGCTCAAATTAAGACTTGGGTTCTCACTAAATGCATTCAGGCTGGCACATTTAATATAACAGGATAACCAGCTTTTTTTCCATCTGAAAATGAAGTAAGAAAAATAAACAGGGTGATTCTGAAACATTTTTTAATAGACCAAAAAAACAACTTTTCATGGTAAAATTATTATTTGATACCTTGTGTGCAATTAATTTGACATCATTTTATAAAAACAAAGTCAAATAAACTGGTAGTGTTGAAGAGAAATTCTGTCTAACCACCTTCTTTAATAATTTAGAGAATAATTGCATTTAATGGCAAAAAATGGAAAAAATGTAAATTTATTCAGCTTACGATCTATGTTCTATGAATTTACAAAATGTATTTTTGTTTGAGTAAAAACACTAACATGTACAGTTTACACGAAGGTCTACCCAAACAAATCACCAGAAATCTGTGTATCTTTGCTCTAGAGTTAGCTTGTTCTGCAGCTATTCTCGATCCAGGATAGCTGAATTATGCTAATAGCAGTCTGCAGGTGCAGGATGAGGCACTTGGTACTGCTAATTAAAAAAAAAAAAAAGATAATGAAACCAGACTTTCTCTCTGCATAGAGCAGCTACAAAGACAAATACACAAATAGGTTTAGTTTGCAGCCCAAGCTACTTTCTGGATTTTAAGTGGCTCTGGTGAGCGTGTGCTGTAAGGATGTGGAAGCTGCAGACACTGATAGGGAACTGATGTGGCTCTGGGATTCCTGTTGGGCAGATACAGCTTTAAACGCCTGTGCTGTCAGCTGTTCTGGCTGAAAGCCTCCAGCAAATTGTGCAGACCTGCTGATACTTCTGCACCTTGTTGATCTGTGCAACAGACTGCTCAGGTTGGAAAAAACACAGCTTTCTTTTTTCCCCATACACATGTTCAATGTTTTAATCTTAAAAATGTAAATTTTAGGGCTGGGTTTAAAAAATTCTACATTTCCAAAAAAAAATCATATTTTCCTTTGGCATACTGAATTTAAGAATTGATCATTTATTAATAAAGTTTGAGAAATCTGAAAAGATGTTTTCACAGCCATACAGACTGTATTTTAGTTAGGAGAGGGCAGGGATATCCAACCTTGGTCAGGTTTCAGCTTTAAAAAAAAATATATATTTGTCATCATACTTTTGGTAGTTGCAAGTGAAAAGTACAATATTGTTGCTTAACTCGTATTAATACCTTAAAGCATTTTAAAATTGTCAGTGTCTTTTTAAGATTATCATAACCAGTTTGGAATATTGGTAAAAAGATTTCTTTGACATTCAGAAGAGCTCTTTTCTCGTGTTGTTTAGCATTGATCTTGAGCCTTGTGTTTCACAATGTTTAGGTTAAGAAAGGAACAAGTAGCAGTTTCCTTTAAAAGTGAATTGAAACAGCATAGATAGGACACCATTGTATCACTCAGTCTGTCCTCTGTGTCACCTCATTTTTCTCCCCATCAGATGTGTCCTGAAAAAAGGTTGAGACAGCCGTCATCACTGTTGCGTCATAATCTGTTTTAGCAATTAAAGGATTTGGCATGATGGGGACTTTTTCTATCTGTGTCTCATTTGCTTTTATAGACTTAAAAAATCATCGAGCTTTTTTCTTTTTCCCTGGACGATTAAGTGTCAGGTGCAAGTTTACAGAGGTAACACTAGTTCTCAGAGGGGACCTACATTTTAAAAAAAAAACTCAATTCTTTGAAGTTTTGCAATATCAGCAACACATTTAAGGCTGTAAATCTGGAAAACAAAAGCCCTGTGTATGACAGTGTGGTGGATATTGGAAGGTTCCTGGAAAGTTGCAGGTTCGGACTCTGCTTTGCTTACCATTGATTCAAAGTATCTTTAGGAAAGACTCTGAACCACTGCCATGAAAAGGGCCCAGCTATCACAATCCTATTGATATCTGTGTCTAAAAGTGTGGGCATGTGTGAATGGAACCAACTGTACTTTGAATCTTCAAGAGGGTAGAAAAACATAAATGAAAGTACAATGGTTTCTCTTTTATCGAGGAGGTTACGTTCTAAAAATAACCTCAGACAGACATGAAGATTTTCACACTTTTCTCTCTTGTTTAAACTTCAAAGTTCAAACCTAGTCCAGTACTAGAAATGTTCATTACTTGCGATATTGCTTGTGTGAATGCTTTTTGCTGAATGTGGTCACTAAAGACGCTTAATGTCCTTAATGTGCTGAATGTTTTGATACCAATATTTCATATTTTTTAAAGTGCACAAAGATTTTGAAGAATTTTGTGAAAAAAAATTGTGAAAATTGCCTATAAATTTTAGAATTCTATAAAGGTATGAATACCAAAAGTACAAGCATGAATAACCTGAACATGCGTTTTGATACCAAAGTTGTGAAGGTTTTAAAAGAGCACAATGAATTTCAAGAATTTTGTGAAAAAAATCGCAAAAATTGCAAAAAATGTAACATGCGTAAAACATATCAATACCAAAAGTACAAGAAGTAATGTCCTAAACCTTTTGATACCAAGATTGCTGAAATCCCTCCAAGTGTGATTGAGAATTTATGTGCCAAAAAACATATGGAAAGGAAAATCCTTAAAACATTAACTAAAGCATTCACACGATTTAAAATTGAAAACAAAATATCTTATTTTTTTGGCTTTCCAAACAGATTTACATTGAGTTGACCTCACTGATCTTTTCTTTAGTATCTTTTTCTGACCCAAGCCAACTTTATTTGGTAATAAAAAAAGATACACGGATCATTAGAGCTTCTAATATAACAGTCATTTTTACACCTCAAAGAATTGAAACCTTAATAGACACAAGCTTTTAAATAATTGCACATTTGGAAAAGCAAACGGATATTGTGTGTGTGTGTGTGTGTGTGTGTGTGGGGGGGGGGGGGGGTGTTAAGGTTTACAAAAAGGTTATAATGTCAGTTTTCTGCTTTAAATACATTTCAAAGAGTGACACTGAATCTTTTCATTTGAATCTGGGTACCATGTGGTTTATAAATGGGATTGTCATGGAATCCCAAGAGAATTGTGCCCATAGGACCATCGTGCAGAGGCTCGAGCTGGGCATCTGATCTCCTTCACACATGAGCAAATGCATGTTGAGCAAATCACACGGGCCCATATGGTACCTGGTAAAAATCCCACGAAGGGCCTATTTTTAAGCTGACTTAATACCTACTTGAATGTCGCATAAAGAGGTTGACTGGCTGAGAGACCACTTGATGGGCATAAGTGAGAAAACCAAACATAAGACCTTGATATTTCAATCTCTAAGTTAATCATTTTAAGTGGAGAGGGACAAATTTCACCTCCTTTTCTCTTAGTCTTCATCTTTGAAGCACCTTACTGTTAAAAAAATGTTTTTCTAACTTAGGCCTGATAATAACATATTAAGCCAATCAAACTATAATAGTTTTTGAGGGAAATTGCAAAATTACAGGGACTGTTGTTTGAGCCATTGTGCTGCTCAACTACTGTCAAATTAGTCAAAGTTTCAGAATAAGAACGTGTTCCAGGAGCTTATTTATTGGGGGAAAACATACGCTTTAAGAACCGTCACACAACCTTAAATCACATTAGGTATGAGCGGGTTATTCATTGTAACAGCATGAAAAAGGACTTTTTCATGATTTTTGTCAGCATGATAAAGAAATGCACAGGGGTTGTTGACTGTTTAACTCTGTCGGTTGTTATTCATTAAATTTTTGTACGATAGAATCCAAAGTGTCATGTACTTCTGGCCACAGAGCTCATTTCTAATATAGTCTTTGTGTTCTGCAAAATAATCAATCAAAGAAGACAAAAAAGCCTCTATTCTAGTGAAACCAAGTTTTCCAATTGATGTTCTGATGCCCAACTTCAAGGGTGGAATCTTTGGAATTGTATAACGCGCACCCCCACCCCCCACCTCCCCAATCAATGTGGTACAAGAGTACAATGGCCTCCAGCCTTGAAACTCCACACTTGAGATTAACTCATCCATGTGATGTGAACATCAATGAATCAGCAGACACTAGAGGAGGAGCAATTGATTCTGCAAATACAAGGTTGTTACAATGCTTAATGCTCCTGTGTCCATTCTTTTTTGTCAGTGATCTGAATTTACTTGGATCTCTTGTCTTTGCAAAAACCTTTTCATGTGGAAAGTTTCCTGTTGCTGTTCAAAAAAACTTGCTTTCAGTGCTTTTAAAATCATTTTACATTTATTCATTTGCTTTAATCTTTTAAGACCTAGGCTCACATTTGAGCTAAGCCTCTACATGTCTTTGTTGGGGCCTAATGAAAGACCTTAAACAAAAGCCCAACAGACATGTGATGGCCATGGATATGGATGCCAGGTCTTAGGAGGTTAAACATTCTTTTTTGATCAATCTCATGTTGCCAAATTTAGCTCCCAGGCTAAACTTTTGGGTAAAAAATAAATTGTGACCGTTAAAATGGGCAGCGTTGTAATGTAATGGTTACCACCTTCAGCTCACGTCCAGGAGGTACAGGTTCAAATCCCAGCTTGGACTTTTCTTTTCGGAATTTGCATGTTCTCCATGTGTGGATTTCAGTTAAAAAAATCCCTAAATTAATAAGTAGATTTTAGCAAATCATGTAGAGCAAAGAAAACTTTTGTAACCACAATTTGGTTTGTGATAAACAGACTGCATCCACTGCAATCTGGTAGAAAGACATGTTGACAAACACAAAATGTCATCATCCTTCAAAGCCAAAAACATTTCTGTAGAATCTTTTAAGAATCCTTACACGTTTTGAAGTACTTCCAACTACCACACCAGTTTGAAGTTACTTCCCATTTTTTATACTGAGATGATTCTGTTTTGTTGGTCCCTCTGTGGCCCATTTAGTTTAGTCTAAGGTCTTTTGAAGTCACAGGGTCAAAATGCCACCCAGAGGAAACAGGAAACACTGAATTTAATGAGGTTTGAAATTTAATAACAGTCTTTAAAAGGGTCACTGCAGCATCTTGGTGTGTGTGGTTCTCAGCCACTATAGCTGATTTGTTGTTGAACATGTAAACATGTTATTGGGAATGCTGGTCCTCTGACTCATTTTTTTTCTATTAGTCCTGGTTTCTAGTATTTTCTTTTCTGTTATCTGCAAAACTTTTATTTTTTTTAATTACGACTTTTGGATTTGTAATTCTTTTTTGTGTTTCATTAAGCATCTTTTATTTTAATTACAGACAGAAACAGTCAAAATGAACAGATTTCCTCTATCAAAGGAGAACTGGAAGCAAAAACACAGAAACTCTGAGCTATTTTGGAAATATACCATGACTTAAAAAAACACTTAAGCAAGTTATGAATACAAACACGATGCAACTAAATTATAGTCTTTTTGATTCTAAGTCACTGTTCAATAAATATCAGGCAGCTGGTAAATAAAGACCCCTCCATCATAGAAACCACAGACATTGATATACTGATTGAATTGCCGTTCAAAAGGACTTAGTAAAGAAGTGTAAGTATAGTTATTGCTATAAAAGCAGTACAGATATTATATTATTTTTTACAACCTAAATTTGAATACATCCTTCTCAAGTTCATTCTTATGAGCACCTGTTTATACAATATAATAATATTGAAGAATACAGAATATAATACAATATGGCTACTATAAGACTTCAAAAATAATGTTCTATCTCAAGTCTACTGGTTCGTAAAGTCAAAGGTTGATTGTTAAATAGTTTTGTTCCTTTTTTCACAGCCTAAAAATACACTTTACAATTTCAACTTAAACCTTTTTTTTATTTTTTTGGCACGGGTCCTCCAGTAACCATCAAGCTTAATGCCTTTGGCTCAGTGTAATGGCAAGTTAATAGTTCAGTCACGAATTCCAGCCTCACCAAATGACAAAATGGCATTTTTCATAGTGATGTGTAATATACTCCTAAAATGAATCTGGGACTTTATTACATTTATCCTGGGTGACATGCTTTTTGTTCTTGGCATTCTACTAAAACTGCTTAGATCCTCTCTGGCCTTGATTAGTTTAACATACTTCATTTTTTAAAAAGATATGTATGTCCTAAAGTGTGACAACACAACACTGATCCTCGAGAGCCATTGTCCTGCTTTTTCTTCCCACTTATCCCTGCAATCTGGAATAGCGGAAAAAAAACTCTGTTTGCATTTGTATTTCTTCTATATTTGTTCATGTATTTATGTTATGCTTAAATATTGCATTATTCAGGTCTGCAGGGCCTAATCTCAAAGGTTGAACTAGAGCTGGACAATTAATAGATTATATCAATTAATCCGAATTTGCTGTTTAAGATGATTTATTTTGTAAGAATTGAGATGTTCTTTTCTCCCAGCATCATTCTCTCTTAGATGTCCTGGGCTTCCGAAGTTAAAAGTAAAAGTCTCCAACAGAACTTAAAAAAAATATTTTTAATAGAGCAACAACTGACTTTTAGAATGTGGACAAACAAACAAGACAACAACGGCTTGTAAAATATAAACTTAAAAGACAAAGTGCACAAAATGAAACAAAAATTAAGAGAAGGCACAATTAAAATAATCAGTTGGTCAATCAAGAAACCTAAAGAACTGCAAATCCCACAAAAATGCATATAATTTGAATAATGAATGGGTTTGCAGTTTTGGTTAATTTACTTTAGTTAAGTAAGTTTTGCTATTAATGTTTAGAATATAAACATGCCCAATTCAATTCAATTTTATTTACATAGACCAATATCACAACGCAGTTGTCTCAGTGGGTTTCACACTGATAATTGTACAAAAACATAAAGTCAGTCATAAAATATGAACAGTAGCTGGTTGCTAAACTAAAGAGACTAAGCTTAACTGGCATCCCTGTCTGTAGACCCTCCTTCTCGGTGAGGAAAAACTCCTAAAAAAAAACAAGACTGCTGGGGGAAAAAAAACAAAAAAAAAAAACCTCAGGGATGTCCACATGAAGGTGGGATCCTCTCCCAAGACTGACAGGCGATGTACCAGATCTGTTTAAGAAAAATTAGCTTATCAGACTCTACAACCACATGTTTGAATAGTGTAGCAGATGGGCTTCATCCAGATAAAACTGGGGGACAGCTGGGGGTGCGAGACAAGCCAGAGGAGAGGTCCACGACCAAAGACAGGAACCTCTCCTGCTCCCCTGGAGGGGAGTGGGAAGGAGGGACAACACATGAATTGCACTGCACAAAGAGAGGCATGATGAACTTAAATTTAAAAAAATACTACAGAGTAAATGATAAAGAATACAGGAGAGAAAGTAAATGAGAATAGAGTACAGAACTGCAGTGCACTATACTTTCACCAGCTTCTAACCTCTAGCAGCCTCCTAGCAACTAACTGGTATCGTTATTGACATTTAATTTAAACATGTTAATGGTAAGTTTCATGCAGTATGGCACAGATAGCAGATGGTAATAACAATAAAAGAAAATCTGCATTTGTAGCATATCAATATTATTATAAAATAATATCAGTCTGAGCATGGGGAATGGGCTGCCCTGGGTCAGTTTATCAAACCATATTCCCTCTGCTGAGCTCCGCAGAGAAGTATGTATAATGGATGTAATAAAAATTGTAATTATTATAATTAAAACTTCAATACAGTATGTGAGGTAGGGGGGAAGTAAGTAAAATATTCTCTGAATACTAGCTAGCCTGGCAATAAGCCTGTCCAAAGAGGGATGCTTTAAGCCTTTTTTAACTTTGAATGTAGAAACTGTGTTGGCCTCTCTTACATGAGCTGGGAGCTTATTCCATAAGATAGGGGCTTGGTGGCTAAAGGCTCTACCTCCAACTGTGCTTTTAGAGATTCTAGGAACCACAAGCAGTCCTGCATTTTGTGAGTGAAGTGCTCTGTGTGGTTGGCAATGCACTATGAGAGGTTTAAAATAGGATGGGGCCATACCATTCAAGACCTTATAGGTTAAGCAAAAGGAGAAAAGAGAAAAGTTATGTTAAGAGGTTTAATAGCTTTAATCTATAGTTCATCCATCCACCCATATTGATAGAAAATGGAATGTTTGACGTGGCTTTTTATGCATTTTTAATTCAAGTAAATCTGCTGTGGCAGATTTATTGTATTTCATATTGATATGAACTTAGATGTGCTGAGGTAACAAGTAAAATATCTTATTTGTAAAAAAATATAACCCCAATTTAATTCAATTATTGCAAATATTTTAAAGATACATTATATATGAATCTTTAAAATCTTTGCAATAATTGAATTAAATCGGGGTTATATTAAAGATACATTATATATGAAGGGCTGCACGGTGGCGCAGTGGTTAGCACTCTTGCCTCACAGCAAAGGCTCTTTAGCATTAAACGTTGCAAACCCCTGCCATAGACTATAACACTTAAAGGGTATTATGTGGCTTAAAACTCAAGCATCTAGCCTCCCACACACACTAAAGGGAAGTGAATTGAACTTGTCTTCCATTTGCCCGATGAGCATCTCTTAAACAGGAGCATCACGAAGTCTAATTTGATTTACATTTTGGAAAACCCCTAAACTTGTGTGACAGTGAGCACTTTAAAAACCATAAAAACAACCCACAAGATACTTGGCCAGAACTAGCTTTTGTGATAATGGAATTTGACCATATTGAAAAAATAAAGTCAGATAAAAAGACTAACTAGTCTTTCTAACCCCTTTATTTTTCTTTGGAGTCGTATGAAATGTGGCTGAAAAGAGTTCACATCTGGGACGCTCCACGCTTCAAGCAATGGGACTACTTTGACTGATTTCAAAGGGTTCTATTTGAAGTCATGCCGATTTCAATCAGCCCCAACGCTTTGCATCTGCTCAGTTTGGTAGGAATGGGGGCCTTAATGACCAAGAATAAATAGCAAGACAGAATACTAATATGTGACAAATTATGCTGATAAAAAAACATGTATTATATATTTATGTATTTGAAACTTGAACTTGCATATAGTAGCATAATTTAAAAACATAAATATTTTTACCTTCCAGAATTTGATGAGTGACATGGAGGATTACCAGTCAAACGTTTGGATGTTAATAGTCCTCTCCTTATTGCACAATTGTTGGAAAGACGTCCTATTTTCTTGTTCTTCCACATAGCTTGTACTTGACCAAACATACCTCAGCTAAATATTGTAGTAATCACTATGAATGCCTTATCTTTCTTCCATACTTTGAGAGATTCAATTAAATTTAGTTTATTTATAATACATCAGTTCACAAATGAGGTTGTCTCAAAGCACTGCAAAAAAGCTTAAAGCATCAGACAGATCTTTATCAACTATAGTTACTTCAATTCAATTTATTCTAAAATAACTCAATTTTATGCTAATAATGTAATGTATTAGTAATGAACAGATTAAACTGAGATGTTTTCCATACTGAACAAGCAAAAGAGTGGAGAGTGGGGATGTGAAATGTGCTAATGGATCTCTGACTCGAGCTTTGTTAACCATTGTTTGATAAAATGGCACAGTAACACTGAAAGTTTTATGTAGCTTTCAAATCATGGAAATCTGTTAAAAAACATTTGTCAGTGGGGAAAAACATCTTTATGCATCAAGCTCAAATTTCTGTGATAGTACATCAGAATGTAAAAGCTAATCAATGGCGTGAACCTTGTGAATGTTCAATTGACTGCAACTGAAAATATTTCTGGAGGCAGAATTTGCTATGCAGGAGAGGGAGAGTAATATACTATCAAGCTATGTATGGATGCCTGTGAGGATCAGTCAAGTTGTGCAACTGTATCTCATAGAAAACTAATTGACACTCAAGACTGTGTTGCTATCATGGAAATAATGAGACAAACATTGAAAAAGCAATATTTTTTTCCGTTTCCTGCAAGATCCACCATCAATGAAACCTATCAGGGTTCATAAATTACTAATTTATTGGAGCCGGTTTTCAAACATCATATTTATATGGGAAGCAAACTTTCCTTTTGTCTAGTAGCTTCATTTGAAGATCAAAAATATTTGCAAAAAAGGGGGACCTGTATGCTTTGCATCAGTCCTGTGCATCAGATCTTCACAAAGTTAAAAAGATTCTTGCAAAATAATGACCCCCTTCTTCTGACTTCTTACAAGTGTGATCATTTGAGGCTGCTAACAGATCTTTTATGTCAGTTAATTACTGTATCAAGAGCACAGCCTTGGGTGACTCAGATCTGACAAAAGCTAAAATGAAAACTTCACTGGAATCATTTTGACCAATGGATACACAAAAAAAATGACACATTTGACATTTACTGTGTGGTACCATAATCCAAATATAGACTCATTTCTCATACTTTTACCATTATTTTAAACAGCAGGTTATTCTCCAAGTAAACTATTATGCTTAATGGCCAGATTTAGCAGATTAGGTTTAAAGTAAAATGATCAAAAAAAACTTTTAAATGGACATTTAGACAAATCTGTTGTGGTATGGAAAAGAGATTGATGTTGCACTGTTGTTTCCACACAAATTCTTCAGAGTTTTCACTGAGATGTGCTTGCTCCTACTGTAGGTAGAATTCTGCATCACACAGTCATTTGTTAAAAACAAAAAAAGGAAAATACAACAGTGGATTACGTGTTAGTTTTGTTAACTATAAACTGGTTTCTTTAAAAATAGGAAATTGTGTGCGATTGGTAGTTGTGCTTGTTATTTTAACTTTAAGGGGTTCAAAGGAGAAATGTATTATTTTTTTTTCAATTTGTAGGCATCATTGTGCAAATAAAAGAACTGGAGAGAGTGACTCCTCCCCCCGGCGTTACAAACAGAAAGCAAAAATCCCCATTGGCTGTTGAGAAATAAGCATCTATTACTCTGTCATTCTATTTTTCAGAAGAACCATTCATGCTTTGCAAACATTTTTCATATGTTCTTGCTAATCTTCATTTTTTTCATATTTTTTTCTGTCATAAAAGTAATTCAAGTTATAAATTGGCCAAACAGATGCCTCAATAAATGCATGTAGTCTTGTATTGAACGTTCTGAACATTTGATCTTACAGATTCTCCTGAGCCTGCTTTCAGTGGAAGGGATGTAGACTTCCAGCAAGCTCACTCCTGATTGGAGAGAGTGGTTGCCATAGAAATGTTGTCTCAGGACCAATTGGACCAATCACTGCTTACTAATGATGTCTGGTTCCAACATGTCGACGACCGTTTCACAAAAAAATCAGTGCTTGAATTGACTTTGTTTCATTGGATCCAAAAGTAAGTCATTTTCTATGGGTGACATCACACTCGGTCCAGTTCTCTTATACAGTCAATGGTAGGTAAAAAAAATGTCTACAAAATGTTAATTAGCGATTTTAGCTTTTTTTGTTCTCTGAGCCTCTCTGAAGTCGCTCCTTAGCCGCTTGTGGTTGGCGGGCTGGCATGTTGACCTCCCTGTTGGACATCACTTTTAAAACAAGGTTTTTATAGATTTATTGCTGTAGTTTGACAGTAACGAAAGAAAAGTCAGTTTGAAAATAACATTGTTGATGAAGACATGGCATGTATGTTCAAGTACTTTTGATCATTTAGAGTAATTAGATCAACTAGGCTGCTGTAAATAAAGAAGCTAACCACAAAACACGGTTTCCATAGATATATTTTAATTTACAAGCAGTGCTGAACAACAACTGTATCCAACATACATCAGAAATCCAAACAGATTATCAAAGATATTAACTGATCTTTAACCAAAGTTGTGAATCTTCTGTGTCCTGCCTCCATATTTTTCTCTAATCTCCTATTTTCAAGGACATTTCCATCATGATAGGGCTGCATTGCAGATTTTCCCAGTCATGTGGGAATACTTTTCTACAATTATTACCGAACACAGTTCTCCATACTAATTCTTATCATAAGCTTTACCCTCACAAAGATTCTTTTCCCTATTTTTGGAAGACAGTCCTCTCCTGACAACACTAATCTCATGTGGCTACAGCTCTGTTATCTCAGCTGCTGTTGTTGTGACTCCTTTTTGTCCTTTAGCAAGACATAATTTAGGATGTGTTGTTTTTAAATCAGATATACAGCCAATGTTTTCAATGTTGCAAAAAAAAACCAAACAAATGGATGATGATTCCAGTAACCATGCTTCATCTGTAGGTGATGAAGGTCATCAAACTAATTACATGACTGCAAATGATGTGAGCCTTCAAAAATAGGGGTTGAGGCATTTCACCTGTGCCACATTAGCTTGTTGTTGTAACTGAAAATGGTCTAATGAAACAAAAAATAAATAAATAAAGTAGTTCCAGTGACTGCGGGCAAAAAAGGAAGGCGACGCTGTGACATTATTTCAGTTCCCTGACACTCGGCATAATTTAGCTGCAGATCTGCATTACAACTCAGCTGTGGATGAAACTATGCTAGAGGCAGAGGATACGCAGGCTTCCTGAGGTGGGCTGATGGGCAGACTGCTGCGGTCGCAGTATGACAAAAGACATCTGTGCCGCTCTTATTTCTTTATTCGAAGGAGCTCAAAGTCAAAATCATTCAAGAGGGAGAGAAAAAGGAAATGAAAGGGCTTTAAAAGAATTCTTTTCTTCTTAGGGTGTACTGATTTGATGCAACTCCACCAGAAATTGTTTTTTTTTTTCCCAAGCTGTGACTTTTTTTCTTTTTGCTATAATTGCTCATAATGAATAATTTAAATTTTTTTATAAATATGTTTCCTGTTATCTTCTTGTGGGCATTTATTCTGTCCTGTAGCAGTGCTGGACTGCAAGGACCAGATTTTTTTTTCTTCGCAATTGTTCTTTCTTCCTGCGCCCCTAAGCAAAAATGTCACCCCCGCCACATACTCAAAAATTCTTCAAGATTTGGAAACACATAGCAAAAAAAATAAATAAAGAAAAAAAAAGGATAACATCACAGCATGCAAAACCGTCAGACAAATTAATGATTTTTGAAATTTTGCGATTTTACATTTTGCAACAAAAGAAAAAGGAAAACTTTTGTTTGGCAATCTTAACAAAATTTCACGAATACGCCACTAACTTAAGTCTACAATCTCAACCAAAGTTTCTTGACCTTTGACCTTGGGAAAGTGCTGCAATCTTGAATTTTCCCACAAAAAAGCACCTTTAGCATCAACTATGAATTTAAACTCCTCCTAAGGGTTTGGATCTATCACCTTCTAACTCCTCGAGTATCATTGGGA
This sequence comes from Oryzias celebensis, assembly GCA_014656515.1. Classification (NCBI taxonomy): domain Eukaryota; kingdom Metazoa; phylum Chordata; class Actinopteri; order Beloniformes; family Adrianichthyidae; genus Oryzias; species Oryzias celebensis. The sequence continues at coordinate 3,635,004 of BNCR01000011.1, read as the reverse complement.
GGCTACTCAGGAAAGAAAACTGGTTTTAAAGTTTGAAAAAAACAGGCAACAAGATTCTGGCAGTTCATAATTGTTATAATGATGGGTGAATGTTGGTCTAAAATGGGCGGGGCCTGTCCACACACTCAGATGTTACGGACAGCCCACCCATACTGTAGGGACGATGGAGGAAATCCGCTTGTCTTGCAGTCTGGCTAAGCACTCAGACCAAGGCCTGTGGGAACGCTATAAGGGCCCCCAACACCTGAGAGCAGTGAGGCACAGGAGCATAGAGTGCAAGCCCTAGCCTAGCCAGAAGAGCAACCCTCCTACTCGGGGGCCCACCCCCTGAGAGCTCCCCCAGTCCCAGAAAAATCGCGGGTAGGAGACAGAAGATCAGGAGTCCCTCCCTCCTTGTGTAATGCGTGTGTGTCTGTGTGTGTGTGTGTTGGGGTGTATTTGTTGAGGCGTAAAGTGTGTGTGTAATAAAGGATGCAGTTAAAATTGGCGAGTAGGCTACAAAGAGGACATTTCCTGATTGCTCACAGAGATGTCCAAGCATCCTCTCATCAAGCTGCCCTAAACATCTATGAATAAATGTCTTAAAACCGATAGGAGGGGGGCAAATACATGTGGCAACCACAGAAGGTGGGGACTGCAGAGTAGCTCCACCCCCTAGGTGCATTGCAAGCCAAACCCCCTCCCCATCACCCTAATGAGGGGTTGAATGAGGAATGAGGGTAGGCCAGCAACAGGTTGAAGATTTTGAATGGTTTGAGTGTGACTAGCTTGCAAAAGAGGCATTTCCCTGTTGCTCGCTCATTTTTTTACCCGAATATTGTGAAATGTAGTCCATGAGTAGTTGGCTCAAGCTAAACAAAGCAATATGACATTAATATAAAAGGAATGTGGGCGTGGTTAACATATAACCTCAGTCACCAAGGAAATTCAAAAGCTCAATTTTGTTGGTTCTTCTAAAAATAATAACAGACCTGTTTGTCCCCCCAAGACCACCAAAAAATAAAAGTTTGCTGTGGGAATAAAACCAACAAAGCTACCATACAAAAGCTACCATAAAAAAGCTTTTTTTTCCCCCATGAATATGTCTTGTGCAGCTGAAGAAGGAAGAGGAGGAAAGTGAGGGACATGTAGCACCTCAGCCAGTGAGGGTAGGTAACCCTTGTGGGCCATGCAACTCAGCTTGCAGCTTTAATTTTATTTTTAATCCATCTCTAAGGCTCAATACATATGCAGCAGCTTTCTCTAAAAGAAAAGTCTCAAACTTTAAGTACAAATTTGTCTTTTTACTTTCTTCAACACATCATCCCTAAAAAGAAATTCATGAAAAGTTTGGAATGTCTCACCGCGACTGGTGGGTGTTTGGTTGCTCACACCCAGGAGATGTCCCGGTGCGTGCAACACACACGCAACCGAGGTGAATTGAAGTGTGCATCAGTTTATAACCACATAGAAGTTCAGCATGGTGTCTTTTGGGGATGAACTGAAATCCTGTGCAGGTACCAGCCAAACATCAAACTGCACAAGGTTCCAGGCAAATGGCAAGCTTTAATATTAAACTGTTTTGCCCCATGGTTTAACATAAAAAGAAAATGGTTTTGCTCCTTGACAAGCTGTGGAAAGATTTGAAATGGTTTTCAAACTGGTTTCTGCCCCCTTTCATAGCACCACTGCAGAATAAAATGTCCATTGAGAACAATACTTTGCCGTAGTCACATGGATTAGTTACGGGTTAACTTCCCGTTTGGATGTTGTTGGTTTTCGGGTCATTCGGGCCAATGGAAGGTTGCAAAGAGATTCAGCCACATTTTAAGAAGAGCACAGGTCTTTCACCTCAAAGAACGTCATGAAAATTAAATGTTTGATTGTCATGGGTCTTATAAGTGTGTTGTGAAGTATTCATTAGGCTAATGTAAGTTTGCCACGCTTATGCACAGGAGATGCTTTGGTATGTTGTCCTTCTGTCACACTCTAGTAATTAGTAATGTGCAAGTACTGGCTCCTTGACCGCAGGCAAATGCTGCACACACGGGTTTTCACGTGATACGTTAGCGCTTGTTGGACGGTTGTTGGGCGGTTGTTGGATGTCCACAACAAACCACGCCAGGGATGGACAAACTTTTTTTCAACTCATGGGCCACAAAGGGTCCTAAAATCTGAAAGAAGGACTTTAAAACAGAACACTTTGGAGTTTTTCTTTCAAAACTGTAGCTCTTGTTCTAATTTCACTGCCAATTGCACCAATGGGTTGATGTCCTCGGGGGGGAAAAACGCAAACAAATGCTGCATTCGTGTGGTGTTGGAAGGATCAGAAAAAATGATGCAGAAAACATACATGAACGTTAGAAAAACAACAAATATTCTAAAAACCCATGAATGCAGAACAAATTTCTGCACCTGAACGTAGGTCAATATATTTGTTGTGCATCATCTATGGGGAGACACCAGAATTACAAGAAAAAGAAAAAAAAAAAAAAAAATCAACAAGAATTATCAATATAATTTATTCTAGTTTGGCAGGCTAGAATAAATGGTTTGGCACCTGGGCCATTGTTTGTCCACCCCTGAACAACACTTTTAATTTCTTGATTTCCTAAATTCCAAAAATCAGGTTGTGTACAAGGGGTGCCCCAGTACTGCATACCTATCACATAACGGCTCTAATGGCACAGGGTCTGGGAGGGTTGAGAAAATGAAACATTTGTATTGTATTAGCCTGTGTCTCACCGACTTCACCCTTACTTACGCTTTCGCTTTGTGAAAGTGTTCACAACGACCTGTTGCCCACAGCATAATGTAAAAAAAATAATGTCAAACATTTTGCCGAGCCGGCAGAGACCTTTACATTTTGTGCAGACTGTACAGGTTTTGCCCGTTTTTTGCCCACAAACAGCTCATATCTGCTCGTAAACCTGAAAAAAGAACCCAAAGGTTTTTTAACCTTTTGAAAGGAGAAAGTGTGGGTATTTCCTGATCCATTGTGCACTACTTCTTAATGAGATAAGCTTAGTCACCGTGGGACATGGGAGCCAGGTCAGCTCTTGATGGCTTGATTTAAACATCTGCAGGAGCAGAGTAAGCTGGATCAAAGTGATCAATACTTTGGTGACTCACCTGGTGTTAGTATGAACAGAAAAGTCTGAATTTTAAAGTTGGTTGGAGGTTTTCAGAGATGAGCTCAATAAGAAAAGCTTTTTTCATTTTGTTTTTTTCCTCTCAAAACTATACATTTTTTTTTTATTAATTGTGATTCAAACTGACAGTTAATAGAAATAAAAGATCATTTTTATTGGAAGAAACAAAAAAAAGTACATTTTGTGTGTTTGTTGTTGGTCATTGTAATGTAAATTACAATCTAAAATGATTGTGATGGATTATAGTTGCCTACAACAATAAGAAAAAAAGTCTGATTAATGCACACATGCAGCTACCAAGGATAAATGTGTTTCTTGACGTTTGGTTTTGGCGTTTCAATGAATTCTGAGTTTTCCTTACGGACATCGTGGGGAGAGTAGCCATATGGTGACAACTTGATTCACATTCGCTCTAATTACTTAATTTCTACAGCTCCTTTGAGACACTTTCATTGCACAGTTTTTACTCATTTTGTTGAAGGATAGTTTGACACTACTTGCAGTTGCAAGCATAACCAAAAACTCTCAAATAGAATGCAGACATGCTCATAATTTGATTTAAAGCATAAACCTTTATTGCCAGACATGACTCCAAAATAATGATTCCTTTAATCTATTGCTTTTTGCTTTTGTGTGTCAAATATAATTTGAATGCAGTTGCTTTGATGATTTTTCATGTCAAAAATATCACTCAACTACATAGTTAAACAATTATCTGTTTGTAATAAGCAGCAGTATAAATTGTGGCCTGAAACAAGCGTACTATGATACTTCTTATTGAAATAATATTTAAATCCACAAAACTACCATATATAACGATACTAAATGTTTGTTCTTGTAAATGAGAAATTACCTCAGCTTTATTTTTAGTCGTTTATCTGTTCAGGTTCAGTAGAAAATAGTTTTGTTTTTAGTTTTTTATCTGATGCCAGTTGCACAAGTGATTGACGTTTTTTTTCCAAACCTGATAAGATGTGTTGGAGGCCAGCTGTAAGAAGTACCCACAGGAACTTCGGGTTTGTCAAGTTCTTTAGTTTGGTCAATTTCTTAGGATTTTCAGGATTTATTAGCTTAGCTGTGCTTACCGCTGACAGTTTAATTAGCGGTTTCCTTCAGCAGGTAAAAAAGAAAAGTGTAGCTTTAAAAGCACTTTCCTGTGCGTGACCCGCTGATCCTTGTTGAGGATCATGTCCAGGAAGCAGTCATCGCGAGCGCCAGGCTGAACTGAGGGGCATGGAAAAGCTTGTTTTTGGCACAAAGTTACCTGATATTTCTTGTAATTGCATCTGAAGGCATACATCTTGAAAATGGGGTTGTCACAGTATATTTACACAACTTTCAGGCATCTCTCAGTTAAAGAAGAATTGTGATAAATAAGGAGGAGGCCACAGAGAAAGCAAGGTGGCTAAAGATATGAAGATCAGAAACCTAAAACAGGAGGTAAGGCACAGTTTAGAATAGTACAATGGTTCATACTCTGGGTCATAACTAAATCCCACTGCAGAGAAGCCCTGAATACCACAAATAAATATTACAAAGCAAATAATACAAGACAAGTGTACCACTTTAACTTGGTAGTGTTGTTGTTGTCTTTCTTATTGTGACGCTCATTCAAAGTCAACCTTGCTTCACATCATGACCACAGCTGATGGCTGGATCCAGGAAAGCAGAGCTGTATGTCAAAGTGACTTAGCAGACATTTCCGTGATGCTGACACTTGGCTGACTAGAGGGCTTTTGGTCACAGTCGACAGATTTGCCTTAAATATGACTATGTGTTGGATGAGGGGAGTGCAGGAACAAAAGAACAGGTTCCTCAGCAAAATAGAGAGTAATCCTTCTGGTCAGACTACTCAAATCTGTGGATTACAATTTATTTATTTTTTTTGTTTTTCAAACGAAAAGCCCTACACCAGCAAATCACAAATTCTGAAAATTCTTGTTAAACTACTGAAGATTGACCTCCTATGTGAAATCATGAAGGATTACTGATAGTTGACACTCAAACAGAAGCCCAAACCTGACCAGCAGCAGTGATGTTATGTCTTTTGTCATCTGAATCTCCATCAAGAGTCATTTTTTTCTCAATCCCATCAACTGTTTGAAGACCCACTCCATTGTGTTTTTGGTGTTTTTAACATGTTCTTGTAGCATTTTTCACATTATGGAGTGGGTGCCGTGCAACGTTAGGGCAGTTAACCTCATTGGGAGACTGTAGGTTTGATTCCCACCTTGCCCGCCCATTAGTCCAAGTGTCCTTGGGCAAGATACTGAACCCCACATTGCCTCTGGTGGAAGGTTGGTGCCAGCGGAGCCGCCATCACTGTGAAAAAGGGTGTAAAGTGCTTTGGGCCTTCAAGGAAGATAGAAAAACGCTATACAAGCATACACTATTTACCATATCTATCTATCTATCTATCTATCTATCTATCTATCTATCTATCTATCTATCTATCTATCTATCTATCTATCTATCTATCTATCTATCTATCTATCTATCTATCTATCTATCTATCTATCTATCTATCTATCTATCTATCTATCTATCTATCTATCTATCTATCTATCTATCTATCTATCTATCTATCTATCTATCTATCTATCTATCTATCTATCTATCTATCTATCTATCTATCTATCTATCTATCTATCTATCTATCTATCTATCTATCTATCTATCTATCTATCTATCTATCTATCTATCTATCTATCTATCTATCTATCTATCTATCTATCTATCTATCTATCTATCTATCTATCTATCTATCTATCTATCTATATATATATATATATATATATATAAAAATTAGGATTAAAACTGCTTTTCTGAGTATTTTTTTATTCATATTATGTCAGGAGTTTATGACATAGCAACTGCCAGGGGTGGGCCTAAGTCTCCCTTCTAAGCTACAATTCTGAAGCATCCACATAAAGAAAAATAGATCTATTAATGTCTTCATTTTCTTTGTTTACATTTTCCAAATTGAAACTTTGAAAAATCAATGGTTAAATTGTATTACATTTTTTCTGCTGTTGTGGATATTGTCTTGATGATCACATGTGGGAACAGTTGATCAATCTTCCAAAATCCACAGTGAAAGAAGACTAAAGATCCAAACACTATGAAACTACAGGTTTAGAAGTATGTTCCTCCCAGTATACATTTTTAAAATCTTCACATGCTAAATATAACATGTTTTCAAATAAGAGTTTTTTATTTAATTTTTCTCCTAACAAATAAGTTTTGTACAATGAACATTTGTGACAATACAGGACTTTTTCATCCTTTTATTATTTACAAAATAAAAAAAGATGAAGGATCAAAAGTGCAGAAGGATTTGAACCTAAAAAGGGTTTCATCATATAGCACTGAAAGTCATTATCACAGGGTATTACATTTGTTATTATCTGCCATCTTTTGTACAGTGTATGAGGTTTTGTCAGCTTGTGAGACATTTTTTTTAGCAGCCATCCAGTGGTTTGAGCGCTGCCTCTACCACAGATCCAGTGCTTTTATTTTATCAACGTAATCTTTTCCTTTCAGTCAGGGCCACGGATGCTGCCAGCCCAAAAGAGGGTGCCAAAGGAAATTGCACTTTCACTTCATACTGATAGTAAACAGCATCATCTTGTCGCAGACATTGAAGGACTTCCTCAAGAGGAAAGATTTAGATCTCCGTCTTTTCTGTTAAACAGCCTCAACATTGCAAAAACAGATCAGGTGTAGGTAAACACCCGGGTATCTGCACCTATCTCACTTTCTCCTTAAAACAAAATTGTTTTTAGTAATATGACTGGTGGGTTTTTTTCCCCCGCAATGCCACAAAGCCACCACAAGATCGCTCGATAATCAACCTCCACTCCTTACCACATAAGACACTGAACAACTGCAAAGCCTTCCAAGCATCGTTTCAGATGACAGGACTTTGAGGTGAAGAGGAATAGGGAGGGAAAAAAATCCCGTTGGGACTCCAACTTCCCTGTAGATATTCAGCTTTTTCGCCTCACAAACATTGGTCTAATTCCCTGTCAGATAGCCAACAACTCTAATAGCTGTAGAGACAGCGCAGGTTAATTCAACGCAGTGATCAAAGAACATGATCCTCACAGAGCTCTCTGCTTTTTCCATGTGGAAATAAGCAAGCTGATGAATGCAGATGATTGTATATTCAAATCCAACTTTTGGGCAACAAGCAAAGTCACTGATAAGAGCTTATAGAAAAGGTTTCATATGACTGAAACTTGTTTCTGACTTTGTAAGAGTCAGTAAGTGCTGCTGTTTCCACATAGTTGATCTGCTGTGTTATATAAATTGGGACATGAGGGTTAAAGTCTTCAAATTCTCCATTTTGTCTCAGCTAGCAGCCCTTACCAAAGATGGCTCCTTATTCCACAATAATATTGAACAGTACCGCCTCTCATCCATTCATAAGTGAACATCATAGAGACTTCCAAGGATGCTCTGCAACAACAGCACACACACACGTTCATTTGAGGATCTCTGCCTTGTGTTCAGTTGGTGCTGCATTTTCTTCGCAGTAGGGGTGCCCACACTTTTTTTGGCATCCAGTAACCCCTAAACTGAAAGAGTGGCTAGAGCAGATCCCTGGAAAGACCTCAGACATCTCAGGTCAGAAAAGCGCAGTGCTAACAGCTAAGATGCAGCGCAGGACCCTCGAGCTCCAGGCCTCTGGTAGAGGACCCAAGCTTGGGGTGAGGAATCACCCGCAGAGGGTGAGAGGGGCGTTTTTTTTTTAATTTTTTTTTCAATTTTTATTTTTAAGTACTTGAATGCACAGAGTGATTATGAAAATCTGATTTTAAAGTGAATTAGGCAAATCTTTTGAACTAACTAAATAACCCGCTATTTCCTTTTTTGGGGTCACGCGGTTGCTGGAGCCTGTTCCCGGCTACTGTAGGGCAAATGTGGAGTACATCCTGGACGGATAACCAGTCTAAATCTACTTTAAATTTAAACATCTAATCACCTTTAAGTCTCAATAAACACATTAAACACATTAGCACTAAAGAGTATTTAAAATCACAGCACTTTCATGGTCAGATCAAAGGGTTTGTGATCTTTTCTTCTCCCACTTTATCGTGGGTTTTGCCAAGTTTTTGTTATTTTTATTTTAGTTTAATGCAATTAATCTGTCAATTACTTATAAATGAATTAAATTTGTAATAAGTGACCTTTTTAAAATGCTGAAGTAGGTCTTCTATTACATTTTTAACATTAAAAAAAAGAAAAAAAAACAGAAATTTTTGTACATTCAGAATAGACTAGATCAAGAGTATTTTTTGGTCCCTCTTTAAGCAGCTTGTGCTCTTGCTTTAATTTTGATAGTTTGAATTTTTATGTCAATCTTTTTTATGATGTTACTTTAACTATGTCTCAGGTTCTAAATTAAAGAAAAATGGGAAATAAAATGAATTACTATAAGTAGTCCTATTTCATTTCAGAGGACCTTGCAGGACTGATGTCCTAGTTCTAACAACTCAAGTAATTTAGGACGTTAGATCCTCCTTTGCAGCTTTGTGTTTAATTCCTGACAGCATAGCCAGAGATCTTCCTTCCTGGTGAGTTCAGTTCTCCCTCCTGCTGTTTCTGTTTCATTAAACACATTGTGATCTCAGCTGCCAGAGGCTTTTTTTTTTTTTTTTTAATTAAAAGGGCATTGGATACCTTTTTCTTTCTTAGCAATATGTTAGATTGTTAGGGTTTTTGTTTGTCACTTTTTGAGTTCATCCAAGGTTTATGGAAGATTTGCGTGTGAATATATACATATATATATATATATATATATATATATTACATTTAGAAAACTATTAGACAGCCTGAGGTAATAGAAGTAATGAGAAATACGCCTTCACCAAAGAATTTTCTGTCTGTTTCATTGACTGCATTCAATAAATTAGCTTTTATTTTGTCCCAGAGGCATTTTTAGTTATTTTTTACCAATTAGATGCAATTTGGTGTCTTCTATGTTACTGATAAAGTAGCTTCTTCATTTAAACGACCATTATGTTATGGTCTAGCTGTGGGTTAAATCCTGCCTCCTTTTCACCGTCAGATCTGTGTTTTGTTGATAATCTATGATCTTTGGTGCTTTTCTCTGGTAGAAAGTGGTGGGTGTTTCAAGTGTGCTGTCTTTGGATTTGTTGAGATGGATTTTCCCTTAAGCTTAGGGGGAGTAAGCGAGCCCCAGCGCGAGTCGTTTTTCGATGGGTTATAGTGGAGAAGAAGAAAGAAGATATCAGAAGCATGAATTGACCGACCAGCCTGGAAAGCAAAACGGAGAGGAAAGAGTGAATGGAGAACTTGAGAAGTGAGTGAACATTAAGGGTGCAGGGACAAGGACAAGAGAGCAAGGCAGTCACCGAAAGGCGAGCAAGGGCGATAATGAGGAGGCCTATTTAAATGTCAAGTTCCCTCAGGTAACTAACATTGTGATAATAAACATGCTCAGAAGCAGCTTGCCTCCTTAAATGCCATACACAGAGACACATTTCTTTCATCAGTGACCCATATGCTCATAAGTATTTACTTTTTATCTAAGTCTAGTGGCTGCTGGAAGCAATATTTAGTGAGTTTGGGTGTTTAAGTGGATTATGAAGATGATGTGTGTCATATTTGTTGTTGTTTATTTACAAAAAGTCTTTTAATTTTGCAAATTGTTTTGTAACTAGGATAAATGAGTCCAATTTTTATGAGGAAACTATGTAAAATATTGTAAAAAAAAAAAAAAAAAAAAAAAAGGTTAAAGGTGTGAAAGTAAAATGCATGATTTTCCTAAGATAAAGTTGTCAAATTATGAGAAAAAGGTCACTAAAGTATGAGAAAAAAGTCCCAATTTTACAAAAACAAATTTGTAAAAGTATGAGGAACATTTTTTTTAGAAGAAAAAGTTGTAAAAGTATGACATCAGAAAGTAAAATTACTGCTTTTTTGAATTTGTAGTTAGTGGTGTGAGCTTCCATCTACATTACAGTACATGCTGACTAAATCCATCACTGCAGCCATTTATGGTGATGGCATATGGCTCTAGTTTATCATTGGCATTTTTGTGCCATAATGCATTTGAACCTGTGCAGCTATATTGCCAACAGTTTAAATCCACCTCTTGTGGATCAAGAATCTTGCAGTTTCCTGCAACGTGTTTCTAATGTTCTAATTCTTACAAGAAGTCAACGTTAAATTGCTAAAAGACCAAATATTTTCTTATGTGTTAAACTCATGCTGAAGTACCCGCTGACAATGCGCTCTCTCATACTGAAACAGAAAATTGTTTTACATTTTTTGGTTGTTGTTTCTGTTTTCTTTTTTAAGCCTTTTGCCTCATAAATGTTGTTTGACTTTAATCTTTCTAATTTATGAAATTATAACTTAGCTTTTTTTCACAAATTTACAAGTTTTTTCTTGTAAAATTAAGACTGTTTTTTTCATAATTTTATTACCTTGTATTTGTGATTTCTATTTTTTTTTAATTTTATTTTATTGGTGGCCTTAATATCCTGGCATTAATAATAAAAGGGCATTGATAAAATATACATGTATTTTTTTAGTAAAATTATATATAGAAAAATAACACAAATCTTGTTGGGAATGACGCCAGTAGTTTTGACATTTACTTTTTAAAGAATGCATAACATTGCATAACTTTTGAATGTTGCCTTGAGTGAAATTTGTAGTATTTTCTGTTGCTCATCCTTTTATTTTGTGTTCTGAATTTATTCATGAGGCCTGTTGCAATCATGCATTTTTATGTGGTAAAAATGACACAAACCCCCAATGCTCACATGAAAAGACTTAATCACAGTTTGTGTTCCGCTTGATAAAGAATGGCTGAACTGCAAAGTGTAAGCATTGCATTTGTACAGTGCATGCATAACTGATGCACAGGGTATGGAGAACAAACTATTTCCACTAAAACAGTATTTTGTGCAGGAAAAATGCCTCAGACAGCCTGAATCGGTAGCTTCCTAATTTTAGACGTATTCGTGGACTGATCATGACTAGGTGACAGTGCATGACACAGTGGAACTATGCAATGTGTTTTTTGTCACCGCTCAAAGCACCAGGCTTTCCCCTCCAGTAAGTCTGACACCAGTGTGACCAGTCCCACCCCCAGGCAGTGAAGACGCCTCATGCAGAAGCTGGATTTTACACTAAGTTTGTTCAGAGAAAAACAAAATCAAAGACTAGATCTTCCTGCCATGCTAGCAATGATGTATTAAATATAATTATGAGTAACCACAACTAATTCTAAAGCGTAAGAATTTTTGGAGCCACCACACGTTTACAGAAATGGGCCTTTTTTGTTTATTTCTTTTAAGCTCAGACCCTTACATTGCTGCTATGGTTACATTATCCCATGGTTGCATTTATGCAGAAACATCCAAACAAAATGACTTCAGAAAAGATGCATTTTAATGTCAGTTTCTTGCTCTTTATGCTGCCCTGCATAACTTTATGAAAATGTCAATGTCTACAAATCAAAATTGTTTTTTCCCCCTCCACATTTGGTGTTTTTTTTTTTTGTCTTTTTTTTGCATCACAGTTCTACTGTCTGCTCAACTGACATTTGATTTAAAGTGACTGGTATTTGAGACTCATTAAATGTATGCAAATCAGATTTTGTTTGTCTTTTGCTGTTTTATGTTATATTTAATGTTCCTACCAAAAAATGTCAGCTTCTCCTAAAATGTTTAGCTGAGTGCAGAGACAGACTCTTAATACACTGCTTTGATTTGTACTGCTGCTGTATAGAGCCTAATGGAAGACAAGGACTTCTCTGAATAGAAAGTAAAAAAAAAATAAAATACAAAGGGGGGCGGGGAGGGGAGGGGGGCATTACCAAAGTGGGGAAAAAAAACAAAAGTATTCGCACAGAAGTGAAAAAAGTTCATTTTTCTTTCCCATTTGAAGAGCTTTAACTTGGTTTTCCCTTTCGAGATCCTGTCCTTTATACAAAAAAGCAGAGAAAACTAAGACATCTTCAGACAGACAGTGATTGATGGACTGAGCTGGTTGATCATGGGAGGTTCTTTCTTTTTGCAGACTGTGTATGATAAGATGACAACACAGCACCAGAGATCAGGAACACAATCTTTTCAAAATAAGTTCTTTATAAAGCCATGTTGAATCAGATATTTGCATTTATATATGTGTTCAAAACGACCCTTTTTTCTTCAATTGCCATTTTACTGTGTATAGCGCTATGGTTTTCCATCATAACTGCACTTGGAAGACAACTAGCAGCTAGTTTACTTGCATGGATGCCTTAGTTTTACTGAGAAAACCCTCAAAATATTAAAATACAAGCAAACATAGATTTTGTGGGTCTCTCATTTTCACGTCATGATGGAGGTCATGGAACCAAAGTAAAAATGTTTAAATGTTGTTTTCCCTTAACAAGTCAAATCAGAATACTGTGATTTGAATGGCTTGTCAATATTTCTCATGAATTTATTTGAAAAGTGTCCCTTTATTACGTTATGATTTTTGCCAATGATTTATTATATTTATATTTATTATATTTAAAATGACTTTGGCCAATTGGGGTTCCAGGCAAATTAAACCCAAAAACTGCAAAACAAAACACAATTTACACACTAAGGACACATTGTATTATTTTGTTGTTCTATTATTTGTAAATAGATAAACAAAGGGTCAAATATTTCATGTGTGATGGTAAAAGTACTGGCTTCTGATTGGTTCTCTCCTTTGGTTCATTCATCTTGTTTCTATTATTGGTTCAGTTAAAATGGAACAGACACACAACTGGCTTTTTGGCAAAGGGTCTGCAACTTTACTGAAGATTCAGTTAGAATATTCTATTAAGAAGCCAGAAGCAATTGTTTTAGGAGGGAAAAAAAATCAAATATAAAAAAAATCAAATTTGTCAATTGGCGTTTACAGATTCATGTCAGTTTTCATTTTACTTTAATATGTTTGTTTTTAATAATATCAAATCAATTTTTTTATGGTTTGTTGGATATCAAGTTAAAGTGTAAAAAGCAATTTTGACTGTCAGTGTTATTTTACTATTTTACTTGAATTGTTTTAATTTTTTAGTTGTTGGTTTTTTATGTTTTGATTTTTTGATGCACGGTGCCGCAGGCTTGTTATGGTCAAATCAAAATAAATATGATTTGATTTAGTTTTATTTATTCAGTTCTAACTAGAGTAATTGAAATGATTCAATTATTTAACTAATTGTGTGACAAATATGTTAGTTTAATTTGATTTTTTTATTACTTATGTATTTGCACAAGATGAATACATGTTTTTTTTCTATTTTAACAAGTGTCAGAGGAAGTCAAAATCTTTATATGCACAAAAAAATATAAACGAGTCACCTGAGGAGAAGTGTTAGTTTTACTATTAATTTCTCCCTTTGAAACATTGGACGTGACCAAGCTTAAAAAGTGACTTTAAGTTGTTCTTTTTCTCTGGGAATACATCATAACCATTTCATGAATTTATAATTTTCAATAAACCTGCTGTGAATCAGAAATCTATTGAGCGAAAAGACATAAAAATTTTGCTTACAACTCCGCCGGGAGAAGAGCAACGACAGGCAGGAGAGCCACGTTAATAACATCCCGTCTTTTTCTGGTGAAACAAAAGATTTCAAAAGTCATTTTGCTTGATCGGTTCCATCTTGTAGCAGTAACTGGGGAGCCATCCTGCAGATGAGACTTTTAAATGGCTTCTACTGTTGGTTAATAATAATACAGAAACCTGGAATAAGCTTCATTTCATTTGGCAGGTTCATTCTTCAGTGGGTCCTGCAGCCTGTCTGTGAGCTCTGGGACCACCAGAAGAGATGTAATATTAACAATCGTGATAGCATTCAGTTGAAGATAGATCAAAAGGTACACGCTAGCAGATGTATTTTAACGGCCATCACTCAAAAAAAAAAAAAGCCTTTGAAAATGTGGTAAAACAACAAAGCTGCCATCAATCAGCAACCACATTGTGACATCCTCTCTTCCGAGGATTTGACTCGGTGTCAAATGGTACAGATTTGATTGCAACAAATGCAAACGTGAAGACTTTATCGTTGCTCGTAGTCTTCCTCCCCATCTAATTTAATATTTTCAGCATAATGATATCCATAATGATCAATACTGATATGAGATTTCAGACAACCAGCGGCTTAATGGAGTCATGATTCCCTGTTTGTTTAAATTACATTGACGTCTACCAATATGACTCGACGGAGAGTCCAGCTAACGCTTTGATGCTACTCCTCTGATATTCTGTGCTGTAATGAATGTAATGAAGACATTGAGAAATGCATTGTAAAAAGGCAAAAAAAAAACCCAAAAAAAAGTGGAAACACTGCTGGCTGCTGAAAAAATGATGGTCTTGCAGGTATTTTATGATGACCTCAACATTGCTGCAGGAAATGACATGATTTATGTAGAGACGCACTAAAAACTGCTCCCTAACTGCCGTAGCTTTTTGGAACAGGGTGGAAGATAATAAAACGTGCTCACTTTTTATTTGGTCAGTTAGGGAAAAAAAGGGAACAATTAGACATTTCCAGTTTGTCCAAATAAAAAAAGAAAATCTCTTCTATTTTTTATTTTTTATTTTTTTGACCTTGTCTACTAATGTCACAGATCAAAACGGAAAAGATGGCAGAGATAGCAAAGCAAAAAAAAAGAAAAAAAACATCTGTGCAAAATTCAACCACACACCATTTAAAAATGAACAAAGATCAACAAAAAAAACGCTCCATCTTAAAAAAAAAAAAACATTTTGGGATTGGTTTATTTTCAAGCAATCATAACAAACAAAAATGACAAAACGTGCCGGTACACTGATATATCAAACCTATTTTACCTTGTTCATAAATTGATCGGAAAATAAAAGAGGATGAAGAAATGCACAAATCTATAAGTCTCAAGTATGTCTAAACTTCTGATACGATGGTCTTACTATTCAATCATGTTCTTGTGGTTCAGCTTAAGGTCATTGCTGGCATCATCCTTGGAGATAACCTTTGAGCAGAAGGTTGCTGGCTCAAATCCCATTGGATAAAAAGCCTTGATTTGTCTTTCTCTTATTTTAACCCAAACCTGTATTCATCTCTGTTGCCGTGAAACATCCACTCAAACAGTTTTCTTCACGCCGGAGTTTGAGGCCTGCTCGGTGACTAACGTGAGTGTAAAACAAGCTCAAATTATCATTCAACCACTGCCGTGCCTGACAGTTGAGAACAGAATTTTTTATGCAAACATGTAAAGCTTCTGTCTCAAGTATAAAAAAACACCACAAGCAGTGTTTAAAAACCACATTTGGTAAATGTCACTCCACTGAAGCTTTTGTCTTAACAAACTGTGATTTTGATTCACAATTACAAGAGCATGACAGCTAATCTATGAAAAACCTTAAAGCAAGTAAACTCGTGCCAAAGCCAAATTCATGTCTTACTTTAACTGAACTGAACTGCTGCCACAGAAATGAGGTGAATTTAGTAAAAACACACACAAAAAAAAATAACAATCAGAAAACAGACCCCAGCAGAGGCTACTTTCTAATTTAAAACCTAAACACAGCACAAAAATAAGACATGTTTATGCCAAATCACTCAGGATAAAATGAACTATGCAGCCAAAGAGGAATTTGAAATTCAAAATTGCCATATATTGCCAAAATTGCCAAATATTTTCAAAGTGAGACATAATGGATTCATCCTAAAAAGAAACAAAACTGAGTTTTTTTTGTTTTTTTTGACAGAACAGCATGGCTTGGTTAAAAACAACAGAGGTTAAATGTTGTGCTCATTTATGAATGCAGTAGATCTCACCTACCGCATGAATCCACACACACCAAGCATACGCACGGCTTGCCTTCAAAGGCTGGCACCAGATGTCTGTGGAGCTGCCAGCCTTTAAAGGTGACAAATGTGTTCAAAAATCTGCACTCATAACAACGGCTTACACCATTAACATATTTAGAACAATGTGACATCAGATGATCACAGCAAATGAAGTGTGTTATCAGACACTGATCCTTGGCTTTTATCAGGCCCAAATTTCATCAGGAGTCTTTAGAGCCATTATGTGTAGTACTGTGGGCACACTGTGGTGTTGTGTGGTATGAAAGCTCTTTAAAGTTGATTTGTCAAGTCCTGGACTAAACAGTTTTCTTTTTTTTCTCATAAAATAACACCTTAACAAATCTGAGTGAAGGCCATTTGCTCAGAAGCTTACACAAAACTGGTATTTAGAAAAGATAGCATAAAATCAGGGTTTTGTTAAGCTGACATCTAAAAAAATGTGCTTCAGGAATATGAAACTTTTGCTCACTTAAAGACACATTCCAATGAAAATGTTTTTTTTTTTAGGGGAAGGGTTTATCTGCACCAACAGTCCCGGCCACAACTCAGAGGCAACTTTTTAACGAACCACTGCTGCTCTGCACAAATTATGTCCTAGAAAAAAAACATATATATATAAAAACTGAATATTCATAACAAAAAGACCAAAGGGTAGAGTGGGTCTTTAAGGATAAAAATTAACAAAATGTAAACTCATAAAGGAACTCACATAGTGTATATGTAGCTGCTTTTAATTAGTTTAGGCTTTTGGATAAAAGGCCAACATGTTGAAAGACAGTTTTCAACAAAGTGACTCTTTTAATATGAAAATTGGCTGTACTTTCTTCAGATGTAAAAGTTAAATACGTCACTTTTCTTTCAAATGCCACATTTTTATTTTTGATTAAAGGGAACTCAAATTTTACAAAAGTATTTTAAATGTGTCGTATGCTCATACCTTATCCATATGTAGATGAAGCCATTAATAGGGATTCTGGAAAAAAAAACTGATTAGAATAATAAATGGTTGAAAATATTCCAAAGTATATAAAATCTTATAAATGTTGAGGTGTCTTCTTCTGAATAGTAAATCTCAGATGTGACTTGCATGAAATAAAAGCATAAAAAGTACATCCAGGTAATCTTTCAATCAGATGTCTGTGCAAAAAAAAACCCCAAAAATACCTTTTATTTCTTTCTTATTCCCAGTCTTTGAGTATTATTTGCTCAGTCAAAATAATAGATGCTGGCTTCTGCCACCGAAATAGAAAAACCTACACGAATAATATGTGCGAAAGAAATTACAATGTGTAGCCGGCCTGACAGATGGTTATTCAAAGCTGCTGGAAATAATGTAGGACTCTTTTGTAAAATGCCCAGAAATAACGGGAAAAAAACAACTGAAATACAAAAACTAAATAAATTAACAGAAAATAAAGGAAAATGTTTAGAGCAGTGTTAATACATTCCGTGTTGATGAAAGTTTTAATGCTCTACTAAATGCAAATGATTTAGCCCCCAGATTAAAGTGAGTTTTTGTTTTTTTCCTTTTACTGTTCTTCAGAAGTTACTTCAGCGAAAGAATCATTTTTACTCTTCTTTAATATGTAAACCTCTTTGACATACCAAAAATCTTCAACCAGTTGTTCTAGCAACATAAATCAGTTGTTTCTGATGGAGAGAAAAGTGTCTTTCATATTGATTTGTACTGATATGTAACACATTACTAATGAAAAGTGTTGTATTACAGCGTAAAACTGCTTTCCTCTGCGGCAGAATCAGCAGATTTACATGGATTACATAAATACTTCACTATTGTAAAGCGATGCATATTAGCGTGAAGCTGCTTTTCTCTGCTTCAGAATCCACCAGGATTATGTCAATTGCATGAACGGGTGGAGAGTTTTGGTAGTTGAACACACTAGAGGCAATGCTCCAGCGTTAAAAGGTTAGGTTGAGGTTCATTCTTAGCATTTTACTTTTAACATTTAACAACGGGGATGTCATGGTGACACCTGAATGACATGCTCTTTGAACAACCATAACTCTTTGAACGTTTACGTAATCAGTTGCTGCTTTTCTATTGACTATAAAATTGCGCAAATTGGATTTACGATAATAAATTTGCCAAATGGGAGCCTGACAATTTCAAAAAAACTAAAAAACTATTGAAAATAATGAGTCACGTAGGAACTGTGGCTGCGTTGGGCACCGCACAGCGGGTGCCCCAAGATGACCCACGGTATCACACATCTTATCAAAAGTTGAGCGTATCATGCAAAATTATTGGATCCACAGCTTTTTTTTATAAAATCACCAACCGTGATTTCTCAAATTCCCTGCATCCGTAGCCGCTCCCGTGTATCTTGCTGTTGCATGGTCTGAGTAAGATGCCCACATCTCGTTTGACAGAAGATGTTGACTGCTAGCGCCGTGGAGGAAATTTGAATGGATCTTGTCATGTTATCAAACAGAAAATGGTCCCACTGCTTAGACTCTTTATTTTTTAAAACCGCTGAACAGGCTGCTCACATGCTTCTGTGACATCATCCAAATGCACCCTTGTAGTTATTTAACATAATCAACCTAAGACAATACCATAACAGCACATATCTGCTGTAAATCTAAGTATTGTTCACATATGATGCCATGTTTTTGAATGACTTATTGTGTTAGCTGTGTTTATTTGCATAATTATGATTTTAAAAGTGCTGTCAGTCGATTAAAAAATTAAACAGATCAATCACATTTTTGGATTGTGATTGATCACGATTAAGTTCAAAGTTTTACTGATTAAATTTGATATGACAATGTGCAGTTTTTGAGCAAAAAACTGCCAGAGAGAACATTTTTCCTTCATTTTTTCTGTCTAAAATGTTTTAATTTGTAACGTGTTAAACTCTGATATTCCAGAAATGTAATTTATATGCACAAAACACATTAACAGTAAGATAAGCAGGACTCTAAAGACTTTAATGTCTGCAGTATTACTCCAAAAAAACAAAGATGCTACACAGTTAGCTGATTTACATTGATTGTGTGAGTCTTCTACTACTGCAAGTCTGAAGTGTTGCATGTCAGCTCAAGGCTGCATTTTTTCCACTTCAGAATCCAGTGGAATTATGTTCTTCGCATGCACATTATGATAGTTGAAAGAATGTCATCACTGGAGAGAAAGCCAGTGACCCTAACCTTAACCCTAACCTGCGTTAGTGATTTGTTGTATTTTCATTCATTCATTTTTCTTATATAAATGATAACAGATGTCTGTCGAAGGGCTTTTGTGATTCATAATTTTAGTTTTAAGTTAAGCGCTGAACTGGCTATAACAGCTGTTGGTAATACTGAAAAAATAATACTCACACAATCCCCTAAAATGTTATTTCGTTTCCAACCTTTTTGAGGCAAATCATGTACGTGACGTCAGATACGTTGCTCCACGTCTTGTTCCGGTTTGTTTCAGGTCCTTCCACAGATAATTAGAGCTCAAAGAACTCTCAAGAATAGCACTTGGTTTTGCTCCAAGCTCCTGCCATATAATGGCAGACAAGCCTTGGACTGGAACCAAGCCTTTTTACAAGGACAGACTTCTTTCTTGAGTCTTTGACCACAGGATTGTTGTGCATTAACCAAAAGCTTATCTGACCTAGGAGAGTTTTCTCACATCTCCGTGGCTCACCAAACGCATCATTTTGAGGTGGTGTCATCTTTACTTGTGTCTCATAAAGTCTAAATCAGCTCAAACAGTGATGGATGGTGTTACCTGAAATGAATGGTTTTTTGACCTTGAATTTCACCTTTAAATCCTGAAGGTTTTTGCGCTCTTTGTTCTCGATCTTTTTTTATTCAGTTCTTTTGGACAGAAATTTAAATGTACTGTCTGATTTTCATTTGTTGCTCTCCAAAATTCTGTACATTATTAATTGTGTTTGGGACAAGTATTTTTTTAACACTTTCATCAACAGCCTTGATGTAGTTTTCTGGTCCAGATGTTACTTTAGCAGGTAATTTCACTTTAACTACCACAGTATGAACTGACGATTGTGATCAAAAATAGGCCATAATTACGTTGAACGACAGGAACAAATGTCGTTTTGGTATCGGTTTGGCAGGCTGAACACACTGCGCAAATGCCCTGTGACGTATGCATCATTGGAAGATGAGGCAAGGCTAAGGCAGACTGTGGGCCAGAAGGAAACTAAAAAGGGGATGAGATGGGAAGGCCGTTGATAAAGAAGTGTTGGATAAAGGAAGCAACCATGTCTGGTGGGAGGTTCAAAGTGAAGCTGACAGTAATAACAACAAAGCCATGAATCTGAGCCATAATTAAATGTGAGCCTTGGACCAAGGTTAGCTTTGGAATAAAGTGTTTCTTGGAACGACAGCATGGTTTGTTCAGCCAGAGTCCAGCCAGTGATGAAGAGGAGACGAAAAGGGAAGCTGAAGGGCAGCCAATGTCAGGTCATCTCAGAGTTTGTTTAGCGGGGGAGAGCGATACCGTCTCTTCCTTTTTTTTCAAATGATTTCACAGCTCTAGGAATCGGTAGGAGCTTGAGTTTAGTTCACATATTTTATTTTTATTTTCACTAAAACACAATTCCCCCATTATGAGAACTGTTTCGACCTTTGACTAATACGTAGAAGTGATAACACTTTTTTACAGGAATTTGACATAGTTTCTTTAAAGGTCAAAGTTTATTCTCCTGTTTTCACAATAGCAAAACTGTGATTTATTGATACATATCCCAAACAAAAAACAGGAAAAAAAATCCCACCCACATGACCCTCACGGTCGTGATTCCTGCCTTTAGATGGTTTTAAACATAGATGGGAGGGGGGATAATGGCGTTTTGCAAACTATGTAACTTGTGAAATGTCAAAAAAACAGAAGTTATATAAAATGTTATTTCCATCTGACTGAGTTTATCAATTAGCAAAACAATGAAAAAAGCAGCCAATATGATTAAAGTTAAGAAAGGGTTTTATAGTAGTTTGCTTTTCAATGATCTATTTGTTCACCTGAGGGTGAAATGAAACTTGGTTCCCAGGCCAACCAATGACAGAGCAGTCACATTTTACATTCAATTTTTATGACATTGATATCAATGGATTATTGCTAATAGAAATACAAATATATACATACAAATACAATGTCAATAGTTATGTTGGTCCTTTTTTCCATTTTAGCTGGAAGATTTGTTAAAATATTCCCATTTTATTGAATTTAGAAATAAGTTATTACTTTATTCTTGTGGTTTAAAACTCTTCTTTAAATGTATACATAGTTGAGCCAGATTTGTCCTCATTAGCATTGGCATGGCAAGGTTTTTGTTGACATTTGACTAGTTCAACTGGGATGCAGTTAATCAGCTGTTGGCTACTGACCCTAAACAATGCTACAAGGGCCTTTATTATGCTAGTCTTCAGCCTCTTAGAGTATCTATATTCATATATATATAATAATATATTACCTTTGGCAGACTAAAAAACAAATTATTTATGAAAGATACATTATTTTCATGAGCTCTTTGCCGACCTGAAAGTAAGACGACTTGATCTTTGATGCACCGCCTTTCGCTGCTTGTGGGTGACGTCTGTCACATGACATCCTCCTAGAGCCGGCCTCGGCAGCGTTTCACCAATAAAAACAAACAACATCTGAACTTTAGCTAAAATGGATGTGCTAATGGAGGTTATCTAGCAGCTCATTTTTTTCTGCTTGACGTTTGACACTTTGTATATACAAAGCATTTAATGTTGTTTGAGAGAAAATTGCAAGCAGAGAAGAGTAATGCAGTCGCTTTGTTTTGTTGTAATGACCTCCTGCCAATCAACGGGTTTTAACAGTAGCTCCAAGCAAACTGATCTGTTCCATTTTTTTATTGGACCTACAACCAACGGGGGCCCAGAACTAGTACTGTTTGGTCCAGCTTAATAAGAATTATAAAACTTAAACACGGCAATGTGAAGATTATCTCACACATCAGTTTTGATCTTCACATTTTGATCAAATGTGATATTAGAGGCCTTTATTATGTTTTGTTTTTCCCCTTACAACCAAAAGCGTCATTTCTGTGTCAGGTTGCATGGTGGACTTTTGTGTCTGCACATACATTTCATCCAGTATTGTGCTGTTACTTTCTTTTTCAAGATTGCTCCTTTCTTTGAATGACATTTTCCTTCTCATTTTGCTTCTTTCCTTCTCCTACTTGCTTTCCCTCTATCTCTCCACTTTTCCCTCTGCCTCGTGCTTTTATCGTGTCACCATCTGCTAATCCTCATCTTTTCTGCCTCTTTCAGTTGCAACTTTCTTTTGTCTGTCTTCATTATCTTCTAATAGTCTGTTTAGGTCTTTGAAAGTGGAAGTGTCAGGTCAAAGCAGTCTAATGCTTTAGTGGTTACAGACGGTTCCAGCCAGTCAAATGTTGTAAATCGAGTTGATTGAAATGCTCCTTTCTGCTTTCCAAATACAGTGTTTTTGATGGAAAGCAGTGATGTTTCACCTGCCGTGGTTCTGTATCTGCAGTCCTCAAATCACTGACTTCAATTGGGATGCTACCTGTTGTTGTGTTCCTCATTGCTGGACTCATGTTAACCTCCTCCATCAGTCTCACTCTGCTTGTTGTCTGCTGTTCTCTTCTCCTCATTCTCTGTCCTATTTAGGTCATATGTAAATGATGTATAACATCAGATTTGTTATTATAATAGATGTGAACTAAAGGTAAACATAACAGAAAGGTGATCTTTGCAGAATGATTAGCATTCAAGTGCCAATTAATGAGAACATGTCTAAATATTACAATTTTAATGATGAAATAAAATAGATGATGCTCCAATGTTAAACAATATTTATTGTCTTCTATCTGGATATTCGGACTTTATGCCTCCATGCAAACACTTTTGTAAATGATAAATATAAAATGCAAAAATAACAAAAAGTTCTTTTCACCTTAAAACATTTTAGGAAAAGTTAATAAGCAAATAAAAACATTATTTAATTAAATGTTTTGACTATCCGAATAACAAATGTTATAAAAACACATCACCTTCTTTTTAGTGATTATACAGAAATCCTGGACCATTTTCTAGTGAGTATATCCCCATGTCGTGTAGGTACCACACTGAATTTCCTGGTAAAATGCTAATGTTTTAGCTAACAAAACTATCATCAGATCAGACAGGAGTTCACATAAGTTTGTCATTTCTTGCACATTTACCTGTTTCATGTGTTTGGACAAAGTCTTCCCGCCCGCCGCGGCCACCACAACAGAAGAGCTGTCCCACCCGTTGGTTGGGACTCAAATGTTATACAGTAGTTGTGAATCAAGACAAACATTCGGTGCTTGAATTTAATTGTTCAGGGCTAGAGCTGGGAATGCCCAGGCCAGGCGACGCCACCGGTGGAGGCCCAGGAAGTGTCAGTACTAAGGACATGGATCCCACTGATGCGCAGAAAGGGAGACAGGGGACTGTTTCATGATAGGCGTCAAGCTTATGAACACATTTTTGGACAGGCGTCAAACTATGGCAAATAAAAAGTATCATAAATCACAAGGAAAAGTGGCATACAGAACAGTGTTTTTTGCTGGTTTTTATGCTCAAGCAGAAAACTTGCCACGTGGTGCAGGAGAGGCGGGTCCTACCCTCTGTGGACTCTCAA
The DNA here is from genome assembly GCA_014656515.1 of Oryzias celebensis. Lineage (NCBI taxonomy): Eukaryota > Metazoa > Chordata > Actinopteri > Beloniformes > Adrianichthyidae > Oryzias > Oryzias celebensis. The sequence continues at coordinate 3,611,378 of BNCR01000011.1, read as the reverse complement.
CAGCTTCTCTTAAAGAAAATCACTCTGTTTTCCTACCACACTTCAACACCTCTTTCTTTTGACTTTCACAGTTAAAAAGGGCAATCAATCAAGACCGTAACTTTAAATCTGGTATTAATTAGCATTATGTGTTCCTGTTACTTTCTTTGTGGGAAATGTAATTTTACATGAAAACAAACGAGCAACTCCTTACAATCACTCAGCAGCCTCTAAGCTACTGCAGTCGTCCTGTTGTAATGACTGCCAGTTAGTGTTGAATTGAAAAGCATAAACCCAAAACAGAACTATAGAAGCGTAAACGAAAGGAGACCTTCAAGACACATCTCATTGACGTCTTTCTTTGTCTCCTTTTACATTCATAAATTCAAAAGTAAGATAAATGTTGTCATCTTTCCTGGCCCCCTGATCATTTGTAGAAGAAGAGCGAGGGTTTGGGATGTCCACACAACAACAGGAAAAGTAAGGAATAATGTAGGCAGGATATTGAAAAAGGTATGTGTGGACATTCACCCAATTCGTATTCCTTGTCTCATCCTCATTCTAGTGGAATCCTGGTTTTTAGCATGTTGCATAAGTGACAGAACCCCCTTACAGGTAGATTTTTGCCAAAATACACCCACAAACTGATTCTTTAAAACATTGTGTTCAAAGTTCCATCCCACCAGACAGCCTAATATTCAAGGGAATTAGGGAATTAGTTAAAGGTCATTCCCAGTCTTAGGTTTCAAAGAATAGAACAACTTAGTCGACACAATGCGTCTGACATGAAGTCCAGCCAGAGAACAAGTTTGGATTCAGTAATATGGATGCTGGATGTTGATGAGAATCTAGACATTTTCCTGTTTCAGCTGAAGAAATATCATCATCAGTATAGGAGTAACCTATAGTTTCCACTGCATGCATTATGTGTATTCTATATAATATGCATTATGATTATTATACGTCTGATCTTCAGTGTTTTCTAAACACCTTTCGAGGTTCTGGCCCAATTCCAGTTTGACTCCTTTCCCCCCTTCCCAGCCTCTCTCATTCCATTTGCTTTGAAGGGCTGTCACATTAAGTGCAACTTCAACCAATTAGCCTTAAGTGGGAGTGGGTAGTAAAACCCTCACACACCAAGTTTGCATTGACGCATGCTCACCAACCAGACTCCTTAGTAACACACCATCTGCTTCTTCCGAGTGCACAACACGTCTATAAATATAAATGCTCGGTGGTTGTGTCTAAAGGTCTAAGTTGTCACGTAAATGTCACTTTATGGAGCAGATGTTCTACATCATGTTTTTTCCGTCCTTCTTCTGGGTTCACCTACAGTGTGTGGACACTATAGTAATGTTTACGGCTTATCATACCCCCCATAAATGTGACTGTTGTTAATACTATATGTAGAAAAAAAAACAGATTAAAATAATAATTAAAACAAAGGAAATCCCAATTCTATTTCAACGAAAAACACTCTAAGTCACTGTAACTTGCTGAGATGAAAATAGTTGCATGTATTTTGATGAAACCTTAGAGTTTGTATTACAAATTAATGAGCTGTTTTGCTTTACTTTTTTTTTTTTATCTTTTAGTTTTAAAATTAAATGATATTCCTGTCACAGAGCTTTGTCTTTTTGATCAGTTCGAATGGAGAAGTTCAGATAAATCCAGTCTTTTCTTTTTTCCAGATTTAACAACTGAATATTAAGAACTCCAGGGAAAAAAAAGATTTTCATCAAACAATTTAAACAAACTTCATAATTTGCCTTTTTCTAAGTGTGAAGTAGAAGAGCAGATTTAATATGAAAAAAAGTTTCTTTGTGGTGAAAGGCAGGCATGGTTGCACAACGTTCTGTATTTCTCTCATAATGTAATGAAGAGTCTAAGATGTTTCCTACAGGATTGTTTGGATCTTAATTCTTCATTTAAAAAGGAATATGAGCTTTTTGATTCTGCCTGATAAGCCAGTGTATTATGAGTAAGAGTTGAATGAAAACAACTTTAACAAGTGCTTTGTTCATCCAGAAATGCTTTTCATTAGAGCAGCTTTTAGCTGATTTGTATGGCGTCTGGACTCAAAATTAGAAAAACAAATAGAATATTGAGAGGATATTTTGGTTGGAAGTTATTGCTTCACTTGAGTCTTTTAGATATGAACAATTCTAACAACTCTTGGAACAAGAAGTCAGCCTTTTAAGCAATACCACACAAGATCGTACTTTAGAAAATGCCATGTGCAAAACTGACCAATTATGTCCATTTCTGTGTGTTTGATTACCTTTTTGCCAGTTAAGTAAACCCTAAAGAAGCAGTTTGTAAATGCTTGTGTGGAATTTGCCCTGAAGCAGAAACATTTGTGCACACGAATTGTTTTAAATTAAATGCATCAATGTCACAACTTTTTTCATTTTTGAAGATGGAAAGATTTTTTGTTGTTGCTCAGAATACAGAAAACAACTCGTATTGTAAAGCCCATTTGCACTGTAGCTACTGAAAGGAATTGGATTTTTAAATCAAAGTTAGTTTTGCCAAAGTTGCATAGAAAGAAATCTTTTTTCTTTTTCTTGGCCTTACAAATAAAAAGAAAAATTGCAGCACAAGCCTGAGCAAAGGTGCAAATCAGTGCTGAAGAAGGAGCTGCAGTTTCACAAAGTTCAGTAAATAATTTTGATTAGGCAGTATGAATGTAGATCATCGGCAGGGAAGCCCAGCAGGCATTTTTGCTAGCAAAAGAAATGACTTGTAAACAGTAATTTTCTTCTTAAGGTTACATTTACAAAATATTTAATGTGGCTGCTTTTGTCCATGGTGACCATACTTAAATGCAGGTTATGGTTCATTAAAAAGGATATCAAAAATTGATGCATGGATAATATTATCACAAACTACAAATTATTTCGTAAAGCTTTTTATTGTTTCATACTATAGAGCTATCTTTGCCAATTCCTGTTTTTACAAGACTGATTATAGCTAAAATTCCATAATGTATGCGTGGTCTACCACACGTTGTAAACAGCTTGTAGCAAATCTTTCTTTACATGCAACAATGAGATCTTTTTTTTTAACCAATCATAAGTCTGTTCTGAAGTTGATGCTGTTAGAGAAGAATAAAACACTATTAAGAGTTTCAGAAGGGTGTCTAATGCTTCTGGTGGTTATAGGTTGGCACCAGTGTTCGGCAGCATCGATGTGTGAATGTGTGTATGAATGTCTGAATGGGGCTGTGATGGTAAAGCACTTTAGGTCTTCAAGGAAGGTAGAAAAGATTTTAAGATTATAGACTGTTCGATGAGTCCGTAGAGCAAAAATGTTTGTGTGACAGCATCCCCTCTTTGAATTAACTGTGTGCAAACTTACATTACTTAGGCAATAACTCTTGTAATTTGGAAACAATTTTTAATCAACTGGCAGTCCCTCTTTTTAATATGGAAACTGTGATAAAGTCAAAGGAGCTTAATAGTAAATCTTATGATTATCTTTATATTGATGTAACAGCTGGTGTGGTATTCTCATGAAAATCTGACATTTCAGCTCATAAACCATTCTGAAGATCTGATCAATGTTGGACAACAGTCGGTCACTTAGCAACGTCAAAGATAAAACTTCCATTTAATTTGAGCACACTTGGAGAGATTTGAAGAACCAAGGTGGAAAATAAAAAATGCTACCCAAGCCAGCATGGCACATTTGAAGGAGGACTACCACAAATGTCCATCTTAGCGTCTCAGGTGAAACCTAAGAACGGAGTTAACAGTCTGAGGTCACTGGACCACCCGAAGAATGTTACTCTGCATACATAGACAGCAAAAGAGCAAACCACAAAGCTGTACCGCCATGTTGTTACCACAGCAACCCCTGCAGGTGCTTATCAATCTGAATGCTGCCAGACTTTGAACTTACACTGCAGTTCGTCATGCTTCCAGGCACTGTCTGCCTGACACACAGTTTCTGGTCACACTATTTCTTCTTTCTTCTATCAGTAAAACTTGACCAGTTCTTAGTAGAAACTGTGTCTCAGTTTAGATCACAGATTTCCACCAATTATTATTTAATTCCACCTGGGCCCAAATAGCAATCGTTAAACGGTTGGAATTTCAAGAAGGATGCTATCAATGCCACATCAGAATCCCTGATTGGTCAGAGTTCTCTTGGTTTACCTTTCTACTGTTATGCACCTTATGTCTCGAGGTGCAGGGCATAAGATTAAAAAGAAAGAAATTAACTTAATGCCAATACGTAAGCCCTCAAACCACCAAAAATACCCAATAAAGCTGCCAAAACAATTTACTGTACAAAAAATAGAAAGAATTTTGTCCCAAATGTAAAGATAATCAAAGAAAAATGAAGCATTTAACTTCAGGGTGAACCAAGGCCAAAATGATAAACAAAACAGAACTGACTAAAATGTCAAATGCTCTATTTGACCTCCAGAAGCAAAAAGAAAAATAAATATCAGAGTCTGACCAGTCTCCCTGAACCTAACCAAAACAGGACAAACAGGTATTAAAGGCCTCAGCCACCAATCTTTCTCCCTCCAATCCCGCATCGGCACCAGACACCTAAAAAACTGGCTTTTTGACAAAGACGGGTCGCACTGGTGCAACCATGGCTTTTTTTTTTTGCTGCGCCATTGACAAATCCTGTTGCACATGTGCTCAAATGGGTCGCACTCTAAAGCCCTGTTTATACATCTGACAAAATCAACAAAATTAAAGTTTCAAACGTGTTTCAGCCATAAACAAAATAAAAATGCTGCATCAGTTAAAAAAAATATTTTCCTTCTTGCTCTTGTGGGCTGTTAAGTTAACCTCAAATCTTTTTTTTGTGCCATAAATAAGACAAATACGATCAAATTAAAATAATGCTTAGAGAAAGCCAGGATATCGTTCTGCAGCATTTTTGGGCGATGTGGCTCTTTGCGACTTTGCTCAAGAGATTTATATGACATAAAGGAAGCGCCTAAAGAAGAAATACTTCTCTCTGATGAAAAAAGGCTATCTGACTTGGCATTTTCTGGTCGCATCGCAGACATTTTTCACAGTTGATGAAGAAAAAGAGGTGAAAAGTCCTGTGTGGCTTGGAAACCAGTGGATCCCTGGAGTATTTTCAAAGTCCCAGATCGGAGTTTTTCACCAATAAATCATTTTGCATTTAAATGACTTTGGTACATTTTGTGTTCCAGACTTGTGTTGGTGCACTTAAGGTTTATTAGACGCTAACTGAAGCATTAAGACACTAATGGTGTCTTTGCAAATTCAGTAGCAGCTCTGTACAAACTTATTTAGGCTTTTATATAACTCAAAATAAATAATGAACCAGCATAAGGTTAAACGAGATACCACGTCAGCGAGAATTATCTTCTGTTTATCTCAGTTGTGCTCCCTGGAAACAGTTGCCCATTTTCTATGCCTCCATCTTCCTTTTTTTAACTTGGAACGATCAAGTGACTGACAGTGGGTCTTGTTTTGCCCTCCAGTGAGCCTGACCTATGCCAGCCCGTCACCAGGAAGGGGCTAAAAGTTGTAAGAAAAAGGCCAACAAGCTGGGTAGAGTGATAATCAGCCCATTGCTAAAATTAAGACACGACTCCCTGCTCTGCGCTGATAGGATCATCCTCGCTTTTTTGAGAGTGTTAAGTGCCACTGGCACCCGAAAGTCTGAAACCTTTCCTTCCCTTCTGTCACTGTCGCTTTCCATCACTATCAGAGCTTCCTTTTGTCTGACTGTGAGGCCTGTTTCCTCTTTCCTGTTCCACAAATCTGACCAGCTTCTTTTTTTTGCCACCCTCCAACAAAAATCTGTCAGTTCTACCTCCTCCTCATCACAGTAAAACCTAAAATTGAGACATTTTTTGAACAACATTGAGTTGTCATGACTTCGAAGACTTAAGCATGCACAAAAATGAGTATGATTGTGCCCCTGAGCTTCTTACTCTTCTTAAAAGAACGCCGTGGTCCTCTGAGGCACTTTTCACTCTCTCTCTGCTTTGTTTCCATGGCAACGCATTCAACAATGTTTGGATGCAAATATTGTCCAGTTTGGGGACTTTTTTGTAGTTTGTAGTCCAAAGTTAAAGCTTTGTAAATCTCAATCCTTTACCCTATTAATATGAATTGAAAATATTATGAAAATAATATGAAAATATTTGTTTTCTTGTGGTGCTGCTGAAGGTTGTAAGCTACCTAAAACGATGAGATAAATATGGACGGAAGTTTGTTACTTTGAAAAATGACTGGCATAATAAAACAGGTATAATTTAGATTAGAGACTGAATGCACAGACTTTGATTAACTTCTTAAGACCCAGCTAATGCATGAGCTAACCATTTAAAGATGAGGTCAAAGGGCCCCTGTAAAGCAGAATCAAATGCTGTGGAAATATGACCCAAAATGTGATGTCTAGCATGTGGATTCCAGACTTCTAAAATCTGAAAATATTTTTATATGATAAAGTTTGATCTGAGTGAACCATCATTTGTTTTGGTAATGATATTTTACGGGGTTGAGACCGTTCTTGACAAATTTGTTTTAGAAATTTCAAAAAAGATGGACAAGTTTTAGAAAACGCAGCTGATACAAGAGAAAAAAAATTCCACTGGAGATGTGTCATTTTCTTACGGCAAAGTCGCATCATTTTAAAGCAGATCACCAAAATAGAAGTGCGCTTGTCGGGTCAGTTACTCCATCTGCGTGCATCACGTCAATTGACAAAGCTGGGGTTCAGACTGATTGAATGACAAATAGCACCTAATTAAAACAAAATGAGCATCATTTCAGGAGTTGATGCAGGTAAATTGTGTCACTGGATGATAAATTATCAAGTGAAAAAATGTGAAAGGTGAAAAGTATTTAGTACTGATTTTAAGCTAGATATTTTTACAATGTGGAAAGACGGTAGCTTAAAACAGCTGAGATTCTCCAGCAGACTTTATGGGTTAAGTTGCAGCCCAACTGAATGACCTTTACATTTTTAAGTTTTCAAAATGTTGCTGGGCTTGTTAAAAAAAGGCTTTTAAAAAAGAAAAAACTCATTGTTGGTAATGTCAGAGAGGGCTTCAGGAAGCAGCCCAACAAGCTTAAATGTCCAAAATGATTCAAAAAGGTTCAGCAACTCAAGAAGAAGCAAAGCATGTGGCTTCTAGGGTGAAAACCAAGAGCAAAAGGAAAAATATTGATTTCTATAAAAAAAAACAAACGCTGTCTATAAACTCCCTATATTTCTTTATCAGTTCACCATAAAGTGAACAGTTTTAAATCTTCTCATTTTTCAAATTGTTTTTAATCAATTACAACAGGAATGATTATAGACACAAACTTTTTAATCTATTTTATCGATTTATTTTTATCGAGCAGTGCTTAAATGTCCTGTGGCTGATTAGGTGGACAAGAGTCACGTGTCAGATGTTATGTTACTCTGTTACTAACAAAAGTAATTAAATTACAGTAATTTGTTACGTTGCAATCCGTTACCCCCAACACTGCCTTCAATCTTTGAATCTTTGCTCACACAAAGTCGTCCACTAAACTTTCACATTTATGAAAGCTCCCTTATTTTCTCCCATCCCTCTGATAAGCTGTGGATCAAAGTCCTCCAGACTACTGACACTCTTCTCCTGCCAACTCAGGCTATGAATCATCCTCATTTAATGAGACCACAAGATAGCGTCTTTACAACAAGTGAGATACTACGTTAATGCAGGAAATGTTTTGTAATTATCAGTGAACGGCCAAATACATCAAATATTCCTTAAAATCTATTTATCTGAGATGTAAGAAAAAAAGTGTTTAAGCTTTGATTTCCCCAGAAAACAATTAAGTCTTTCAATGTTAAAGGCATCATTACAACGGGCAGTTACAAGGTTTGTTTAATGTCGCAGTACCAAACGCAATTTTGAATTTCCTTCCACAGTCTCTGTTTTTGATGCACATCAAATTTGCTGCTCGACACGTTTTTGAAAATTTGTTCTTAAACCCGACGCTGCTGAGTGAGGAGTTATGACTACAAACATGAAAAATTAACCCAAATCGAATAGATAGATTTTTAACCAAACTCTAAAGTTAAAAAGAACTTTTTCTGAGTCATTTTAACCCAGGGAGGAAAAAAAACATGAAAAAAAAAAAAACTTAAATTGGGTTAAAAGGAAACCACTAAAACTAAAATTAGTATTGATCCAAAAGTACAAGCAAAAATATATTCCAACATGAATAACCAAAGCATTAGGTTGAAGACATAACCCAGGAGTTTAAAGAGTATAATTGGAGGACACGGCTTGAATTCCAGGGCAGCTCAGATGGAACTCTGGAAATGTTGCGTCACGGAAGCTTGCGGTCATTGACTGTATCTAGAGAACTGGACTGAGTAACCCCTCCCTCCTCTCATTCCTAACAGGAAGTACCTGCTTGTTCCAAGAAGCCAAAATCCCACAAACGTTTACTTGGAAATAACCAGCTATTCGTCAGAATAACCCTTCTTGCTCTGATTCTTTTTCTCAACCTCTAATTGCTATTTCAACATTTTTTACATTATATTTTTTACTTTATCAAAAGTTTTCTTAGCAAAAGCGTGTGGTGCCCACTGGCCCCCACATTTAATGTTGATTGACAGATTCTCCCAAGCCACTTTTAGTGGAAAGGGTGTGAACCTCCTTCTAGCTTATTCATGATTTGTGGCTGCAATATTGACTCAGACCGATTTGGACCAATCCCTGTCATCTCCAACATGGCGAAGTCCATAGCGTGGAAAAATGGCAACTGGATTGGCGTCATTTTGCTAGAGCCGGAGAAAAGGCATTTTCCAGGGGTAACATCACAGGTGCTCAGTCCGGTTCTCTTTATACAGTCGATAGTTGCGGTGTGCTGTGGTGCCTGAAATCTGCAGCTGTCCGACCATCGTGCCTGGTGCACCAAACCTGCTTCAGGATCTCTGGTCTTGTCTTCTTATTGACTCGTTAGGTGTGAACGTAGATTTAGAGGTTAGTGTAAATACTAGTCTATAATCAATACTATCACTAACAACTTTACTAGTAGTAACTGAAAAGTATTTCAACACAGGAAAAAGGTCAAATACTTACTTAAAGCATTAAAGGTATATTTCCTCCTTCATGACAGCAAAGTCAGTGTAAAAGTATATTTAATTTTTATAAATGAAATTTGATTTGAATTTGATTTGATTTAACCTGAAAACCAATGAGGTTTTTTTTTTTACCAGTTTATTGAAACTCACCTCCAGATACATTTTTGAATGGGTTGTGAAGGATCAGCTGTTGTAGAAATAGTACTACTGCATTTTTTTTTTTATTTACAATGATGTGTTGGGTTTGTTCAGACAAATTGCCTAAGTTGTGATTTTTTCCGTCTTCTCGCTCAGTGGTTTTGAATAGCTGCTCTCATCTAAGTGTTGTATTACCACCACCTTAACCAGATCCACCTAATTAGCACAGGGGCTCATAGAAATGTTAACACATTTCTGTGCAGCTTACTTCTAAAACATTCTGTCTCTGCTGATCTTCTGAGAATCTGTAAAAAGATGCCAAACCGTTTCATCCTCCTGACAGACTGCATTTTTCTCAACCAATCTGTTTTGCATGGATTCGTTTTTCTTTTTTTAGCTATTGATTCAGTTTAATTTGTTTCTTTTTCTGTTGCTCCATCGTTCACACCTGGTCTTACTTTTAATTCGCCACAGATGTCTTGAAGTCTGTTAATTAGTCCCTTAGTTTATTTACAACCAGGGTTGGGAGTTACTCATTCCAAAGAATTTTCTTTTTTCTGTAAAGATGTGTGAGGCATTACAAACAAATTCTGAGAATCATATCACTATATGTTCAATAACTCTTGTATTACAGTGAACTTGTGGCTCCAAATGTAATTATTTAGAGAAGTGAGTTCATGTAGGTTTAAAAGATGAGAAAATTCCACAAACGACAGCTTTTTTGAGGTTGTAGTCACTCATTTTAACCTTTTTTTTTGCCTCCCTTGAATTACCATGCTTACTTTACTGTTATCCCCCATTAGACCCCAGAATATTTATGTGTTCCTTTTAAATGTATGCAAGTATCCTTTTTTCATACAGAGCAAACATTTGTTTGCTTTGTGAGGTGTAAATAGCATTCTTTCAGATTTAGCTTTTTTGTCTTGAAGGTTTCCTGAGGCACTTAGATTCTCTGTTCGATCAATATTTTACCTTTTTTTTTTTTTTAGATCATTTTTATTTTGGTAAACTGACTAAATCTGAGGATTTCCCCATAATGTTTTAATTTCTGTACTTTCAATTCACTGGGCCTAAATGATATTGAGACAAAACTAAGTAATTAAAATAACATTTTATAAGTTAAAAAAATCAGAAAAAAAATCAGTGGAAACGGCCATTTTGCACATTAAAGTTTAATAGACCAACGCAGACAAATCACTGCCAGTAGTCTTGTTGTCCCTTGCCAAAAACATTTAAAAAATCACTTTTCATTAAAGACAAAAATAAACTTTTCATATTTTCTGTTTACCCATCTGTTGATTTTTCTATGCTCACTTTATCAATACTTTTATTTTTACTCATTCTATTAGCAGAATCCTCACTAAATGTACCTAAACAATAGGAGGGGAAATAAAGAGCCATTTTGAACAACGTATAACCTATGGTTATTTTAGGGCTAGAATAACTACTACAGTAATTCCTGAAAGCAGTTTGTCCCCTAAAGGATGGGTTTTCTGAAAGTCCCTAAACGCACCGCAGCCCAGCAGGTAACCCATTAAAGTGGAGGAAAAATAATGTCAGACATTTTTCTCAGGGGCAAAACAGTCAAACTGTTTGACCAGCACTATTCTGGAGCAGTTTTGTATTGAACTACTCAAGGGACTTGTTTCTCTGAACATCTGGACATCTTGGATCCAAAGGTCGTTTTTTTTTTTGTTTTTTTTTTTTACTGAGAGTGGAAAAAGTTTGGATTCGGTTGTAAGGATTCTCTTTCTTCTTCTATTTTATCCTGAGATCTCAGAGAATGGTTTTATTTTGGTCAGACCTGATGAAAAAAGACAAGACAAAAAGACTCATCAAACCTGAACCAGAGACAATTTATACTTTTGTTAAACTAAATGTTTGTTATTTAAATAAGAGTTAATGTTCTTCTTGAAGTTGGTCTTTTTTTTTTTTTACAGCCAATCTCCTACAAACCTAAAATATTAGAAACACTGAACAATAATATCTGTAGATTAAGACACCCATACTTCTTCCAGGCTAGAAGGGTTACAAACGTAGGCTTCATTAACAAAAGATTGCAGTCATTATCCGCTCAGGATTCAATTCCTGGAGATGTCAGTTACTGTCTAGGTGCAGATAAGAAACAAAGAGGACATGTCACCTAAAAGTAGTGTTGCTAGCAGTCATGCTGGAAGATGTGAAATTGGCTGCGGAAAACAGACATTTCAACGGGGAGACACTCGATGTTAATCACATGTGTCAATGTGGAGAAGGGCTGCCATTTTAGCAGACTTCACGGCGGCGTTTAAATTGTCACCAGAAGCAGCGGCTTCAATTGGAATGCAGTAATTACTGTTCTCCCTTTGATTGCCACTTGTTCTGACTCAGCCGATAATGAAGAGTCCAACTCTTCTCTGCTAACAGCTGCTGAGTAACCCTTGGGTAATTCACTAATGAAAAAAAAACCCAAATCATAAACAGTTGAGTTTCCATAATACTGAGGTCCAACTTTGATGTTATTGAACTTTCTGTTTCATCTGTTTCTGCTGCAGGACCTTTATGGGGCTTGTTGAAGCTTGGGAGGCATCATGATGTGCCTATCAATAAATCTGTGGAATAAAAATAGTCTTATTATTTTGAAATATATTTATACATTTTTTGGATTATAACGTTTATGTGGCAAAACATCAACAGCATTAACACTAATTTAACAAAAAACAAGAAGCCTATATGTTCTACAGTAATAACAGTTTAAACATGACTTTACCCGAGTAATCAAAAGGTTGTGTAGTTGTTTTTTATTGATCTTTTAATGTACCCAAGGTCAGTAATTGAATTGTAAAAGAATGGATGCATTTTGAGTAAAAAAAATCCCAAGAAACGCTGTGGGACAGAAAAAACATTCTAGAACAGCAAGATCTGTTAGCTCGTAACAGCATGGGCTTAAATGGGAGTAATCTAAGAAAAAAAAAAAGCACTCACATCATTTTTGAAAATGTTTTCTTTTTTTTCTTTTCTCGTTTTTTTTCTCATCTACTTATCAGCCATTAATGTGACATCTTCTTTAAGTCATTTAACTATCGTCTTTGTTCTATTAAAGCTTACCCAGGCCTTTTTTTAATTGGGATTTTGCAGTTTTTAGCCCAAATCAAACATCCTGTCATTTTCTATGACATAGTTTCTGCAGAGCGGCAGGAGTTCATAAGAAATTTGCCTCGTAGCTGTGAGCAAAACTGTTCACGTGAAACCACTTTCTGCCCCACTTCCCATCATCCATCTGTTTACTCTCTCTACCACTAGCTTACAGCTCCCACCACACTCCCAAACTAACGTTAGCGGTGCAACAAAAGTGGCGAGTAATATTGGAGCTTTTCAGCCACACAGTATTGATCCAGATGCCAGCTAGGACGAGGAAAACAAAGATGTACATGGATCTACTTGTCTTCAGTTGGAGGCATCAGAATGGAGCAAAGCAGGGAGCTTGATTAAACCTTTAATGTGATTGATTAGCCTTTTCCAACGGCATTTTTCCCGTCTGCTTCAGATTCACAATGATTTAAATAAAGAAATAATCAGAGCGGATTTTTTTTAGTAAACATATAAAAAGAAACATACACAAAAAAACAAACAAACAAAAAATCTTTAGTATTATTTGATTCCAATAATTTTGGCAACTTTTTTCCTTAAAATATCAAAGATGTAGCAGATTTTTCTAGGATACCCCCCCCCCCATATGTAAGTGTTTTTTTGAGTCAAAAATAAATCCTCAAAATTTAAAATAAAAACTTGACTATCTACCTGTTTACACAAGGATGGGGAGGATTTATTTGTAAATTGTTTGGTCTGCATACTGTTCTGCTTGTGCTCAGAGTAAAATAGGAATCACTAAAGTCATGAAGTTTAAAATTCTCGTACATTTATTGAGGAAGCCTTTAAAGTCCCGGTTCTGCTTTTGTTCTTCCTCTAATTATTCAAGCTTGCTCATTAATCACCCATACACACTCATCATTTAGTCAGCTCAGTCAGAGTCCTTCTAACAGAGATAAAAGACAGCATCCCCACATGTCCTTGCTTTTTCTTTTCTCTCACTGTCCATCCCAACCTCTCATACCCACTCCATTTCCCTCCATTGAAATGGTCCATTAGGCAGAATCAATCTCTTTGATGTTGATTGCCTTATAGCGCGACTTCAGCATCAGCTTAGCAGGTTTACCCGAGAACGTTGACGTTAATGGAACCATGAGTACTACATGAGACTGCAAGCTAATACTCAAAAGGCCATAATGATGAGGTGGTCTGTTCCCAACAGCCTCAGCGTGATGTGATAATTAATGGCGGAATATATTTTTAGAAGATGAAGCACAAAAGGGTCTGTTCTTCAAATGTCCAGACTTCCTTGTGTCCAAACCTTTAATGAAACCAGTCTTTAGAAACACCAAAAAACATTTGAAGTCTTTGGAGCTACCAATGGACAAAAACTGTTGACAACGTTTTAGGGACTTTTATGGATTTTTTTTATGCCTCACAATGCAATCAGGAATTACAAATACATTTTAAATGGGGGAGATAATACTAATTGTTTAATCACAGATGTGGATTTATACAGGGTATTTATACACATTTTAGACATTAAGCTATGTCTTTAACTCAAAATATTGTAATCAAATATTTCTGTTTCAGTGCTTTGAGATACTTTTTGTAGATAGAAGTCATTAGCAGGACTCTAGTCAAGCTTTTAGTGGTCTGAAATGTCCAGCTTTTTCTTTGACAGACGCAATATTGCTTTTAAATGTTATTTTTGATGGTTAGTTTGGTTAATGCCGTCAAGTCTATAAGATAAGCTTTCACAGATGATAGATGTCCATTCAAAACGCTTTTTTGCAAGACCATTAGGATTTCGTTATTAAAATCATAGAGAGGTTTGAATGGAAGCATGTGAATAATTTCTGTTTTCCTTTTTTTTCTTTTAAAAAGATTTTCTGTCTTGATATTTTCCACATGAGCAGAGATGGTTCAGTGCTTCTACATGAGTCGATGTCAATCTTTAGTGCAGCACTGTGTGGTGTGGGTTCTGGGCCATCTCACAAACATGACGCCCGGTGCCAGTGTTGATCCTCAGGTTTGCAAAATGAACTCACAGTTCTGGTCACGTGATTCTATGGAGAGCTGCAACAAAAATTGACGGGAGGCTACCACTTTCACTGCACTAAGTTCCATAATTTTCTAGTTTAAATGGAGCTTTGTGAGTCTTGTGTCTTTTACAACACTATCAAGTAAGCATCCGGAAAGTCCTATCATAGGTTGGTAACCCTAGAATATGCTGTTCTTCCTGTGCTGCCTCATTGAAATATTGCTTAAAACTTCCAGCCTACCTCTTTTATTTTATTTTTTTCTTGTAAGCCTCTCTTGACATGGAGCACAATCTTTTGTTACTTCCTCAACCTGGAGAGCAACGTCCCAGGTTGTCAGTCTGCTGGAGGAAGCATGGGTGGGGGGAGAAACTCGGAAGGTAATCCAAGGCAGATTCATCACACTAAAGAGGTTTCAAATGGAAGAAGGGGATAGATGGGCGGATAGAGACTGACCCACTGAAAGATTTATTAAAGGAAGAGAAAACATCAGAGAATGCAAAAAGAAAAGCCTGAGAACAATCAGACAGGAAGGTAGGGCAGATAAAATAAAAAGAACATAATAAACATATGGGTTTTCTGAGTGTGACTGGACTCAAATTAGCTGAAGGGTTGTTTGTGTTGTTGTTATTGACATTTTTAAAGACCCACTCCAATGAAAATTGTTTTTTTTGTGTGTTTGTGACCTTTTTCTGAAGAACATATATAAAGAAAATTAAGCTCAAAATTCTGTTTCTGGGTATTTCTTTACTCAAATCGTGAACCAGGAGCAGATGTTAAAGTGCCATTTTAAAAAGAGTGCTCTTGTGACATAGGAAATAGGCTGGCCAGGCCACAAGCTCCCTGCTTAACGACAGAATTCTAAATAAAAGACCACTGGGAACACTTTAAAAATGGATTTTAAAAAAATGATTGGAGTGGGAATTTAACTAACAGATTAAAATGACCAACTTTTAAACAAAATTGTTCAAGTTTGTTTTCGACATTTATGATAGTTAAATATGTAATATTAATACAAAATAGTCTGAAAAATAATTTAGATTGCTCTTTTTCTTACTCTGAAATAAGGCTTTTTAACAAAAGTCACCATTAAGAACCTATTTTATTCATAGCTAAGCTTTATTTAAAAAGAAAATGTAAATATTTCCGACACATGGGAAAAAAGAAACTTTAACAAAAAGCTCATCACTTGGAGGACATATGCACTCCTATCGTTTTATCCTTGCAATCTATTTCGTACAAGGTGAACATGTCACCACTAAATTAAAAACTTAGAAATAGTGTCAATACTCAAAATGTGACGAGTGACTGAATTTTCATTTATTTAGAAGAAGCAATTTCTATCCAAAGATGCTGGAGGTGACCTTTCCACACAGCTTTAGAGTTTCCAATCTGTGCCACAAGATTTCTCCCCAAATGTTCAACACAGAGCTTTCAAAAATGATCCCTTAGATTGAGTGCGTTAGCGGCTCATTAGGATTTTATTTCTTTATGTTTCCCTTAACCTTCTGATAGGACTCATGCATCAAATGCATCAAAGATAAAGCTTCATGTGAACACATTCAGGGAACAGCTTTCATTCGCCCCTTTCAGAAAAAAGAGACATTTGAAATCCGATGCAAGCACAAACCTGTGGTTAGCACTTCACTCCTGTTTGTGACAAAAATACTGAGTTATTTTTAATATAAGCTTAATATAAATGCTAAGAAAGATAGTTGTTGTTCAGCTTGTACTTTTATTTTTTAAAACTTTCTTGAAACTCCATCTCTGCATTTATGGACACAGTATGAATAGAGATCAAACAGAAAATCCGCTGTCAGTAACATAAACAAACTGCTGATTATAACATTGTCACAGCACTATCAGTTTTTATCAATGTTACTAACTATCTTATGTCCTCTTCTATACCACTGTCTGGGTGAATACTTGGTTCTGATTGGCTTCTGGGATTCCATTAAAAAAGTTCCAGTCACAGACTGAATGTTCGATATTTTTGCCCTGTTAGTAATCGAAACAATAGAAACTGTTGGTGGACGGACAGACGCTATACCACAGTTTATCTTGACAGCAAGACAGTAGAAAAGATCTATGTCCTTCAAATGGCTCTTTGATAGACAGAGATCTTTTCTCACCAGTTGTTATTAATTCATGAATACAAAGTGTTTGTTTGTTGATGTACATTTCTTTAATGATCAGAGTTAATGGTAATAAAACTGTTTTAAGAAACTACTTGTGGATTTTGTTTCTTGAAAACAAATATTTGCTTCATAATCTGGACAAAAACAAAGCAATAAGAGGTGAGCTTTCCTTCTGACATGATGCTCATATAATGTGACGTTTAGCTTACATACTGTAACACTTCTCACCTCTGCTGCAGAGTAAGGTCGTTGCAGGTTTGGTAGCCGTAACCATGACAACGTATAGTACAGCATTTCAAATAGTCTGCTTTGTTGTGAAAAAGGATCTAAACCTAATAGTTGATTTAATGTTTATTTCTTTTGTAAGAGACCAGAGTATTAGAGCGATGATTCCCTTCAAGGTGTTCATGCTTTTCACTTTCTCATTATTTCTGATAATAGTCACTTTGTTAGGCAATAGCCCTTACAAAGTTTACCTCCTCATTTTTTTCTGTTTTGAAATAAAAATATAAAAGTTTGGCCAATAATTGCTGTTCTTGTTCGATTCTATCATTCAAAAAACCTCCTTTATTTGTCCTCTTTTTAACTTGATGCCAAAACTCAGCCCAGTTATTTATTAACATTGCAAAGGACAACCCAACATGACTCTTTACATTGTAGGACAACCTCCCCAACACACACACACAAAAGCACACACATGTGAACAAACACACAAGCAGAAAGAAACAGACAGGAACTGAGGGTTAAACACTGAAAATAAAGTTTTAAGTCTGTCTGCAGAGCAGGAAACATGCAAAAAAGAGGAAGATGAGCAACAGTCTTTTTTTAAGTGATTCTTTCCTGTGGCACGGATTACAAGCAGAGTTAAAGGAAGATTACAGAGCGCATGAAGCAGATTATAGGTGCGGCGGCAGCATGGTGAACATAAAACTGGATTACAGGAAGGTCTTAAACCTGAACAAGGAGACAGATGCAGACACAGCAGGAGGATCAGGGACAAAATTTCCTCCTGCAGTTTCACTCTTGTCGCATTTCTCTCTTTTTGGTTTCTCTCTACCTCCACTTTTCCATTTACATTTTTTTCAGCAATTCCCTTTTTTCAGCCAAACCACAGAAAATACTGCTTTTAGAATCAGCATTGCATTTAAATGTAGCTATTTGACTACCCCTTTTATCTGAAGCAACTTACAGGTTTTCTGAAACTCAAGGAAATGTTTGACTTGAACCAATTGATTGGCAGACAGGTGTCTTCTTTGTCTTGCTTTCTATGTTTTAAGCAAGAAAAGTGAAGCCTATTTCATGAGAAATTCAGAATGGCCTTATAAAACATTTGTAGCATGTAACAGGTTTGACTGCTTTCCCAGCATTTGTCTAATCTTTTCTTTCGAGGTGTCTGCTCACACTGCTCTTAAACTGACCGCTTCTTACCAGATTAAAAGTGCATCGTTTTTAATGGTTGGATGTGGAAAAAAAAAATCTATGTTCAACAACCAAGAATTTGCCAGAAATTGTTGTTTTTTTCTGGTCGTGCCACTTTTGACACATTCAGTCTCATGCTGCGGTCACATCGAAAGCAGTTTGCGCATCAAATTTGTTACTTAATGCTCATCCAAAACTGCTGTGTCTGGGAGCAGCTACAGTCAAAAGTTTGTAGCCTCATCAATACATGGAAGCATTGACTGTTTATTTTGCATATTTCATTACAGTCAATGTATGGAAGGCTGATAGTGTTGAGAGAGTTATTTATTTCGGAGAGTTCTAAAAAAGCATTGGTAGGCACGTCTCCATGTCCGGGTTCATGAGATCATTCAGAGATTCTCCCAGTACGGTGAGCTCCACAGATGACAGGTGCTTCCAGCTGTACTTCCATCTCTCTGTGACCCAGTCCAAGGAGGGAAAAAAATAAGCATAAAATTAGAGGGTTTCTTTTCTCTCAACACAAATAAGAAATATATGATAAAGTTTAAGAGAACAATCAGATTCTCCTCCACGTTGGTTTTGGACTCCACCCACTAATTGCATCATCAGCTTGTTATAGGCTAAAGTTGAGTCACTCATTGATTGAAGCAAATTCTTTGCCAAAGTTAAGATATTTGAACTCTGGAAAATGCTGTGCCGCTATGCCCTAAAACATCTGAAACTTGTTTTTATAGACCACCCTGCCGACCTGCTCAGAGGTTGAGAGTAGACGAACCTTGGTGCATGAATTGTGTTCAGTGTTAAGGTAGCTTAATCTGAACTTTGAAAGCTGAGCTGCTGCTATCTACATTCATGACCACGCAAAGGATTTTCAAAAAAACTGGGCAGTGGCATGAAATCTTGAAGATTGTGCTGATGCCTCCTCATCGCACAGTGGCAGCTGTATTTGTGACCGTAGCCTTTGTTATTGAACCCATTGGAGGCACCGTGAGGAAGTCCCAAGTCCAGGTGCTGTTGGGTCAGAAAAGGCATCTTATGTAAAACTGAAACCAAATCATCTGTGAGAATTTGCTATGGTGACTCCTGAAGGGAGTAGTTGAAAGAACAAACAATATCTTTGAACTTTCTTTCTTCCCTTACACTTTCTTCTTGTTTACTCAAAATGGATTTTGCATTGGACTGGCAGCACAGAATAGAAATGAAACTGAACAGTGTGATTATTCTGTGTGCCTCTAGACTGCCTCTTAGTAATTTATTCCCTTCAGGAAGTGTTAATATGCAGCCATCAGTCAGAACAGAGACTTTCTGAACCTTAAAAAGAGATGGAAAAAGTTTAGAAAAAAGTAAAGGCTGGATAAGGACACAAACTCAGAGCGTGAGTGGTCATTTAAAATTCATCAGGTATTTTATTTTTGTGTTTTACTGCATTAAATAAAAACTATATTACATTTAATTTCACTGCCTTCCAACTCACTAAAAATATTTATTGTTGTTGTCATTTTGTTTTAAACATGTCAGATAACTGAGCAAAATGATGCACATAAAGCACACATTCTTATCTTCTGCTACAAAACAGTATCTTGTTGCTCTTCAGATGCAACGTTCTTAAAACTCCATTTACATTTAAAGATTAAAATAATTGGATTCCACACAAATGTTGTCGTGTTTTTTTATTTAATAGTAAATGTAGAAAAATGATGAAACTACATCAAGGTCATAATGATAGAAAATGTCCTTTTTGATATGACATTCTTGCAATTTTCATTTTACAAATCATCTGCAGCTGATTTGTGTCTTTTTGATACGTTTTTTATTTTGAAAGAAACTTAATCTGTAAAACAAGTTTGAATTGTAATGTATAAAAACATATCCCCTTGTCACTACGTAAGTATTTAAAAACTACTTTTGTCAAAGTAGTTTGAAAAATAATAAAACGTATATTTCTAAAGAAGTAAAAAGGGGAAGTTGTATCACACACTGGGTTTGGATGAGTAAAGAACAAGACCAAAAAGTTAAAGGTTCTTAAAGGTACAAACCCTGGTTTAGGGATTGCCGAAGTAAATATTTTCCCTCCATCTAATCCTATCCTCTGCTTCTTCCTCGATCCTTCTGTGCTCCTTGTCTACATCCATGAACCTTCTATTTGATCTTCCTCTACACGTCTTCCCTGGTAGCTCCAACCTCAGTATCCTTTCACCAACATAACCACTGATCCTCCTGTGAATTTATCTAAACAATCTTATGCTTTCTTGCAGTAATCTTAAAAAATCTAACTTGAGCTGTCTCTCTGATGGATTTATCACTGATTTTCTCCATCTTCATAATTCCCAAAGATAATTGAGTTTCCTCAGCTCTCCTGCCGCTATTCCAATTGAAATCCTTTTGTTAAAAAAAAAAAAAAACAGATACTGTACTCTGTTCTGCTGTAGCTTACCTACATTTCTCTCCTTTCCAGAGTAGACCTCCACCTCTCTATATGTTCCTTCCCTGCTCTCACAACAGATCACAATATCATCTGCAAACATCATGGTCCACAGAGGTTCCTTTCTAACTTCATCTGTCAGTCAGTCCATCACCACAGCAAAGAAGTAGGAGCGTGAAGCGGATTCTCGGTGCAGTACCTCCTCCACCTTCAACTCCTCTGTTACACTGGCAGAATATCTCACTGACATGTGATTTAAAGGGACGCTGTAGATGTGCGTTACACCTGTCTCACAGTCCTGCATAACTACAACGTTCTTCTCTGCCAGTCCAGACATCCTCACAGCTCCTCTCTCTGTATTCTGTCACAGTTCTTCTCCAGGATCATCCTCAGAGCAATCATTGTATCTGTGGTTCTCTTTCCCTATACATCCATAATGTTGTTCACAAATGTTTGCTGCTGACCTCAGCCTAAAGCCAGAAGCTTCCACAAACCTTTACCAGAACTTCACACATCAGTTTTATTCCTCTTTTTCACAATTCTGCACATTTCCTTTCTTCTTCTTCTGACACAACCCTCTGCACTTACTCAGACTTCAAACGCTGGTTCTTGAACACACTTTTAGAAGTCGGTGTTCACACTGGGCTGCCGCTACCCGATACTTGCCCCTGTATTCACTGTTGGAAGAGACTTGGTTCGAAATGTCAAACCGGTGCAAATCTTACTCCCCTTCTTATTTCACAGCTCTATTCTGATATTTGAAAAGCTTGTTGTCATAAAAGCCAGGCTGGGCACAAACCCTAATTATTAATTTCTTCTTCCTGATCAATTTTTCAAACAGTTACTACATCTATGAAACAAAAGATGTTTTCATTGTTTTACTGCGTCTGTTTTTGTGTTTTTAAGCTAAACAGAATTATTGCAAAGGACCTAGACTTGATATTTTCAAACCAAGACACAACTCAGACACAATGATGCTGCAATACATCAGTTCTCCATGGAAAAAAGTAAACCACTGAGTGTTATATATATATATATATATATATATATGTAAAACAGGATCTGTGTATATGTGCGCTTATATTCTGTCCTTCAGCAGCATTTTGGATCTGCCCTGTGTTTATCTTGCTGAACATGTTCATATGCGTGAGTGTTAACAATGAAGGCCAACCTTGCAGCAGGTTGATGAGCCTTTGAAGTGAGCCTGTTTGCTGAAAATGTGTTTCACATCAAAGTCAAGAGAGAGAAGGTTTGTCTTTTATTGTGGAGACTGAGCAAGAAACTCTTTTTCTGCTTTCTATTTTTTCTCAGTTTTATCCACAGTTGACAACACTATCATTAACTACCGTGGTTCTGTTAAATATTCTTTCTCTTCACATTTTTTTCATACGTTTACTGGCCAACACATCCTGCCTGTGTAGCTGAACTGCTCTTCTCTTTCTCTTCTTCCCCTCCTGCTGCAGTCAGTCTATCTGTGTTAATGTGTCATTCACTTGTTGAATTCCTACAATAAATCGTTCACATTAAACTGTTGGTCACTTATTTAGGCCAACTATTTCAAAACAGTAGATTTATTAAAATATTTTTTTAAGACATTTTGCATCATACTCAATATAAAGGGTCTAAAGAAAAGTTAGCAGAAAATATACCAATGGGGTAGAACATGCAAAGTTTCTGTTCCCTTTTTGTTATGCTTGTAGTTAAATTTTAATCTTTAATCTGTACGGATAACGCACGTGGCCTGCAGGAAATATCAAGATCGTAGGCCGCTGGGTGATCCCATAGAGCGAAAATATTCACGCTCAATTTTTTTTTTCCTATGGGGATTCCACGAGCAAAAGGTTGTAGAGAACATTTAACACGTAAGGCAGGAGTGTCGGACTCCAGGCCTCAAGGGTCAGCATCCAGCCGGCTGGTTTTTCAGAAAACCGGCGATACTTTCTCTTGATTACCTGGTTTAGGTGTGTTTTGTTGATGAGGAGCTACAACGGCAGGTTCGTTGGAAAACATGTCAAACAATGGCCCTCGAGGCATGGAGTAGACACCTGTGATGTCAGAGTAAAGGTGAAGTAGGTGAAATGCAGGCATCCCCCTCAAATCCTGTGCAAGGAAAACCCAAAAATCTGCAGCGCCCATACAGGTGCATGTGACTAAGACTTTACTGAGTTTGGAAAAGGTTAAGCAGCAACTCCGATGACTTCAATCCAACATTATTAGAATTCTGTGGCTGGAGAAACAAAGTGAGAAAGTAATATGATCACACATAGAAGGAAAAGTATTGCTAATTTATAATATATCAGAAGTGTTCCTGACATTCTGTTACATTTTGCTTGTTATTTAGCATCAGGTCACAGGCAGGTGTAACACAATTATTCATTCATAATCTGAATTTTTCTTTACTTCAAATTTAAAATCAGGGCAAAAATGTCATCATTGTTTGATATTGGTTAAATCTGTATTAAAATGTTTTTTTTTCTTTTTGAAACTATTTAAACGATTGAGGGACTTTAGAAAAATTAAGTTTCTTTCTTCCAATATAGCACTTTTTTCCTTTTCTCTTGTGCTATCTTTGGAATTAGCAAGAATCGATTGTAAGTGCATTAGGGTTCTGTAGGAGCTCAGAAAGCCCAAAGGCTTTTTGGACAAACTGAAAATGTGTTTAGGGCTCAAAAACTCCAGCATGTTTTATTAGCAGCTTCTCTTATTATTGAGGGAACTCATGATTTAGGTGTTTTTTTGTTTTTTTTTTTCCCCCCTGTGTGTGCTCGTGTTTGTGCATGTGTGCTGGTGTTATAACTGTTGTTGCAAAATGAGGCATCCATCACCTGAAACATGCAGCTCTGCCTCTTAGAAAACGGCTGCTGACAAGAACGTGATTCATGGAGGGGTGTTATTGAAGCCATTAGCCTCAGCTCACTATCTCTATCTCTTTTACACACACACACACACACACACACACACACACACACACACACACACTGTTGCAAAAATGAATTTATGCATATAGTGACAAAGAAACGCGCTCTGCTGGGCAGATGTTCCCACCCACAAAAAGGAAAGATGTACCAAGCCCAAAACCACACCGGCTTATGGAGTCGATTCAAACTGTTACAGATGGAGGACGAACACCACGTCTCCAAAATCCTGCAATTAGAGTAGATTAGCTATCATTAAAAAAAGAGCTCTAGGGTTTAGCTTCAGCACATTTTTCACCTTAAAAAACAGATTGCAAATTATAAAAAAGGCGTTTTTAAAAGAAAAACACTTTGCCAGAACAATGTGTGTCTTTTTATGATCTCACATCTAGATCAAACCTTTTAGGATTTTTTTTACATTAGAACAATTCTAAATGCCAAGACATGATTGATAACTGGTCATACAAAAAAAAAATGTACATTAGAATTAGAAATTTGTTAGATTTTATGACTGACACAGACAACTGATTGTTTCTTGCTTCTTGTATCCGATATTGATAAACATCCGATATTTTTTTGTTTTAAATACCTGAGGAAAAAAATGCATTTGTAAGTACAGTGCAAAGTAACATTGTATAGTTCTAATTTAATCCAAAGAAACTAACAGCACTAATATTACCTGCAAAGAAACGGAAGAAGCCATTTCTCGAGCCACTTTTGTTAAACATATTTCACAAAAACTGAGTGTGAAATTTGAGGTTTTGATTATTGATCCATTTTATTGACAAATGTTTACTTATCTGAGTAATTGTGATGGAGTGATCCCGGTTCATTACCAGGGGATGATTATCGATAACTGATATTTTTGTCCATCCTATTTAGAATTTAAATGTTTCTAGTACATTTGGAACTGGTTCACGCTCACAAGGCTTTGCAATCTGAAAATAAAGCTTTATCAAACAGGAATACAAAATAAAAGAATCTTTGCACAACAGAATTTTTATTTGTTGAAGTCTGTAAAGTAGCTCTTTTTATATACAACCAACCGGAGTTTTTCTACAATGACCTGAAACTATATTTAAACCAACATGTTTTCCCAAAAATGTATCACCGGACAGAATGCAAGCTTACAATCTTTGGTCCAGATATGCATTTTTATATTTTGTTTAGTTTTGCTACCATTTTTTTCCTGTTTTTTTTTTTTTTTTTTTTTCATTTAATTTCCATAAAAGGACGCGGCAGGCTTATTTTCTTTCTTTTTTTTCCCCCAAGTTCAGATATGAAATATCACAGCAGGGGACCCAAAAACAAGAAGGCGAGCCTGAGAATAGAAGACTTGCCTTTGATGTGAATTTTCAAGACAACAACTGGTTTCATTATTGAGAGGACCTTCATCATTTAAGCTGTGTCTTTCTCTCTTACATTCTGCCTTTCACCTTTACAAAGCGTTGTGTCACTGAAAGTTAAACGATCCAGGGAAACTAAAAACAAAACAATCCACACGTTTAGGTGTGAAAAATAAAATACGAAAATTGTTCTTCTTTTGTGTGTTTCTGATTGTGAACAAGTGCGTATTGGCCTCTGGTCGGCTTACAACAGCTCTTTTTAGGATTGAATCATAAAGTCATCGCCTTTTTTGTGCATGTGGATGCCTTGGTCTGTGGAGATCAAAAGCTGAATATGCTTTCTGAATCTGCTCATTGTCCATTGCTCATGATGGTGTGCTTTTTTATGCGATAGGGTGAGACTGGACATTGTCTTCATATATTTATGAACTCCCTGTTTTTAAAAACGTTCTATGGTTGGCTAACTGAAATTCCTTTTTTGCAATTAATTGTGTTTAAAGAAAAACTGCTGAAATTCAAAATATTTTATGGGCGAGACCTACTGATAAGAAACGGGCTTCTAAAATGCGTTTAACATCTGCATCTGATAACCAGTTTGAACAAGAAAATAAACGTTTTTTCATGAATGGGTAATGCAGGGAGAAGGAGGACACATATGCTTTTAAAACTAGCATTTAAGCTAAACAAAAAATTTGCATCTTAGCTTTTAGACCCACTGATTATGTGGTGTTTTAGGTATTTTTAAACATGTTCTTGTAACTTTTTTCTGATGATGGAGAATGTATAGATTAAAAAAAGAATAATTTTTTGACCAAAAAAAGCATTTTGGAGAATTTTTGTACCTAAGTCGCTGTGAATAAAATTGCTATTAAAAAAAAAAAAAAACATTTGTGAGGTTGAAAATTAGCTTGGCTCCCTGCAGGAGTAGAAATGATGGAGAACTAACATCTATTGGCTCTAGTGGGTTGTACAAGCTCCAATATTGTTCATTGTGTTGCACTGGTAATGTTAGGCTTTGAGTGTGAGGGGCTGTGAGCTGTTGTCAGAGGGTGTAAACAGAGAGCTCTCAGTAGCAGGGTGGGGATGGAGCTACTCCCACAACTCACAGGTGAAATTTCTGATGAACTCCTGATGCTCTGTAGAAACTAAGTCCTAGAAAATGACTTTTTTTTCAAATTTTGCCTGCAAACTGCATAATCATTATAAAAAGACCATTGGAAATACTTTAAAAAAAGATCAAAAGATGGTCGGTGTGGGGCTTTAAGTCAAATGCCCTGTTCAGTCAAGAAAAATGTGAATGCAGCACTGCACTTTTCAACCTGTTGAAACCCTAAAATCTGTTTAGACAAGGATTTAAAAAAAAATATGAAGCAGCATTTTCTAAGATGGGGATGAAAGCTGAAAAGATAAAAACAGAAAAAAAACAATTCAGGTTTCAGAACCAGACATGTATGGAAGAACACAACATTTTCAACCCTCTTTGCTTTACTGCTGTGAGTTTGCTGAGTAAATGTTGAAGCAGGTGTTTTTGTGAACTGGCAACTACGAAAAAGATTAACTTCAATTTGTGGGAAAAAAATAAATCAGGTGTTTTTAAACACATGGACAAAATTGCGGGCACCCCTCTGTTAGTGACAAAAAAACTCACTTTGAAAACTGAAAATTGAAAAGCTTCAAATTAACAATAAATGAAGCACAATTTCAACAGAATCAATCTCTTTTGTTCAAGGAAGGTGCTTATTTTTTCATCCTCAGTTTCTCCATATAATCTAACACCCACTGGTTTTGTTATTAGATATCAGATTTGACTCAAATAAGCTTACAAAAAATTCATCGAAGCTGTTGCTGCATGGAGGCAGTTGGTTTTAAAACTGTAGTGAAAACCCCAAATGACCCTTCCTGTTACCTTAAAATCCATCGTGAATTCCACCATCTTTGAGTGATACCTGATCTGGATATGTTTTGCCTTTCTCCCTCATTACAGGACAAAACTATTGAAATGTCACATCCAACCCAATTTTCTCATTTCTTATCTGACCTTTAGGTTTCTTGCTCTTTTATTTTTATTTAAATCTGTATTTTATGTTGACATCTTCTAGAAAAAAAACATAAAAAAAAGAATAATAACTCAGCTAAAATCTAGCAGCAAAATACTGTCCCGCACAATGAAAGAAATTCCTTGCAATCAGTGGTTTTACTGGTAAAAAACTGCTCAGCCGTTCAGAAAAGAAATCATGTTTTTGTCCGGGTACAGCTCTGATCTTATTTTGTTATGTACCTGTCAAGCTTTTCTCCACAACACAGTCTTGGGGCTCTTTTGTTGCAAGGATACACAGAAATCCATTTGTAAAAGCAATGCTCAATTACATAAGACCTTTTTTTTTAATAGTTTCCTGCATTCAGACCCCAATAAAAGAGACTCCTCACTCAGTGACCATCAATAAACAGACCTGAGCTGTGAAGAACTTATCTGCACACTAAAAATGGAACTGAAAAGGGGACACAACTATGTTTTTGTTCAGAAGACAGACAACAACCTTTGTTCTTTGTGTGTAATGTGTACATCAGAGTTTTCCAGGGTGGAGAAACCCAGAAAACAAAGCTACGGAAAAAGAAAAAGCTTTGTTTTTTTTTTAACATGGTTGAAAATAAAGAATAGTTAAGTGTCTCTGCTTCTCAGAATTTTGAACATCTACATTTACCAGTAAGCATTTGTAAACCACGGAGGAATTTGGGAATTTTCTACATGGTCCCACGTTTTAACCCGATGAGCGCACTGGCTCAAGATTTGGACATCAACTCAAATCTGCTGCCAGAATTTACTGATTCTTTTGATTTAAGCGATTTAACTGAATCAAGGCCGGACCATTACCCTTCCATCTCCATACTTAAATGTGGAATGGTATTTCTCCTTTAATGTTTGATTTTTTTTGTTTAGATATTCAGGCAAACTTACTTTGGTGTCATCTATGCCTTGGAACTTTTTAGACATTTTCTAGACATTTTTGACATTTTTAATTTGGTTGGATTCCTCCATTTTCTCAGCCAAAATGATGCACAACAGTATGAAGGATTCTCTGCCTGTATTTTTAGGAATTAACTGGGATTGCATGTGCACGCATAGGTTTTCACGTCAAAGTTGATTATATACACAGACAGTCATTTTTGGCAGACCTAAGCTCTTTTCACACATGAACATTGGAGCACGCTTGGAGAATTTAGCGAAGCACTGTAAGCCTGTTAATACGTACATCTCATAATGCTGTGCTGAAAAGTGTTTTTCTGCTCTGCAGTGTCGCTCAGTTGGAGAATCTGAGAGAGACTCGCACAAAATCAATTTTGTTATACTCTTGTGATATTAAAGGATAAAACTCCTGCTTTTATTCCAGTGAACACATATGATTGTAAGAATACTGCTAGCTTGCTATTTAGGATCACCATTTATTCATCCCTGAGATGGGAAATTTCATTTAATGCCAAAGAGACCATATTATACCTTAGAGGACTACTGTCTCTCTCTCTATATATATAGATATATACATATTTAATATTTTTATGATAATTAAATGATTTAATAAAAAAACAGATTTTTAATCAATGAGGTTTTAAAATGAGTGGGGAAACCAAAGTATGTTTGTGAAGAACACCATTTAATTGTAGTGCGAGATTCACTTTTTTAGCACATATTTTAATAAAAGTGAAGTTATTTTAAAAATATTTTTGATGTAAAAAATTGCTGTGTATTGCAATATACTACTATTACCGTTGTCATAAAGAAATCACATTTGTATTCTTGTTTTCTTATTGCTGGGAGAATGGTGGGCTGCTGTGTGGACTCGGTGGGAGTTCGTTGTTCATCTATTGTTCATTTGTAGCAAAACATAGTTAACATGTAGGAAATATGTTATGGTCTTAGATGTCTTAATTGCTGTATTTTAAGTTGGTCCACAATTGGTAACGTGTTTCCTGAAGGACTTTTGAAGGACATTGACAACTTTATTTATTTTTTAGTTCAGTCTTTAGTATTGAATAACAACATTTTCATGGTTAGATCCAGTTTTATGGCTATTTGTTCCTTCTTTCTGTTTTACATGATTTGCTATGACAGTTGTTGGTTTAAAGTTTGAATTTCAGCTTTCTTTCAACATGACCTTCACATTGATTAGCTTCTGCACAATAGCTCCCTGAAGACCATCTAGAATGTGTCATAACACAAAGTGCAGAAAATGAGTAAACACATTTGAAGCATTGCTCACAAGTGGGAATAGTGAGGACAAAAACACTGAACTATCCAGGGAGAGCGTTTTTTTTTTTTTTTTTCTAATTTTAATTTAATATTTTTTGTAAGGCAAATATGACTCGGTTTTCTTATTGTGATTGTTCCTGTACTTATTTAAATTCAAGGAACATGCAGAATGCTGTAGCAAAGGATCTTTAGACCAATGCAGTTTGTTTTGACATTGGCTAAAACTGCATTTTGGCATAGTGTGCTCTTTCCTAAACTGACGTTTCAGCACCACGGACAGCTCTCAAGGAAAGTCTTTTTATGTTGAATTAAGTCCTTTTTATAAAGAAGAACTTCATTGGTTTGCTAAATTGTATCCATGATGATTGAACATGGTTGATAAGAAGCCAACAGTAGACTGTTTCAATGCCAAACTGTAAAGAGGTCATGTAAAATACTAAACATGCAAAATGTTTGCAAATCTTACATAAAAAAGAATAGCGGAGACATTCAACTTTGTGAAATCTTGCAAATTTTGTTTATATTAACGATTTGGCTGCAAGTTTGAGAAGAAAGTTTTGCTTCATTCAAGAAACTAAATTCATTTTAGGAATTAAAGCCAACAAAATTGACATTATGCAGCTGTTCACACATATACTCACAGATCAGTAAATACTCACTGCAGCCAATATGCTGTCCCCCTGTGTTTCACAAGACCTCTGGTACCAGTTCGAAACTCATCTTCAGCAATCTTCTCCTCTTTCTCTATTTCTGTCTCTTTCTATCTCCCCCTTTGTCACTGTCTCTCTTTTTTATCACCCTCTCCCTCTTCATTCCTTCTCCCCATTCCTTGTTGCCACGGTAGCAGTGTGAAGAGGAGGAGGGGATAGGAAAGCCCCGCACAAAGAGGTGGCGGAGGGCATAAAATGTAATTTCAGTCACGTTGATAACAGACACAGAGAAAAAAAAAAACTTGTTCGTTTTTGCTCTTAAGTTGGACAAGAATTTTAAAACAGGGACGCTGGGGGAAGTTGATACGTATATTCAATGCTAGATTACATATGGGCAAGAATTCAGCTGATGTGTCGTATTATTGTACAAAAGCTTTCCCATTTGTGGTAATAATGCACATTTTATCTTTAAGAGTCAAAATGGATTCAAAGCTTTGCCTTTACTTTTAGCTTGAAAGCCTTGTGCTTGGTACAAACTAAAGCAAGCACTCAGAATGTCACATGTGACCTTCAGCAGACCAACAGACATCAGCGCCTGTCTGCTTTGAAAGCATTCTCCAAAAAACTGTCTTTCTCTGAGTTAAACAAACTTTTTTGCACACTTCTGTTATTTTAGCTTTGAAAAGAAGGAACCTTGACAGTTTATTAACCACTATAGACAAATAGCCGAATGCATGTAGCATTTTAGGAAGAGACATTTGGGAGCAATGAATATATAGAAGAAAAATAATTCTATAAAGAATTATCAATGTTGTAATTATTGCATGTTTCAGTTAATACATGAGCTAGAAAAATGCCCTATGCGTTCATACTTTAAAGACACATACAAAGATTTAAGTGATTCAAACTGACAGAGCACCACGTGCTTGTTGTAAAAGGTGTGCAGTGGGCACAACTGATCCTCTCTGGCTCCCCTTTTTCCTGGAAAGCACAGAATGTTGCATTGTTTTGTTTTATCACTGTGCAATGTGGAGCATTTGCCCCGATGTCTAATATGTTTAGCAGTTTTTCTTGTTTATTTCCCTGCACAATCAGCTCCAGGGCATCAGCAAGCTGCTCCTAAAGTCAGAGCCTTTATCAGTTTATCCTTGTATTTTTTGGGGGGTCAGAGGCTCTCATGCTGCTACAGCAACACATAATATTGAATATTGCACCATCCACAACAGATTTGTTGGAAATGTGCAGCATCTTGAAAACCCATATGCTCCTAAACTTTTTTCTGCAAAGTGACCCTGCTCTGTCAAGTCTTGTGAATAGTCTTATTATCGGATTTTGGAGGGTTGTTTGGACAAACACATGTTTTGTCTGCAAACATTTTCAGTCTTCCCTCAGGAAGGATGTTTTTTTAAGCTATAGACCAGTTTAAAAAGCCCCCAGTTTTCCAATTCCAACTGATACACATGAATTACAGAGTTCTTTTTTACATCAAGACTTGGATTTGTGATTAGGTGTGCTGTGATAAAGGCCAATCAAAAATCTCACACACACATTTGGATGTTGACAAGTTCATATGTACTGCACAATTCATACTCCAGGTAATTCAGAAAAAAGACGAACTAAAACCAAATCAGAATCAGAACACAAAAATCCAAATGGCAAAATGCTAAAGCAGGTATCTGCAACCTCAGGCTCCAGAGCCACATTTTTATCCCTTCATTGTGGCTCTTAAGCTTTGGAAAAACATGCAAACAATCAGAATAAATTGTTTTAGTTATTTAGATTTTTACGATGTCAAAAAGCAGCACAATGATGGTAAAAAGGATCAAAATCTACTGTAAAAATCTATTGTTAGACTGAATTCTTAGTAGAATAAGCTTAATATTCTTATTCTCTGCTGCACAGCAGTTTCTAGTTACTGTTCAGAGGCAAAGTCTATATAAAGTATAGGCAGTATATAGTATAAGTGTATAATTTCATTTAATATGTACAGATTTTTTCATTGGGTTCTACTCCAATGTTATGTTTATATTTGATAGTGAAAGGAGAAAAACGAAGAAGGTGCCCCAAAGTCATAATTAGAGAAAATACCATGTTTGACTTTCTTGCACCTTAAATTCCAATAAATCTGCTGTTGCAAGAGGATCATTTTTAACACAAGCTGTATTCATTTTTTTTAAAGAAATTGTATGTGCTGCTATGAAAAGTAAACCAAGCTAAAGTGTTAAACATGGAAATGTATAACAGTTTCATAATTCAAATATTGAAAACATGTTTTACAATTTATAAAAGTGTCGCTTAATGTTCACAAAAACGTTTATAAAGTTTATTTGTTAATACTTTGAAGTAGGAGTTTGTGGCTCTATACAAATTGGTTCCAAATGGCTATTGTGGCCAAAAAAGTTGCAGACCCCTGTGCTAAAATAATAAACTATCATGTGTGATGTGATCTCACTTCCTGGCTTTTAACCTGGGTCTCAGTGTTCTGGATGTACTACAGGTGTCTTCCAGCACGTTTACCGAGTCCTGTGAGAAAATCATTAAAGTACTTTGATATGCTAAAGAAAAATATATGATTAGGTCTTTCTGAGTCTGGTTTAGACAGAATACCAGTACGTTTGATGCTAGAAAAGACTTTAGGAGGGTAACATTATGTTTTCTCTATAGATCAGGCATGTTTAAAGTCTGGCCCGTTAAAAATAAACTTTGACAGTGCTTATTGACTTTTAAATTATAATGTACAGTATTAAATGATGTAGTTTTGCTTCCTTTTAATATTACAAATATTAGGCATTTGCCTCAAATGACAGCCTGTGGGTAAACACGGCACCCTTAATAAAATTTAAAACCTACTTTCACTTTTTTGCAATCTATCCTATTTCTGATATAAAAGTAAAGCTAGGTGGAGTGTTTTTTCATTGCATGATCTGACACGATTTGGTAACATTGAGTTTCAATTGTATTTCTCTTTTTGGACATTTTAACTCTCCCTCTCATCTAATCACTGGACAGTAGCGGTAGTACTAGGGAAAAAGGCTCTCTCACAGGTCTTTGAGCCGATAAGTCTTTTATCAGGACCAAGAGTCCCCAAACAGCAGAGGCCAAGGCTGCCCTAGTCTCTGATTGCATTGATAGTAATCTGGGTCTTAAATCTGGGAGCAGGGTTGGGGGGGCTGACATGGTGGCTTTAGGGGTAAAACTTGTGGCATTTGGGCAGATGGCCCAGGATCGATGAAGCTCCTAGTGGGCTGATTGATTGTGGAGATGGTTGTACCATTGATCTAACCAAGGTTGGACTAAGGGATACTATCTTAATTTTGGATTTTCCCAGATCCCAGAAGGTTATTTAGACAGCTCTTTGGTCAAGCTGATGATATAATTACTTTATAATGCCATGGTAATGGTAGGATCAATTTGATAAATCCAACTTCATTTAGCTTTCCAAGTTCCACAAGGAATGATTTATTCAATGACTTTGATTTGATTTAAAATTACTTGTTTTTTTTCTACCAAAAAAAAAAAACAAAATAAACTTGCATTTTGTACATTTTTTATGTAATAATCCCCAAACTTCTTGCATTTGAAATTGCTAGCTATGTAAACTTGTTTTTTCTTAGCAAAACAAACTGAATTCTATCAATATTCCATTTGTTTTAAATCAGAAAAACACAAAATCACCTTCAATTCATATTTACAGCAGTCAGACATAGTTTATTGGGAAGAAAACTGCAGTTGGACAGGAAAAAAAGCATAATCCATTAAAAAGAAATCCACATTTATTGCTAATCATGACATGATCACTTTCAAATCCAGGAAAGCTCCAGACTCTTTCAAGAATTGAGTTTTAAAATCCCTGCTTACTTGCTTGGAAATGAGATCTGCCACTTAAATCCACCAGCTCATGGTAAAGGGATTGAACATGGAGGTTTAAAATCCTCTTTATTTCCTTGGAGCTATCAGCTTTCATTATTTACTGTATTTTTGCAACACCTATTGGGTTGCAACTATGAACATTTACCTTTTAGTAAAGAGAGTCTAAAAGGGTCTTTACTAGTGTAAAAATGAATAAGAAACACTTATTTTTTTCTGATTTTACTTAAAGCATTTACTTAAACGTGGACATTTTGTCTATCTTTTTTAACTTTTAATTTACTTTACTGTCATTTTGCATTGATTCTAGAGTTGTGAACGTCATGAAATTATATTTTTCCTCATAAGCTTTTGTTCAGTGCAGTTCCTCTAATCCCAATATTTTCCCTTTTTTTCCCTTTGCCTTATCATTGTTGGAAAGCTGCAGTTCCTGTGTGGATCAGTTTAAAGTGCAAACAAAACTTCCAGACATTATCCTTTTTTTCCCACTTACTGCAGTGGTCCTTTGGGACAAATTATCAGCAAAGCGGAGCCCACTTGCAGCACTTTGTTAAGCTGAATCCTTTTCACAGCTTATCAATGCAAAAAAAGCTCAAGGTTCAACCGCTCTATTGCATTGCTTTTATGCTCTAGTTCTGAACATTTTTTGGAAATGACTCAACACACATTTACATCTTTTTTTTTTAATTTTTTAAAAAAAAAATTTATGCAGTTCAAAACTAACTGTGGGTTGAAATACAGTTTTCTACAGTAAAAGATAAAAAAAATGTCATCATTGTTTTCACAAATACGTTCATCTTGCAGAGGTAGTTTGTTATTCCTATGGCTGAGTATAAACTGATGCTTTACTTTGTAATTTAACTTCAGAAATCCCTACACTGTTTACTGAATCAGTCAAAGCAATTAAATAAAATATGGACGGATTTGTTTCTGTTGAGGTTGAATTATCACTGAATGATCCTATCAAACTTTTATCTGGATACATGTTATTGTTTTTTTTCAGTTTATTCAGGCAAGGCATGAATGAAATCAACACATTGTGGCTCAGGATAAGTGATGTAACAACACACACCCACACACACCCACGCACATACACGCAGATATATTTGCCTTCAATTTTTTTTTTTTATTACTTTGAGTTCTCATTTCCATTTTTATAAGCAACAACTGCCTTTTACATTAGGTTGTATCTTAACATTCTTCACATTATTGTGTGTTTTAAATTGACTTTATTAGCTTCATCTGTATGACTTTCTATTGCTTTAACTACAAATAAGATTGTTTTTCTTTTCTTATAAATGTTAACATTATCTTTATTTGTATATTTTATTTGGCTGTTAATTTTGGTGTTTGAGTTAATCAAAAATAACACATTCATTTTTTTTTCTGTATCAGAGCAAAAATCTAAATATTTTGGCCCTTCAGGATATCATTATTTTTAGTTTTTTTTTTTTTTTTTTTTTTTTTTTTTTAGGAAAAACCCAATTTTGAGACAAACCTCTGGTCTTTTGTCACATTTTCTGCTATACTGGATGTTTCTTTAAATAAAAATAAAAATAAGCTAATGTATTTATTTTTAAAATACATGGATACATTGGGTGGCCTGACGGAGGGTGGTCTTCAAAAGCTGGTTACACAATCTAAAAAACATCAATAAACAAACATAAAACAAACACATATATAGGAACATGTGAAAGATGCCTTAATGTTTGTATCAGCTGTAATCCTTTTTTTAGCCATAAATAATCAAGTTGCAGTCAAAAATGTATTTTTGCTTCTAATTTCACTATAATTTTCAATTTTCATCCTTTCAAACTTCATCAAGGACACATACAGAGGCTCTCAGAAATCTCATATCATCTTTCAGAGGAAAATTAGTTTAGTAATTAGTTTGTGAAAAGAGTAATTATTAAAAAAGTTTGCATTTTTAATGTAAAAGTGCTTGTCACTTTAAATATTTTAAAATATTTAAATACTTTAAATATTTTATTTTTATGCATGTTAGAAGACAAATGGTTATTTTGTGCACTTTTAGACCAATTTTTAGACAATACCTTGTTGCACACATTCCCCTTCAACTTCCCTCATGTCTTCTCGCCTTCCTGTCATTTTTCCCACCTTTTCCTCCTTTTTCACTTTTACCAAGTCCATCAACTCCTCCCTCCACCATCCCTCCCTAATTGAGTTTAAATTCACCCCCATTCTCGCTTCCTCTCCTTCATCCTCCCCACTTCCAGCTCCTCCATATCTGCTGACGGTGGAGTTGGTCGTTTTCCTGTTGGCTCGCCTCTGGAGCTTTCGCCCTGCCGGTTCCACTCTCCCTGATGCAGAGGAGACCTGCGGGTCAATCTGTCACCTTCAGACTGCTGCAGCGGCCTTCCACTCATCCGCTGATCCATTTCTCCGTTCATCCATCTGCCCTCTGTCCTTTGTTTTTAAGATCATTACTTAAGTTTCACTGTATCCACTGTATTTTAAAAGAGGTCAAAAGAAAGAAGGAACCAAGTTAGATCATTGGAAGAAAATGTATACTTAGCCTGAACTGAAACACAACTAAATTAGGTTTTTGAGAGGGACTATTTTATGATTTCTTCCAGGTCAGGAGAAAAAAACCTGAAAGGATCTTCTGTTTATTTGAACGACCATCTTACAAAAAGGAAATGCTGAACTGACAAAGCACGCCAGGCTCCTGAGAAGCAAGGGTATTCAAAACACCTGGACGTCGAACTGCAGGATCTTATTAAACCACTCGTTCCACCAGACTGGTCCAAGATTCTGGTTAACAACATGAAAGACTTTGAAAAGTGTCTGATCACAGTCGTCCATGGTCGGTTTCAAATTTTTCAAATCAAATTTCATAGAAATCATGGCGCCTGGGTTCTAGTGCTCTCTCCAAAAGTCAACTTTGACCCTAATTTTCGGCTGATAGTTCTGACCTGCAGACAACTTGGGCTTAATTTACTTTGCTGTGATATCAGCTGAAGGACAAAGGACCTGATAAACAAAGTTTACAGTCATCACAACAAGGAGAACTCCTTAAACTCTGTTTAAACCAGAAGGACTGCTGTTTATCAGGCAGCAGAAAAAGGACTACAGGCTTTGGACTTTACACTTAACTTGAGCTCCTAAAGTGTGATTTTTGTCAATGATCTTTCTTTTTTAAATGAAATTAATCGGCAGATGTTTTTGATATCAGAGTTATGTTAATTAGATTTAGATCTTTCTAATAGAAAAAACAAACAATAATCCGCATTTATTTTTATTTTGTCTGATACTTAGATTAATGAATCTGTCAAAGGAAAATGATCTGCACGTATGTATATTTTTTTGTTGATGTTTGTTTGATACTTGATTTATATTAATTAATTTTTAAAGAAAAATAATCAGCACATTTCTCTCAACTTAGATAATTGATCTGCATATCCTATGATAAAGTCTGAAATAGTGTCATATCTACCGACATAGCCATGTGATTTATTGTTACTTAAGGATTCTTAATGACCTGACTCTATGTTGGTACAGTATAAATATGATTAAAACTTATGAACCGGATAATGATAATTTATGTAAAGAAATGGAAAAGTTGAGCCGGGATGGAATTATATAAATTCACTTCACTCCCTTTAAGGCAATCTATTATTTGATGTCCAGTTATCCTATCTTTGGCATGTTTTTATGGATGTAAACCTCTGTTAATTGATTGTACTGCGCATGCAGTTTTCTTGCTTGATTGCTTAAGATAATTCATTTCTAATCTAAATCTAATCTGATTTGGTATTTTTTTTTTTTTTTTTTAGATGAATGATGAAATATGTGAGAGGTACTAGGTGGTTCATCTGTTGAAATAAAGGCTTTTGTTTGAGGTTTAATACCCCGTCAGGCATTTATGATCGCCATCTTAATGGTGAGAAACTATTTTCTGAGAAATAATCGTATCCCGATGCAGTTTGGAATGGTGCATTACAAGTGCACGTGTTTCTATCACCTCAGTCCAAATAGAAAGAATTTAAGTAAAATAAATTTCTTTTTATGGTCCAGTTTTAAACTTCCAAAAGTCTTAATCCTGTCACATCTAGCAATTCTGAAATTTCTTCAGAAAACATTGACTTTTGTTTTACTTATTTTAGTTATACCTAATATACTTTAAATACGTGTTGTATAATTATTACCAAAATTACATTAAAAATGAAAAAAAAACATTACAAAAAGGCTCCATAGGGTTTTTACCCCACTGTGATAAATATTCTAAACTAAACTTATAAACTTACAAATTTAAACCTGTCCCTGCTGGAACTGTGCAATAGTGGATGTTTTTAAATATTGCTGTATTGTGGTCATTTGATGTGTTTGGCTGCTATATCATTTTATGTTTACAACAACTGAATAATGCACTTTTTCATGATTTCTTTTTTAGTCATAAATCATTTCTCTGTGGATTTTTGTTTTAGTGACTGAATGATACACTGACCAAAGAGCAGCTTTTGAATTTAGTTTGACCAGTAACAATGACAAAAAAGTATCTATGTTTGAGTGATTTCTTGTAAAGACTTCCTAATTCCTGACAAAAAGTACATTTTTAGGTCAAATATTACAATCACAACTATATGGAAACATCTTGCTGCCTCATAAATCTTGCAACTGTAGAAGACAGGACAAAATCTTACCTCACTGCGTGCCCTGATCTTTGAGATTATGCTTTCTCTTCAAACAAAGACCCAACAGCACCTCCTTAAAATATATGACAATCATTTACTCTGACAGCCAAAGTAACAGTCCATCTGTCTAACATAAGATAACCAAGCAGATGTGTGATTTGTTTCCTGCTCTGATCATCATACAGAAAACTAAAGCTCGTTTTTTATCCCTGTTTATTGCTGTTTGTGTTTACTGTTTGGGCATGTTGTCTTGCCAAACAGTTATAGATCTCAGCTTGAGTTGTGGAGAGACAAATGTCAGCAGGTTTATTAGCTTTATTCCTCTTGACATTTAAAGTGATTCGCTGCATTTTATGTGTCTTCACAGCAGATTGGATTATTGTGGTTGATGATAGGCGGGGAGAGGAGGTTTCAAATCAGATTAATGTGATAAAACAAGTGTTCTGCGTGAATGGATAAAGAGCTTTGATAAACTGTGATGTGCAAAAAATATGGAAAGGAAAATGTAATGACTGAAACAAGGAGCTGATACCAACAGTTCAAAATAAATGAAATAAGGTCGTGTTAAAAGTACAAAAAATAGGAATGAATGTTAGAATGTCACAGTTCTTAAAAACAATATGACCCAGAAGTGTGAAATAATTGTTTTAAAAATACTTCCAAGATCACAGTAATCCTCAAATTCTGCACAGATTATTATTTTTAGCATCTAGCTTGAGTGAAACGGAGGATCCTTAAAGTGATTTATATGGTTGAATACTTTTGGCATTTTATCAAAGCTGCTTTTTAATCTAATTGAACATCTGCAATTGTCAAATGTTCTTTATACCAAAACGCAAAAAAATGGAAAGTTACATTGAATAACACAACAGAATTCAGCTGATTTTCACTTATATGTATATATATATATATATTACTCTCAGTAAGTATATGCAGTTGTTGTTTATTTTTGCACTTCTAATGCATCAGAATGGGGGGAGTAATATATTTTCTACAAGGAAAATGTACAAAACAGACTTTTTGATCGATGGAAATCCAGACAAAATTCAGAAATACTCATACAGTACTTCTTACAGGGTTCATGTTATGGGATTAAATACATTTGCTTTTCCGCCACTTCTTTTCAAACACTTAATCAAAAACATAAACACATTATAATTTTTTTTTTGCTAGAAATGAACTGCTATGAACAAAATCACACTTTCACTCCTATATTTGAGGCTAACACAAATGCTTCCAAATGTTGCAATTCTAACAATGGCCACTGGAGGCAGCTTTTAAGGAGAGAGCAAATTGCTTTTTAATCAATCAGATTTAACACCAAAAATGAACAATTTTACAGCAATGTGTTTCATAAAAAATGTTTGGTTTTTCATTACGATAACTGTATGTGTGGATAGGTCAGTGGAACCTGGAAGGTTTAACTGAAGCTCAGATTAAAACTCTCACTGTACTTTATCCTGTCCGATCTGGCATCAGAACTTTGTTATTGTGGGCGGAGCCAGTATTCACCAGCCCACTTCAGGCACATTTGATGTTTGGAATGCAATGGGTATGTCAGAGATAATTTGTCTATATGCCTATAATTCCCAACAATTCCAGGAATCTGAATCAGTTTTCTGCAAAACCGTTGAAATGTGTTATTGATTGTTTTGTTTTGTTTTTTTTACTGTTAGATGACAATAGCTGATTGCACGTGATTTTTCAAAGGATTCTTTCCCAGGGCTTGAACTGCTGGACAACTTAAATGAGCAGAAAGTTTGGGGTGTCTGAGGAATGATTCTTCTTTCCCAGATGGTGGGCCAACCCTATTTACCTGGACTGAAGGTTCCCCGTTGTGTGATACACAAACGTTCCAGAGATTTGGAGCATGAATACAATGATTACTGCTCTATGACAAATATGTAAATAGAAGAATATTTAGATGGGCACCAAGACCACAAAGTATATAAAATGTGCAATGTGCATGCAGTGTGCAGGGCCTGCAGCAGCATTCACGTTAAAGTGAACAAAATGTTAGAGTTGTTCAGTTCTTCAGCATCAACTAATAGAAAAAAGAGATACAGGACGAGGTCTCTGCACTTTTCTATTTGTCAACTGATTTTACTTCATATTCTACTTGCTACAGCATTTTCCTGCCACATGGATGCTGTCTCAAAATGTAAAAAAGCAGATTTTAGCTGCTCTCGGTTGTGTTTTTTTGCTGGTCTTAAGCTCAGTGGTGAAGATAAAGCGTTAAAATATGACAAAATGTGCTGCACAGCAATTTTTCTCTGCAGCTTCTTTGCTTTTTTTATTATCTTTGCTGCTTTGCCCTCTTTGTGATGGTATCTGTTGTGTTTGGGCTCCCTGCAGGCTCCAGATACTTTTGCAGCAACTGAGCTGTGTTTGACCTCCATTCAGGAGTGACACAACCGTAGTTTATGAGCTGCTACACCTGTAAAACGAAAAAAAAAAAACCTTGATTCAGGATTTTTTTTTTAATTTAGCTTCAAGATCAGTGATTCCAAACTGGGTACTATAACAAAAACAAATGTCAAATTAAGGGAAATGTTAAAAAAAAACAAAAGCTGCTCATTTCATTGACCTGGAAAGTCATTTTTTTTTTTACTTTTCAATGACACTAGAGGGATGCAATTCAGCCGTGACTGAAAAAATGACCCACTGGTGCCAACAGCTATTGACCTATTTATGTCTTCAAATAAGTCTGTTAGTGTTGGTAATTCTTAGTTAATAGATGTCTTTAGCTGGTTTATTAGGTCTGCTTTAGGAATTTCTGGAATAAACAAACATTCAAGCATTGAAAGTGTATCCAAGAAAGTTTGTTAATGCAATTTTTATGGAAAGTTAGTGGAGACAACATCCAGAAACTCCTGATTAGAAGCTGCTTGAAAACCATCTCTTTCTTGGTTGTACATTTTTCTTAAAATGATTTGCTTCCTTTTCTTTTTCTCTTTCTTGCTGTGTCCTCAGTCAATATTTGCCACTTGTGTTTCAAAATCATTTGTCACAAAAGGTGATAAAGAAGTTGTTGGTTTGTCTGTCTCCTTAGAACTGTGTGTCTAAGATAGATTCATTTGTGATTTCATCAGTTTTTGAGCAATGAGCATGGAGGAGCTTTTCTTTTCTATTGTTAAAAATGGCTGCAGAAAGAACTTTGCAACAAAAATGAGTTTTTCATCATTCTTCTGCTTTGCCTTACATCCATTTTGCTCTGTATTTTTCTTCCCCCATCATCTTTGCCAACACAAAGAATATGTTTTTTTTAGTCTTTTAAGCTAGTCCTGAATTTTTTTTTTTGTTCATATAAACCAGAATGAACATTGACTATGCAGATGAGTCAGAAAAAATAAGAATCACAACTCGTAGAGTCAAGTGATCTGACAGCAGGTAGCGGGGAGCTGTATTTTTCTGGCATGATCAGGGCGTACCTGTCATCAGAAACAAGGTTCAGCGTGAAGCAATACGAAGATGTTCTGACTCACAACTGTTATTACATTATGAAATCTCTCTATAATGTCAGGGGGCCACTCTTCTCCAACAAAACCAGGACTATGATGCTGTACCAAAGATAAAGTAAAAAAAAGTAGAGTTTATAAAATTAAATTAATAGTAATGATATGTTGGGGCTTGTTTACTTTTATGAATGGATATATGACGTCATTTGTAATTAATCTTATCTGTGCTACCACGTTATTTATCTTAGTATGTCTCAGGTTGAGAGTTTGAGTGATCTCGGGGACTTTGTTCCTGGTAGGGCTAGAGAAGCCAGTTGAGGTTGGTCAGGGATCTTTTTTGGATGCTTCCTGGAAAACTCTCTGGAGAAGTATCTTGGTATTATCAACTGATGTTGGCCTTGAGGATGGACTTGCTGGAGGGACAATGTTTCTCAGCTGCCCTGAAAGCGCCTTTGGGCCTTTGGCAGAACAAACAACTTCCTCTTTTCCTTTCGGCATTTCCCTTCAGGGGTCGCCACAGGGAATCAGTTTCCTCCATCTAACCCTGTCTTCTGCATCCTCTGCTCTAACAACAGCTACTTTCATGCCTTCATCCTTGTCCGGCCAACAGTAATCTCATTTCCAACAGCACCTTGTCGGCAAACGGCAACGACAGCAATGTTAACCCCAGACCCTGGCTTGTGCCCCCTCAGGGCTACATTTCCAAAGCAAACAAACTAATATTGCATCAATGCAATGGATGGCAACCAATGCAAAAAAAAAAAGTTTTTCTGATTTGACAAACTGTTTACACCTTTTATGTATTTTTGCTTTATGTACAAGGAAAAACTGATTTGAATATTTTAAGAAAAATAAATCGGCTGCACGGTGGCGCAGTGGTTAGCGCTCTTGCCTCACAGCAAGAAGATTCCTGGTTCAAGTCCTGACTGGGGGTCTTGAAACATTGTCACCAATAGGGAGACCTTTCTGTGTGGAGTTTGCATGTTCTCCTCGTGCATGCGTGGGTTTTCTTCGGGGACTCCGGCTTCCTCCCTCCATCCAAAAACATGCTTCATAGGTTAATTGGTTACTCTAAAATTGTCCCTATGTGTGGATGTGAGAGTGCGTTGGTGTGTGATTGTGGCCCCTGCGACCAGTCCAGGGGTGTCCCCTGCCTTCATCCATGAGTTAGGGTTAGGCTCCAGCAGCCCCATGACCCCGAAAGGGGTTTAGAAGAAATGAAAAAATAAAAAGTTGACTAATATCATTAAAATTCAGAAATGTCATTTTAGGCAGAAGGCTGAACATGAACTCGTATCTAAAAAAACTTACAAAAAGTTTTTTTTTATTTTAAAAAAAACACAACATATAGTCTTAGTTGGCTCACTTTGGTCTGAGCCAAATCCTTACTTCTCCTGCTGCAGTGCACCATTGTGTGCATTTTTTATAAGTTTTATCAAGAAGTCAACCCTCCCCACTGTTTTCAGAAGGAGAAATGTGTCATGTCTCAGCAGCTAAATGAGTGGATTTCCATGTCATTATAACAGTTTGAGTCAGCAACACTCTGTGCCTCGTGATGCTCTCGCTGAAAAACAAAATCTCCTTATCCCCTGCAGGAAGCAAAGCTAATATCCTATATTTAGGTGAGCATTAGGGGCCATTACCCCGCAGACAAGGTGCTTTACTCTGATAGTTCTTTTGTTGGGTGAGGCACTTTAGCTTAAATTTTTCACGTACCCTAAAGAACATTGAGAAGATGCAACGGTTGGAGGAAACTATAAGAGTATTATGCTTAGAAGTGAAAACGACAAGGAACAGAAAAAAAAGTGTTCAACTGAACTCCTTGGAAACAGAAATCTCCATTAAAACTTTTTTTTTTGTGTGAGCTCTATTTTTCTTTAAAAAAAACTCAGTACATTCTTTGAAATGTGAAGTAATAGTTGCTGACTTCAAAAAGTAGAAACATTGATTTTCATTCTGAGGCTGCTGACTGGAACAATTATTATGTATTCTGATGACATTTTGATAACTCATGCTGACTCATACAATCATAACCAAAAATATGACATGAGGACATCTAGAGCACTGAGACTAGAAAAATGAAATACTATTTAAGTGTGTGTTTCTTAGTTTGTGTGCGTGTGTGTCTACAGCACTTGTAGAGATTGATTTATTTCGACATGTTAAAAACCCACTCTGATGAAAATTGTGTTTTTGCTGTTTTATCGTGTTCTTGTGACCTTTTTTCTGATCATGGAGAACACACATATAAAGTAAATTCAGCTCAAACATGCTTTTCTTA
This sequence comes from Oryzias celebensis, assembly GCA_014656515.1. NCBI lineage: Eukaryota > Metazoa > Chordata > Actinopteri > Beloniformes > Adrianichthyidae > Oryzias > Oryzias celebensis. Next base: position 3,567,678 of record BNCR01000011.1, on the reverse strand, counting down.
GTATCTCTCTATTTAAATTATTGAAAATCAGGAGCTGACAAAAAATACCCTTTGAAAAAGATCATTTTGGTGGTGTAGAATATATGCTGGGTGGGCCACAAAGTCCTTGCTCTGCTCCATTCTGATGCATCCATTTGCAGATGACGAGATCCGTGTTCATTTTTGTTTTCTCAGTCCGGGCTGCCATGTGTATGAATGGATTTCTCCAATATTGGTGGCAGGCTTTTTAACAGGTAATGCTAGGTTGGGGGCGTGGCGGGCTACAAGCTAGCGGGAGAGCATGTAAACAGAGAGCTCTCAGTAAATGGAGGGGGATGTTATGAGCCAACAATTGCAGCCACATCTCTGAGGCAAATTTCTAATGATCTCCTGCCACTTAAAAATATCAATTAGATGATTTGAGTGGGCCATTGAAAGAAAAAAAAAAAGTACGCGTTTTGTTTTATAAATATGGCATAAGCAGTGAGGCATTTTCTGAGCAGAGCTGACTGTTTGTTTGCCCCCATGAAAATGTTTCCAAATCTCCTCTTCGAGCATCAAACAGCTTCTTCTGCCACTGGTAGATTAAAGGCTGAAGAAACCAGATTTTTGGCCAATTTACCAAGCAGTTAATTTATTTAACAGGGGCCTTAGTTTTTGTGTGGAAGAGCAAAACATATCAACAACAGCCTGGCACCTCTTCCTCATGCTGGGAACCTGCCAGGTTACACATTGCTGTGTTACAACATCCCATTTAACAAGTTGTGTTGATCCACACAAACAGCACAGATAACCTGATACCACAAGTAATCAATAAGTATGAGATCAGAAATTCTGGTATCCATTCTCTACACTTCCACATATTAGATGTAATCACTGAAGCTCTCTGCTCTATGGAGGTGAGTGTGGTCAGCTTAGGTTTCCAGAGATTACAATTTTCCAATGAAGTAGCTGCGGACCCTCACCATAATACTACCTCCATCAAAGGATGTTCCTCTACCAGTGCAGCAATCAGAAAAAGTCTCCTTCACATTGTCTCCACACTTGAAGCCAACCCTTACCTGGACGGACTCGTCACCGAGCATAACGTTTGTTCAGGTTCCAAGGCACGTGTTGCTGATGCTAGCACAACAGGCTTGATGATGAAGGGCACTAATGACTGGCCTTTTAGCAGGAGTGTGCAAACAGGAGTGTGTTTGTTAGTGATTCTCTGGGCAGAGAGTCGTCAGCCATATTGTTCTGCAAACCTGCAACCTACAACAACCTACAATACCTGAGTGCGGACAAGGTGACGGGACAGTTTTCTTGTTAGTATATTCTCATTGAACTCTTTCTCTGACTTTCTCTGGTTGCAATATGTTTTAATAAATATTTGCAAAAAAAATTTAATAATCAATTTGTTAAAAGAATCAAACAAATTAGCTTGACTTTAATTCGTTATTTTGTTTTTTTTTTCATCGTTCACTTTATCCCCTCACGCGGAGCTGATGAGGTGGGTTTTTAACGGCTCTTGCGCTGCTGAACTTGATGATTTGAACGGCAAAAGTGATCCAGTTAAATGCCTCCAATGTGAAATGAGATGCGGCTGAAAACAGCTAATAGAGTTGGGGTTTGTGATTAGCTGCTGCAGTGAACTCTAGAGGCTGTTTGTATCAGCAGGGTCTTGCTGACTCTATTTGTCTGTTGACCTGATTTGATTTGAAATGTTTTTTGTTTTTTTTTTTTTATTTGAAATGGTTTATTTCAAGCAATAAAAGCAAGAAATAATACATAAAAAGTACAATCAATAAAGGTTTAAATAAAAGACATACCGAACATTGGATGATTGTAGATTGCTTGAAAGGGAGTGGAATGAAGCAAACTAATATGATCTCACCCCATATTCGCCAAATCATTTCCTTATCAGTATTCAGTTCATAACGTCTATTTAGAGCTTCATACCTTACCAACACAGATTCAGATCATTAAAACATTTTAAGCTTCAAAAAATCATTTGACAAAATGAAGTTCATAATATTCCTGACAATGAACAAAAGAAGAATTATTTCAGAATTCATCATAGCAAATGCAGATCAAGCATCTAAGTTTAGTTAAGTGGAGATTATTTTTCATTAGAAAAAGCAAAATAAATCCCATTTCCTCCAGAAAAAACCCTAATTAAATGTTATCATTATTCATTTTTCTTCCCTGAAACTATTTCTTGATTTTCCGTCACTGTTATGAGTCCTACATTAATTTTCCTTTTCTCATTTTCCACTTCCTACCTGTTCTTACCTTTAAATCTCTTTTTTATTCTACTTCTCCCTTTTTTTTTGTCTTGACCTCCACCTTTAAGTATTTTTACATTCTCTGCTGCTCCTCTTTGTTCCTGAACTTCTCTGGCACACATAGCAGACACAAACAAACTTCTTGAAAAACCATTTTCAAAGGCTTTAAATACCAGTTGAATGTGTTGACCCCTTAAAAACGAAAAATGAGTTTTCATTGAAGATGAAACAGAATGAAGGCTAAAGAAGCAAAAAAGTAACTCAGGAAAGGAATAATAAACAACAGTCTTGTAAATACGTGTATTTTCATGTGTACTGGTGCTAACGGAATTAAAAAAAATATAGGTGAAACATTTGCCTTAAATTAAAAAGCTTCATTTTTTCCGTTTCTAATTTTTCTAACCTTTTCTTCTGTTCTGATGACCAAAAACTCTTTTTTTTTTTTTCCATGTATTTTTGCTTTGGCCTAATTCCTGAGAGGGACCTGGCTGCAGACAAGATGGCGTCTGATTTCATTGGTCAGAAGAGGAAATTAGACAACTTACTCTAACCCCAAAGTGTTCAGAATTGCAAACGCAAAAAACTGTAACTGTTATGGTCACCAGATAAAATAAAGGGTTTTTTTCAAACGATATGGCACGGCCTTCCGTTTCTGGTTGAGGATATCCAGTTCTGGCCGTTGAAGTCTGCAGCCAGGTCCTCTTGTTACTCTACCTACGTCTGTGCACATAAATGCTGAGGAAAATGGCAGAAAAAAAAAATAGTTATTGTAGAGCTTGTATATGTTGAAACAAACAATAAGGCAGAAAAGTCTAAAACTGATGTCTTTTTGTACTTGGAAAAAAATGTTGTTTATTTTCCACTTTTACAAACTTAGAAATAAAAATAAACCGATAAATTATATTTTGAAGGTCATCATATTCTGAATCAAGACATGTGAATTACTAACTAGAATAGTAATAGTAATTTTATTTCTTTAAGCAATGAATCAGTCAGATGTTTTGCTACATCAAGGATTGGGAACATATAATTCTGTAAGGTGATTTTAAACTGAGAGGAGACGGGCCCGAATCGGTGCAGCAACCGAGAGGAATTGGACCACAACCAAGTAGTCCCACCCCCAAGGTGCAAAGCAGGGTGATACTCCCTTGTTACCTTAATGACTTGTATTGTAAAGACTCTAACCTGCCAAACCAGTCTATTTTCCATCTTCCTAATTGTTTACCTTCTCTGTTTGCTGTCTTCTTACTGATATTTTTGAGCGTCTTTCTTGGCAATAAATCAACCTGTATTCATGTTATGCATCAGATATATTATAAGTAATTCCTGTGTGTCCTATAGGTGGCGGTACAGGCAGCCAGCAGACCATTCTCCATGAGGAGCAGTGGAAGATGCCGGCTCTGCCAGCACTGTTGCTGTCGATTTATATTGTGGTCTTGCTGCTGACTATGGCACCATTCTCCTTCAGCCAGCTCAACACCCTCTCTGCTGTCCGGATGGGTAAGTGTTCTTAAAAGTATCAATGTTATCCTTTACAAAATGTGTTTTTCAAAGCAAACATTTCTTTATTGATACAAATTTGAGCTAAAATCAAAAATCTTTCTTTCCAGTTGTTCTGGTGGCTAAGTATTGCTGAGAAAATTACCCATGTATTTGGTATTTCTTAAAAATATTGCCTGAATTTAAAGAGGTGCCGCAATGTTAGCAATTCTAACTGCCAGAAAACTCAAGATTGGACTCATTCCTCCAATCTTAACGTGTTAGGCACAAAGAACTTACCATGATTTTGCTCCTCCATACCTGGGCTAATGCTTTTAATATCAACATGTTGATTTGATCACACGTTATTTTTGGTTTTCAAACAAATGTGATGATTTTCTTCATGAGTGAAATCCTAAAAATCTGTAAATCTGTCAAAACTTGAAGTGCTTTAATAATAGTGTATTATTGAGGTAGATGGTCAACTGTAATTGTTTTCACTATGCTCTGGGCTGGACTTTGGACCTTTCCAGGGTGTACTCGCCTTCACCCTGAAGTAGCTGGGATAGATTTCAGCAACCCATATGACAAAGAGGAAATGAAGGACGGATGAATAAATGAACGAGGAGACTGGTTAAAGTTTCCAAACTGTTTTAAAACACAAAAGAAAGAGCAACAGGCACACCAAATGCTCTTGCCTAACATTCAACTGGGTACTGTTCATTGATAAATCCTGGTCAAATAAACCCACTAAGTTTTTAACAATGGAATTTGAGGTTATATTTACACCATCCAGGGAGACTGTCTGATCAGATAGAGCATCTCTCAGGTATTTAGGACCTGGTATAATGACCTCGGTTTTTTCGGGGTTTAGGAGGGGGTAGTTTTTTGTTTGCTTCTTCTTGTTGTTTGCTTCTTCCCACTTCTTAATTTTTGTCATGGTTAAATTCAGATGTGTTTGTCATCTTTTGAGTTTATTACAGTTCTAAGCACAGTCCCAAACAACATTCCAAAGATTCACATTTTTCGATTTTTGCTTTAGGCCAAAACTGTTTTTGACATCTCATCATTACATTGACATTTTTATTTAATAAATAAACAGGAGAAAGCCATAATACCTTTCTCAAAAGAATGTTCCAAAAATCCATTTAGCTCAAAGAAAAACTGAAAGATAGCTACATCCAACAAAAAAAAAAAAATCTTAAATTTGCTTTTAGTTTGCCTCATCTAATTAAATAACTTTGTTTAGGGCAGAGAACCAAAGAAGGTTTTTTTGGTTCTTTTGCAGTGCAGTTTCTAACTGAAGCTGATATGGTTTACATTCATTTTCAGCAAAAGGCTAATCTGCTGGTAAAGTCCGATAAGCTCCTGTTTGTCTGGAAAAATAGTGGAAGAGGCCGATTAACTGACAGGCTGTCACCACACGGAGGTTACCTTAAAATCTTTAAAGCATTTATGGTTGTCCCGAACGTGCTGTCAAAGCAAAAACAAACAAAAAAAGATTTCTGCACTATGCCGAAAATGGAAATGCAGTTGATAACAAAATACCTGGTTCTTTGTGAAGAAAAAGAATGAAACCAGTAAAAGGAAATCATTCTCAGCAAGTTCATGCGTGATTGTTTCCTTTTAGTTGAATTTCTCTCTTCTGGTGCTTTTATTTAGTTCCACTCCAACACTCAGACCTAAAATCAAAACTTCAAGGTTTGTTGAAGAGTGGCAGGAAAATAGAGTGACTTTGGAAAGTGCTTAAGTGGTCCAAAGAAGGCAGGCAGAAAGTAAAGTGACAGCAGTGGAAGACAAGTATGACTTCAGCTTTATAAACTCTGAAAGGCACACAGTCAAAAAACTGTAAATATCTTGTTTTAGTTTTTATTAAATTTGTTACACTGGTAAATATCTGAATTAAATCAAACAAAAACATGTTTTTGTCTTTTTTAACTTGTATCTTATTTTGTTTCTTTTTGTAACTTTCCAAAGATAATGAAGTTGATGTCCAGAGGTTCTCTTTACCATTCATATTTTCCTTTTTAGGAGACTAACCTTCTTACTCGCCTTGATTTTAGGATGTTTGCTCAGAAACCCCACCTTACTCCCGTTCACTGCTGAGCAGCTGTTTATTCTGCCTGTCAGTTGTGGGAAGTCTCCTCTTAAAAAGCTTTTAGCTGGGTTTCAGGGCAGCAGGTAAGCTCCATTTGGTCTGTGAATATTGTGAAAGAGGCCAATTAACGGACTCGCTGCTGTCACAACATGGTGGACAACTTGAAGTATTTTGATGAATTTATGATCACCACGCTTGTGCGGTTAAAGCTTAAAATATGTCAGCACAACTTATCATCTAAAAGTGTTTTATGAATATGGCACGCTGATGGATGGTGGCCATTAAATGTTATCAAACTATTCTAGTATTGGGACAGTAATATAAAGAATCTTTATTATTTTCAAAAGGTTTTCTGCAGTATAACTTTGAACTTACCTAAAAATGTTCAAATTATTTTTTGTTACCCTTTTTGAGTCCCATTATGATTCCCGTAGGTTTATTTGATTTTCTTTAGAAAAAATGATGTTTCAAGAATGACAGGTGACCTGCTTATGAGAAGTTAGATTGTTTAAAAGTTCACAAAGCAAAAGTTCATTTAAAAGTTCTTTTTTTTAAGCTACCATTTGTGTTTCAATGGAAAAAATAAAAATAAATAAGGCAAACTCGTAAAACCAAATGCTGCAGTTCCCTAAAAGTCCACCGGAGGCTGGTTTCAATTTTCAACTGACTTCCTCATTAAAAAGTCAGATTTCCCCTTTAAAGTCAATGTTTATAGAGCACAGTTTCAAAAGCTTATGTTTATATTTAGCACTTAATTTTCTAGTTGTGAAAACTGCGAAATGGTAAATACATTTTACAGTTGTTGTGATTATTATTTGCTATTCAAGCTCAAACATCAGCTTCCTATACTTTGTGGTGCCCATAGGTCATTTGTGGTTTATGGTTGAGATGGGCGGAGCAAACTCAAGTCAACATTCCATCCTACTTGAGGTACTTATGCCATTCAAGTTTTATTGGCTGACAGTAGAAACGATGTTGTCGGTCGTATATGTACTCAATAAGAACTGATAATCTGGGATTTGTTTCGCATCATGCAGGTATTTCTGCGTCTGTGTTACAGTCCCGTTCATGTAGAGTCTGCTAGTTACTCCAAATACAGCATCTTCATCCGAATCGTCTGAATCTGTGACTGTCATACTTTCTGCCCCACTGTATCTGATGAAATCCTGTTTAACATACGTAATAGAAGCTCCTTACAGCTGATGATTTTTTTTGTTTGTTTTTTTAAACCCAACGGCCTCTAGTTCAAATCCCTGTTGCTTTAAACTTGTAAAGCCTTGGAAAGAAAGGCAGGCACTTAAAATGTGTACTGCCATGGCAACTGGGTCGCCTGGTGGTTTCTAATAGCTCACCTTTCACTCCTCCATTAATGACAGCTGAGGGCCGCACACTCACACTGTTACTTGTAATACATGCAGACACACACCATGAAGCATAAATTACTTTTGTGTTTGGTAAGCAGAGTTCCAGTGAAGAAGTAAAAGTGCCTCTTTGACCTTCAAATATGATATAGTGAGGAAGATGAACTGAAATAAGCTGGAAGCAGAAATGATGCCACTTGATGTCAAAGGTTTTTTGTTTTGTTTTTTTAGCACATTTGAGGTGTGTTTCTAGATAGCACATAAATGGTGAACATTTTAGAAAAAAAAAAGCTAAAGAAGTAAACAAATTATTTTTCTTTAATGCAGATATGAGATCAATCATCATCCATGAGAAAAAATGGACCGCAGTGTTAATGTGCGTTATTGTGTGGACACGTCACCCTAAATGTAAAATAGAATTTTATCATTTTTTTTATTTTGAAACCTGGACCCGTGTCTTGTTTTTCTAGCTTTTTGTGGTAAAATGGATGCATTGACAAACTTAAAATATAGAACTTGAAAGCTTGTGCTAAATTGTAGAGGGATGGGCAGGACATGCAAACATGAAAGAAGCGATATAACATTCCAATTGATTCAAGAGAGTTCTATTTTTTGTTTCAACACAATACAGAAACATTGCAAACAAATGTGTAAATTGGCCACAAGTCAATTAAACATCACATCTTTATTCCTTTATATGATGATTGTTGGCTGATTTTTTGACTGCCATACATAATCTTTGTATATGTTTGATGTATTTGTGTGCATTTTGAATGCACTGTAGTACATGCGATCTGCAGAGCAAGAAAGAAAGAAAAGTGAAACTTTCTCATTACATTCTAGTGTGATTGTTTCCTTTTAGTTGAATTTCTTTCTTGTGGTGCTTTTATTTAGTTCCACTCCAACAATCAGACCTAAAATCAAAACTTCAAGGTTTGTTGAAGAGTGGCAGGAAAATAAAAGAAAAGTACTTAAGTGGTCCACAGTGGGCAGGCAGAACGAAACATTGACAGCATGAGAACTAGTATGACTTAAGCTGTGATAAACTCTAGAAGCTATTTACAACCGTAACTACCATGTGCTTTGTTTTCTTATAAAATCTCTTCAACTGTTAGGCAGCCATTTGAATTGAACAAAAAAATTTATTGTATTTTATTTATGGTTTGTTTCCTTTTTTTGGATGAGATTATTTACGGCATCGTTTTTTGGTTGAATGAGCTCCTCTACATCATGTCTTCTCAAGTCCTGTAGGATGAATGCAAAGTTACATCTTCACATATTGTGCATGTCCTGCACAACATTGTCGTCACAGCGTTACATCACTGCACCAAATAATGCTCTTAGTAGTAAAGATTTCACTGCTAACAACACACTTTTTTGAGGCTTAGTAACTTTTTGCGCCCTCAGTTTACCTGTGAGTTGTTAGCTATCAACATTTCCTGTTTTAGTGCAGATCAATAGTTTGCAGGATGTTATTGTTGTGCTTTTTCAAATAGATGTGTGGTCAAACCATAAACATGAAAACAATAGACCTTTTATGTCTGACATAAAGCAGCATGAAAAAAATAAACTTCAAGGTGTTTGGACATAGTGAAATTTACTCCGCCCACCTCAACAACAGAACAAAAAGCTACTTGAGCTGCACAAGGAAAATAACAATTTTAAGTTTATCCACTGACTATATGAGAACTGGAGCGAGTGAGTGTGACATCATCAATAGAAAATGACTTGCTTCAGTGAAAATGAACCACCATGTTGGAGCCAGATGTCATCAGTAAGTAATGATTGGTCCCAACCAGTCTGAGTTTCCACGGCAACCACTTTGCCAATTAGAAGCGAGCTTTTTGGAAGTCCACACCCCCAAAAGCAATCTCAAGAGAGTCTGCTAATCAAATGTTTTGAACATTGGGCATGTGGTCTTTTGTTCAGCCATCTTATTGGCAAGCTTAAAACGTAATTAACTTACACAACAGGTAAAATGTCATGAAAAGAAGAAGATGAGCAAGAACATGTTACAAAAAGGTATCAGAGAAAGAATGGTCATTCTTACAAAGAGAATGACTAAGTAAAAGCTGTTTATTTCTCCATAAAAGCCGATAGGATTTTGACTTCTTTCAGACACAATCTCTGTTTGGAACACAGGTGGGAGGAGTCACTCAGTCCAGTTCTTATAAACAGTCAATGTGTTCCACGCACCGGCCATAAAAATAAATGAATAAATAAAAACGGAATGCTAAGAAACCACTAGTTTGAGCTCTTGTAAAATCAAAACAGCTGATTTATTAAATGAGTGCTTGAGTTGATTTCCAGTTCAAAGTAATCCAAAGTATGTTCATTTTTTTTTTTTTTTTTTTTGTCTTTCTGCCTCTATGCTACACAAGGAATTTAAACTTTCAAAGGAAAACCACTTTCAACAATATTTGTTTTTATTTAACTAGGCTATGGAAAGTGTTTAAAATAGTGCTAATGTTCATTGGATTCTAACTAAGTTTGAGCTGAATTTACCACAAGAAACAAGTGAAATATGTAAAAAAGAGCTTTTAGTTTGTTATTTTCCATTGCTTGACAACCATAATGAATTCATTCCTGTGATGTGGAAGATTCTCATTCTTGTCTCAAATCAGTAACAATCAAGATGACTAATTTAACAGTTGGTTACAAAGGTATCTAACTTCTCGTGTTTTACTCTTTCTGGCTTATGTGAATTTAATTTTTTTAAATTAAGTGAATCTATTGATCTTTCTGGTCCTAGATTGCACCTGTCCTGGATCTTTTACCTATTTCCCTGCTCTGACATTCCTGATTTAGCTCATCAACTCTCCAGAGACTTAATGATGAGTCAGAGGATTAAATCTTAAACGTGAAACTTTGGTATAAAAATGTTTTTTCCTCCATCAGTGCAATAAGTCACACTTGGATCCATGGTTTACTTTGTCATTTTGCGTTAAACAAACAAAAATTAAAAAAAGCATTTTTTGTGTGGAGTGGAGTTGAAGCTTCTCTCCTCTTTTTTAGTTCAGGCTAAATTAAACTGTTTTCTTTTGCAGAATTTACACGAAAGTCCCGTTCATTTCCGCTCACTGATCGTTACCCTTTGTGTACAAGTGGGTAACTGAGAGAGAATAAAAGTGTTCAGAAAATGTGAAACCTTTCAATATTTGGTCTTTCATCTGGATTTTACAGTGGACTCCATCAGATTGCACTGCTTTTTTATGCGATTGCATCCACCCTCAGTCCTGATTTAAACCGGTGTCACAGACTGTCTAAGATCAAAAGAACATGGAAAGAAATTGTCAAGTGAAATAATCATACACTTTATATTTCTGGAAGGCTCAAAAATCAAGCCACACACGTTTGACACTGAAATATGTTAATTATCCAGCAGCCGGTGTCCTCCAGTAACTAACAACTGTCAGGCATTATTTCAGGCTGTGCTATCAGTCACACGGAAGGAAGTGCAAGCCTGTGTTCATCATTAGATATCTCTAAACCACAGAGAAACATGCCTGAAGGGTCCTTCATCACCATAAAAGTTAAAGATGTACCCTTTTGACATGAACAGTTTTATTCTAGGTTCATGCAGCAGTCATTTTATACATGTTTGGACTCATTTGAATGGAATAAAAAGTTTGAATTGGGATGGAAAAACTCAAACTTAACTTTCATAGCATTCATTCAAAGATGGAAAGAGTCGGGGAAAAGATTGCAATTCATCAGAGGAATATCAAGAAAATAAAACGTGTCTTGCCCAAAATCTTCAATTTGAATGGTATTGCTCAAGCTGTTTAAATAAAAACTGGCCTTTGCTTTTCCAGATTCAACTTTGCAAAGAAATGTCAATAACTCAATAAATGTAGAGCTACAACTTAATGCTTTTACTCTTTTTTATCATTTGAAAATGTTTCTATTCACAGTGGAAATTGCCAATCAGATTCTGCCATCAATAAATGTGTTTTGCACATTTTTTCTTGTCAAAAAACAGGTGTGTGCTGCTCTGCTTTCAGACTTTTTGTTACTTGTGAAAATATTGTTTTGTGAGGAGTTGTGAGCAACTGTTGATTTGTCCTTTGATGATAGTCTTAGCCAACTGTATTTTACATTTACAACAACATGTAACCGTTGTGATAGGGTAGATTTTGATAGTTTTCTATAAATTAGACAATATTGAAAAAAAACGTTCTTCTTTAAAAGCTACCGACAATAAAATAATAAGACATGAATAATCTGGTTACATGAGGAAAATGTAGCCTGAACTTTTGTGCATATATTTGTGAACTACAAATGTATCTTTTTTTTTTTTTTTAAATAGGTTTCCAGCGTCCTAAGTTCAGTTAAATACGTACAATTATAGTATTCTTTAAAGTTTTTGATTCATAACTTTCGTCTTCACTTCATCTTTTTAAAATTTGCTAAAATGCTAAAACTCATTAAGTGTAATCATAAAAATGGACTTTTAATTTTATTTTGGCTGCAAACCAGGAAGTTGTTAAAATAAATTATTACGTTTCACTGTGGAACAAAAAAATGATGGACAAGCTTTTCACTGGAGCCAAAGCTCAGGCTGTGCTTGAGTAGACATTGGTTTGTTGTGAGTGCATGGAGTGATTGAAAGCTCCTACAGAAAAAAAGCAAACAAGACTGACAGATTTCACCAAGACCAACTCATTTTCTTTAGAAATATGTGGAAAGCTGTAATCACAGGTTAGATCTTTATCTCGAAGTAATTAAAAAGATGAGGATAAAAGAAGGCATGATAATTAAAGCGTCTGTAAAAATAACATTTCATCCTTCAGATACAATGGTGCCCAGTTTGTTTCTGTGGAGACTTTGGCCACAAGGGGATTGCGGTGATGTTGTGATCCCAGTTGCAAGCCAGTGGTGCGATTTGTTGAGTGTTATTTTCTCTTTTGTCTTGTCTTGTTGAATCTGTCGACCTACCTCCAGCCCCCAGAGTCCACACTTCTTCTCTCATATCACATAATGTCAACTACACGGAGCTCAGAGGTGGAATGTGACAACAAGCCTGTTAGTCCATTTTTAGAGCCGCTGCTTCCAGGGGTTGAACAAAATCAGTCCCTTTTGTCTTGGTTAAAAGAATGACTATGTTTCAAAATAAACCCATAGTGTGGCACTTTAACTTGATTTGTGGTGCTGCTTTTATTTTTTTAATGCAGCATGGCATTTCAACAACAATCGGCAGGCCAACAGGAGCTGCAGGATTTGGTCACCCGGGTAAAACTGAATGTGACACAGCCTTTGTTATAATTGAAAGGTTCTTCATTGTTTCCGCTTGTTTGAGAGCAATCCAGATTATATGTACTGGAAACAATAAGCTAAAGAGTCTCTTAAAAGTGCAAAAGCTGATAGGTGAGAGAAGAACATTGTTGTCCAGTGATGCAGTATAAAGATGTTGAAAAAAATAACCCTTTAGTGTCCTAAAAAGGAATCTAAAGTACTGGTTATCCTCACAGTCTTCTTCTTTTATTGTTATTTTCCTCATTGAGCCAAACATTCCATAAAGGATATTAATGTTTGAATCTGTCATCATTTAGTCAGTGCTGGCCACACTTTTTCAGCAAAAGCTACTTTTGAAAAGACCAGCTCCAACTCAGTGGTCATTTGGAAAAGACTAAAAGGTTGTGAGTTCGAGTCCAAGTCGAGTTCAAATCATTCCTCCCTGCTTGACACTCAGTATTTACAGGTTAGATTGGGGGAATTAAACCACCAAATAACAGCACATGCCAAAGTATATGTTTATATTTGTGTATATGGTATTTGCATACTATATGTATATCTGTTCATTTTAGGATGCATCCGTGTAAATTTGTCAACACTTCCTACCTCCATGCTTTTTTGCACATCAGACATGTTTATTTCTGCACAAATCGCTCTGCACATTATTACAAACATTTTTTTTTATATTTGCACATTTCTTTTTGTACATATTGACATGTTTCATATCATTCTTCGTTACACTTCTTTTTGCACTGGAATGGTCACTGCTCCAATGTCATTGTTCATTGTTCAAAAGACAATGGGAAAAAAGGCATATCTGTCTGTCAGTCAGTCAGTCAAATTGATCCGAAGCGCTGCAGTGTCTGAAGCTCACCGCTCCCTCAGGGAATGGGTCAGAAGCGGAGAACAAAGTTTCTCTGTCATTTTTCCTTCAACAGCGTGTTGAATCAGACCTGTGTGTTCATAGTTGTCGTGTCAATAGCACAGCAGCGCAGAGTCTGCTGAAATGGGCTTCTATTTGAGGTTGTTTATGAGCGACTGACCTCAGGTCAGTCAAGAATAAATAAGGCACATCAACAGTTAGGAATCTGACTCTGAACACTCAACTTTTTGAATTTTAGTCGTGAGAAAAACTCCATATCTGCTAGCGTGTGGCATTGAGGTTTGTGGGAACACGCATGTGCAGCGGTATATGCAAGATGTTCAACTGGCTGTTCACCATGTCAACCAAGTCACGTAATTCCCAGTGAGGATGATGATTAGCTGACAGCAATTTTTGAAAGAAAACATGTTGTTTTTGTTTTTTTTACTGTTGTTGGGTTGCAGTCTACCCACACTTCCCTGAGATCAGCTGTTCGATCGCAGTCAATATATTGGACACACCTGTCTTAAAGTTTAGGTCTAAAGCTGGACTTTATGTTAAAGCTAAAGCAAAGTCAGCACTAGTCTGATCTTACAATGCTTGGCATTTTAAGTCATTGTATTGAAAAACCTACTTAGTGACTGCAAATAAGTGGAGCAACACAAACGCCTCCAAAGATGGCTTTCACATCAGATTAACTGACTTTTTTCATGTTCACAGGAAACTAATAGGCAAAAATGTTCCTTAGATTAAGGTTTTAAATAATATTGACAATTTCTTGTATCTCTTGTGAATCAGATTCAATAAAAAAATAAAATACGTTTGACATTAATATTATGGATGTTTTTGATGATCATCTGCTGTGTGATTATCTTGCAGACGCTCTAAATGTGAAAACTCTCATTTTAAAATCTTTAGAACATCTTTGTTTCAGCAATTTTACACTGTAAATTGTTCTAGAATCCCAAGAATCAAAAGAAGTGGGTTTAAATGAATCAAAAGTTTGAAAAGGTTTGCAGTAAATTTTAAGAAAAATAGAAGAAAACTCAAAAAAAAAAAAAAAACATGGTCTTTGGTTCTCTTTGTGTTCTGCTGAACTACATAAAACCTACAACGTTCTTTTTTGAGGAAGCACAAGATAAATTGGCTTTTGCTTTTCTCTGAGAGATTTTAATTATTTAAGAAATATAAATCAAATACAGAACAAACCCCAGCAGCCACAGCAGACCTTCTCCTTATTAATGAGTCTCTGGAGCACATTCACTTTGATTTTTAGTCTTGTTCTGCCGTGTCTTTGCTCGCCACTATAATAGCCTGATGTCCACAGAAGCTGGGAAATGAGGATGAACTACGCTCCAAAAAACAATCCATCCAAGGCTCCGATTTACGTCCAATCTGGGCTTCTTTTAGTTTTGTGTCTTCTCTTTTTTTCAGTAGCGAGATACAGAAAACTTGAGTTTTAAAAACCAAAACCAGATGAAAAGTGAATGATTTATACTCACGAGGTGATAACATTCTAGCACCAAACTTACGCTAGTCCTGTTGCTGTGTTTTTCTTACTCATAAATCCACTTAAAATTACTGAACAATAACAAGAAATGTTTATTTTAATAAAAATTTTAATAAAAAAGTTTAATAAAAACTTCGTCTATTTTCATTTACCTTAAAGAAACATCAGCTTCCTCTCACCTTTGCCAAGTTCACTATATTTTACCATTACTGGTAATGACAGCATTGATGGACTTTTGTCTTTCATTTATGTACCAAATTCATTTGTTTTTTCTATCAAAACCGCTGTAGTTTGAGACGGGATTTGGTAACAAACATGAAATCAGCTCCTTCTGTTTTGACCATCAAGACTCCATCCTAAGCCAGGAAATCTGCCTCTGCTGAAGTGCCAACTTCTTCCTGGCCGAGAGCAAAGAAAAGCTTTTGTGAGGAGCTCCGGACCGGATTAGAGCGATGAACAAACACAGCGTGAGTTCCATGCTCAAAAGACAAGAGCCAATGAAGTGCTAATCCACTTCAATCCTGTGAGATTTAGAAAATTAAATAAAAAAAACTATCTTTAAGAATGGAGTTGAGTTTGATACCACTAAAAAGACTCAAAAAGCTTATGGTTCCTATTATCTACCCATTAGATGTCAAACTGTGATTACTGTCTAAAATTATGCAGAATTTGCGACAAGAGTTTGCTGAAAAATAACAACAACAACAAAAAAACAAATATGTGTACAGACTGCTTTTAAGTACTTTTAGAATAAGGGAGAGTTTTTACTGAACCAATGAAGGAGGGCAGTTTTAGAGAAGAGGCCAGCTCAAAGGTTTGTAATGAGCTCGACTCTCCAGAAACAGAGGTGGACATCACTAGGAACATCAGTCCTCCTCTCCATTCGCTTTTCTGCCACCACAGATGTACTTTCAGGACTTTGAATCTAATGTGGAAGTTGCAGCCAGGGTCAAGAGAAGGCTTTGTCCTGTCTGCCTAAATAAAAAGCTTGTGTGATTTATGTACCTTTTATAAATGTGTTGATGTTCAGATTGTACTGCATTCTGTTTTATGATGAACGCTTTAAGCGTTCAAGGTTTATCAAGGTTTAAAGCGCCTTCAGGCGCTTGTGTGGCTGTTTGGTCAAACAGGAGTTCCTCTATTGTAAGCGATGACACAATGGCAGAATGACAATTTAGTACTCCAAGAGCAAAAGGAAATTTGTTTTCTTTGCATTGTGGAGAAGTCTTTCCTTTAATGAGCAACCTGATCCCATTTTTCTGTTTTTTATCTCTGCATGTTTTGCATTTATCTACTTTTTATACATGCACTCACTCATATGCTCAATGTACAAAGAGTCATAGTAATGCTAGTAATGTTAGTTTGGTTACTTTTTTTTTGTAGAAAAACAAAAATGATTAGGATTCCAATTATCTTACAGCTAGGATAAAGTCTACCAAAGGATGATCACAAATTGTACTTTGTATTGTTGTTTTTTGTGATGGTGCCTTTTTTTGCCATAAGTCATTTCTTATTAACTTTTGTCAATTTTTCAAAAACTTTGAAATAATTTTTTTTAAATTTCTTATATTAAATAACCTACTTAAAAAAGTTAGGAAAAAAACGTCTCCATTGACTGTAAATGTGAGCTGGGCTGACTGACCCCTCCACCCTGGCACTCCAAATAGGAAGTGCCCTGTGGTTCCAAAATCCCATAGACTACGATAGAGAAACAAACAGCTATCACTCAGTCATATTTGTCACAATAACCATTCTTTCTCTGCTACATTAACAAGTTCTTGATAATCCTACTTTTTTTGTCTGTTTTGTTATATTGATTTATTTTTATATGGGTGATGTCACACTCGCTCAGTCCTGTTCTCTTAAACAGTCAATGGTTTAAACCTATATTTGGTTTAGCAATTTGAGCTATGATCTCCATCATGTCCCTGTTGGTTCTTCATACGTATTTTGGCTTAACAACTTCCTTAGAAATGTAATGTATATGGTGGAGAATAATGTAGGAAGATTTATATTGAAAAAAAGGTTAATTTAATAATAAATATATTTAGTTAAATTTACATTTATTCATAAAACATATAAATTTGAAACTAAATGTTTTTTTATTTGTTATGATTACCGGTATATGTTTTTTTATTGTATGCATTTGTTTTTATCAAGGTTTAGTATTGTGCAATTTCTGTTGAAAAAAAACTATAAGTATGATTTTGCTAAATTGATAATGAAGTTAGAATTTGATTGTCTTTTGCATCAAAATCACTTTATGTATCAAGTTTGTTTTCAGGGATGGTAAATGAGCAACAGTGTGCTTGGTTTTTCCCACACTTCCTCTGAATTTAGATGACCAGAACATAATGTACACGTGCCTGATCATCTTGAAGTGAGCTTAGAAACTAATTTAAGCACTTTTCCCTTTAGCCGCCATTTTGGATGACCAGTCTGATTGTGGTCGTGGGGAACGTCTGGCGCTGGCTCTGGCAAGGGAGAACATCAACAACAACATTGAGGGCGCTTCCCAAGCAAGGGTTGAAGTGGATGTTTATGAGCTGCAAAAGGATTCCCAGTATGACACCACTGATACCAGTAAGCCTCAACCTTTGCTTTATGCGCTGATAAACTTTCCTTTATGCAGAATCTGCTCAACATCCTGACATTTACAACAAAAGCTAGTTTCCGTCAGTGCTCTGTGTGCATGTGTACACGAATGAGGAAACAGATCAAATTGATGAGGCATTACACTTTATTCAACCAGTGCAGCAGGTGCAAATATTGCTTCAATGCTCAGTAAATATGTAAATTTGTGGCCCATTTACACAGCAGGAAGTGAAACAACCCTTCAGATAAACGACCTGGGGGAGTAAAATGTTCTGAAAAGGAATCAGCAACCCCATAATCTGCACCAAACCTCCTTACTGCCACTTACAAAGTCTTTTCTGAGAAGAGTTCTGAATTAGAGGAAGACATTTCAGTGGTTAGCATTTACACATTGTCCTTGTAACAATGCTTAAAAGCTTAACCCTGTAAAGCCTGAGCCATCAAACAATCAACAGAACATTCAAATTCCTTGAATTGTGAGACTTTATAGGTCCCTCTGAACAAACAAACAAAAAACATATTTTTTTATACACAAATTTCAATTTGTTTTATATTTGATACATCAGGTCACACAGTTCAAAGATATCTTTTTTTTTTTCTTGAGCCAACAAAAACATTCTAAGACCCAACAAAATTACAAGAAACGTGTATTTCCATTCCATTGCTTTTGTGGAGGGCTGACAGACTCATGTATCAAATATGATACGTTTGGATTTATTAAAGGAAAGAAATGTTTCTTTTAAGCTCTTGAAGGAAATATCACAGACAAAAATAAGTTCTATGTTTTTTTCGTTAGTCCTTTGACAAAGCTTACAATAAAGACTTGCATTTACAAAAGTACAAAAAGTCAAAAAAACATGGATGACTTGTAAAATCTCACAAAAATGTCTGAGTATTTGAATAACAATGATATTTATTGTCTAATTTTATTAGAACTTCTAAAAAATGCACAGATGCAAAATATAACATTAACATTTTTTTAAAAAATATCCAATAATTAAGATCAGCAGTTTTCACTTTTATAAACAGCATTCCCTCTCAAAAAAAATAAATAAATAATATATATATAAAATGAAACATCATCGTGTCATCTGTCTATTGTATTTAATTGTTTTGGCTCTGCAGTATATCTAAAATGATATTTCTTTATAATGATTTGAAGTTAAAAGGAACATGATTATACCTAAAGACCTGAAATCTAAAAAAACATGATTTACCTAATTATAAATACAATCAATAAATTTAAAATAAATACAAAAATTAATGATTGTATTATTAATCTTAATTTAAACTTCTAGTTCCAAAAGTGTCTGTCTTTTGAACATTGCTGCAACATGGGACATTTTATTGTCACATGGTCAGTTGGTGGGTGTAAGTGCCATTGTTTTGGTTTTGAAATTATATAAAAAGAGTTTTTCTCTTCATTTCTAATAACTAATCTTTTTCTAGTAATATGAATTTTTGTTTGTATGTCAGTAACATAAACCCATGCATAATATGAACACTAGAGGGTGCAGATCCATTGTTTCATGTTAATGTAATTCATAGAAGAAAATGTTTTGTCATAATTTTGTCAAAAAAAAGACCAAATTGATGAACGAAGAAACAACAGTCGTTTCACCATGTGTGGTGACATTGCTAGTGATCCATACGCATGAAACTACTTGTTGTCTGTACTGTCGCCCACCCCTAACTATATGTTAAGGAGATATAGCTAAAGTTTAAAAATAATGGCAGTTATTTTTAATGTCTTTTTCTCAAATAATGTGAAAAATTACTTTTGTAAAGACAAGCGGTGTGTTTTTTTTCGTGATTAAAAATATATAAAAATAATTTCATTTAAGGCTTTCTTTATGATTTTCTGCTGTTACCAAACATTATTTTAAGCTCTGCTTAGAAATCAGACAAACAGTAGACACCAGAACTGGGGGTTGATTTCAATAGTTTCAGGGGGACACTTGATTAACGGCAGCAATATGTTCATGTTTGGATCTTTTTAGGGCTCAATCAACAGCTCTCTGGTGACATGGCATCCATGGAACAGACTGTAGGACAGATGGATCATGGCAGCGTTTCACTGATTCCAGGGTGTTGAGTGTCACCGTGACCTGAGAGCTTGCAGCGTTCTGCCTGAGCAGCTGCGGCTGATGTTTATTGATCATGAACTGCAGCAACATAAGAGGAGACATCCAAAAGGACAAGCATTTATAGGCTCTCAAAGTGCACACACATTGTGCAAAAAAATAATAAATAAATACATAAAAATCTCTCCATATTTGACCTGAAATATAATTTTAGCTCCAAAGGAAAAAATAGATTTCTTTGAAAGGGACAAAGCAATCGTAGTTGCTTTGTTGTGAAAATCTAAGAGCCTCTAAATGAAGCAAAATGTTGTGCATGTTTGTGTTTGTTCAAAAATATCCCAATTTTTCCACAAGAACCCAATAATTCTGACTCTATAAACAGACAATCTTAACTTTATTGTTCCCTATTAGCTGTTCATTTGTGAACATTTTCTTCAAATTTCTAGAGATGAACAGAATAAAGGCCCAGAGTTTCAGCTCTGTCTGGATTAAATGAAGGCAGAACCAACTGTTTAAGTAAAGGGCATCTACAGTGTGGATCCTAAACACTACATAGGGTGTGCTCTAGTTTTTGGGTGGGTGTTGGGGCGGATAATTTTTATGTGAGTCATTATGGGGCAGAATTAGATCCACTATGTGCAGCATTTGGCCCATGGGGTCACACATTTCCCTCGAGAGGGATAAAGTATGGCTGGAAGGGCTTGCAGAAAGGTCACGATTCTTGTTATTCCTCAGCATACAGATTTTCCTGAAGTGGTTTAAGCCTTCAAATATTTATTTTTTCTCCGCTTTTCAACATACTGATGCTTGTTTAACCAGTATTTATGCATAACTTTAGAATAGTAAAATGTTTGTTTTGCTTATTTCCCGTTGTGTTTTTTTGAGAGATATAAAAATATATCTTTTTTTCTGTAAATTAAAAGGCAATTCAGCATTTCAATCATTTTGGCTTTTTAAGAGCTGGTCAATTGCAAAAACAAAAAGTAATGATTGTGAGCTAAACTTAAAAAGACAGCAAAAACACAATTGTCCCTCACAATGAGACACTGCTAAGAAGCACAACCATGATTACTGACACACTGAACTGAAAAAGGACCAGTGTTACGTCTTCCTGCTGCTGCCTTCCATCCTTTCATTCTGCTCACCTGGCAGGTGAAGCCAATTGTTCTGATCAGCACCTGCCGGGTATTTGAGGCAGAGGGCATTGGGTTTGGTTTGTGTCTTTTGGTTCCTCAACAGTCTTATACTGTCAGGTTTTTGTTATTTTCATTTGGGTTTGGGACCTTGGCAGTCTTAGTTTGCGGGCTTTGTTTCTGTTTTTGTTACAGGTAGTCATGGTCAGGCAGCCCTTAGCAGGGAGCTGCTGACTCTGACGGTCAGCTGTCCCCCTGACCTTTTATGTTTGGCCAAGGTTCCAGTTCCCTTTGGTTCGTCATTTTGTTTTAAACCAGCACTTGAATTATTTCCCTTTTTGTTTTTCAGGGCACAGTCTTTTATTTAATAAACTGTGTTCCTTTTAGTTCTCTTGTGTCCATCTTTCTTTATGTTGTGACCCCTTTTTCTCTACCCCTAGACCTGAGCCATGTTGGGGTCGTAACACCAGCTTCCCTCATATTCTTAAACTTTGTTCTTAAAATTTTTTCTTTAATACTTAAACTTTGTTTATTGTGCTATAATGAAAATAGATGTTTCTGATCATGGACAGAACAGTTTCGAAGGTTTTGGAATACTTAAATGACTGAAATGAACTCTGGTTTTCCTCCACCGTCCTTAGTGTGCCAGATCTTGCCAAAGGGAGTGGTGTCTGTGATCGGCCCGGCCTCCAGCCCTGCCTCTGGCTCCGCCATCAGTCACATCTGTGGGGAAAAAGAGGTCGGTGACATCTCAACTGCAAATAGAACCAGTTCTATGTGTCTGTGCAGTCCTGTCAATCAGCAGAGTCAGTTTGGTCTAATCATACTGTACCATTGTGTCTACAAAAGCCAGTACATTAAATCCTTGAGGGGCATAAACAACTTTATATGTTTGC
This sequence comes from Oryzias celebensis, assembly GCA_014656515.1. Taxonomy (NCBI): domain Eukaryota; kingdom Metazoa; phylum Chordata; class Actinopteri; order Beloniformes; family Adrianichthyidae; genus Oryzias; species Oryzias celebensis. Next base: position 3,546,179 of record BNCR01000011.1, on the reverse strand, counting down.
CACTTTGGAGCCTAATGATGTGGATAATAATGCACCAGAACATTTGACCCTGAGGGACTCTTACAAGCACTGAAAGCACAAAATGTTCCCTCTAAATCACAAACAGGTGCTGCTGTGATGCAGCCATGCTTCACGTAGTTCACATTTCAAAAGAACACTAAAAATTGGTCCTATTCCATTAATATTGGTTAATTTTTGCATTCATACTCCTGTGTTATGAAATCTTTATTTCAAACAAGACGTACAGAAGGTACATAACAGCATTTTATTAAAGCAGAAACGATTTCCAGAAGAAGTAAATTACTCAAGTCTAAAACACACATCACACATTTAAGATCATGCAAAATGGTGTTCTTGATCAAGCCTGTGGTGTGTTCACACTGGACAAGCAGGGAGGGGCTTCATCTTTCTCTACTGTTTATTATTGTATGTCTACCTCCTACAGTTGGATGAGGCTTGGGGTGGAAGCTGGAAACGAGCTTCTAGTGCGTTTCCATATTCATTGGATGCTTGAATGCTTGTTGCCAAGGGCAGTGTGAACGTAGCCTAATGGGATTCAATATTTCATATTATATTTTATTAAAAATTAATATTTGTAGTTCGTTCTGCCTTTTTTATGTGTGGTTGTAAATGTTTTTTTTTTTACATTTTTGAACCCCTTATTTTAGGCTTTGATTGAACCATGCAAACTTTTATACTTTATATGTTATATTTCCGAAACACTTCCAAAAAGTTATCTGCAGGAATGCTCTGGACCAGAAATGAAGTGGAAAATACACACCTTTCTTATTAACGCATAGTAGTTGGTGGCGTCTTATTTTTATTTACTCCTTTTATGAAAGTTTTTTTATGTACTTTTATGTAATTTTATGCTCTTTTTTTAATTTTGTTTTATTCTGAATTTTCTCAATTATAAATTTCGTTTTTCTCTCTTGTCATTGTCATGCGTTATGGCACGCTACACCGTTGAAAAGTGCCATATAAATGAAGTTTCCTTCATTCATTCAAAAACTACAAATTCATTTATTTAATGAAATTATTGAAGTTCTTTAATATTTTGGACTTTAGAGATACATGAAGAGTGCTTATTAAATGTTAATTTTTTAAGTTTGTTTAAAAAAGAAAACAAGTCGTTTGTGTTGAGTTGACAGAAATGGCTTTACTGTTTATCAAAAATAAAATAATAAATAAATATTTTATCTTTTACTAGAATTCAAGTGAAATGCATAAACCCAAATTCTCTAAGGTTACAGAAATCACATGTTTTTGAGATGAACTGAAGAATTGAAGAAAATATTTAAAAACAGACATTCAACATGTCAAATATCAACTGAATCTGGCAGTGCATGTCAGTGACATTTTCAGGTCAGCTCTCAGGCAGCACTTATTCTGTCTTTTTGGTGAGGTGATGACTGTGTGACTGTAATCTTCTCTTCCCTTTAAGACTACACCATCCTGGTGTCTTCAGCACCGTGGCGGACGTGTCTCGTTCCCGAGCTTTGATATTGAATGACTTGTGCAGATCAGAGCAAAGTCACTTTGAACTAATTCATCTTTTTGCTGTTCAGACTTCTCCAGAGGTCACTTTAGGTGACAGTTTACCACCAAGCAGCTGATTACGCAGAAAACTATTTTATAAAATATAAAATTTTATAAATTCATACATTGCAGTGAATTGTATTTCACAATTGAGTACAAGGCCTGAGTATAAGAGCAGTACGTATAAACAAGTATAAAAATACAAGTAACTAAGTATAAAAAAGAGATTTCAATCATATAAATGGCATAGCTTACATTATACACAACAATGACTGATGTTTTTATGGGTTGTATTCTTTTTAAACAACATGGATTTTCTTTCTCTGATATCTTAGCCTCCATTTCCCAATTTCATTTTTATTTTTTTCTCATTTACTTTGAAGTTTTCCTAATTCTAAGCTATTTATAGCTTATCACCTGCTTCCATGTACTTCCTGTAACCACAGCACATTATTTTCTTTTCCTGACAAACAACATTTCAAGCTGAAACATAAATGAGAGAAAAATGTTCTACTGTGATGTTTTTGTTTCATCAGATCCCCCACGTGAAGATTGGTCCTGAGGAGACTCCCAAGCTGCCATACCTCCGCTTTGCCTCCGTCACTCTGTACCCAAGCAACGAGGACATGAGCTTGGCCATCGGGTCCATCCTGCGCTCCTTTGGTTACCCTACAGCCAGCCTGATCTGTGCCAAAGCAGAGTGTGAGTCTCTGTCTGTGTGTAAAAGCTAATATTTGAAGAAACCTCGCCAAATGTATTAATTTAGTTCCTCTGTTTGATGCTAGAAGCAGTGGCATATCCATTTTTCTCTTCCACAAAATGATTGATTTCACAGCAGCTGTGGCTTTGTGGGAATTCTATGAGCTGAAGTGGAGACACTACTTTGTTATTCATCCTCCAGTCTCCGTATTTCTGTTTGTGCTGCTGGAATTCTGTGCTTGTGCTGACTGAGCGGATGTGCTGTTCCAACAGTCAGTTTGTTCACAACGAGCAGTTGTTCCGGAATGTGCCGTGTTCACTGATGTCACTCGGTGATAAATCTAATCTGAGCTCAGGTGTGGCCAGGAAAGCTTCAACCTGCTGAGGCCAGGTCTCTAGAAGACCTTTGAAACGGGTTTGTGGTATGTTAAAGCAAGACTTTAGCTGCAAGTTCTTCAAGCCCTTGAAGTCGAAAAGTGAAACCTAAGTGGGTCTGATTTGTTCCAGTACTTTCTTCAACGTGCTGGAGTTTGGAGTTTGATTCCTTTCAAAAGAATTTTGTCCACTTCAGCTTTGCATCGGCTAACGTGTGTGCATCTATAAAAAGATCTGCAAGGGCAGAATTATTTTGCACTTTTGCAAAAGCAATTGATCAATTTGAACTGATTTTAATTTCATCACCTACTTTTTTACTGTCAGTCTATCCCATTTTCATGGAAATCAGGCCGTCATGAGGCTGTAAAGCCTCCTGTTGTTGAGTTTCACTTGCAGACGATCTGTTGTTTTTCACGATGTTCTGAGCTTTATGATGATGTCAGAAGAAAGAGGTGACACTCTGCTTAGCTACTGAAAGGATTAAGGTGATTGGTCGATCATTTGTTAACGTTTAATATTATAACTTGGGTTTGTGTCTGATTGTGTGCAAGTGTGTACATTTTTCAAGTCACAAATATTGTTAGCACAAGGACAAACTGGTTTTACAAAAATAGAAATGAATTCTCCATCAGCAAATTGCACAAATGTTGCTTGCAGATGTGAAACTTGGAAGCTGAATATTATTTTACAATTTCCAACATTTCAAATAGAAAATAATTCCATGGTGATCAGCAAAACCCCTAAAGATTGTTACTTTTGCACACTAAACTAAACAATAAATATCCTTCTTTTCTTAAAAAGCCTCCTGTTTCTCACTTGAAAAAAAAAAAAAAAATTTTAAAACACCAATTTTCAAAAATTAACCAAAACCTCTCTGAGTCTCATATATTGTATTGGTCACATAAAACATCAAAGGGAATCTAATCATTGCAATCGTTACAATTTTATAAAGTACTCCAAAGTTGGTGTAGAAATAAGAAACAGTCCTAGACTACAGTCACATATTCCAAAATTCCACCGCACGGCAACCTAAATGCAAGTTTTTTAGCAAAATCAGCAGGGGGCCTCGGGGCGGCATTTGTAATTGGAAGGTGGCAGTCGCATTTTTACACGCCGCACGGTATCAGCAGAGGTTTTAAGAAAACATTAAGACTCTAATGTGACCAGACACGTTTTTTTTGGCATTGGCTTGCCGGGCACATTTGAAGGTCATTCGGTGGCAGTCCAGTGACAGGCTGGTGGCAGGAAGGCAGCAGCGCGATAATTGATTGATAGGAAGGTCTCCAAGGTGCCCAAATTTCAGACTCCAGCCACCCCCCGCCCCGTGGTGCCGTCCCACTGCCACCATCTACGGTAGCAGTGTGGGGACTCGATGAGGGCTATTGACATAGGCTGGGTGCCCGGCAATGACCAGACCACCAACAACAACCCATGGTGGCAGCGAACGCCAGTTTGATGTTTAGAGAGACGGCATTGACGCTGCACAAAACTCATGATGGTGTTGATGGCACCACAGAGACTCTGAGACCTGTGTACTGTAGTAAATGACTGACAGGCAGCTGACTGCCACAGTCTACATTGGTTTGCTAAATTTACAAATATTTCTTTGATTAAAAAATGCAAAAGATAACCAAAATGTTTAAGCATTTTTGCAGATTTTCTGTCCTGGTTATTTACCTTAATACTTTTGCATTATAAATATATTTTCTCAGAGATATAAGTAAATCTATCTCTGCTTGTTGTTGCACAAATTCATTAGTAAAACATGACTTCATGTATAGGACTGAGTCAAAAGTAATGGTTTCTTTCCTGAAAAATCATTCGTTTTTCAATTAGTTTTTGTTTTTTATTTGATTCATCAATAAAAGTTCACATTTTTCCATTTTGTTTCTGCCTCCAGTCTTTGAATCATGTTCTTTTTTTGTTCTGTACTCTGTAATTTCCTGTATTTTTTGTTCTTTTACCCATTCTTTATCACTCTTTCCGTCCACCGTAGTTCATTGTTTTTATGTGTCTCAGCCTTGGCCCGTTTATAGCAGTGTTTTAAAAGGCCTGTAGTGATGTCATAAAAGGCGCCATTGGACATTTAAAGCTTCCAGGGCCGCCGTGAGGACTTTATGGCAACAATTACTAGGCTCTCTTCTGCTGCTTCTGTCAGAAGTGTGAACCCAACCTGTTAAACTGCTGAGTCTGCTGCTGGAACTTACAAAAAGCAAGAAAAAGCTATTGAATAATACAGGCCTATAAAAATAATAGATTCTTTTTAAAAAAGCATTGTTTTGTCTGATTCTTCTCTTTGTTGTTTTTGTGTTTCACATTTTTCTTTATTCTTTTCATTTCTTGTCTCTTTCTTCTTTCCTCTGATTTAATTTTGACTTTGATTTTTATTTATACTAAAAACAGAACCTGCAATAGTAATTAATAGTCATTTTTACGTGTAGGATACTGTATCTTCTATTAATCTGGTGCAAAGTGCTGGTTGGTCCACTCAAAGCAGCACTGAAATTCACACTTCTACTCAGTGACTGAATGTAATTTCCACAACAAAAGACGAGACATTTACGCCTCTGAGACAGAATTCGTACCCAGTTTCTTTGGTGCTCCTATTTTCCATGCAAATGTTCTTCAGTGAGTCATTTTGAAATGTGCATGTTGCTTTGGAAGAGGTTTAAAGTGTCAGAAAGTTTCAGAGGGGAAGGATTCCCTTTTTTGTCCTCATCTTTATGGTGGTCTGAGCACCACAGACTAGATCTGTACCCTTAACAGCTTGTTGTATTAGTGCCACAAGGTTGCTGTCCATTAACCCCCAATTCAGGATTAATGGTGCAGGTGCGAGGCTTATTAATTCCAGTTTTAAAAAGCAAACATCATCAGAAATTGTGATTGATTTATTTTGCCCTACAGTTTTAGAGAGAAATATTGCTGCATAATTTTCAAAACATTAAAGTGCAAACAATTTCTTCATAGTTTCCTTTTTGTTTCTGCTCTGATGTTTCATGTTGGAAAATATGGTTTTATTGGTCACTTCATATATATTTTTATTTTCAATCTTCTGTTAGTATTGGAATGTAAGAGGTGAAATAAAAAATCTGATGTTTGAGTTCTAGTGTTTGCAGACAAAATGTTTATTTTCTAATACCCTCCACTGAACAAAACAAAGAATGAGCAAAGTTGGTTTATTTGCAGTTATTAATAATACTTATACATGTATTTATTTGGACAGGTGTTGCCTAATGGTCCAAAACATGTCAATAGACAAAAAAATGAGGTGTAGACTTGAATTTCTTACCAAGATGGTCTTTATCTGAGGATATTTGAAATTAAAAGGCCTCTTTAGGGTAAGACTACATTCTTAAGCATTTTTGGGGTTTCGATGCAAAGCCCCATTTAAGTTTTTTCAGTAACAATTATAACTGTTATTTCCTTATTCTTCATGTAAGAGTTTTGCTTTTTCATGTTTTCTACGTCCAGTTTTTTCCAATAGCACCTTTTAACCCCTTACATGACAAACAAAACCTACAGTGTATTCCAAATTATTATGCAAATTGTATTTAAGTGTAGAGTAAAAATACATTTGTTTGTCTTTTAATAAACTCAAGCAATCTCAGTCACCTGTGATCATTACTTTACCAGGTGAGCTCAATTAAAGGAAAATTTACTAAAGGACATTCCACATGATTAAGCAGACCAAGATTTTCAAGCAAAATGGGAAAGAAAAAGGATGTCACTGCTGCTGAAAAGCATGAAACCATTAAAGGCTGAGGAGGAGGCTGAGTCATGTTTTTGAGCCAGAATCATGGGGAGAGAGCTGATCAGCTCCTCTAGGGTCTGACCTGTTTCTGACTGACCACTTTCTCCTGTGGTACAAAAAGAAGAACTTCACTTTCTGTAACAAAATCATCTTCATGCATCTTCTTGAAAACAGTGCACCGTCTCATGCTGCATGAATACCTCTGCGTCATTGGCTTCCATGAGCATCAAAGGAGATAAAATGATGGTGGGGCCCCCATCCTCCCTTGACCTCATCCCTATTGAGAACCTTTGGAGTATCCTCAAGCCAAAATCTGTTGTGTAATAATGTTAAACAGTGCATTTGAAGGATTTTATTTAAAAAAAAAAGTTATCTTTTGGAAGTTTGTCTCAGTAACATTTAATTTACATTCTAACTGTTAGTGACTTTGGAATTATGCAAACTGTCACTTGCATTGAGTATTTAGAAAAATCATAGAAAAATATCATTTGCATGTTAATTTGGGAGGCACTGTTAGCGCTTTACATTTCCTCAGAAATGTTTACAAATGTTTTCAAAATGTTTGACAGATTTTATGTAGCCCGCTTTCGAGTGGTAGGGATGTGACTTTCCAAATTCCCAACAAGCTCACTCCTAATTGGCGAGAGTGTTTGCCATAGAAATGTTGACTCAGCCTAACACGGAACAATCAGTGCTTACTGATGATTTCTGGTTCCAACACGACAGTGCCTGGAACACAAAAAAATGCCAACTGAATTGGCTTCATTTCGTTGGAGCAAGTCATTTTCTGTTGTTGGACATCACACTCAATCGATCCAGTTCTTACAGTGTATACATTCAGTGGACTAGACTCAGATTTTATCCAGTCAGTTTAAAGAACGAGTTATACAACTATCACACATGATGGGGCTCATGTACTAGAATATTAAAAATAAGAGCCAATGCCACATGTGTAAACTGGAATCTGAATCCTGCTGTGTGTGGTTTAGAACCACTGACTTATTCAGGATATATGTTTACTAATAAAAGATCATACTAACAATCAGTGAGTAAAACCAGGCCTTCAATCAAGTGATGTTCATGCTCTTCTTATATTGCTTAAAAAACGAGAGAATGTTCTGCCTTTTAGATGCGAGTTAAAACCTCACAGCATCATAACACTGCCGTCCATGAACCTAACAACAACCTATTAAAACATTTTACACTACAATCCACCTTATTACACAGCAAAAACTGCTTTCTGCATCTTTCTCAGATTAGTTTGATGACAAATCATGCATTTTCTTGAAAAAAGGGTTTTATTAAACATTGATATAAGATTTGAACTAAATCACTAATTGATTTCACTTCAAGTAGATTTTTTTATACAAATCCATTGGCATCTGTTTGGAGACCTGAGATTTAAACCAATCTCTGATGATAGTAAATGGATGGGCTTTTAGCATAATCACCTTTATCTCAGTCTGTTTATTGCCCATTTGACTGCATATTACAGCAATAACTATATCTAGTGACTCAGAATCACATTATGGAAAGTTTTATTTTTTTTCAAATTAGATTAATGGTTTAAAACACAAGGTAAATATCCCAAAATTCAACTTGTATTCTTGGTTAACACACATATTTTTAGTTTCTGACAATATATGCCGACAACAAAACTTCACTTTTTACCCAAATCAAGACACATTTTTTACCCCATGTTGCCTGCGACAGACTGCTTTATTTATTTGTGCAGCTGAAGAGTTTTTTTTGTCTTTCTCACACTCCTCTGCTCCCCTTTAGGTCTGTTACGATTAGAAGAGCTGGTTCGCCACTTCCTTATCTCCAGGGAGACGCTCTCTGTGAGGATGCTGGATGACAGCCTGGATCCCACCCCTCTGCTGAAGGAGATCCGTGATGACAAAGTGGCAACCATCATAATTGACGCCAATGCCTCCATCTCATACCACATCCTCAGGAAGGTGAGTTTGTTTGTCCGCACAGGCCTGCAATGTGTGACATATTCTTCTAATTCGACAGTAATCTAGAATAATCCCGTCCTCTAATCGGTTTGTATCAGTTTAAAATGAACAAAAGCTTTAAGGTACACATTTCACACAATGAACTTACATGTGGAACCATCGAAACATAATGTATTAATCTTTACATTATTTTTGTTAAATATGAAAGATTATCACATTTTATTGCTTTTTTTAGTAGAAGCCTGATTTAGAGCAAAACATCAATAAATCATCAAGAAAACATACATTCAGCATTTATTTATACAGGAAAAAGCCTTAAACATGTGTTGGAATAAATAAAAAATCAACATCAGACAGCAGAGGAGACATCTATAGGGGGGATACTGCTGAAAATGTTGCTGCTAAAACGCTGAACTGTCAGTTCATGCAGAATAAAGTGTGAGGATGTTAAAAAGGCGATGTGTGATTCATGACTGGGAAGCAAAACAGAGGGTGAAATTATGGGATTAAGTGTGAAAAATGTGACAGGCTGGATGTTTGTGCATAATGCCACTTAATTTGACATGTTTACTGTACAATAAACTGCTGAGTTAGAGAACCACCATCACAATAAAAATGAAGCGGAGACTGATATAGTTTGTAATTAAAAAAGCAAGGTGATAGAAGGCCTCATAAATATATAATTTTTAACTGTTTTTAACATATATGTCACTTATGTGGACCTGTGTGTTCATCTACAGATTGACTAATTTTTAAAAGGTCAATATTAGGCGTTCATTGTAATTCCCTGAATTCAGAGGGACTCATTTAAAAGCAGTCAGCAGGGAATTAAAGGTAGGAAACTTGTGTCTGAACAGAAAGCGATCAAAAAAAAATGTTGATATATGTGGGATGATCTGGCAGAAACATGATATAATAAAAAAGGCAACAGTTAACATAAGTGAACTGATGTTCTTCACATAGCAATTACAACAGCTAATTACACTCATTAGCAGAGAGTAATAGCATCATATTTTTGTGAAGAATCTTTTTTTTGAACTCAAAGTAAAAAAAAAAAAAAAAAGTAAATTAAAAAAGCAAATGAATGAGGTTCATTTGAAAAAGACTAATTTATATCTCAGCTTCTAACTAAATCATATAAGTCTTTGGATTTTAAAATTTAAAAAAATATGTTATAAGGCAATTTAATTTAATTTCTTTCTTTGGCTGTGATGTTAAGATTAAAACAGCCCACAAGTGATTGTTTATGTCCATAAACCTGTGTTTATGTTGTGAAAAAAGTACAATTTCACAGAAAAACATTTTCATTAGTTTTTACCTTAATTTGATTAAGGTCTTGCGCTGTAGCTGTGCTCCTGCTGATGCTGACACACAGTTTTTCTAATACTTAGTTTATCTATCTAGCACCAAAATGATTACAGTTAATCATTTAACTCTGGTTACATTTTAAGAAGTGGACAATCGTAGGTTTTTTTTTAAGTTAGTTTTAGCTCTACCTTCATGTGCTCGAGCACAGCAATAACTAAAAGACCCACTCTGATGAAAAATATATTTTTGGTGTTTTTAGCATTTTCTTGTAGCGTTTTTCTGATGATGAGGACAAATAAAATAAATCAGGCGGAAAATTGCATTTCTGAGGATTTCTTTATTCAAATCATTATGAATCAGGAGCAGATGAAAAAAATACAGCTGTTCGCCCTATTCTGATGCATCCACTTGTTGACTAGTGTTCATCGTCGTTTCATATATTATAGAAAACCCAGAACCACCAGACTTGAGTACAGTGGCTGCTGTCAAACAATGACGTTGAATTGAGTTCACGTTTTTGAGAACATGAATCTGACGGGCAGCATAGGATCCGGATGCAGCATTTGAGAGAGATAAATAGGATGCGGCTGGGCTCAGTGTCTTTACCTCATACTCGCTATATTCCACTTCTATATGATCATGGACTGCAGGGTGACCCCAACCATCAGAAACAAATTTACAAAAGAATTAAGAAGAGACAACAAAAAGGCTGCTTGGCTAGCCAACCCAGCAATTGCACTATAATTTTATATAATAAAGATAACTATTTTTTTACATAAAAGGATCCCTTAACAGCTAGCAAAAGCTGGAATAAACTCTTGCAGTTCTTAACAGATGCTACAAACTTGACCACAGACAAAAAAAGAAGACAATCCCTCCAATAATTTCACAGATGGACTGCAGGGACATCTCTCTTTACAAAGCAATGGAGTTCAGTTTCACTCTGATCATCCTTTGATCTACTGTAAAAGCATTTCCCGGGTCTTTTAATTATGATGATGATGATGATAGCTGTTAGTAAAACAAAAAGCTGGGTTGTTTCTGCAAAGCAGCAGTAGTTCCTTACAAATTCACTTCTGAGTTGTTGGCACGGAGCAACCCCGTCCCCTCTTCCTGAGCAGGGAGCTTGTCTGCTCCTGATTCACAACAATTTTAATTAAAAAAATATTCAGAAATGCAATGTTGAGCTTAATTTTCTTTATATATGTCAGAAAAATGTCCCAAAAACATGTTAGAAACACAAAAACACAATTTTACTCATTGAGTCTTTAGATGTGAGGGATGAGGAGTTACTTCTTAGATTTCTTAGGTCCGTTTCAGATGATTTCTGAAAAGAAATTGATATGTGTTTTTCTAATGGAAATAAAGTAAAATGAAGTAAAGTCAGAATTTATTTGAATAGTTTTTGTTTGTAGTTTTTTTTGTATGAATTGGGATTTTTAATTTTTTGGTGAATATTCTTTATACAACAGGCTTTTAGAACAGTCTCTTCAACAGTATAGATTTATATTTTTTAAAAAAAAGGTTTAAAAACTGTAATGTGTCTTTTTCTCTGACGCTCCGCTTGTGCAGAAAGAATGAGGGGAACAAAAGCTCCCAGTGTGTGTGGAAGGTTAATGGATTAATAACAGAAGAAGTCTGCAGGCGCTTCAGTGTGAAGCTGCCAGTTCAAATCACCTCTGGCAGCAAACATTTGTGCTGGGAAATCTCCGCTGTCAGATCCTGGATGTAAAAAATGACCAAACGACTTCATGACAGACTGGCAGACAGCACAGTTTGCTGTAGGAGACCTGCTGCGGGAAAGCTTTGTGCTGGAGTCAAAAGAACGGTTTGATACCTCCAAGAACTCATGATTCAGACGTCTTCATTCTGTAAATATTTAAATTTACCCTGTAGCTCAAAAATCGCTGATTTACTCTAAAATTGTACTTTTTTTTAAGACAAAATTTTGAATAATAATTAACAAGAATGGAAGCAGATTTGCAATTCATTTACAGTTTCATCAGCTTGAAGGATTTTGACGTCCTCTTTTTGTTTTCTTCAGGCAAATGAGCTGGGAATGATGACAGCCTTCTATAAGTACATCCTCACCACAATGGTAAGAGCTTGCATTATGCAGTAAATCAGACACAGTGTCACTCTGCTCTACTTATCCTCATGTAAATGTGCCCGTCTTTGTTGAGCGGCTCCTTTTTCATGAAGTTCCAGAGGAAGGAGCTTCCAGAGCAGCAAATAGAAGAAGTGATGTGGGTGAAAGCCTGTCTGTTGACAAGAAAGAGTTTTGAAATCCAGTCTGAGATTTCTCTGGAGGTCAACCCATGTTTGTGAGGTCATGTAAAGGCTGAATGATTCTGGTGAGACATCAGTGTGGTGGACATGAAGCAATCTAAGATAGAACAGAATTGAGTTGTGAGCAGGAAAGAGCCCCACTGTGAGTGTAGTTTCCACACAAAAAATAAAAAATAAAAGAATAGCACTGTGTCGCACAAGATGCTGTCTCTACAATGAGTGAGCTTCGTGATTTGCTGCAGAACAGAAGCTACAGCCGATTGTACATGACAAGGAATCTAAAGAGCCCCCAGTGCAATTCCAGATGTCATTTTTAAACAGGCTTTTGATCCTAACAATGATGGACTACAAAATGATCTAAATGTAACATCTATTTATTTTAGGGATGTAAAAGAGACAGATGCGCATTGAAAAACCCATCTGGTTATGGAAGTAACAGCAGTATCGGTAGAAAAGCATGGACAAGAACAAAATTATGTTGGTATAAAGGTATAAAATTGATTGCGTAGTAATGAATCGATTCCTGGCATACTTTGTTAGTTTCTCTTCTTATATATGCCTTTTAATTTACATGTAATGCATGCAGAAAACATCCAGTCATAAGTTGCTTTGATTACAGTTGGCGGGACCATGGTGAGGGATGTGTGTTGTGTGTACCAAACATATAACTCTTTTTTTCACAGCACTGCGAACAATATTTCAGTAACACATAAGAAAAAAAAACAGTATCAAAAAAACACAATGACAGATTTTATGGTTTGAAGCTGTTATGTCAGATATTTTCTTAAAATTGAAATTATAAATATATATATACATATATAAAACACGCCACATGTGGTCCCCGGGCCATAATTTGCTCATCCCTGCCCTAATTTTCATCTCCTTTTTCAAGCATTTTTCTACATTTCTTTTCTTATTCTCATACAATCCTTTTGTTTGCTCTTTTTTGAATTATTTCCTTTTTCAAAATTTTCTGTAAGTATTCTCCCAGGTACATGTTTCTGAGACCACTTTATTTTTTGGATGCAGGCGTTTTTAATTTTTTTTTTTTTTTTTTTTGGGGGGGGGGGTCTATTGCATTCAAACTTTCTTGCCCTATTACCACAAACTCTCCTCTCCTCCTCATCATCAATGACCTGCGCTGATCCAGCCCCCTTTCTGTGGTCATTAAAATTTAATTCTTCTGCGTTGTGCCCTTGTGTGAAGAAGCAGTGAGGGCAATAACTCATTGTGATCTTTGCCTTGACTTTAAGCACCGCCACAGTCTTTAACAGGATCACGCATTCGGTGCTGCCAGAGCAAGGGCGGACTGTCATTCCTCCACCCTCAGAGAAAAACTTGGAAAGGCACCAAAAGGAAAATTATTCTAACACTTCACCACGACCGTAGCCGTTTATTCACCTTCACAGCCGCCCCCGACCTACCTTTAAGTTTGTATTAAACATGCTCTGCTGACTGTGAAAAGACTCGTGGATTTCAAATAGCTGAGTCCACAAGAGGCCACAAAATGTTGGACTTTTTTTTCATTAAATCACTCGCACTGAAAAGATTTCCAGGCCTTGTTAGACCTTTTTCCCGACCAGAACTTGTGGAGCTTTAAAGAGAGAAATGTACTGAACAATAAAATGAATAATACAATCCACATTCACGAGGTAATAACTTTGTTTTTTACCAGTTGCCATGGACATGTGACACAAGTAAAAAAAACAGAAATCAGTTTACAATTAACAGCAAAAATCAAAGTATTTTCTAACACAATCATGTAATATCACAATTAGATTTAATCAAACTTACAGAAACCATGTCAAACTCAATTTGTGAAAGAAAATGTAAACTAAACAGAAATGTCCTTGACCCAATCAGTCCCTGCAGTTTAATTATTCGATGTTATGTTGATGATGTGCTGAAGTAAGCTTAGCTTTACAATGATGAATACTCTTCTGTGTAGTTAATCTAACATTATTTGGAGGTCAAACCACTCATGTTTCTATCATCGGTCTTTAAGAGTGTATTCTTTTTGTTGACTAAGTTTCTCAATGTTTTGCAACATTGTTAGATCCAGAAAAATGTTCAGAAAACAGCAGACAAGGCTAAGGTACAAACAGGTAATCCAACTACCCATGGATTGACTTATTTATACTTGTACATCTTTTCTGAGGTGATTTATTTGTAGTGGATAAAGAATATTGGCATCTGAAATGAATATAACATTCACTATATATATCTCTATATAAATAAAACGCTGTATGTAACTGCTGTCTGTCAAAGCAGCAAAACATTTTTTTCTGTGAGTAAAAACCAGTGACAAAATTCAAAAGCCCATCCTCTTGTAGTTTGACAGTGACAAAAACTAGTGCATTAAGTGGAAACTATCTCTTATTCTTTGAACATAGTTTTTTCTTTTTTTATTTCCAAAATAATGACAATGACTGCCAGTCTACATCTATAAAACTTTAAAACAATGTTCCTAAAACTGAATCAAAAATCACAATATAATTGATTTTTTAAATCAAGTTTTTTAACTGTAAAGATTATGGAGCAAAATGATTTGGACTCTTTTGAATAATTTCCTTCTTTCTAGATCCTAACACTTAATGACACAGAAATCTTCACTGTGCTGATTTTGAAAAAAAGTTTGGAACGGTGTGGAGCAAAGATGGATTAAAAAACAACTTCAAACCTGGTAGAATATCTTTAATGTCTAAAATCAAATGTTTGAAATCTTTGCAAGTATCAAATAGTTTGCAGTGTTTAAGCCTAGGAATGAGAACTTTTCCTAAACCTTTCGTTTTTAACCAATCCCGAAAATGTTACCTCTATTCCTCACAGGTTAAGCGTGTGCATGAGTGACGCTGAGTTGAAATAAAAGCATGTTTTATTCACAAGGTTGCCGCATCTTTGTGAAACGCCATTGCAGCGTTTGCTTCCTGCACTGCGGCCAGCCAGCCACTTTTGTCACCGCTGGCACTCTGACAGCCTGACAACCAATGTGGCCGCTGCAGAAATTGATTTGGCATTTGCAAGCCCTACAGCAACAATAACAGCAACAGTTTGGGACAATGTTTTGGAAATAGGAGAAATAGAAGGAGGAGGGTATCAGGGAAATGATTATGCCGGAAAAGCCTTTACTAGCTGAGCAAACAGCCTGCTTCCGGATGCAGACTGTTAACCTAAAGGGCAAAGCTGCAGCCTTGATGTTTATGTAAAGAAAAGCGTTTGTACTCTTGACAGACGCTGCCTCTTCAGACAGAACAGATTGTCTGCCAAAACATTTTACAGAGCAACAAATGCCCGTGATGACAGCCTGCCTGTCCAATGCCGGTGTCAGACTGATAACCACCAAGCAGCAGTCCTTTTGAATTGAAATGCTTTTACTGTGCACAAAACAATGAAGCGGGTGTTTGTCAGAAGTGTTGAGTGATATGAACACGTGAATTTGACTGAAAAGATAACAAAGATATCCCAAAGCATCCATATCTTGCACAAGCTGTTTGGTTTAGATCTATGACTGCCAAGAACTTTTGAATGTTACATTCAAAAATGGTGCAAAATGGGAAACATTGAAGTTGTTTGTGGAGTGTCCTGTACACATAAAAAAAGGAAAAAACACAAAAAATGTTGACAAAAAATAAAACAAAAGGAAATGTGAGATATTTTAGCATTCAAGAACTTAAAGTAAATGTTTGCTGTTGTGAACAGACACAGTTCTTTCCCTCATGCTACGGTCACAAATACAACTGCCTCTGCGCAGTGGGGAAGCAGCGGCAGAAACTTCAAGATTTCATGTCGGCACCTGGATTTTCCTGAAAATCGTTGGTGTGGTCATGAATGTAGATGGCAGCAGTCAGGCATGCTGAATGGCTCGCTTTTGATATACACCTGTGCTATCAGGAGGTGGCACTTGATCTGGACGGCCGCAGTCCGGAGACTCATTGAGTCAGAGCTGCTGCCGCCCTGTGGCCCTCCAGCTGTCGTTCGATTTCATAATGGCGTCATTCCCGTCTGTCACTGAAGAAAAAAAGATGAACTGGCACCGCACAACCTAAAAATGTCCCTGGGCATCCACTGACCGGTGTCAGCTTTTAAAGAAAAATCTCCAGTCGCCGTAAAGTTTGAACTTTTTCTTAAAACCTTTGCGGCTACAGTGCGACTTGTAAAGATTCAACTGCAGCCCCCAATTACAAATGCTGCCGCTTGGCCACCGGCTAAATTTGCTGAAACACT
This sequence comes from Oryzias celebensis, assembly GCA_014656515.1. Classification (NCBI taxonomy): domain Eukaryota; kingdom Metazoa; phylum Chordata; class Actinopteri; order Beloniformes; family Adrianichthyidae; genus Oryzias; species Oryzias celebensis. Next base: position 3,530,033 of record BNCR01000011.1, on the reverse strand, counting down.
TGCATTTAGTAGGCTGCTATGCGATGACATTTTGGGATATGTGACTGCAGTCTAAAAAGAACAATATCTCACATGTTCCTCTTCACAAAGACATTTGCAGTGGTCCCTCGTGGTTCATCTTTTGTGGCTTCGCTGATTTTTTTCAGTGCAATTTTGCACATTTTTTAGTTTTTATTTTTTCCAGCACATTATCCTAAATGGCTGTGGAACTTGTCAATCAGTCTCTTCCTCCTGCGCAGAATGTGCTCAGTTTGCCAGATTTACATAAATCATTGATCGCGATCAGATATTTTTCATTCCATGATACTGGATTTCTTTTTCTCCAAAAGTTTAAACTTTGAGAATTTAAAAAAAGTGTCAAAATGTCCATGTCTGTCTGAGAAAAATGTAAAAATTGTTACAGCCTTAAAAACATCTGTAGTCCTCCTTCAGATTTCACCAATCACAGATTATTTTTGGAACTAGGGAACACTAATCATACTTTTGAAATGTAGTTATTCTAAGGTTTACTTCATTTTCTGCTTGTTTTGATTAAAATAGTCTAGAAATTGGTAAAAACAAAAAGCAAAGCAACCATAAATGTGTTTAAATTGTTCTTTTTTAATTTTGAGGCTGAATTGCTATCTTACTGAAGTTGAAGGGTTTGTATCCTGAACAAATGGCTACAGATTTCTTAATGGGACAAGTTCCCCTGCTTGATCTGTCAATAACACAAAAGCCCGCTTGGACATATGAGTTAGCCCAATCGTGGGCGTAAACAGGTGTATTATGGATCAGCAGGCATTTGAAGCAAACGCATTGGCACACCAATCCTTCATTGAATGACTGCAAAGCTCAGCCAAACGACCACATTGAAGACCTTAACTTCCAGGGCATCCAGAACAATCTTTTCAAAGAGGTTTGGTCATCTGGCAAGAAGCCAATCTGGATGCCTTCCTAGTAAGGCGTCAGGGGCACGCTCATCTGAAGCCAACCTCCAAACCGGCAGAAGAGGATGGGGCTCTGCACTGGTCTGGTACTGTGTTAGTATGCTCCTGGAGGAGGTGACTGGCGAGAGGGAACTCCAGCCCCATGACCTGAACCCTGGCCAAGAGGTGGATCATGGATAGATGGAGGAATTTTTACTTCAGGGAGAAAACTGTTGCTCTTTTATATGTGTGACCCTTTGGCTTTGAAGAAAAATACGAATATTTTAATCAATACTGACTTTGTTGATTATCATTTAAGTTTATTATTTTTAGATGAGAGCATATTATAACAGAAAAATTAACTCTTTTTAAACTCTTGACATTACATTAAATTAAAAAGCCTTGTGTGCCATACTAATCGTCCAAAATACACAAACGATGGCTAACTCTTTTATCAGACCTTTTTGTTAGAATCAGAGTAAAGCACATATTTTTATCTTCTGCTGAACAACAGTAGATTACTTTGTTTCTGTTCTGAAGTGAAATCTTAAATTGTAGAATTGCAATATAAGAATAATTAGTGAATCTGCTGCATTATGAGGATCTTTTGACATAGAGTGTATTTTACTTTGAAAGGAAAGCCTACATGCCGCTGTCAGAATAAAATGAATCCATATTGTTCTATACTAAAAAATAAGTAAGAAACGGGACAAAATGGCTCTTTTAGCGTTAGGAGTTGCACGACCCTGGCTTAAACTAATGGTTGGCGGTAAAAAACCTTTAAATTCACCAAAATAAGAGCCAAAAACAGTCAAGTGTGTGGGGGCTTCATTCAGGGTTTAATCATATTTGAATACATTTCAAATCAAACCACTGGTTTGGAGCACATCATGAAAGTTGTGGGTGTATTACTTTGCACAGACATGTTCTCCCTTCAGTTCCTCACAGGTTCAGTTGAATGTTTCGTATTAACATCTGATGAACCCAGCGAGCGGCTGAGTAAAAGTTGAGCTCAGGGTAGTCTTCTTCAAGGACTATTTGAGGTTTTATGAAAAAATTCAGCTTTTGAAGTTCATCTTTTTTTCCTTCACTACCTTGCTCTGAATTTTAAAATTGAACTTGATATTACATAACCTGCAGAGGAAAATGTCGTTTTAGACTACTCTCTTGCTATAGACGTATCTTGTTTTGTTTTTTCTTTTATGTGTGTGCTTTTTTTCATGCCTTGTTCTCTAAAAACTAATTTATTGCCAGACTTGGTCTTCAGCCATGCTGAAAAACTTCAAGTTGTTTCTCCATCATTTTGTCTGACTGCAGGATTTCCCTCTGCTCAAGATGGACGATGTTGTGAATGATCAGTCCAACATTCTGGGCTTCTCCATGCTGAACCGCACTCATCCTTTCTTTTCGGAGTTCATTAGGAGTCTGAACCTTTCCTGGAGGGAAGGCTGTCACATCAGTCCGTACCCAGGACCAGCGGTGGGTTGTCTATCAACTTTCCATTCGATTAGCTGGTGACTATAAAAAGAAAAAATAAAGATGCAAAGAAAATGATTATGTGGGGAACCACTTTGTTTTGTTTGGACTAAATCAAGATGACGGGCACTTTGGTCAGTAATAAACAGATAAATCCTTTTTGAAAACTCAAAAAACTAAAATCAAACTTTACAAAACCAAAACATAATAAAGCTGAAACACAAAAGACATATTACAACTAAGAAAAAGCAAACCAAAGAGGCCAACAAGGCTGGATGACCATCAGTGAATCAATTCATTTACAATAACTCAAAAAACAAATGGAATTTTCAATCACATTTTGATGTAAACAGGATTAAACTGTATCAAGGAGAACCAAAAAGTCTAAACCAAAGACAGAATCCCTCACGCACAACCATGTCTTTAAGATGTCAACTTCCGTCAAGTTTCCACTTGGACTCAGCTGATATTTATTGATTTTAATATTAATTTAACAATGAAAAACCATGGTCAAGCCATAAAAATGTTAACCGGACTGGAGATCTCTACCATCATCTACAGGATTTCAAAAGGATGAAGTTGAACAGTGTAAAGGGACGGTCATCATGAATGGAAATTACTCAACAACGTTTCAATAGTAAACAAAATAAAGTGAAATGAGGGTTTTGTTGACTTCACTTACATCCTTACAAATACACAAATCTAAGATCTATTAAAGTGAAAGACAACTGAAAAAACAGTTAACGACATGCTTGGAAAATATAGGACAACAGAGAAAAAGTCAACTTGGAGCATGAGTTACTGTCACATGATGAATCAATCCTTTATGGACCAAATCAATATAGTTTTTCTTTCTCACTTGATGGATTAATATCTGCGTTTCAGTGGAAAAACAATTCTCACACGAGAGTAAAATATTTAATAACTCATTAGGGTCCATAAAAAGAATATGAACAATAATCTGGGATTATAAGTCTATAGTCAATGAAGCTTAAAGTTGCATTTCAGAGTACCGGTGTTTCTATTCTAATCGATGTGAATGAGGAGCAGACGAAAAAATGCATTTGTAAAAAGAAAAAAAAACCCCAGTGATGTAGAAAAGTATTGTTTCCCTAACCTACCAACCAAGTGGAGTTTTAGTGGAGAACAGACCTGCTTTTAATGTTAATGAGTGATGATTCTTCAAGAATTTAAAGCAATCACAGATGTGTATGATTTATGAAAGTCATGAGTTTGGTGTGAAGGGACAGATACAGGTAGAAGAAACCTCACTGCAGTGGGAAACTGGTTTTAGCAAGTGCTTCTGAGCGCATGCAGTAATAACCATAATAGAATCACGACTGTTTTTACTGCACCGTAGCCTGAGGCTAAAAAGACCACTGACATCCAGCATCGTATTGATTTTCAGCCTTGTCACTTGCTCACAGAGATATCCCCAGACTCTATATCTTCTATATTAATATCAACAAAACACAACAACAAACAACAAAACTTTCTAGCATTGTGAGGTTCCCCTGACCCAGTGTGCAGCCCGTTAACCGAATTAACCTTTCTTATATCCAATTATGCCTCCAGTCTGCATCTAATGAACCAATTAATCCAAAGTAAATGTCCTCCAGGTGTTTTTTGTATTACTTACCTCAGCCTTCTGTTAGGGGAATGACTGCCATCAGTTTAAGATTAGGGAACACTTTCCAAACTCATAAATTAAAAATGATTTTGTGATTCTTTTTTTTTTTTTTTATTACCAAAAAAATCAATATTCCATTCACAAATCACCTCATTTTTTAAATAAAAATGACACAACTTGGTACACAGGAAACCTTGGTTTGATTCCCGGGGGGCACAATGACCCTTCATGCTGCTGCCTGAACTATGTAGCTACAAGGGGGCCCAAGTCTCAGTCTCCCTGTGCTGGTCCCCAGTCCGGGAAAACAAAAAAAGATTGTGTCAGGAAGAACATCTGGTGTAAAAATCTCTGCCAAACCAAACGTGAAAAGCAGTGAAAGCTGCTTTGGTGTGGTGACCCCTGAAGGGACAAGCCAAAAGATGAATAACAAATAATTGCCAAACATTTGTGAGTTTTTCTTTCTCTTTATTTAAAAAATTTAAAAAATCTCATATTTTAAAAGAGCACGACTCATTTCTTGCAGTTTTTTTTTTTTTTTTTTTTTTATTTATTATTTGTTGTCATAACTGTTTTCAAAGTCACCAAAGGAGATTTCCAGTGTAAAGTGAATTCAGTGTCACATGGGAGTCAGAAAAGAACAACAAAAAAAAAAGCTAAAAAAAAAACAGCTGTTGGATCAGACGTGTTTTTGAAAGCCACCAATTATTTCCCAGACTTCCTGCCTCTGTTTCCCCTCATCTGTCTCTACTCAGACTGTAAGCAGTTTAGTCATTCAGCCCTGAAAGTAGTGACGCGTTGAGAGCTGCAATCACACCTATACATCTGTCTTTTCTTATCAGCCTTCAGCAGATGAAGCAACTCTGTCGCCGTGCAATTTATCAGATTCCCTGAGAGCATCAATTTGACTGACAACTGACCAAACAGAGCAGAACGTAAACTCAGATAGCATCACTTATTTCTATGAGCTGAACGCGGCTGATACGGAAAGTCCTTTTGCTCTCTTTTTCCTGCTGCTTTATCCTCCTTTCCTCACCAATGATGCAGCATGACATATTATTCTTTAGGTTTACGGATGTCTTCTTCATTGCTTTTTGACTTTTGCAAAAACACAAGTTTTTCTTTAAGTTCAAACTTCTCTGCAACTTTAAAAGACACATTTTTTGGACAAAACTACATTAAGCAACCACTGTGTGATTCAGCCGTATGCACACAAAGCACTTTAACTTGGTGGAAGCAGGTTTGATTTGTTGAAATGTAGTCAGTTCCATTTGAACAGTTTGAAGTAACTCTTTTTTATGTCATATCCAGCTGTCATCAGCATTAATGTTTGATGGCGTTCATGTGGTGGTCAGCGCCGTGCGGGAGCTGAACCGAAGTCAGGAGATCGGGGTGAAGCCACTGAGCTGCACCTCCCCGCTCATCTGGCAGCACGGGACCAGCCTCATGAATTACCTACGAATGGTACACACACACACACTGACCGACCAACAAGTAGACACAAGAAGTCTCCCTTTAACACAAGAGGTCCTACCTGCAGACATCATCAGCTGAAACCAGAAGTCCTCGACTGGAACCGAAAGTCTCCCCGTATCACTTTAAAAGAACTTTATTTTAACGGGCGACTGTAACAGCTAAGGTTTTTCCCATTTTAATCTTTGCTAAAATGTTTATTTATTTATTTATTTATATATTTATCACAATTCTCAGACAGTCTTAGCATAGTTTGATAAAGATTTGGTGCTGATTCACAATTAGCTTCTCTTTTGAGTTCCAGCCCAACATGCATTGGAGTATTTTTAAATGCAATTTCCCTTTTTTCCTCCATTGTGATCCCTGAAATGATCTGATAAGATGTATTAACTGTAAAGAATATTTTAGCTTTTTCTTTGTTCACTTCTCGGGCTAAAAGACAAACCCGTTTTGACATGACAAAAGTATCAATTTTTAGTGTAAATTTTATCTGAACGTCATTGGCAGGAAAAGACTCTGCAAGAAATAAAAACAAAATGAAGCGACTTGTTTGAGGTAATAGTTCAATTTCACTATCTATCTCATTTGGTGCAGCTTTCATATCTTTTTTCATTCATTTCAGTCAAAATGTTCAAATAGGCTGATAAATTGGTGTTAAAGTACTGCTGACCAATTTCCGTCCATATTGTAAGGAGCTTCATGTCTCTCTCAGCTGATAAAGTGTAGGAGAAAGAACCAAACTCACTTATGGAGACAATTTAAGCTGCAAATATAGGTTTCCTCTGCAGAATTTAAAACTGCACATATGCTTACTAAAAGGAGGGCAGACACTTACATTTATAGTAAGACTGAGCTGAAAAAGGTTATGCTAATGTTAAGCTTTTATGCAGCATGTCAAGACCTATGGCTTTAATAACTGAACTTATAGATGGATATGGGCTGTCTGCACGTAAAAAATGGGCAAACCTGTATGGGGAACAGGAAGTATCAACGTTTAGACCTCTTGCTAACCTTTTTTTTGGTATAAAATAGCTCAAAACTTAAGACAGAGGTTCGCATGACTTCTTTCAAAATACACATAGAATGTCACATAGAATCATGTCAATGGAGCAAAAAAAGTTGTAGGTAGTGTAATGTCAGCAGTGATAAAACTATTTAATAAAAACATAATTTTTTTTACTGTTTGTGGTGCATCTCAGCCAGAAATGTGTACATTCTAACTAACCTATATTAAAAATTAGATTTAAAAAATAGATCTAATTAAGTAATCCTTACCGTATTTCTTTAGCCAAAAGGCACACTTGAAATTCTTTAATTTTTTTCAAATATTTAAATAAATAAATAAATGAACCTGTCATAAATCTGTCTAAATGTTCTAGTTTGACTTGTGATTCGCACTGTCCTTAAACTGTTTGTGAATGAGCTTAATAAAGTTTGTTAGTTGACTTTACTTTTTTTAAAACGTTACTACTTTTATGCAGTTTCTTTTTAAAGGGAATATATATATATATATATATATATATATATATATATATATATATATATTTGTTATGTGTTAGCATTTGCATGGACCTTGTTCTTTTACAAAAAACAAAAAAATAAAAACCAGAAGCTCAGAATATTTACTTTATTTTTAACTTCTACTTGAACCAATTTGATCCATTTTTGTTTGTTTTTCTGGCATCTATTAGTTTCATTTCATTTTCTTTTTTATTTGATTCATTCTCATTGCTCTCTTTGCTTGTTTGTATCTGCCATGTCTTGTTTTTTTCCATCCGCTGATGACGTTTTTCCCTCCATATTGTTTTGGTAACTCGCAGTGCATCACTTCATCATCTCTCCTCTGTATCTGGCAGCAACCAGGGACTTCTCTTCCTCCCTCTGTCTCTCTCACTCCAGTGTTTCTGGAACGTAATTCATCTTGAGTCGTGCACACGGACACACTCATTCATACTGTATGCGTGCACTTGACAGCACATAACTCGCATGAACCGTGGAGCAAAATGCATGCTCGACTGACCGTGCAGCACATGAGGCTCTCATCTGTTTGCACATTTCTGCATGCATATATTCTAGTAGCTCTGTTGCTGATCTGATGGGCCGTCTACATTCTTGGTTTCCATTTTCCTGTCTACATCGTGAGCTTGTGTACACACTTGTTAGCAATTTACTCTTTTATTTCGTTTAAAATCCAAGTCATCCATGAATTAACATCCATTAGTGTTAACACAAACACAAACCATTCAACCGTTTCTAATGTTGGCATTGAGCGTTTATGAATTTTCACAGATTTCACATCTGGTTTATCTCTGGTTACAATTGAAATGCTCAGTTAACCTAAAAAACAATACATCTTTAATACTGTAGCTTTTGTGTCAGCTGTTGACTTGGCCAAGCAGCATGGAAATGTCAGAGAGTGGTACTACATGCTGCTTGTTGTGTGATTTTTGAAGAAACTCAGAAAATAGAGCAAAGCTTGAGAGTCTCTTTTGTTTCAGACTCTCTAGCTGTTTTTTTTTTACTCAAACTCCCTCCAACACACTGCCAGAAAGATGCAAACCAGAAATTACAACAGAAACACAAAACATACTCGTAGGAAATAAAAGGGTTGCAAACCAAATCGTATTTATTAAAGTTATTGTCACACATGCTTCAAAAAACATTTTATCTAAGGCCTGCTGCAATGTAAGATTCTTACAAAAAATACAAAATACTTTACAAGCAGCATCTATAATAATCTCATGTCAGGGACAAATTACTGAACACAGCAAACAAAAACCTATATTTGCTGGGGAGACTTTATAGATAAAATTTTAAAGGTCAAAGTTGCTCAGATGTTTTGATTTTTAATTCTCCTTTTTAAGGTCTGAAAGTTAAAGATTCACTCCGACCATCTTTTGAGCTATTTTAAAAGTTTTTCCAGAGGTCTTTTGATTATGATGTGAGCCAAAATCAAAAAACTTGTGTTGTGTATGACATAGTTTCTGCAGAGCGGCAGGAGTTCTTTAGAAATTTACATCTGGGTTGTGGATGAGACTGTTGGCAAGGAGCAACCTCCCCGTTGCAGAGCGGAGCAGGACGTTTTTGGCTCGCACGGCGTACTCTCTACATTTCAAATGTTCAAACGTCATTTTCAGTCTTCTGTTTTACAACAATCTGAATAAAGAAATTCTCAGAACTGCGATTTTTAGCTTAATTCTCTCTATATGTGTCCTCAATAATGAGAAAAATGCAATAAGAACATGTTAAAAAACCAAAAACACAATATCCCTGGGAATGAGTCTTTAAGAAAGTGAAACATTTAAACACACAATTGTGCAGCAGCGATCACTTCAATGTCAATCTAATGAAAAATATGTTCATACATTTTTGCCATAGAGAATATTTGTCTCTTCTTTTACATTATTTGGCTAAGCTGTTAGAAACTGAAATTAATGAAACAAATCATTTAAATGAAGTACAATGTACCGGCCATGTTACAGGTAACCTCTAGTTTTTGACTTCAGTTTAGGACTATCGGCTACACGACAAAATATACATAATATGTATGGAAAATACAGACAGCCTGTTATCCAAGTTTGTCCATTTGTGTTTTTTGAAACAGCTTGTTTTCTTTCTCATCAGGTAGAGTATGACGGCCTCACGGGTCACATCGAATTCAACAGCAAAGGCCAGAGGACCAATTACACCCTGAAGATCTTGGAAAAACACCCAGCGGGGTATAAAGAGGTCAGAACACTGACACAGTCGAGTAAAGAGCAGTCGAAAGAGTAAACTGGTGCTAATTAAATGCAAATGTCTCCTTTCTTTGAACATGGAGATGGTGCAGTAATTAGTTCCACAGAAACCTTGCTCCCGATTGTGTTTTGTAACTTTGAGGCAACTGTTGGCGTGCATAAAATCCAGAACGAACTCTGTTGGACGATACGGAACTCCTTTGCAGTTCCTCCATCAATACAGACTATACAAGAGGTTTCTCCCAGAGGGATCGGCGCTGGTTTATGATCTCAGGTTAACATTAAAATGTCAGTTTTCATCTGTGGTTAACTCAAGGTCAGATAGGCTCAGAAGCTGGGGGGGGGTAAGTGCATGTGTGTGAAAGAGGGAGGGATGCCACTGATTTCTACATCATGCTGTTTATTTAGATATTTTACTACATGAGCATCAAGAATCCCAGATCTGTCAACCTTTCATTATTAATAAAAGAATGTATTTGCAACCAATTCTCAGGAAAATTCAATGAAGCTTAAACATATGTACTGAGCACAAATAACATTGGAAAAGAAAATGGTTTGTTCCTGCTTCACTGAGACTCCCACCCAGTTATGAGATAGTTTAAAGGTTGGATCAATTCAAATTGACTCTGGGGATTTTCTCTTTGTTGCCTTAATTGCTAAATATTTAGTACTCTACATTAAATTCCTTTTTAATACCACGTATCAATTCCAAAATAATATAACAGTGCTTTACTAGAAAAAAAAACCTTTGATATGACAAATTCTGCTGAAATAAACATTCAGCAGTGATGTCTTTCAAGATGGCTTCTCTTTTAATGTTGCTACTGTATACATTCAATTATTTCTGATGCTTTTTTGTTTCCATGGTTCGATTAGCAGAACAGTTGGGATTCAGACTGTGTCTGAATTCCCACACTACTACTTCTGACAACCTGAAAAAATGTGCACTAAATAGTGCACTAAATAATGAGGGAATTCTGCAGTGGCCAAACCCCACCATTGTAGCAAAAAAAAAAGAATAACTGTTCAAACAAGAAAAATAATCTTCAAATAATAAGAAACGCTGCAAATTAGAAGAAACGGTCCTATATATATAAAAAAGAAACGCATCAGCAAATAAAAAAGAAATAATGTTGCAATTAAAAGACACCCTACATATAAAAAGAAAAGCTTCTAAAAAATTAAATAAAATATGTTGCAAATAAAAAAATCTACAACTAAGTGATTTTTTGGGAATTGTTTTTGCCAGTGTACCAGAAGTGGATTATAGGGGATAAAATATTAAAAAGTACACATAATAACATTGAACGCTAACATCTTCACTAAGGCTGATTTATACTGGTCTGTCTGCGGCGCGTCTCCATTGTGTTACGTTGACGCAAAAAATAGAACGTACGCAGGAGTTCTATAAGCGGTCTGTCAGTCTTGCGGTAAAAAGCCGAAGAAACAGGAAACAGGTCTATGTTTCAAAATAAAAACTTCTGTGGTACTTTTAAAATCAAAGTGTAAAATTGTATTACATATTTATGGTGACGCTCGATTACGCACATTAACATAGCAGATGACACCATTTTCGCCATGAACAGCTGAAGTTTGAGATTAGAAAACACAAAGCATTTGTGAGGATTTTACAAGGACTCTGTGAGGAAGGAGAGGGTGTGAGGCCTGATTGCTAACGTTTGGATGTTGTAGATACGGGGATAGCAGGACAAATTATTCCTCCAGGAACCAGGGCGGAGGGGGACGGACCAGAGACAATGTAAACTAACAAACTCCTCACGCAATGCAACAAAGATGCACCACAGACAGACTACTGAAAATTCTCATTCGTTTTACTATTCATGCTCCTGATTTGTATGCATGCATGAGTAAAAAAGTGTGGCCTTATTTGACATGAATGAATGTGAAGGAACCAGGTCCAATTTCATTGATTTTAATTATTGACTCTGCTAGGAACATTATTCAACTTCCTCTGGCTAATTTCATAAAACTTCATAAATGATTTGCTGGGCCCTTTGTCCAATGCTTTTCTCTGTGGTTTTGATTCCATGTGGTTTTCCTTCATTTCCTCTTGTCTTAAGCTGTCAAAAGAAATTGTGATTTCTCTGCAGCAAAAGCCAAAATTTTAAATAATACATTGCACACTTTTTGTTGTATCCATATATGATCTGCTTCTTTTCAAGAGCAAAGTCTCTAAAGAACCAGAAGGTCCATAAAATTGCTTTACACTCAGAGGCTATATCATCGTGAATGATGAATGGGAATTCGACTGGCTGTCTGGGCATCTTGCAGAGGATGGCATCTCATGTGAGTTTGCTTGGACTCCAGACCCCTGACAGCTCCTAACTAAGGAAAAGATAAAGGAAAAAGAAGATCAGATGAATGGATCGGCAGAGTGTCTCGATAGAAAGAAATGGATGAAAGGAGGAGGAGGGAGTAGGGGTTAGAGGGATGTGATAAATGAAATACTGCATAAGGAAAGCGCAACAGCTGGAGGACGGAAGGGGGGAATGGATGGAGATAGAGTAAAGTAAGTGATGAATGGGAAAAAGTGTAGAAAAGCATCCATGTAATAGGAGTGAACGGACGATCAGGGTATGTGAGTAGGAGGAAAGGGAAAAACAGTGTTTGGGCTGAGATGAATCATTGTGGACGATGTTTAAATGATGAGAAAAGCATGTTGGTGGGAAGAAGGGACATAATGTACAGTGTGATCTATAGGTAAACATGGTTTAAAGAATTGATGAAAGTTGGTCAGGTGAGTTGAAATAATATTGATTCAAACCACAGACATTTACTCAGTGAACAGATAATATCTGAATCGGATTCTACATAAAGAACAGCGCAACGTTAACCTGAGTTTGCTTTGTCAACAGCGACAGATCAGACAAAAAAAGCCAGTCAAAAAAAGCTTTTCTATGTTTTTAATGCTTTTATGCTTTTTAAATTTAACATCTACGTATATTAAAATTATAGATTTTAACACACCCATCAAGAATCGAGAAAAAAAAGAAAAAACAAATCCACTTAATTGTAAACAAATTGAATTTATTAACAAATTGAGTTACCGTAACTCTTTAAACACTGACATAATTTTACAAAATTGCAACACATGCTGAAATTGAAAAAAGCAGCTTTTCACTGATGTTCAACACCTTACAGTAGTGAAATATTCATGCAATCAACCTAAATCAGCTGATTCTGATGTGGACAAAAGCAGGTTTGCACCACTAAACCAAATTACTGTAACTCTTCAACCATTTACGAAATTAACACAATTCTTCTGGATTCTAAATCAGAGACAGAGGCTTTGTGCAACACTTGTGAAGTGTTTACACAATCATTGTAACACCACCACCTTGACTGCAGCTAGGTCCCGCTCCTTTCTCCACTCTTCAGTTAGTTGCAATCACAATTTTTGCTTTGAAATTCTTTGAATTATCAAACACAAAAAAACGTTGATTTATGCTTTTATTTATTTTGTTTTTATGTTTACTTTTGCTTTCCAGATCGGTACTTGGTATTCCAACAACACGTTGGTCATGAACTCCACTTCTCTGGATCTCAACGCATCACAGACACTGGCCAACAAGTCACTAATTGTCACCACAATACTGGTAACACCACCTCACAAGAATGAACTGTGAAATACATGAACTACTTCATATTCAACAGATGCAGGTCATCCTCTATGTCCTTTCTGTCCCTCTGACAGGAAAACCCTTATGTCATGCGCAAATCGAACTACCAGGACTACCAGGGTAACGACCAGTATGAGGGTTTCTGTGTGGACATGCTGAGGGAGCTGGCAGACATCCTGAAGTTCTCCTTCAGGATCAAGCTGGTGGATGACGGGCTTTACGGAGCTCCGGAGCCAAACGGGAGCTGGACGGGCATGGTGGGAGAGCTGATCAACAGGGTGAGTAGCAACATGCTGAATCACAACAGAAAATTGTTCTAAATGTGCACCTTTTTTATTCTCTTGGACACATTTAAACTGTAATTTTTGACCACAACAAGTCAGTAAAAATAAATCATTCTGAGGCTGTGAGACAGACTGAGGTCAGAATGACAAAAGCACAGATGGGCTAATGGTCTCTATGTCATCTGCACCCCTGGTGTTTGCTCTGCAGGTTTCTTTCAACAAATGTTATAGTTTGAAAGCAATTTTCTGGCATACAAAGACGTACATGAAGGATTTTGTCAAACAGATATGGAAAAAAAGATGGGGGTGTGGAAAAAGTTTAAAACAATTATAATCTGAAAAATTTGCTGTTTTCCTTTTTATTTATTCATCCTCTTTCATTTTTAAACTCTGCTTCTTGCTGCTGATCCTCTCTTGGGTAGCCGTGTTTCCCTTCAATCTGCGAGGCTTGCTCTGCTGAAATCCTCCTGGGCTCCACACCTGTTTGTTCATTTTCTCATTGCTGCCTGAGGCTTTCATCTCTGAACACTTCAAGAAGATCCCATACCCACGTGCAATAAAACCAAAAACTGCTATAAAAAAACCAAAAAAACAAGCAGAAATCAGCAAAAAAACCCATTTAAAATCATCCAATTTTACCTGATGTCCTTGAAAAACTTGGATTTTCTGCACTACGTCACTCCAGAATGTCTCAGACACAAGAAAAGGCATAATGAACAAAAAGAAAAAAAACATCATATCTGTCGCACTGGAATATAAATGACATCCAATGAAAAGTCTGTAATTGCATGTATGTGCCCGTTTTGAGCTTCGCCGTTTAAAACCTTCACCTTCACCCATCGCTACTTAAGTTTTCAGTGTGGCGTCACATTTCTGCCATTAAGTGAACAATGCTTATTTGATAACTGAGCGAGCGCATCTTACAACCGAGTGAGCGTATGTTGAAACTGCACCGTGCAGTCCTAACAGAGCGGGCAAGTTTAAACAAGTTGACTTTGACCGACCAGGGACTTGAAGGAGAAATGAAAAATTGTGGTTTGTGCCTGGTTGGAATTATATGAAACCGTTCTTGAATGCGACATACATGCCTGGTGTATATGCCTTGACTGTATCAGACAACTGGACTGAGCGAGTGTGACTTCACAGATTGAAAACACCTATAGAAACCCACAGAAAAAATGTTATTCTAACTAATAGAATGACTGAGTAACAGCTTTTTATTTTACAAAAGAAGTCTATGGGGTTTTGACTTCTTGGAGCCAGCGGGTACTTCCTCTTTGTAACACAAGGGAGAAAGGCTCCCTCAGTGCAGTTCTCTATATACAGTCAATGCCTCAAAACTGAGTAGAATTTCATCTGCGCTGCTGTTACTAACAAATATTAATGCACACATCTCTGGTGGTTGTCATCGGGAAAATAACAAACACATGAACCTATTTTAAAAAAATCACAAATAAGTCGCAACTGAGCATAAGTTGTATCATCGTCCAAACTATGGAAAAAACTATAACTTATACTCTAAAAAAATATGATAAATAAAACAAAAACAGGTATGTCTATTAGATTTTATGCAGAACAGATTTATTTTCTAACAATATGGTGCAAAAGAGAAAAGAGTTTCTAATGTCTCTTAAGGCGCAAAATGCCAGCAGACCCTTTAAAGCACAATACACTTTGTCTCGATTTCCACCTTAATCATCCTCTTACAACCTGTAATGTTCAGCTTTCTGCTGATAAAGCTGCTACTTTCAGTTCTTCTCTGGTACACCTAATTCTTTCCTCCATACTGCTAATGGGTTTGTATAACCTGTGTTATATGCGCTTTTTTTAAAAATCTCTATAATGTCTGATCATTGTTGTTGTTTGAGTGTGCCTCGGCTTGATTGTGTTTTTCTGTACCTCAATTTGTATTTAGCTGTTTACAAACTGTCTCTCATACAAAACAATGACAAAAATCAATAGAAAATGGACAAAAACTAAAAATAGCAAATGAGGAAGAAAATTCCCTTTATTATGCACAAACACTGATTCAGACAAAGTAGAGTTTCCTTCCTCTGGCTCCTCCATCAACAGAAAAGCAAAAAATAAAATAAAATGTATGCAAAATATTAAAAAAGTATTAATTGTTTTCAACTGAAGTGTGACCGCCCTGAAAATCGTTTTTGCATGTAAAGGCAATGCAGATAAACAAGCCCAAGCCCATGAGCCAATCATTGATTCCTGCAACATTGCTTCAGCATTAGTTGTTATAGCAACAGGCAGGGGTGAAGGGTGGAAGACGTGGGCTTTGATTAGCTGACAGTGATGGCACCCTGTACTGCAACACAAGCCAATTATACAAGTGTTGGAGCTCTAGAAGCTGTTCGGCCCTGAACAGCAGAGACAAAGAGATGCCGGGATTGTATTAAGTGGCTAAGCTGAAGCCCAATTTTCATCGTTTAGTTGCTTTCTCAGCAAAAGTGGCTCATTTGAAGTCAAATTGGGTCTAATTAAAGTGGTGTAGAGAAGCTCCTATAATGAAAACTGTAAGAGGCGTTTAAGGAGGAACATAAGCATGTCTGTGTGTGTGTTTATGTAGCAGCGCTTACAAAAAGTTCAAGACTCTCTTCGGTAATTGGTCCAATAAAATAAAATCAGTCACATGACTGGAGAAAACCGCTCACTGGAAACATCTCCCTGTTACTCCAAAAATGTAAAGATGAGATTTTTTAATAGTTGTTGGACTCTAGCATAAAACATAAATAGTAATTTATGGGTTTTTTTGGGAAATCCAAAGGAAGTAATTTTAGGGCTTCCTAATTCTTATGGTTGTGTATTTTATTATTTAATTATACATGGTCCAGGTGGACACCTGATTCTGACTGACTGCAGGATGTTCATTAAAAGTGATGATGAGCACCTAAAAGAGAAGTAGTCATAATGTTCTATATTGTTGTGTTGGTCTAAATCCTAGTTGGTAACCAGAATAACACTTGGAACACGTGTTTGGAAATAATTCTAACATCTTTTGCGTGCAAAATTAATATTTAAAATAGAATTATTTAAACACCCCGAAAATTCCTTATGATTATTGTTCTTTTTTCCAAAAAAGAAAAATTAGATTAGAAAACTTACTGTATAAAACTGTTTTAATGAAGCCACGAGGGGGCCCAAGCCAGGGTCTCTTTGTGCCGGTCCCCAAGCCCGAGTAAATACAGAAGGTTGTGTCAGGAAGGGCATCCAACACAAGTCAAATATGCCAATAAGACCGGTGATGTCCATATTGGATGAACACCATCGGTGCTGTCCACCAACAGGTGTTGGTGGAAATTGGACTACTGTTGGTCGAAGAAGGAGAGGAGGAATGCGTCTTTTTAGGAAGACAAAAGAAAAAAGTCATGAGTGTTGCAATGAGGTTAGGGACTTTGACAGTCAGAATTATGACAGAAAAAGGTAGAGAGCTAGTTGACATGCTGCAGAGGAGGAAGTTAGTGTGTCCAGGAGACCAAGTGGAAAGGTAGCAAGGCTATAGAAGCTGAGGAGCAGGCTTGCAGTTGTGCTATCATGGTGGGGATGGGAAGAGAAATGGAGTAGGAGTTATGATTATGATTATGATTATGATTATTATTATTATGTTGACAAAAAAAGGCATAATCATAATTAAAAGACCACTGGGAATGCTTGTACAATCGATCTCAAAATGACTGGAGTGGGACTTTAAATTAGAAGCAGCTGTAATATAATAACCTGCATAACCATCCCATCATTGTCACTTTCTGATCAGACTGATGGGGATGGTGTCTACCTGACAATTTTACAACAAACAACCACAAAAACTTGCACTCACCTAAGAAGGTTTTAAACTGTGAAAAATCAACCATTTAAGGATGCAAGCAAGTTTTGCTTCCAGCCAACAACACTGAGACCCAACTTACACATGCAAATTAGCATTTTCTACTTGTTTTTTTGCAATCTGTGTTTTTCTTGTTTTTTATTTATACATGGCAGGCACTGTAACGTTTAGCTCTTGGAAATTAGCATATTCCCCTCTGTTTACCAGTGAGGATCCTAATGAAAACTGAAGTGTTAACATTTCAGCACTGTGTAAAGCTAATCGACATAAAACTGCACAGCTGTTTGTCCCACTGCTAGCTCTTGAGCAATATTGCTTACAACAGCCACAAACATCCCCGTGCTCTTGTGGGGAGTCTCTATTAGCATAATGCATTCTCAAAGCATTTATCCTTACCCAAATCATCAAAACTCAAAGCTTGGTGCTCACCTGTGATTCTAACCTTAATCAAAGGTCAAAGCAAACAAGCCTCAAGTCCTACAGAGACATTGAATTTGTGGGGTCAAGCACAAGGCACAACATTGTGCGATTACAGAGGATACCCACTCGTTGATGGAAAGCTTGCTCGTAATGGGGATGAGAATGGTGATTGTGGCTAATGGCTGCATGAGTCAGTAAGAAGAAATGGGGAACACAGACATGCCATTAAGAGGCTAATCAACTGCTTTCTTTCCTACTAATTATGTGCAACAATTTCAGTGACACTGCAGGATCTCCCAGTATGAGCACTCATACGCACACACCAAGAGACATTAACTCATTTTTTTATGCAGGCTAAATATTTTAACGGAATTTGATTTTCATCTTCCTCCCTGCTATCCTCAGTCCAGCACATGTGCTGGTGCACACAAACAAACTTTTCCTTGCACAAGGCTTGGGAGTCTGATGAAAGTGGGTGAAATTTGCTAAAGAACTGCATCCTTGTTAATCAATTACGTGTTAATTAAAGAGTAAGGAAGTGTCTGGGGTTCAGATAAATGCTTCACTGTGGAAGACTGTGTCTCCATAACTTGAACCTTAATGAGATTTTCTTTTAACCTTACTTCCATTCTGCTGTGTTTACTTGGCAAGGTTCAATCCACACTCATGCAACACTTTTCCTCTGCCTGTGTCTCTGGTGGACTTTTTGTTTCAAAGTTAGGATCTTTCAAAGATTCAACAAGCAACTTTGTCGTCATCCTTCATTGTTAGTTTTAGTTCAAAAAGTTCAGAGATTGGATGCTGGGGTGAAGTGGTGCTTGGAAAAAAACAATGCAACACTGAGGTTTATTAAGCAAGCCATTGAATTTTTTAAATGTCAACTGATATAGCATGTTAACAGAACATTAGAGTAAACTTCCACAACTTCTGTCAGCCCTCTACATTCTAGTTTTCTGAAGTTTCTTGTGACTTCTTTTCTATTTAGCAGAGCTGGTTGGGTTATTTCAGACAATTTGTGAGTTTTATGGCCCAAGCACTAAATTTAACACAGATGTACCTTAGAGTCGCCTCTTTCAGAAAAGCATGTTAGCCACAAGAAAAATTCAAAATGTAAATTCAAGATGGCGGCCATGTAATCAGTTGGAACAAATATATTCTATTCTAGTCTATTTGCCACAGTCTCAACAACATGGGCTGTTTATGCACAAAATGCAGTCTTTAAACTTGAGGGGTCCCTACAGAATACTATCATATGCATATTATATACAGTATATTCTTGAAACTAACATGCTTTTCTGAAAGAGGGAATCCTAAAGTGGTACACAAAAATGCAATTATTTTATTTAACCGGCTCCACTAATTATGATGTTCTGTTCTTAATGAAGTCTGAAAAAAGGGTAATTAGACCCTGTAATTCGATGAAGTGCAAAGTATTAACAAAAATATATTAAACTACAGTAAAAATGTATTTAAAAAAACAATATAAAAAAAGCTTTTATTACATTTTCCTTTTTTTCCTTACCTGATGCAAATAAACTTTTATCTTTATTTTTGTTGCATGTCTTGTATGAAACTAATTAAAGATAAAATATTAAGGTAAAGTATATGTTTGTAGATCATGTGACATGTAATCAATTAACGGTGGTACTTTAAAGACTTGCTCTGAAGAAAAGGGTGTTTTTAATATGTTCTTGTGGCAATTTTCTCATGATGGAGGACATAAAAAGAAAATCAAGCTCAAAATTGCATTTTTGAGTATTTTTTTATTCAAGTTGTTGAGATCCAGGAGCAGATGAATGCTGGAAAAAGCGTTCTATGTTCAAACTACAATCGACAGACCACATGCTCCCACTCTGCTCCATACCAGCCATGCATTTGTAGGCAACTAGATCCACATACGTCTTTGTTTTCCTCGTCTGAGCTGGCATCTGGCTCAAAAATATATGGCTGGATACTTCCAATACTGCTTGCCATTTCTGTTGCACCTGTAATATTAGAATGGGGGCGTGAGGGGCTGTAAGCTGGCGAGAGACTGGGGGAGAGAGGGATTATTAGAAATGAACGCCTACATACGCCCCACAAACAGTCCTGCCTGCAACTTGGAGGCAAATTTTGAATGAAAATAAAATAAAATGACACTGAAATAAGTTCATTTGTTGATTATGATGACAAGTTGAAACACCATTAACCTTCAGAGACAACAGTGTTGAGCAAGTCCTAAATGGCAAAAGGGAAATTTGCCATCAAAATCTTTTACTTTTGCATTAAAAGTTTTCCCCAGTCTTCCACAGAACAGATCTTTCAAAGGGTCGTCATGACATGTCGCCATATTCCTGTGGCTTCATCTTTCAAGCATCATAAACTTTGTCAAAAGAGTCAGTGATTAAGCAGAAGAGGAAGTATCTTGAAAAATGCAGTCTGTCAAGGATCCTTTACCAAAAGTTCATTTCTGTTTATTGGCCGTAAAACTATTGATTTTTGAAATAGTTTACTTACAGGTAGCTAGGAAATGGCTGTGTTACTGATTTATGTATTTAAAAAAATATACTTTCAACATTTTATTTCACATTTGGCCAAAAAAAGCACAATAATAATGTCAAATATGCTCAAAGTAAGTTAGAAAAAAAAAATTAGTTTTAAAACTTTCACTTAGCTGATTTGGGGATAAAACTCAACACCATTTGGGAGCATCAGCACCATAATGGGAACCAATGTTTAGAAATGTACATTAACATTTCTCCTTATATCATTATGTTCCTCCTAAAGTGTTTTTGGTTAATACAAACTGCTCATTATTAGCTCAATTAGAGGTCATTATGAACATAATACGGTCTCATCCTGACTTCTTTAAATAAAACTCCTTACGTTCCTTAAATCTTTTCACAAACATAAAAAAACATTCTTGCTGGATTGTTATTCACTAAGTTTACTCTTAACTCATTCACATGTCTTTAACCCTTTTATTGATTTAAGATGAATGTAAAAACACAATTAAAATGATATTTTGGGGTAAATTAGTTTTTTTTAAGGTTATTTCAAACAAACAGCCATATAAACCAAACAAAGTTTTTCACGCCGTGTCGCGTTTTTTAATCCTTTTAAAACATATTTTGCAGCATATGAATGAGGGAATACTCTTTGTATGAATTACATACAAAAAAAAGACCGTCAGACTTTACCAAAACCCATTAGTCTTCGGCCTAATCCAATCATGTGATTGTATTTTAAGATGATGTCATTGGTTGCAATGCAATCAACGAAAATTGCTCCAACATTATTTTCCAGCATAGCACGTTTTGTTTTAATGACCCCTTAAACAAATTGCTCTTATTCAGTCAATGTTTCAGTTCCAGTGATAAATATTTTTAGGATTTTTTTTGAAAGAGGAAATGTCTCCGGGTTTTGTTCTTCTATTAACATTGTAAAGTTGGATCTTGAGCAACAGTTGCTAGAATCTCAACTCCTGGGAATGTTTTCTGGCTGATTAATAATTACCAAACTGCAAAATCTTTTTTCGCCTGTTCCTGATTTGTCAAAAAAAAAAAAGAAAAATGAATTTTAAAGTACTTTTAAGGGTGATGTGAAAGAAAATATTAGCCTTTTGGTAATCACACAACCTTCCTGGCTTTGGTCGTGCAAAGGCCTCCTCTCTGCGATTGAGGTGCACACCTGCTGATTGTTTCATCAATGAATGATTAGCAGCTAACCTTTCAGAGCACTTTTTTAATGAGCACTCCCCTCAGCAAGGCAATTAAAAGCATCAACACAGTTTTGGGTTTACTGAGAACAATGGATTTTAGAGATGAAGCAACAACAAACACGTGGGGTAAAACATACAATCTTTGACATGAAAAATTTACCAAAAAAAGAGGATTGTGGACATGATGCTGAAAACCCCAACTTGGCTGAATGTTAGCATTTAGAGGTTTTAGGATGACCACATACTGTTTTAAAACGTGTATAGTTTATTGTGTCATTCTCCATTTATTTTCAATGTTGGTGTTTTCCAATAAGAAGTTTGTTTCCCAAACAAGCTTGAAATGAAGCAACAGCAAAAGATTGTTTAAGACCCTTTTTTTGTTTGTTTTTTTGCATAAACAATATTCACTTTGGGAAAGGTTCTTCTAATCTACCGGTTGTGAGAAAAGTTGTTAGAATAAACCAAAAAGTTAAGTTCTAAAGATAGATAGATAGATAGATATCGAGAGAGAGAGAGAGAATTTGATACCAAACAAGTGTCAAATTTTCATTTTTGTCTAAACCTCTCTGACCTCATTAAACATCCAGGTCATACTCTTCCTCCCTCCTGCTATCTCCACTTTGCGTGTTTGTTTCCCACTTTTATTTTTTCATTTGAACAGCCAAGACTGTAAGATTTCCTCTGTTCTATCATCCTGTTCTGTCTGCACACCTATGTCTGGTACTGTCACAACACTGTTTCTCATTGCAGCTCTCCCTTTTTCCCCTTTCCTTTTTGCAGAAAGCAGACCTGGCGGTTGCTGGTTTCACCATCACCTCTGAAAGGGAGAAGGTGATTGATTTCTCCAAACCGTTCATGACTCTGGGGATCAGCATCTTGTATCGGGTCCATCTGGTAAACTAACTTTTACACTTTTTAAACTTCTCCTTACATAAATCCAATATACCCATTCTGTCAAAAGTGTGAAAAAAAGCCCATTTATTATGTGACTTCATTCAATCATTTTATTCCCTTGTCAGTTATGTGAAAATAGCCAATGCTTTTTAGATAACCACCACTTTTTAGATAACTTTATGGCCAATATATCAATTTGTCTGCTGTACTAGAAATAAGTCAATACATTGTGCTATTACTTTATATGAAAGTTAAATGAAAAAAGGAATATGCAAATAGAATAGAATAGAATAGGATCCTTTACTGTCATCATGCAAGAGTTGTTAGTCATGGCTTTGTGGGATCTATATCTCTCCCTGTTCAGGAGTGAACTTTTAGCCCAGAGTTTAAGTATTAACTTTGACTTTATTCATCATTATGAGTCAAATGAACAGGCTGAATTAACTTTCCAGAAATGCACAAGTTAAACGATTATTATCTTTGTGTATTGCGCCAAAAATGATGCTTACATTGGTCTTCTGAGTCTGCCTTTTTAGGATATCTGATGAGCACATTATTTTCTATTACAGCTTGTTTGTCTAACTCATCGGATAATGAGGTAGAATTTTTAACCAGGCAGATTAACATGATGACACTCCTGAGTCAATTATTTTGCTTCATTTTAATGAAGGCATTCACTGCAGAAAAAACGGTTTTGAAGCTTAAACAAGGTGAAGTATGAATTCAGAATTTCAATAAAACAAAACAGTTCCAGAGAGAATCAGTTTACATGGACAACAAATATCTGATTATCACATTTCGTGAAGACCCTCTCCAATCATATGTCAATCTATTTTCATAGTCTTTCCAGAGGTCTTTTAATTATGATTATGCCATTTTAACAAATAATTTTAATTAAAAAAAACAAAAAACATGTTTTCTAGGACATAGTGGCAGTAGTTCATTAGAAATTTGCTTCTAAAGTTGTGGGTGGGACTGTTGGCGCACAACAGCCCCCCAACCCCAATTGCCTCTCCTTATTGGCCCACCGTATTTTCTACGTAACAAAAAGCTCTTTTTCAAACAGTATTTTAGCGCCTGCTTCTGATTCACAATAATTTAAATAAAGAAATACTAAGAAATGCAATTCTGAGCCCAACAAAAAAGGTTCAAACAAAAAAGGAAGTTTTTGTTCGGGAAAAAAACTGTTGTAAATTAAGAAACTTTCAGAAAAACAAAAAGCATCAATACTTCCTTCTGAAAACGTCTTTATTTACAGCAGAATTTTTAAAAAGCTTAGTATTGTTTGTTTGTTCAAACTAACCTGTAAAAAAAACACATTAAGCCTTTAATTTGTGTACCCTGCAATGCAGCCAAAAGCATCCACTTCTGAGGACAGAAGTGTGAAAGACTTCAGCTTGTTGCATCAAGGACTTTCAGGCTTTTTGCCCTCTTCCAAAAAGAGTTCTGAGAAGGTGTTAAAAGGTCTATTTATTTTAGTCCTTCCTGTCGAGTCTCCACAAACTTTTACAAATTGAACAGCAGAGTGTTTGCACCTGTTGACGTTCTCCGTCTCCCCCTGACTGTGTGTGTCTGACTGATGATCTGATGAATTCAGACAGAGTGGGCTGCAGTCGCAGCAGAGGCCAGCTTCTCAGCAGCAGCTTTGCTGCCGGAGGCGGTGACAGTCGCTGGACCTCTGGGGTCACTCAGTCAAACTGTGAGCGCCAAACAAAGCAACAGTAAATATCACCACAGCCAACAAAAGGACAGAGGTTGAACCGGCTGGGGAGACGCAAGACAAAGAAAAAAAAGAGCAGAGAACACAGAGAGGGCAAAAAAAAAGAGATGGAAAGTGAGGAAAGTGGCTGCAGGCTGCTTTAAAAAAAAGTGTTTCATCCTCTGAAGGGGAGGCCTGATGACTCCTGCCTGGAATGTAAAACCCCTTTCACACTTTCACTGCTTTGCTTAATCCGATGGCAGCTGAATGTGTCGGTGTGATATCTGAATGACCCTCCCGAAGCTTTTCTGCAGCATGTTTTGCAGGAACAATGCAGCAACACAAACATGCATCTTTAAACGAGGGCGCGCTGCCGCCGTCAAACCAGACAAGTCAGCACAGCTACTTGTTTGTCTGCATATAAACAGGCTTTGGTAAATAATTTAGAGCACGGTGAAATCAGTTCCCATTTGATACTTATTTTATACTTCACTTACCGTTAACATTTCTGATGATTGCATGCTGCATTGAAAAAAAAAGAAAACTAATCATGTTGAGTTTCTCTTCTTTTTCTGTTCCCCCTTTTTATGTGTGAAACTTTCTCAGTTTAGAGATCTTCTCCTGGTTCATGTGCTTTAAAGGATAAGAACTCTTTAGCAGGTTTTTAGTGATTTTATAGACCGCTCTGGTGACATTTGTTTTTTTTAACATGTTCTTGTGGCATTTTTTGCAATGATGGAGGACACTTATTGGGAAAATTAAGCTTAAAATTGGATTTTGTCAATCAACACATTGTCAATCAGGATGTGACGAACTCCATGCTAGCGGGAGAGTGTGTAAACACAAAGCTCAGTTATGGGTGATGGGAAAGGGGGCAGGGTTGCTCCACAACAGTGGTCCCTCCCACAACTCAAAGGTAAATTTCTAATGATCTCCTGCCAATCTGAGGAAACTGTAAACAACACAGGTTTTTCAATTCTGGTTGAATATTGGAAAGATCAAATTAAAAGAATGCATAAAGTGGAACTTTAAGCTTGATCGCATCAGAAACTTTAATTTAAATTTAGTGAATGTGTGCTCATAGTTCTGCTCACTTTTGGCATTTTAGATTTAATTACACAATTAAATAGGCATTCAGAATAGGTAAAATGAACCCTTCATGAATCTGAGAGCTAAAAGCATAATTTAATTACTATATGAATTAGTTACAATTTGCATGTTTAAAGTAATTGTCTTAAATGTAAATATTCACATTGAGAACTTTACATTTCTTGTCCTTTTATTAACTATTTAAAGCATTATAGATAGAAAACTTTATGGAAATGATCTTTTTCTAGCCTTCTTTTAAGAAACATTTCTCATTAAAAAAAAGTTATAATCTCCTTTTGAACAGTTCCATTTATTTTCCTAAATAAGCGATGACGCATGAAGCATTTAGTCATAGTTTTTATAGTTAGTGTTAGATTTTTTAATTTTAAGTTTAGAATTTTTGGGGATTTTAATTTTATCAATTGTTTAAATCAGCGTTTGGCAAGTTACTTTAATGGTTTAGGATTACTTTTCTTCTTTTCCTCTATAGACAGCTTTAGCTGCCAGTGTTCACACATTTTCTCAGAAAATGTTTTCGTTTGTGTGTTAGATGCTTTCATGTGCTAGTCGACATATTCGAAGCAAAATGAGCCTTCAGCGCCGCGGCTGGGGATTTGTCTTTGACCAAGCACAACCTACATCAGAACACAGAGGTTAACCAGTCTGTATGTAACAATGCTGAGAAACTAATCCTGATTACTTGTGGGGATTGAGTTTTGCATCTCATTTGCATGGGCTTCGAGGAAAGCTACGGAAAGCAGTAAGAGGTTAACAGAAACTGGGTGGAAAACCAGGAAGATGCTAAAGTGAGTTATTATGGAAAGTGGTGATACATTACATTTCTCACTCTCTAGACTTATATTTGACCTTGATTTTGTTAATAAATTCCATTTTTCTTTTTTTTTTTTTATTTGAGCACGGGCATCTTAAATCCCCTGTTTACATCTGTCCCTACGTCACAATACAGTGTTTCATTGCAAAAAAACAATAAATCAAGTAAATAATTCAGTGTAAGATGAATTAAATCAATTCTTATTACAATCAACATTTTGATTCAAGCTTCAGAAGAAGCAGAAATTACCACAGCACGGACATATTTCCACTCAGAGCAACTAAAGACATATTAATCTTAAAGGTAGACTCTCATAAAGGACCAAATTCCCACTTTTCTGTCTCCGTAACTATTCTTTCTTTTCTTTTTCTAACTCTGCTCTTCTTGTTGAAATTAGAAAGATTATAAAATTCCAGAAAATGGCCCCTAAAGAATCAGTTTAGTATCTTCTTCTCATTTCCATCCACACAAAATGCTTCCACTTAGTATAAGCTTACTAAACAACGCGGCTGTAGCGGGTATACGGGCTGACTCACTTCACAGAGGAAAACACATGGCTCTGAATTACACTTTGTCCCTTAATGTGAGAATGTGATTGAACGCTCTTTTAAATCGGTGCATGGTTTGTCTCCTTTCTGCATCTCTAGCTCTTAACCCCCTTATTGTTAAATAGACCTTGCAGATCAAAAGATCTGCCCACGCCTGGAAAAAAAAAAAAAAGCAAAGCATGCGTTTTAGTATTTTCTGTCCAGCACTGTGGATTAAACACCCACACACAAGTTCTCTTCTTCAACTCTCCAGCCATAGAGAGGCCCGATTGATGTAGAACTGCTAAGATTCCTCTGCTTCCTTCAGTTTAATCTATTTTTTGTTGAGTTTACTTTAGCTGTGAAGTAATATGCTTTCACTGTCTTTGCTGGTTTTTAAAGCACCAAGAAAAACCAAGAAAAATATGGTTGTTTACACTCTTTGAGAAAGAAATTTTAATGATACATTCTTACGATACCTTTTACCCTTTGATTCCTCAAGTTATTTTCAGCTATAAAAAAAAATACACTTGTGTGTTTGCTTTCAAGGTGATGCTAAATAAAAATAGTTTTTGAGCTGTTGTGGTTTGATGCATATTTGCATCAATAGGGTTCAAGTGGTTAAAACCAGATACTAACCAGTAATGAGGTAGGTCAGTTTTGAAACCTCCTTTTGTTCAACCAACCCATGTAACTGTCACAAAACTATGGTGCCAGAAGCGTAATTGTTCTGGCTGTCGTGAACACTGCACTTGTTTATCCGCCACATCCGTCACATTTCTCTCATTAATTTTGCTTCCATACTCTTTCCTTTTATCTTTTTCCTGATTTATTTGTCCCTATTTACATTTTTATTTCCAATTCACTTTATTTTTTACAGTCACACGATTATTGCAAATAAGAACGAAAAGATGTTCTAATTTTGTTTTTTTTTATAATGTTAAAAAATAATCAGATCCCAAAAATCGAGGTTTGAACCAAATGAATTGCTGAATTCTTACTGTGTACTTTTTATGTATTTGTTTTTTAATAAATGGAATTCAAAAACAGAACGTAGAAATTGGGCGTAGTTTCAGGTGTGCACCAGAAAATAAATGGTGGCCATCAGATCGTTTTTGGTGCGCCCAAGAAACCAGTACTATACATATATATTTTTTTAATTCTGTGTCCCTTTAGGGGCTCCATATTTAAACATTAACACGTTAAAACTACGCTTGCCTAAACTTAAAGCCGGAAATGACAGTTTCAATTCCAGAAAAATATCAAAATAAATCCTATTTGAACTTTTTTGGCTATAATTGACTTCTAAATTGTTTTATTAAAAGCCTTTTCTTGCCTGAGGGGGCAACACTATCTGACAAAGTTTGTTTTACTTTCCTAAAACATTTTAGAAAGGCTTACATTTTTCTTACATTTTATTTTGGCCACTTCTTCCACCAGTACCTACAGAACTCTTAAAAAACCGACAATGTGCTCGAAAAGTTGTGGGTAAATGAGTACACCTGAAGGGGCTTTAAATTTCATTCAATGTGTTTCAAGTGACTTCAACACTTGCCTAGAATAATATAAAATCTATATTTTCGGTCTTTGCCATCTCTTTCCGTTGAGTGTTGTTCTTGCTTGAATTGGTTCTTCTGAGATCCAATTTGAGATTGAGTTTCCTTCCTAATCTTATTATTACGTATCCTTGCAAAGTGAAGGATTAATCAGTATTACACAGTAACCATTCAAAACAATAACTATGGTTCAGGATTACTGCAGCTTTGTGTCAAAACATGGGGGCCAAATGATATACATGAAAGCAAGAACATGTCTTCTCCAGCAACAATTAATGTTGATGAAACATTTTTTCCTGGTTATCATTATGCGGCTGTTTTGCATCTCCTTGAGGGCAGGATTACGATGGCTGCATCATCCCTGCCTGCAGATGATGTGCATCTGCAGCTCATTAGTATGCACCTCCACCATCTGTCCTCCATGTTTGATCCAGTCCACTGTGACAGCATCAGTGTATTGACTCAGCCATCAGTCAGCTGCTTAATTTGTGTATAGCTCTCACTCAGCAGCGTCCCAGCTGCATTTTTTTAAGTGTTTATTTAAGGATTAAGTTGACTGACAGCCCCTTTTTTTGTCCTCTCACAGTAATGGCCCCGCAGTGGCAATTTATGCTCTCACGCTGATGAACTGTTAAAAAGGTTTTGCCACAATCCAAAGGAGGTCCTCCTCCGCCTCCTGGCTCGGTCTGAATTGGACTGAATTTGAACTGAGGTGCCATAAATTCCTCAAGTAAACAGCAAGTTGCTCTCAGAGAGTGCAACACCTCTGATGTATGGTATGCAAGTATCGGCAGGATTTATCTGCTGGGGGCCCTCAAGGCAAATATGAATTCAGAGGGACTATAGCAATCTCTTTTGTTCCAATTACAGTTCATTTTTCTACAAATCTGATCCTGATTTAACTCGTTTTATTAATTTTTTTTGTTTTTTTACTTCAATTATGGATTAAAATATATTGTAGTTGTTTACAGTTGGTAAACTAAGTTAAGTTAGTTAATTATAACAACTCACATACATGTTAGAGATAATGCCCAACGAGGTGTCCATATTCAGATATTAATGGACGGATCAGAGGCATTTGCGTTGGACGGTTCACGCGTCGTTCATTAACCCTTAGAATTTCTTGATCTCACCAGGGAGTTTGCTAATCACCTCTGTTGTTTACAATCACGTAGAAATAAAACTGCCCACTCCCATTAGCACTTTTTTAAACTTTAACATCAAGGTTTTAGAGAGCTTTTAGCCTTGAGATTTTTGGTTTAAAATAAATGTGAGTTATGACATCATTATAATTAGTGGAGCTTTGCCTATGTTGTTTTTTTTTTTTTACATTGCTTTGAACTTGTCTTTGCTTTGTCTGTGGATTTATATATATTTTTGTGTAAATCTTAAGTTTGTGTGTAGATGTGAATATAATGACAACCAAGCATCAGGTTTGCATTTCTTTTCCCATATAACGACATATTTATTTATAGAAAATGTCGTTTTTCTGTTGCACTTTGTACAAAAACAATAATACCACGGTCTGGGTCTTATTTTTGTGATGAGCAACTTTTTTTCTTTTCTAAAATCAGACCAAAATGAAGCATGCCATGGTCATTTCACTTTATCAGCTCAGTCATGTGTCATTGTTTATTGCCCTTTCCAATATGGTGTTGCTCTTTAAGTACATTGGACAATGATAGGCTGGCATAGCGTCTCTAGCTTATATAACTTATTGAGCGCAATACTACAGAACATTCATGCTATTTGACCGGAACTTCTTTTATAGGTGTCCATTATCACTTTTTAATGGACACCCTGCAGCCAATCAAGATTCAGTACCACCCCATGGTATAAAACTTAATATTCATTATTTGTACTATCAGATAGTCACTAAACAGACCCTGTGTGTCATGATTTTTTTCTCTACCAACAATTTTTCCTTACCCACAATGCAGCCCTCATGCTGACTTGTGTGTGAGATTTTAAAGTTAAAAAACTATTGGAGAAAAAAAAAACTCGCAAAACCCCAGACATGTATTATTAATAAAAACATTTACTAAACTGCATTGTGTCCTGCCCTCAACTTAGATCCTAAAGGTTCTTCACTTCTAACTTGTCTGCACAAGGAGTCTTGAAAAATGAGAAGCGTGTGGTTGTAATCGTTGGAGTTTCATGTAACCGCTCTCAGATTTATTTTTTCTTACAGAAACATGGTTATAGATTATTTATAAACTGAAAATCAACAGTACAACTCAGTTTTGCAGCAAAGGCTGCCAAGTCTCTCATTTCTTTTGGATTAAAGTCAGTGCAGTTTGAGCAGCAAATGCTTCCCTGCATTGCTGCACTCCTATACTTTGCCCTGATTGTTGTAAGTTAGTAGAAGTCCAGCTGCTTTGGAAACGGCTTGTATGTTTTTATTGTTGTCTGGAAACAGTGAAGTCTAATGCATCAGAAAAGCATCACAAGATTGCAAGAAAAACATTAAACTATTATGATAATGCACATCAGTCTAGATCATTTCAATAACATCAAATTTTCTCTGCTGGTTAGTCTCTGAACTCTGCGGTGAGTTGCAAATCACATTGGCAGTTTACGATTGTTTTCATTCAAAATTTAATGTTAGGGTTTCAAAATATTGTTTAAAACAAGCATAATAATAGTTATGACACTGAATTGTTGTACACCTTTGAATAAATTCTTGAACGTTATATTGTTTAGTGAAGCTTCTACTGATTAAATCACAATGTACCATTAAACCCACGACTCCACTTAATTTGGCATCACCTTGAACAGAAAAAAAAGCAATATTTTATCTTAAATAATTGGAATTCAAATCAGGCATGAAGGGGTTAAAGATAATTCAACAGAGTAAACTGCAAAGTAAAAAAAAAAAGCTCAAACAGGCTCTACAGAAAACACTGAAAAACTTTTTTATTGTAATATTTCATTCTGAAAAACAGAAATTAAACACTGGAACATCTGTTTGAAAACAAAAAAAAACAAAAAAAAAACAGAAAGGACAGCAACTGCGCTAATAACATACGTAAAAATGTCATTCTTAAAACTGAAAAACAGTTATACAGATAAGAAAAACCATAACAAGTATACAAATGTCTACAAATTTAGATATTTACATGCATTACACATATCATTCTGTTCCAGATATAGACGAGGTGTAAAATGTGTTAATTAACCAGCAGTTCAATTATGTCTCAACAATCTGTACAACAGTTTTAACAGAAAACACGTTGCATCAGGTTGATGACATAACAACAATGGACTTCATGAGGTTTTTCAACCACAAACTCTGATGCTTCCTGAAGGGCATTTATGGAGAAAGTCCTACGATCAGCAGCTGTGCTTCAAACATAAATTAGCTTTCAATTAACAAAGTGTGTGTGTGCGTGCATGTGTGTGTGTGTGTTTTTCAGGGTCGTAAACCGGGTTACTTCTCCTTTCTGGACCCGTTCTCTCCAGCTGTCTGGCTCTTCATGCTGCTGGCTTACCTGGCTGTCAGCTGCGTCCTTTTCCTGGCTGCCAGGTGAAACACCTGCCCTCTGCTTTTAATCCATCACTGAGCACATTTGCACATTAGTTTCACCCTCACTGTGAGTCTGACTTTTAAAGTGTTGCCTCATCTTTCTCAAGGAGTTAACAAACCACAAACAGGTTAATTAGAAATTGCAAATACGAATTATGCAAATCTTACTTTAATGTTAAGCTTTATTCGGAGTGAAATCTTTCATTTTTTAAAATTTCTTAGACCTTTTTTTAAACTGTGTTGTGCTTTCTCTTTTCAGACTCAGCCCTTATGAGTGGTATAATCCATACCCGTGTTTTCGGGAGAGGCGAGACATCCTGGAGAACCAGTACACGCTGGGTAACAGTCTGTGGTTCCCAGTTGGCGGCTTCATGCAGCAGGGCTCAGAGATTATGCCGAGGGCGCTGTCCACCCGCTGTGTCAGCGGAGTCTGGTTAGTGTTTCAGTCACTAGTTCATAAAAATCTACATGTGAAGTTTTTTTTTTTACTTTTACTTTGCGTTTATTTTTTTTGTGTCACTCTGTTAAAAGAGATTTAAAGATGGGAAAACATTGAAAGTGTTACTTTAAAAGTGAGATCATATAAATTCAGGGACAATTAAAAAAAAAAAAAAAAAGGGATTGAATGTTTGGAATCACACGTTACACCATGGGTTGATGTGTGTGTTGTGTGTCAGCAACAGTCTGGTGTGCAAACACCAACAATAGATGTTCAACAGCACCTCCTGTTGGTCAATGTAGTTATTGCCCAAGAAAATTGAGAGAAACTGGGAACAAAGCAAGATGGAAAAAAGTAAAGATGTCACTATGTGCATGCAGGTTTGTGCAGACAAGATTTGTGTGCTTTTGTGTACAACAATTCAGTAATCGTATTTGTTCATTTTGGTTCATTATTTTAAATATATAATACACATTATAATAATATTTTTCCCCTTTATAAGAAAAACAATGATTAAAAAAACTAAATAAAAGAGACAAGTAGTGAATAAAAGGTAGCATAAGGAAGCACAACTACATATGACAGTGAGAAGCTACTTTTATGGTTTATTTTGTTGTTGTCTGTCTTTTCATTTCTATAAATGTTTCTATTTCTAACAAACAATTATAACAAAAAAGAAAATATGACAAAGTAGAGTTAAGAACAAACAAATAAAGAGAAACAGATTTTTGTGCACAAATTACATAATTACTGTTGTACCAAAAATATCTGTTTACCACAAAAGGAAGAGAAGTAAAATCAATTTAACTAAATGTTACAAAAGCATCTAGTTTTTCTGTTGTCCATTTTTCATCTCTACACTGTAATTCATCCTCCTGAATCAGTTAAAATAGCAGATGATTTTATTACATTAAAAAAGGCAAATGGGTTCGAAAACACACAAAATAATCAGCTTTTATAATAGAAATGATTACAATTTTGTTGGTTATCTCTCTACCTCAAATAACATCTCTTATTGCACTTAAGCGTAAAAAATATGTATTCATTTCTTTGCAGTTAAATACCAAAGACAATGACGAGTGTTGTAGACAATTGTTCTTGCTATTTATGTTTATTGTTACTATTCAACATTAAAATAACACCACTTTACCAAAAAAAAAAAAACTCTTCTTTACTACAATTTTATCTTGCTTTTTTCCCACTTTTGACTTAAAAAAAAGATTTAATGTTTGAAACAACGTCAAGGATTTTTCATTATTCTTTTTTATCTGAATGTACCATATTTTCCAGCCCTCCTTCCCCTCTCCTCAGCAGCTTCCGTCTAACAGATGGTGCAATGATACTGGAGGGACTGAAGGGCCCATCAGTATCTTTTCTCGGCCCTCTAATGTATGATAGTTAACCTCATAAAAGCCCATAATGGCTGTGATACATGCTGTAGCCTCCTTACGCCTGTCTCATCTGTCCATCTTTGAGCACTGGCATGTCAGGGCTGCAATGCTCAAATGAAAAAAGGAAAAATAAAGTGGAGAAATAGGGTTCCGTCATGGTTTATTAAAGAAATATTTTTAAAATTAAATAAAATCATATTTATGTCAACAAAAACCCTGCTTTAGGTACTTTGGATTTAATCTCAAACTTTGTCTGAGGAGTTGAATTTGAAAGGTCAATCCTTTATTTTGACTCATGAGATCATCAAAAAATAGTACTCGGATTTGTTTTGGCTCAGTAAATGTGTATAACAGAAGTCTGAGCACAAACTAAATCTTTTAGTCTTCAGGCACAAAAAGAATTGCCTCAATCTGAGCCAGGCAGCATTGAGCTTTTAGGATGAGTTCTGGTTTTGTATTGGCAGTGCAAAGTGTTTTTTTCACACACTCATTGTACCAGGGTACCATGGCCTTCAACACAGGTAATATTTCTACTAAGGAAATATTACATTATGCGCGGCTGTGATGCAGCGGCAAGGCGGTTGGCCCCTGCATCTCGCATGCCCAAGCTAATATTAGCGCAGCAAAAAAAGGAAAGCATTATCAGAGCTTTGCAGCCGTACAGTTCTGAGCCAGATACCAGCTCAGACGAGGAAAGCGAAGACGTACATGGATCTTGCAGTTTACAAGTTGATGCATTGCCGATTGCATTTTCTGTAACAAATACAATATTTTTTAAACAGCATTTTATTGTCTGCTCCTGATTCATGATTTAAACAAAGACATACTTAGAAATGTTATCTTGGGCCTAATTTTCTTTATGTATGTCTTCCATTATCAGAAAAAAGCAAGAACATGTTAAAAAAACAAAAAGAGCATTGATGAATTTCTGCACCCCCAAATTTTACTGATGGAGGAGAGGAGAGGGTTATTGTTGTTTATCAGGGAAATAGCAAATGAGAAAACAGCTCTGAAAGTCATAAATTTTGCTTTTTTTATTTGTTTAATTTTTTGCAAACGCATTTGAATATATAAAATACTCAGTGATTTAAACAAACATCTTTCATTCTGACATTACACAATAATGCACGCCCAATGCTCTGTTTCAGACAGACTTATTTCTATGTGCTTGCAAGAACTTTAATCCTGTTTTGTTTTCTCACTGGGTGTTTTTAAATTTTTAACTGTAACTCTTGCTAATATCACTACTTCCTTAGCAGAAAATATAATTAGGCTCCTGTTTCCCTTTCTCATCATTTCTTTTTTTATTTCCCCTGCAGTAAAGGCATCTGTCTCTGCTGCATCCCTAGTTCATGTTTGGGTTGATGCTTTTTACCTTAAAACTCCTGACGTTTCCTGCAGCGCCCTCCATCTGTCTCCCTCCTGCGAGATGGAAGAGGAAAAAAAGAGCACGTTTATTCTGAGACTGCAACTGCAGGATACGCGTAGGTTAAAACTGTCCTTCTCTTGTTCGGCAGGTGGGCGTTCACGCTCATCATCATCTCTTCTTACACGGCCAACCTGGCAGCATTTCTCACCGTCCAGAGGATGGAGGCGCCCATCGAGTCTGCCGATGACCTGGCGGACCAAACGAACATTCAATACGGCACGATCCATGGAGGATCCACCATGACCTTCTTCATGGTGAGTCAGGGAGGGAGATTCTCATCACCTGCTTCTTCTAAGTATTTGTCAAAGAACTCAGCCGCCAAGTGGTTGTCCACTTGTACTGAAATGAGTCAGCAGATGATGATGAGCCTTCATTCCAAAACTTTACCTGGACTTTAGATTAAAGCAAGAACAACAACAACCTTCATGGGATGAGTGTATGGAATCTCTCTTCTCCATCAAGCAATCTGATAAATGAATCTAGATGAGTCCATTTTCAGGAGAACTCTGTGACCACATTGTTTAAAATGTGATTTTGGTGGAGGACGTATTATGGTGTGAGGCTTGGCCCTTTATTTCTTTAAATAAATAAAAAGCTTCAGAATATCAAGGTAATTGGACAGTTCTTTTTAACTTGACGACATTGTTTGAGGATGACACTTTCCTGTTCCTAAATGGCTGCACACAAGTTCTCCAAGAAGGCTCACTGGTCCAGTGTGTTACAGTTTACCCTGAACTCAACACAATAGAACTTTAGAGTTTCAAGGTTGAATATGGAAGCAGCAGGGAGTAATGTCCCCAAAATGTCGTGACTCACCACCCCAACACCCATTAAGATTTAAAATTCACTTGAGAAATACTAATTACAAAAAAAAATAATAATAAATAAACAAACAAAATAAAAAACATCCCTAAAAAAAGTATAAAAAGACAAGAAATATAAACATGGACATATATACAGACAAATAAATAGACAGACATAAAAAGGACAGAAAAGATAAATGCAGCCTCAACAGGGCACAAACCAGTGTCCTGCTTATGCCTGTCCCAAGTCCGGTAAATACCGGTAGTGTTAGGAAAGGCATTCAACATAAAACTTAGAAGACATTAAATAGATCAAAAGAGATGATAGATGTATCATGAAGTGATTTGATGAGAGCATGGTATTTAAAATGTTTTAGGGGGTTGGACGGACATTCAGACTTGCCCCCTGATATTCTACTTGCACCCTATAGTGGAGCTAAATCTGGGCTTGATAGATGCAAGAGGGGGAAAAAAAAATCAAATCAGGACTTCTGGTCCAGCGTAGGTGTCAGACTTTCCGTTTGAAAGAATGGTCAAACATTTCCATAAAAACACTTCTTCACATGATGAAAACCTTCACTAAAGAGTGGAAGCTGTAATGGCTGCAGAGGTTGGACTGACATCATCTTAAACCTTTCACAAATGCATGGAGAAAAGCAAATACTGTTGGCAACTTAGTATAATGTATCAATGTGTTCTTTAAGATAGATGGGTTCTTCTTTCATCATGTCTGCAGAATTCGAGGTACCAGACATACCAGAGGATGTGGAACTACATGTATTCCAAGCAACCCAGTGTGTTTGTGAAGAGCACGGAGGAAGGCATCGCCCGTGTCCTTAACTCCAAATATGCATTCCTGATGGAGAGCACCATGAACGAGTACTATCGCAGCCTCAACTGCAACCTCACGCAGATTGGAGGACTTCTAGACACTAAAGGATACGGGATTGGAATGCCTCTGGGTGAGCAGAATGCAAACACAACTCAGGACAAGTTTGCCCTTTTCTTGAGCTGAAATTTTGAATTCAACTTTTAATCACATGCAGGTTTTACACACCAAAGCCCTCAAGTTAAAACATTGTAAAGTAAATTGAGCAGCAACTATTAAACAAACACTAACTCTTCAACAATCCCAGAGTAAACCCATTCCTGAAGAATTTCTGAAGAACTCAAAATGATCAGCTTTATTTCTGCCTTTTTTTGTTTTATACTGCAGTGGCATTTACAAATAACGACTGTTAGAAAAGCATTTTAACTTGCAGACATCCACATGTCCAATTCTCTAACATCCTCAAATACAGATTGACAGAGACTTTTGTTTGTTTTGTCAAATATTATACCTTCACTCTTTGTCCTGACTTCACAAAAATCAAACTCAAAACGGTGGATTATAACAAGAAACATGAATGGAGCCCAAACGGCTGCTGTTTTAGTCCAGTTAAAATTCACTCCTTCAAGTTCAACTTAGTTTTGTTTCCTGTGAGCTGGGCTCACCATCTGCTTCATCTACTACAGCCTTTGTCACAGCAGCCCATACGAATGGATACAGGCTGTCAGCCCGTGAAAAATAGGAAAATCTGTGCAGGGCACTTAGGTGGCAATAAGAAATATCAAGGTCGTTGATCATTCTATGAGCCCGTAGCGAGAAATAATGTTCATGCACATTTAATCTACAGGTCACCGCAAACATTTATATGACAGGTAAAGGTAAGTAAGAGTAAAATGTGAGAGATGCAGGCGCGTCGTAAAGACTTTATTTTTTCAACCCTCACAATCCTCAGCGGACTGTTTAGGGGACTCGTAGGTGCTGTTCACTTAATAAGTGCATGCTCCTTGTTTGTGTGCGTGTCCTATGAGCACTTACGTATCACCTGCGCAACCTGTGCGTGTGGCGTTGTGCGGGGTCAGTAAAGGGTCAGTACTTTCACCTTACTAATGACTAGAATTTGGTGTAAGGCTGTACCACAGCTTCACCCATACACCATTAGTGCGTGAAACTTACATTAGCCTGAATACATCACGATATACTTACCACAAGTACTACAATCGTACGATGTCCTTGAGGTTGCTGTACAAGCCTCAAAGAAACTGTAAGACTGTGCTGTGCTCCCTTTAATACGTGGCCGCTCAGCTCTACGTCCCTCCATGCGACGAAACAACTCAAAAACCCACCAAAGCCGTACACCAGTATGAAGGCACGTGACTGAGTCTTAAATGGTAAATGGCGTATACTTATATAGCGCTTTTCTACCTTCATTGAAGGCCCAAAGCGCTTTACAGTCACAGACCCACTCACCCGTTCACACACATTGATGGAGGCTCCGCTGCCGAACACTGGCGCCAACCTTCCATCAGAGGCAATGTGGGGTTCAGTGTCTTGCCCAAGGACACTTTGGCACAGGGCGGGCAAGACAGGAATTGAACCTGCAATCCTTCGATCACAGGCCGACTGCACCACGGCCGCCACAAAATGGTTCAAAGAGGCAGCAGATTTAGAGGCCTCACCTAAAACCAAGTAAACCTTTCAATCAGTCTGTTAGTTAATTTATAAAAACAGCATACAACTGGAGAAATGGCCTTAAAACGGAAAACTGAATAAACAGAAAGGGGAAAATCATTTCAGTTTCCAATAGAAGCTATGGTCAACATCTTATTTCAGGTGTTGTTGGTAAAAGACTGATGACAAACATCTTCAAGAGTTTCTGATTGATCAGTAGAAAGACCTTCCTGCACACCATACTTGCAATAAGAGATGTGTTTTTTTTTACTTGAGGCCCCTTTTGAGCAACAGATGCATGCACCCTTTACTGTGTTAATAACAAAAAAAAAACAAAAAACTTGTAAGGTCTCATAAACCAAGAATAAGAAAAAAAAATGCAGGAGCTGCAACTGACAGCACAGATTAAAAACAAACAAAAAAACTTGTTTTAGTGGAAGAGATGTATTTGAAGTTTTTACAACAAAAGTTGAAAATAGAAATAGCTTTCATTGAGGTATCAGGGTTCTTCAAAGTCTAACCGTCTTAACTCTCACTCTTAAAGATTGAAATATGATTTAGATGGGGAAAAAAACAAAAACAGATATTTCACCAATGCTCACTTTGCATAAACTCAGATTAGATATTCCAATTTACAGCTGGCGAAAGGCTTTAAACCCAGAATGCAGAGGCTTTTGAGAGGAATTTGGTGTCAGATGACGAGATTAAAGCAGATGGAGTGAACATGCAGGCAGTCAGCAGACTGGTAAAAACCTTAATCAGGTTACAAATAAAGCAGAACTGCAACCATCAACAGTTGATTAAGCTCTAACTGAACTAACAAGTGACAGAGCTGAAGTCAGGGAGGAGAACCGTGTAAACAGCCACACTGATAATCAGCGAGGCTGAAGCTCACTTTGCAGACCTATGTCTGCTGTCAGAGCCGGATAGAACAGGAGGTACGAAAAGAGGTGGAGAATCTGAGATTAATAAACAAATTAGCATTTTGCTTTTTTAATGGAATAATACAAAACAAAAGATTAAGATAGGAACAAGAAAAGAAAAAGGAAAAAAAAATGAAAATCACAAAATAGGTCACAATAAAAAAATGGCTCTCAGGATGAGTTCTTGTTTTGTTTGTCTTTAATCGTTTAGAGTTAAAAAAAAATACAGTTTGCAAGAACAATGTGCATATTTTCTTTTTTTTTTAGTCATTTTGGTGTCTACTGTGTTTGGGAAATAGTTTCAGTATAATGAGCTGTCATGAAAGGCTCTGTTTCCTGTCAGAAGTCTGTGCTTAGTTTAGCAGTCTGCTGCCCTCAGCACAACACAAACCTCCACACACTGCAGTGAACGTGTTTAGTTTGTGCGATAAATGCATACTTTTGCATCTTCTCAGATACCTGTTAGCAGTTTTCAACAGAATGCAGAGAACATCATCCTTTTAAACCACAAATGTAATTTAATAAGCTGTAATAAGAATAAAACTATGAGTGGCGTTTAATGGCACTACCCTCACCCATCCTCGCCGCTGGCTGAGCCTTTGCTGCACGCCTTTCACTCTCCCCTAATGCCCTGCCACCCTGGTTAAAGCTGCATGTGACAATTTCATTTAATTAAACAAAAAAAAACTTTTTTCAAAATGGTAGCTTTCTATTGGCTTTATCTCCATAGCAACCATTTTATTTTTTGGATGTCTAGAGGTGACAAACAATTCTATGTCATTTTTAGAAGAATAGGCAAAAGTAAACTTTTTGATTTTCTTGGCAACAGATGTTTTTAGTTAACCACACCCATATTTTTACTATGTTCATATCGAATATCATATCGTTTTGTTCAGCTTGAGCCAACAAATAATTACATTTTTTTTTTGGGGGGGGGGGGGGGGGGGTGTCAAGATCACTTTGCGAGATCAAATGTCAACAAAACTTTAATTGTTGTGGTGTGTGTGTGAATATTTTTTGAAAATCGCTCAAACAACAGTTTTTTTTTTCCATACTGTTGGAATGTGAAAATGGCAGAATTTGACACTTTAAAATCCGATCCAATTTAACAACAGAAGCAAAGTTTGTGTTCCTGTCTTAACACTTAGCGACAGTTGTGAGGGCTGGTGCTTGTTGTTCTCAGGATCTCCCTACAGAGATGAGATCACACTGGGGATCTTACAGATGCAGGAGAGCAACAGGCTGGAGATCCTGAAGAGGCGCTGGTGGGAGGGAGGACAGTGTCCCAAAGAAGAGGACCACCGAGCCAAAGGTCAGGTTTAACAAGTCAGCAAAACACAATAATGTAGATTATTGAATTTTTCTAAATAAACTGGGTTTATAAGATTGATTTGGATTTGATTTATTTTTTCTCAATCGCACATTTTAAAGAAATGTGGACTTGAGGATTTGACTGACTTCCAGCTCCTGTAATTATGAATTTTGAACATCAAGACTGATGACATTTTTTTATAGAAATAAAGAAATAACTTAAGGATATAATTATCACAACCGTCGGCTTGTTCATTTTTATTCAAATAGGATATTTCTTGCATGAACCTTCAGACCACTTTAAGTCTCCAGATGAGTTTTTACTGCAGTGGAATTAAAAGGTGTATTTGTTAATGTTGGGCTGGCAGATCCAAAAGCTCGCACTATTACAAATAAAGCTGTCTGAGGAAGGAGTTTACAGAACCAACAATCTGGATTGATAAAGTCTTCTGGCAGTTTAAGTGCTGCAAGCGATTTTTATGGGTGGTGAAGAGGTGAAGACCTGAGACCAGGTGGTGTTTGAAGTGTCAGCTTAGGGTGGAACTCCAAAGTTGTTGTTTTTTTCTTTTTAAATGTCAGTTGACTTGAAATCCTTGCTGCTCTGACATTTTCTTGAAATGGAAATGCTGCAGTTTGTTGTCCGTTCTCCCTGAAGCCACAGTTTGGTCGTTTCCCTCCTCATTTGCCATTTTTTTCTGTCAGACATTATTGAACAGTTTCATGCTTTAGTAATCTAATTTTGAATGTATAAAAAAATGCTGATATTTCTACAATTTATAAATAAAAAATCAAACAAAATAGCGCACAGCTCCTTGCAATGAATTAAATGGAAGTAATCTTTCTAACAGTATTTAAATTATGCTCAAGCTGTCCAAAAGAAGACTTGGATCACAGAAATCTCTTATCTGCTCCCTAGGGCTTGGCATGGAGAACATTGGCGGGATATTTGTTGTTTTAATTTGTGGCCTCATCATCGCCGTCTTTGTGGCTATCATGGAGTTTGTGTGGTCGACACGTCGCAGCGCTGAAACAGACGAGGTAATCTTTCATCATCTTCCTCCCTGTGTCTCCTCCTCCTCCTCCTCTATAGCCTCAGCTGCATAGAAGATCATCTGTATGCATGAAACTGCGTTTATCCATCACTTTTTAAAAAAGAGAGGCTCCGATATTATTAGACTGAATTTAATGGTGATTCACGACTCAACTATGAAAAGTTCAAACCGATTATCCAAAGCAAGAACTTGTTGGTATGTTTTCATTCAAATATCAGTGTCAAAATGTAAATGAATTTGATCATGAAAATAACAGAAATTTAAAATGAAGAAGCAACAGTTTGACTAAACCAGTGACATTTTTTTGTATGTCGTGATATGTGTTTGTTACCAAATGCATAAGAATGTTGCAAATGTTAACTTTAAGTTTGAACTTTACCAACATTTCTTTTTTATGTCTTTAATTTAATTGTCTTACATATTTATAGCTTGAGGAATGAAACTAAAAAAAAAGGTTTTAATTAAAGTCAAAGAAATGTAACTGAGTTCTAAGAATCTGTTGATTTAAAAAAAGCATAAACTATGAAAACAGTTAAACCACTTGAAACATTTTTTGGAATATCTTTCGTGAGAAGAGATACTGTAGGGGTGTACTTTTTTAAATTTTCCAACTTTTTTTCTTCTGTTTTTTTTATCCTGCTCTCAAATCATGGAAATGAGTCTGTAATTAAGCTCCTGCACTCATAATAAGTTGTTTGACTTGTCTTGCTGACGGCAAACATGACTTCATCAAAAGAGCTGACAGATGAAACAAATGCAGGCATCATTAAACCGCCGCAAGACACAACGTGTAGCAGAAGATGCTGATTGTTCCCATCCGCTCCAAATGAAATCTACAGCATCTTCTGAGGTTGCGAAGGGGGTTTTAGGAAAAGCTCAAGCTTTCAAGTCAGAAATGTGAAAGATTAGGCCTTAAAATCAAAGAAACTCCACAATGCTGATAATAAATAAACAAGACAATATAATATGGCTTGGATGAGATTAAGCCAAAGCAGGAGAAGGTGTGAGATTAATCAAATCTGTGGGACTTTTCTTGGGTGAGGGTGACCTGTGTGACTATGCAGGTAACTTAATAAAAACTGTTCACAATCACAAAGTCGAGGTAAATTAAATTAAAGTCTGTAGTTTCCTCTTTTGTGACTTTGTGACTCTGGTGTCTCAGCTAGACAATATTAAGAAAAATCCAAACAGAAAGAGAGCAAAGTGGCATCTTCCATCTGAGCAGGAAGCTAATCACATCAATCACATCCACCAGCGGCTTCAGGAACACAGCCATCCTCTTGTAAGACACAACCATGTTTAGGAGGTCCAGGTTTGACGAACAGCTAGACACCAGATTCCAATAAAAGCATAAATCTCCATCCATAGTGTTTTTAGTCTTTTAATCGGTATCTAGCAGAATACATTTCAAAGTCTTTGTTGCATTAGTGTCAGAAAGACGAAAAGCTGTCAGATTACTATTAACATAAAGATGCAGAACCGATGCAGACATGCAGATAATGAGAACTCAGACCATGCTGTCCTAACATAAGACCTGATCTGGTGAGTAGATCTGAAAAGCGTTTGCACAAAAGGACCGCGTTAGAGATCCACTTCACTGAAAATTGTGTTCTTGGTTTTCTTTTGGCATTTTTGTGATGATGGAGGACATATATTAAGAAAATTAAGCTTAAAACGGCATTTCTGAGTATTTCTATATTCAAATCATGGTGAATCAGGAACAGAAAAAAGTTATGTTGTAAAAAAGCAATTCTGCAGCTTGGTAATACATTTTCTTTTTAATCCTGATGATTTTACTGTTTTCTGTTTTACAACTTTTACATTTTGTTTTAACTCGCTCCCTATTGTAGATAGCAGTCAAAAACCTTTGTCAGCCTCTCCTGTTTGAACAGGCTTCTTTGTTGTTTCTGCGAGCAGCTCTTTTGTTGGGGTCGTGTTTCCTGTCGATCAAGCAAACAAAACAGCTAATAAGGGTTTGCAAGCTCTCTGTTTTAATTAATCTGTTGTTGCAGACTAATTTGCATTGTTAGACGATTGCAAGAGAGTGTAATTTTTCTCTTTACATGAAAATCTTTTGGGGTTTTCCTTTCAGGGATTGAAGCATCTGATACAATCTCACTCATTTGTCTCTAATTGTGATAACGTTATTAAAGGATATGTAACAAAGACACAATGTAAGAATTGTTTAACTTGTTTGCATATTTTAATTTATCTATAAAATGTTATAAAGTTATAAAAATAAATGTTTGTTTTTGATGACGAGAAACCGAGCAATCCAGAGAACTCGGACAGATTTAAGTAGCTGCGAGCTAGTTTTTGTTTACTTTAGTCTGTTTCTGCTTATCTGTCAGGTCTCTGTTTGTCAGGAGATGCTGACAGAGTTTCGGAACGCTGTCTCATGTAAGAAGAACTCCCGATCTCGCCGGCGTCGACCCCTGAGCAGCATGGGAGGTGGAGTTTTACGTCATCCGTCCCGCCTGGCTCTGGCTGGCCCCCGTCCTCTGCGGCTCGTTCGAGGGATGCGCCTCAGCAACGGGAAACTTTACAGCGGCGCCGGACCGCTGACGGGAGGCCTGGCAGAACTCGGGGAGGTATGGGGGGAGGACCAGATCTGGGCCCAGGACCACAGAGACTACTGGAAGACCCGCTGGGATGTGACGTCGGCACGCTCCCGCCCGCATCGGCTCTTGTGGCGCCCCCCGCCCCGCCGCGCAGCTTCCTGCAGAACTGCAGCAACGTACGCATCTGCCAAGAGTGCAGGCGCATCCAGAGCCTGCGGCCCACCACGCTCACCCCTCCCCCGCCTCCTCCCCCTTCCTCATCCTCCTCCGCATCCTCCTGCTCCCGCATCCCCCCGTCACTGGCAATGCCCGGTCACCACCCCCGCCACAACCCACACCACCATCTCCACTACCACCTGGGCTCCATGTCTTTGCCCCGCCTCCCGCCACCTCCGCCTCCAATTCCAGCAGACAGAGCTGACAGCGACGGTGGAGCGGGAAGCCCGCTGCAAGGCAAAAACAAACCTGCCCCCCCTCCAAGGCCCCTGCCCCCTCCCAAAACACCTACAGACTTACTTGGGGGCACAACTGAGCTACACTTTGACTGAAGGACTTATATTTAAAAGAGGTGGAACTTTACTTTTGGCCCCAAAGTCCAAACTCTGAAGTTTCCAGGAGGTCAAAAGGGTCATCGGATCAAACTAGCAACCTTAACACAGGGGAGGGTGCATTCAAGTCCTCTAACCTGCTTGAAAAGAGCATTGAGAACAACG
This sequence comes from Oryzias celebensis, assembly GCA_014656515.1. Lineage (NCBI taxonomy): Eukaryota > Metazoa > Chordata > Actinopteri > Beloniformes > Adrianichthyidae > Oryzias > Oryzias celebensis. The sequence goes on along the minus strand of BNCR01000011.1, from coordinate 3,485,693 downwards.
TCTCTGGGATAAAATCGACTGAAGGGTTTGAAAAGCGGAGAAACAAGAAGTGGCTTTAAGGTCGTAATCGGCCTCGTACCTCCTGCTGATCTTTAGAAAAAGACTCCGTTCAGCGTTCTGGAGTTTTATTGATGGACTCCAGGTGTTTGTAAATGAAGTGACCAACATAGCAGAGAAGCTGTACAGTTCCTATGATTTTCTGTCAGTCTGTGGATGATGTAGCTCCTACAGGCACCGTCTGTGTTTGTACAGACTCCTCTCGTCTGGTGCTGTGAGCTGCAAAGAAAAAAAAAAACCAAACCAACACATTATTACCTAACCAGAAGTGTGACAGACTGTGCTGGGGTAGTTCTTCTGTTTATCAAGTCTGCAGCAAACTGCATTAAATTGTGAAACGGAGGGAAGAGTTCCTTATTTTTGTAAAAATATAGACTGGCTGAAGATCTCAAAACACAAAGGCCCTCAGAAAGTCAATCTTTCATGACATAAAGTAGATAAACTCACAATTTTTAGAAAAAAAGAAGCAATTGAAGTGAGTTTGTTTCTAGGTTAGCAAAAAGGCAGTTTGAATCTACTGTCAAATGTATCTACTGACCTATTTAATAACAATAAATAGGTTCACAGGTAAATAAAAATAACCCCAAAGATGTCACTTTGACACCTAATTTTTTACAGATTTAACCACAAATGTAATTTTCAAAGGTGCATTCATCAAATGTAAAGCTTACCCCAGTTTTCAGCTTTGTGCTGGCCTGAGTTAGACATTTTATCAGACAGATATTACGTTTGTTTAATCGTTTTAGAAACAAATGGTTAAACTAGAAGGAAGTTTCTGTTGTGATTAAAATTATTTAAATATAATCTGAATCTGATACAAACGAGTTTATCTAGTGATGTCAGCAATTTAAATGAATTCAATAAAAAAAGATATGAAAAACCGGTTAAAACTGTGAAAGAAAACAGACTTTTACCAGGATAGATTCACTACATTTGTGGTTTGTTTTTCTTTAGCAAAGGAATTTATGTTTTTAAAATATAAACTTTAAATCCTTTTTTCCTAATATTTGCCATATACCGGTATGTAACTTCAATTTTAGCTTTTATTCTGATTTGAATCCCTGTGACTGTTTTGTTTGACAGACTATGGACCTGGATCCAGAGGAGCTTTGAAAAAAGCCCATCAGCATTTACTGCAGCTTAATTCTCTTTCAAGTTTCTAAAACACAACAGAACATGAAGCCAAAGTATTTTAAGCCTTTTACTGTCAAGACTCTGAGATTTCTATCTTATTTGACTGCAAAGTTTCATTATTAACATTCTCAAAGTTTCATGCCTTATTAAGTCACCTGTCACATGCACACGGACGTGGGGTTGACCATACAGGTGCTGCAGGTTTTTGGGTTGTCCGGATCTGTGGAGCGTTGGAGAGAGGGGCGGCTGCATATTAGGGGGATTGCAGATGTCTCCAACCCCGAATTTACACTTGTGCATTTGCGGTGCATCGGATGGACCAGCAGGTGCATCTCCGCTGTGTCTGTAGTCCGTCCTCCCTGCCCCCTGGCTCCCGGAGGTGCCGGTAGTTCATCCCGCGCTCTTCGCTCAATCAGAACCCATTACCTCACTTCATAAATGATGTTGTGTTTTTGTGACGCCAGTGTTATCAGGAACGTCAACCTGCTTTATCAATGGGGACCATAGACTGTATAAGAGAGAACTAGACATACTAAGTTTGCTGTCACCCATCAAAAATGTCTTATTTCCAGTTCCAATGAAATGAAGTCAATCCAGCTGCCATTTTTCTATAATACAGACGCGCCATGTTGGAAACAGATAACATTAGTAAGTGGTGACTGGTTCAATTCAGTCTGAGTCTCCATCTCTATGCCAACCAGTCTCGCTAATCAGGAGTGAGCTTGTTGGAAAGCCACACCCCTTCCACTGAAGAGAACTGGGGGGAAATCTGTCCAAAAAACGTTCTGAGTTCAACAGAAGATTTTATTTTGAAACCCAGACAGTTTCCAGTTTTTATCAAAACAGAACTCCTTTGTAAAGCTTGCGTTGCAGAGCGGAGAGACGGATGTCAGACGTAGACGTGATGGAGGAGATGTAAACATTCTGATTGATTATTGAACGCTCTTTTTTTTTTCTGAGTTAACGCAATGCAACGGAGACACAACGCAGATGGAGCCATGTAAATCAGCCTTTACCCTATGAGGTTTGTACGGCATGAAAATGGATTGTACGATTCGTGTGTATCGAAAGTGCATCGTGAAGCATTCGTGAGGCTAATGTAAGTTGTTAGCACTCATGACGTACAGATGATGCTATTGTAAAGTGACTTTACGCCACATTCTAGTTTTTAATAAGGTGTGGTACTGGCTCCTTATCGACCGTTCTCATATGCCGACTGGGGGGTGCAGGTGATTTGTACATGATTACCACACAAACTACATTCTGATTGACTAATTTCAAACAGTCAGACGTGTGCACTTATCACTTAAACAGTCCAAATGGGCTTCTTACCTTGTGCAGGTTTCAGCGGAATTGAAAAAATGAAAAATCCATACGATGTGCCAGTCTCCCACCTATTTCATCCTTGCTTACCTAACGTGTTGCATTAGTGTTCGCTGTGACCTGTCGCCTGCAGCATCCTGAAAAAAAAAAAAATGTGCATGAACATTTTTGTTCTACAGGCTCACCAAGTGGTCTACTGTACAATCTTAAAAGTGACTGCAGACCACCTGGGTGCCTTGCACAGGTTTGCCCATTTTGTTGCCTCCAGACAGCCCAAATCCACCCAAAAGAGCAGTTGTGAGTAAAGCAGATTTCGCTTGTGAAAAAGAGCATCCTCAGTGGATGGGCAGTGTTTTTAAGAGGACCTGGTTGCAGGCATCCTCGACCGGGACTGAAGGGCACCCCGTATCACTTCAAAAAAAAAAAAAATGTAATTTGAACCCTAACAGTTACAGTTGTTCCAATTTTAAACTTTAATAAAAAAAAATCTGCAATTCTGAACACTTTTGAGTTACAGTTTGTTTTAGGGTAAGTTTTATCATTTCCACCTCCGAACGATGATGTCAGGCACCATCTTGTCTGCCAAGAACATTTGACATTAAGACTAAACTTTATGTTATGATTAACCTTTTCTAAAATGTGTCGGTGTCAAGCAACTTAAAAACATTTTTAGCAATACTTGTTTTCCAAGAAATGAAGAGTGAAAAGCTTTGCTATCCATTTCTAAATTCAAATAATTTGGATGCAATCTGTGAACCTTGCACAGGCTCAGATATGCCTGATGAGACTGCAGGTAAGATTTATTAATGAACAAATCTCCATGTGGCTCTTGGGCAACGAAGAACTACCTCAGCATTGTTAATCCATTTTAGGTCCGTTTTCAGGCTACTTTTTAGGAAACTGGGTGCGTAATATACTGTGCAGTTTATGCACATACACACACTAAACTAATTTTTACTGTAAACGTGGAAGGTCAAGCGAATAAAAAATGGATAAATATATAAGTTTGTGATTAAAATTTCTTCCCTGTCGGCAGGACCAATCTGAATAATGCTCTTGTTCTTTTTGTTTTCTCCTCTTTTCCATTGTAACCTTGAGTCTTTTTAAAATGATGTCACGGCAGATTGATCGCCAAGCCAGGCTGACTCAAATCTGAAGGTCGCCTGTCAACCAATGCTGCTCTCCAGGATCAATCCACCCACAGATGAATCACACGGAGCGACCACGCAACATGAAAGTGCTGATGATGAATGTCGGTCCTATGTGTATGCTTTACTGGGACGAGAGCAAACGAAACATTGCTTTGAAGATCAGTGCCTGTATGTTTTCGTCATGTATTTTTGCTAAAAACTTTGTTTCTTTAAAAACAAAGAAGGCTGCAGCTGAAAGAAACGCTAATGGAGAATTGATTTTTATGTGTTAATGCAAATATGTGTGCGAGCGTGTGTATTTGTTTACCTTAGTGAGACTTTTACACATTTCGGCTGCATTTCTGGGTAAAGAAAGAAGTTTATCTTTTATGGGAGTTGATCATTTCCAGGACGTTATCATAGTTTTGTCAAGCAAGTCCAATTTTTATTTTATTTTTTTTATCTCATTTGACTTTTCTGCACATATTTGTACCTGCAGTGCTCAGCATTCAGCAACACAGAGGACAGACAAATAAAATCAGATAATTCTATTGTTATCATTATTATTGACATGTGGGGTTACTGTATGGGGAACAGCTCCCTCTGTTGTTCAATATATATAGACAATTTTTAAATAAAAATACATGCAAAAAGGTAATTCGACCACAAATGGTTGTCATTGTTATGACCGGTTCTTTTGCTTTTAAAAGACCCACTCAGATGAAAATTGTGTTTTTAACATGTTCTTGTGGCATTTTTTCCAGATGATGGAGGAATTAAATTAAGCTCAAAATTGCATTTCTGAGTATTTTTTAATTTAAATTGTTGTGAATCAAAAGCAGATGAAAAAATGCTGTTTGAAAAAGTTCGTAGAAAATATGCTGGGTGGGCTCCCTGCTCTGAGCTCTCAGCAATGGGAAGGGGAGGCAGGGTTGCTTCACACCAACGGTCCCGCCCACAACTTCGAGGCAAATTTTTAATGAGCTACTGTTGCTCTGCAGAAACTACGTCCTGAAAAACTACACAATTTGTTTTTGTTTTGGCAAAAACCTAATTAAAATGCCATTGGATACACTTAAAAAATGTCTTAAAAGATGATCGGAGTGGGTCTTCAAGGACGGATGTTCAAATTTCCAGCATTCCTATTATGTATTTAGGACCTACATGTTTTTATGTTCTAGCATACAGTGTATCTGACACAACTTCACACTTGTTACTCATTTTTTCCCATTAAACCTGGAAATTCAGCATGAAAAGCCAGAAAAGCCTTATTAACAATGAAATTCCAGTTAAAACTTGCTTTTTCTCACCTGACGTGGCACATCATGCAGCACATCTCCTTTTGACTTTTCTAGCATCAAGTTAAGCCAAAGGATTTATTTTTAAAGGCATCATGCTTTTATCGACAGAACTGGATAAACACTCTCTCTCCCCAGGACTTGGGTTTGCTTTTGCCCATCCCTCCCCACAGGCAGGAGTCGCAAAGTCAATGCGTGTTTCTGTAATATTTAACAAACAGGCTTGGACATGTCTCAGTGGAGAGCAGTAAAAAACTAAACCTAGACTAAAGTGGTCTAAAAGTGGGAAACTCTCTGGTAAATATTGGATGTGATACAAACAAAAATGACTCTCCGTTTCACAGAATATTCAACTATAAAAAGTGTTGCACAATCATATAAAAATCATACAAAATGCAATTTTTAATGCATGGACAAATGATGCCATTCAGAAACCATGAGTCAGGAAAAGAGTAAATGCATTTGTATGGATTCAAAGGGCCACAGGCTCAACTGCACACTGCCTTTAAAGAGCAAAATTGTCTCACTATTGCTTTTATGCCTCTGCATTTTCTGTTTCTTCTTGTTTTTAGCAAATGAGCATCGTGCTCAGGTCACTCTAGTGAAATGATGTGAACTCGTGCACAGCATTTAATTTTAGAAAGTAGCTGTTATTACACTCTTATTACACTCTGAAATTAAAGGCCCATAATTACATTCTCATCTAAAATAAAAACATGTTTGTTCTTCACAATATTTCTTCTTAAAACAAACTCTAACAGGCTAGCGCTTTTTTGTTTTAAAAATTTAAATTGCTAAAATATTTTACAAGAAACCTTTGTCCTATTATTTTTATTCAAAGCACTTAGACAGAAATCATCATAATTTTTCAAATATATAAAATGCAAAGTTTTCAAACATATGCATGTTTTCCAGCATACTATGCTCTGGCATGTTCTAACTGGCTGAACACACCTGAACCAGGTAATCAGTTATGAGTAGGGCTTGGATATCTGGAAATCATGCAGACACAGAGTTGCCTATCCCTGACATACAACATCACTTCACTTAGTTTGAACTCAGAAAAATGATGATGTTATTTAAACTCTGTACTGACTACCAGGAATTATATTCTTTTTTTTAAAGCACATCTGTACCTTTGACACCCTAAATCAGGGCTGCCCATTCCTGGTCCTTGAGATCTACCACTTTGCCTGTTTTCTAGTTTTCTCTTTCTGCTTTCTTCTGATGAGCTGACGTAGGCATCTCCTCTTTCTGACTGACTGGGCACACCTGATCCAGGTAATCAGCAGCAAGAAGTGCACGGAGAGCTGGTAAGGTAAACAGGTAAGGTGGTAAATATCAAGGACCAGGATTGGGCATCCCTGCTTTAAATTATATTAATCTAATAGAACAAAATAAAATAAAGAAGGTCTCGACAACAGCTGGAGTCCATCAAAATCAATTGAAAGACTGTTTACAGAATGTCCCACACACTTACATAAGGAGGCAATACATGCAATTTAAAACAGACTATTAATGACCAGTCATGTTTATATAGAAAGTATATTGAATATATATATATTTCTCAAGACTCAGGACACCACTGATACAGCAGGCCCGCCACTTTTTTTACATACTGGTGTAAGTGGACATCAATATGATGGTAATACACTTCCCTAAAGTTGCACCACCACATATCAGCCAACAGAGGGCAGTAAAGGGTTAAAAAAAAAGCTTTGAGGGATGTTGAAAATCCTTTTATCTGTAACTGTTTCGCAAACAACCATGACAACCCAGCAAGTTCTTTTAATTAAATCAGTTAAAAAAATAAAACAGGATTAAAACATGACATTGCTGAGTTTTTGTCCAAAGTAAGCTTTTACCCCTGCTGGTGACATCATCATGAAAGGCAATACGAAACACAGTTTGTAGTTTCTGATCATAGCACTGATTGAAAACATCCACACACATTCTTTATCTGTCACCCCCCGTACACAGTTCACATTAAATGCTATAGCTCAGCTTTGGTTACAGTTATCACAAACATCGTTGTTTTATTTGTGTCAAACCTGTGGAAAGAAGATCCAGAACCTTCTGTTTCTGAGTGCAAACTGTTCTGATCTGACACACTGTGATACCAAGAGATACAAGCCTCTGACCGCCTGCTAATTAGAGCTCCTGAAGGTTATGTGAACCAACAAACAATGGTATCAAATTAAATGTAACTAACCGTCTTTGGACTCACAGGAATTAAAGGAAGTGTCATCCCTGCAGAATTGTCCTCAATGCTTTTCTTCATTGCATCCATAGTTTCAAATTGTTTCATTTATGTAAAACAGACTTTAAGGTTTTCTTAAAATACTTGTGTCACTTGTTTATCTTAACTAATATTATTCCGGCATAATTCCTTCGCACTGGGATTTTATTTTTCGAATAAAAAAAACATACTTGCTGGCAAGTTAAAACACTAAGCTTTAGACAGTTTTATACATTAAATTCAGGTTAAACTGGCTTTGTGCTGACATTTCAGTACAACTGCAAACAAGCTGGAAAAAAGTTTTTTTTTTTTTATTGCAAAACCTAATGCAAAAATAATAATATACAAACAAAAAAACAAGATCTGAACAAAAGCATATTAACAAGTGGAAACCACAACTATCTTCTATCTTTTTCTTTTCAATGGCTGATCATCAATTATATAAACATTTTCTTAATTCTTTACATTCTAAAATGATTAAAATTGGTGCTCTAATCAACCTCCTAAAAAGCTGTAAAGGTTTTCAAGTGTTTTCCCTAAGCGGTAAAACATAAAAGAAAAACCAAAAAAAGTTGCTTTTTTATAGAAAACTATTTCATAGAACCTGAAAATAAAAATCACCAATTCTTTTAACCAACCTTAAGTTTTTTCTGATTTGGTTCAAATCTGACTTTTTTGTGCAATTGACAAGGAATTTCCATCTTATCAGTAAATGTACCCTTCAATTTCACCTTCAGCAGCTGTCGGTTATGGTTGTTTAGGGTCAGACAGAGACTGAACCTCAATGCCTGTGTGAAACATTCATTTTTATGAATTTTGTTGTACTGATGTGTTAACACTAATCCCTGAAGGAATCCAAGTGAGCAGAAGAGATACATGTCACGTCTTCCCTTTGACCTAGAAGCTGGCATTTTGATTTAATGTGACTCATGGCAAAAGTATGCCAAGCAATTAGACCAACCCTGACTGAAGCTTTTCTTTTTCCTTATAATTCCCTGACAAGATGTCCAGATCTCTTCAGAAGTCAGCATGGCTTAGCAGCCTGTGACTGTAAAGCGCTTTGGGCCTTCAATGAAGGTAGAAAAGCGCTATATAAGTATACGCCATTTACCATTTACCATTTAGCAAGGCATTCACTTAACTGAATCTTCTACCCCTGATCGGCATTTTAATAAAACTGAGAAAGTGTTCATGCGTGGCATTGGCATGTGACATTTGAGTGTAGAGTAGCAGAGCAAGAATAGTTATTCTGACAAATAGAATGACTGAGAAATGGCTGTTTATTTTTCAATAGACGTCTAGTGGATTTTGGCTTCTCTGAGCCAGTGGGTACTTTCTGTTTGGAATACTAAGGGTCGGGGTCACTCAGTCCAGTTCTCATATACAGTCATTGAACCAAACACACTCAGTGGTTCTCGTTTGGTGGGGCAGTGCAAGTTGGAAAAGATGTGACATTTTACATTTGTCCATGGTTCAACGATTTCTTCATTCCTAATCTGTTTACACCATGAAGCCGGCTATAGTAACCATTTTGGTCCATTTGCTCCGCTTTTTTTCTGACTGAGAAATCTCAGACCAAAACGAAGCTCAGTCCGATTGGAAAAGAACCAAGACCACCTTAAAAGATGGATCTGAGACCGCTTCCTGGTCCCTGACTAGGGTTTGCTTGGGTGTATTCAGACTGAAAATCTGTTTGAGATTATCGGGGGAAACAAACTCTGGTTCACTTTAAGTGAACCAAATGAGTCCAGTCTGAATAGAGCCCCAGATATGCCTTTGGATCAGATCAAGACCACTCAGATACTTTTTATACTTCTGGAAGTGAGACAAATGTGCTGGTCTTGTAATGAGCTGATTGACAGATTTTAAAGTTGTTCAGACATGCTGGCGCGTGTATGTTGGCTTAGGTTGCCTAAAGATAACTGACAGACGCGTAAATCAATGACTAAACTAGGAGATGTATATCCTCAATCCTGACAACCTTGTTGTCCTGGCTGATAAAAGTGAAAACACTGACATACTCTGAAACATAAGATCGAGAATCAATTTTCCTACTTTTGAAAAAATACGAAAAAATAAATATATAATAAATAAATGTACACACATCTGCAAATATTCAAAGTTAAAATAACATGATACATTTATCATCAAGCTGTTCATTGAACACAAATTTAAGCAAATATTCCTTGAGAAAGTTGCAAGAAACCTCAAAAAAGAGAGAAAAAAAGAAGGATAAAAACCACAAAAGATCAGATGTTTTCATTCAGACAACTGTACCGACATGCAATATAGAAACCTTTCCCTTAAACAAAGCCATCAAACCTGTCAAAATTACTAAGAATGGAAGTTCAATTTCTTGGAAAGATGTGCTTCATCACTTCCTTTCTTGGAAGTCGGATGCAGGATCAATATGCTTCCTTTCCTATTAAATAACAAGCAAGCCCTCTAATGGTTTGTCCGCCTGCATTGGAAACTGATATCATCTTTAAAGAACAGATGACAAATCAAACTATTTGTAAAGAGGTTAAAAAAGGCAGAGACAACAAAGTATTTCAGTGTTTCCTTTTCTCCACTAATCATTGCTGTCATTACAGTACTGTTTAACCACCACAGAGGTGCAGCAGAGCGTGCATGTTACGCTCCCAAAGCTCAATCTCCAGCTCTGGTATTTAAGTCCATTTTCTTTGTTGTGATGTCAGACTTATTTGTATGCACTTAAAGTAAATGCATTTCCATTAGGTACCTGCTTATGTAAGCTATTTGGACCCTCAAAAATCTCAAGCACTGATGACCCAACAATGTGCTACTTCTAAAAGGCAAAAAAGACAACATCAACAACAAGATTTTACTTGTTTTTTTGTTTTTTTTTTTACTGAGGAGGCACCTGTGATTGTCTTATCTATGCTCAAAAACGGGCAGTCTGTACCCCGTATTACTTTCCAAACTTCTTTAAAACGGTTGTTTTGAGAGCCCAGAAACTCAGACTTCCAAGTTCCACACAACAACTTTTTCAATAATATTGCAGAGTAGCCTCTTGAAAGCTTGGGTTGTAACTGTAGATCCTGTGACAGTTCTCACAGTCTTTGGTGCCCTGCATTGGTGGGTTTCCGGAAAGTGACTTCCTCCCACAGCTTGTGTAGCTCACATTTTTTTCGCGTTATGATATAAAAAGACGATGCATGGTTGTGTAAAAAATAAGTAAATAAGTGTATTAATTTATTTTCTCACTTTTTATGTGTAAAAACCACATAGAATGTTCATTTTTTGAAATTCAATTTTTTTTTATTTTAAAAGAGCATTCATACAATGGAAACATTGATTTGCATCACAGTTTTTTCTCCTTGCAAAGTCTGCTGTAATGAGAAGGTCTGAAAGCTTAGGGGTGGGTCTTCTGCTGGTTACTATTTCCAGTTTATCCCCTCCTCTGCTTCCATGCATGAATCACAGTTACAGACATTCCCAAGTGAAGCTGAAGGCAGGTTCAGGCTTGTATGCCGTACCTGATTCATCACACAGAAAAAACACACCCAAGGCACAAGTTTGTGTCTGTAGTAAATAGAACCAAATGTTTGTGTTGTGCGTCATAACAAACATGAGCCTTGAGAAATCTGCCATGTTCCCAAAATGTTAAGAAACAGATGTTTGAAGGAACCAATCAGCTGTCTAGATTATTACGTTGACATCCGATTACGTTGACTCTAGCCTCTTTGATGTTAACATTGGTGTGTTATTTTCATTGACTGGATTTGGAAACTGATTGAGTGACCCCTGACTTTACAGATTAAAAACAGGAAGTGACATTGGTTCCAAGAAGCCCAAATCCCATAGACTTTTACAAAGAAACACACAGCTTTTACTCAGCCATTATATTTGTTAAAATACACATTCTTGCTCTGCTACATTTTTTTCTTAATCATTATTTTTTCATAGAATTTTTTCTTTACCGCGAGTAATTCAAGTTGAACTGACCAATCAGATGCCTCGATTAAAGCATGTGGTGCCTGCTGGCCCCCATGTTCAACGTTTGACAGATTTTGTATAGCGATAAGAGTAGTGATAAGAGTTTGGACTTCCCGCAAGCTCCCTTCTGACTGGCCACTGTGGTTGCTATAGAAACATTGACTCAGACCAGCATGGTGGAGTCCATATCTCAAAATATGGCGACTGCATTGACTTCATTTGGTTGGAGCCGTCACACTCACTCAGTCTAGTTCTCATACGCAGTCACTGGTCTCCCCCTCCTCAGATGTCAGGCAGTCCTCATGTTACCAAAGTAAAACATAGCTGTTCAAAACCCTAACAAACACTCAACAAAAGATTAGAATGTTAGACCTCAAGCGTGCAATTGATACAATTAAAACATCACCACAAACTACAGCAGGACTTGAACTTAAACTAATTTTAATTCATGTGGATTACTTCGATTAACTAAAAAAGAACATTTTGCATAAAGGTCAAAGAGAAAATAATTATTAGAAGAATTGAGTGTGTCACAAACCACAGTTACCACTGCCAGTTGCTGGTTTCTTTCTCACACTGATGATGATGTTACTTAGCAGCCATTGTGGTTGTGACAGTGCAGCAACTCTTCTTTTTTTTATTTATTCATCTTTTAAACGTTTCCTGTCGAGCAGCTCAGCAAACAGATAAGAGCTGAAGTGTTAGACAAATTTTACTGCTACAGTGGGTGGGGGGTTATGAATCTTCTGATACACATGGTGTATATTTGTAAATTCCTTTTTGGAATGGGGGGCAAAAGACAAGAGAGAAGGAGAGAGTGGGACGGGGGACAAAGTTACTAAAGCAAAGGGGATAAAAAGGGAGTTGAGTAAATGGAGGATGATTAAAGAAGTGGGGGGGGGGGGGGGGGGGGGGGGTCCACAAAGCAACAAGTCCCTGGAAGTTTATCATCATTACTGTCAGGTGCAGATGTGTCAACAGGGGCAGAGCCGATCCAAACTAAAATATTACAAATATACCTGTTGTCTCCAAAGATCTTCACACACAAACATATCGTGACAATAAAACTACCGTTCACAAGCATAAACCTACGCATATAAACAAATATATGTAAAGCATTTCATTCCATCACGCATAATTTTAGTGCAAAGCTGAGCTGACATCTGTGTTCAGTTGCGCATTTGCATTCTACTGAGGTGGATGATGGAATGTAAAACAAGGGGGAGTGCTCGTTCACCCCCCACACCAAGACCCAGCCGCTGGCGAATCATCATGGTATTCCAGGACCCCCAGACACTGCGCAAGATAGCAGATTGAGGAAATCCACTTGCCGAGCAATCCATGTCAGCTACCCAGAACAGGACTAGGAGAACTGCCACAGGGGTCCCCGGCAACAGAAGTCACGGGGGGCACAAGACCACAGAGAATGAGAGACCCACCCCACCAAGAGAACAGCCCTCTCACCCTAGCCAGGGCCCACCACAAGGCCCCACCCCTGGGGAGCTTCCCAGCCCCAGACACAAACCAGGGCCTCCCAAGGGAGACACTCCCCCGGGAAGTCTGGTAGAGACCAGGGCAAAAAAGGGGCCATTCACCCCGCCCAAGAGGGGGAAGCCCAAGTGAAGTGGGGGTCCCCGACGAACGTGGTAAACATGGGCCAACCAGGCTTCCACTGTTGAGAATTTTGAAGGTCAGAGCCAACACCACAGGGACATGGACACCCCCAGGCTCAGATGTGACGTGATCTATGGCTCATAGGCTGGAAAGAGAACTCAGGGATCCCTCTCCCTGCAAGGAGAGAGGACCGCCGGGCCCAGGAAGCCAGCATCCAAGACGGACCACCACCACTGATGAGGGCCAGGGATGAGGTAGGGAAAAGACCAGAGGCCCCACTTTCCTGTGGAAAGTGTATATGTGGTTTGGTGTTTATAGTGTTGTGGGGTGAGGGATGTGTAATAAAAGGTGCATTTACGTTAACCATAACTCTAACTGTTGGCATTATAAACATAGTAACCAGGTGGTTCTGAGAGAAACAGCTTTGCGCTGATATGCAAACCTTCACAGTAGTGAAGGGTTTACTCAATCAATGCAAATCAGCTGATTCTGTTGCCAAAAAAATGCTTTGTTATGCAACACTTTACAAATGCGTTGCAATATGAAAGCTGCTTTCTACGGAATCAGCTGATTAACGTTGATCAGCAACGTACGGTGGGGCACTGACGTCATCAGTCAGATTTACAAACACGAACCTTACAGAGTGGCTTATCACCATTTGATTGGCAGCAGTTAAAGTGTGTCGTTTAAAATGTAAACATCATTTTCCGTTTACAAAATGTAGCAAAAATTGTTAATGTTGACTTACTTTCAGTCATAAATGAAGTCCGTGTGTCGCTCCCTTGTTTTATGTGGTTTGTAGAAGTCTTCTTTTTCTTTCTTCCGTTTTCAAAGTCGTTCTGTTTCAGTGGAGATCACTACCAGTGACGTGTCTAAAAAATCTCGAGTTTAGGTGTTTAAAAACGTATTCCGCCATTTAGAAAATGATGCTAAACAACATTACAGAGTAACAGGACGGCGGGACTTCCCGTGCTAGCTCTAATTCTATTATTCTTCAGCCGCGGTGTCACATTCTCTGGGCTCACCAGCGCCCTCTGCCTTGACGTACGCGTACTGCATTCCTCACCATAAATATTTCTGAAGCGCATTTCTAGCGGATAAAAAGACGAAATGAGTCACAAACTGGCACCAATGTAATCAAACAGATGGCGAGAAAATAAAAAAAGGTCATTTAAAATAAAGCGTCTTTTATGAATAAAAAATACCGAATTAGTAAAGCGCATGCATCAGCTGCAGCTCCAGTCAGTCAGCAAAAACAAATATTGTCAAGGCTCTTTTAATGTTTTCGGTGCTCAAAGTTAGCATCATTAGACGTAGGTTGGAAAAGATGTATTAAATAGTAATGGCGATTAATTTATTGTGATTTTTTTGTGCGAATTTTCAGTTTTTTATTTTTAATTTTTTTTTTCACAGGCCAAGAAACATAATGTTCTGTCATTGAAAAATATTCTGAAAAAAAAGTTTTATATTAGAAACAAAATGTCTGTATTTACTAGAAACAAATAGATTTAAGTAACAATGCATTGAATCACGAGGTTTTTCAGACTTTCAGTGAAGAAAGTGAACTTGATGTTCTGAAAAAGTGATCACATCCAGGGAAATACTCTTCTACAAAAGCAGATCTGGAAGACAGAATCTAACTCACTATGAATCTCACTATGAAGTGAGTGCTAACCACAATAGATAAGGAAATAATTTGGCTATAGGAGCATCCTAAACTAAAGTGGGTCATTAGTATCAGATTAGCATCATAAATGTTGTCAATCTTGTCATCAGTCTGTCTCAATTCCTTATTGTTATTTAACTCAGAAGTTAAGGATTCACAGGAGTTTAGTAAGTTAAACATCTATATATTTTTTGAAAATTCCGTAAAATGAGTTACAGCAATTGACAAAATGGGCTTAGATTAAAAAATAGGCTCAACTCCATAAAAGAATAATTTGAAATAAAACTGTAAATGGAGAACGTGAAGTGAAGAAGAAAACCATAAGAACTGTCTTAAAACAAAAACTGAAAATACAATTACAATACAGCTGTTACAAAATAAACCTATTTTTCATTTGAAAAAAGATTTAAGTTTAAGTTTAGTTTTTTTCTAAATTAGTACCTCTTCAAAATACATGTTTTGGGGCCAAATTTAAATTTTTTTAATGGAATTTTTTAATTGAAGTTTACAATGTGAGCTTTCAAGTATAAAATAGATTTATTTTCATATCTGACTTTTCATTTACACTAAGCTGATCCTGATATGACCCTCATAACCTTAGCAGTGAAGTAGTTGGGAGCATGAGAAACTCCACACACATGTTGGATTGTAGTAGTAGTCATTCTTGTCGTCAAGAAACTTCATTACCTCAGCTTAAGCTGAAACAATCTGGTTTCATGAAATGCCTGGTCAAGTCTCTGCTTTATGCTCTTTATTGCAGCTTCACAGCAGATTTTAAGACTGCAATGAAGCAGTTTTGTTCTGTTTGTGAGTGACACCAGACATGTGAAGAGAAGCTCTGAGGCTATGAATGCTGCCTGGCGGTAGATGTTCAGTGTAACTACTTAAAGAGTCTGTTTACATGCACATCAATACATGATGTCCTCCACCCAATAATTATAAGCCATTAGATTAATGCATGTGCATTACTACACATAAAGCTGATCAGCATGTCTCTACTGTTATCTGACACGATTCTTGTTCCAAATCTGCAGACGTGCAAACAAAACCCAGCTTTTAGAAGTCCCATAATCAAGACATAAAACCTGGAGAAGAGATGTGTTTCCATGGCAACCATTGTTTCTTTTTCACAGAGTACAAACAAACAACAGCAGCAACATGTTTTTGTTGGAGACATATTTTCTTCCACAAAAACAACAATCTGCCAGCATGTCTATGAAAATTGTTTCTAAAAACAGGGTGGATGCATGGTTTCATGTTGTTTACGCCAAATTCTACCCTACCATCCAAATGTTGCAGCAGAAGTTGAGTCTTATCAGACCAGACAACATTTTTCCAAACTTCTATTTCCAGTTTTAGTTAGTCTGTGTGAGCTGTAGCCTGATTTCCTGTTCTTAGCCGACAGGAGTGGCACCCTGTGTGTTCTTCTGCTGCTGTAGCTCATCTGTTTCCGGGTTCTAAGTGTTGGGCATTCACAGATGCTCTTCTGCAATAAAGTGGCCAGAGAGTGTATATTTCACTAAGAAATTATCTATGGTCCCCTTTTGGGTTTCAATTGAAGAAACCAGGTTTGAACACAAAAAAGGGCGTGACAACATGCTTCTACAGTTATGTAGTGAGGGCAAAAAATGTTATGACACAGGTGTGTCATATGTGGAAAGACAGAAACCTGCCACTGGCTGGAAGAGGACGAGCACTCACAAGCAAACTCTGCAAGACGATCATTGAAGGGAGTTCATTTTAAATGCATACATGTATGTTGTTGGAATGTAAATAAAAAGAAAACAAAAAACACACATATTATCAAAATATTTCCATGTTTTATAGCTTTCACAACAAAAGAGATCACTTTGACTTAGAAACATTTCATTTTACATTTGCTTTCAGGCTTTCAACAGAGATTTTTATTAAGGCACCAACAATGTCTGTAAACATCAACAAAAATATGAACAAGAAAAGAACCCCCCAAAAAATGATTAAAGACAAGTTCACAAATTCTGTTTACCTTGCAGTAGATTAACACCAATATTTACAATTAGGCCGGTTTCATTTAAGGCCCAGTTGCTCTCTTACAACACTAAACCTTGTCTTGTTTAGCACAACAAAACATCATATTTAAGCGTTGTCAATAATATTTTATTTGCCATGTACTATTCCAAACGACGGATTTGAGGGATTTTTAAAAACTTGTTAGGATCCAGTTAAAGCTCTAAAAATACCGCAAAACCATCAGATGGACTCTTGAAAGCAAAATTCCAATATTCAGCTCCAGTGGTCAAGATTTTTCACGAAAAACAAAATAAATACTTTTCTTTTCGGAGATCAGTGCATGTTAAAGTCTCACATTTACATGACCACCTTCTACAAAAAGACAGATCATAAAACCCAAAGCACATGTGAAAGAGTCAAAGGTCTGATGGGAAAGCACCTAAACGCAGATGAGCTGGTTATAAACCAGAACTTCAAAAAAAAAAAAAAATGATGTGCATTTTAATCAAGAACAAGATGTGTAGTTAACACTCCAACACTATAATTTTGCTTAGAAAAAGAAAAGTTTCTAAACAAAAGAAGCAATGCTCGAAGCTCATCAATATTTACTCTTGCAAACCTCAAAATAAGTGGTTGCCATGAAACATTTTCTACAAAATATCTGCTGTTGTGCTGCATGCTGGCGCTTGTCTTCACCAGCTCTAACTTCTCATCTTGTCACACCTCTCATGATCGTTCTGACAACAAGACAAGGACAGCAATAAAGAGGCTCCAGCACGACCCGAAAGACAGTCAAAGAGTATTTGCAAAAAGTTTTTTTTTCTCTAAAATTTGATTGTATACTGTTAGTGCATGCAGTAAACCAGTTTTATAAATACTTCCAATTATATAATAATTGGATTGGATACATTTAAAGACCGGTTTCTTGACTACTTCAAATTTCAGGCTGTAAATATGTGATTATATTGTTTTACAATGTTAGGTGCCTTTGAAAAGAAGCACTTACAAACTCCAACTTTGCAGCCTGCACAACTAAAACAAATGCATCGCTACATTTAGAGGACTGGTAGGATTAAAATCTTTTTCCAAGTCTTAAGAAAAAATAATAGCTATAGCTTTAATTCATTAAAGTTTTGAATAAAGAGTATTCGAGCTCATCTGTGTTTTTAGCTGAGGGTTTGTCCTGTAGAAATGCTGGAATATAAAAGCTAAATATGTGTATAGGTGGATGGCAAAAGCATTTTTAGTTTAAAATGTTGGTTAGCAACTTTATAGCCTACAATTGCATCGACGCTTCAACAATCAGGAAGTCAGCATGAGTTTATTGGACAAAAATTAGTTTAGTTTGATCTTATCTTTATTTTTTTTGCTCAATTTTCAGAATACTGCTTACATTTAAGTGCAATGTTATGTAACTTGATTCTTACTTTTTTAAAATTTCTCTTATATCAAATGTATTTTATAAAGTTTGCTTTCCTTTTCTTTTATAAAAGATTGTGTCGTCTCAAATTACTGCATTTAAACTTGTTAAACGATCACATTTTGTTTTCCTTTGTGTGTGATTTTTTTTTTAAGATATACTTGAATTTTAAGTTTCTTTACATTATTCCCCTTGTGTAAGTTTCAATTTCACAAAAATGACTATTTGGGAAAAAATATGTTAAAAAAAGAATTTTTTTTCTCAGAATTGAGAAAAAAAAAATATCTGAAAGCAAAAAGAAAAGCTGAAAAGAAAAGGTAGAAAAAAATGTAACTAAAAATGTGTCACTTTAGTCTTATGAAGTACATATCAACTTGATTCTTAGAAAGCAGTTTCAGCAGTAGTCATTGACCCACACAGCAGTAACTGGACAAACTTAAGTGTACAGAATGAAAAGTTCTTCCAAAACAGTTGCAGAAACAACAAAACCCTCCACTGCATTTCAAGTGTTCTCCATTATAAAAGCTTCACTCACCTGGTACAGGCAGTGAGATAAATCAGACCACAGAGTTTTTTCTTTGCTTTGTATCATTTTGATCCAGATTACTGAAGGTCCGCGTTTGTGGCCTTTGCTTGTGTGGTCATCTGTTTGTATAGATGTTTGATATTTTGTTTGATGTTTTCAGATTTCCAGCACATTCAAAAAAAAAAAAAAAAAAAAAAAAAAAAAAAAAAGAAGCAAAAAGTCATGCATCATAAGCATCAGTCCATCAGCTTTTTTTCCGGGAAACATTTTCATGGCAGCTAGAAAACAATGATAGTTTTTAAAGCCAAATAAAAACAGGAAGAGATCATCCAGCTTGGTACGTTTTCTTCGGGGGTGTTAAGAAAGCATAAGTTAAGTCCAAATTAGAATTTTAAAATCAAAATATTTCAAGGATCCATGGTTTTTTTAATTTACTCTCTTCAGAAAGAGTTGGGGACATTGGGTCAGTTGATCAATTGAAGACTTTTGAGGAACCAAACAGGATCCACCTGTGCACTCCTTCAAGCTCGACTGGATCATGAAGAAATAGGTTGATGGGTTGTTTTGTCCTGAAAACAAAGAGAATATTATTAGAGAGGGGAGAATTTCTTTTTTATGAAGACCATTCATCTTATTTAGGGCTTAGAGTGTCTGCAGGAGTCTTTTCCTGCTGTCAAGATGCTGAACTAAAACTGAACATCGATTCAGGTAAAATGCAAATCAGAAACATTGGATTCATTTTAAGGTTATTTTAAAGGAAATTCCGATACACACTGTTCCCTCGTTTATCGCAGGAGTTACGATCCATAAATAACCTGGTGGAATAGAGGATATCCGCAAAGCAGGATTTCAGATGTTTTAAGGCTTTAAAACACCTCACTACACACATTATACAATATTCTCAGACACACATGAACATTTTCTCTCCTGTTTAAACTCTCAAAATTCAAACCTTCAAAAAAATAAGTCCAGTATTATAGAATGAAAACAAAGATCTGCTCGGGATCAAAGATTTTTGTAACTCTGGGAAGCTGAATGCATTCTGTACAGGACACAGGGCAAAAAATTAGATTAACTGTCAAGGTCAACAATCAGGACACAGGAATTACGCAAGTTTTTGCTTGAAAAAAATCAGCAAAACAGCGAGATTCCGAACGGTAAACTGGGATGTAGTGCATTAAACATGTAGTGGGGTATGGCCTTCTAAACATGTTCATTTCTTATTGGAGAGAGAAATGGTATAGTAATGTAGACTAAAATGTAGACACGGTCGAATCAAAGTTTACTGAAGCAGTCTGGTTTCAACGTGGCGACAGACATACTGCGGAAAAATGGAAACCGGAAGTAAGGCATTTTCTATAGGTGATGTCTCATTGTCCAGTTCTCTATTTACAGTAAATGAGTGATTGAAAGTGAAAGTTGACCCTTGCTATTTTGCAGTTCACCTATTGCGATCTTGCTGTTTGAAAAGGTTTTTTTTTAATAACATTTTTTTTTACATTTATTTATGTATTTTACAGCTTATTATGGTCTGTGTCCTGATTGACTGTAGACCACTGCCAATCAACCACCTCCATGTACAGAAGGCGTTCAGTGGCATTCAGTTTGCCAAATCTACAAAAGCTTTGATGGTGAGCAGATCTTTACTTTATTCAAAAACACTAAACTTATTATTATTATTATTATTGTTCTCTAAGGTGGAACTTTAGGTGTGAAAATGTTCATGTCTGTCTGAAAAAGCATATAAAGCTTTAAATATTTACAATTATTGTAAAAAATGGAGGTCTTACTATTCCGTCTATTGCATGTTATTCTCAGAATGCAACTTGTACAATAAGTGAAGGACCCTTGTACTTTAATGATCCAGACTTTTTCCAAAATAATTTTCATCTTAAATGTTTGATATCTAATAAGTACCTGATATGCAGACACACACACATAGTTTTGATAATTTCCTATTGAAATAACACATTTCCTATTTGACATTATAACTCCACAAATGAACTTTGACCATTTATGACATTATCGTTTATATAACCTAAGCATAATGTCCACACAACCAAAAACGTCCCTCAATCACTGGTGAGTATTCTCAGTCCCCATAATTACACAAAAACGTGTATAAAGACATGCACACATGAAGCACAAAACTCTGCAAGATCATTTTACAGAAACAAGACGCAGAGCTGTGACACTGTTAATGTGTTCACACTCACTCACTCCAATGAAACCAAATCGAGTGAAGACAGGTTTTGCAGCAAATGTTTCAACAACAATGTCAAAAAGATGAAAGAAAAGATCTAAGACAGATAAGCACAGACAGCATCTGCCTAACGGCAAAAACTACAGATGTTTTTGTTGTTATGGGTAGAATTCTTTTCACGAAGGCTAGCACTGATGTAAAAAAAGAAACTGAGAGACCTAGTGTCAAACTTTGGTTTCCTGTTCTTTTCAAACAGGAAGTGAAACAGACTGCAACAAGCAACAATGTAAGAAGCCAAGGCACCAAACATCATCTAAAGCAAACTTTTGATATGTTTCTAGATGTTACCAATATTTAAATCAATACAAAAGATAGCAAGAAAAAAACTCTCCCAAATTTACATCTTTATTCTCATTGAGTTGATGGGTCAGTAGTATTTTAATTTAAAATAATGATCCGGATTGTTTACTGTTTTTGTATTACTTCAGAGTAAATAAAACTCAAGCTATCCCTACAGCTAAAAATGCCTATGTGCCAGGATGAAATCATCATCAGTAATACTTACCAGCATTATGCAGGGACATCAGTATGGTGACTGAATTCTAGAAAAAAAAGACACACAAAACAAAGAAAATATATAAAGTAGCAGAAAGCAGTGATTAGACATGACAGAGTCAGTAAATTGTCGGTGTAAACAGATGCTGAGGAATGATGACTAACAGACAATCTGTAATCTCCCCTGCAATGACAATAGTTAAAAAATGCAGACATAAGCAAGATAAAACACAAGCAAATGCTATGAAGGTCTTTTTTTTTAATCAGCATCCCTCTTCTTTTTTTTTTGTTTTTTTACATAATTTCAGGTAATAAATCTTATTACTTCTATTGACATGGTCAGATTCTATAATTGGAGAATCTGACCACTATTGGTTAGGTTCACTCTACTTTCCAAAGCACTTTAGTATGATTACACAAACGCAATGTACTAAAAACTAAATTGACAAAAATATCAGAATAACTATAGCCAAAGCAACAGAAATGGGTAATCCTGTCTTGACGTCAGACATGTGTCACTACAAAATCAGTCAAAAACCAACAGAAAGCTCAGTTATTTTCAGATACATGTACTTTCAGTGGCATGTGTCTGCTTCCAGTACAGCGGCAGTAAACAATTCTTTGAAAGCACCAGGAAGAATGATGACCATCAAACAGGCACATGTCGCATCAACCCTGTTATTTTTAAACACGTATTGACTGACAAAACAAGCCCGGAACTAAACAAGGTAAACAAACTCACATTTTGAGCTTTCAAGTCAAACAAATATATATTTAAAGACCCACTCTGATGAAAATTGTGTTTTTAGCATGTTTTTGTGGCATTTTTCTGATGATTGAGGACATAAATTAAGAAAATTAATCTTAAAATTGCATTTCTGAGTATTTCTTTATTCATAATACTGTGTAAGCAGGAGCAGACAAAAAAGCTGTGTAGAAAGGAGCATATTTGTGACAAGCTCGCTCCACCCAATTCTAATGCATGGACTTGTAGACAACTAGATACATGTGTGTTCTTGCTTTTCTTGCATCTGGCTTGAAACTGTACAGCTGGATAGCTCCAATATTGCTTGTGGTTGTTGTTGGACCGGTAATGATATGTTGGGGGCGTGAGTGGCTGTAAGCTAGCGGGTGAGAGCGTATACAGTTCTCGGAATGGGAAGGAGAAAGGGGCACCAGAGTTAGCAGCATTTAGGCAACATATCTATTGTAAAATCTTTCCCGGTAGTCTTTTAATTATGATTATGCAGTTTTTAGCCAAAATCAAAAAGTCTGTGTCTTTTTTTAAGACATAATTTCTGCAGAGCAGCAGGAGCTCATTAGAAATTCAGTTGTGGTTTGTGGGAGACTGAAGTTAGCTGTGCTAATTTCCCCAAATTCCTTTGTTTGTTCTATGTCCCGCTAGCTTGTAGCACCTCATAAGCCCAAGATAACATTAACATAGCAAAAAATAAAAAAAAACAGTAGGCAATTTCAAAGCTATCCAGCCGCACAGTTGTGAGCCAGATACCAGCAAGGAACAAGGAAAATGAAGATGTTAATGGATGTTTGTCTGCAATGGGTGCTTCAAAATCGTAGTGATGTGACTAAAGATTTATTCAAAAACGCAGTTTTAATCTTAAAAAAATATTTTATACCTGTACTCCATTATGAGAACAATGCTACAAAAATATGTTAAAAAGACAAAACACACAATTTTCTTTGGCATGGGTCTTTAAAGGTGAGATCAGAGTCTAACTGTCTTCTTAACAATACTTTAGAGAAATGTTGTATTCATTTCCTACATACAATGAATCCTTGTAATGAAATACCACCTGGCCTCCAGCCATGCTTCCATTTCCTTTTTATAAAGAAATAAATACATGTGAACTCATATGAACAGAAAAGAACTTTCTAGTCCAAACACATAGACAGCATTTTTTCAGTGCTCTTTGTTGAGTTTGTTGAGTTTAGCGAATGTTATCACAAAAAGCATATTTAGTAACTGCCAAAGAACTCAGGGTTCAAGCATGTAAAGAATGAAGACATTTAATGAATGAAAATCTTTGGTCTTTTGTGTGGAGGGTCACTAACATCAGCATTAATCCAAAGCGAATTAAACAGAAAATGAAGACCTGTCACGCTCCAGTAAATTTTTACTGTACAGCAGTCTTTCTAGATATTTGTTTACCACAAAGTGCACAATTTTTAGGTATAAGTGGTATTTTTCAGACAGAAGGCTGCTAATGCAGTCTTTGCAGCTCTTGGTGGAGAGACCTGCCACATCTGTAGTTACAGCTGGCACCCAGGAACTACATGAAAAGCTCCAGTGTGGGTGACCTGCGTGAAACAAGTGTGGACATGACACAAACATTCCTGCTGTCTCTTTCAACTCAAGCCTCACCCTTAAAACAAGGGTACGTTCTCCGACTGCAACAACATTCTTAAACAAAAATTTGTAAAAACATGTATTTGCTTTTAAAACAAGAGTTGATGTCAATCCATTTTTTTATTTAAACAAAAAGGCAAAAACTTTTGGAAATAGTTTCAAATATTTGAACTGAAAAATGAAAATTGCTAAAAAAAAACAAACAAAAAAACAAATGTAAACTTGTTAAATACAGGTTAAGGGTGGGGAACACCAAATATCCAAATTGTAATTATAACCAGAAACTGGTTTTCCTTCCTGGGGGAAGAGGAAGAGGACGGGAAGAGGAGATGAAGAGGGATTTATGAATGACTATATGAGACTGACCGGGTTTCATGTTCACTTTTTTTGGTTGTCTGGTAAAATGACACCTTACAAAACAAGTTCTTGAAAAACTTAAATTAAATTCTTAATCTATTTTTTAGCCAAAGCTCCAAAATTCCAACATTTATCAGGGTTTTCAGGATAACCTATGATCAATTTCTGTACTTAAAAATATAAAATAAATGGGCACTACAATTAAATACACAGCTAAAATTGTGTTTCTTTGTGAGATTCATATAATAAAAATCTGTGGTTTTAAATGTAGGAATATGGAACTTGGTAATTTGACCCACTAAAGAATAGAATGTAAAACTGTGTCTACAGCAGCTGCTGACTGATCTCCCTCCAGTTGCAAAAATATTTTACAAAAGAAGAAACAGCACTTGAAAATCAGTCTTGTATAAGACTGTCAAAGCTTTTTCAAACTATTTAAATTATTTAAAAAATTTTAAAAGCTTCCCACCTAAACTCTAGAAACCAAAACCTCTGTTAAAGTCTAAGACAAAGCGTTGATGCTCATCAACTTTAAGAACTTTAACAACGAAGTTTAACAACTAAAAAAAATGTTGTTTTTTTTTTTTAATCAAAAGAATGAATGAAATACAATTATTTGCTTCCTATATTACGACATCTATATGGAATATGACCTTACATTTAATTAAGTAGTCTGGTAAATGTTGGAAAAAACAGTTTTAATAAACATTTTTAAAGAAATTAGTTATTAGAAGCTTAAGAAATGCTCAACAACATTGGTATGATTTTGAAATTTGTATAAATGTGTAAATTCAAAGCCCAGTAGGCAGCAAAACAGAAACTGACGAAATAAAAAGCACAAAACAAAATAACATGTCATTCCTGGAAGATTCAACAGATGACCTGCGTGACAAGAGGAGTGCAGATAAGGCTCATATCTTCAGCTAGACTATTTTAACCTTAGCTGGGCTCTCCCAGTCTATTTCCTCATCTGCATTTTACAAAATAAAAACATATGTTTTTACCTGTAAAGCTACATTTTGCTGCCCAATCTCTCAGGAGGCACATATTTATTTATCAATAAAAATTGGTCTCTATTGATCTGTATTAAAGACTGAGGAAATTATTGTTTATTTAATTATTCATTTTGGAGAAAAACACAAAAAAGCAATAATAACTATCACATAAAGACAAATAACATCATGCTACCAATTTCTAACCTTTGATAGTGACTTTTTAAGAGGTTCTAATGTTATAACAGACAATTAAAATGTTATGATCAAAACTGCTCCATGACAGATTTGAGCTTCCAAAAAAAAAATAATAATAATAATTCTAACCTACAATTCTAAACTTAATTACCGGTAAGCTTAATTTACTTAATCAGCAGACAGACATATGGGCTGCAATCCCCTGCCTGCTTTCATAGTTGATTAGGTAGGCAGTATTGGACAGATTTAAAAAAAAAATGGAATGTCAACTGCTTCCGACCCTTCATCCACTGACTGCTTGAAACCCCCACCACCAAAGGATCCTCCACCAACCCAAAAATGTCTTCCACCTTTGTTACCTTTATAGCAACTAAGAACAAAGCCAGAATGTGTATGTGTATATATGTATGTATCTTTTTCAGGGATTGTGGTATGTCATGTGACAACGACCTTTCTGTGCCCAACGAATTTGCTTTGACCTGTAATAATGTTGAGATTCAGGCAACCCTGTTCCAACATTATTACATGCATGTTAGTACTGAAAAAGTTTGCTTTTACCAGTTTCTCCTATCAGCTTGGATGAGTTTTGTTTCTAGTAGAGTTTTAGCTACATGGCTTTGTTTTATTGTTAGACCATTTATCCTAAAGGTGTATTCACACCGAGCGCAATTCGTGTGGCCCGCCCCGTTCTCGCCACGCAGAGACACTGCTTGCCGCATGGCCAAAAATGGGTTCCCTAACCTCGCCGCCTTGTTCACGTGTGGGAGGAGTTGGCAGCTAATGTTTGCAGCCTGATTGTTACATTAAGCTAGCAGCTAATGTTTGTAGCCTGATTGTTACATTAAGCTAGCAGCTAATGTTTGTAGCCTGATTGCTACATAGAGCTAGTAGCTAATGTTTGTAACCTGATTGCTACATAGAGCTAGTAGCTAATGTTTGCAGCCTGATTATTACATTAAGCTAGTAGCTAATGTTTGTAGCCTGATTGTTACATTAAGCTAGCAGCTAATGTTTGTAGCCTGATTGCTACATAGAGCTAGTAGCTAATATTTGTAGCATGATTGCTACATAGAGCTGGTAGCTAATGTTTGTAACCTGATTGCTACATAGAGCTACTGTCGCGCATTAACATGAAAGGGCAAAAATAAAAACAAGAATAAAACTAAATGAAAATAAGAAAACATCATAAAGTTCAGGAGGCCTGAGCAGACTGCTTCCCATCCAGCAGCAGCCCTCTTTCTTGCCGCAAGCTCTTTTCCCAGGAGCCGGCATAGTGAGCGTATCAACTACAGCTCAATATGTCCTTCAACAGACTCTCTGGAGTGTACCCGTCTTCGCCCAGCAGAAACTGGGGCGGGTTCTGGAAACCCCGCTGCCCAGAAAGGCATACAGCGAGTTAAGAAAATGAATGGAAGTTCAGGAGAGCTATGGATTGATCCACCATATTGGATGTTTTCTTCCTTTCTTTTTAACTCTGGCCAACTGCTGCTACCGCTCAATTCGCACTGTTTACAGATTTTCGCGACGCGTCGGCCGCTCAATACGCGCTGGAGATCCTCAATTCGCGTCTAAACCAATGACTTTACATTGAAACTGGCCGCCTCTGTCGCGCGAATCTCGTTCGGTGTGAGTGCACCTTAAGAGTCCCACTCAAAAACCATCTTTAGACCAGTTTCATTTGTAGTTTACATACTCACGACTGGACTGTTTCCATCTTTCCTGCATTGTAGCCGACGCTGTAAAGATACAAACAAAAAACCATCTTGTTACAAAAAATAAAATAATCTGTTACAACAAAGAAATTATATATAAAATTATGTTTTAGAAATTCTACATACACACACAGACATATATATATATATATATATATATTTTTTTTTTTTTTTCTAATTTTTTTTTTTTTTTTAGTTTATTTATTTAATTATTTATCGCAGGAACTGTTGCAACAGCTTACTTAATTTTGCAGTTGGAATGGGATGTGAAAATTGATGTTGGTCTTTAACTTTCTTATGGTAAATGTTGTAATACTGTTTGTTTAGCCTTCCAGCTAATTCTTTTCATGCCTAAAGAATACCTTGAGTCACTCAGTCATACAAATTCCTTTACAATTTTTTTTAGGAGTTAACATCACAAAAGTTTGAAAGCTTGTCACATTTTTTTCTTGAAACAAACATAACAATAGCATGCAAAACTGTACTTTTTTGCTGGTTTGTAAGATTATCTGTTCTTTGGGAGTCGAAGACAGATGAAGACAGATTAGGTGGGAGGGTATGATGAGTAACACTTTGTTGTCTTAGGTGTATCCCATAGATTTGCACACAGTCTAAGAGAAACACGTAAGATAATAGCAGTCACCTCATAAGCCAGCGGCATTTAAAGCGCTCTGACATTTATTCAAACTTTGACAAGCAGTAACCTTGTTCAGTTTATTTGAGGAAAAAAAGAGAAACACAACGCATTTAGGAGCACTAAGGATGACAGAAGTATGTTTGCTTTGGAAACCTTGAAAAATGCTGCAGTGCCAACAGCCAACAAATATTAAAAGTCTCTCAGAAAACTGACCAAACACTTTTTAAACAGTGTATACCCCCGAAGACATTGGCATCGCCTGGCCTAGGCATCTATAGCCCCAACAATTAACTTCAAGGCCTGAATGTTTTTTTTTTGACTCAGTACTGCCCTATAACATTCATGATAATAGCAGTTTTGTATTTTGAGGCAAAAACGGTTGTTCATTCAGTACATCTGATATGTTTCAAGAATGATAGGAAATAAATATTTAAATCTAAACAACCTGCTGATGACTGCACATTTCTCTAATGAGCCACAAAGAGTGTAAATGTGACTGATATACTTATTTGGTTTATATCGTAATAGCCTATATGAAAAAAAAACAATACCGGGATAAAAAAAAAATTACTATTGCCCAGCCCTAGCAGATGGTGACATGAAAATAGCAGAAGGCGAAGGGAAAAGTGGAGTGATGGAGGGAAAGCAAGTGAGAGAAGGAAAGTGGGAAAAATGAGAAGGAAAATGTAACTGAAAAAAGGAGAAGTCTTGAAAAAGAAAAGTAAAGGCACAATACTGGATGAAATGTTTCTGCAGACACAAAAGTCCACCATACAACCTGACATAGAATTAATGCTTTTGGTTGAAAAGGGAAAAACAAAACATAGCAATTGCCTGTAATATTACTTTTTGTCTTCCTTTTAAGATCAATACTGATGTATAAGACATTCTTTACATTGCCGTGTTTAAGTTTAAAAAAACAAATATATCTTGAAGTGCATATTGCAGTATTTGTCTCTAAACAAGATGCCACGATGCTCAACAAACGTTTTTTCACTTTGTAAATTCCCCCAGTCTTTTATGGGGGAGTGGGCTCAGCCCCCAATGTTTCCAGTTCCAGGAAACTCCCCTGCCTGAAGACCTGCAATACGCAGATAGATTGTGTAACAAAGCTCCTCTATGATCACTAGCTGCCTTTATAGAAATTCCAGAAATATAGAAAAAAAATGTTTTTTGTTACTATACTTCACCCATTAAATCACAATTAAGTGAATAGACACAAACAGACTCACGTGATAAAAACGTTGTGATGGATGAGAACAAGTATTGTTTTAAGATGATTTTGTTAAGGAATGAGGTCCCAGCAGTGCCGGGCACGTGCCGCGTCACTAGACCATCGATTGTCTATATATGTCAGAGTCAAATGCAGAGAAGCATGTGAGAAGCCTGTTCAGCTGTATTAAAAAAATAAGCATTCAAACAAGTAAGCAGTTGAAATCTTTTTCTGTTTGATAACACAAGATACATTCAAATTTCTTTCACTGCACTACCGCTCATCATCATCTATCAAAGGAGACAACGGCGTCTTATTCAGGCCATGGAGTGGCAAACTCCGTGGGAGCAGCTGCAGATGAAACCATTTTTGGAAATTGTGGTTTTATTTTATAGAGGAGCTGTGGATCCAAAATGTCTGCATGACATACCCAACTTTTGATGAGCTGTGTTATGCTGCAGGATTTCTTGTGGCGCCCCCTGTGCAGCGCCGAAAGCAGCCAGTTTCTACCAACAAGCGCAGTTCATTTAAAAAAAAAGTGTTCCCATTGAAGTTTTGCCAAAATGCCTCAAAAACCACCTCCTCCAAGCGCAAAAACTTTTTTCCAATAAATGCAAATGTATTATCACAAATCCAACAACATAATTTCACAGTCATCTGAAACACGGCTAGTGTCTTCAATTCTTGAAATATAACAGAAATATAACAACATGTAGATAAATGGCTTTTGAGCAGGTGGGTGAGTAACCCATGAGGCCCAGGAAGGCTCCCAGAAGCTTTACCACCTCCTCTACCTGAAACAGGCTGCAACTTTTGTAACACCATGCAACCCCACTGTAGAGTTAGTCAAAGGCACAACGGCAGGAAGGGAGGAGGTGCTTCAAGGAGATGACTTCACTATTTCAGTGGTTAAACTGGTTTCCTTCATCTTTATTAACATGTGTAAGGGATGGATTTTGTTTGCAACCCCCTAAGAGAAGAATGAAGCCTTCTCACAGTTGTCTGATATCTAATTTTTCTTTTGCTAAATCACAGTAAAAATCTCACAAGCATTATTAAAATAATGAATGTCATGAGGGTTTTAGCTTGGACTGCATAAGGATCTTAAGCATTTACTTTGTACACAATCAGGCACCTTTCATGGGAACTAGAAATACAGGTTGTGCTGTATGCCTACCACTCATAGTAGGCTGGGTTTAATCTGGTTAAGTGGAAAATAAAAAAATAAAATGCCAGGTTTAACTGTCAGCGTCTCCTGTTCCATGCGGATATTAGTCCTGCATGGACAACACGCGCAAATGCTGAAATAAAACAGGACGTGGCACAATAACATAACTTATGAGTGAAAACTTAGTCAGTATGTCCCCATATTCTCATGATAGTCCTTACTGGAAATCCAATTGCAGCTCCTGCGTTGACTTAATGCAGATAATTTTTCAAGCAAAGTGCAGATAGAACGTACAAAGGAACATATTTTTCTGGAGGTCTCTAGAGTTGTGCTGTAGAAATGTTTTCGACTGGGGGTTATAATCCAATGAAATGTCCCAATGTACATTCATATTTATCTATCAACCTAATGTTGCAAAATGTCTTGGAGAAAAAATGGAGTGAAAACAATTCCTTGAAAGCTCTGAAGTTGCAAGCGCCATGGAGGAACAGAAACACACAAAATGCAGAGATTTTACAAACAGTAATCAGAAAAAAACGGAGTCTTCAATTCTAGAAATGTAAATCTCCCAACACAAAATAATATTTCCAAAAAGCTATTTACTGTTTTATCATGCCTTAAACAATTCAAACTTTTCAAGCAAACAAGTCAACAAATAACTTAACTTTTATCTAAATACTAGAAACCAGTTCTGAATTCATTTTTAAAAAACTTTGAGCTAATTGTGATGCTCTT
The DNA here is from genome assembly GCA_014656515.1 of Oryzias celebensis. NCBI lineage: Eukaryota > Metazoa > Chordata > Actinopteri > Beloniformes > Adrianichthyidae > Oryzias > Oryzias celebensis. Next base: position 3,455,199 of record BNCR01000011.1, on the reverse strand, counting down.
TTGACAAAAAAGCTATATTTTAAGTGATGATTGTAAAAATGGCACTTTTAGAAATGGCAAAAGCAATCTAACACCTTTGAAGTGGAATGTCAACTGACACCAGGATCTTATCAGATGCCTTAAGAAAGCTAAGACAGATTCCTTCCATAATGAGAAACGTAACTGCAAGTTCCCTGAACTGAAGGCTCTGGGAAAGGAAAAATCTTTGCTGAAAATCATAAAGTAACCCAACATCGATTCAAACTTTTAGGAAAAATCACGAGTACTTACGGTACTTTCTGTCGGCAGTAATAAAATAGGCCAATGGCGATAGCAACTGCCGCAAGGCAGGCGATGACAATTCCTGCGATAGCTCCATCCGAGAGAGAATCCTCTATCTCCTCTATGAAGGCAACATAAATCAGATAAAAAAAAAATCAGATTAATCTGGGATGCGTTAGCAGATAAAAATGATGCTGCAATAAACGGTTTACTTGTGATTTAGAGAAACCAAAACAAGGAATGAAGGAGGAGGATCTGTAACTTTCTGTGGAAATGCTAACCTTTATCTATGAAAACATTTGACGGAAAGCCATTTCTAAATGAAGTAACGCTTGACGTGTGGAAATTTTTGTGCTGCAGATTTATCATCTAAAATTTGGTCAAAAGTGTTGACTGAAGTCTCATTAAAAACCTGAAACTCCAAAATTCACATCGATAGTCCCATCAAATAACTGCAGTTTCAAAAACTTTAACAAATGTAGAAATGTAATTGTATAAATGACCACAGAAAAGAAACATTTAAAACATACAATCATAAAATACTTTAGTTTCAGTGGTGATATTCTTTGGATTACCGTAACTCTTCAACCGTTGACATAATTAATGCAATTCCAGCAGATTTTAAAGCAGAGATAAAACGTTTTCTCTCTGTCAGAATCTGCTGAATTACGTTGATTGCGTAAACGGTCAAAGTGTTATGCTAGGTCAAACCACACGTGTTATTAGGTGTTGGCAGCAACATCTCCAATGTTAAAGGATTAAGAACAGAACAAACGTAATGATTAGTTCACCTTTGACACTGAGAACGTGTGAAAAGGTGACGGTCTTGCCAGTGATGGGATTTTGTGCTTCACAAGTATACGTTCCTGAGTCTTGAAACGTGGGTTTACTGATTATGAGCACATTTGATTTTTCTGTCTTCTTTGTCCCGTTAAGCTTCCAGGTGTAGATGGAAGGTGGGACTGATATGGCGGAACAATTAAGAGTCACTTGGCCTTCTAGATCCACTTCCTTCTCTCCAATAATTGCTGCTTCTTCAGGACCATCTGGATATGAAAAAGACAACAATAGTTTATTTGAACATTTTCAAGCTAGAAACAGTACAAAAGAGAAGTATTATGAAAAGTCAGCACTCACAGATGACCACCATCTTGTATTCTGCTTTTTCCTCGCTAACAGGGTTTTCGAGCACACACGTGAACTTTCCATTGTCGTCTTTCTGGACTGGGTTGATTGCCACTGAGCTCATGTCACTTGAGAACACCACTCTGGGACTCGCTGAAAGAGGTTCGTTATTTCTCAGCCAGACGGTTTTCGTTACTTTGCCTACAGATACCTGGCAACTTAGGTTAGCTGTGCTGTTGCCAGCAATCAGGGTATGGTTTGGACCAGTGATGTTTATGCCTGAAAGAGGTTCTGCAAGCACAAGAAGAGAATAGAAATGTTATCATTTCAAATTCTAAAGACTTTTATTTTCTCAATTTTATAATAAACCAGCAGAATATTAACCCTTTAATGCCGGAGATGTTCCAGGAGAAAGCAAAGTTACACGCGCTCTTTGAACTATTATAACTCTTCGATCATTTACGTAATTAATGTAATTCCAACAACTTCTGATACATGAAGTGTTATTCAAAGCTGATTCAGAATCTGCTGGAGTTTTGTTATTTACCTAAACAATGTGGAGAGTTAATAGTTCAAAGAATGTCAAAGAATGAAGGGTTAAAGGCCAATCTCTAAACTTCTTCCCTAACAGCTCCCATAAAAATTCTATGATTTTTTTTTCTTCAGAGAAATCCTTAACCTCTTAATAAAATAAAATAAAAAATTCTAAATGAACCCTGTCCATATTTAGAAAACCATGATTTGTTCCATGAGAATACTTCGCAGTCTTGTCTATTTTGTTGTAGAATTTCAGACCTTAGCATTAAATAGATTCCCTTCATTATGACTGTCTGACCAAATTTCAGATTTAAAGTGAAGAAATGTTGTTCCTATCCATATGTTTTTACTTTGAACAAAAGCCAGTTGTTCTTGAAGCAGTCGTGTTTTCCATGATGTGGCAATGAATGGTTGTTGTCTGGTTGTTCCACGGCCAGAACGTCAAGAACATTTTGGGGCAGGCATTTAGCAGAAAATTTAATGTGCATCTAAAAAGAGGCGGCAGACACAAATTTGATCCCCAAATCGCGTCTAGTGTCTATTTTTCAAAATAAACGGACTCTTCCAGAATAATACAAAGCAAAAAGTGAAAAAAAAAAAAAAAAGATTCCTCCTTTTATTTTGTCACTTTTGTGTTTTTCTTCCTGGGTTTCACTTAGCTGTTTCAACTTGCCAAATTTCTTCAGTCACCAAAGACTTCAGTCAGACAAAGCCACTTTGTGTCCATGCCAACACCCCACCCCCCACTTGTCTCTATCAGGAAAATGAACAGACTTGAAACTGGTCAAGACACAATTAGACATTATCTTAGTCCCCCAAAAATCTGTCAGCACACAATAATTGATAGGATCCACCACCAAAAGAAAACAGGTTGAATAGGAGACGGAAGGATGTACACTCTCTGTGTGCTACAAGACTCTTCTGAACGGCAAGCTTCAGTTGTGGGTCACTGAAGATGTCCCATGCAGCTAATTGAGACATTCATCTCATGCCTTTAAGGCATCTTGCACAAAAACAGGTTTCAGTCGGCTTTGTCTACGTTCCCCACCACTCTGCCATTTTTAAAAGAAAAAGGTATCAATGGCTTTTCTGCCTGCTTTCTCCTATAAAAACACATTTTTGAATTGATTGTTGCCATTTAAAATGGAACTTGTGTGTGTTTTTTTTTTTTCAATGAATCTCAGGAAAGGATGCAAGTTCTCTCCACATTTCATTTGTTGCAACATTTGAATTAAATTTGATTTTTTTTTAAATACTCTTTTGAAGACAATACAGAAAAATGCAAAAACTTGCAACAGCACATGTTTATTACTCACCAACCACAGAAAATCTAACAGCAGAAGAATTCCTGGCATTCGCGGTCTTGGAATTCACAGCATTGCATTTGTAGTCACCAGCGGTCTTTCCAAGACCCTGTTCTTCGATGGTCTTTAGAGTGAGGACAGGACCACTGTTTTTGATCTGCTGGTTGTTGTAGTACCAGGAGAGGACGGCGTCCGGCTTGGAGGCGGCTGAGCAGGTCAGGTTAAAGTCAGCCTTGGATTTGATGAATTCTGCAGGGTTTGCTGGGTTTATGGAGACCATGTCCGGTCCATCTGCAATTCACACAGAGAGATCAAAAGAAAAAAAACATAGTTATGTTATAAAAGTAGAATTTTAAATCAGCTTTACTGTATTACAATTGTAAAAATAATTGTTGTTACAAACGCGTATTTCTTGATTGTATGTTTGTTTACAGTTTGTGGCAGTTGGATGCTGCTTTTTGTTGGAATGCTGCTTCTGCCTGTAGCTGGACACCTCTATGTATTTTACATACTTCGAAAAACTGGATTTGCCAGTTTGTAGCAAAAAAAAAACTTGCAAAACAAGGTCAAAAACAGATTTTCTACAATTTATGCAAAAATGTGTTTGCTTTAATAATGTTGCATCATTAAAAAAAAGACGCAAATTGTACTATATCCAAGAAATGCATTCAAAAAACGGCATTTCAAAAACAGGTTTTTATGAAAGCAATTTAAAAAAAAAGAAAGTAGTATTCTCAAAATAAATCCTTCCCTGGACATTGTTGATGTGCTTGTGATTAATTAACAAGCGAGTTAACCTGCGGTTTGTGTGGCTTCACACGCCTTTCAGGTTAGTCATGCTGAAGGAGTGGACCTGTCGGCCGCTGTGTACACAGTGTGGTTTCAGCTTAAAAACACAGGCTGAAAGAGAGCACTTTGCAAACACCCAACAGTAACAAATGTAACCAATGTGGCCTCAGATACCCTCTTGTCCACCTTATTTTAGCTAATTACACTTTGTTCTACTCTCCCCTTTTTAAATTATGAAAAAAAAGACAGATTAAGTATTAATGACAAATGAGTGGCTCAGGTTAAAGCTTTTGTTGTTGCACAGGCGTGGAGCTCAGTCAGTCAACTGCAATATTTTCCACAGACGAGGACAATGTGTATTTCATGTCTAACTGTCAAGGCCGAAACACAAACAACAATGCTGAGCCACACAAACTAACAGTTTTATCCCATGTCTGTCTATTACTAGGATAGTTTCTGCAGAGCGGAAGCTGTTCATTATGTTGTGGGCGGGAGCATTGATCTGGAGCAACCCTGCCCCCTTACCCTTCCCTTTTTGGAGCAGAGCGTGGAGAGTATTTTCTACATTACAAAAAGCATTTTTTTCTTATAGCAGTTTTTTATCTGCTCCTGATTCGCAACAATTTGAATAAAGGAAGAATCAGAAGTGCAAACTGAGCTCAATTTTCTAAATATATATTTATCCATAATTCGAAAATTGTCACGTTAACATGTTAAAAATACAATTTTAATCTGAGTGGGACTATAGATGTCGGTGAAACTGGAGGGGTTGCTCTGGAGAAAAGTGGTACTTACAAAAAACAGTGAGAGAGAAGGGACGGCTTTTCTCGCTCTCAAGCCCATTTTTTGCTGTGCAGAAGATGGAACTGGAAAAATCTGATCTATATACATCTCTGATAGTCAGCTTAGTGGAAAACTCCCCCTATAATGAAAAGCAGAAAAAACAGTGAAAGAGGAAGGACACAACACTCACACACTGCCAAAGCACTGGATGTGCTGCAACAGACCTCGCTACGTTAGTGGCAGCATTGCCAACACTTCACTCAGGAATTACACCGACTTCTTATTGTTATAACAAGTATTGTTATAACAAGTATTGTGTATATTGTGTTGTTTGGTTCCATGGAAAATTCAAGCAAAATTCATTCAAATTTTTGCTTTTGTGTCCAATTGATGTCAGAGATTATCGCCTCAATCTTCTTTAAAATTCTACTCAGAAACTAAATCAAGTTTTAGAATATGTTGCTTAAAAATCCTTTGAGCCCCTTAGTTTAACATGTTTAAAACTCCCATTACATGAAAAAAAAAAAAAAAAAAATCAGGAAATTTATTCAGGAAAACAACAAGGCCAAAAGAGAAATGCATCCCAAAATTTGACAAAGTTCTAATTCCTACTGAAAAAACGAGCGACCAGAGAAATGATACTTCAGAAAAAGACAAGTTCCTAATTTATAGTTTAGATCTCAGCGCAGTCTTGAAAGAAAAGAAAATGAAAATTTGGAAACTGACAGATTTTTGTGTGATGCGATCCCCATCCACCGTAATGCGATTGGAGCCGTTGGTCCAGATGAACTCCAGGAAGGAGCCTTTAGCAGAGCACTCAAGAGTCACTATGCCTCCTTCCTTTGTTTCAGTCACATCAGGAGTGATGACGACACTGGATACCGGCTCTGCAGAAAGACGAAAAGTCAGCTAGCATTCACAGATACAAGGATATGTGCATAGTTTGTCTGCAGCGTTTTATTACAACATGACAAAACATGACTTCTAAACATGGAAGTACTAACCGTTTGAAAAGTGAGGATGAAGGAGAAATAAATAATGTCATTTTGTGCCTGACAGGAAATATGACAAGTCTTTCGTATTTCGGAATAGAGCTGTGAAAGAAAAAGCCTGGAGCAAGACTGCACGGCTTTGACATTTTTTACCAAGCCTCTTCTAACTATGAGTACATGTGTTTGTTTGGGGTAGCAACTGTCCAGACTGAACATCATTATGCTAAAACCGCATTCAAAAACACTCATTTAGAGCATTCTTGACTGCACATCACATGCCCGGGGGTGTAGTACCATAACATTACATGTGCAACAAAAATGGCGAACAATATTGGAGCCATCCAGTTATACAGTATTGATCCATTTGGTGGTTTAACCCCCCAATCCAACCCCTAAATTCTGAGTGTCAAGCAGGGAGGCATTGGGTCCCATATTTTAGTCTTTGGTATGACTCAGCCATAGATTTGAACTCAAGACCTTCCACTCTCAGGGTGGACACCCTACCATAAAGCCTGTCCAGGGTATTTTCTATGTAACAAATACAATCGTTTTCAAAAGGCATTTCTTCATTTGCTCCTGTCTCAAACAATTTCAAAAAAGAAATACTCACAAATGCTACTTTGATCTTAATTTTCTTTATATATATATATATATATATATATATATATATATATATATATATATATACTCTCCAATGTTAGAAAAATGCCACAAAAACATGTTGAAAACACCAAAAACATCATGTTCATCCGTGAGGGTTTTTGAAGTGTCTGCAGTTCTTTTGTGCAGCATTTACTGAAAAATCCGCCTTTGTTGTTGTAAAGCCCTGATCCTGCAGGTCGGATAAGAACGCTCATAGACAGGTGGGTTGGTCCCCACAGATCATATCTGACATTGTCCTGTGAGGAGCAACACAGAAATCTGTCATAGTGGTATCACAGAGCTCGTCATTCAGTTGAACTGAAAAAAAAAACAGCGGCCACTTTAGCGTCCCTTAAGCATCCACAAACCTCAGGACTCATTCATTTTTCAAAAGTGCATTATAAATAAAGGAAACCAAGATGTATTTTGGTTTATTACAACATTCTTCAAATCATTCCTTCCACATTCTTCTTCATTTAATAATCGGCTGAGTAAGGGTGGATATATACGCTTGGATTAAAGGGAGCGGCAGCTTTGTTGAGGAAATCCACTTCTAAACGGGTGGAATTCCTCATGGTTTCCTCCATAGATCTTATACCGAATCTCTTTTGTGCTTCTGAACCTTTGAAACGAGCCACACTTAGGCCTGCCGGCCTTTTTGCAGCTTTTGATTCAGATGATTAAGCAATAGGAGGCGTTTGGGAGAAAAAATGTAAGGAGTGGCACCCAGTTCAGACGATGACCTTGAAAACTTCAGCTACTTTTTACAAGTAGACATTTTGTAAACTAGGCATTTTCTGCTGTTTCAAACCAAAATGCCACAATACACAAAGAAAAACACAACAGTCTCAGAATCAGAATCAGCTTTATTGCCAAGTATGGCTTCACCCATTCAAGGAATTTGTCTCTGTGATGTTGGTTCCTGCATCATTAAACTGAATTTGACTTTAGACGTACTGATTATTAAAACAATTTTAAGTTAATTTAGCAAAAAACCACCTTCGTCTGACACAGTTTGTGCATTCCTTTACTGCGTACTCTGACATGTTCCGAAAGATTTTCATTTCCTGGCTGGATGGTGTGAGGTTATGCCCATCCATCAGCAACGTTTGCCTTTCAGTGATATAACTGAGGCGCCAGTTATTGCACAGTCAGTGGTTTGTTAATAACAACTGATGAACCAGAAAGAAAAAATATTTTTCCAACATTTTTGGCAAAGAACCTGCGGCAAAAAATGTTATGATGCCCCTAAATGCCATCAAACTGTTGGTTTTCTTTTAGTTTAGGAGGAAGAACGGCTTAAGCAAGATAAAGAGTGAAGGAGAAAAACGGTTGGTTAACACTGTTGGTTAAAAACTGTACACTTTTGGTTCACTTTTATCCCCACTTTCTGCTAGTGAATCTCATGTCTTATTTATAGATGCTGTATTCTCTGGACATTAAAAATGGAACAGCCTTTGAAGTCTGACGCTGCACTCGTGTGTGTAGCATAGCAAGAGCCACACCCTGGGATATCCCAGCATGAGGATGTCCTGTGCTAACTCACGTGTGGAAGTCATTAAAGACCCCCTCAGATGGAAACTGTGTTTTAACATGTTTTTCTGATGACAGAGGACATATTTTAAACAATTAAGCATTTTTGAGTGTTTTTTTTTTATTCAAATCGTTGTGAATCAGGAGAAGACAAAAACATGTCGTTTGAGAAGGAGCGTATTTGTGACATAGAAAATACACTAGTAATGATAGCGTTGGGGGAGTGAGGGGATGTTGGGGAGAGCTGCTAAACACAGAGCTCTCAGCTGCAGGGAGGGGAAAGGGGGCGGAGATGCTCCGTGCCAACAGTTCCACCCACAACTCATGGAACATTTATAATGAACTACTGCAGAAACTATGTTGAAAATGGAAGGTTTTTTAAAACTAGCTCAAAACGGAGTAATCATAACAGAGATAGTAGATCAAAGATGATCAAGTGGGTCCAAATAAATTCTTCTACGTTCAAGGCGGTGGGTTTCCTTCAAGTCTGTTGCAACACCTGAAACAAATCTTTTTAGAGGCGTATTTGCAGATATGTGAGCGCACAGGGGGACAGTTTGTCATAATGCAAAACTTTTGGCATGACACTCCTCATCAAAACCCAATATACATGAAGGCAGGAAGACTTTCATACTCTGGAGGGGTGAGGTAGCCAGAGATCTGACATGAAGTTGTTCTATCAGAAACTTGGTTTAATTCTAGCACAAACGCATGCGTGTATCGAATGTTTGGACATAGAGTAGATGCACCACACCTACATCTGAATGCAAACAAAAAACAGAAGACTCACCCAGAACTCGTAGTTTCGTTTCCCCAGTAGACGTTACGCCAAATCTAAGGATGATGATGCTGTAATCTCCACTGTCCTTCGCTGTCAGTCCCGTCAGAGTCAAGAAGCCGTTGGTGAGATCAATGGAGGCTCTTCCCTCGTACTCGGGTGTCACAGTCACTTTTCCTGACTGATAATTAACCACAGCTTCCATGTTTGTTCCATCACTGAAGTTCCAAATAATGATATCATCCTTTTGAATTACTTTCAGAACTTTCAAGGTCACATTTTTCCCCAAAATCGCGTCCACCGGCCCCGGCAGAACGCCCGACCCGAGACAGATCCCTGCAGGCACAGAGGAGAACAAACGCTGAAAGACTAACATAAAACAGGGAAAATAACCTTCCAAGGGAGCCGCTTAGAAAGAGAACATTCTTAGAATTTAAAAGTAAAAGCTCACTATGGATCAAGCAGGGATTTCCTTTTACACACACTTACCGGCAGACGAGAAAACAAAAAGCAGAATGTTGAAGACGCGCAGATTCATTGTGGACGGTTCGAGTCTCAGCAAAAGACAGAAAAGAAATGTGAAGAAGTATACCTGAGGATCCCAGAGGGACACGCCCAGAGAAGGTGAGCGAGCGCGCGCGCCTCTCACACAAACAGGAAAAAGAAGTCACGTTTGCAGGGTTTTTTTTTGTTTGTTTGTTTTTTGTAAAAATAATCTTGGATTAAACAGAAGTTCGTGATATATGTTGTTCAACAATAATATATTTGTTTTACATTTTAATACCACCGTGAAAGAAATTCCGTGAAATGTTGCTGCCACCTGCTGGACGTGCAAAGAACTACACGTTTTGTAACAAAAAACATTCTGATGAGCTCTGGTTATATTAAAATAACCATGTCATATCAGTGACTGTACTTCAACAGAAACAATGAAATACAACACATTTTTTCTTTTCTAGAAAGTGGAAAATTAAGCTATCAGATGGTTGGAAACTACCTCCATATTTCCCTCATGTGTTGGAGTGGCGTTACATATGAATTATCATAGTGTGGAGCCACACACCTTGTGGATGTCAACAGTTTTTAAAACTTATCTTTGTGGTGAGAAAGCCTGTGACACATTTTGTGTTCCTATTGAGAGCCATCCTATCCCACATCATCACACCACCCCCACCAAAATAACTGCATTGCATCAACTCCAGACTTCCTGGGCTAAAAACATGAGTCATCATGATTAATATGGATGATCGTTTCTTGAAAAAGAAAAATGAAAGGAGCACAGTTTCGAACAATGATGATATTTTTTTTTTAATTTGACTTTAATTTTTTTGTATTCTCTGCCGAAAGGCAACAGTTTAAGTGGTGAAGGCTGGAAGGAATCTTTAGGAATGACTGACTTTTTTGAAGCAGTGGGAACTAATTTATTCTTTTTAAAGCTGGGAAAGATTGGTCAATGATTTTTTCTGGGAATTTATAGTCAAGTCCTTTTCTGTTCAAAGCTGAGCAGAAGGAAAACCAGGCATAGAAAATGTTCTCTATACAGAAGCAGCAGCAGGACACCAGCAGTATTTTTCTTTCAAAGTCTGAAAAATCATTTTCTTTACTGGATCTTTTTCACCAGATTATGTTGAAACTCCAGGTCCTGCTTGATGGCAACTCCCAGAAACTCACGGAAGGTCACACCTTTCCTCACAATGGTCTCTTTGACCTTCTGATCTTTGGTCTTGATAGTTTCCATTTTCCCCCCACACCATACCCAAAGCTGGTCCACTTCTTCCCGGCAAGACGCCAACTGCAAAGTTGATCAACGTGTTATTGTGATCGGTGCTGGAAGCTCAGCACGGTTCAAAGTGTGCACCTCACCTCATGCTCCTCCTCCAGATGTTGCCAGATTGGGTGGTTTCCTGTCCATTTGGGCAGTTTTGATTATAAATTTGCAGGGGAAAATGCTTGGTTTCAGGAGTTGGTTTAGAGATTTTTTGGTTCCTTTTTGAAATGCGTCTCAACCGTGGATGTGCGGTCAGGGAAAGCACCTGTAAGCAGCCTCGCCATCGTGAGCAACTTATGATGACATCAAAAAGTGTTCACTAATCTGTACTATAAATTCATTTTATGTGACTTTTAATCATTTTTATCAGTTTCTTGCATGTTTCGTTCTCTATACAGCACTTTGTAGATTTGTGGCAGATTGTGAAGTAGTATCAAGCTCGACCTCATGGCAGATTAGGCAATCCTATGCAAACTGGATTAAGCACAAGCCTTTAGTTTACTATGATGATAATATAATCCTTCATAGACTTTTTAAATGCATTTTAGACATTTTTATGACAGATTCTAACTTTCTATTTAATAAATAATGTATTTTTACGTCTGTTATTTATTTTGTGTTCTGATCTGTCAGAAACTGCAAAGTCATGAGGTGAGACACAGAAAAACAACTGAGTTTTTCAATTATTAATAAAGAAACAATAAACCAGTAGGTTTTATTATTACTTAAGATAAATTATTAGTTTTTAGATAAATTAGGTTTTTTAATTCAGTTTATTTAAAAATCTCAAAATAATAATTTAAATGGGAAAACATGTAGAAAAAAGATCACAAATGTGTGGTCAAATCAATGGTATTATTTGGTGAGGCTAACTTGACGTTGGTCCAAAACTAGAAATGAAATAAAATTAAGAAGAAAATAAAATCAGCAGAAGATCTGACTTTGATAAAATAGAAATCTGCTGCCATCTACTGTACATATGTGGGGAATCAAACATTGAGAAAGCTTCTAGGTTCAATGAGGAGATTGCTTACTGTCATATATTCTATTATTTAAAATAGTCCAACCCAAAGAAATCAGATTGCTATAATAACTGGTAGAACAAAAATTGAATTATTATTTCAGATAATTATGAAAAGATTCATGACAAAAAAAGTGACCACCGATGTAAAAGGGATGTTCAAAATGAAACTGAGATCTCAGAAAGAAAATGTATATTTCCATCAGTACCTGAGTCCAATCCTTTTATTCCTTTAGAAGAAAAATAATAACCCACTGAGTGCACTACACACAGATGTCCAAACGGAGATTTCCAGGTAGAGGTGTCGAGTGGATGAAGTGAGATGAATCCAGAAGGTAAGATGATGGAATGATGATGGAGTAGCTGAGATGATGGAAGGAAGACCGGGAATTCAGATGAACTCCAAGGGAAAAAACAGTCTATACAAATGTGCAGGAAATTATTCAATATTGTCCATATATATAATGTCCCTTTAACCTTATTTCATTAACATCATTTTCATTGTTTCACAGTCATTTCCCTTTCCCAAGAGTTTTACCTCAACATACACAACAACATGTAAAACCTTAACATGCAAAAAAAAAAAAAAAGTCAAACTATTTTACTGTGTAGTTAGCCTGTAGCACGTGGTGAACTGAGGAGATTTCACACATTAACACAGAACAATTACTGTATATTAATTACACATTTTCTTAGTTACTTCAACTGGTTTTTTTTTCCAGTAACATTTGGTTTCCATTTCACTATTTTTTTTTCTTTTTCTTTTTAATCAGTCGATGCACTTTACCAGTGGATATAGCAGGCAAATAAGACACAAAACACGATTACCACTGGCCGAGATAACATGTTTTCCCACAATTTAACTAAGTCCAACGTAGGTTTAGGTTTTCTTCAGATTCATCATCTTCTCAGGTACACACTAACTGTTGGAAATTAGTTTTTTGCAAACGTAGTTCAAATATAGTTTAAGGAACTACAACTTCAGTCTTTTTTCTTGATATTTTACCTCCTCAGGTCTTTTTTCCTCTCCCTCAGTGCTTTGAGCGCCTGTTGAAAAAGCGTCAAAGATCAGTACAATGACAGGATGATCACTCCTAACGAATCTCAAAGACCAACATTAAAAAATATTGCTACCAGTGGAGAAACTGAAAATTACACTCTATAAAGTGAGTGTTAAATAAAACCAAGTAAACTTAAATAGGGTTCCACAGTGAAAACTGAAAGAGCTGTGTGTTCTTTTCCTTGTGAAGTGTTGCACAGAAAATGTAAAATAATAAAAGTCAGGTCAAGCTAAAACAGTCTGTATCTGCATGCGGTTTCATTTTGCATAAAGGTGTAAAAACAAACAAACAAACAAACAAACAAACAAACAAACAAACAAACAAACAAATAGTGGACCTGCTGTTTGTGGTGTAAAGTTAAATGCACATCTAACCAAATGTGTGGTTTTAACCACTCGAGCCAGAAGTATAGACCCCCACATAATTGATTTCTCTTTGTGCTCCTGTATAATAGTTTAAAAAGCAGCTGAAAAACTGTTTAAGCAGGAGCAGACCTGCAAACGACTACTTTCAGGGAATGAAACCTTAAAACACAGAATGTGGCTGGAATCCGAGTCCACTGCTGTGGAAGAAACGTCTGTTCTGCTCTTCTACCAGCAGAGGGCGACAAAAAACCACTTAAAAATGGTAAATATTCTGAAAGACCAGCAAGTTCTTTTCAGAAGGAGTCAGCATGAATTACAATAGGGAAAGTTTTCATCTCATCCTCTTTTCTGACCCCCAGTCTGTGTAACCCAGCTTGCGTCCTCATTTATTTTTTGTTTTTTGGCTGCTCCCCCTTTGAATCATCCACCCTTCATCCTCCTCACACAGCCACCTACAGTCTTCATTCTTTTTTCTTTTTTCTTTTTCTTTTTTCTCCTTTTAATCAAAGTAAATCACCAGAATGTTGAAAAATAATAAAAAAACTTTTCAATGGCAAATCTTAAATTTATATTTTAAGCCAAATGAACTGTGTGAAAATATTTAAAACAATTGTAATTTTATGAGCTTTGTCACATCAATAAACTAGTGTCTACAGAAAACTGTCCTTGTGAGGACTGCAATAAAGCAGGAAATGTAAGGAGGGAACTTTTAAACTTGAAAAAATACCTTTGGTACCTTGAGGGAAATGTTACTTTCATAACTGACTATGTTTAGGATAGAAACCTGTCTGCTGTGATGGATCATCAGTGATGGATAACTGTTGCCATGACTACTCAGCCCAGAGAGGGAAGTGAAAGAGTAAAACATGTGTTTCGAATGGATTGAGCGGGAAGACCGTTTGAGGCACAAAACACTTTCAGTTCTCTGAGACTTACTTTGCGTGTTGGTCTCTTTCTGCAGTTCTAAATTTTTCTTTTTTTTTTAATCTTGTTGTCTTCACAGACTTTTCTTGCTCTTCTTTATCAGTCTTCATAAATATATTTAAGTTTCAGGGGATGACACAAAGAAAAGGTATTTCTTTGTCATTTGCACACATTATTTGACTGAAGATATGACTAATGAAGGATAAAGAAAGCACTTCCAATATTTGCTCAAACTTGTGAAACTACTGTAGCATCACTCATTTTTGAATTTTCAATATTTGTTTCACCATTTCCTATTTGACTGTTACAGTTAAAATAAATCAAAAGAAAACTATTCAGAAGAGATAAGACTTTGAATGATTTTACATATTACGATATGATATTACGTATTACTGGGTTGACTCAAAGCTTTTAAACACACGTTTTTCCTAATTATTAAACACATATGGGGAAAATATAATCAGAAACAGAAAAAAACATATGTACACATGTATATTTTCTGTGTCTCATTATGTTTTATATAATCTTAATTTTATTTTTAGTAATAATTTAAATTACAATCAGTACAATTGATATTTATAATACAAAATGAACTGAAACTTTGTGGTAAATAATATATTTGCAAATTGAAAATCCAAATAAAAATGTGTTTAAAAAGGAGAAGATTGGAATACATATTAAAAGTAAAAGAAAAAGAAGTAGGTTATTTTTTTAAAAAAAGATAGAAAATACATAAAAATGTAATTTAATTATTTACATTGTTCAAGTTCAAAAATAGCATTTATTACAATTAGTAAATCACAAATATTTAAAAGAAAACTCCACTAACTTGGTTAAAAGCTGAATTAAAAAGAACTTTTAAGTCTCCACAGAAGCTGTCAGCTCCTCAGACGAGGACCACCACTATGAAATCCAACCTCACTGAGAGGACCTGAGGGTTCTGAAGGCTTTGAAAGAGAAAAATCTCCTCAATGAATCCCATTTCTAAAACTGCAAAACCTTTTTATTTTAACATCTGAGTCGACCATTGTCACAGGGTGTCACATATTTCTGTCCCAGGTGTTAATTCAGATCAGAGTCTCAGGTCTGTATCAACAGCAAATGTTTCATCATTTATTAATACATAATTACATCTATTTTTTAATCTGTTTGTTGGTTTTAATTTGGTTCTGGAAGTTTGGCTGGCACTGGCAGATACCTAATGTGACCAGGTGATGGAGGTGAAACCTGGTTTGTTCAGAGATTAAGTTCAGAGAGGTTAATGAAAAGTCACATAAAAAGTGAACAAGTCAGGCATCTATTTTATACTAATGTTTCTATGAAGTGAAAAGAGAAGTTGTCCATTATTGTCAATATTAATTTGTCTTTGACAAATGTGTCTCTTTTTCATTTCACTGCAGCTGTTCAGTCAGATCAGTTCCTCTTTAGCTGAAAGAGGTTTTTGTACGACGTTGTTTCACTGTGTGAACAAGCTGTAACTCTGCTGACAGTAATAAACTCCTGAATCTTCAGCCTGAACTCCACTGATGGTCAGAGTGTAATCACTGCCAGATCCACTTCCACTAAAACGATCAGAAACTCCAGACTGACGAGTTGTTGCTTTATATATCAGGAGTTTAGGAGCTTCTCCAGATTTCTGAAGGTACCAGTTTAGGTAGTTGCTAACACCAGAACTGGTTTGACATCTAATGGAAACAGTTTGTCCTGGAACAACAGACTGAGATCCAGGAGTCTGAGTCACAGTGATTTCACCTGATGAACCTGGAAAAAAGGAAAAACAAGAACTTTGATGAGATGTTAAGATAAATCCAGATTAAAGAAATATATCAAATGTGTAAATAAAAGAGTAAATGTGTTGATTAGAGGAAACATTCTGATGATTGTGATGAAGTTTGTTTGATGATGAATCCACGTTTCCAGCAGAGAGTCTCACCCTGAACAAGGAGCTCCAGGACAGCCAGCAGCAGAGTCAGTGACATCGTCATTGTGCTGCAGGTGTGTCAGTGTCTCTGAAAGGTCTGGACAGACACTGATCAACACTGAGCTTTAACTGCTGGAAGCAGAGAGGCAGCACACATATGCAAACACACTGAGTCAGTCATCTGCAGCTGTTCTCAGCAGGTCTGGATGTTCACGTTGGAATCTTTGGTCTACAGGAGCTGCAGCAGAACAACACTGGGAATAAAGACTCTAGTCAGTCAATTTATTAGATTAGACCATTGTGTTCATAAAGTTGGAGGTCATTTATTCAAATTGAGTAAGGGATAATGCCCACTGAGTTGTACGTTTTTTAGAAATAAATGAACAATGCAGAAGCCTTACTCGTTCAAAAGATCACTTATAAAATAAATAATTATTAAATCAATTATTTGTACTTTAATTTTGGTATTTTAAAAGCTGTATTTGTCTAAAGAAGATGTTTATTATTTGATATGATGGGTGGCATGTGGTCATGATCACGCCTATGGACTCAGTCTGCAACGGCTGGTGTATGAGAACTACCCAGCAGAGGAAATTATTATGTATATGTATATGTATAACGGTATATTGTTTTTGTCCAGATGATGAAGCAAACCTTTGATTCATAGAAAAGTCCTCAAGTCGTTTCCTAGATCACTTTTTGAGCAAGATATATCCATCATTATGTCTAATCATTCAATTTGTATCAACAAACAATTTCTGTCATTACTTAACAATACAATAAAACTTGTATTTACTTTAAATCAAACAGTAAGCTAAGCAAGAAACAAAGACAGAAAACAATATTTACAAAATAGAGGAATAAAGACTCTACAGTCATTTTTATCAGAATCCGTTTGCGTTTAGAAGCCTGTGTTAAAGAGTGTGATGCTACACCTAAAATGAAACATAATGACATCTGGTTTGAAGGATCATTTCAGTGTAATTGACCAAAACTTCTATTTATAACAGAGAACATTTGTGTCTCAAAGAATTCTTTTGATTCCATTTGAGCTCAGATCTGCACATGTTTCAACAAGTGTTTTGATTGACACATGGATAGACCAACGGTCAAGCCCAATATTCTTCAAAGCTTTGAGAATATCATTTTATCAGAAATAATTATTAGGTTTGTTGGAGCCCAGATTTGCACTTTTGTCTGATTTTTTTAATAGCAGATGGATGGATCAATGGTCTAACTCAACATAGTCTCAGAATATACCATTCTGTTTTATTAATGTCAAGTGTTAACTGTGGGGCGCCAAATATAAAAATGTATCTTAATGAAATTACATAAAACTGTTTCACTTTTAGACATCACTTTCCATATGTGCTGCATTTATGTCATAATTCATCATTACTTATCAAAGATCATCTATATATTTACATTGATATTTAAATGTAAATGTATTGGTATATGTAAATTATAAATGTAAATGTCAAATCTAAAATTGTGTCTAAATCCAAAATATAAACGTTCAATCTAAACACAATTTTTTTTTTTAATAAATGATCAAAAATACTTGAAAACATACATTTTATTTCTTAGTTCAGGGTCAGATTTGAAGGATAAGGGACAGCCAGGACCAGCACCAGTCAAAACTTAATAACAAAAAGAACTGATAACTTTCTGGCAGAGAGGTGTTTAGTGATGGAAATCAAATCCACAGAATGACTGCAGGATTTTACAGTTAATGTGGATGGAAGAGCACCTGAACAATCTGAAACTAGTGATAGAAGAGGAAACTAAACTATCAGACAGATTTCTGATGGATTTCCTTTATTCAGGTTGTTGCTGGATTTGTGGAACATGCAGCTGTCTAATGCTGACACAGCAGATTGAAAACACAGTGATATACTTAGATTAAAGCTGACATAAATGGAGCATTTATGGACTTTCTTAGCTTTATCTTCCTTGACACCCAACTTGTTATTTGATAAATAATTTAAATGGAATTTTTCAAATTGTGTCTGCTGTTGACCTTTTTTTTTCAACTTTAATTTATAAGCAAACCACAAAGAGAAATAAAGCAAAACACTGTTTTGTTAAACACTAGAACCTGTTGATTCACTTGATCATTTTTATGAGGATGAGTCCCTTCATCTAAAAACAACTAGAAAAAAAACGTTCAACAAAGCTGAGTCCCACCAGTAATGGAGGTTTAAATTTCTCTCTTTTCATTTTTGAAAGAATAAAAAAGTAACAAAATGGAGGGGGGAGGATTTCACATCATGTTTCTTTAAACTATGTCTTTCTTCATGTCAGTCTACAGTAAAACAGTGTTTCAGTCTCTGGAAGAACTTGAGGCAGAAACATTCAAATGAGTTTCAGTTCATTCTGATCAAGGAGGTTTTTGTACGATGACTTTTCACTGTGTGAACACATCCTGACTGTTGATATTGTGATAACTCTGACAGTAATAAACTCCTGAATCTTCAGCCTGGACTCCACTGATGGTCAGAGTGAAGTCAATTCCATTTCCTGTTCCACTGAATCTGGAGGAGATTCCTGAAAATCTGTCTGATGTTAAATAGATCAGAGCTTTAGGAGATTCTCCAGGTTTCTGATGGTACCAGGCAAGATAGTATTGTGGGCTAGAATATTCAGCTACTTGTTGACTGGCCTTACAGTCAATAGAGACCGTTTGACCGAGATGCACTGACTGAGCTGCTGGCTGAGTCAAAACAACATTTTGTCCAACAGAACCTGCAGAGAGAAGAACCACAAAGAACATGAGATGCTGAGGAGAAACTCAGCTGCACTCCAGATGATTCTCACATGACACAAACATGATCTTCCTCACCCTGAATGAAGCAGAGGAGAGTCCAGATGAGGACGCAGATCAAAGTCATGCTTTTAGTGATGATGAGGATGAGGATGATGAGGAGGAGGATTTGTGTGTCTTCTGCTGTGATGAAGGACAGCTGTCAGTCATCCAGTCTTCAAGTGTCAGGACTATAAAGTCTCCCAGAGCACTGGAGCATGGAGCTGCTGATGCAAAGTGTTTCTATGGAAATGTTCTGACTGACTCCAACAGGAACATGGATCTCTGTCATCAGGATTCTGATCCATGGATCAATCAATGATTCCTGATTCTGATCCATGGATCAATCAATGATTCCTGATGTGATTTCAAATGACAAACTTATGTCAAAAGGTTTTTGCAACAATCACATATTTGAGGATTTTTATATCAGCAAAACAAGGAATTTGAGGAAAAATCTGCCAAATGTATTTAAAAAACTTTACTAGATTGTCTGATTTCTGTAATAACATTATTCATGTTTCTAAATGTTTTACATTCAGACTGTGTTGAGTTTGTTGTGTTCAAAGTCAGAGAGCGTGTCTCTGCTGTCAGAGGTTTTTGTACGACGACTCAGTTAGTTTGTGTCACTGTGGTGCACGTTTGGTGGAGGAACCAGTCTGGATGTTGGAAGTAAGTTTAAAACTTTTAAAATTTCATCTACAAGTGAACACTTTTAGATTTTGTTTAATGACATCTACATAGCAAACAAAAAAATCTAATTTTTTCATGATTTTTTTATTCTCTCTCCTATAACGTTGAAAAGCAGTTTTGTATTTCAAATAACTTTTTTTTAATTGTTATTTTATTAAGCAAAAATTTTTTTAAAATAATTTTCAAAATGTTTGCATAAACATTTTTAGTGACCGTAAAGAGAAATAGAGTTTGTTGTGTTCAAAGTCAGAGAGCGTGTCTCTGCTGTCAGAGGTTTTTGTACGACGACTCAGTTAGTTTGTATCACTGTGGTGGACGTTTGGTGGAGGAACCAGTCTGGATGTTGGAAGTAAGTTTCTAAAAACATTTATAGAAGTAGAAGCTATTCTATTTTATTTAAGAGAAGCTTAGAGTGTTAATTTCTAGAAAATTCAAATGTTATTTTTACTGTTTTTTCTTTAAATGTTGAAGCTCTTAAAATCTTTCCGAAGTTTTACTTCATGAAAACTTTTGAGCCTTAAATGACTTTTGTTTGGGAAAAATCTGACATAAATTTCAAAATAAGATCATTTCACAATTTCTGTGTTTTGACATTGTATTAAAACATGAAACTATTTTCAACATTGAAACTTCAATTTATAATTTGAACAAAAAAAAAAGGATAATTTAAAATAGTTGACATAACTTTTAAATAATCCTTTTTTCTCGAGGTCACAGGTTTGACAAACTTCTTCTCAGCCTCTCTTGGTTCTAAAAAAACATTGATGTATTCTTTGAATGTTTCTTTTAAATTAGTTTATGTTTTTGACAGATCTAATGATCTTAAAGAACCCAAATGTTTTCAGTCTGTTTGTTCAAATGTTGATGAAATAATTGAAGAAACATGAAAGTGATGTATCTTATTGATTGAAGTGTCATTTGTTGCAAAGAGCGTTTGTCCTCATGAGGACTCTGTGTGCTGATCTGCATGAGAGCTTTATTAAAGGAAGTGAAACAGTGTGAGTGAGTGACTGATGGAGCAGAAACAAACATCTGACAGAAACTCATCAACGTTCACACAGTCAAAGAGTTTGATTGACAGCTGTGTGGTTCCTGTCCTCTAAGCTGATTGGTGTCTCCTAGGTGATGTCCGTCCCACCCTGACAGTGCTGTCCCCCTCCATGGATCAGGGGAAGGCCACACTCCTGTGTCTGGCCAACAATGGCTTCCCTTCAGGCTGGACTCTGTCCTGGAAGGTGGACGGCAGCAGCAGCAGCAGCAGCAGCAGCTGGGAGCAGAACAGCAGCCCCGGGGTGCTGCAGAAGGACGGCCTCTACAGCTGGAGCAGCACCCTGAGGCTCTCTGCAGACCAGTGGGAGAAGGTGACCTCTGTGACCTGTGAGGCCACCCAGGACTCCCAGACTCCAGTCTCAGAGACTCTAAGGAGAAAACAGTGTTCCTAGTCACCACCTGACTGATTGGAATTATTTTACTCTGTTTTTATCAACCCTGACTTTTCTTTGGATTCTTTCAAATATTCATTCTGATCATCTTTCTAAATGTTGATGTTTCTACATTTATTTTAAATAAAGATTTGCTCTTGAACTCATTTCTGTTTGCTTTATGGTTTTTATTTATAATATGTAAATACACATTTTCAGATCAATAAATTAAGGATATTGTATCTCAATTTAAGAAAAAAAGATATTGAAAAAACCACATATCATATGAATGAAAACACTTTCCCTTATTATTACTATTTTCTAGCCTCGTTACAAATATAACATGTTTCTGATTATGAGATTTTTTTTCATGACTTGTTCAGTCCAACAGCTGAGCAAACAGATAAAAGCTGAAGGCCTTTTGTGTTGGACAGATTTTACTGTTACAATAGGGGTTCATGGATCTTTAGAGAGACTTTGAAATATCAAATGTGAGGAATTTCTAAAACTTTGAGGTGAGAACAGTTGGAATCATCAAAAAGAACATTTGAATATCTGAAAAAATAATTGTTCTGAAAGTGAGCTTTCAGTAAAGACTGTTGTGATGTTTCTTTTTGGAGGACATTTGTTGTTTTTGGCAAAGTTTGGGTCAAAATAATCAACCTTAACTCTAAAATTCTGTGTTTTCAGAGTAAAAGTTCAGCTGCTTGATTCAATGACTCTAAGCCCGATTTATTCAAACTGTTCGAAATCTAAATTTTCTTGCTAAATGGCTTTTAGGAAAAGTTTTTTTTGTGTTTGTTTGTTTCAATAAAGCATATTTTACTCTATATCATAGTTTATTATTCTAAAAAATAAAAGTGAAAAAAAGGAAAAAAGTTTTGATTTCTTTCAATATTCAGGCAATGAAAAAAAAAAAAAAATCAAAGAATATTTGTCTGAACTAAAACTGCTTTGACACTCTTTTCAATAAACCTTACTTCTCCTGATAGATTTAGATTCAGTATTACTGTATGTTTTAGGGTTAGGGTTAGGGTTAGGGTTGACTGATCAGTCAGATCAGTTCCTCTTTACTGAAAGAGGTTTTTGTACGACGTTGTTTCACTGTGTGAACAAGCTGTAACTCTGCTGACAGTAATAAACTCCTGAATCTTCAGCCTGAAATCCACTGATGGTCAGAGTGAAATCACTGCCAGATCCACTTCCACTAAAACGATCAGAAACTCCAGACTGACGAGTTGTTGCTTTATATATCAGGAGTTTAGGAGCTTCTCCAGATTTCTGAAGGTACCAGTTTAGGTAGTTGCTAACACCAGAACTGGTTTGACATCTAATGGAAACAGTTTGTCCTGGAACAACAGACTGAGATCCAGGAGTCTGAGTCACAGTGATTTCACCTGATGAACCTGGAAAAAAGGAAAAACAAGAACTTTGATGAGGTGTTAAGATAAATCCAGACTAAAAAAAATATCAAATGTGTAAATAAAAGAGTAAATGTGTTAATTGTTTAGAGGAAACATTCTGATGATTGGGATGAAGTTTGTTTGATGATGAATCCACGTTTCCAGCAGAGAGTCTCACCCTGAACAAGGAGCTCCAGGACAGCCAGCAGCAGAGTCAGTGACATCGTCATTGTGCTGCAGGTGTGTCAGTGTCTCTGAAAGGTCTGGACAGACACTGATCAACACTGAGCTTTAACTGCTGGAAGCAGAGAGGCAGCACACATATGCAAACACACTGAGTCAGTCATCTGCAGCTGTTCTCAGCAGGTCTGGATGTTCACGTTGGAATCTTTGGTCTACAGGAGCTGCAGCAGAACAACACTGAGAATAAAGACTCTAGTCAGTCAATTTATTAGATTAGACCATTGTGTTCATAAAGTTGGAGGTCATTTATTCAAATTGAGTAAGGGATAATGCCCATTGAGTTGTACGTTTTTTAGAAATAAATGAACAATGCAGAAGCCTTACTCGTTCAAAAGATCACTTATAAAATAAATAATTATTAAATCAATTATTTGTACTTTAATTTTGGTATTTTAAAAGTTTTATTTGTCTAAAGAAGATGTTTATTATTTGATATGATGGGTGGCATGTGGTCATGATCACGCCTATGGACTCAGTCTGCAACGGCTGGTGTATGAGAACTACCCAGCAGAGGAAATTATTATGTATATGTATATGTATAACGGTATATTGTTTTTGTCCAGATGATGAAGCAAACCTTTGATTCATAGAAAAGTCCTCAAGTCGTTTCCTAGATCACTTTTTGAGCAAGATATATCCATCATTATGTCTAATCATTCAATATGTATCAACAAACAGTTTCTGTCATTAATTAACAATACAATAAAACTTGTATTTACTTTAAATCAAACAGTAAGCTAAGCAAGAAACAAAGACAGAAAACAATATTTACAAAATAGAGGAATAAAGACTCTACAGTCATTTTTATCAGAATCCGTTTGCGTTTAGAAGCCTGTGTTAAAGAGTGTGATGCTACACCTAAAATGAAACATAATGACATCTGGTTTGAAGGATCCTTTCAGTGTAATTGACCAAAACTTCTATTTATAACAGAGAACATTTGTGTCTCAAAGAATTCTTTTGATTCCATTTGAGCTCAGATCTGCACATGTTTCAACAAGTGTTTTGATTGACACATGGATAGACCAATGGTCAAACCCAATATTCTTCAAAGCTTTGAGAATATCATTTTATCAGAAATAATTATTAGGTTTGTTGGAGCCCAGATTTGCACTTTTGTCTGATTTTTTTAATAGCAGATGGATGGATCAATGGTCTAACTCAACATAGTCTCAGAATATACCATTCTGTTTTATTAATGTCAAGTGTTAACTGTGGGGCGCCAAATATAAAAATGTATCTTAATGAAATTACATAAAACTGTTTCACTTTTAGACATCACTTTCCATATGTGCTGCATTTATGTCATAATTCATCATTACTTATCAAAGATCATCTATATATTTACATTGATATTTAAATGTAAATGTATTGGTATATGTAAATTATAAATGTAAATGTCAAATCTAAAATTGTGTCTAAATCCAAAATATAAACGTTCAATCTAAACACAATTTTTTTTCAATAAATGATCAAAAATACTTGAAAACATACATTTTATTTCTTAATTCAGGGTCAGATTTGAAGGATAAGGGACAGCCAGGACCAGCACCAGTCAAAACTTAATAACAAAAAGAACTGATAACTTTCTGGCAGAGAGGTGTTTAGTGATGGAAATCAAATCCACAGAATGACTGCAGGATTTTACAGTTAATGTGGATGGAAGAGCACCTGAACAATCTGAAACTAGTGATAGAAGAGGAAACTAAACTATCAGACAGATTTCTGATGGATTTCCTTTATTCAGGTTGTTGCTGGATTTGTGGAACATGCAGCTGTCTAATGCTGACACAGCAGTTTTCCCTGAAACTGATTTTTCTGATCATATTTAATCAGATTGAAAACACAGTGATATACTTAGATTAAAGCTGACATAAATGGGGCATTTATGGACTTTCTTAGCTTTATCTTCCTTGACACCCAACTTATTTGATAAATAATTTAAATGGAATTTTTCAAATTGTGTCTGCTGTTGACCTTTTTTTTTCAACTTTAATTCATAAGCAAACCACAAAGAGAAATAAAGCAAAACACTGTTTTGTTTAACACTAGAACCTGTTGATTCACTTGATCATTTTTATGAGGATGAGTCCCTTCATCTAAAAACAACTAGAAAAAAAACGTTCAACAAAGCTGAGTCCCACCAGTAATGGAGGTTTAAATTTCTCTCTTTTCGTTTTTGAAAGAATAAAAAAGTAACAAAATGGAGGGGGGAGGATTTCACATCATGTTTCTTTAAACTATGTCTTTCTTCATGTCAGTCTACAGTAAATGAGTGTTTCAGTCTCTGGAAGAACTTGAGGCAGAAACATTCAAAAGAGTTTCAGTTCATTCTGATCAAGGAGGTTTTTGTACGATGACTTTTCACTGTGTGAACACATCCTGACTGTTGATATTGTGATAACTCTGACAGTAATAAACTCCTGAATCTTCAGCCTGGACTCCACTGATGGTCAGAGTGAAGTCAATTCCATTTCCTGTTCCACTGAATCTGGAGGAGATTCCTGAAAATCTGTCTGATGTTAAATAGATCAGAGCTTTAGGAGATTCTCCAGGTTTCTGATGGTACCAGGCAAGATGGTATTGTGGGCTAGAATATTCAGCTACTTGTTGACTGGCCTTACAGTCAATAGAGACCGTTTGACCGAGCTGCACTGATTGAGCTGCTGGCTGAGTCACAACAACATTTTGTCCAACAGAACCTGCAGAGAGAAGAACAACAAAGAACATGAGATGCTGAGGAGAAACTCAGCTGCACTCCAGATGATTCTCACATGACACAAACATGATCTTCCTCACCCTGAATGAAGCAGAGGAGAGTCCAGATGAGGACGCAGATCAAAGTCATGCTTTTAGTGATGATGAGGATGATGATGATGAGGAGGAGGATTTCTGCTGTGATGAAGGACAGCTGTCAGTCATCCAGTCTTCAAGTGTCAGGACTATAAAGTCTCCCAGAGCACTGGAGCATGGAGCTGCTGATGCAAAGTGTTTCTATGGAAATGTTCTGACTGACTCCAACAGGAACATGGATCTCTGTCATCAGGATTCTGATCCATGGATCAATCAATGATTCCTGATTCTGATCCATGGATCAATCAATGATTCCTGATGTGATTTCAAATGACAAACTCATGTCAAAAGGTTTTTGCAACAATCACATATTTGAGGATTTTTATATCAGCAAAACAAGGAATTTGAGGAAAAATCTGCCAAATGTATTTAAAAAACGTAACTAGATTGTCTGATTTCTGTAATAACATTATTCATGTTTCTAAATGTTTTACATTCAGACTGTGTTGAGTTTGTTGTGTTCAAAGTCAGAGAGCGTGTCTCTGCTGTCAGAGGTTTTTGTACGACGACTCAGTTAGTTTGTGTCACTGTGGTGCACGTTTGGTGGAGGAACCAGTCTGGATGTTGGAAGTAAGTTTAAAACTTTTAAAATTTCATCAACAAGTGAACACTTTTAGATTTTGTTTAATGACATCTACATAGCAAACAAAAAAATCTAATTTTTTCATGATTTTTTTATTCTCTCTCCTATAACGTTGAAAAGCAGTTTTGTATTTCAAATAACTTTTTTTTAATTGTTATTTTATTAAGCAAAAATTTTTTTAAAATAATTTTCAAAATGTTTGCATAAACATTTTTAGTGACCGTAAAGAGAAATAGAGTTTGTTGTGTTCAAAGTCAGAGAGCGTGTCTCTGCTGTCAGAGGTTTTTGTACGACGACTCAGTTAGTTTGTATCACTGTGGTGGACGTTTGGTGGAGGAACCAGTCTGGATGTTGGAAGTAAGTTTCTAAAAACATTTATAGAAGTAGAAGCTATTCTATTTTATTTAAGAGAAGCTTAGAGTGTTAATTTCTAGAAAATTCAAATGTTATTTTTACTGTTTTTTCTTTAAATGTTGAAGCTCTTAAAATCTTTCCGAAGTTTTACTTCATGAAAACTTTTGAGCCTTAAATGACTTTTGTTTGGGAAAAATCTGACATAAATTTCAAAATAAGATCATTTCACAATTTCTGTGTTTTGACATTGTATTAAAACATGAAACTATTTTCAACATTGAAACTTCAATTTATAATTTGAACAAAAAAAAAAGGATAATTTAAAATAGTTGACATAACTTTTAAATAATCCTTTTTTCTCGAGGTCACAGGTTTGACAAACTTCTTCTCAGCCTCTCTTGGTTCTAAAACAACATTGATGTATTCTTTGAATGTTTCTTTTAAATTAGTTTATGTTTTTGACAGATCTAATGATCTTAAAGAACCCAAATGTTTTCAGTCTGTTTGTTCAAATGTTGATGAAATAATTGAAGAAACATGAAAGTGATGTATCTTATTGATTGAAGTGTCATTTGTTGCAAAGAGCGTTTGTCCTCATGAGGACTCTGTGTGCTGATCTGCATGAGAGCTTTCTTAAAGGAAGTGAAACAGTGTGAGTGAGTGACTGATGGAGCAGAAACAAACATCTGACAGAAACTCATCAACGTTCACACAGTCAAAGAGTTTGATTGACAGCTGTGTGGTTCCTGTCCTCTAAGCTGATTGGTGTCTCCTAGGTGATGTCCGTCCCACCCTGACAGTGCTGTCCCCCTCCATGGATCAGGGGAAGGCCACACTCCTGTGTCTGGCCAACAATGGCTTCCCTTCAGGCTGGACTCTGTCCTGGAAGGTGGACGGCAGCAGCAGCAGCAGCAGCAGCAGCTGGGAGCAGAACAGCAGCCCCGGGGTGCTGCAGAAGGACGGCCTCTACAGCTGGAGCAGCACCCTGAGGCTCTCTGCAGACCAGTGGGAGAAGGTGACCTCTGTGACCTGTGAGGCCACCCAGGACTCCCAGACTCCAGTCTCAGAGACTCTAAGGAGAAAACAGTGTTCCTAGTCACCACCTGACTGACTGGGATTCTTTTACTCTGTTTTTATCAACCCTGACTTTTCTTTGGATTCTTTCAAATATTCATTCTGATCATCTTTCTAAATGTTGATGTTTCTACATTTATTTTAAATAAAGATTTGCTCTTGAACTCATTTCTGTTTGCTTTATGGTTTTTATTTATAATATGTAAATACACATTTTCAGATCAATAAATTAAGGATATTGTATCTCAATTTAAGAAAAAAAGATATTGAAAAAACCACATATCACATGAATTAAAACACTTTCCCTTATTATTACTATTTTCTAGCCTCGTTACAAATATAACATGTTTCTGATTATGAGATTTTTTTTCATGACTTGTTCAGTCCAACAGCTGAGCAAACAGATAAAAGCTGAAGGCCTTTTGTGTTGGACAGATTTTACTGTTACAATAGGGGTTCATGGATCTTTAGAGAGACTTTGAAATATCAAATGTGAGGAATTTCTAAAACTTTGAGGTGAGAACAGTTGGAATCATCAAAAAGAACATTTGAATATCTGAAAAAATAATTGTTCTGAAAGTGAGCTTTTAGTAAAGACTGTTGTGATGTTTCTTTTTGGGGGACATTAGTTGTTTTTGGCAAAGTTTGGGTCAAAATAATCAACCTTAACTCTAAAAATTCTGTGTTTTCAGAGTAAAAGTTCAGCTGCTTGATTCAATGACTATAAGCCCGATTTATTCAAACTGTTCGAAATCTAAATTTTCTTGCTAAATGGCTTTTAGGAAAAGTTTTTTTGTGTTTGTTTGTTTCAATAAAGCATATTTTACTCTATATCATAGTTTATTATTCTAAAGAATAAAAGTGAAAAAAAGGAAAAAAGTTTTGATTTCTTGCAATATTCAGGCAATGAAAAAAAAAATCAAAGAATATTTGTCTGAACTAAAACTGCTTTGACACTCTTTTCAATAAACCTTACTTCTCCTGATAGATTTAGATTCAGTATTACTGTATGTTTTAGCGGCAGCTGTTCAGTCAGATCAGTTCCTCTTTAGCTGAAAGAGGTTTTTGTACGACGTTGTTTCACTGTGTGAACAAGCTGTAACCCTGCTGACAGTAATAAACTCCTGAATCTTCAGCCTGAAATCCACTGATGGTCAGAGTGTAATCACTGCCAGATCCACTTCCACTAAAACGATCAGAAACTCCAGACTGACGAGTTGTAGCAACATATATCAGGAGTTTAGGAGCTTCTCCAGATTTCTGAAGGTACCAGTGGATGTTGCTGCCAACATATTCACTGGTTTGACATCTAATGGAAACAGTTTGTCCTGGAACAACAGACTGAGATCCAGGAGTCTGAGTCACAGTGATTTCACCTGATGAACCTGGAAAAAAGGAAAAACAAGAACTTTGATGAGATGTTAAGATAAATCCAGATTAAAGAAATATATCAAATGTGTAAATAAAAGAGTAAATGTGTTGATTGTTTAGAGGAAACATTCTGATGATTGGGATGAAGTTTGTTTGATGATGAATCCACGTTTCCAGCAGAGAGTCTCACCCTGAACAAGGAGCTCCAGGACAGCCAGCAGCAGAGTCAGTGACATCGTCATTGTGCTGCAGGTGTGTCAGTGTCTCTGAAAGGTCTGGACAGACACTGATCAACACTGAGCTTTAACTGCTGGAAGCAGAGAGGCAGCACACATATGCAAACACACTGAGTCAGTCATCTGCAGCTGTTCTCAGCAGGTCTGGATGTTCACGTTTGAATCTTTGGTCTATAGGAGCTGCAGCAGAACAACACTGAGAATAAAGACTCTAGTCAGTCAATTTATTAGATTAGACCATTGTGTTCATAAAGTTGGAGGTCATTTATTCAAATTGAGTAAGGGATAATGCCCATTGAGTTGTACGTTTTTTAGAAATAAATGAACAATGCAGAAGCCTTACTCGTTCAAAAGATCACTTATAAAATAAATAATTATTAAATCAATTATTTGTACTTTAATTTTGGTATTTTAAAAGTTTTATTTGTCTAAAGAAGATGTTTATTATTTGATATGATGGGTGGCATGTGGTCATGATCACGCCTATGGACTCAGTCTGCAACGGCTGGTGTATGAGAACTACCCAGCAGAGGAAATTATTATGTATATGTATATGTATAACGGTATATTGTTTTTGTCCAGATGATGAAGCAAACCTTTGATTCATAGAAAAGTCCTCAAGTCGTTTCCTAGATCACTTTTTGAGCAAGATATATCCATCATTATGTCTAATCATTCAATTTGTATCAACAAACAGTTTCTGTCATTAATTAACAATACAATAAAACTTGTATTTACTTTAAATCAAACAGTAAGCTAAGCAAGAAACAAAGACAGAAAACAATATTTACAAAATAGAGGAATAAAGACTCTACAGTCATTTTTATCAGAATCCGTTTGCGTTTAGAAGCCTGTGTTAAAGAGTGTGATGCTACACCTAAAATGAAACATAATGACATCTGGTTTGAAGGATCCTTTCAGTGTAATTGACCAAAACTTCTATTTATAACAGAGAACATTTGTGTCTCAAAGAATTCTTTTGATTCCATTTGAGCTCAGATCTGCACATGTTTCAACAAGTGTTTTGATTGACACATGGATAGACCAATGGTCAAACCCAATATTCTTCAAAGCTTTGAGAATATCATTTTATCAGAAATAATTATTAGGTTTGTTGGAGCCCAGATTTGCACTTTTGTCTGATTTTTTTAATAGCAGATGGATGGATCAATGGTCTAACTCAACATAGTCTCAGAATATACCATTCTGTTTTATTAATGTCAAGTGTTAACTGTGGGGCGCCAAATATAAAAATGTATCTTAATGAAATTACATAAAACTGTTTCACTTTTAGACATCACTTTCCATATGTGCTGCATTTATGTCATAATTCATCATTACTTATCAAAGATCATCTATATATTTACATTGATATTTAAATGTAAATGTATTGGTATATGTAAATTATAAATGTAAATGTCAAATCTAAAATTGTGTCTAAATCCAAAATATAAACGTTCAATCTAAACACAATTTTTTTTTTTTATAAATGATCAAAAATACTTGAAAACATACATTTTATTTCTTAATTCAGGGTCAGATTTGAAGGATAAGGGATAGCCAGGACCAGCACCAGTCAAAACTTAATAACAAAAAGAACTGATAACTTTCTGGCAGAGAGGTGTTTAGTGATGGAAATCAAATCCACAGAATGACTGCAGGATTTTACAGTTAATGTGGATGGAAGAGCACCTGAACAATCTGAAACTAGTGATAGAAGAGGAAACTAAACTATCAGACAGATTTCTGATGGATTTCCTTTATTCAGGTTGTAGCTGGATTTGTGGAACATGCAGCTGTCTAATGCTGACACAGCAGTTTTCCCTGAAACTGATTTTTCTGATCATATTTAATCAGATTGAAAACACAGTGATATACTTAGATTAAAGCTGACATAAATGGAGCATTTATGGACTTTCTTAGCTTTATCTTCCTTGACACCCAACTTGTTATTTGATAAATAATTTAAATGGAATTTTTCAAATTGTGTCTGCTGTTGACCTTTTTTTTTCAACTTTAATTTATAAGCAAACCACAAAGAGAAATAAAGCAAAACACTGTTTTGTTTAACACTAGAACCTGTTGATTCACTTAATCATTTTTATGAGGATGAGTCCCTTCATCTAAAAACAACTAGAAAAAAAACGTTCAACAAAGCTGAGTCCCACCAGTAATGGAGGTTTAAATTTCTCTCTTTTCATTTTTGAAAGAATAAAAAAGTAACAAAATGGAGGGGGGAGGATTTCACATCATGTTTCTTTAAACTATGTCTTTCTTCATGTCAGTCGACAGTAAAACAGTGTTTCAGTCTCTGGAAGAACTTGAGGCAGAAACATTCAAAAGAGTTTCAGTTCATTCTGATCAAAGAGGTTTTTGTACGATGACTTTTCACTGTGTGAACACAAGCTGACTGTTGATATAGTGATAACTCTGACAGTAATAAACTCCTGAATCTTCAGCCTGGACTCCACTGATGGTCAGAGTGAAGTCAATTCCATTTCCTGTTCCACTTCCACTGAATCTGGAGGAGATTCCTGAAAATCTGTCTGATGTTCCATAGATCAGAGCTTTAGGAGATTCTCCAGGTTTCTGATGGTACCAGGCAAGATAGTATTGTGAACCAGACCAGTGAGCTACTTGTGGATTAACCTTACAGTCAATAGAGACCGTTTGACCGAGCTGCACTGATTGAGCTGCTGGCTGAGTCACAACAACATTTTGTCCAACAGAACCTGCAGAGAGAAGAACCACAAAGAACATGAGATGCTGAGGAGAAACTCAGCTGCACTCCAGATGATTCTCACATGACACAAACATGATCTTCCTCACCCTGAATGAAGCAGAGGAGAGTCCAGATGAGGACGCAGATCAAAGTCATGCTTTTAGTGATGATGAGGATGAGGATGATGAGGAGGATTTGTGTGTCTTCTGCTGTGATGAAGGACAGCTGTCAGTCATCCAGTCTTCAAGTGTCAGGACTATAAAGTCTCCCAGAGCACTGGAGCATGGAGCTGCTGATGCAAAGTGTTTCTATGGAAATGTTCTGACTGACTCCAACAGGAACATGGATCTCTGTCATCAGGATTCTGATCCATGGATCAATCAATGATTCCTGATTCTGATCCATGGATCAATCAATGATTCCTGATGTGATTTCAAATGACAAACTTATGTCAAAAGGTTTTTGCAACAATCACATATTTGAGGATTTTTATATCAGCAAAACAAGGAATTTGAGGAAAAATCTGCCAAAAGTATTTAAAAAAACTTTACTAGATTGTCTGATTTCTGTAATAACATTATTCATGTTTCTAAATGTTTTACCTTCAGACTGTGTTGAGTTTGTTGTGTTCAAAGTCAGAGAGCGTGTCTCTGCTGTCAGAGGTTTTTGTACGACGACTCAGTTAGTTTGTATCACTGTGGTGCACGTTTGGTGGAGGAACCAGTCTGGATGTTGGAAGTAAGTTTAAAACTTTTAAAATTTCATCAACAAGTGAACAGTTTTAGATTTTGTTAAATGACATCTACATAGCAAACAAAAAAATCTAATTTTTTCATGATTTTTTTATTCTCTCTCCTATAACGTTGAAAAGGAGTTCTGTATTTCAAATAACTTATTTTTTTAATTGTTTCTTTATTAAGCAAAAAATTTTTTTTAAATAATTTTCAAAATGTTTGCATAAACATTTTTAGTGACCGTAAAGAGAAATAGAGTTTGTTGTGTTCAAAGTCAGAGAGCGTGTCTCTGCTGTCAGAGGTTTTTGTACGACGACTCAGTTAGTTTGTATCACTGTGGTGGACGTTTGGTGGAGGAACCAGTCTGGATGTTGGAAGTAAGTTTCTAAAAACATTTATAGAAGTAGAAGCTATTCTATTTTATTTAAGAGAAGCTTAGAGTGTTAATTTCTAGAAAATTCAAATGTTATTTTTACTGTTTTTTCTTTAAATGTTGAAGCTCTTAAAATCTTTCCGAAGTTTTACTTCATGAAAACTTTTGAGCCTTAAATGACTTTTGTTTGGGAAAAATCTGACATAAATTTCAAAATAAGATCATTTCACAATTTCTGTGTTTTGACATTGTATTAAAACATGAAACTATTTTCAACATTGAAACTTCAATTTATAATTTGAACAAAAAAAAAAGGATAATTTAAAATAGTTGACATAACTTTTAAATAATCCTTTTTTCTCGAGGTCACAGGTTTGACAAACTTCTTCTCAGCCTCTCTTGGTTCTAAAACAACATTGATGTATTCTTTGAATGTTTCTTTTAAATTAGTTTATGTTTTTGACAGATCTAATGATCTTAAAGAACCCAAATGTTTTCAGTCTGTTTGTTCAAATGTTGATGAAATAATTGAAGAAACATGAAAGTGATGTATCTTATTGATTGAAGTGTCATTTGTTGCAAAGAGCGTTTGTCCTCATGAGGACTCTGTGTGCTGATCTGCATGAGAGCTTTCTTAAAGGAAGTGAAACAGTGTGAGTGAGTGACTGATGGAGCAGAAACAAACATCTGACAGAAACTCATCAACGTTCACACAGTCAAAGAGTTTGATTGACAGCTGTGTGGTTCCTGTCCTCTAAGCTGATTGGTGTCTCCTAGGTGATGTCCGTCCCACCCTGACAGTGCTGTCCCCCTCCATGGATCAGGGGAAGGCCACACTCCTGTGTCTGGCCAACAATGGCTTCCCTTCAGGCTGGACTCTGTCCTGGAAGGTGGACGGCAGCAGCAGCAGCAGCAGCAGCAGCTGGGAGCAGAACAGCAGCCCCGGGGTGCTGCAGAAGGACGGCCTCTACAGCTGGAGCAGCACCCTGAGGCTCTCTGCAGACCAGTGGGAGAAGGTGACCTCTGTGACCTGTGAGGCCACCCAGGACTCCCAGACTCCAGTCTCAGAGACTCTAAGGAGAAAACAGTGTTCCTAGTCACCACCTGACTGACTGGGATTCTTTTACTCTGTTTTTATCAACCCTGACTTTTCTTTGGATTCTTTCAAATATTCATTCTGATCATCTTTCTAAATGTTGATGTTTCTACATTTATTTTAAATAAAGATTTGCTCTTGAACTCATTTCTGTTTGCTTTATGGTTTTTATTTATAATATGTAAATACACATTTTCAGATCAATAAATTAAGGATATTGTATCTCAATTTAAGAAAAAAAGATATTGAAAAAACCACATATCATATGAATGAAAACACTTTCCCTTATTATTACTATTTTCTAGCCTCGTTACAAATATAACATGTTTCTGATTATGAGATTTTTTTTCATGACTTGTTCAGTCCAACAGCTGAGCAAACAGATAAAAGCTGAAGGCCTTTTGTGTTGGACAGATTTTACTGTTACAATAGGGGTTCATGGATCTTTAGAGAGACTTTGAAATATCAAATGTGACGAATTTCTAAATCTTTGAGGTGAGAACAGTTGGAATCATCAAAAAGAACATTTGAATATCTGAAAAAATAATTGTTCTGAAAGTGAGCTTTCAGTAAAGGCTGTTGTGATGCTTCTTTTTGGGGGACATTTGTTGTTTTTGGCAAAGTTTGGGTCAAAATAATCAACCTTAACTCTAAAAATTCTGTGTTTTCAGAGTAAAAGTTCAGCTGCTTGATTCAATGACTATAAGCCCGATTTATTCAAACTGTTCGAAATCTACATTTTCTTG
The DNA here is from genome assembly GCA_014656515.1 of Oryzias celebensis. Taxonomy (NCBI): domain Eukaryota; kingdom Metazoa; phylum Chordata; class Actinopteri; order Beloniformes; family Adrianichthyidae; genus Oryzias; species Oryzias celebensis. Next base: position 3,420,690 of record BNCR01000011.1, on the reverse strand, counting down.
CTAAATGGCTTTTAGGAAAAGTTTTTTTGTGTATATTTGTTTCAATAAAGCATATTTTACTCTATATCATAGTTTATTATTCTAAAGAATAAAAGTGAAAAAAAAGGAAAAAAGTTCTGATTTCTTGCAATATTCAGGCAATGAAAAAAAAAAAATCAAAGAATATTTGTCTGAACTAAAACTGCTTTGACACTCTTTTCAATAAACCTTACTTCTCCTGATAGATTTAGATTCAGTATTACTGTATGTTTTAGCGGCAGCTGTTCAGTCAGATCAGTTCCTCTTTAACTGAAAGAGGTTTTTGTACGACGTTGTTTCACTGTGTGAACAAGCTGTAACCCTGCTGACAGTAATAAACTCCTGAATCTTCAGCCTGAAATCCACTGATGGTCAGAGTGTAATCACTGCCAGATCCACTTCCACTAAAACGATCAGAAACTCCAGACTGACGAGTTGTAGCATAATATATCAGGAGTTTAGGAGTTTCTCCAGATTTCTGAAGGTACCAGTGGATGAAGCTGATAACATCTTCACTGGTTTGACATCTAATGGAAACAGTTTGTCCTGGAACAACAGACTGAGATCCAGGAGTCTGAGTCACAGTGATTTCACCTGATGAACCTGGAAAAAAAGGAAAAACAAGAACTTTGATGAGATGTTAAGATAAATCCAGATTAAAGAAATATATCAAATGTGTAAATAAAAGAGTAAATGTGTTGATTGTTTAGAGGAAACATTCTGATGATTGGGATGAAGTTTGTTTGATGATGAATCCACGTTTCCAGCAGAGAGTCTCACCCTGAACAAGGAGCTCCAGGACAGCCAGCAGCAGAGTCAGTGACATCGTCATTGTGCTGCAGGTGTGTCAGTGTCTCTGAAAGGTCTGGACAGACACTGATCAACACTGAGCTTTAACTGCTGGAAGCAGAGAGGCAGCACACATATGCAAACACACTGAGTCAGTCATCTGCAGCTGTTCTCAGCAGGTCTGGATGTTCACGTTGGAATCTTTGGTCTACAGGAGCTGCAGCAGAACAACACTGGAATCAACAATCTACAGTCAGTTATTTTCCATCCATCCATTTATGGTTCACAGAGCTGCTGTAGCCAGTTCATTTACTATTGGGAAAAGACCGGGTACATCCTAAACAGGTTGTTACTTTGTTGCAGGACCAAACACTCGTTCACATCAACGGGGAATTCAGAGGCACAAATAAATCAAGTCCTTTAAAAGAAGTTGGAGTGTCCAGAGAAAACCAACACATGCACAAGGAGAACATGCAAACTACACACAAAGATCCCAGCCAGGATTCAAACCAGAGCCTTCGTACTGTGGGTCTAGAGGGCTAACCACTACACTACCCTACAGTCATTGAATATGTCAGATAATAATTTTGTCTAATCACCTCTGTTAAGGAGTCTTCTGTTCATAATTAAGATCATACATTTTGTGATTAATCATTTTTGTTTTTAAAGGGCAAACATTTTGACACAATAATGTTTTTTTTTCTGTTAGGTCGGTGGACCCTCGGTAGAACTAACACAACATTTAAATGTATTTGTCTCTTCCAGGTGACGTTTAAGAAATGCTCGCAGGTTTTCAACTATTCACAATATAACAGCATGAAACCACAAAGTAGAAGGAAAACAGTCACAAATCATGGGGTACAACCCTCAAAACAGATCTCCCATGTAGAAGATGACACAGGAGGTACTTTAGCTGAGAGTGTCCAAAGATCATTTTTATTCAGCGCCCAACTTCAGTCCAACAGTCATGGTCTAAATAAAAAAAATACAAAAGTAGAGGTCAGGGCACAGGGCAATACTCAAAAGGTCAGGGCAAAAAAAATGCCAAAAGGCAAACAAGGCTTGAGAGGTTGGAGAAAAGTCTACCAGCACTTTAGACTGAGGCACCAGGTGAAGATAGAGAACAGATAGAGGGAGACGGTCTGTAGCCACCACACGGAGGAGAGATGTGTGAATGTTAGAGCACTAAAATAATCTGAAAATAGTGATGGAAGACAAAACTAAATTATCAGAAACTATCATGACAGATTTTCTGCATTCAAGCTGATGCTGGACTTAAGGGACATGTAACTGGAGAATGCTGACACAGCAGTTTTTCTCATCTAAGTCATGTGTGTGTCTGGAGTTCAAAGGGATTTTATGGATTATTTAGATTCATTCATTTCCTTGACCAGTTTTGTCCCTTTTGGGGTCACAGGGCTGCTGGAGCCTAACCAGGTCACCAGGCTGTTGCAGGACCACAATCACATACACATACACAGTCACATCCACACCTAGGGACAATTTTAGAGCGACCCCTTAACCTTTGAAGCATGTTTTTGATTGGGGGGAGGAAGCCGGAGTCCCCGGAGAAAACCCACGCATGCACGGGGAGAACATGCAAACTCCACACAGAAAGGGCCCCCATTGGTGACACTGTTTGAAGTCCCCCAGGCGGGACTTGAACCGGGGGCCTTCTTACTGCCCCTGATTATTTATCTGGATTATTTATATTCATATTAAAAAGAGAAACTTTAAAGCACACAGAATAGACTTTACTTACACTTTAAAGGACAGAAAACGACAATTATCTCTCTTTCTTCATCTACAGTCATCTTTAATGTAGTTTATGAATCTGAATTGAATTTGTCCAAAAATGTGTCCAATGTTGAAGCGTTTCAGATGAAAGATAAAAAGAAAAGCTTGATGGAAAGATTTTTTTATTTATTTTTTTACTCTTGTGCTATCCAGGCAGGTTAACATTGGGAGTGGGTGCATTTAGAATCCACACGACACAAGACTGAGCTTCAAAAAAGCACTATCGATCTAAAAGAGAACATTTTTAGAATTTAGCAAAAGAAAAGAAAAAAGTTTTAATCAAATTGTTCCTCAAATCTTTTAGGTTTGGGCAGATGTTCAGTCAGATTAGATCTTCTTTAACTGAAAAATGGTTTTTTACGATGTGGTCAGTCTATCTAGTCACATGACCCTTTTTATGAGGAAAAGACGTTTTAATCTACACAGAGAGATTTAATAAAATGTGTCCTCGAAGGTGTTTTTGACAATAAAAAGAGTCTAAACGTTGTCGTGCCTTCTAGACTTTCAGTCTTCTTTCTTTAAAACATTTCACCATTCATCCAAGTTACTTCATTGCACACAGCGATAATTGGTGAAAACTTTCAAAGGAAAAAGACTTGAATGAAAGTAAGAAAGCATGACTAAACCTCAAAATGTCACCTTGATTAATGACAACCAGAAGAAAAGGGAGAGAAATGTTCTTGGCAACACTTAGTTCATTGTGGGACAGGATATTTGTGTTTGAAATTATTGCATCAAGTTCATTTAAATGTTCTCTTCATGTGTTTAGTGAGTCTACAGTAAATGAGTGTTTCAGTTTCTGGAAGAACTTGAGGCAGAAACATTCAAATGAGTTTCAGTTCATTCTGATGAAGGAGGTTTTTGTACGATGACTTTTCTCTGTGTGAACACATCCTGACTGTTGATATTGTGATAACTCTGACAGTAATAAACTCCTGAATCTTCAGCCTGGACTCCACTGATGGTCAGAGTGAAGTCAATTCCATTTCCTGTTCCACTTCCACTGAATCTGGAGGAGATTCCTGAAAATCTGTCTGATGTTCCATAGATCAGAGCTTTAGGAGATTCTCCAGGTTTCTGATGGTACCAGGAAAGAAAGTATTGTGAACCAGACCAGTGAGCTACTGGTGGATTAACCTTACAGTCAATAGAGACCGTTTGACCGAGCTGCACTGATTGAGCTGCTGGCTGAGTCACAACAACATTTTGTCCAACAGAACCTGCAGAGAGAAGAACCACAAAGAACATGAGATGCTGAGGAGAAACTCAGCTGCACTCCAGATGATTCTCACATGACACAAACATGATCTTCCTCACCCTGAATGAAGCAGAGGAGAGTCCAGATGAGGACGCAGATCAAAGTCATGCTTTTAGTGATGAGGATGAGGATGATGAGGAGGAGGATTTGTGTGTCTTCTGCTGTGATGAAGGACAGCTGTCAGTCATCCAGTCTTCAAGTGTCAGGACTATAAAGTCTCCCAGAGCACTGGAGCATGGAGCTGCTGATGCAAAGTGTTTCTATGGAAATGTTCTGACTGACTCCAACAGGAACATGGATCTCTGTCATCAGGATTCTGATCCATGGATCAATCAATGATTCCTGATTCTGATCCATGGATCAATCAATGATTCCTGATGTGATTTCAAATGACAAACTTATGTCAAAAGGTTTTTGCAACAATCACATATTTGAGGATTTTTATATCAGCAAAACAAGGAATTTGAGGAAAAATCTGCCAAAAGTATTTAAAAAAACTTTACTAGATTGTCTGATTTCTGTAATAACATTATTCATGTTTCTAAATGTTTTACCTTCAGACTGTGTTGAGTTTGTTGTGTTCAAAGTCAGAGAGCGTGTCTCTGCTGTCAGAGGTTTTTGTACGACGACTCAGTTAGTTTGTATCACTGTGGTGCACGTTTGGTGGAGGAACCAGTCTGGATGTTGGAAGTAAGTTTAAAACTTTTAAAATTTCATCTACAAGTGAACACTTTTAGATTTTGTTAAATGACATCTACATAGCAAACAAAAAAATCTAATTTTTTCATGATTTTTTTATTCTCTCTCCTATAACGTTGAAAAGGAATTCTGTATTTCAAATAACTTTTTTTTAATTGTTATTTTATTAAGCAAAAATGTTTTTTTAAATAATTTTCAAAATGTTTGCATAAACATTTTTAGTGACCATAAAGAGAAATAGAGTTTGTTGTGTTCAAAGTCAGAGAGCGTGTCTCTGCTGTCAGAGGTTTTTGTACGACGACTCAGTTAGTTTGTATCACTGTGGTGGACGTTTGGTGGAGGAACCAGTCTGGATGTTGGAAGTAAGTTTCTAAAAACATTTATAGAAGTAGAAGCTATTCTATTTTATTTAAGAGAAGCTTAATTTCTAGAAAATTTCAAATGTTATTTTTATCTTTTTTTTTTAAATGTTGAAGCTCTTAAAATCTTTCTGAAGTTTTACTTCATGAAAACTTTTGAGCCTTAAATGACTTTTTTTAGGAAAAATCTGACATAAATTTCAAAATAAGATCATTTCACAATTTCTGTGTTTTGACATTGTATTAAAACATGAAACTATTTTCAATTTGAAACTTCAATTTATAATTTGAACAAAACAATGGAAACTTTAAAATAGTTGACATAACTTTTAAATAATCCTTTTTTCTCGAGGTCTCAGGTTTGACAAACTTCTTTTCAGCCTCTCTTGGTTCTAAAACAACATTGATGTATTCTTTGAATGTTTCTTTTAAATTAGTTTATGTTTTTGACAGATCTAATGATCTTAAAGAACCCAAATGTTTTCAGTCTGTTTGTTCAAATGTTGATGAAATAATTGAAGAAACATGAAAGTGATGTATCTTATTGATTGAAGTGTCATTTGTTGCAAAGAGTGTTTGTCCTCATGAGGACTCTGTGTGCTGATCTGCATGAGAGCTTTCTTAAAGGAAGTGAAACAGTGTGAGTGAGTGACTGATGGAGCAGAAACAAACATCTGACAGAAACTCATCAACGTTCACACAGTCAAAGAGTTTGATTGACAGCTGTGTGGTTCCTGTCCTCTAAGCTGATTGGTGTCTCCTAGGTGATGTCCGTCCCACCCTGACAGTGCTGTCCCCCTCCATGGATCAGGGGAAGGCCACACTCCTGTGTCTGGCCAACAATGGCTTCCCTTCAGGCTGGACTCTGTCCTGGAAGGTGGACGGCAGCAGCAGCAGCAGCAGCAGCAGCTGGGAGCAGAGCAGCAGCCCCGGGGTGCTGCAGAAGGACGGCCTCTACAGCTGGAGCAGCACCCTGAGGCTCTCTGCAGACCAGTGGGAGAAGGTGACCTCTGTGACCTGTGAGGCCACCCAGGACTCCCAGACTCCAGTCTCAGAGACTCTAAGGAGAAAACAGTGTTCCTAGTCACCACCTGACTGACTGGGATTCTTTTACTCTGTTTTTATCAACCCTGACTTTTCTTTGGATTCTTTCAAATATTCATTCTGATCATCTTTCTAAATGTTGATGTTTCTACATTTATTTTAAATAAAGATTTGCTCTTGAACTCATTTCTGTTTGCTTTATGGTTTTTATTTATAATATGTAAATACACATTTTCAGATCAATAAATTAAGGATATTGTATCTCAATTTAAGAAAAAAAGTTATTGAAAAAACACATATCATATGAATGAAAACACTTTGCCTTATTATTACTATTTTCTAGCCTCGTTACAAATATAACATGTTTCTGATGAGATGAGATTTTTTTTCATGACTTGTTCAGTCCAACAGCTGAGCAAACAGATAAAAGCTGAAGGCCTTTTGTGTTAGACAGATTTTACTGTTACAATAGGGGTTCATGGATCTTTAGAGAGACTTTGAAATATCAAATGTGAGGAATTTCTAAAACTTTGAGGTGAGAACAGTTGGAATCATCAAAAGAACATTTGAATATCTGAAAAAATAATTGTTCTGAAAGTGAGCTTTCAGTAAAGACTGTTGTGATGTTTCTTTTTGGGGGACATTTGTTGTTTTTGGCAAAGTTTGGGTCAAAATAATCAACCTTAACTCTAAAATTCTGTGTTTTCAGAGTAAAAGTTCAGCTGCTTGATTCAATGACTCTAAGCCCGATTTATTTAAACTGTTCGAAATCTAAATTTTCTTGCTAAATGGCTTTTAGGAAAAGTTTTTTTGTGTTTGTTTGTTTCAATAAAGCATATTTTACTCTATATCATAGTTTATTATTCTAAAGAATAAAAGTGAAAAAAAGGAAAAAAGTTTTGATTTCTTGCAATATTCAGGCAATGAAAAAAAAAAATCAAAGAATATTTGTCTGAACTAAAACTGCTTTGACACTCTTTTCAATAAACCTTACTTCTCCTGATAGATTTAGATTCAGTATTACTGTATGTTTTAGCGGCAGCTGTTCAGTCAGATCAGTTCCTCTTTACTGAAAGAGGTTTTTGTACGACGTTGTTTCACTGTGTGAACGGAAAGCTGTAACCCTGCTGACAGTAATAAACTCCTGAATCTTCAGCCTGAAATCCACTGATGGTCAGAGTGAAATCACTGCCAGATCCACTTCCACTAAAACGATCAGAAACTCCAGACTGACGAGTTGTAGCTTCATATATCAGGAGTTTAGGAGCTTCTCCAGATTTCTGAAGGTACCAGTGGATGTAGCTGCTAACATCTTCACTGGTTTGACATCTAATGGAAACAGTTTGTCCTGGAACAACAGACTGAGATCCAGGAGTCTGAGTCACAGTGATTTCACCTGATGAACCTGGAAAAAAGGAAAAACAAGAACTTTGATGAGATGTTAAGATAAATCCAGATTAAAGAAATATATCAAATGTGTAAATAAAAGAGTAAATGTGTTGATTGTTTAGAGGAAACATTCTGATGATTGGGATGAAGTTTGTTTGATGATGAATCCACGTTTCCAGCAGAGAGTCTCACCCTGAACAAGGAGCTCCAGGACAGCCAGCAGCAGAGTCAGTGACATCGTCATTGTGCTGCAGGTGTGTCAGTGTCTCTGAAAGGTCTGGACAGACACTGATCAACACTGAGCTTTAACTGCTGGAAGCAGAGAGGCAGCACACATATGCAAACACACTGAGTCAGTCATCTGCAGCTGTTCTCAGCAGGTCTGGATGTTCACGTTGGAATCTTTGGTCTACAGGAGCTGCAGCAGAACAACACTGGAATCAACAATCTACAGTCAGTCATTTTCCATCCATCCATATTTATATCCCAATGAATTCTCTTTTTGGGTCTCATGGCTCCTTGAGCAAACCCAGCTCCTGTCGGGAAAAGGTGGGGTACACCCTGGACAGGTCGCCATTCTGTTGCAGGGCCACACGCTCACACTTGTTCACATCTAGGAGGATGCTATCTGCTTCATGGGTTTCTTAATACATGGTGTACTTCTTCTCTAAAGTTATAAAAATCATTTTAGTATTTCTGGTGATAATCAGCTTGCTTTTATATCGAAACACAAGACAGACAGTAATGAAAGGAAATCGTAAATAGATACAGACAGCATAACTCATTTGTCCCGATGTGTTTCATTGATGCATGAAAAGCATTTGTCAGTGTAAACCACACCAAACTTTGTCAAAACAATTTTGCCTTTACACATTGTGAGACTGCTAACTTAGTGGTATACACCAGTCCATGCTGGTTAGGTGGGGATTGAGTCTCTCATCCTCCTTTGGGTGAGAAATGGAATAAGGTAAGTAGGCATATCGTATCGTAATTTTTTTTTTTTCATTCATTTTCTGAACCGCTTTATCCTTTTCGGGGTCACGGGGTTGCCGGAGCCTAACCCGGCTACTCATGGGCGAAGGCAGGGGACAACCCTGGACTGGTCGCCAGTCTGTCGCAGGGGTCAGAGTCACACACCCACACATCCACACCTAGGGACAATTTTAGAGGATCCAATTAACCTATGAAGCATGTTTTTGGACGGTGGGAGGAAGCCAGAGGCCCTGGTGAAAACCCACGCATGCACGGGGAGAACATGCAAACTCCCCCATTGGTGACACTGTATCAAGTCCCCCAGCCAGGACTTGAACCGGGAACCCTCTTGCTGTGAGGCAAGAGCGCTAACCACTGCTTCTTAATGAAGACGAGGCCCCTTTGTCTACAGGACTATAAGGTCTCCCAGAGAACGGGTGCATGGAGCTGCTGATGCAAAGTGTTTCTATGGAAATGCTCTGACTCCAACAGGAACATGGATCTCTGTCATCAGGATTCATAACTGATGGATCATTGATAAATGCATTTATTTAAAAAAAAAAGAAAAGTCTTGTGTAAAAAAGAACCTTTTAAAATCCATTCAAACTGTCTAAAATATAAATTATATCTCCCCTCTTGTATGTTTTTCTTTCTTTAATCAAAAGTTTCTGCTTTAACTGTTTTCTTGCTAAATGTGAAACCAGCAAAGCTGTGCAGCTGGAACTGCCCCGAAGTGAGAAAAAAGCCAAACAACCAAAATGTAAATTCATTCTACTAAAAATATACGTTATCAATATGTATTGGAGAGAAAATCTATGAGATTACCTCAAAACAAAATTAGCTCAGCATCTGCTGACTTTGTATCATTTCCCAATTTTGTGTTTAATTTTTTGCAGCTTCTTTTACTTTTTTTTGCTCCATTTATTTTATTTTATTTTTAAACATATTCTTAAAGTATTGAATAGTTGGGATCAAAACAATTTTTTTTTTCTTGCACAATCAGAATTGAAGTAGTTTTTTTTTTTCGCTCAACTTTTAAAGTGAAGTTTAACCAAAGCAGTGGAGTGATTGCAGCAGATGATGCTGACATGAAGCTACTATAGTAATTTGAAACAAAAAGCTATTCCAGTCAAAATAGCAGTAAAGAAGTTATAACTTAGATTAGATTCTTGACATATGATAAACAGGTTGTGAGAATCCAGCAGTGTCAGTTGATCTTAATGAACACTGAAAAGGAAAGCTGAACAGTTAAAAAGGGGGTCTGAGGACATCCAGTGGATAAAAGAGGCAAACACAAACCAAAAGACATGAATTTAACTGATAGAATTTTTTGCAAGAAATAATTGTCTTATGTCCAAATAACAAAGTTTATGCACAAACTACTGCATAATTTTATAAGAATTTGGCTACTTTTGAAGCTTGTAAAATTATCATAGTAATTATCAAAATTATCAAAAAAATCATTTTTCTATTCCCAATAATGCAAACATTACATTCTTGTAGAAGATCTCATTACATCGTTTTGTATAACATGTTCTAATAATTGCATATTTAAAAGTTATGTTTCACTAACGTTTGGCTGAATGGTATTTTTTGTTTGTTTGTCTATTAATTAACTTGAATGAATCAAAAGAAACCAATTTAATGCCTAAATAGTAAAAAAAAATAATAAAAATTTAACACTCTACAGTATATCATGTATTTATTGCTCGGTGTTGCATAAAAACAATGAATCTGTTCAAATTGTAGTTATAAACAAGCATATGCACATTTGTAAAGCCCTTTTTTCAAATACTTCTTTTTTTTTTTTCCTAAGCATTTTATTTTAAATCCCTATATAGTTTGGATTTTTCAGTATATGCATTTACACTTTTCGATGAATCATTCCAAGCAATCAAATATAACATCACTTAAACTGACTTTCCATTTAGTTTTTGTAAAGATTTAATTTTTTAAATAATAATGGTGGTAAGGATGGCTGTTTTGCACATTTGAGTTTTTATAACTATTAGAAATGTTTGTATGTGATTTATAAAGACTCGTCTGTCTCAATTAAAATGTTATCAATGTAATTTATTAATAAAGAATTCATATAATCTCGGTAATTGTCATTCCTATTTTCTAACGTTCAATCTTTTTGAATTTAGATTTATTAAGTTTGTTTCGATCAATATGCTCATATAAAATATGAATTCATATATGACGAAACTCTTACTTAATTGGAAAATGACTTTCATTTTTATTTTGTTTTTTCAATTAGATTTTTAATTTTATTTATAGTCATCCTCTCCACTAGGCGGCGATACATTTTTTTTGCCTGCCAGAAAACCGGACCCCTCACTGAGCATGCGCATGTCATCTAACCCGGAAGTGTAGCGGGTAAACAAGCAGCTGGACTCCAGCCTTTGAGGCTAAGACTTTTACTTCATCAAATCTTCACGGAATCAACCAAACTATCTCTGAAATGTCAAAAATCGAGATGCTGAGGATGCTGATCAACCAGCAGCTGACTGCGGCTGCGGAGGAAATCTTCGGTGTGTTCGGAAGAACCATCGCGGAGTACGAGGAGGAGATTGCTCGCTCAAAGCTGGAGATCGCCCGCCAGCGCCGCCTACTGGAGCTCTCTCGGCAGCCCAAAATCTACCTGGAGGGTAACGACTCAGGTCAGTAATGCCATATAAAACGGTTTCAAAAGCTTCGGAAAAAAAGAGTTATGTAAAAGAGTTAAATAAATATGATTACATTACTACTGCAGAGAAAAACATCTGTGTAAATGATTTATTCTAGTCATAAATTATAAAAAACAGCAGCAACCACAACAAAAATAAAAAGTAGTCCCCCCGCCCCCAGACAGGATTTTTTTAAAATATTTATTTAAAATGAATGTCTAAATAATACAGAGAATATTTGGTCAGAGTTCATCTGGCTGTTAGGAGGGATAGATAAACTAAAGTTTCACCAATTCTATATATATATTTTTTTTTTCATGGTCAATGCAGTTTATTAGTAGTAAATAAGGATAATAACCAATACATGAAACCAATATTCATTTGCAGTAAAAATGAACATATTGGTATTAAAGTTTAGAATAATACAAACAGGAAAATCTAACTTTTTCATAAAAAACCCAAGTACATTTAAAAAAGGTATAAATATCTCCTAAAAGTGCAGGGACTAACAATCTCAGCATTATCTTTATTATTATTATTACTACTACTACTAATAATAATAATAAAAGTCAAGAGGTCCCTGAAAAATGTCATAGTAGAGGTAGGTAAACTTCATCATAAATTAAATGACTTTTCTTGAGATAAGTTGGGGGAAAAAAGCAAAAAAACTGCAGGTTGTTCAGTGGAACAGTAACATGTCTTAAAGGGTCAAATGAAAATGTAAATAAATGAAAAACATTTCAAGTAAACACAGTTAGACAGTTTGAGACAAATGTGACTGTTGTTTTATCAGTAGTCACAGTTTACCTTTTAACTGTCCAATCAAGAGAAAATAATACAAAATACTAATTGCATTGTGGGAGTAAAAGCACACTTTTGTTAAGAACACGTTTTCTAAATGTTCTCCATTTGCTGGAGCACGCAGTAAAGTATTAAGCATCAGGAGATTGTGTTTCTTCAATCAAACAGCTCCTTTTTGGCTCTTGTGCCTGGCGGATTATTGGCCGACCTCAAATACAACAAAATAAATCGTTTTTATGTATTTAATTTAGGTTTATAAACCTCATGGAAATTGTCTGTCGTTGTTTTGCTGGCAGCTGTGTCGGAGCAGACGGACTTGAACTTCAGTTTGGACCAAAAAGAAGAAGATCCTCCTCATATCAAAGTGGAGGAGGAAGATCTGTGGTCAGACCAGCAGACATCAGAGCTGAACAGTGCCGGCTTTGTGTGTCCTCCCAGCAGCGGAGAGAGAAGTCGGCAGGAGGACAATGACGGCACATCCTCTGTTCCAAATTTAAACCAGGATCTGGACGTCATGGATTTGGAAGCTCCAGCGGGATCTTCCATCTCAGACACTTTCTCCAACCCAAACGAAGATGAGCTGGTGTCAGTGAACGGCCAGCTTGGCTGTGGAGCGGCGGCTCTGCCGGAAACCGTGAGCTCCTACGTTTGCACCACATGCGGGCAGGTGTTCCCTCAGCGCGCTCAGTGGGCCCGGCACGTGCAGATGCATCGAAAGGTGGAGGCAAAAGGCGACAAATCGTACACGTGCGACATCTGCGGCAAGAGGTTGACACGGTTTGACGGCTACCAAAAGCACCTGCGGGTCCACACGGGCGAGAAGCCGTACTGCTGCGACCTGTGCGGCCGCAGGTTCAGCGACAATTCCAACTACAAGCGACACTTCCGCACACACGCAGCGCAGAAATCCAAGCAGAGCTGAGACGCGGGTGGAGCCGCGCACGCCCACGGACAAGCGGTGCTCATCCGCCAAAGGGATGGATCCGGTTTTCATCGACTGAGATCCGATTTCTTTCCTGAGCCTTTTACTGTACAATAAAGTAGAATGTCATCATTTTGAACTGAGCAAAAAACTTGACATGATGACAACAGGATAGAACATGCAGAGAATATTTTTCTATCTTTGTGATACATTTATAATAAAAAACAGACCATTTCTGATTTTTAAGCAAAAGAGAAGAAAAGAGAAAATCTTTACAGTAAGAGATTTTAATGTCAGTTGGAGATCCATTCCAATCATCCTTTATTCCATTTTCAAAGTGTTCCTAGTGGTCTTTGAATTCTGGTTATGGCATTTTTAGACAAAATCAAACATTTTCCAGGGTGTATTTTCAGCTTTTAGCCCCTCCCACCCCCAACCTAACATTAGCATCAACAAAGACGGCGAGCAATAATGGAGCGATCCAGCTGTACACTTCATTTTCTTCATCAATGTCCATCATCGGAAAAATGTCACAAAACATATTAAAAACACCATTGACATCGGAGTGGGTCTTTAAATGAAGCACAAAATGTGGCGAGTCCTCAGAATTTTAGATTTGCAGAGGGTTCTGGATTGTTTTTATTGTGTGACTTAGATTTGGAGTTTTTTCTGCTCATGCTGTGAAGAACTGATCAGTATTGTCCCTGAAGCTGTGATGCAGTTCCTAAAAAAGACCGAACATTTTTGCTTGTATTAAACAATGTACTTAATTATCCTTTTGTTTTTGTAGAAAATAAAACAAATATTTTGTGCCTTAGTTTCCTTTCTTCTAGTGTCCTTAGTGAGGAGTTGAAAACGAAGTAAACAAAGCGAGATAAGAACAGTTGAATCCTTAAATTCCTTTGTTGTGAAGGAAAACACAGCGACATACTCGTGTGTTAGGAGCAAAACGACGACAAAAATCCATGACGTCTCTGCAGATGTCATTTACATGGGGAATTGGACCTTTCACATCAGCAGATGGCAGCACAACATCATGAACTTTAAGTCATACATCATTTCATATAAATACATTTTTGTGTGTTTTTATTATTGATTGACACTGATTATTATTATACTTATTTTTTTAAATAAGAGTTTTCATTTTTTAGAAAGTCTCTTGGTAATTTTATATTCCAGAAGAAAAATTTTACCTGAACTTCTTCCCATAAAGGATCCTCCATCCGGTGTTTTCCTAGGAATATGAAGGAGGATAGCATCTCCAGGTGTAAGGGGCTCCCGCTTCCTCCTGATGTGAAGAGATCATTACCTTCACGCCACTCTTTCATCGCTGTTTAGTATCTTTGATTAGAAAAGCTTAAAATTCTAGTGATATGTTGGAGTTCCTTGTTCTTACTCTACCATCCTTTGAGACTAAAGAATTCTGAGAAAATCTCCAAAGGCTTTTCCTGAAATGACTTTTTTTTAAAAAGTGTGCAGGATTCTTCCAAAAAACGTTGGGCGCCATTGATGGCACAGCACGATCCCTCAGGAATCATCAGATCTCTTCAAAAAAAATGTAAGTCTCTTTTTTTCTGTCAGTTTTTAGCACAATCTTCCTCAGTCTCCAGCAGTTCTGGAAATTTGCTTTTTCAGTCAGATTTTTTTTTTTTTACTAATTTTTAAGGGAAAGAAAAAAAATGCTTGTTTTAGGACAAGTTGGAAACTTTACTTGATACTTCTACAAGTCTATTAATGCAGGGAACACCTGAAAGACTCTCACCTCATCACGGTTTTCACTTCTTCTCACTTCTCAGAAGGTGCTGCTTCATTTTAACCTCTCTGGGGAATGGAAACGGATCTCAGCAGGGCTCCATGAAGAGTTCATCAAAGATGGATGTCAGTCTTCCAGTCTCTGTGACAGAACGCCGGGACAGGACGGCATGGAATTCTTTTTATGCTTAGAAGATTTATTTATTTTCTTCATCAATGGAAAAAAAAAAACTTAAAGAATCTTTTGATCAAAGAGAAGAACATCTTTGATCAAACTTAAGATCATTTACAATATTCATGAATGCTTTCACTTTTGTAGACGATGGAAAGAACAGCAGGCGATCTAAAAGCGTTAGTAGCTTCTAGATCTCTTTATAAACATCAGAATGGTTTGGTAAAACAAACCCAAACATCTCTGGAATAACTGGATCTTTTATTCTGTGATATTTGGGATTGACATCAAAAGCCCCTAAAAATGTGAAATCCAATTAAATCCATATCTAGATCCCAGAGGTTTTTGCAGAGTTCACAGGAAAAACATCAAGTCTCTTTTGGTGATCAGATCCGAATTCTGGAGAAAAATCCAACGCCTGCATTTATGTAGAAACGAGCACTTCTAATTCTACAGGAAGAGGATGAAAGTCGTGAGGGAATTCACCCCCCCCTACAAATACAATTTCCCAAAGTAAAAACCTAATAAATATGAACATTTTCCAAAGATTATTCCTGAATCTATTGTGTTCTGATGAGGAAAACTCCTACTTATAAAAGTAATGTAAATATTTTTTTTATTTAAATGAAAAATCCTTCAAACACAATGCATTGTGGTCTATATTCGCCAACAGTGAGATTGATGCACACTGGTTTTTCACGGAGACTTCTGAGAACATTCCAGTAGACTGCAATTTGGAATTGTTTTATCCTTTAGTTATTTAACTTTTATTTAAAAACCCATTGAGATCAAGAAGTCTTTTGCAAGGATGACCTGCAAAAGGTCATCCTTGCAAACCTAAGTAAACCTAAGTATTGAAAAAAAAAAAAAAATCTAAAAACAGTAGTTTTTTTTAAGCAGCCACTTCAAGCTTCACCACATTAAAACAACCACTCAAAGATGGAATCAGATGAAAATAAATCGTTGCTTTTATCAATATTCCACAGAAGCCTTTATTTACATCATCATCCACATCATTAAGTAACAGTATTAAGGTAAAACAATTGTGTCTGAACATTATAGCATTGTCATCCTGCTTTGGGCCACTAGGTGGAGCTGTGAGTCCATCTTTTGTTCCCCTCCTCTGACTCACAAAAAACTTGATGAAAACGGAGAACCGCTAAATGAAAAAAGAAATTCATATTCAAGGTTACAAGTGCGTCTTCATACAAAAGCTTTTTAGAAAATGAGCAATAATTATCATCTTCACGTCAAAGCTCAAAAATGAAAGCACCTCTGAAGAATCAGGGGCATCTAAGTGAACAACTGAAGGCTCCTCTGACAGGTTCGGTTTTCCCCCCGCGCTTCTTTCAGTTCTCTTGATGTGTACACGTTAATGCAGACCACTTAGCTGGCTCTTTTCCTGATACTTCCATTTCTGCTCAAGAACAAGTCTTTTTCGCAGTTTGGACCTCTGATTTCTTCTCAAAGTGACAACTCTCTCATGGATGGAGCTTCACGGGACCATTTCTATGCCATTGTTTTGTTTACCAGAAAATCCACACAATGGAAAAGTGGCTTTTTGAAACCAAACTTTATCAAAATAAACATCCCAAACGTTATTAAGTTAGCTGGTTGCTAAAAAGCATTAACGTGTCCGACAAATCCTGCTTGTTGGTGATTTCGAGGATTCTTGTGTCCCGCAGCAGTTCTGGACTGAAAAGACCAGATTGTTTTTCAAATGATGCTTTCTTACTGCACCTTTTAGCAAATAATGGAACCAAAACACACGTGTCGCGGATTTCAAAGGAAGTTTGAAAATGTTTACCGCTTGGCGGCCATTTTGTGACAATGTGTGAAATTTGGCAATTTCACACATTGTTTGGCTTTATCCCACAATGTGGGGAAAAAATATGTTCAAGCGACCTTTAGAAAGTTTACAATCGCTGACCTTTGACCTTTTAGAAAAGACCATCATCTTAAATTTTCCAAAAGAATTACACATTTGAACTCCAAGGGATTTTCATTTATTGTCTCATAAGCCCTCAAGCATCATTAGAAAGCTACTTGGGGAAACATTTTTGAAATTATAAGTTTCAGGTTTTGAACGGCATTAATGTGGCAGCGTGGTGAAAGTGGCATTCCTTTATTGCTCGCACATTTTATACCAGAATATTGCAAAAATGTAACTAATGAATTGTTGTCTCAAGCTAAACAAAATGATATGACATACAACGTGAACCCACAAAGAATGTGTGCATAGAGAACAAAAACCTTCGTTGCCAAGCAAATCTAAAAATTTACTTTTGCCAATACTTTTAAAAATTACATAGACTTGTTTGTCACCCCCAGGTGACCAACAAATAAAATGGTTGCTATGGAGATAAAACAACAGAAGAGTTGCTATTTTGAAAAAAGTGGCAGGAGCAGAGGGGAGTGTAGCAGCTGCTCATCCTGTGAGGGGAACTAGAAAGGGGTCCGCAAGGGGACGTTTGTATTTATTTTTTAAATTCAGATTGAAGTTAATGCCCAGAATTTCTAAAACACCTCGTTTCCTGAAATGATTATGTCCCTTTTTTAGTCTGTTCTGGATTTTTTTAATCCAAAGTGCCAACTAAGAGATATCCTAACACACTTCCCACAAAAGTTTTTTTAAGAATAATTTTAGTCATTGTTTGAATGGCAGAAAAAAGGCGGATTCAAGCTGCAGCCGGTTATGGCCCAGCACCAATCTTCCAAAATACCACATTCCCTGCAAAAAAGTAGTTTTTCCATCGTGCAGACAGCAGAAAAGCGATTAGTCCAGCCACTAACAGTTTGAGATCAGGATTTCTCGTGCTTGTGTCAGCTGGACTCACTAATTTTGTCTTTGATTCTTGCAGAGACCCCACTTTCAGAGAACAGAACGCCACTCGTCTCCACTAACATCAAAAAGCCACAGTCAAGCGAGAGATTCTGGAGGGAGACAGAAGGGAGTGATGTAAGCCCTCGACCTCCAGCTCCATCATGAAACCTCCATTTAAGTAGAATGAAATCAGGCCGCGGCTTTATCTCTTTTCAGGGAATCTGAAGCTCTGGCTCGGATTGGAACCAACTGATGCATTGTGATGAAGCATGTCTTCTAACTCAGAGCTTCAGCCGTCCCACAGTGTGATGCTGGTGGGTTCAAAGTTGCATCAAAGTTGCAAAGCTTATTAGACAGAGCTACTTCATTAAAGCAGCTCTGTCTGCAGAGCTGCTGTTGCCTAATCTACTCCGTGCAGATAAAAGCTAATAAAACTTAAAGGAGCTGATGAGAATCAAGTTAAAGGTGTAAAAAAGATTAAAAAGTTGGGAATGCTCTCTATTCATTAAGTTTCTGTTCATTTCTAAAACTGGAGATCAACTTTTCTTATTCACAGAAATGCGAGTTTCCCATTGAAATTGGAATTTTATCGTTAAAAAAATCATTACCATTTAATTTTAAGAGACTTTTTTTCCCTTTAACCTTTTTTTTCCCCACAATCTTCATGCCAAGCTGATGAAGTTGTCATGGAAACCTTTTCTTCATCCTTTTTAAGCCCAAATTTGTGTAAATTTGGGTTAAATTAGACTACTAAAGAGGTATTTGTTTTTTTATTTTTGATCCGGAGTCATCTATTTCTAATCAGTTTTGTTGAGAGGAGCTTTAATCAGAAATATAATGCTGCCATTTAAGATCAATGTTTTAGCTTACCAAAAACGAAAAACCGAAATGAGTATTTACTTTGAAAATCATTTTAAAATGTTAGCATCAAAAAAACAAAATATTTCCTGAAGTCTGATTTACCTAATTACAATTTTTAAACCTAAAAGTCTCCCATTGAAACAATGTATTTGATCTTCTAAATCTATATAACTGGTTTCCTTTTGGAAAAATGTAAAGAATGCTCATAAATGATCATTTCCAGGTTGTGAATTGTATTTTTTAATGTAATTTATGCAGCTCTGTTCGAAAAGCTGCTCAAAGCTCTATTTATTCTTCCTAAGGATTTGTTTAGTCATTTTCTTGTCTCACAGATGTGTAAAATTCTACTTTTGAAAGAGTCCTCGAATGCACCAAGAGGACAAGGATTTCTTTTTGAACAAAACATAGATAAATATGTTGAAATATCAAAAGTTAAATGTTTTGAATGGTCTCATTGCTAAAAAAAAAAGTTTACATTTTTAGTTTTCACAGATTGCAGCATTCTGAACCTTTAAATTCTTGGTAAATAAAGCATTTTTGAAGAGAATTAGGTTGACTTAGAGTTGGGTTTCCAGCATTCAGCCAGCTTTCATTCAGCCTCCACATCCCATAATAGTCCTTTTCATTTTCCAGAGGTTTCCAAACTGCAAAAAAGGCCACAGATGTATGAATTCTATTAGGGTCTTATTGCTGTATGTGGCAGTGTTGCTCATCTCCACTGTTTAAAAAAAAAACTTCCCTTCTAAACTGCTGCATCTGCGACAACGTGGTGGTGGTGGTGGTGGTGGTGGGGACTCGTCAAACTTTAGAAGGCAAAAGTGGAACAGGAAACGGCAGATCCCCTTCACAGTCGGGTATTTTTAAGCCATCTGTGACGAAGCGCTCTCACAGTCTGCAGCAGACCGAGACTGGAGAGTCTGTCAGGGCAAAGGAACACAAAGCAAAGCGCCTAAAACCTGCTTGTTCTTGCTCATTTCTGTAAATGTTTTCATTTAAGTTGAAGAAACACTTCTGATATAATAGCTGAACGTCCTCTCAGAGTGGATCCTAAAACAGCCGCATTCTGATCCACTTTAAATGAACCAGAACTGCTTTGAATACTCAAAAGCAAAGTTCTTGTCAGCTAAAAATGGCGTGAAAAACGTGAAATCAGGTCAAAGTTTTAGTATTCTTCTCCTTTCACCAAAACATCTGCAGAAATGTTCACGTCTTTCAGATTTCAATTAAAGCTAATTAACAAAAATTACAAAAGAATGCAGGAGAAACATCTCCCACCAAAAACAAAACAAAAGATCTGCTTAGAAGAAAGTCCGAAAGTCGTCCTTATGGTCCACGCTAAGCTGTTTATCGGAAAATAAACTGGCGTTAGAAAGATTTCTCAGTCGTATTCATCAGAACCTGAAATTAGAGGCTGAGCAATTTTTAAACGGATTGATTTTCTGTCAACTTTGACACCATTTGAGTGTGTTTACAGATGCAGCAAAGGTCGCGCACTTCACAGATGCATTAGGTGCAGTTAATGGAGCAAATTGGCTCGTTTGAGAGATATTATTAATCCAAGAGAGCCAATTATGTAATCTGTTCCAACAAGCCATTGAAATGAAGGAGTCTTAAGGGGGAAAGAGAGCATGAACTAGTATTCTGCAGGATTTGTTTATCTCAAATACCAATATGGTATAAAAATGAACATTTCTGTGGTTTTTGATGAGCAGTTGCTTTGATTTGGATCCCTACAGGATTCTGGTTTCCTTTAGTACTGCAGATGTATTGGTCTGTAATAACTCTTTAAAAACTTGGCTAATTTCTTCCCTGCATTAAAGGAGAGTAAACTTCTTTTTTTTTTTACATTTTAATTTCCGTAATAAATTCAGAAACAAACAGAATTCTCCGGCAGACAGAGGGTTACTTTTGTATGACTGCTCCCGCGGAGAGGAATGCTACCGCTGCACTTCAATCAATGCAGGGGTCCCAGATCCGCTTTTATTCAAGTCCGCAGTCCAATTCCCTGCTTTCGGAACATTTGTAAATCCCGGATCAGTTTCAAGGTGCAACAACTGGGATCATCAGATCAAAAAAACTGCATGAATCGGGACGTTTTCCGGGCTACTCGCAACTTCCCTGTGAATCTTTAGCGTCTTTTGTCCCACTTTTGGAATGTTTTTTTTTTCTTTTTTAGAGGCGTCTTGTTTGAGCTGCTTCACTTTGTTGTGAAGGTAAAGTTTTAAGGAGGAACTGCAAGATGGGAGTTTCTCTCTGTGTGGCAGTCACGCCTGGAGGAGGCGACAGACGAGCATCTGGCAGCGGCGGGATAATAACCGCAACTGAAGGCTTGTAATGAGGTTTGATGAGGACCACTTTGACCCATTAGCACTCTCATTTTGTCTCTTCACACGAGCCCAGTGGGCATTTTTAGGAGAGCGATCCTCGAGCCTCCTGCAGCCATGAAAGGCAGGGGTCAGTCCCCTCCCCAGCACAGTCTCAGTAGTTGTACTTTCCTGCTTCTTCGACGGGCGACGTCGCTGTATTTGGCAGGAAAAGTGGTTTAGGTGGAACTTTGGGTTTTAGAGACACCGTTCTTCGGATGATTGCCGCCCGCTGCACGTGTGGGCCCCCGCTGTAGCTGTGCTGCCGCGTCAGGCAGGCGCTGGCGACTGACTGACGATGGCTTTCGCCGTTAGCGCTGGCGTTCCTGCCAGCAGTAACGGCGGCACTTGGAGGTCCATTGCAGCTGCTGTTGGTGTTCATCCTAGCCAGAAAGTGCGCGTGCCCTCCCCGCTGGTTAAAGCTATTGTGGCGGGGGACTGCACCACCCCCACTACCCATTTTGATGATGGAGTGGCGCTGAGACTGGTGGCGTGCCACAGAAATAGTCGCCTCCCCGGGCCGCTCAGGAATCACCTGCTGTTGAAGAGGAGTTGAGGAAGAGGAGGAGGAGGAGGAAGGGATAGATGTGGAAGAGGTGGGGTTATTGGAGGATGAGGAGGATGAAGATGAGGATGTGGCAGAGGATGAGGTTGAGTTTTGAGCGGCTGTGTCCAGGCGTTTCGGGACGCCCCCTCCTGGCAGGGCGGTGGTACTGTAATAGGAAGCAGACTCTGTCTCAGGGATCTGCTGCTGGTGATGCTGACTGCTGCTGCTGCTGTTATTGTGGTGGTTGCTATGGTGATGACTGTGGTTGCTGTGGTGAGTGCGAGTCTGGTGACTGTGATGGTGGTGATGACGGTTGTGGTTCCCTCCCCCAGAGGAGGAAGACGCCCCCAGGAACAGAGAGGACGAGGAGGTGGAGGTGAGAACCTTGATGCCTCCGGTTCCCGACGCGCTGACCTCGTGGATGTGCTTGAGCAGCTCGTCCAGCGCAGAAACGTCCACCACTGTTTGGGGAAGGGACTGTTGAGAGTGGTGATGATGAAGGACTCTTCCTCCTCCTCCTGGTGCTGTTGTTGCTCGCTCATCATTTGAGATCTTCTTCTCCTCCAGGAGATGCAATGAAGTTGAGGATGCGCCTTCTCTGTGAGCCACTCCATTGCTCAGAGAATTGGGATTGTGATGAGAAAAAGGAAACACCTGTTGGTTCAAAGAGCTCCCGACGACAGCCATGAAGCCGTGAGTGGATGCAGAGGCGCTGGGGGCAGACTTTGGGTTGCTGTCCCTGTTGCTGCAGTCCTGGCTCTTCTCATACGGATGATGTCGGACGGCCTTCAGGCTCCTGACGTGGACCTCCGGGGTTGAGTCTGGAGTTGGCAGGCCGGAGAGCTCCCCGTCGCCCTGAGAAAGAGACTAAAACAAGGTTAGATCCTTTCAGAGGTTTGAGAACAACATGGGACACATTTAAGCAAAGAGATTCAGTAAAATGAATCATAACATCTCAGGCTCCTGATCCGATGGGCAGTAGCAGCTTACTCTGTCTTAAGACAGCGTTTAGCATTTGGAAGCCTCCGATTTATTTGTTTCCATCTTATGTCAAACACTTGGTTTGCACCTCTGACTGGTTAATGATGGCTAGGTGACCCTCAAATGACTTTCAGTCTTGCAAGAATGTCAGAAACACTTTAAGAAGTACTTTGGACCTAAAGTTTACCTATTTTCCATTACAGTTTAAGAACAATTGACTGCCAGGCTTCTTAACTTTAAATGATTTATATATGTATTGTAACACTAGAACTATTTCATAATGATATCTTTGCAATAAAAGTCAATTCTTTGTTGGTTTACACAAAAAAAGCTTTGATTTTTCCCAAACGTTATTTCATATGTTCAGGTTTTCTAACTAGAAAATAATAGATTTAAATGTTAAAGCAGAAATGACATCATCACATCTGAGCCTTCTTACCTGGGAGAGGCTGAGTTCTGGGTCCCCCAGCTGCAGGCCCTGGTGGCCGGGGGTGTGAAGGCTCGGTTCGGCTCGCCCGTTTGGAATGAAAGAACTGTACATTTTTGGGGTGGAAACATCCATTTTGTCTTCCTGTGCAAAAACAAACAAGAATTCAAAGGGTTACAACCAAAACAACGACCAACTCAGGTGTGCGTTTATGTTTGAGTTTTGCACTGAATGAACACAACACAATTTGCAAAAATGTTTTTTTTACTTTTTTTTTACAAATTCTTGTTTTTTTGTGAAGAAAAATTGTAAAAAAAAGTACTTAGATGGAGATAAATATGAAAGAATCTCAAGAGGGACTTCATTTATTGTGGTTTCTGTAATAGAAATGGAGTGGATCAAGGAGAGTAACCCCTAGATTCTGCTGGAGGATTTTGAGGAGGAGAAGATGAATATTAATGCTTCTTAAAATTCTGCTATGTATGTTATAGCCTCTAAGCTTGTTTATATAATCTCAAAAATCTATTTAAAATGCAAAAAAAGAAAAACAATCAGCGGTGTGTATGATAAGCTAAAATCTCTCTGCTTTGACTTTCTATGAAGATGAACACTCCCCCTCTGGTAATAATCCTGCAAAGGCAGCTTGGAGAATTCCTTTTTACTTTAGCATTTTCTGGCATTTAAAAAGTGCCCCTGGTGAGACTCAAACACGGGGAAATGAAAAGTATGTTTTACACACCCTCTGAGTTAAACCTCTACCAACCTTTGGCTGTCCATCCAGCAGGCCGTTGAGTTTAGCCAAGGATCGTAGCGACAGAGCGTGTGGTAGGGACGCTTCGGGGTCCTTTCCCAGCCTTCTGGCCCGATGGGAGGAGCTGCGGCTGCAGTAACACGACACCAGGAAACCTGACAAGATGGCTCCCAGGAAGAACGCCACCAGCACGCATGCAATCAGCAGGGTGTAGTGGACATTAGCGCTGGCTCGCTGCTCTATCTCTGGAAGACGGCGAACGCCTGGAAGACACAGAGCAGAGCCAAAGATGCTAAAGTACATAAAACTCCTTAAGGGACAAAATACAAAAAATGTGTTTCAATAAACATTGATTGATTGATTAATCGATACTTTACTCAACCCTGAAAGGGAAATTCAAGTGTTCAGCCAATGGAATTCTGCCATTCCACCATAAAAAAAGCAAAACCAAAATGAAATCACCGTCCATGACGCAGTCACACAGTTGATAACCAAATTCAGCATCTTAAGCCTTAAACACAAGCACCTGTACCGGGGTTGACCCGTACGGTCCAAAACCCCACAGCACCTGCATGGGTCAACCCCATAGGGTCAGTGAGGACCCTAAGGGGACCACAGGTTTGTCTTGCAGTTCCCTTAAAGTTTGTGCGGTCACCTCAAGGAATATCATGAAAACGGAACGTACCATAGTCGTGCACGTGGTTAGTGTATTGTGAAGTATTTTTAAGGCTAATTTAAGTTGCACGCACTTATGTCTTACAGGTGATGCCATCATGTGGTGTCCTTATACCTCACTCTGGTTGTTAGTAAGGTGTGCATACTGGCTCTGTACTGACCGCACAGCAAGTGCACGTGATACATAAGCGCCCGTAGGATGTCCACACAAACCAGGCTAACACAGGTAGGCACACAGCTGTCATTTGAACAGCACTAACGGGACTTACTCGTTAAAATGTTCACTACGACCTGTCTGCGATGTCTGCGATCTTAAAATGTTGTCAGATTTGCCCATTTTTCAAACAGCCCATGTCTACCAGTAAGAGCAGTTGTGACAAATGCAAAATATTTTAAAGTGACATTTAGTATTTAAACTAAAAACATTTTCATAAACTCATTTATTGATTCCTCCACTAAAAAAATGAAACAAATAAAAGTTAGCTAAACATGCTGCACATTTTCATGTGTGTCTAAGAGAAACAATGAAATCAAACTTGTGAAAATATTAAGTGCTCAGTGGAATGCAAATATGAATTCTGGTTCCCTAATGACGACCGGAGACGTCTTTCGCTGAACGAGCAAAAATTCTGCTGACGTTAAGTTGACAAGAGAGCTAGGGAGGAGGGAAAAACAGATGGAACCGAGGTGAAAGCAAGGTGAAAACAAAGAGAAAAGAAAGGGAGGACGACGAAGACGAGGATTCGATTTAATGAGAAGGAGGTGGCTCGCAGGTGAGAGAGCGAGATGATGGAGGACGATGTGACGAAGTCAACAACTGAAGACAGAGAGGGAGGAGAGGAGCAGAGAGAGGAGTGGTTCAAGACTGGCCCGATAAAAGGATAAAGCCATGAAAACAGAAGAAGGAGGGAGACATGTAAGCCAGATGAAAGAGATGAATTATTGTTTGGCTGTGTTCTTCTCATCAGGTCCACATCCAGCATCAAAGCCTCTCAGCTGCAATGACTCATCAATCTGTTCAGCGGCGGCCCAACAGTGGCGCACACGGAAACGCCCACACATCCACTACAGGAGAGCGGATCGATTCCACAGCAATCGACGTTCATACGGCGAGTTTTGTTGAGATCAGCATCATGACAAAGGGCTGAGGCTAAAAAAGAATTACAGAATTCACAGGAAAGTTAAAGATTCCCCACATAGAACAAAAGCACCGATCCGAAGCACAGCGAGAACAACCGCTGTGACCTAATAAAGTAAAGCACACGCCTGTTGTGTTTGTGTAATTATTGTGTAATTATTCTTTGTGTAGCTGTCAGAATGAGGAGACAAAAAAACCCTCCATCTTTTATGCACATTAGCTTTGATATTCAGGGAATGCTGACATGTGGGCTACATGTTTATTTCATCAAAGTTTGTCACTATAAGGACAAATCAGCAACCTGGAAACGTCAGCTTAAACTTTTTAGGTCTTCTCCAAGTAGTTTTAAAAGTATTTCAGTATAGTTCACAGATGTGGTATTTTTAAATTGTGCTTTAGTGTTTCTGCATGTCAGGTAACATGTATTTCTGATCATCTTTTTAGTAATTTTTATATCAAAAGTTGCAATAAGGAAGTATTTAGTGAAACAATGAACTAAAAAAATGAATAATTCTTAAAAAATGTCAAACTTAAAACAGGAAATTAGTCAAAAATCAGAAAGCTGAGAAAGGCCTACTTTACTTTTTGTCCCCATTTTCTCAAATTAAAGATTAGATGTCGTTATCACAAGATAATAGATGTTTTCTCGTGATGAAGAAATAACAGATGTTATCACGAGATAGATTTTTTCTTGTGATAAAAACATAATAGATTTTGTTATCAGAAGCTAAAAAAACGTTATGTCGTGATAATGAGAAAGAATATTGTAGCGTCCCTTTGTCCCACTGAGACGTAGCCAGACACTAATCCGTGGTGGACAAGCGTCTCTGCCTGGTGCGTTCACTGAACTCTGGAATATAGAACACCAGTGGTATCCCAAAAGCCACCCAGCCTCACTCAGTCCTCTATAAATACATTTCATTTTTTTCTACAATCCCAGCAAAACAAAGCAGTTTGTCTGAGAAATGTCTAACACTAACCCTGATCAGTTTACTACTGATAACTTTAATCATGGTCTAACTCAGGTGGAGATTGTGTTGATATTGTTGGTCATAAACAACATCTAAATCAGTCATTGTCAATTGAGGTAGAAGGTTGGCCCAGCTGCAGCTGCAGCTGCGCAGGCAGCGCAGACAATCCAAACAATCAGAAAGATTCAATAAGTATTCTCTTTTTACTTTCGACAAATCGATGGTTTTATCAAAGATAGTAGGTGCCCCAAAAATAAATATTTGTCTTTAAAAGAGGTCGACATTTAAGTAACTGAAAAATGTAATACGGCCAAATTAAAAAAATGAAAAGGCAAAACTGCAGAAAAAATGGCTGCAAAAGTCATGTAACATGAAAAGAAATACTCCTCTTGGTCTAATTGAAATGTTGATTTTTGCTCAAAACAGAATTTGTGAGCAACTGAAGTGTGTGCAGAAAATGAACATTTGAAGGGCTTGTATCCTTAATGCCAGAATGTCTCTGAGGAGTTCAGAGATGAATCAGTTTACCCCCATGGGAAGGTTTTTTTTTTTTTTCAAAATGCTTAGCTTTTCTGTGACTCAGCATAACAGCAGAAGATAGAGCTCAGAGAAAACCTTTTTAATATAGATGTCAATGCTATATGTATGTAAATTTAGATGAACAAGTTTAGGACAAAATGCAGTCGAGCAGAACATTTTTCACTCTACATATGGTTCCTGTTTAAAACTCACTTAGTTTTCACTCATTTTCATAGTAGCCTGACCAAAGACCTCTGTAGTATATATCACATTGCAAGTTCAAAGCATAACAGGAATAATAATAATAATATTTAACTATTATTATTATTATTTAATATGAATTATAGTTCAATTATTTATAATAATAATTAATTGAACTTTTGTTTGTTGAGCGTTTTTAGGAGATTGAAAAATAAAAAGCGCAAAGATACTTTTGAGAAAAAAAAGAAAACAAATAAATAAATATATATATATATATATATATATATAAACTCTCAAACCCCCTCCTAAATGGGTTGTCACTCCCAGAAGATCATCTGTATCACCAGTCCCACTGCTATGCAGTACAGACCTGTTATGTTATTCTAAAAGATACTTTCTAAATAAAATATGAAAATGCTAATAAGAGTAAAACATTTAACAAAAATAAACAAGACTGAGTATAGGAAACAAGAATAAAACACATTATTTGGTTTAAAATAAGCTGAAGTAAACTAAAACTATGAAGGTTACAAAAACTATAAGCAGCTGTTAAAAGATTAACTAAATGTCTGCTTCTTATTGGTTCTCACGTTTGCACTCGTCTTAGTCCCCAAATAAAATATTCTCGCTCTGCCACTGGAAAAACTTGACTCAAAAACCTCAACGCTGAAATTTGGGGTTGAATTTTAAGGATGATATTATTTATGTTATTTTTAAACAAAAATGTTAAGATTTATATTCTTAGAGACAGTGCTAGTTTTAGATATGAGGATGTATTAAAATGCACCAACTTATACCAACATTTTATTCTCATTTTGTTCACATTTTGCTCTAAAATGTGTCATGTCTATTCATTACACTGTTATCAAATACTTTGTAGTGATTTTCTTCATAAGATGAGTGTTCTTTTCCTATTTTAAGGCTATTTGTTTGCAGTGAATCTGTTGCTAAAACTATGCAGTAATAGATAATGTTTTGATCAACCACGCAAAGACCGGGGAACACATTTTAAAAATTGCTGCTGTTTTCAAGATGCTTTTCTTCGTTTTCTGTCTCTGACGTCTCTGCGAAGTTTTACTTTTTTATTTATTTTTTTATTTTTCATAAATTTTATTTGTTTATTTATGTATTTTTATTTTCAGTTTTTAATTATTTACTTTTAAACTGCTAAGGATTTGTTTTTGAGAAATTAAACACTTCAGTGCTCCTTTAAAGATCCGCCTACTCCGTCTTAATATTTCATAGCTGAGTAAAATTGGTCAGAAGTAGTTGCATGTCCCTGAAATTCTGATCAAAGGGCCTAAAATACCAACCAAAAAAAAAAAATTGCTTTCTCTGTTGCCAGTTGGGGAGGATGGGGATTTTATTCCCTGCTCCCTGACAGCACAGGACTCAAACAAGCTACAATTTTAACCTCAAAGCCAGCTTGGCCTCGAACTCTCCGAGGTTCTGCTTTGATACAAGACACCACGGAACAAATGCGTCTTTTATGCAAAAAGTGCTCCTGAAATAGAGCTAGTAGTCATTACACATCCAGACAGGATTAACACACACAAACATGCATCCCCCTGTGTTTAAAAGAGACGATTTGGTGTTTGTTATTTGCAGCCTTTCATTCCCGTCCTTCAGTCAGACGGTTATAAATAGAATGATGGAGACACACAGAAAAACATTATGCTAATTACAGCCCGATGTGGAAATGTCTCATTCCCAGCCCGTTTTCTTGCCTTCTTTCCTTTGTCACTTTGAAAGCTTCCCCGTCTCCGTCAGCATTAAACTTTTTGGCATCATAGCTGAAATCTTTTGTATACTGCTCTTCTGTCAGGCTAAGACCTACCTTTTTTCTCTACAGCCCCCTTTGCAGAGCTTTCTTAGCCTGCATTTCCCTCTCCTGTCATCAGTCTTCAACTTTATACCCCTCTCCATCTCTTTGTCTCGCGGTTTAGGTCCTCCTCTGCCGTCTATCTTTGTAGTTCTGCTGAAATCAATGGCGTCTGTCTGGGAAAATCTAATTAAATCAATCTTACAAATGAACCATATAACTAGATTAAGCGAGAAGAAACGAGAGCTGGAGGAGAATTAAAAAGCTTAAAGAGTCAGAACAAAAAGACATGTAACATGGTAAATACAAACTTTCAAATCAGTGGGAGCAGAATCATTATAAAAATTAATTAAAGAAATAAAAAACTTGAATAAAACTGTGGCCAAAAGTGACACTCCAAACACCGCAGTCAAGCTTCAGAAACTTCCACCCTATTAGCATGCTCCATCCAGCTTGTTCCCCACAGGATCCATTGGTATTCACATGAAGCCAGACAGCAGTGACAGTCTTTACAGAAAGAGGGACTGAGCGAGAGGCAGGCTGACACAGAAAAGAAATGATGAGACAAGAGAGGCTGACGGGGGGGAAAAACGTTCAGAATGAAAGAGAAAAAGAAGATGGAGGGAACATTTGTCTGAAGAGAGCAAAGAAAAACAGGAGACCTTGTCAAGGTTGGCTTTTTTGCCTCAAAAATGCTGCTGATACACACACACACACACACACACACAAGCATGCCCGATTTAAAGGTCAGACAATTCGCACCTGAAACAGCGCAGATGTGTGTACATGTGCATGTGGGCGTGTGGAATAAGCAGCCTGGAAATCGCTGCTCTTCACACCTTTCGGTGCCTTGGCAGTTTGTAGATTTGCTGTTAGCCTCCAGTATTATTTAACTGAATAAAGAGGCACGAGCTGCATCAGTATGTTCAGAAGGCTGTTGGAATGTGTTCAGGCCAAACAAAAGTGTGTTAGAAAAAAAAAAAAAAAAGGAACTCAGAGATTTTCCTGCAAACATATTAAACCCATCAAGAAGACTAACAAAACTATGTGCTAAACTAAAGAGTTAGAAAACCATTTCCTTTCAAATAAAACGTTTCTGTTTGTGTCTTTCAAAGGATGATGGAAATCAAACTACTGTAATGCATAGGAATGAATGGCTATGCGTTTAAGAAAGAATGTAGCAAACAACTCAGACTTGTGCTACATACACACCAGGCACGTGATGCATATTCAAGAATGCGCTGAATGGAGGTTCTTGATTGTGCCCTTAGCATGCGGTGATGACAGAACATCGTGCTTACTTGGGAAGATATTGTCTAAAGACTTGTACTTTAGCAAATTGAAAAGATTACAATATGTGCTCAAAATCTCAAAACCAAATGACCAGTGGTGCAGAATGACTCCTTATCTATACGCCCAGGCTACCCAACTGTCGCCCGATTTTGTAATGACGTCCTATCCGGTGCCTGATGGTCACTGGGATACCACAGTCTACATTTATGACCAAAAAAAAAAAAGAACCAGGCAGCGGCGTGAAGATTCTGTCAATGCCTCCCCATCACACGGTGGCAGAGGTATACTTATTTTGAGCTTTGTTTCAAATTCAGTTTTTATTCTTTGTGGTGTTTCATTGTTTTAACTTCATACAAGCTTTATATTGTGACTGAAAATACCAAGAAAAACTGTTACATTTTTTCTGTAATTTCCTTTCTTTCAGACTTTGGAAGTGCTTCAAGCAGAAAGTCCATCATCAAAGCCTGATTGCAATATGCTAAAATTTGCATTGGTAATTAAAAGAGGGATATGTACATAATAACGGAAATAAAAGCTTTACTTCCCTGCCCTTCTGCTTTTCTGTATTTAGAAATCTTCCATTATTGAGGCAGACTCTCCATTTAGGTTTGAATGTTGTCTTTTTTTCCATATTATGCAGAAATACAATGAATATGAAGGGAAAAAAAAGCATTTCAACCCACTTAGAGGTGCAAATTCACTCAACTTTGCAATAATTAGGGTGCATGGGGCTAAGTGTGTGTAAAATGCCCTCTTTGAGCCTGAAGACAGTCATTTAGGAAACATGACAACACCTCAGGGGAAATCTTAGTTTTATAAGAGATGAAAATGAAGTGAACTTTCAGTCAATGAAAAGTTAACCCCCAAAATGGCATTTTTAACATGGTTGCACCTCTTGAGATAAGATAAAAGAGCTGCCATCATGACAAAAATATCTACCTGGATTTAGCCAGTAGGACCTGAATGAGAAGACTAAATAATAATACTACTTCTACACATTTAAGGCACTCAGGTGCTTTTATCCCAACTTTTTGGTTTATTTCTAAAGTGGAGTTGAGCTCATCATCACAGATTTTGTAATGGATCAAAAAAGCTGCAATTCGGAACGTTGTTGCCATAATTTAACCAGTATTTAAAAACCTAATTTAAAAAATTAGAGCTCTTTGATTCTAGAAGCATTCATTTATGTAAAAGATATCATGTTCTGCTCATGAAAACACATCATTTTCCTAATCTCCTGATTACAGCTCTCCTCACACTAATTTTATCACCACTTCATTGGCTGCCGGTCAAGTCTAGAGTTGATTTTAAAATGTTACTGTTAAGTTTGAGAGCACTGCATGGGTAAGGCAGTGAGTCAAAGCATTGAAGAAAGGCGTGTGAATATTTCCCTGTCGCACGTTTAAAATCTCGATACATGGTCCAAAAATTGATGCATACAAGATTCAATTAACTTTGTGAAAACAGATACAATCTAAATGTTGAGTTTTCATTTGGAATCTAAAACTATAAATGTCTTTTAACAGAAAAACTTTATATTTTAAGCAACAAAAACAAAATGTCTGTGACTAAAACAGCTTCAAACATTAACACCTGTTTTTTTTGTCTTTTCAACTGTTTTGTTTGTCATGGTTGAAGAAGTGTGTCATGTATTAATTTATTCAGGTATTGTTTGAAGTGCTTTTCAGCAAACTGTAACTGACTCAGCTTTGGATAGTCTGCAGTCAGAGTAGGCGTGTCTAAATCATATAAATTACTAAGAATTTCTTGCAATGACATTTGTAGCTTCGTGGTGTCAGACAAATGTATCGAAAAAGCGCCATTAGAAAAAAAATAAAAAAACAGGAATAAACAGGAACCAGAAATGGCTTAAATGGAGGTGTTGCCTGAAACATGCAATCATTCTCTTTTAAAAGCTTTAAAAAGTAGCACCTAAAGAAACCAGAGAGCCTTCGACTAAACTAAATCAGACACGACTGACCACAACTCAAAGTAGTACTTTCATTACAACACATCTGATCTAGCACAAAAATAAAAGGCATTGGGATAGTTTGAGACAACTATAAACTTAATGTTTTACTGAATGCTTTATTTTTTTCCCAAAACTGTTTCTCAGGTGTAAAATCATGTCCAACAATTTCTTTAAAAGGAACAAAGAAGACACAAAGCTAATTCCAGCATTCATCTTCCTTACAGGGACTGTTAGGAAGATTCAGCTCATTTAAAATAATGCAGTCAAAGCTGGAACTAAAGCCAGGAGCACTGACACAGGAAACATCGTTATAAACTCAGCTGCGCTCTGAAAAATCCATAGAGCAGACGTTTAGTAAAATCTCAAGTCTGAACCAAAAATAAAGAAACAAATAATACATTCTGTATACTTATACCTTTAATGGGCTTAAGGGTCACAGTCCCATTCACACACACTCTGCTGCCTTACATGGTACCAACCCATAAGCACCTGGAGCAAAGTGGCATTCAGTGTCTAGTCTAAGGACACTTCAAAACATGAATGTGCAAAACAAGAGTCAAACCTGTGATCCTCCGATCAGAGATCGACCGCTGTACCTGTAGACCACCACCACCCCCCCAGGCTAAATTTACCTACAGATGGAACCAGCTTAAATATGAAATGAGCTTGAATGTGTTCCAACTTTATTCACCTTTAAATCCAAAACTAAACCTCACTTCTCTTTTCTTTCTTTATTTTCTACAAACTGCACCATCTGCTCTCTGAAGTTTACACATTCTTTCCTTATTTTTTTGTTTCAGTTTTCATGATTGTTTTAATACTTCTCCAGCAGTAACTTTGAATTGCCTCTCTATGTGAAGAGTACTACACACATAAAGATGCACCACCCTTAAACATTTGTAACATTAATGGGATACCAGTAAAAAGGGATGGACATTGTATAAAAAGGGAGTCAGTGATGGCAGTGGGCGGGTTATGAGAAGAAACCTGGAAGGTTCAGCAGATTGGGAACGAAGCAAGGGGACAGCATTGGGAATAAATGATTTTTTGTAGGCGTTTGTCTTGGCCGATGGGGTTCCGTATCTCCTGCCTGATGGCAGCCGAGAGAGGGAGTAATAGAGAGAGCGAGTGGTTTCCTGGAGGTGGCTTTCCTCATCACTTACCGCCCGTACAGGTCACTGAGAGGGGATTGTGGTGTTTGAGTAATTTTGGTGGCCTGATTGATTATTTTAAGGAGAGTATTTTATGCTTAAGGGTGAGAAAGTTGAACCAGGAAGAAATATTAAATGTGAGGATGGATTTCATGAGTGAAATGTACACCATGGATGAAATATTCTTATTGATATTAAAAAAAATCTTAATTTTCTGCTGCTGTTTTTTTTCCCAAGATAAAATCCACATTTTATCTGAGGGACAGGCTGCTGCCCACTCCAAGTGTTGTCATGAGTCTACCTGCTGGCCCTGGATCATGAGAGGTTAGATCTGAGCTTTTCTCCCCTTTGCCTCTACAGCCCAATTCCTTTCTCTTGGTAATTTGTCAGAGCATGAGAGTCTGTCACGTGTGCTACAAGGGCTATATAATCTGCATAGGGTCAGTCCTTCAAAATCTAAAGACTCATCGCAAAGATAACTGTGTTTTTGGTGTTTTCCGCACCTACTCGTGGTGTTTTTCAGGGGGTGTGGTTGCTCTGGGCCAGCGGTTCCATCCTCAACTCAGAGGTGGATTTCTAATGAACTACTGCTTAGAAAACGACAAAGTTTATTGATTTGGACTAAAAACGGCATCATGATTAGTCATAATTAAAATAATCACACATACAATATCAAAACACATACAATCATAATTATAATTTAAATAGAACAAATAGATCAAAAGGAGATCAAAGTGGGTCTTTAATGCAAAAAGATATGGATTACTTGTAGATACTTACTACAAGAATATACTGTAAGAATGTACTGTATGTCTCATATTTTACAGTAAATCAAATAAAAAAAATACCATTATGACCCGAGGCTGTCTGAATAAACATTTGCAGCAAAGAAAGGAAAAGTCACCCAGCAAAGCTGCTCATACTCCTCCCTTCATTTTGCTTGGAAGAAGATGAAGACAATTAGCATCAATATGACTGCTTTTGGCCGTCTTCTAACACCTCTCATCCCTGCCTGTTCAACGTGAGCACCATAACACACTCAGTCCATTTGTACCAGCTCCAGCTCATTAAAAAACACTTTAACACGCTTTGATGGCTCTTTTGCTTGTTAATACACACACATCCCTATAGCACCGAAGTATCTCATCAGGCAGTTGGAAAACACTTTAAAATCCACACTTTGGATTCCTGCATGATACACATGCATTGCTTTGTTGTTCTGCTTGTGCATGGAAGCACGTAAACATCACACTGTTTTACGATACACACACTGTAATTAGGAGGATGTCTCTTATGGAGAGCAAAAAGATATGAAGAATGCTTTGATTCCTATCACAGAGATAAAGACAGCTTTGTATGTCTGTGTAGAAAAAAAACCTATTAGGACTGACATTTTTAAGTGTGGTTAAACTGCAGGAGACAGAGTTTGGGCTCTGAGTCAAAATTAAAATGACTGCAGCGCAGGAAAGAAAAACTAATTCTAGCCCCTAGAGTTCTCCTTTATGAACAAAGGGTGTAAACATGAACAAGCTGCTAAATACTGGCTGTATATGCTCATTTTTGGGCTAAAGTTGGACTATTGACCATGCGACTAAGACTACGGTCGCATTTTCCAAAATGCGCAGTGACCGAAATGCACGTTTTTCAATGAATTCGGCAGGTGGTCTCGCAACTGCATTTGTATTTGGGAGGCGGCGGTTGCATTTTTACACGCCCTGCTGTTTCCATGGAGATTTCAAGAAAAAGTTTATATTTTATGGCAACCAAGTGACTTTTCTCTACAAGTTGACATCAGTCAATGGGTGCCCTGGCACCTTTTGAGGTTGTGCGGATGCAGTCGAGTGACAGGCGGGGATGACGCCATTACAAAATCAGAGCAACAGCTGGGTGGCCACAGAGCAATGGTAGTCAGTTTGCCGGCCAGCAGCAGCTCTGATTGGACTATGAGTAAATGTCTCTGGACAGCGTCAGCGGACAGTCTCCGCCTGACTGTCGCCGTCTATATTCATGACCAAACCAACGATTTAAAAAATAAAAAAATAAGGCAGCAACGTGAAATCTTGAGGATTTTGCAGATGCCACCCCATCATGCTGTGGGAATTATATCTGTGACCATAGCATTACTTAGAGGGTGCTTCTTTTGAAAACAGCCTCTAGTCATATGAAGGAACAGCAAAATGTGATATTTCCTGGTTTGCTTCAAATCTGAAAACCAATCATTGTGTTTTTGAAATGAAGCTACCAATGAACGTAGAACTATTCCCAGTTAGACACACAAGGTGCAGATATACCATCAAAGTTAAATTTAAATATAGTTCATATCATAGCAATATTGTACGTGATTTTGAATTTGTTAGTTAGGCTAGTATTTATATTTCAAATGAATTTATCATTGCACATTTATAAAGAGATGTGTGTGTAAAGTCTTAATATAAATATTTAAGGATAAAATGAACACTAAATGTTTTATCAAAGCCTCTTACTCCTGCTTTTACTTACTATAGAATGTTTCAGTTCAAGCTCGACTACTAAGCTTTGATTTAAAGCTGTGTTCAGTGAACAGGAAAGGTTTTAAAAAATGGATGTGTGGCATTTTGCAGCCAACCCCTTCAGACTGAACAAGGTGAACGGGAGACTCTGCTGGTTTCCTTATAACACGCAATGCTCATTGCTAGTCTTTTCTGCTTTTTTTTTTTTGTAGTGAGGAGGATATAATGGAAACAGCCTGACCTCTTCCATTGAGCTGCAGCCTTTTTCACTTAGATGCCCACTTGTGAATGCTACTCATGCTTGCCTGCATTCACACAGCTGGCATTTTTGCTCTATCATCAACTCCAGATCTCAGGATGCTGGACATAAAAGACATCCAGAGGCTGTTTGAGAGTACAAGTCGGCATGTGTATAAGGAATAACAATATTGTGTGCTTGTGTTTTATGACAATGTTAAACTGATAATCGATGAGAGGAGCAGACCACATGCTAGAGGTTCAGCAGATGTTTTATCTTGTTTCTGTATTATTATAGAGCTGCTGTAGCCTAATTGTACTGATACATTTCAATAGAACAAAAAATTAGACGAACAAATTCATGATGGTCATAGTTTGGTTTTCAGCTTTAGCAGACATTTCTTTACTGTGTCTAAGATGCCAACTTGATCATAAAACTCGAACACAAAAAAATCTAGTTCAGCTTTAAAGCAGCATTTGGGATAGTGATACTAGTGGTGCTGTAATTAGCAGTAACTAATATTAGGCACAAAAGTCACCTGAGGTGAGTAAGATGAATGGATTGCGATGCAATAAAGGATTAGATGGAAAACCAAGCCCACTTAAAGCCTTAGTCACAAATGCCCTTACGGGTAGATCTGGCTGTTAGCAGGCAGAAGACAGGCAAACCTGTACAAGGGACTCAGCTGGCCCGGTCTTACAAAAGAGGAAATTAGACAATCAGAGAGTAGTTTGTAAGAACATCCTACAGGTGTCCTGTGGGCACTTTTGTCTCAGATCCACACCTCCATACAAGCAACATTGCAAGCATTAGTAAGTGCAAGCATCTTACTAACAACTATTTTGTGACATTAGGGCACCGTACGACAGCCTCAGTCGTGCTACATAAGAGCGCGCAACCTCCAGTATTCTTACGAATACGTCACGATCAGGTGGCCGCATGAGCCCTCAAGGGAACTGTAAGACACATCTGTGCTTCCCTTGAGATGCAGCCGCTCCTCTCTATTACTTTCTATGGGCTCAGACAACCCAAAAACCAACAACACCCATAAAGGTCAACTCCTGTACGGGTGCTTGTGACTACAGCGTTATTGTCGCCCTGCAGTTGTGCTCTGGACAGAGACGTCAAATTTAGGGAATAATTTAACTCTGCACCTTGCATTCTGATACTACTGAGATAATAAACCCAATTTACTGATTCACCAGCTCTACATTAGGTCATGTAAAAGGTCACAGATGGCATTCATGTCATCCAAGAACCAAAGTTATTTGCATTTTCCACATTCGTTCTGCACAATGTCAACCCTCATCAAATAATAAAACAGCCCTGTAAAAGCAAACCCCAGCATAATTGCCAATTTATGTCTATTCATAGAGTGAACTAAACCCACGGGTGCCTCCTCCTCACTGCATTAAATAACCAATTTGCAGCAAAAACGTCATTATGGGAATAGTTCTGTGCCAAACGATGTCATTAAAGTAACGATGGCTACTCTAGCGTAGAGTCATCAATGAATATCGGTGCACATGAGCTACAACCTCAGTCATTCTTCTTTGTGCGGAGTTCTTCATGCATGGATACCCAACACCAAGAAGTTAATCAGACACCATTATTAGGAAGTACCTGCTGTCAGGCCCACTGCCTAATCGCAAGGACACCCTTCAGCTCTCAGCATGACATAGTTACACTGGAGTTGCACAGTGGATGCTTGAAGAACGAGCACACATGCAAATAAGGGTCATGTTGACTGGTGTGCTACCGTTAATATGTCTTTTATCATTGTGCGAACAACCAGCTATCACACAAATCCCAATCACAGCAGTGGTTAAGAAAGTTGAAAAAGTAGGAAAATTTGTTTCAATTTATTTTGATTTGGTTTCAATCTCGCCACGGCGAGTCCTGGAATTCCAAAGTATTATATATGAGAGAAGTCTAGGAAAAATGTTTTGTCTTTGTAAGCCCGGATGTGAGTGATAGACTTTATCTTTATGCCCACATCTTGTTGATGTTTCAGGGATTCAGAAGCACGGCGTAAAAGCACTTAAGCTAAGTTTGAGAAGAAACACAGTCCATATGACTAAACATCTTGAAGTAATAAGTTCACTGCTTTAGACTAAGGAACTTTTTCCCTCAAAAACAAGCAAAAGATTACAGTTTTATCCAGCTTTAATTGATGAATGATTAAATGTTTATTAGTGCATCAAATTTTCAATACTTGTGTTAGCAGAATGTTCCTTCAGATGTTGAGGGGTGTTTTCCCATCTAGAGCTGCAAGGCAAGAGATCTAGAGGAAGACCAAGGAGAAGGTTTGTAGATGCAGTGAACGAAGACATGAAGGTAGCTGGTGTTAGAGTGGAGGATGCAGAGGACAGGGTTAGATGGAGGACATTGATTTACTGTGGCGACTCTTGAAGGGAAAAGCCGAAAAGTAGAAGTACACTGATTAAAAAAAAAAAATAAAAGGTCTGGGATGGATGGGTGAGTGGCTGGCTGGTGAATGAATGAATAGATGGCTGGATGGATGGAGGGACGGACGGATGGATGTATGGACAGACGCATGGTCATGTATGATAATTGGGTTGGTGACTTGATGGATGGATGGATGGTCATGCAGGTGGATAAGTGGGTGGGCTGGTGAATGGATCGACTTACAGACAGATGGATGAATGGACGAACATTTGGTCATGTAGGTGGATAAGTGGGTTGGTGGATGGACGGATGGGTGGATGGATGGATGGATGCACGAATGGATAGACAAACGTTTGGTCATGTAGGTGGATAAGTGGGTTGGTGGATGTATGGATGGATGGATGGATGGATGGATGGATGGGTGGATGGATGGACGAACAGATGGTCATGTAGTTGGATAAGTGGGTTGGTGGATGGATGGATAGATGGATGGATGAACAGATGGTCATGTAGGTTGATAAGTGGGTTGGTGGATGGATGGATGGATGGATGGATGGATGGATGGATGGATGGACGAACGGATGGTCATGTAGGTGGATAAGTGGGTTGGTGGATGGATGGATGGATGGATGGATGGATGGTCATGTAGGTGGATATGTGGGTTGGTGGATGGATGGATGGATGGTCATGCAGGTGGATAAGTGGGTGGGCTGGTGAATGGATCGACTTACAGACAGATGGATGAATGGACGAACATTTGGTCATGTAGGTGGATAAGTGGGTTGGTGGATGGACGGATGGGTGGATGGATGGATGGATGCACGAATGGATAGACAAACGTTTGGTCATGTAGGTGGATAAGTGGGTTGGTGGATGTATGGATGGATGGATGGATGGATGGATGGATGGATGGATGGATGGATGGATGGATGGATGGGTGGATGGATGGACGAACAGATGGTCATGTAGTTGGATAAGTGGGTTGGTGGATGGATGGATAGATGGATGGATGAACAGATGGTCATGTAGGTTGATAAGTGGGTTGGTGGATGGATGGATGGATGGATGGATGGATGGATGGATGGATGGATGGATGGATGGATGGATGGATGGATGGACGAACGGATGGTCATGTAGGTGGATAAGTGGGTTGGTGGATGGATGGATGGATGGATGGATGGATGGATGGATGGATGGATGGATGGATGGTCATGTAGGTGGATATGTGGGTTGGTGGATGGATGGATGGATGGATGGATGGTCATGTAGGTGGATATGTGGGTTGGGGGATTTGTTGTCATTTTTGTTTTAGAAATGTTTTTGATTAACGACTGAATGTCAAACTAATGTCTATTTTAAAGTGTGAATGTGTGAACATAACTCCATTGAGTTACTGATCTCTCCCAATGAATCTGTTCATAATTTTAATGATACAATCAAGTCTTTGGCTGTCTTTGAATCAGTCCTAAACTGCTTTATAAATAGTACTTTCTAGTGATAAAAAATAAAGAAAAAAAATGTTTGATTTTCATTACAATTTTGATGTGAGCCACCACAAGCCAACAGTCCTCAAATCTACCTACAAATCTTCTGTGTCACTTAACTAAATCTTTCTTTAACTGGTTCATTTGGCTCCCCTTTCTTCTTTTAAAAGCAGGTGATTTTTATTCTTATCAAACAGCAAAATCTCATTTCAATGTCAGGTGGGTGCAATGCAGTCATGCAGCAGAATACACGGTGAGCTGCTCTCTAAGCTTCCAAGGCTCTGGTTTTAGCATTTGCTGCTTTTGGAAAGCTCTCGTGGACTGCTGTGAGTTTAGTTTGAGACATGCATCTCTGATTGAATCCAATTTGCTCAGCTATGTAGCAGCAGCATGTTCCAACTGAGATGTGACAATGTAAAATCAAAAGGCGCTGACTGAAATTGAATTGCCGTTTTTCAGACCAGGACTCAATCTATGATTCACATTTTTTTCTTATTTGATCATGAAGGAAGAATAATTACGTATTTCCTTTTAAATCTTGTAAAAAAAAGATGTTATGTTATCGTTCTTCATCATCATCATTGCTGTTGTAACTGCTGATGCTGTGCAATTTTTCAGTCATGTGTTTACTGGAAGACAAACT
Organism: Oryzias celebensis; assembly: GCA_014656515.1. Classification (NCBI taxonomy): domain Eukaryota; kingdom Metazoa; phylum Chordata; class Actinopteri; order Beloniformes; family Adrianichthyidae; genus Oryzias; species Oryzias celebensis. The sequence continues at coordinate 3,380,290 of BNCR01000011.1, read as the reverse complement.
CCGCTCAAGTCGAGCGTTAACACTAAGAAGACATACCCATCTCTCTACCCCCCTCTGACTTTAATCACAGTAATGCAGCTTACAGAGCCTTAATGGGATTCACTGAGCCGGTCGGGTGTCACTCTGTGAATGACAATACCTCTCCTGGCTCACAAGTAGGACTCCTGACAGTCAGGTAGCAGCTGAGAGACAACCATGAATGCAAAGCAGGATGCTCAGTGAGACACTGTTTTGATTTGCTTGATCATAATGTAGCTTGGCGTAACAATGTCACCGTGAATGACACACGGCTGTATGTAAGCCAGTTAAGATGCAACAGGTGCAATAAGAAAGCTAAAATAATGAATGTATATTTCCACAGAGTAAATTTGTCATAAAAAATTGAAGTGCCTGCTTTTTCACCAATAAATCTAAGGAGATGTACTAAGCAAAACTGGATCAATAAGAGAAATAATGGTAGTTCTTACCGTAGGCGGAGTCAGCTGCAGACTCCTGGTTTCGCGTCGTCGCCAGCACATCAGCTGGAGCAGTAAAAGATTAAAAAAAAAAAAAAAAAAAAGAAAAGGAAAAAGCTGAAAATATTTCATAAATGTGTATTGAAATGCATGTCAATAAAATCCTACTTATGCAACATTCACAGAGTGCAATTGAGCGACCGCTTCCAATGAAAAGTCTATGTAAATGTGCGCATTGGCGAGTTTAACACTTATGAATAAAAAATACTTGCATGTGTCGGTACAAAGTCCGTTTGCGGGCTTCTACAAAACGCACAGCAACTGAACGCTCGTTCAGTTAAACTAGTTGCACTTTGACTAATCAGGAACTCTGCTTTGGTAGCAACGGATGCATGGTGTCTAATTCTCAGAAGTGCCAAACGTTTGAAAATTGGTCATCAAGGATGAATTAAAAATTGCAGTTTGTGCTTGGCTGGAATTATACGACACCAAGGTTTTCATAAATTGCAATAGATTTAAGTCATTTAGGGTTGACAAAATGTTAAATAAGACTTTTTTTTCCTAAGCTCTCTTGCTAACTCCAGCAAACTCATCTTCTTTACAAATGTGGCGCCAATTAAAAGGGTAATAAACTGGCTTTCCAACAAAATAGATATTCTCTTCAATAATTATTGTTACAACTAATGAAACAAGACCAAATTTCCTTACTTTTTGTAAGTTTATTTCAACAGTATGGTAATATTATAGGAGAATAATGAGGTGCCTCTCGATACTAAAACGCACTTCTTTTGACACAGAATCCTCATCCAACATATCTGTTCTTTAGAGTGCAGTGGAGATGCTCTGAGTGATACTAACACAAACAACTGCGTCAAAAATAGCATCCTATTTTCAGAGCAATAAAAAACAAAATCTGGTTTTGGGGCAATAAAAAAAAAAAGAAGAAAGAATACACCACCGATTAAGTCAGGGATCCTTAGGCAGATCCAAACAACTATGGAAGTGGTATTTATGTCTTCTGACACTGGAGCATTTCAGAGTTTCTAAGGCACAGCTAAAGGAATAAGTAATAAGGCATCTTTAAGAGCTGCCTCCAGGACCTGACTGTGAATAATCAGTAGCAGACAATCTAGGTTAGATTCCAAATGAAGAAAAAAATCAATGCAGATTTATTTCAGCGAACGACGGGCCCGCATTAACCTGAATGGTTTCAGTGTCAATCAGAAAGCAAAAGATTTAATGTCCCAAGATGAACATAACTTAAAAAGGAACTAGATCAGAGCTGCTTTTTAAATCATTTTATAGTAGAATTCGAATCTTATCATAGCAATTGTTGCAGCAAAGAAAGCTTTATCTTACAGTGACAGCTGCCGGAGTGGTTGCCCTCGATATCCTGCACAAACCCGGCTCTGCAGATAAAACAAAAAGACAGAGCAAAATTTAACCACAAGAGTAAAGCCCCGACCAATAAATGAAATGAGTGTTTCACATGTCAGCGATGAATGACAGTTGCCAGGGCATTTGGAGGACTGGATCACATCTTTGGAATTGGAAAATAGCTCAACGGTTTGCCTCATTATTTTATTCAAACGCAAACCCAGAAGAGGTGGAACAAGAAGGAAACAAAACAAAAACCAAACAAACAATAAAAAAATGTTATCTGCAACTGATTAAAAATAAATACAAAACTAAAAAAAGAAAAATGTAGAAAACAAAACAGAGTAATCGGATTTTCCACATAATAGGTGATACAATAATGCTTTAGTACAGATTTTGAAAACCTTTTTCTTTGAGTTTGTGATAATTTCATCACAAAAACTGGTTCTTTACCCACTTTAAATGTGTTACTTTTATGAAAATGATCAACTGTACAATAAGCAAAACTACAAATAAAAAATAATGTGATATTAAAGCAGTTATGTTTGATCTAACAGTAAAAAGAGATGGTGTGTCTACAGTCTGATCCTGTAAAATGTTTTATTAACTTCTTTGGTTAGGTTTTATGAATCATTTTATTTTGTTTCTGTGATACAAGGTGCTAAAAATGTACAGTTCATGTTCAATGATGCTGCCCCATGATTGAAGAAATGGTTGTTTGGAATAATAAATATGCCAGATCTACTCAGATTTGTCCTTAAACTCAGACAAATGTAACTGTGTTAGTGAAACTTTTCAATGTTAAAGTCCGATCCTCTTTTTAGCTACTTAAGTGTTCCAACAGGTCTTTTAAATATATTTATACAGTTTTTCGCCATAAATAAATAAATAAATAAATGTCGTTTTCGAGGACATAGTTTCTGCAGAGTGGGACGTTTCTGCTTTGTGGACGGGACTTCCCATCACCGTTGCTAAGAGCTCGGATCAGGGAGCTGATCACCCGCCCAGCATATTTTATACATCCCAAATTAGTTCTTTTCCCAAACAGCATTTTTTTTAATATGCATCTGATTTACTATAAATTTTAATAAAGGAATACTCAAAAAACGATATATTAAATTTCCTAAAGATATGCCCTCCATCATCAAATAAATGTCACAAGAACATGTTAAAAACACAATTTTCATTGGAGTAAGTCTTTCAATAATTGCAAGAAAAAAGATAAACTAAAAACTGTAAACCTCATTTAAGTATTTGCAAATATGCAGCTAAGGAACAGCTTAAATAATAATAAATGTACCCATTTGAAAACAGATCTTAACATATGACATCTTTAAACGAATTAAACCTATTACCCCAGTATGCTTTTAAAGTATAATATTTACTGGTGTGAGATCGTATTGCTAAATGGACAGATACTTCCATTCTTCCAGGTTAGCTTATGTTAAGGCAACAAAAAACGTTTGATTCATTGTGCTACAGGTTTTCAACTTTTCTAACTAAGACATTTTGTGACTGATTTTCCATGAAAATATGAATATTTTTCAGGTTTTATTGAGCTAGCTCCATGGCAAACTATCAACAGGAAAGCTCTTAGTTCCCCGACGTTTCTGGAGAGGCCTAATTATTTTCACAGAAGGATTCCAGAGAATGAAAAATGTGTTTTTGTTTCTCTGAACGTGGCGGTTCGCATAAGACGCCAGATCATGCAGAGCTCCCAGTCTTATTTGTCTGGAACAATATGTTGACATTTCTTTTCAAATGACAGGAAAAAAGGAACTGTTGTTCTGCAAAATGACCCTTTTCATTTCTTTATTTAATGTTAATCACTGTGCATTTGAAATGCTCCAACAATTCTGTTTTCCTTGGCTCATCTTTGTTTCTCTCCTCTGTCTGTCTTCTCTATTATCTCAGTCATGTTGCATTCCTCTCACGCTTACTTTCCTTTTACACCTCAGCAGATGCAGGGGTGTGAAGCTGCAATCAGAAGTTCACACTGACCACACGACACCCATGAACCAAATGTTGTGTTAAAAAACAAAGAGCTCAGTTTGTCTAAACTGAATCTGGGTTTTTAGTGTAATAGTAATATGAATGAATCGACCAGAGCGTAACCTTTTAGAAAATGGGTACCTCAATGACGTCTGAGCATCAAAACTTCTAGAAAAGTATGTGGGCCTACTGTGGATTATATAATTTTTTAGCTGGAAAAGAAATAAGTAAATAAAAAACATAATTGCACAATTAAAACCCAAGATACACTCGTTAGGGCTTGTGATTTTTTACTTTTGGTTCATTTTGGATAAAAAAAACAAAACATCTTTGCTGAGTGAAAAAAAAGTCAAAGTCTGTAAATGTACTGATCTAAAACCCAAATTATATGAGAAAATTGGCAGAGAATACTTAAAAGAAGTTTAGTTTAATTCCATTTAAAACAACTCAGCAGACATTTAAAAAAAGATGTTCTGGATCCACAAAACTACCTTCATACATTCATTTCCACAATGCAGTTCTGGCATTTCCTTTTTGTGACCTTACATGAAAACACAAAGGCCTCTGAGGCTTTCAGGACCTCAGACCCTGAAAGAATAAAATGTAGTTGAAAGTGAAATTTGCTCAGCATTTCTCAGTTGAATTAACAGAGACAATATTTGGACGGCCAACAAAGGGAGTTGCATATTTAAAAAGGACCATGAATTGATCTGAGTTAGACTCATCCAGAGACGAGTGTGTTGGGACTTGAACTTTAAGCTTGCTTAAAGGCTCAATCTGTGCTGTGCAGCAGATGACTGATTGTGATCTGTCATTTTAAACCATTTAAGATGATTATTACATAACGTGACTTTAAGGTTTGGTGTTAGAATAGTTCTTCTGTAAATGCAAGTTTTTATTATAAGGTCTGTTTCAGTTCTACAAAAGTAATTAGCATTATTATGAAGAAAAGTAATTTGTATTCCGTTTTCCACTCAGAGCACAGTGTTGAGTTAACAATGACATCATTTTGCTTTCCTGTTCCCCTTCAGTCTACATTTTTATCTGTGTACCTCGCATATTTGTTAACTCCTCCACCCCCTCAGTCACTCAATATTTATCTCCCTTATTGCTCATTCCAGCTTTCCATTGCCATCTTTCAGTTCGGAGCTACATTTCCACCAGCGTGGGCTGAGCTGTTACTGAAGGGGGGGGAAAGCAGAACAGGAGGAGGCCTGTGCAACGCTGAGCCACTATACATCCCAACCACTCCAAGGCACCTGAACGCCTCGCTCATCTAGCGGGCAGCGACTCGGAGGAGGAGATGAAAATAGTCTACAGTAAAATACAGCCAAGTTGCTGAACTGAGCATTTTCATTTTCTTTATGAGTCTACACTGGAGGCGTTAACAGGTATGATGTGAGATTTAACTGAACATTTAACTTTTCCTTGGTACTGGGGAGGGGGGGATCATCAATCTTTCAACAGTTCTATTAAAAGTGAATAATAGGGTTGTCTGGATATATTCCCTTTCTCCTAAATCTAAATTTTACCTCCGTAGAGCACGTCCATGATGTCCATAATAGTTAAAAAAGTAAAAGTTCAAACACTACGGTCACAATGCTGCATTCACACAGAACACAATTCACACGGCAGAGGTGCCCAGCTTTAATGCTAAGTCAATGTACAGACTGCATCGGAGGAAATGCTATTGAGCATCGGCGCAGGATTTGAGCGGCGTGGCACATTCAGAGTTCAAGTATCTGAGTAGCATAGATTTCATTTAAAATGAACACGAAGGTTTCAAAAAGTTTTTAGATTGAATTTTTTTGGTTTTAAAAAAACCCATAAGAGTTATGATGCAAAACTGTAATAACCCTTGAAATAAATCTTTAAAGCCTTGCATGGTTGGTTAAGCAATTTTCACATTGTTTTGACCTTGATTCCGTGTTTTAAATATTAGAATTCATTACATAACTGGTACTTTTCAAACAAATATACTTACTATATATTTAATATGCGAGGGAAAGAAAATTGTACGTGCAAAAAGATCAGTCAGGTAAAGTCACAGAGATTCAGGCTCCAGTGGTTTTTCAATTATGGGCTTTTATTTTAACATTACATCATGTGTTCTACAACAGTTTGACCGACTCAGTGGAGCAACAATCCTTCCATTAAATCATTGTTGATTGATTTTATGCTTTGGTATTGTAGTAAGCACATTAGCACTCTAGAACAACAGATTAGTGATGGTATTCTTGCTTTAAAATATTTATTGATTTCAAACTAATAAAACAATAATTATATATACTTTATATATACTTGTGTTTTTCATCATTTCTTTTACATTCTCGGAGGTCATATCAAATAGATGAATTACTTGTTGCATTAAGATGTAGTTCAATCTATTTATCAGTAAAACGCAAACATTTTCTTTTGCTCATCTGCAAACAAGATCCGAGCAGTCCAACAAGCAGATATGACTCTGTGTGCATAAATTATTGTTTTATTGACCGATTGTTGACAAAATAACAACCTGTAATAAATAATGCAAGGTTCTGTTTCCTACACTTATATATGGAAAAGGAAGATTAAAAAAAAAAAACAGTGTTTTATCATTAACGTAGAAATAACCTCGGAAACTAAAGTTTAAATGTGTGTAACAGTGCATAAATATTGGAGTCAGACAAAGCTCATGCTGGTAAAATTAAGGTACTTTACTGTAATTTGGACAAAAGTTTGTTTAGTGAAAGATCAGATTTTTGCACTTTTTCAACCATATCCCTTATATTTGGAGTTTTTTTCATCTATATTGTCTTAAACTTTCATTTCTCCTTTTTCCTTTTCTTTTTTTATAACACCCCTTTCCTCTTCACTTTTTATCGCTGACAGAAGCTCTCTCTTGTCAACATAAGTTTAAAATCACTTTAAGATATTTCCAACCACTGAAAAAAGTCTCTGTCTGCAAAACTTGGTCTAAATTTATGCTTCAATCAGCTGCAGCAGTCAAGCTCTGCTGGCTTTTCTGTACTTGGCTTGATTTGATAAAGCCACCAAACTGTCTGCTTTTGGACGCTTTAAAATTCTGCTTTGGCACAGCAACATCAAAATCCACCACCTCACACTCTGCTCTCTACTTCCTTAACAATTTGACTCCAAACCCAAGTGTCCTTATGTCAAAAGGTCTGAGAAGTGGGACTTTTTTCAAGTTGTATTCTAATTTAAACAAAAGCCCGTTTGGGAGAAAATGCACATAAAGAAGTGCTGGCAAGTGCTGGAAGTTTTTTTTTTAGCTTTACATTCTAACAAACGATGGACTTCAAACTGAATGTGTTACCACTCACTCTGAGCCCAACAGCTTCATAGAAAAGGGATTTCAAAATCTTTGTTTAAAAAAGGCAAACTCTTTGAGGCAAAACAAAAAGCTATATACTTAAGAAAAGACAGAAAAAAATGATACCCATTCAATTTGACAAAAACACTTTCAAACAACAATCAGCTATGACTTAAAGTCACAAAAATGACACAATCTACAAAACTAACACACACTGAGGGTGCAACAGATCACAAAACTCATGGATCGGACCATGTCACGGTTTTAGAGGTACGGTTTGGATCATTAAAAAGGAAAAGAAAAACAGGACAAAACAAGATAAAAGCTAACAATTAATTTTTTAAATAGATATATGTAATAAAACATAAAATACTTCAAAACATACACCCACGAGTGTGTTCTGAACTGTGGTTCCTGCTCTGTATGATTCATGGTTCAGCCTTTTGCACCCCTCGACAGGAGCATTTTAAAGATTCAAGTGAGGCACAAATGGTTTTAATTAAAACTTGAAAAGTTTACAATACTATTTTCCCTGTAGATATAGGACAAGATCCACTCTACTGCACAGACTTTGAGGTTTTGATGTTAACAAAATCAGATCTTATGCAGGATTGGGAACTGTTATGACTTATGTAACTGTGATGGGAACTTTACTGAAGCTAATAGAACATAATCACTAAACTTCGACTGAATTTCTTGCAGTTCTTTGCAGGCTACAGACGACAAAAACAGAGTCGTCAGTCATCAGCATCCTCACTTTGTCAGACAGGTTTGCTGCACATTATGATGTTCATTACAGGGAACAGAGTCTGCAAACAGTTTTGGAGGATTCACTCCAGCCAGCCTCATCTGTAAAGCGATGCTGCTATATACTGTACATCGAGTTTTTTTTTTGTTTTTTATTCTTACCTTAAAACAAGTTCTATTTCTTATTTTGTTTAAGACAAATTGAACTCATGAGTTAGTTTTGGTAAATTTCACAAACTAATTCTAAAGGGTTAAAGTCCCACTTTGATCATCTTTTGATTTCTTTTCAAAGCGTTCCAGTTGGTGTTCTATTTAGGATTTTCAGCCAAAATAAAACAAATATGTCATTTTCTAGGGAAAAGTTTGTTAGAAATTCTCCTGGAAGGGGCAAAATTCTTAGTATTTTTTACGCAGTGGCGCAACCCATTTGGTTTAGTAATTAAATCTCTGTTTTACAGAATTAAATATTAAAGGGCAGTGCGTAATAACTTCTAGATAGAAAAAAAGACTTTTTGGCCACAACTGACATATAAGAAAGTGGTGGCTAATTGGGTTATTTTATATTTTGGATTATTATCTGTTATAGAAGACGCATAAAATCTGTAATCAAATTCAAATTAAGGCTAAGCATAAGTTAAAAAGTAAAACTTCATGTGCTATTTAGGCTGTGAAGCAAAGGCTAGCGACACAGGCTTTACAGTGATTTCTATTGCTCCTCTTTTAGCTATGGTTGATTTTTGATTTAAATAAGTGTTTACAAAAGTTTTCCTCTTTGTTAATTCTCTGCTGCAGTCACTTCTCCCAAAATCTGCTACTGTATTCAGGATTTATCAAGGTTAACACAGTTAGTTTTAAGCATTTTTAAAATAGGGCTCCATTAAAGCAGAAGTGTCCTGAAATGAACTGCTATATCACTTCAACATCAACTACGATTCAAAACAAATATATCAACTTGAAAAAAATCCTGGAGAACAAAAAGGATACTTGTTTCAGCCCATCCTCCTCCTGATTTTTTGCTCTCGTTCCTCCTTTCTCCTTCTTGCATCACAGCTCCGCTTCCCCCTCAGTTTCCTTCATCTCCCCTTTTTCATCTACACCCGCTCAACCTGTCCATTTTAATCTTCCTGCAGCGTCTCCACTCCGCTCTGTCTGTGCTGCTGTCTGTATTAAATATACCAGCTCAGTGTCTTTTGTGGAGCCACTGAAGATTTTATTGCTTCCTGTGTCTCTGCGTAGGAGGGTAACTTTTTGAAGTTGGCAGAAAACAACATTTGACTTCATCTCGCATTCTTATCCTGCTGAAATGTATTATTTCAGAAAGGAATTAAGTGAACTAGAGCAACAGTGGCTGTCTGTGTCGTCATCAAAAACGTCCCTTCAGGAGAACCTCGAAAGTTAAGGATGGAGGAGGCCCACACAAGCACACATTCACATCTGAAGTTTCTGCCACTTAAAAACAGTTTTAGCACTAATAGAACCTGGACTAACATTTGTAATGTTCATTTTTTTTCTCGTTAGATGAGGTATGGACTCTTGCTTTTTTAGATTAATCTGCAAAACTGTAGTAAATGCAGCAAATTTGCCAAAAAAAGGGCTTAAATGGTTGTATTATTTCTAGAATTGTCTATAAACAACCGTAATTTCAAGTCTTTTCCAGACAAAATTATGTAATTTTACTTTTTCATTATCACGTTACTTAAATTCTTTACGTTTTTTGATACAAAGTTATAAGTAGGGACGATATACGAGAAAAAATGTTATAACATTAAATGTTGAAACTCTAAGAACTTGTTTTGCAAAAAATGTTGAATTTTCAACATATTTCGAGAAATGCTCAACATTTTCTAGAGTCACAAATTTAATATTGTTTCATTTCTCAGTGGGTTTGGCATTTAAATGAAATTGGAAACAATAAGAACAACAACAAAAAAAACCCCAAAAAACTGTTTCTTTGAGTTTTTTATGTCCCTGGATGTAAAATATACTCAGTGGGGAAGCTGGAACATTTTTTGGGGGGTGAGAGGTGGAGCTGTAAGGGTGGGAAATGAGAGCGTGAAATGCCAATTTAACGTTATATTTTTATTTCAATGATTTTTGCAATGCTTAAAGAAGCTAGTTTTCACATGTAATGTCTTCACAGAAAAAACAAGGATCAAGTAGGGAATTTTCAGAAGACTTTAAAACTACAGTGTGGAAGAAGCAAATCAGCTAAATGTAAAGTTTGTGAAGGCTGACAGAGTTTATAACATTTGTGTCCATTTATGAATCTGAAACTTTCAAGCTATGAAAAGTTTGAAAAATCCCAAATATTGACTGTAAAATGATGACAGAAAATACTTTAAAATAAATTAACTATTATTATTTAACATTTTATAATGATTGAGAAACTTTATTGTTAATTATGTTGTTCTTAAGTTTAAAAGCAAGAGAAAAAAAATGCACAAAAAAGCTTTGTGCATTTTAGCTACAGCAACAAAAAAGCAGCCAAATGTATGACGCTGAATCATTTTTCTAAAACTGTAAATTTGTGTTTAATGGAATGATGCCTAAACCCTAAAGACCGAAATTAAATCTGAAATTACATTTCCCTTCATGTGAACTATTAGAAGACATCGTATATTCCTCTCGGTCTGAAGAACAGCTTTCTGTTAATCGGCATCCACTTCAACCCACCAGATGACTGGTGAGAAGCTGTGCTTCTCCTCTAACCAACTGTCTATGAAAAGTCGATTTTGTCACAGAAAGAGGCTCACATGGGGAGGCTTCAACCTGCCTGATGTGAGGAGAAGGATGAAGGGGAGGCAGGCAAATACAAAGAGCGTCTGAGCAGGGATCAATACAAGGACTACATGCTGGAATATCCCTGTGTGACATGGATTCAATCGACATTTGATTGAGGCGCTGAAGCAAATGACCAGACACTATTTTAAAAATCTAAAGACAGACACTGCTGTGGATTTGATGCAACCCCAGATAAACCAAATTTAGGACTAAAACTCTCTGATAACTCAATATCATTTTGAAAAGTGAAGAACTTTCTATTTTACAAAAACAAAGTTTCTTAATTACAGCTTTACAGCAGTTGGGATTTTTTCAAGTGTAAATAAGTGCTTACAATGAGGGATAACTAACACTACTCTATAGTTGGGGTTAAAAATTCATATTTTAAAGCAACTTTTTGTCTAGGAATTATTTTTTCCTATTCGTTTGACAATTAATGCATTTAAAAATTAAATTAACCAACGTTTGTAGGAAAAGATCTGCATATTGATAATGAAATCAGTGTCTGTGTGATAAAAAGTTTGAAAACACAGAATCTGCAGCACCAGCGAGCCTTCAAGTCAGATTTGCTGTCCTCCTCTACCTTTGAATCAATAGCTAAGGTGTCAGCTTGGCACCACGTTGGAACATTTTATAACAATCGATGCAGCGTTGGTTCCCCAACACCCTCTGCCACCCCCCCCATTCAACTTGCAGGGATAAAATTTATAAAATCCCCCCAGGGGACTGACTTCTTTTAAACCCCAAACAGTCCTACTAAACTTTCAGCCTCTTGATCAGCAAATATTAAAGACTTTCGTGGTCTTGAACTCTGGCAGAAAATCAGTAACCGCACCACGCAGACTCATCAGTGGCTTCACGACTAAATTAATGTGCAAATGTCTTGAAGCCACAGCCATTTGCAGAGCGATGAGTTTAAAGGCACAGCAAGCAGCGCTTCTTAAGGCGGTGGTAGAAAACACAGAGGACAAAGCTGTGAGCTGAGGGAATTCAAAGTGACACATCACTAGAACTGTAAAGTACGTCTAAAAGAGCAGAAAGTGGACTGTGGACTGCAGGGAACTGCTGCAAAAATCAGAGCGTTCTTCACTTTAATGAAACGATTTATTTGCTGAATCTCCAGTTAAGGGGCCATTTTTCATTTTTCTTTAAATCTCATAGATCATATTTATGATTCAAACTGTACCTAAAGAGAACAAGTAATTGGCCCAATGTAAAAACATTTCTAAAATTAGCCACATTATTTTTTATATTTACCAATTAAAAAGAAAAAGTAAAACGAAATATGTAATTATTTTATGACAACACCAGATAATGCCACATTTATTTAAACTAAAACTCAACATGTAGACATGTCTGGCAGGAGATTCTTTAGTCTCTGTGCATCTTTTATCTTTCAATCAACAAAAACAGTTTGACTTTTTTTTTTGCTTCACCGTCACCGCGGCGGCGTTTAGCTGCTGCAGCATCTCCTGTTCGCTCTGAAGTGTGTCACTCACTGAAGCAATCCAGAGACGTCGCCGGTTATCTGCAGTGCAGACTAGTAATAAAGGAGCAGCCTCTTGAAATCAGTCAGAATTCCTGCTGTCTGACAGAGTCAAGAGGGTGAAAGAGTGCAAGTCTGGTGCAGCACACTCTGACAGCAGCATGTCCCGGGATGAGAGCCATCTTATCCAGTATTTGTCTGATAAGAAAGCTCGACAAAACCACAGAACTTCATGGTTTGTGATTTGTTATATTTGTCAGCAACCTTCAGTGGCTGGCAGTAAATCTGAGATTGCGACGCATTTCTCCTTGCAAGAAGGAAATTAGGAGTAAGGTAATGTAACAGACAAGTGCAGAATACACAGAACAGACTTTCAATCTAGCAAGAACGATAGTTTTTGTAATCTGCTGCCGGAGACCATTAGGCACTTATGATGTTTAAAAACTGTTGACCTTGAACCTTCTTTTTTGTGTAAAATATCCATTCTCAGTAAAAAAATATTTTAAAAGATTATAAAAAATATCAAGCAAATGAGCAGATTTTTAAAAACCCACTCTGATCGTTTTTAATCTATTTTCAAAGCATTCTCTGTGGTCTTTAATGATACATAATGCCGGTTTTAGCCAAACAAAAAAATAAAAAATAAAAATGTAATTTCTGCAGAGCGAAGAGTGGCAGGAGTTCATCAGAAAATCTTCTCAGAGTTGTGGGTGGGAACCTTTGCAAGAGCAACCCTGCCCCTCCTTTTCCGTCAAGCATAATTGAGAGCTCTCTGTTTACACACTGTCCCGCTAGTTTCCAGCCCCTCATAACACAAAGCTAACATTCCTACTGGCCTCCCCAGCATATTTTCTACATATCAAATACGATATTTTTAAACAGCTTTTTTTTGTCTGATTCACAACTATTTATACAAGAAACACTCAAATATTAAAATGTTTTCTTTATTTTCTTTATATATGTCCTTGTCATCAGAAAAATGCCAAGTTAAAAACACGATTTTCACTGGCCTGGGTCTTTAACGCACTAGCAAAACGCTCTCACATTAACATCCTGCTGTAACCTCCTATGAAAGAATAAACAAAGCTCTGAATCCATCACAAAACAAACCCTGAACAGATTTCCACATCTAGGAGATGTGGAATTCCACAGCCAGTCAAGCCAGTGCATGAGAGCAGGTGAGGACAAGAAATGGAAATGAGCTGCTTATAGTCTGAATATCCTGGGTGTCATTTACATAAAACTTCTGCAAAAGTGACAAAAAAAACTGAGAGGAAATGCTGGTGAAAAACTGTCTTCCTTCAAGACCCACAGGCTCAAAACTGACTTAACTTCATTTGAATATTTGGAATAGTCCCAAACCTGTTGTTGCAGAAAAAGATAAATATGGCCTTTGCTGCACCTCAGCGCCAGCAGAACAAACTGCCAAATGTTCCCAGCACTAATGGAGCGGACCCCGATTGTGTCTGGACACATTTTGTGCGTGGATACCGACAGTAGGAAGTGAAGAGTAAGTGACACGTACTTGAAGCCCGGCGCCACGTTGATGCATGTTCCAGTGTGAAGCCAGATGCAGTAGGGGTCACGGGAGGCCAAGCAGGCTCTGCAGAGACACCAAGCAAAGATTGAGGAGGAGAATTTAGGCTTTGTGGAGTCTCTGCTGCATATTCTTGTGCGATGATAATCCAAAGACAATGGCTGCTCTTTAAACAAAAGCTCATTCTCAAATGGAAGCAATTCATTAAGAATTCACTGTTGATAATGTTCTGCTGATTGCATTTGTCCCTAAAATGGCATCAAATTGCTCTTTGTTCCACATGACAATTTAAAATTTAATTCAATTTAATTAAAGTTGATTAAAATGACTCCACGGTCAGCATGTAACATGCATTATTTTCAAATGGAAATTCAAAATCTTTTTATTCTTAAAATAAAATTCTTACTACAACCTGTGGGATCAAGTGAAAAGAAAAGAAAATACATCTATAAAATAAAATCATTAAATATATATTTCATTTGTTTAATTATATATCCTGAACTCCTGGAAGTGAGACAGTGAAATTCAAACACGAAGAATTCATTTAGGACTTCGAAAAAAATCAAAATAAACTAATGACATCACAAAAAAGAGCTCAATGTATTGTATGTAAGTATTTTTACAGCATACATTTTTATTTATTTTTAAATAGTTAAAGAGCAACTGCACATATGATCTGGTCTGCTTAAAAATGTAAGTCATTCAACAAATAACAGCTTCTTCCTGTTTTTTTTCTAACCACAAAAATACGACACTTTTGTGTCTCATGTTGCAGTTAAACACAGATCATTATCACTTTAAACCACAGGAATGTCTCATTTTCCCCACACACACACACACACACACACACACCTATGAATCTCAAATACTGTCATTAGCAATAGAATCAGTTCTGACACACACAATTTATAAGCCCAGCAGTTTAGATTCTAGCTTTAAATGTTCACAATATGAGTGTTTAAAACGTTTAATTAAGGAAAAAAATGAACTAAAGGCAACTTTACGGACCCACTACAATCATCTTTTGAATTATTTTTGAACTATTTTAAAAGCGTACCTAGCGTTTTTTTTACTTATGATTATGCCGTTCTTAGCCTAAATTAAAAAACCTGTGTCATTTTCGAGGACATAGTTTCTGCAGAGTGCCTGGAGTTCATTAGAAATGTCAGTGTTGTAGAGAGCTTTCTGTTTACACCCTCTCCCACTAGCTTACAGCCCCTCACAAACCCAACCTAAAATTACAGCTGCAACAAAAATGGCGAGCATCATCAGAGCTATCCAGCCGTATAGTTTTGATCCAGATGCCAGCTCAGACGAAGAAAATGAAGACGTTCATGGATCTAGTCGTACAAGTGGATGCATCAGAGCGGAGCAAGGATATAATGGCTCTCCCAACATTTTTTTATTCTTTTAATCACAAATAAGCTCTTTTTCTGACGACATTTTTTTCACCTGCTCCTTTGTTTGCATAAAGAAATACTCAGAAATACCATTTTAAGCCTAATGTTCTTAATATGTGTCCTCCATCAACAGAAAAATGCTACAAGGACAGATTAAAAACAACTTTTTCATCAGAGTGGATCTCCAAAAAACTAAATTAGTATGAACAGTCATTAAAACAAAGCTTTTTAATTACAAAAACATTAATTATCTATTAAGTGACATTTTCCTTCTACTTTAGTTTAAGTTGTGTAGCCAGACTAGCTTGTGATGTTTTTTTTCACATTTAATTGCTGCATGTTTTTCTTTTTTTTCTGCAAAGTTTGATAAAATTGTTAGGTTTTTTTTTTTAGCTTCATATTCGGTTTGAAAAAAAGAGGCGCCTCCCCAAAGAAATGCTGTTTTGAGTGTGTTAATAACTGTTACACTTCCATAAAGAAATCCATTGAACTCTATTAAGAGGAGGTCATGCTCCCGCTACAAGACAACCCATAGAAAGTATGTCAAGCCTCCACAGGCAGGAAACATTGGTGGCGACTGAACTCCATCCAAATATCCTAATTATTTAGGAAAACTTCCAGCTGATGTGTACTTTTGAACATCCACAGCTTTGCCAGAAGATAAGACCCAACATTTTTCTTCATGTGTTTGCGTGACAGAGATGGAACTGGTGGAAGCCTCTGTGCCACATTGAACTGGTTAGTATTCATTTATCCCACTCAGTAATTAAATGAGTGGGATTAATGCTGATGTGTGTGTGTGTTTTTTGCAAAAAAATTGGTTACTCTAAATCAGGGGTGTCAAACTCCAGGCCTTGGGGCCGGTGTCCTACATGTTTTTTAATCAACCTGCCGTTGAAGCTCCTTATTGGCTAAATACACCTGATCCAGGTAATCAACTGCAAATAAGGCAGGGTTTCTGGAAAACCAGCAGGAAGCCGGCCCTAGAGAACTTGAGTTTGACACCACTGCTCTAAATTTTCCATAGGTGTGTGTGGGTGTGTGATTGTGGTCCTGTGACAGTCTGGCATCCTGTCCCCATCAACTCATTACTCTAGTCACTAATATTTTTTTTTCCTTTTTCATAATGTTTCAGTGCTTTGTGTAGGGAAGTTTATTTAATTTAAATACATTTCTACCATACCATCAGTGTGTGAATGGGACTGTGACTATAAAGGGCTTTGGACCTTCTATGAAGGCAGTTACGTGCTATAAAAGTATGCGTCATTTAAGCATAAGTATACGCCATTCTGGCCTGAAATACTTTGGAATAAATTGAATATTAATAATGGTTATTAATTTGGTGAAGTTTGATGTTCTTTTTGTTGTACAAGGGTCACTTGCTTTATCCCGGTTTAAATGTCCTGATCTCACTGTTTCATGGATCTTTTGGGGTGAAATTTTGCATGCTTATATTATTATTTTTTCTTTTAAACAGCGCATTGTGTTTTGCATTCTGATTGACTGTAGACCTCATCAATCTCACTCTTGTGGTGTCTCCTATAGAATGCGTACAGTTTCCCAAATGTACATTTTTGTTTTCATTCTTTAATATTTGGGTTATAAACAAAAAAGAAAAAAAAGTGTTGACATGTGTCTAAGAAAAGTATTTTAAGTGTGTAGTGAGGAGTTTTACAGCATGTGTGAATGTGTATTTTCTTACGTTTTGCAGGCGCCATGCTTGGTGCACCGGCTGAGAGGGACTCTGATAACGCAGCTGCTGAAGGCGACAAACAAGGCGTGGTGGTCCTTATCCAACTCCAAGCCCAGCACCCTCCTGTCCTCCTGACCTTGAACATTACACCTGGACACACAGACATCAGGTTTGAATGCTGGAGCCGCTCCAGCAGCTACAAGACAAGAACACCACAAAAATAAATTAAGTACTTTGCTGGGTTGTAGACATCTATGTCCTCCAGGAGTTTGGACCCAAAGCTGTCATTTGGATGTGTACTAGCCAGAACCTTTAGCACTCGCCCGTCATCAGAACCCAAGAACATTACAGTTCGATCCTTATTGGGACCGGCAGAAACATCCACTACTATCTGAGTTAATTTGGACCTGAAAAAAAAGATAAAATAATTTTGAATATTTTATACAATGCACATTGAGTTTTCTGTTAAAACAACAAACATCTAAATGAAAATGTTGCGTAAATATAGAGTCAAATTAACTTAGGCAGGAAAAAAATGTTGCATTTGTCAAAAAAAAGGCAAACTATTGTAGCTTCTATTGTCCAAAATGAATTCTATGAAGAGAAAAGCAAACACAATCTCCACTGGAAAGTAACCAGGTATGAGATCCAGTAATATGCAAATTAATGAAAGTGACATCACAAACACTTTTTTAATAAACTGTGACTACTTTGGGATCCAGGATGTTACTGTTTACGTTTTTCCTGGTTCTTCATGAGTTTAATGCTGAACACAGATTTAGAAAAGATCAAATCAACATTTAGACATGGAGCAAACAAAATTAGGATCGGCATGGACTTCTGCCACACGACAGAGAGCAGACCTGTTCCACCCACGCCATCCTTTTAACATCCGCATTATCATTATGTGGGTCGGTGTGAACTTTGGCACAGAGGCTAATTTGACCATGGAATTAGGAATTGCATTTCTATTTCAGCCTGGTAATTAGAGTCCATCAAAAACTAATTTAAAATCTGCAGATGAAGATTAAAAAGGTCAGATTTTCTGAGCTACAGAGGAAGAAGGAGATGAAGCAAAAACTTCCTTTTGAGCCGATAGTTAATCTTAGCCGATGCAGATGATTATCCTTAAGGGTTTAGGTTGAGATTCTTTTTCCCAAATTTTTCTAATTTATTTCGCCTGGATGTACTTCCCTTTTCCCACTGCCTTTCTGACCTTTCAGATTTTGTTCTAAATTGTCCCACGCTTCCGAGAGTGTTTTGTTTTTGTTCTCATCTTTGAGAAATGAAAACTGCAGCTGCTTACAGCAGACAGAGCCAGTTTGGTCATTTGAAAAAGAAAAGATTACATTGATTTTAGATTCATTTCTCCACACTTGATTAACTACATAAATGACAGAAAATGATCAGAATGTGTTGGGTTTAGTGAAATGAAAGCCTAAGTGATCTGCTGCTTACTTCACACAGCAGTTTCCCCTCAATCTTCTACTATTCATATCTATAATTTAAAAGGCCTGAAAAGCACATTTAGAGAAAATAAAAGTGACTGAATAGTGCCACCTAAAGATGATTTAAAAATATATTCAAAGAACTCAGATTTGTGACACAGAAGTTAAAGTGTGTTATCCTGAGCCCTATAATGTGACAATAAATCACGTTTGCAGATGATTTTGTCTTTTATAGTAAGAGTCAAATCTATACAAGGAAAGATTTGTTTAAATGAGAAAATAAATGATATGACGAAAGTGGACAGCTGGGGTTAACCCTTCAAAACCAGAGATTTAGGTCCAGTGTTGTCATTCTTTTGACTACCATAACTTCTCAACCGTTTACGCAATTATCCTAATTTTAGCTGATTCTGAAGTGGAGAAAAGCAGCCTTGTGCTAAAGTGCAAGACTTTATGTTAGTAATGTGTAAAGATTTGAAAAAGTAAAAGAAGCTAAAAAGAAACTTTAGAGGTCTGGAAGTGGAGATTACGTCATTTTGGGAATATTTAACTGTTGACGATCGATAGGCACTCCATTTTCATACTTGACGTGTGATATGTATAACGATTTCTAGAATAATTTATGTCTTGTAATGAATAAGAACTTCATCTTTGTTATTTGGATTTGATTAACAATTTTCCCTTGGACTACTAAAGCATAAATAACTAACTAGAAATTAGGAAGCAAACTTTATTTTGTAAGGTTTATTTTTACAACTATTTACCCTTATTTACCCTTATACTATCAATCTTCTATTTACCATTTACCCAAAGTTTGACCAAATCCATGTATAGATATATATTCTTGATTGTCTTCTTTAGCAGACAACTCCAAATTAAAAAAATGTTATATATCTGCACTTTTCGCCGCATCAGAATCCGTTGGAATTATGCTAATTGAGTAAAGCATTGATGAATTACGTTATTTCAAAAAAGCTGCGTTATTTAAGTGTCACCACCAACATTTCCAGTGTTTAAGGGTTAAAATAGTAATAAAAAGGAGAAGAATTTCAGAGGTCTGGACTGGAGATATTTGGGTTTTTCAACTGTTGGGAAACCACGTTCAATGAATAGCTTATGTAAACACGCATCTATACAAGATTTGAGGTTCCGCGTTTAAAAATCTCATCTTCACGCGCAGCGACGTGCGAATGTGAGAGTTTAAGTCCGTTTTTTGGGCTTTAGGTTCAGCCATTGAATTCAGGTGGCAAGTTAAACCAGATTGTACTTTGACCAATCAGGGGCTAGTATTTGGTAGTTACATATGAGTAGAGTCCTTTTTAGTTCATGGAAGTGCCAACCGTTTGAAGAAATGAAAAGTAGCGGTTGGTACCAAGTCTATCATATATCGGCATAGAGCTGTGAAAGAAATAACCAGAGCAAAATATACAAGATTGGAACCATTTCGACATTCCGCACACAGCCTCTTCTAACTGTGAGTACATCCGCCATTAGGTATTAGGTAGTAGCAGTACAGTGCGGACACCATTTGCCTGGTGTAAGAGTTTATGTTAAAAAAAAAACAAAATTGCAATATTTTATGAGCTCTATACTTTTAAAAGTTTTTTTTTGTTGTTTTTAATAAAAAATAAGTCAAATTAATCCCTGTTGAAAGGAAGTTTAAAAAAGCAAACGCATTATTATGATTTGCTTGAAATCAGTGTTGACTTAAGAGTTAAAGATTAAAACTTTGACTGTAATCTATTTTTAACTCATCTCAAAAATCAGGACACATTCTCAATTCAGAGTTTAATTTAGAAACCTTATTTTGGGAGCATGACATCTCAGAAATCTTCAACGTTTTGCATCACAGTCAGCAGCACCCATAGCTGTCATGGTGCAGCATCTGCTCTGAGCTGAAGATGAGCATGATAAGATCCATCTGCCACTTCCTCTTCTTTACTTTGGGTCTATCCTGACAACCATCCCAACATGCACATGACCATCTATTCCAAAATACCTGCTAGAGGTCCTGGTGAAGCATGGGCGGTCATTAACAGAGGAAACGGATTCATCCATTAAAGGGTAGGACTTGATAAAAGTCAACATCTCATCTGGGAACTCAACAGATGACTTAATATCTGAAGCTGGACCATCACCTGCACAGGTGCCAGGCCTAGGAAACAAAAAACCAAAGTGGTCAGCTTCCCAATGTGAAGTACCTTAGATCCATTCAGATGACCATCTCACCTTGGTCTGGGAACCTGCTCTTCAGGTACTGGAGTCCACGATGAGTCGCTGGTTCTCTGCTCCTTGAACTTTCCATTAAAAACTCTTTCTATGTCGTCCATGTAGAAAGCACAAACTGCAGAGCCCGGGATGCTGAAGAGAAAAAAAACACACAAGTATTGTTTTGTGATGTTCACCCTTTAAAAACATTTTTAACAATTTAAAAGTTGGTTCAGTTCAGTATAAATGTTATATTAAAAGTGGCTCCAGAATTTTGTTAAAGGAGTCACTTTCAAAAGATCTCATTATTATATGTAAATTTAATTGAATGCCATACTGATAGAGCAGCCTTTCAGCAAGGGGAATGCTAAACAAGGTTTATAAAGAAAATATGGCCTTCTTTCTTTTTATTTTCTTACCAAATCAAGAACCTTCTCTTTCTTTATGTGTATATTTAATTGTAATGAACAAAAATCAAAAAAGGGGGAGAAAGGACATATCTTCAACAATACTAAACAATATAACACAAATCCTTCCATGTTTCTTTATAGTGGATCTATAATAAACAAATGAGATCTATAATAAACAATGATTTGGGATAACATTTACACAACAGGTGTACAACTGCTGTTTTTAAACAACAAATAAGTTACAAGAATACTTAAAGCCACGAGAAGCATTGTTTGGTCCACCCCAAAAACAACCCTGTTTTTCAAAAATGCAGCTTTTCGGTTGGTTTTACCTTTATAGCAACCTTTCTAATTCCTTCTCACCCGAGAGTGACAAACACATCTATGTCTTTCTAAGAAGAACGAAAGTTTTTAAATTCTTTTCCCAAGTTACTTCATGATGATGCCTGAGGAGATGGGAGGTATAGAGTTTCTCTTTCCATTAATATACTACTGATTTTTTTTCAATGAATAAAACTATTATAACACTGTGGGTTTTTTTTTTTTTTAATTTGTCTAAATCTTGCAGAATCCTGTACGTCTGAAACACTGACTGGTACAAATTACAGCACTTTAGTCACAGTCAAAAAAAAAAAAAAGCTCACAGCCTTATAAGATGGATTGCCTCACGATTTCTAAATTGGTGCATTAATCCAAATATCCCGGACAGTAAAAGTCACAGAGCTTCATGTTGAGGCTTGTGACTCACAGCAGAGTCCATACAGGAATATTTAGCCCTTATATAATTCAGTCTGAGTGCAGCAAATATAGACTATACACTGGAGACGTATGGACAGAGCCGTTCACTGCTGCTCACATGTGAATTTAACACACTGAGAAGCAACTAATGAGGTCAGCCTCTGTGAGCATGAATACTTTAAAGACGGAAAAGAAAGGGAGCACTTTTGGAAATATAATAAAAGCAAAGAAACAATGGGAAAACAAATCAATTAAAACGAGAAATAAAAAAAATGAACTGCATTTTGCATAAATCGTTACATTCTCGGCTTGGAAAATACATTTCAAGGAATAAGATCTAAAATCAATTAGTAATGACCTAAATTTATGAAACAAATGAAGCAGAAACAAAGCTTTCTCTTATTGATCTGAATATTTCAGCTAAATGCACTTCATTTTCAAATCTATTTCTTTAAGACATAATCAAAAGAATAAATAAATAAAGTGCTGTTGTTTGGCCTGCTGTTGTCACTTCCTACCTCCCCCACCCCCATCCCCTTTTGACCCACCTATTAGTTTTATCTCCATGGCAACTATTTTACTTTTTAGTCACCTCGGAGTGACAAACACGTCTATGTCATTTTTAAAAGAATCGGCTAGAGTGCATTTTTGGATTTCCATGGTAACTAAGGTTTTCTGAGTACTTTCCAAATGATGCTAGTTAGGAAGCAATAGATCAAAATCCATTGGAGGAGTTTACATTTGTACGAGGTACTAAAGGTAATATATATATATATATATCTTTAATTCAAGATGATGACCTCTTTCCAAGGTCAATGAAACTTCAGTTGTGATCGCAGACTTAAACTGGTGGAGTGTTTGTGAATTTCCATAAAGAACGCTCAAATAAACGTTTTTCTTTTCCTATACTGTGAGAAAATGTTGAAAATTGCAGAAATTCAAACTTTGCCACAAGCTGTAGGTCCTGTCATCCCATAATAATTTCAAAACTTCCTTTGGACATCCCCCAACACACGTGTTTTGGTTTGGATTTTGACATTTTTATAAATTACTTTTTGAGCCCCATGAGAGATTTCATTAGTTTTTTTTTTCTTCTAAATCTTTTGCTCAAATGCACAGTAAGAAAGAAGAAAAATTCAAACAAGCTGATCCTTGCAGTCCAGAACTGCTACAGGACAGTTATCATCTTGATGGGAGCAATAAGATTGTAAACTTCAACACACATTTTTTGGTTGCTTGACACCAACAGCTATTTAGCATCAACGCAGCCACATTTTATCAGATTCTCATCCGACAAATGATCCCACAGGGCAACCGTATTTCTTTAAGAAAGAAGGGTTCTTCACTTCAAAAGGAAAATATCTAACGTGTTGTCTTCCTGAAAATTGGTACCTTGAAAGTCCCATTTCAAATGCTGTTACCTGTTAGCTTGAGTGGTGAAGACTCCAACGACTGCAGGCCTCTGGTTGATCTGAAGCACATTGGTGAGGGACTGAAGGACGTCAAAGTAGAAGAAGGAATCTCCAGGAACAGAACAGTTTAGACGAGCCTAAAAATATGGAATGTAGTGAGGGGTTCATGCAAGGATGCAAAAGGGGAAACCAAGGCAAACATATGGCTGTTCTGTGCAATAGAAACTAAGCGGTAAATTCATTTACGTAAAAGAGTTTTACTCAAGAAGAAAAGCACCTTCAGAAAGGAAGTCCAGTATCTGTCCAGAACTCTGGGAGATCCTCCATTGTCATTCTTACAAACACGAGCAACTCGAGAAAACACCATCTGATGAAACGACACAGATAGTAATACAGTTTCAGTTTTATTTAACCACAAAAATAGTCTATTGATATATTTCTATTCAAGTTTTGAAGGAAGCTTGTTACAAACTCATTAGAAGTAGTTCAGCAGAGAAAAGGAGCTTTTAAATGTGGAGGAACTTTAGTATTTTTCTGCCTCTGAAACTTTAAAAAGTTCCATCAATTTCTTGACTGTTAGGAGGTAAAAAAATTCTTACACACGTACCTTGCCCAGGGCTGTGTATTCCACTGCGATCTCGCTCAGGAAAAAGTAGACATAGTTCCCATAGTCAATGGCGTGCAGGAAGTGTGGCTCTGCAGAGAATAGAAGATAATGATGATCATCTGTTTCATGGGTTTTCACAGTAAAAAGGTCTTTCCTGATTGAAACAACTTCTGCTTGGCACATCCCCACACTTAGCAGGTGACAAAAGACTCCTTCACCTGCGTTAACTTTTCAATTACCCGCTCCCTACTTTTCCCGAATGCCTTTCTCAAAGCCACAGAGCAGAAGCTGCTGAGGTTTTATTAATCCAGGGAGCTTCTTTAGTGCAGGGCCTATGTCACAGGAAGAACATAATAGCAGTCAAGATGGGACCGTCACCACTCCGGACTTTTTGGAGTGCTGAATGCACACAAACTGAAAGGTCGCACTGAATTCTGACATAGGCGAAGTATCTACAACATAGTTTATGTTGTTGGCAGTAAGAAGCGGAAGAATATCGGAGTCAATTTAAGATGAAGGAAAAACCAAAAATAAACATTTGAAAAAATAAAATAAAATGTTTAAAATAGTTTTAAACTCAAAAGTACACATTGTAAAAAAAAAAAGAAATATTGAAAGTTTGAAAATAATATTTTATACATTTGAAGAAATTCTAAAAACTTTAATTGAAAAAAAAAAAGATAAACCCAAAACTGTTACCAAAGCTGATGTTTTATATTTAAATAAATGTTTGTTTTTCTCGCCCGCTTTGCTTTAAGTCCTCAATTGTACTTTTTCATATTTGGTTGTTAACCAAATTTTACACTTCCCTGAACGACGCTACCGGGACATGATTGGTGACAAAGACTTTGGTGGCCTCAATTCCGCTCCAAGGTTGTATTCGAATTCCCTCCTGACTCCAATACCACTAAAAAACTGTGAGCATCGATGCTGACGTTTTTTTTTTTTTGCAGACTACCTAATGCCCTGGATTTTAATTTTACATTTTTTTTTAATGGCAGCTATGACATCAGTGATTGCCTCAAGTAAAAACCTAATAAATATGCATTTTACGAAACCTATTACATAATTCTCTGTGTTCTGATAATGAAAACTAAGATGTTTTGCATAAAAAATAAAGTAAAATATGTTTTTTAAAACATGAAAAATTGTTGAAACCCAATGGATTGTGGTCTATATCCGTCAATCTAGTGGGCATCGATGCGGCATACCTCGCAGCCACTTGGAGTCGTATTTGACGGTTCTAAGAACGGGTCGGTCGTCTCCGAGGCTCCGGTAGATGACCGCATCGCTGGCCAGAAAGTCCGTCATGGTGGCAGAGTAGAAATCTCCGCCTGAGACGTGGTAAAAAGCTTGTTTGTGAAACTGAGGTGAGAATGAAGGCATCCTTGAAATCCAAGTAACTACATTTAGACTCTTGCAGTTCTTTCTGGACTTTATCTGTCTGTAAGAAATATATTACATGACTGAAAAAAGGACCATCAGTTCACACAAGAAGTCGTCTTACCAGCAAAGAGTCCAACATTGGACTGGCCAGATTCAAATGGACAGCGAGCCTGACCCACCACCTCCTCTCCGACCTGCTCCATGGAGGTCATCTGAGGGGAGATGGCAGCAGATTATGTACTTAGAGGCTCCTTTTATGACACCTAAAGTCAGATTACAAATGGAGTAGGTAAAAACAAATAAAAATGAACGGACAGAAAAGTCAGAACCGATTCTTTTTTATTACACAAACAAATATGACTGAATGTGCTCATTTTACGTTAGTGAAACACATAGAAGAAACAGAAAACAGAAGATCTATTTATTTAAATTAATGTTCAAGGTTACATCTTTCAAACACAAAGTTCCTGTTGTTAAAATGTCATGTAAATGTATCACTTGTGATGAAATGTGTGCTAATAGTATTCACAGGAAGTTTTTCAGGGAGGATAATGATGATGCTAATGAAGCAGTGTCAGTCGGTGCTGATTAGAATAGCTTAACATTACTGTATGTGTGAGTTAATAACACTCTAATCAAATGCCAAACATGTTCAAAATGCACCAAGAATAATGATGATTATGACGATAGGAACAGACAGCATGAATGAAAGAATCCTTTTATTAAGCAACCTGCTGCAAAAACAGCTGATTGAATTCATCCTTCATCATCATCTTAAAAACATGATCATGTGTTGATCTATAAAAAAAACAAAAAGGAAAAAAAAAAGTTCTAGGTCATTGTTTTTGCAGAACGGCGCTAGTTCATTAGAAATTCACCTCTGAGCGGTGGGCGGGAATGTTGACTTGAAGCAATCGCCCCTCTTGCGTCGCAGTTGCTTGTGGCTCACCCAGTGCACTTTTCACCTCACAAATAAGCTCTTTTTCAAACTTCCTTTTTTTCGTCTACTCTTTATTCACAGCGATTTAAAGAAAGAAACATTTTTAGCTTAATTTTTTTTATACATGTCCTCCACTGTGAGGAAAATTCCACAGGTGCGGTTAAAAAAATGGTGTTAAACACAGAAAATGCAATTTTCATTGCAGTGGGCCTTTCAAAGGGGAAAACCCACCCAGCCTGAGAGCACAAAACTACTTAAACTCCTTTGTTTAATAGTTATCTTCATCTTGCAATCATTTCCTTCTGCATCATCGTTTAATAAAACATGGCAATGGTTGTGTTTCTCATAAAAAGGCCCTAAATGCCCTAAATTATTTTGCCGTGAACAGGCAGCTGTGTCAATAGTACAGAGTTCTGAGTTTGTCAGCTGAATAGATAATCAGTAGTTTGGAGCCAGAAAAGCCTCAAATATAAATCTCTCTGCTTTTCTCTCCCTGTGGGAGCTGATTACTTTTTCAGCAATAAAAGATGATCTCTGACCTTTCTGCCGACTCGCTTTTAATTTTTCCTTTGCATCCATTATCCCACCAACAAAAAAATGAATACGTTGCTCTTTATCAATTCAGTCTTAATTGATTGTGTCATAACTGTGTAAAATAGTACAAACCAACCTGAGATTTAATTAAGTTTTTAGCTAACAATTAAATGCTATAACAGCATTCTTATTGAGACCCCTTTTACAATCTGTGTTTTGGCCCCTCTGAGAGCATTGGACACAAGGAAGTTAATGAATTAAAAGCTCCCAGCGGGACTGGCTCTATCGGACAACACTGTGTTGATAATCATCCGCTGCCCTGCTTAAACACCTCCTTGAAGTTTCCATAATTATGATGAAAGAGCGCGGCCTGAAAGCAGCTGCATGATGAATGGCTTACGAATGTTTTGCATCATTGTTGCCTCAGTAAATTATGTCTATAACCTTAAATGAACCTGCTGTTACCTGTAGGAGAACATTAGAGGAGCCAAGCCCATATTTAAAAATAATGTGTGGAGTTTGTCAACTTAAATTGTGGTTTGATGCTTTAAAGTGATAAACAAACTAAAGAAAAAAAAAAAAACTGAGGTTTAAACTTTTTCATTTTACCCCATGATTAGATTGAAGGACTTGTACAGAAAACTAGCTTTTATACAATAATTTAAAGAAATGTCCTCAAAGATTGGCTGTGTTTTATTTAAAAAAAAATGTCTATTAGAATTTTAGCTAAAGTTTCCGATAAATGTCCTTTCTTTTAAAAAAGTTTTTCAGTATGCTACCTGTTGACATATTTGAGAGTTTCAGCAGCAGGGACCACTGCTGTCAATCAAACACAGCTGCAGCAGGTATTATTCCAACAGAATACCTGAAATTCATGTATTTATTTCATGCTGTTTACATTTTATTGGCATAAAATTTTATTTTTCTCTAATGCTGGAAAAAAAAAAAAATCCATTGCAAGTAATGTCCAACTTTAGCCTAAAACCAAAGAAGAGGTTTCAAGCAAAGAACTGAGAGTTAAAGTTATCACAGTGTGTCATTGAAATATTAAAAGAAAAATAAAAACAAACTTTTTTTTTGGGTATCTGTATCAGAAGCCTCTGTAAAAACACAATAATTTGTGTTATAGCACACATAAATAAACAAAAATGGGGTTTATTGCAACAAATTAGTTATAAAGACCTATTGTCGCAAAGACTGCCGCAGGCATATACTATAAACAGAAGAAAAACTGACTTTTTGGAGCTCAGATTTGTCTTAAAGGGCATCAGAAAAGAACACGTTCATGATGATTTGGTTTGATCTTTAGTGGCATATATTTTAGTTTACCTCAGCTTCTCTAAAGGACCCATCAGCTCTCAACCACTTCAACTGAAGCCAATAAAAACAGCAAAATAAATAAATTGTAAGCTTTGTTAAGACCACAGTTTGCCTCTTCAGATAATTCAATACAATCTGCAAATACCCTAAAGTCTGTTTCCACCAGTAGTCTGGAAACTGTCAATACATTTAGAACAGAATAAAAGCGCTCAATGAAAGAGAAGAAGACAAAACTACTTGATTTTTTATTTTAATTCTTTTTTGTAAGAAGAAAAGAAAACCTAAGTAATCATGTCATTTTTTTTCAACCAGTAAGCTGCCAGTACTCCAACCTAGTGACTTCAGTGTTGCATAAGCGCATAGTATGACAGCATCATCCGTCCGTCAAAAGTTCGTTGTTGCAATCGCAAGTATTAACGCAAGTTCAAGCAAACCCTGCGAATTGTTGCACACCTCGCAACTTTACATTTTCACCATAACTTCACTGCAACTTTGACCGGGTGGCGACGTTGCTTCATGACTGTTTCCGGTGTTGCTCCTTCCTGGGAGCCATGTTCTTTTCTTTTTTTAAACTTTAGTTAGCCCTCTTTTTTTTTCTCTCTTCACGTCGCGTGTGAATGGTCTATAAATACACGTTTGCGCTGAGGGAGGGGGCTGAGCGCACGCGAGTGGAGGGGCTGTGTGCGCGTGGGGGCGGAAGGGGTCCATTGTACGGTGTTATACGCGCAGCAGCAGCAGCAGCAAAACATGAACTGAGTATGAGCAAAGGAGAGAGAAACCAGGTTCAACTAGAAACTACATCAACAGAAAAATGTAAAGAAACTGAGCGACACTGGAAAAAGAAGCAAAATCTGGAACCATTTCACTTTTATTGATAATAAAAAGAGTATACGAAGAGTGTAGAGTCTGAAGGAAAATCATTCCATATAGAACCGCCTCCACAACAAACCTGTACAGATCATTACTGACAGAAGAAACCAGATCAGCTCCTAAAAGCCTTGGGAGGCTTCGTCTACCACAACCAGCGACTTAGCAGTGGTGTTTTTGAAATGGATAAGAGGAAGATTCTGTGGAGAACCTGTAGATCTGAAGCTTAAGCTGCTTAGTCTATGCTGATTTTTTTATTTATTTTTGCTAGTCTAGAATTTTTCCCTGCAGAATGTCATTTTTCTCTAAAGGATGTTTAAATCAATATACAAATATGTTGGCTATTGTGAACTGGTATTACCAAAAGTCCATTTTGGTTTTCACATTTCTATTTATGTAAAAAAATTAAAAAATTAAAAAAGCGCAGCAATGTTGTATATGGTGATGGTGTAGTATTTTCCAACTGCACATGTCCCAAAAAGAAGAGTTGGAATATGAGAACGTGAAGTTTATGTCATAGTTTATGTCATAGTTTAACATAAAAAAACATCACAACTTTTGTTGCAACTTTAGCAAAAGCTGCCGTAAAATCAGCCATTTTAGCCTTCTAAAATCAAACAACTGCTGCAAAATCCTGGAGGATCTGACTTATAGCATGCCTCGCCAGTAATTCACACCACACTTACCACAATGGAATGTTCCATTTCTACGACGTCTCTTAAGGCGGCCGTACAAACCTCAAAACAAACTAGAAGACACACCTGCACTCGCCTTAAGATGTCGCCGCTCCTCTCTACGATCCTCCACAGACAACCCAAAAACCAGAACCGGGTCAACCCCCTGTACGGGTGCATGTGACTAAGCATTTAGATTTACCTTATAATTCCGGCAAGTCGGGTTGAAAGCGTTGGTCCCACATGCAAACAACGTCTCATCATTTCTGGGAACCAAAACTTTGACATAGTTGTAGCATTCATCCTAGAAAACAAAAGCATCACAAGAAAGTTTGAAACTTTCAGCTGGTCAAGCTGGGACACAATCAGCTCAACAGCTTCATCATGTGAGCTTAAAAAAATACATTTTTTATCTGCAATGGGGAAACAAGGAAAGTATTCCCTAAATATGGACTTCTGAAGCTAAAAGGAGATTTTATGGAGCACGTTGGTTGTGAAAAAGGTGTAAGAAATGTAAAGAACTTTCAAGTTTAAACTCACGCTGTTCTTCCCTCTAACTGTACACTTGCCGACATCTTTGGACTTCCATGTCAACTTCTGAAACACAAAAGAAGAAAGTGCATGAAGTACATTTCATGCTGTTGATTAGAAATAAAGGTAAAGATATATGCAAGGAGGAAGTTGAGTCATACCAACCAGAGGAACGGCTTAAACAAGTAGTTCGTTTGATTCACAGTCCAGAGATTCAGCCTTTAGACATTATTTGAACTTTAAAAGAAGCTATACTATAAATTCACGGTTTGAAACTACAGAAAAAGGAGTCCGGATTTTAGTTTCTGGTGCCAAACTTACTGGTCAAATAGTGAAAGATTTCCATGGCATAAAAATACAACTAAACGATCCGTAAAAACAAATTAAAAGAAAGATTAGAGGAGAAGTCAGAAAGTTCTTAAAACAAGGACAAAACTTGACAGAAAAGACACAGAAACATTTGTCAACAAAGACATGGGTCAAAAAACTGATTTCTGAAATATAATTTGAATTTAGTACATTTACAATTGGTAACGAGGATATGTGTAGTCTAAGCTGACATTTCTCATTCTGCTTTGTCGTAACACTCATTCTTATTCTGATAAAAGTTTTTCATTTGGGAACTTGCCACCTTTAAAGCGTGTGATTAAAGTCCCACTCCAATATATATATTTTTTTCTATTGTGAAATTGTTCTCAGTGGTCTTTTAATTATGATTATGCAGTTTGTCAGCTCCTGACCATCACAAGAAATGCTCAAAAAAGCAGTTTTAATCCTAAAGGGGCCATAGCATGAAAAAACAACGAAAATGAGCGGGTTCTCGCGACCTGACATCACAGATTGAGGACCGCCCCTTTCAGGAAGTCTGTGCTGCCAGCACTGCCTCCAGCATAACAGAAAACAGACTTGCAAAACTTTCAAAAAGTTCAGATGTTTGTTTGCATGAGCGGACACACGCAGGCACACTGAGGCCGGCTCAAGGATGACGTTGTGAAATGGGCGGGACCAACAAGGAGCGAAAAAAAAGAGCGGTATGAAAAGAGTCCACAAAAATAACTAATATTAAATAAAAGATTAGTTTTTTTGTGTGCCAAAGGTAATATAAGATTGTATTTATGGATATAGTCTACTCTGAAAGAATTAAGAAAATCATGGTATGGCCCCTTTAAATTCTTTTCTGTATACCCTCCATAACGAGAAAATCAAAGAGGGTCTGAAAAAATCTTCATTTTCTTATTTTTAAAAAGCATGAAGCAAAAGCCTGAGTTTGCAATAAATCTAATCTTTGAGTAAATGTGTGGAAAAGAGCAGTAAGCAAAGCTGTCCCACTGAGGCTGAATAACTGATAAAGAGTCTAACATCTTACATCAAAGAGTCGGTGTAAACTCGGTAACTCACAATGCACCAGAAGGCCCATTTAATGTCAGGAGCCACACAGTAACCTTTTTCCTTTGATGAGGAGGAGGTGTGGGGATCAAAGAAAACGTGTCCTTTGTGCTGCGTCACACATTACAAGCTGCTGGGATTTTTTGTTCTGCCGCCCAGATATTTACCGAGTCTACCGAGCCGAAAGCGAAAAAGAATGTGCACGGCGTCAGTAGACGTCAAGTCTGGTGGTGCCATCTTTGCTGTGAGATTAAAGTCCTTACGTAAGACGTGATTCCAAAGTGAGGAAACAGAACACACTACATTTTCATCTGATTATACAGTATCACACTCAAGCAAAAACAATCTGCTAATAGCTTTTTTGTGTCTGCAACAAACACGAGAGCAACAAGGAAGGAATTTTATCTGATTTTGATTTTTAATCTGGGTATAATAGACACACTTTTGCTGTGATTTAGTTAACAAGTTCTCAATTTTGACCCAATTTGATTACATATTGATTCATTTGTCAGATTTTCCATTCTGAAGCCAATGTTTTGAGTCATACAAAACAAAGGTGGAACTTTTACACTTAAAATGACACACTTTTACACAAAAAGCAATTTTTTTCCCAAAAAAAGTGGCAAAAGATTGCTTTAAAATAAAGTTTAATCATTTGATTTACTTAATTTTTAACAATATTTTAAACCTATCCCTACAGTCCACTTTAAAATAGACAAACTGAACAGTTTGCATTGAAGCTAAAATGAGCACCAAATTAATATTTTTTTCATTTGTGTTACAGCAAACAGCAGCGATGAAACATACGCTTAGATGTTAGCGTGATGACTCCCTGCTGACTCCCACATTCCGACTATATGATGCTGATAGGTTTTTGCTCTTTGCAAGCACCTGATCCAAAAATAAACTGTTTTTTATACAAATCTACTCACCAGCTGGGGAACAAAATCTTCTGAAGCTGTCGTCAGGTTCACAGCAAACACATGATCCCTGCGGAGCATGAAGCACTGAGTCACTGTTCAAAGATATGCATCCCACAAGAATGTATAGATTTATGTTGGCACCAATTCAGACACACATTTTAATCTATATATTGGTCAATTTGTGTTATTATTTTTTGTTTCTTTTGCTGGGATATGATTGTCAGAATCTATTCAAATCCATCCTAAATTAACATCTTTTTGTTCAGGGTTAAGATGAATTACAAAACCACAAAGAGAGAGATTGACGCTGTGGACCATCTGCTAGTCCGGTTGGATGATTTACAACCTAACTTTATCAACTTTACTCAAGCATACTTTTATTTTCTTACTTTAGTGCAGATTTTTTTTTGTATTTCTTAAATCTCTCTCTTTTTTTTGTTGTTTTTACTGCGCTGTGATCTTACCTCGCTGCGATGTACAGCATGTGATTGATGCGCAACATTCTCTGAAAATCCAGACCCAGACGCAGTGTGTCGTTGTCCTGAAGCAACCCCTGAAAGCCCGGATACTTGTACGAGTCTGCAAAAGCCCAAAGACAACTTTCAGGTCACTTTGTATTTTACTCTGCTCCTCAGTGTTCCCCTACTTCACCTAGTATGGCTGAATAACAATAAATCTTCATTACATTCATAATGCATATTACAAAAACAACCAGTCCGGATCAAACACAAAACAAGTTATTTGGAACATACTAAGCAATTTTTTATAAAATCTAAATAATTAGAATTATATATCAGTGATATATAGCAGACCAAATGTCAATTCTCATCTAATATATCAGATAATATTAACATAAAAACATATCCCTATATGTAATGACTTACTACCAGACAATATTCAGAACAAAAATAAATAATTTTTGTTTGCTCCATGTTTGTTTTTAAGGGCCAAGTTTTAATAAGCTGAGCTTCTGCTTGCTCCCTTTCAATCATGTGTCTTTATTATTATATCGTTGTTGTTGCCATTATTGTTATTATTATCTAGTTTCTTGTGCCATATTGACAACACTTTATCATTGACATGTTTTTTTAATAAATAAAAAAAATTTGCATGTCTTAATATTTTAATATTTTTGCTGGCAGGTCAAGTCTTTGGTTCTAAGTAAACAAAACAAACAAATATTTTCAATTTCGCAATGGTCCTAGAAACAGTAAAAGTAAAAAGGCATACAGTAAACTAAACACTATAGGATATATTTTGTTTTAGTTTAAGGTCAACAGAAGCCGATTTTAAAATCTAAACGCACACATTATTCTCCACAAGACCCACATTAAGAGATCCACTCACGCTCCGAGCTGACCATGACGAGAGGCTCCAGGTCTTTGGGGAAAGTTGTGGTCGAGGCCGATTCGGACAGGAAGCGGGACGTGAGGGGCAGAAGCAGCAGCAGCGGAGACCGCCACAGCAACAGCCAGCTGGTCGCTGCCATTTTTGCAGGAAAACTTCAGAGGGGAAGGGGTGTGTGTGGGAGGGCTGGGGGGGGTGTCAGGTGATAGTGTCAGCGGATCATGGTACGCAGTTGCTGTAACGAGACAACATAAATGAAATGCAAAATGAATATCTTTTCTGACTAAGTATAGCTTTGAGTCTTAGACAATTTAACATTTAGCCCTTATATTGCTGCCCTGCAGGGTAATGGAACTAACATGCAATCGATGACATTAATGAGCGCGGAGCCGGCATGATGGTGCTGATGCACTAAAGACACCTAAGAGCAAACACACCTATCAACATAAACATCAGCGTCTCATAAACTGTAAAAAATCAATTTAGTTTTAAACGCAGCACTTTGTGAACAACACTGACAGTGTAGGACAACCAGAGCGAGTGAGTGTGACATCACCCATTGAAAATGACATACTTCTGAAATAGTCAATTCCATCGCCATGTTTTCACGATAAAGACAATAAAAGTAAGAAGTGCCATCAATTTGGAGCCAGATGACGTGAGCAGTGATTGGTCAGTCAGTGTGAGTCATCGGATAAAACGTTTTGAATGTTGGAAATGAGACCACATACTTTCATTTCTCTATAGAATTCTCTCGGATTTTGGCTTCATGGAGCCAGTGGGCACTTCCTGTTTAAAATGGCAGAGGGAAGGGTCTCTCAGTCCAGTTCTCATATATAGTCAACAGTGTGCATGTTAGAAATTACGCTGTTATCAAAAAAGCAACATCTTGACATCTAGTGAGGTCATTTGTTGTTGTTTTTGTTAAGAATCTGCAGGGATGTTTTACCAAACAGATTTAATTTAAACAGTTGAGCTCCACTAAAACAAATTATTCCATTTATCTAAAGAAAAAGATTAATTAGAAAACTTTTTTGTCTTCCATCTTTTCCTCCACTTGTTTTTAAAGTAATTTTAGAAATCCAACACTTATTATTTAATATATTTATTATGAACAAAAGTTTCACAAACTGAAAAAATGTCTTTTGATCCACTCATTAGTCTAGTGTTTGTGTCCATCCTGAGACTGGAAGGGTTCAAATAAATGGTCGGGTCAAACCAGACTCTAAAACCGGTGTAAATGGTGGGGATTAAACCAACAAAAAGGTCTTGAGTAAAGCTGTGACTGCGGCTCACCGCTCCTCCAGAGGATGGGTCAAATACAAGGAACATCCACCACAGTTACTCAGGTGTGCGATGATTAAATTGACTTTTTTTTTGTAAACCACCTAATTAAATCTGGGCCAGTCCCTCTTTCAGACCTCTCAGCTGCCATTTTATAACCTCACAGAAAAAAAGAAAAAGGAAGGAGATAGACTGAATTTCTTGAATGACAGCTGGAAAAGAGGTCAAGTTACAAAAAAAAAAAAAAAAAAAAAAAAAAAAAAAATCAAGCCTGCACTGCAAATACAATCTTCTTTACTAGTTTGCTTATTAAGTGAGAGAATCTCAAATTTCTGACTAGGAGATTAACAGTGAAAATGAGTCTGGATGTATAAATCTCAAGTTTAACTGGTTTTACACCACAAACATAACCACAAGGCAAAGAAAAGCTTATTTGAGCAACTACTTAATAGTGTTTTAATAAGTTGTGTATGGAAATAAGTAAAAAAAAAACTGATTTTTTTTTTTTTAAGCTTTAAATCTTTAGCTAGTCGACCATCTTCTCCAGCACCAAGTTACCACCAGCTTCCAAAGTTAATATAACTTATGCAAGATTACAACATCAACAGTTCTTTCATAAAGAGGGAAAACAAAACAAGATATGAATAAAGAAAAGGAGACAAAATCAAAACATAAAACATGTTTTAGGAAATGTTTTTTCCCTTATAATTAAACGATGCCTGAATTTATTTCCAGCTATGAAAAAAAAAGCCACTTGAGCTTTTTACTGTCAAATAAATGCTAAATTAGGGTAAATATGAAACAGAAGTGGTTTGATGCATATTTGCTTCAATAGCAATTAAATAGTTAAATAGAAAATACATTTTAGCAACATTTAAAAGTTACAAATGAAATTAAATCAAACCAAAAGCAAAACTGACGATCTGAAAACTTTCTAGAAAGACTCGGCATTTCATATTTTGACTTTAGTTAGAATAAATGTTAAAGGTAAAATGAAATCATAAACATCAGTGCCAAAAGTGATGGAAATGTAGCTCTGAGTGTCCCTGTGTGTATGTGAGAAAAGTAAACGCACACCGGCATAGTGGTAATAAATGACAGTTTGGTAAATCTGGAGGATTTCTTCTCGCCTTTTGCTACCATAAAAATGATGAACACATGAAACAAATGTCTGAAACCACTGACATGAGTCACATTTTTCAATAAGATTGGTCCTTCAAAGTGTGGAGTGTAAATCTTGTGTGTGTGAGTGTTTTTCTTGAATCATTAGTTTGCTGCTAGAGGCTAAAGCAGACCAAATGTCAATTCTCATTCAGCGAGACAGGCCTGAGATAAACAACCTGGTCTAATGACTAGTCTTTCTCTCATACGCACAGCTCACCTTGGAGAAAAGACAGCTTTATTTAGGACTTGTGCAACACATTTCGTCCCATTTCCCAAATGTAATTTACACCCGGAAGTGATAGGGGTGGACACGGAGAGATTTCTTATCACTGCAGAAGAATGAGAATGTTCCGGCTGTCTGTAACATGTCCCCATGTTTATGACTGATCTCATTTTTCTCCTCAACAAGCTATACACAAATTAGTTACACTTCCATTTATCTGAAATGAAAAGCACCCACAGTGACTAATTACATGTTGCTCCTTACTTCCCCCTCAGTGATCAGAAGTGTCATTATTACCTCCGGATGGTTTTAAATCGAGATGGCCTCTTTTTTTTCCTTTTTTTTTCTCTGTTTTATGCCACAACTTGTGTTACGTCTGCCAGTCCTTTATTTATCAGATTCAAATTCATGAAGCAAAGTGTTGAGCTGGAACAGAAACAAATACAGAGCCTACATCAAGGGCATCGATGCATTAAGCAGCAAGTGAAGTGAATTTTCAACTGTTAAAAGTTGGAATTTATTGAAGCGTCCATCTGCCCTTAAAGCTACCGTAGAGGTTGAAATTTAAATTAAAATCCCATCCGACTTCAAATAATTCCATAAAAAAAGTGGAAAAAATGTTTATAAACTCAGTTTTTATCTTTAATCACAACTAATGTTAAACAAACTAATGCTGCTTTAATTCTGCCATTTTCTCTTTCAAATTAGGTCGATGTGTTGCTTTAAAGTCGTTGATTCATCTTTAATCTTAATCATCCTCACTTTTTTTTTAATAAATAAAAATTTCAATCTAAAAGTTGTTTTTATGAGCCTCCATTTTTCCGACCACATTTCAATGAGTGGCTGTGTCTCATCGTTGACTCTGTTTACGTCCCATAATGCCTGGCTACAGAGGCCGTTTTGATCAAGTTGTTCCACTCTGAGCACAGAGTCTATTCAGACTGAAACTCAAAGCAAACCGGAGGCCACCTTTAAAGATGGGTCAGAGAGTGGTTCCTGGTCCCGGATCAGGGTCCACTTGGGTGAATTCAGATTGAAAATTAGCACTGGATAATTGGGGGAAACGAACTCTGGTTTATTTCAAGTGAACCACGTGTCCAGTCTGAAAACACCTTAAAGTGAAAAGATCCTCATTTCAAGAAAAATAAGTCTTATTTTCAAAGACCATCTTTTCTTTTCTTTTCTTTTTTTTTTTATTAGCAAACTAATCTTAGTTGAAGCAAATAAAGTGGCTAGAAAATAGTGACTAGAATTTTTTTCTTTAAATACAAAAGATTGGTAAAACCATTTTTCTTCATCCATTGGCAGATTTTTACTTGTTTAAATAATTTTCATTTTGAATTGAAAAGCACCCAAATTTAGTTTATGAATTGGTGACTTATTTTTTAGGGGACCCGTTTTTACAGAGCGACCTCGGGTTGTGCTTCAGGTATGATCATAGTTTGCTAAATTACAAATGGGTGTTTTTCAGGACGCATCCCAGATATAATGCTCCACATTTCTTCATTGTTCTGGTCCCTGCTTCGTGTACACACACTATAACAAGGATAACAAGGATAAACTGCAGGATAAAGTTGTGTTTTCCTCAATCTGAAAAATAATGACAAGATCGTTATGACAAATGTTTCTGCCACCTCCTCAAAGCACATAAATGAGTTGCTTCTTCAAATATTTAGACACAGACACCTTAAGACACCATGTACATTTCCAAAAATAGTTTGTGATAGGTTGACATTTCTAGTAATTTGGTAATTTTGGAGGATCTGTTAGTTTTTCCATAAATATATCTTATTTTTACATCCAGATTTTAACCAAACTGAATGTTTTTTTAACCATAGATTTCAGATTATTTCATTTCAGATTACTTTTTTTTTTCTTTCAAAAATCCAATAAATAGAAAACAAACAAACAAAAAAAAAAACATTTAAAAAACTGCAGCCAAATTTGAACCAATGGATTTCCTGGGATTAAAGAAATATTTTTTACATTTACACCCAAACCTCCACATTCCTGAAGTTGAAGCCAACCAGAAAACAGGAACGTTGCAGTTCTCCACATGACCACTGGGCGCTGGTTTTAGATTCAACCTTTAAGCATATATTTACAGTAAAAGTCCACATTTTTAATATGTTACATTTGTTTCTTTGTTACAAAGTCTGTAAATTAAAAATGTATAAAAATGATAATATTAACAGAGTAAATTCAAGATTACAATCATGTAAGCATGATTTATCATCATCAAAAAAGTTGAGAGTCCAGTCAGGGTTTTTGTTCCTGCATTGAAGTACATGAAAGTGCTTACTCAACTACAATACTGCAATTACACTGGTAATAAGGAAGACAGAGTGCAGTACAGAATGTGCTGCTTAAATAGCAGTGTTTTAAAAAACTAAAATTCACTTTAAGATCACACAACTTGAGGCTAAAACTTGCTAAAGTGCAGAGGCATGCCAATGAAAGCAGATTTCACGCTAAAATTTCATTCAGTTAATCCATTTTTAGTTCAGCCTGAACCCTCCTCCTTATCAGCTCCCCTGCTGGAGGCTGAAACTTGTTTATCTCTTCAAACAAATGTCAATATTACCTAAGAAGAGCTCAATAAAAGGAGCCAGTAATTAACTCTGCTCAGGAAACAGGACTAAACACCACACACTGAATGATGGAGCTCATTGGATTGCAGGATTAGTGAGCAAAGACTTTTTCTGCTCTTTTCTTTGGAGCTTTTATGAGAAAAAAACTCGATAATACTGTTTTTGACATGTTTATAAACAAAAGGAGAAAAAAAACAAGTATAATAAAAGATTTAACATTGTTAACATTGGTTTTAAATGACTCAAATAATGTATTTTGTTTTTTTCTCCACGCTTCCACTTCTCTTATTTTTTGTTTATCTTTAAATGTCAAAGTCTTCAAACAAATGTGATTTTTCTTTCACTAAATCCATTAAATCCAATCCTTAGTCTTATTTTCATCTCTTACCAGGTTGTAAAACCTTTTCTTCCTCAATTTTTGTGCATAAAAAAACAAAACAACTCTCTCTTTGAGGAATTTGCCCTGATCCCAGCCTGGACTCGTTTAGATAACTGAAACATCCTGCTCCCCTGGAACTTGCATGTTTTCTACAGTCTGAGGAAGATTATTCTGGCAGGAACAATGTCTCATTTACAAAAAGAACCCATTTTGCGCTCCGAGTTTAACACTTACTCCAGTCTTTGCAGTCAATTACAATGATTTATAGAAAAGACAGATATTCACATGTTTTTTTTCTCCTTTATAGCTAACAGAGACGGATTGATCCCTCATTTGCTTTTAGATCATTTCAACTGCTTCCTATGGGAGTTAGGATATGAACCCGAACTCATCTAACTAATTACTCCAGAACACCAGCCTTGTAATCAAGGTTGGAAAATACCAAAAATCCAGAGCAGAAAGTTGACCACATTAAAAATGTTCACTTTTCAGTCTCTTTTGGGATTTTTGACATAAAAAGATGAGGTAGTCACTATGAAAATTCTGTTTGGTGCAGCTGTTTCCAGGAGAATATGTAATCACTTGATCTGTGTGGGTTTTCAAACCTCTGAAATTGTCTGATGGCCTTTTAGTTCTGTTTAATCAAGTTTATTTATGTAGCCCCTTTTCACAAACAAATCTCACCTTAAAACTTTTTTTTTTTCTGTAGAGAAAGTAAACAAGCTAAATTCAAGTCTGGTTAAATGCAGTCCAAGCCCATCCAATTACAATCTAATTAATTTCAATTCATCTGAGTGAAATAAACAGCTGGTTGCACTCAGAGTGTTAGCGCTTCATAGCTGCAGCATCCAGGCAGGTCTGCTAATTGACAAAGACGGCACAGCTTTCCTCACTAAAGACAAGAGCACATCATTGACTCGACTGGAAAGAGGCTTTTTAGACAAGAGGGGTTTCTTTGCTGCACAGCTGTCACTAAACGTGTATGCTGCTGCACTGCGAACGCTGCATTCAGCATCTGTAAAATGGTCATGTCTATGAGCCTCACACCACCACTCCCCAGTAGCATTTAGGCTTCCTGAAGCTAAATCAGTGGATTTACTCTCCTCAACCTCAGAGCTGCATCCCTGGACTTCTGCTAGATTGGATCAGTTATTCTGTAAAGTTAAATATTTGGAATTCAAGTAGTGTTGCAGTTTTTAAAGAAATGAATTATAAAAATACATAAATAATCTACATAATACATTTTTGTATCTTTTAATTAAAAAAAAACATTATGCCTGAAGCTTTATTTAAATTCATTAAAACAAAAAAAAGAAATAAAATTATAAATTGTAAAAAATCCAAAAATCCAAAAAGAAATATGTATTTTTAATTGAATTAGTTTCAAATTTTGAACACCCAAATCCATGCTTCACAGTGTGCCAATTCCTGTGACAGCTCAATGGAGGTCACGGCGCTGTCTATGGTGCTGACACTGACAGACTGCAGCACACAGCAGAGCTGACCTGGCATAAACCTCAGGCTAATTTATAATAAATATGAAAGGAAGATAACAGCAGAAAGTAGAGCTAATATTAGGGCCACTTTAGTTAATGGAGACCTTGTTAATGTCATATATATTTAGTCAGTCTAACCCCCTTTGGTTTCCTGAAGAGAAAGCTCTTATTACAGCTTTCTTATCTTTTCCTTTTTTTTATTATTTTTGCAAAAGTCAGACTAATTCAGCTTTGTAAGTAGCAGCAGCAGGAGAAAGGGTTTTATGAGATTCTAGCACTTCACTCTTCATGAAACAAAAAGTGTTCAAATAAAATAAATGTATTTCTAAAGGATCCCTCATTTTTTTAGATAGAAATAATTTGAACACTACTTAATTCTAGTAAAGAAATCAAGAGTTGCTGCTCTTAGGTGAACAGGCTTCATTTATTCATTTATTTAGAGATCCATCTAGTTTGACAATGAAAAAAATGTCTTGGCTTTAACACAAACTGACAAGAAAGACCGTCGTTTGTGTCATTTAGGACCATGCAGTTGAAAAGTTGAAATAATGCCCTGTTGCTCGAGGTAGGTGCAGAGTTTCTTTATTTCACATTCATTTCCCAGAAATCCAAACCTTCCATTTGATTTAATAACAAAAAGGAGGATAATTTGTGGTAAAATGAAGTCCTTAAAAATTAAAACCTTACAGACAACTGATTCATAATTTAAAAATGACCCCTTTAAGAGAAATGTTCTGCAATTAAAATGCATGTTTTCCTTCTCGAGTTGCTCCTTATCTACTACTAAGAGATCTACTAAAAAATGGAGTATAACCATAGGAAATTTCAAAATGAGTCTACATTGACTAAGAAGCTTCATGGCTAACAGGGAGACTAGCATTAAAAACGACTTTAATTTTGAATCCCATAAAAATAACTTTTGCTAATTTGATACCTTTGCTTTTAATCCATACAACAATGAAAGACTGTAAATGCATCTACAGTTACTCCGAATGCAATTTCAGAAAAGATAAGGAACATATATATAACTAAGATTATGTCTCGGAGTCCTGGATCTTACTTTTATTAATATAAAAAGAAAATCTAGCCTTCACACATCTTCTGTGTTCTGTTCTTTCTTATCTTTTATATA
Organism: Oryzias celebensis; assembly: GCA_014656515.1. NCBI lineage: Eukaryota > Metazoa > Chordata > Actinopteri > Beloniformes > Adrianichthyidae > Oryzias > Oryzias celebensis. The sequence goes on along the minus strand of BNCR01000011.1, from coordinate 3,338,509 downwards.
AGCTCTTTTTATATAGCTTGATCTCACTTTTTTCTTTTTCCTTTCTTACATAAAAAATGGGAATTTAGATTGTTGTGTAATTTTTCCCATTTAAAACAGTATTTAAAGGGATCTTTAACTTTTTTTTACATAAAGTACAACATTTGTTTACATGATTTTCAAATCAAGGCAAATATTACATGTTAAAGATACCTTTGGAAAAAAATCTTTATACACCGGTATATAATATTTAACATTTTAAATATTAAAAATCAAGAACATTTGTCACCATTACCAAAGAACATTTCTAATATCTAAAAACACAACACTACATAAACACCACAGGAAAGCATGTTTAGAACAGTAAATGTGTTGTTTTTAGGATAGAATAAAACATTTCAAATCGAAATTTTCCAGGTTATTCCTTATACATTTTGGTGTCTTCATTCTTGTTTGCTCCCCTCTTCAAGACTAGCCACCAACTGTCTGAGCTTCTTTGTGCAGAAACTCGTCATTTTGAAGAATCCAATCTGCTTGAGTTCAGATAATTGGAAGAACATTTTCTGTCGCCGTTTTGTGTTTGTGTGTCAGATCAACAGCGGTTCACCTGCATGGTTCGACACTGTCAGATTAACTGTTGTCAGTGTGACTTAGAGATTTTAATGAGATTTGAGTCAGACAGGTCACAGAAGCTGCAGCAGACAGGATTATTATAAAGGCTGATAAGTGGTAATGAAATTATGCTCTGCGGCGGGAGGGCAAATGTACTAATTTGGTCATTTATAGAGAGGAAGGTGGGCAGAGTGTTGCACAGAAGCTTTAATCTTTACACTGACATAAAACATATTTTAAGCACTAAACAGAAAGAAAAGCATTAAAAGGAAGTTTTTTTCTTTGAACTTGTTTTTATTGTCTTTTGACTTTGAGTCACAGAAGTAAGCTAAGACGGAATTATTCAAGACCCACTCTGACCAAAATTGTGTTTTTAACATTCTTGTGGCATTTTCTGATGAGGAGAACATATGTTAAGAGAATTTTAAGCTTGAAATTGCATTTCTGAGTATTTACTCTAATTGTGGTGAATAAGGAGCAGACAAAAAGATGCAGTCCAATGTGCGACTTAAGCCAAATCCTTACTCTACTCCTACATTTAGCCCTCCAAACTGAGAGTAATGCAAGAAATTGTGTCTTCTAATTTGGACATCAGTCCAACTCAATGTTGTCAATAGTTTCCAGTCATCTATGTTAGCGCGTCGCTGCCAGCGTTTGGAAAATACTTAAAAACACAATTTATAAAGTCATATAAAACAAAAAGTCATTACTTTGCATTTAAATGTAAACTTCTGTGCAATTCTGTTATAAGAAATTGGAAGAAATGAGTGTCTCCTCCAAGGCACAGCCCAATGCAGAACACCCTCACGGCAGAGGGATACAAAGCCCTCCGCCACTATGGTTTCCCCTGAAAACAAATATTTCGAACGGCTCTACCCCTCCAAATGCCCCTACAATAGGTGGGTTAGGGAGAAGCCATAGGGGTAGGGTAAGAATTTTGTATTCAGCCTTATCCCCCAGAGCGATTTATGTATGTTTTCTTTTTCTTTTTTTTTTGTTAATTTTTTTGCTCTTGCGACTTCTTCTCTGGAAAATACGGGAATTTTGTTTTTTTTAATCCTGTTAACGATGCACATTATTTTTTTCACTCTCCAAGGTCGTTTTGTTTAATTCTTTCTTATACTAGTCAGTAGCAGAGCTAAATGAGGTGTTCTCTGACTGGCTTTGGACTCAGAGCTGCAGATGATCAGTAAAAGAAAAAAAATTCTGTCTTGGATGTTTTAATTTTCTCACATCAAAACACAGATTCAGGCTTGGTTGGTTCAGCGTGAGCCTGTGTCTGTGAAGGAAACTGTGCCATCAGACGACTGTGACTTTAAATAAGCTGCCCTGTGTGTGTGTGCATGTGTGTGCATGCGAGTGTGCTGGCCTTGAATGAGCGCTCCAAGTGCCAGACTGAGAAAGTGGAATCAGTTTTCATCCTGACAGGCAATACAGCAGCTTTTCCCATTGTGTGCATGTGTGTGTTTGTGTGTGTCAGGCTGAAGGACAAATTTTGACAAAAACAGTTTAAAGGGGCTAAAGCGACTCAGAGACCACCTAAAAGGAGGGGAACTGAGACATCGAGAAGGTGGCGAAACGGAGGGATGAAAAAATAGACTCATAAGCTTTTTTTCTCCCTTCTTAGGCTCCTTGCTGTTTCCTTTGAGTGTTTATTATATTAATGACGACATTTTGTAATGAATGCACAACGAATCAGAGCTGTAATCAATCTGAAAGGCTCAGATTTGGGAGGCACAGCAACACAAGTTTAAGCTCTGTGAAATTCCGATTTCATACAGCTCGCCGTCGGCCCTTTATGTTTCCCCCGGTTCGCCACAGACTGCGAAGATGCTCGCCAAGCATTTTCTGGCCTCAGTACAGATCTGCCTTCGCTTCTCCTTAAGAAAAAACAAATTTTGCTGTTTGGAAAAAGTTGGAATCTGCTTTAAAGTATGATGTCTAAAAGGACAACAATTTGGAAAAGTCAACAGTTTGGTTGGCTTTAGTAGGATGTAAATATTATCATAAATATATAAAATATATTTTAAAAAGCTGCCAAATATATTGTATTTCATATACATGATACCTGAGATGCTTTTGATCTTTAAAAAAATATTATCTTAAGCATCATCTAAGCATAATATTATCTTAAGTTCATGTCAGATTTGAAACCCCCTGTCCCTATTGAGTATTCTCTCCAAAACCGCAACACATTTGAGTCTAAATTAATTAATTAGCAACGGTCCAGATGGAAACTTTCTCTCTTATGCTGTGCAATCTGTGCTCGCAGATTTGATAAATTACGTGCAAAAATTTTCTAAAATATTTCCTCCCAAAAAAAAAGAAAAAAATTTGAAAACGTGTGAATGTCTGCTCCACAACAGACCCCCCCACAGGGGATGCACACATCAGAAAATAAGTGTGATGTAGGACAATCAGCATTGATCATCCTTAAAAGTACATGTATTTGAGGAGGCTTTTCTTCCACAAAGCCACTCTGAGACGAGAACAAAACCCTCTACATGTTGTTTAAACCCTGTTCTGGAAATGTTCCCAGCAGAATATTGGCCATAATGTTAACACACACCTTTAAGCTATTTTTTTTTAATTTTTTTTAAATACTCAATACTAAGTGATGGGACAAATAAATAAAAATGTTTATTAAAGCTGAAAACAGGCTTTCAAAAAAAAGCAAAAACAAAATACGAGCAGAAAGAAAATCATTAAATTATTTTGACATTATTGAATGCACACAACTTATAAAAGATGGCTAAATATTACATGAAAATAGAGAAAAAAACTGCAAAAACAAAGGTTTTTCACAGTTTACACTTATTTGATTTTCATTTATAAGTTTTCTACTTCAACAACAAAAATTGTTTTTTTTAAAATACATTACAAAAGTAGCTGAAATCATTTAAGTCTTATTTCTTTGTTTCATTCACACAAATCTGATATTTCACAATTATCTTTACTTTTTCAAGATGTAATTCAAACATTCAAGACCCGATTCCAGTGACAGTTAAGACTGAAACAACATGTTTGATTTGCTCCATTTTCATGACGTCCCTTGAGGTCTCACCTGTGATTCCCTTTTTGGTTGCCATCACTCCTCTCTACAACCCTCCACTGGCCTGGACAACCCAAAAACCTGCAGGACCCAAATGGGTCAACTAAGGCTTAAAAACTGCATTCTGTGTTTTCTTGCTTCATATACTTGTTTAAAACACAAACATTACAAATATATACAAATACAGCCTTTGACGAGACTTGAATGACTGCAACTGGACTGTTATCAAAATTTAAAAATCTCTTATTTCTCTTACAACCTTGGTTGTGAAGTGAGACTTTTTAACTAAACTGAATTGAAATAATAAACACTCCAGTTCAAAGTTTGAGTGTCCGTTCAAATGTACAAACAAGACAAGACATGGAGAAAAAACAGAAAATCAAAGAGCAACTTAACACCTGATCTTTCCTTCATGCACTCTCAACTCCTCACACATTTTTCACAAGATCTGAAGTAGATTTATGCAACAGCAAAAGTGAACTACGCCGCTACGGGCCGCCTAACTCAGGGGTCTCCAACACACATGCGGCTCTTTTAATCCTCTATTGTGCCTTTTTGGTAATAAAGAAAAAAGCAAAAGACTTGGTTTGGTTCTTTTGTTTTAGTTAACTTAGTTTTGTTATTTCTGTTCAGACTTTTAACATGACACATAATTGACAATAAAAATGTAAAATTACTTTCAGAGTGGTTCATTTTTGCATTAAGTTATTTCTTTAAATGTGGATTCTACACCAATATTGCCAAATTTCAATAGCAAAATGAGAAAAAGGATGAAGGCTCCCTGGCCTCACTTCTCCCAAGTGCTACACCTGAGAGTTGCTTGTTTTTATCAACAAGCTCACAGCCTTATTTAAGTGTATGTGTACAGGCTTTTCTGACTTTAGAAAAAAGCCAAAGACTTTTCTATGAATTCAGCAGGGTAAACAGCAATCAACAGGAGAAAAACCTTTAAAATGATGTGATGACAACCTGAGGTCACTGGGAATGTTAGGCATGATAGAAGGAAATAAAGCAGCTCACATAAAAAAAGGAGAGGAAACAACAGAAGTTATCTGCAGATAAAGAAGAACAAAAAAGATGAATAAATGTGGTTGAAAGAAAAGAATGAAAGACAGACTAAGTATGTGTCAAAAGCGAGAGAGAAGAGAAGAAAGATTGCATAATGAATAATTAAAGAAACAGTAGAAGCAGACATCTGGAAATAAACAGAAATACAGAGAGCAGGATAGGGAAGTTGAGAGGAAAAAATACTGTCAATAAGATTATAAAAAAGACAAAAAAAGCAGCAATGGGAATAAAAAGAGAATAATAAAGGAACAGATGTGACAATAAAGTGATTCATCCTTCAAATTCAGCCGGTCTTCCCCATTATTTTCATGCTTCTTTTTTATAAGTGGAGTTTCCTGCTGTTCTGCATGCATTTGGTTACATGAATGCATAAGATAAAGACAGGCGAGCATAAAATCTGCTGAGACCAAAAAATATTTCCAAAAGACGAGTTAAATAAGACTTCGGTAGACTGAAGTATTATCTACAACACGAAGAAGAGGGAAAATAAATCCACAGTTCTGCTCAAAGCAAAATACCCATTCATATGTTAAAAAGATAGAACCTATCATTCTGTGTTTGTGATGTTTTATATATATATTCATATCAGCAGACCAGCAGGTTCCATGTCCTTGATTTTGTAATTTAACACACCTCAATGGAGGATGTAAGCTGAAAACATGCAGCTTTAAAACAGGAACAGGATGAAATCAATCCAAAAAACACTACTAATACCATTGGACCAGTTTTATTCATTTAGGTTTATTAAACTTATGTGCCATTTTGTTCTTTTGGTTAGTTTTTAGTTAGGATGAAATCACTGATTATGATAAACTTCTTTTCAATACTAAAATATGTATTTTTCTTTAATTGAATTAAACCATAAACCAAATCAAGTTGGGGAACTTTTGAGATAAATTTGAATCGTTTTAGTGCCTTGGAAATGGCTTTAATGCTACCTTTACAAATATAACTGCGATGGGGAGGCATCGGCGGAACCTTTAAGATTAGCTGCCGCCGCCCAATTTTTTACGTCAGCAGTCAAGCGGAGATGACATCATTACGAAACCGGCCAACAGCTGATCTGTGGCAGCTCTGATTGGACGATGGGTAAATGTCTCCGGATGGCGGCTGTCCATATCAAGTGCCGCCGTCTGCCAGCCACTTGGTTAACATCACGCTACTGCCTTCCTGGCACAGCGCGACCTCCACATGTGCCCTGGGAGCCACTGACCGATGTAAAAAAATCATCCAGTGTCTGCAGAAAATGAATAAAACCACCGTGACCACATGCTAATTTTGCTGAAAAACTTGCATTTAGGTTTCAGTGCTGCAGCATATTGGGATGTGTGAATGTAGTCTTGGACCTAAAGCTATGTTTTACAAAGACAAAAACATTTCACTTCAGTTAAGTACTTCAACACACTACTATTGAAGTGTTGATAATATTTTGCTGCTTATATGTTGAGTATTACAACAGACTCACTGCCTTATACCTTTGTCACATGCACACGTATGGGGTTGACCCTGCTCGACACTCAGGAAATGCTGATTACCAAGCAGAGAAGCTTTGGGTCTCATTTTCAGTATTTGACTTGATCCTGGATTTAAACCCACAACCTACAATCTGAGGGTGGACTCTCTTCCACTAGGCCACTAGTGGTCTATATCTGTAAGTGGGAGTTTTAAACCAAAATCCAAGACCACCAAGTTAAGAAAAAATGTAAAGTTATGAAAAAAAATGTAGTTTCATTTGTAACCTTAATGAAAGATGAACAGTTGATGAACTTTTAAGATATAACTTTAATTAAACTAAGCAACGAGTTACATGAAATCTTTCAACAGACTGCGTCTTAAGTTAAAGCAGCCACTGCAGTATAAGTATGAATGAGGCGCAACAGAGCAGACTTCCCCAGAAAAAACATGCATGATGATGATGAAAGCTCAGCCAGAAGCAGATTATTTATAGATTTTGATTATTTTTAGACCTGCACACCTCAGCTTCTCTCTCTGCCCTTTAACTGCATGTTTTACGTTTTAGTCTCATCTGAACTCGAGGGTAACCATCACACCACGCCAGTCTACGGATGCACCAACTCGTCTTTTAGTCTTTGTGAAAATGCTGCCGTTTCTTAAAAAAAAAAAAAAAAAAAAAAAAAAAAAAAAAAAAAAAAAAAAAAAAAACTGCTGTTTCTTTAACGTCAGTAAATAGTAACATGTGTAATGACGAGCAAATTTCAAGTTTGGTTAATCAACGTGAATCAATCTATCACCTTCTTCCAAATGTCGGCAGTGTGGCAGTATATTAAAGTGACAGAGAGCGACAAAAGAATTGCAATTTGCATAGAACCAAATCAAATGATCAAGAGGGAGATACGTCTCCTAAAAACTTTAGCACCAGTGTATTATTATGTCATTTAAAAGACAAACACCTGGAGCATAACAGCAAATATGAAAGAGAGAGACTTCTGTAGCTACAAGAGAAAGCTAGCAGCCTTCCGCCCATGGCCAACGGGTTTGAAAAAGTTTGCAAACAATAGTGTCAAAGCTAACAGAATTACAAATAAGTTGATGGAATTTATGGCTTTAGATGACTGTGTGTCTGTGTAAAACAGTTATAAGACTTTTAGATGTCATAGTTTCCTTCTTTTATTTTGAAGTTAAAGCACGATTATTGACAAATTTGTCCTGGCCCTGGGTTATGTTGTGTACCTGGATAGATGTTTTTAAGTTAGTTTAGTAAGTCCATCTACTTGATGTTTTTATATGAAATAAACATCCACTTTATTTGACAAACATGTCTAAAAGTTATTCTTAGCTAATTATGCAATACTTCACACTATGAAAAACATAACATCCATATTTGATAACTATTCAGCAAAGCATTTTAATTATTATTCAGCTACGGCCACAAATGTTACTTTCGGAGCATCCCTAGTGTGTTATAAATGAGCTGTTAAAAAATGGTATGAAGGGTCTTAGAACCAAAAAGCTCTACATTCTATAAAGACTCAAATTTTGTTTGTCTTTTTAATTGCTGATGTAAAAAGTCTAGGAGAAAAAAAGGAAAATTAACAAAACTTACAGAGTGAAAATCTGCACGATGAAGAAGGTGGATCCTCCTGCTGGTCAGGTGATGAAAAGATGAAGCAGCGAGTCAGGTAGGGGGCGGGGGTGAACCCCCTCAGTCACCTGCAACACCAGAAAATTCTATTCAGTGAATTTTGAATCATGTCAACACCAAAGTTTATCCAAAAAGGGAATATTTTTGTTTGTTTTTTATTAAACAGCCAATTCTGTCTCATGAAATCCAAATTTAAAAGGACCTTTGGTTTACTGGCAGTGTCAACAAACCCTTTAAAAAGTGAAGCGTTAGCTCCGGCATTTGTATGCTTTTGACTACAGTAACTATTCAACCGTTTATGTAATTAACGCGATTCCAGCAGATTCTGAAGCAGAGAAAAGCAGTTTTTGTTGATATGCAGCACTTTACCATAGAGAAGTGACAACACAATCCAAGTTAGTCCGCAGATTCTATCACAGACGAAATTGGATTTACATTGTTAGGCAAAAATTTGCATTGAATACTTGTGAAAGCCGACATGAAAACCCACTTTTCTTCACGTCAGGATCAGCTAGTTTACATTGATCGCGAAGAGCTGAAGAGTTAGGATATGTCAAAGAGTGTGTGTTATTTGGAGGTCACAGTCAGCATCTCTGGTGTTTTGAGGGTTAAGTATCCTGGCTGGGGTACAAAAGTTGGGTTTCAAGCTTCCTTACACAAGAAATGATGAGCCTTTGACTTAAATTTTCACCATGTGAACTTATAGATAAAAATATTTTGATTATTATCATTAACAGATTTTTCCATTTCTTTAGCTATAACTTTGACTTTAACTTAATTATTTATATATTCAGTAATATCGGTTCTAATTCATGTTTCTATCATTTTTTTTTACCTCCTAGCTCTAAAAATAAATAGCTGAAATCAGGTATTCAGTCTGTGTTAAGTCAATTTGATCTCATTCAGCCTCACAGTCAGTACCAAGGTGTCCAATGCTGAAAGTTGCATTAAAATGCAAAGATTTGTGGAAAATCCTGGAAACAGTGTTCAAAATGCTCCAAATGAAATGTCATCTAATGATATTTAGAAAAAAAAAAACTGCATCACATGGTGCACAAAGACAGCTTTTAACATTTGCTGCTGCTGCTGCTGAGTGGAATACTTCATGTTCAGGAGCTAATTGGATTTCTTCTCTTGGAGGTTTGGAGAACGGCTCTCTGGAGGATTCAGATCTGATCTGGTGGCAGAAATCCAGATCTAAGAAAATTAAATCAGCTGACATTTGGTTTGAGTCCAATCCCTGCCGCAGATATCTTTAATGAAAAGAAAAAAAAAAAAAACAACTTGACCGAGTTCAACTCATGCATATTAGATTTAAATACAGAAAAGAAGGAGAGACAAATAATGGCTGAGACGTGTCCTTCCTTTGCTGGATCGTCGGAAGGTCTCTTGAACGCCAGAAACATGTAGATAAGAGCAAAGTGTTCCCTGAGATGCATGGCAGATTGTCAGAACAACAAGTGAGCAGTTAGTGTGATTCCCTCCATCTCTTGTTGTTAGCCCTCATCCTTTTAATGAAAGCACACCAGCTTGTTAGCGAAGCGGCAGCAGAACTCTTTTGCGTGAGCTAACCTTCCATAACAAGGTTATAAGATGAGCAGTCACCAATTAGAGGCAACCTACAGTATCTAGAGGAGGTCAAACAAGGAGGGATCATGGGAGAAAAACAGAGCAGGAGGTATGGAGGCAGATGTACTACACAACGAGGAATCATTGACAATGAAAAAAACACTTAAAATAAGATGCAATCCCTCTATGGGTAAAACCGTGGATTGAAATAAACAAAAAACTCTCAATTTTTATTCCAACTTTAAACTCAAAGGGTTCCTCACTGCAACATGAGCCTGGCTCAACTGGTTTATCTGTGCAAGCCAGTCACGGCCTTCAGTGACAGCAGACATTTGGGAGGAAGTGGCAAGTTGAGTTTCCAACAAACCCACCTGCTGTTTATCAAGCAGCGAATAGTCTGAAAAAATCACTGATCTACTTATTCAATAAAAAGATGAGCAGATTTCACTGTGAGACCTTCAAAACAGGAATCTAATGATTTATGAATGATCAAATTGTTTTAAGAAAATTGTGTTTTGGGTGCTTTTAACATGTTCTTAAAGTTAAAGTCAAGCTAAAGTTGTCACGCACCTAGGTGTTTGAAATTTGTTCTCGGCCTGAATTAGAACTCACGACCTTCCAGTCTCAGGGCGGACACTGTACCACAAGGCCACTGAGCTGGTGGTTCTTATGGCATTCTCTAAAGATGGAGGACATCTATAAAGAAAATTAGACTTAAAACTATTTTTTTAATATTTATTTAAGTTCTTGGGAATCAGAAGCAGATGGAAAAATTGTGTTTGAAAAAGATTCTATTTGTGACGTAAAAAACAAGCTGGGCGGGCCACAAGCTCCCTGCTCTGCTCCATGCTGATGCACCCACTTACAGACAGATATCTCTATATCTAAACTGTACGGCTGCATAGCTCCAATACTGCACACCATTTTTACGGCACCGGTAATGTTAGGTTGGAGTTGTGAGGGGCTGTAAGCTAGTGGGACATTATGTAAACAGAGGGACGATGGGAATTGAAGAGAGGCTTACATCCTTCATTTATTGGTCTGCAAAAACCCAAAAATGACAAAAAACAATCAAAACCTCTCAGGCCAAAGCCGAAACATTGCACCATCTAAAACATGCGGCTGCCAGACCACCATGCCTTACACTCAAAGCAAAGCTCAGGATCTCTGACCTCTGACCTCACACCTGTACATTAATATAACATTAAAACTGGACACCGCTGCACAAATTGCATTCGGCATGAATGTGGCTTAGGAGCCTATCACTATTGTCACAATTTCGCAAAATAAGAGGACTTTGCCCTGACTTGTAATTATTAGCCCAAGAAAGGTATGAGGAGAAAGCTACAGTAATCTAATCCTGGAGAATCAAAAGGGTCAAATTTGGTAAAGTTTTTTTGTTTGTTTGTTTTTCTTGGCTGCTGTCAATAGCTGTTATCCAAAATGACAAATGAACAACAACAAAAAAAAAAGTTGTCATGTTAACTTCCAGGAAAATATATTCTGGTGTTCTCCAGGTTTAAAAAATTCCTTCAGTCTTATTTTAGAAAGAGATAACATTATGTAGTGACTGGCTCATCCAGAATCATAACCCCTACAAAATAAAGCTACCAAAGAAATTACATCACATTTTTTAAAATAATTTTTAAACCAACAGTCCTGTAAATAAAATGTATAGCTGGATATTAAAAAAAAACTTTACTTAATACTATCAGAAAGACTCAGACCCAGGAGTATTCTTAGAAGCATACTGACCCTTATACTGGCTGTGGTTAGTGGTGAAATGATGTTTAAAATATTGTTTTAATATTGTTTGTTCAAATGTTTTATTATTTTTTTTTCCTCTGTTTGAGTTTTGGTCACTGACCATATTAAACCTCTTCACAACAACTCAGATCTGCATCATCCATTTCTCACACAAACATAACCGAAGCAAATAGGCTGCGTTAGATTCTCATCTGTTTGTGCTGCACTAATCCTCATTTGATCTTTTGGGGGTTAATCCTCTGTGAATGTCTGCGTCTGTTGGGCTGTGATGGATTTACTTTCAGCACCAGCACACTGACATTTACTTAACATCTTTATCTTTCTCTGCCTCCTTCTATTCCGTTGAACCTTCCACCTTTTTCAATTTTATTTTAATTTTACAGCTGTTTTAATCTATACATCTCCCCTCTAAAGCTCATTGTTCGACCCTCCCCTTTTCAGATTTATTAGTTTATATAATCTGTACCAATCCCAGATGCCTGAACGTTTTATTTTATATCACAGTGATGCTTTCTGGAAAAAAAAAAGTGAAAAATGATAACACATTTTAAATAAATGGGAGCCAAATGGTCTAAAATTGGTTCAAACTTCAGGAGGGCAGCTAGGATTATGGGTCATGTAACAGCTCTTAAACCACCCACTAACTTATGCATAATCATTTCTCTTAGACACAGATCTAATACTCTTGAGCAGAAAAGGTTATGAAACAGGTATATGAACATCAGAACAAGGGGAATTCAGAAAGCAGAGAATAAGTGCCTAAAAAGTAAAAAAAGAAAAGATTTAGGTGACAAATACAGAGAAGGTTCAGGCTGAGCCTCATTTCTACCCTCAAGATCTTAAAACAAAGACCTTAGCTGTGGGACTGGATGTGTGATAGCTCAGACAGCACTCCTGAATTACTTTAACCTTGGAAACCATTTTTCCTTTAAGCACTGAAGCAAATCAGACTTGAGGTTTCGTTTGCTGCCCTTTGGTCATTCTGAATTATTAGATGGAGGGAAAGTTTGCTTGAGGAAATAAATAAAAAAAAACTAAACAGGCAGCATTTCTTTTTCAGCACATTCAGTTTCACATAATTGTTAAAGTTTAAAAAGCAGGAATGAAAGAGTAAAATTCCTGAAGCCTAGTCACCATGCACTCATGCAGGTGTTGACCCGTACGGGTGCCGCAGGATTTTGGGTTGTCTGGACTTGTGGAAGGGACATAGACAGGAGCAGCTGCATCCTAAAGTCCCACCGCGATCATATTTTGATTTATTTCTAAAGCCTTCCCAGTGGTCGTTTAACTATGATTAGGATTGCTAAGAGCTCTCTGTGTACTCACTCCCGCTAGCTTACAGCCCCTAACACCCCCAACCTAACATTACTGGTGCAATAAATATGAAGAGCTATCGAGCCGTACAGTTTTGATCCAGATTCCGGCTTAGACGAGGAAACGAAGACGTACATGGATCTATTTGTCTGCAAGTGGATGAATCAGCGTGGAGCAGAGAAGGGAGCTTGTGACCTAGAAAACAATTCAGCCTTCTTTTCTCTTAAAGGTGATGTGAGATCCAGAGTTCCTCCCTACAGGTGTTCAGTCTGCGGTCTCCGTGTCTCCGAGCTTGGACCCCAGAACCTCCTTCAGTTCTCCAGCCAGGATTCCACAAAAGGTCACTTTATCTCTGATGCGATTTGTCGAAAACATCTGCCCTAATCACACTCCAGCTCCAGTTGCCGTTTCCATGACAACAGAACTTAATGAGCCGAATGGTGGTTATGAATGATCAGATTTTCTCTCTCCACTTTCCTCTTTTTGCCATCTGTTTGGTTTCTATCGTTCTTTCTTCAATAAAATAATATAGTTTCTCCTTTTACTCTTTCAGAGTCTCTTTATAGTCGTTCATTTTGATGACTTAACTCATTTTCACACTGACTTCGCCACATCAATGAAATTTCAAACTTTTTTAATAATTCTGATACTTTGTCCCCCATTTGTTATTCTTTAATTTTTAATTCTTGTTTTTAAATAATTGGATTTTCTAAGTTTTAACCACAAAAAAATATATTTTGAAGAGCTTCATGTGGGACACTTCTTTTGCTTGAGGCTTTCATCTTTCCTATTTTCTTGATCTGTTTTAAGTCAAACCGTAGCTTTGTTTGCTTATTCCTGCTCATGTTGATTTCTTTTATTCTGACAATGTAATTAAAGACAATTCCTCAAAGATGTTGCATCTCAGTTTCTGCATAACTCATAAAATGAACATCCTGAAGCTCAAAGTCTGCCATCGCTTTAATGTCATTATCACAGTTGGATTTTACCTCTGTTTCTTTTAAAGTGTCTGATATGTTTGATGCTGTTAGATTAGATATATGATGAAGTCTCATTTCTAGAAATAAAATGTATTGTTTAATCAATAAATCAGTTAAAAATCAGTATGTTTTGAAATATAATGTTAGAAAAAAACCCTTGTGGATAATCGTAATTTCTACTTTTTTGGAAAAGCAAGGATTTTCAAAATAAATCTATGGAAAAAAGGAGGAGAGTGGACACATGCATGCATTTATTTCCTTTGTACATGTTTTAATAGAAAAGTGCAGGAGTAGCCAGAGTAATGGAAAAAAAATCCTGGAAAAAACAAAAAGAAAAAGAAGACTTTCTTGCTACGTGATTGAGCTCATGTTACTCTGATGAAGTCAAAACTTCAAAATACACGATAACAATAATATTTTTTTAAGCTTCGACTAAAAGAAAAAATAAAATGCTGTAAAATGTAGGGCTGTAACGAGTATCCGAGTACTCTAGTATTTGCAAACTGTTCCCGAAAATAAGAGCACAAAATTTGCGATGTCCAAAATTGCTGATTCTACCTTTATAAATCGAATGGATTGTGTAGTAAAATACACCTCAGGTTATGTTATCGCTCTAAAAAGGAGATTAACGTTGGATTTTAAGTCAGTCACACGTAAACCTTCAAAGGAAAGTGTCGATGAAGCTTCTCATTCTCAAAGTAAAGTTATGAGTGTTTTTTTTAATAGATAAAAAAATAGGAGACTAAAGTTCAGTTTACTGAAACACCTTCTGAAAAAAAAACAATTTAGTTTTAAATGAAGATAAAAACAACAAGTAGTATAAAAAATGAATAAAAAATGTGATGAATATACATTTAGGGATATTACATACATGGCGATCATTTTCTCTAAAAATGAAAGAAATCAGTTTATAAAACAAATATGTTGTTAACCATGTCAAGATGAAAGGACTGTGAGTGTTTTTTACTTGTTACTTTTTTATTAAGCTGTTGCTGTGTCTTCATTTACGAGTTCATGTTTTTTGATTCTGATCTCCTGTGCTAAATAAAGGTAGAAATGATAGTGATTAAATACATATCATTTAAAGCATTTATTTAGTAAAAGGGCACACATAAAGCAACCATTAAAACATACAAAAAAGTAAGAATTTGTCTTGACTTGTGAATCGAGTCACCGCCTAAGTTACGTTCCACAGCCCTAGAACGTATAAAAAGGAATAGTTTCCCTTTTTGTTCTCCCCTATTGACTCTGCCTGAGCGAGAGGTGAAAGTGTCGACAAACTGAGATAAGTGTAGCCAACATCATTAATTTTACTGGAGCATCATAGTGGGCTGGAAGGTTAAAGGTCAGAATTAAAAATGCGGCACCGACAGAATTCAGGGGACGTGTAGATTCACAGCTCTGTGTCCAACAGCACGAGGTCATGCCTTCCAGGTTAAAGAGTGCAAATAATTCCCAACACAGCTGCATACAATTATTAAGCGGTGGGGCGGAGAAAGCCATGATTGGTCAGCAGGCTGTGAGATTACTGCAGTTTTACAGAGCAGAGAGTAAATTGGAAAGACCCATTTGAACTCTTGTTCTCTCACACTTTGTACGGATTGACGGACAGATGGGCAGGAGGCAGAAAAAAAAAAGGTTAAATAATTAAGATTTGACTGAAAAAAACTAATCAGCTTTCAGCCTATAAAGCTAAATTATGCTCACAAAACATATAAAGTAAAAAACGAACTGATGAGACATGATAATGGAGTATTCATATCCAGGGAGAACAGAGATTGTCAAGTTGATGGATGTTGGCTAAATTATAAAAGCAGCCAGGTAGCAGCAAATATTAGCTGTAAATGTTCCATTTTCAGATTTTCTTTAAATGATTTTTGTCATTTTTCTTCCATAAAAAGATTATTTGCACTAAAAGAATTTTGAGAGTTTAAGAAAAAAAAAACAAAAAAAACACTACAATTATGTTCGCTAATCCGGCCTCCAAAATAAAAGCTCCAAGGACAAAGATGAGGATGTGCATGCACAATTTAAGGGTGCGATAATTCAGTTTCTCCAGGATTCGATTCAAACTGATTTGTTTTGTTCCTACTTATGATTTGTACTGTAGTGTCCCTTTAAAGCATTGAGACACAGAGATGTAATCTCTTTGAAGGTTCTTTATTTTGGTAACAGTAGGCCATAACCAATGCCATGCAGCTTTCCCTAATAACTCTTTGTCACTGAAGGCCAGAGAAAACAATCCCGAAATGTTCAAATTCCCTTGCTCCTGCTCCGGTTCTCCCCATTTTCCTTCCTCGGCTAATAGCTGAACTCAATTAGTCCAAACCCCTGGAAACAGATTGAGTGACAGAACCAAGGGCCAACCAGCATCTCTGCCTGGTGCGTTCACCAAATTCAAAAAACCTGTCACTTTCTAGGACATAGTTTCTGAAGAGGGGCAGGAGTTTATCAGTATTTTGCCTCTGAGCTGTAGATGGGACCATAGACCACGCCCCCATCCCTTCCCTGCTTTTGAGACCTCTCTGTTTATACGCTCTGGATATTTACAGTGACACTAGAAGTACACACATTTGGAGGATGAGGTTGCTTTTTTTATTTTTGTCAAAGAGGACAGGACAGAAGTGCACACAAATTTAAAATCTTAGTCAACCATCCCTTTCCCAGTATTACCATAGAACAATTTAAATGACCTTGTTGCAATAAAGACAATTGTCCCGGTTAATTTTTTGTCAGAGCCTCCAAAATCCTTTTTGACTGGCTCTGCTGGTGGCACTTAGCAAGCTTTAAAAATGTCACGTCTCTGTTTGCATAAAACCTGACAACGTTCAGCCAGACAACAAGATGTCTTTTCATAATTTCCTTGCTGTCAGCAGTACCGGCTGCGTTCTGTTCGCTGGCTTGTCGCTGTCAGCCGCATTCATTGTGGTTAACGATAACAGTGACTAACTGAACAGCTCTGTCTGCAGCGGGTTTTAAATCTCCGATAAACCCCCCCGATTTGATCCGTTTCCAACAGAATGGAACTGTCGCAGCTCAGTGCCTTTTCCATCTGTCGCTCAGTCTTCCGTCACCGCTGAGCAGCGGTCAACTGAAAGAGATCAATCACCAAGAGGGATGAGTGTATACCTGCACGCAAATTTCAGCATGCAGCAAGTTTGAGGTTGCATTTTAATGAAGTTTACCTTTATTTTGTTCAGTTTGATTGTAGCCTATTAAGATGAATATAATAAAAGCATAACATACCATGACAGAAGCATCAATCTCAACGTAAATGTAAAAATAAAGTCCTCAGTTCCAACAAGCTTTTAAAAATCCAGTCCAGCATGTTTTGCTACAAAACTCTGAAAAAACAAGACAAGAGAAGAAAATCAAACTAACGTCCTTCAGAACGTGGCCATATTTAAGTCTGATTTGTTAGTGGTTGAGGATCTGAGCAGAGGATTACAAAGATTTGATGCTGACCTGACTTTCTGCTGCAGGATGTTGCTTCTGCTGGGCATAACACATAGAAATACACTCACTGGTCACTTTATTAGGCACACCTGTCCAATTCTACCACAAGGCCACTGAGCTGGTGACTCAGTGAGCTTTGACTTTTACTTAGAAAAACTCAAAATCAAAGCAATGACAGGCTCTAGATCTTGATTCCCCCCCCCTCTCTCTCTCAACACTCCACTGTGGAGAACATTTCAGTTGTTTCCTCTGGACTAAACTTTGTTGTATCCTATCATCTTTAATGAAGACCTGACAGAAGGTTTGAAGGATTTTTATTTCAACACTGAAGTAGACAATTTCGAAGCAAAGGAAAAGGAAAGCTAAAACGCCTCTCTGTCAGATGTTTTAGAGCGTGTCTGCTGCATCTGTCAACGGGGGAATCAGTTGTAAAAAAAAAAAACTTTAAACCAAAGAAAAAGCCGTTGATTTGAATTCTCTTAACTGTCAGGAAGAAAAAAGCTCCAATGGTTTGAAAAAACAAAGTTGAATTTTTGATTCGGGGGCCATCATTGCCCAAAGGACTCACCTTGACTGTTAAATGAAGGCATATCCTGATCTCACAGATTCTCTCAAAGTGTCAAACTAATTTGTGTTGGGGTTTTAAAAAAAGTGGTGTTTTGGTGAAAAAAACTGCAAAGAAAAACTTGATTTTAGAAATGAAAGATGCTTTGGGATCTAATGAGAATCGGTGTAAAGACAGATACGATTCTCTTACTGCATTCAAACTGTTTTGCAACAAATGATGTGTTTGCAAAACACTAACACAGATTGGTGCCAGATCCACGTTTAGGGATCTACCAGTGTCATAAAAAAAAAACATAATCCCCGGTTTAAATGGAATATTTACGACCGTTTGGCTTTTATTACCAACAAGGGGTTGTAACACATTCATAATATGTACATATGGGGTGCTGACCTAAAATCATAACGAAGACAAATCCTACAGACACACAGATGCGCACTAAAAAGCATAATAAGATTAAAATGGTAGCAGATTTTCCCTCAAATTCCAAGAAATACACATGCAGGCATTGACTTTTCATAAAAAAATCTCAACCCCTCTTTGCGTTTGAGTGTACACATACTAAAACACAGAGCCACAGAGTAGAAGATAATCTGGCATGCATGAATCCAGTGTAATCCTCTCATCTATGATCTGTTTCTTCTGCTTCTAAGAGATTAAAGTGGATGTCTCAACCCCAGCCATAGTCCTGCTTTTGAAAAGCTTCCAGCTGATCAGAAATGCAGCAGCAACAGTACTAATGAGAATAGCCGGATTAGTTCATATTCCTGTAATCATTTTTTTTTCTTGATTTTCAGATAAATCCAGATTAAAATTGACCAAATTTTCCCTCAAACAAAAGCTCTTATCAGCCAACCTATATAGTACTTTAGCAAAGACCAAAGGAGCACTCATTTCACTACATTTTAAAGGATATTTACATAGCGCCTAGAAGTTTAATGAATAGCGCCCATGAAAAGTTTGGCTAAAATATAGCTCATTTTTACAATCAAACTACTCATTTTTGACTTTGTGTCTTCTCCTGGGACACCAATGGTAGCACGACAATGGATTTGCTTTAGGTGGGAAAATTGAGGGCCTGTTTTTGAAGTCATACCTGTCCTTTTCATAAGGGGGATTAGAGCCAAGAGTGAAATGGGATGCACCCACACCTTTAACTTTGGCAGCACTCCCACTGGAGGTGTAAAGACAGAATTATAATCTGCTGGTAAAGATATTTTATAAAGACAGATGTTCACCTTTTCTTTTTTTTATCTGGCTTTTATCAGATTCTTGTGAGAATGGACTTAAAGAGACCCACATGAGCAGTATTACCACTTAACGCATGCTCTGAATAACTGGCATACAGACATCGCTTTCCAAAATAGACTCAATCTGTGGTTTAATTGTTTGTTTGTTGTGCTGTGGAAGTGAAAACGCATCCAAAGATTCAAAACAAGCTGAATTGGCACCAACCTAAGAGTTTCTTTAACCTTGTAGGAGCTGTGGGGTTTTTCTACTCAAACATGCCTGCAGCACAGCTTCAGTTTTCGTTCGTTCACATTGTGAACTTTTGGTTAGATAATCTGGACAGCTATGTTTTAGTGTCTGGGGCCATTTTATATTACCTAATGACACCCTAATGATAAAAGAATGTTTCCTAAATCGGAGTACACCTGAGGAAAAAGTAAAAGCTGTAACCCACTATTAAAAAAAATGTATATACATTTTTACTTTTATTCACTACTATACTACTACTATATTTACTCAGAATTTCCAATTTGCTTATATTGGCCAAATTGATATTTAATTGGCTTTTAAATTGTTAGTATGTTAGCTTTTTAGGCTATCAAACATGGTTTATATTTAATTCTGAAATAATAACATGTAAGCAACATGTCTCAGCAAACCCTTAAGTAACACACAAGAGTAGCATGTTATACGGATTTTTCTTTTTTTTCCCCATTTAACATATAATCTTAATTTTCATACATCCGGTAAAATGACACACATATGGCAACTGTACAAACAAATTATTGAAGGGAAAAAAAAAAAGACTTGTGGTTCGATCTGTGAAGCGTTGAGCTTGATTCCTGAATTGAATCGGATCACCACCTGAGTAACGACCCACAGCCCTGATCAAAATTCTTCTACGCTTTCATGCCAATCATTTTCCGTCTTTGCACAATAATCCACGTTAAAACAAGTTCTATACGTTGCTGGCGGCTATTGGAGACAGGCGTCAATTAGAGACTGGCCACTTTTGGAAGATATATGCACATGATAAGTGCGTGCTCCTTGTGTGCCCTGTTCAGGTTTGTCCATTTTTCCTCCTCAGACCACATCTAGCCATAAGGTCACTTAAGATTGAAGCTTTACTATCAGCTAAATGTTGGCGACAATACGACAGTATCACCCATACGTCAACAGTACAGAACATTTTTGACTGACTTCTTCGTGAATTGAATTGAACGTTCCATTTTCTGCTAGCTTTAAGAGAACAACAAGACACACCTGTGCTCCCATTAAGACGTGTCTTTAATTGGCTCTTCTCTACGAACCTCCACAGATCAGGACAATCCAAAAACCTGCATCACACGTACGGACGCAAGTCACTGTACCATCAAAAAACATTCTAACTAACTCTGGTATGGATATTCACTTATTTCTTTAGCTTAAAGAAAAAAAATCCAACTAACAACTGGGAAAAACTGCTTATTCTTCGAATGTCATTGCACTTTCAGAATCTAATTTTGCCTGACAAACATAACTATGCTCGCCTTTCTGATGCTCTAACTCCCAAGAGTCTGTCGGCTGAGTTTTGTTCAGTGTCGGAGGAAGACTGAGGGACAGATGGAGACAGATCCTTCATCTGCGTTAACCTTGCTACAAAAAAAAAAAAAAAAAAAAAAAAAATAGGAAAACCCAAAAGCTGTCTTTCTGTACGGCAGATTTCCAGAAATGTGAGGCAGCAAGACGCCTTCTACAGGCTCCAAATGGCTCAGTTGTCCAAAAGGAGACTCACTGCGGAAAAAGAACTCCAACACAAAAATGACACCCCTAATCCAGCAGGAAAGCTCTGCGAAACATTTCCACTGCCGTGGCATCTGGGAGGCTGCTCTTTACATTATAGCCTGTTTAACTTTTATATCATTGGAATAAAACACAGGAAAAAGATGAAACTTGTAAAGTAATAAGAGACACAAACGATGAACATTACTTCAAGGTTTTATAGGAAACTTCTTCTTTTTTGAGAATGTTTCAGTGATTTTTGGTTTGACAGAATATGAAATCTTAATGTCTTAATATAAATCTTAATACATGAATTTGAAACATCTAAATCCAACATAATTTCAAAGTGGCTCCCAATGATGCTCAAGGAGTTTGGGGAGAATTGATCAATACCCAAGCAGGATATTAAATTTATAGGGTTAGGGT
This sequence comes from Oryzias celebensis, assembly GCA_014656515.1. Lineage (NCBI taxonomy): Eukaryota > Metazoa > Chordata > Actinopteri > Beloniformes > Adrianichthyidae > Oryzias > Oryzias celebensis. The sequence goes on along the minus strand of BNCR01000011.1, from coordinate 3,317,627 downwards.
GGTTTACCTTTTCCCGAGATCAAAGGTCAACTGAACTTCGGTTATTGTTGTAGACCTAATCTGGTGGCGTTTGTGTAAAATTTAGCAAAGATCGCTCAAAGAAAAACTTTTTTTCTTTTCCCATATTGGGCGAAAATGTGAAAAAAAAAAAAAATTCACACTTTGACACAAATGTCTGCCAAGCCACGGGACCTGTGGCCATCCCATGATAGTTTATGGGTAGTGGGAGGTGGCATTTTCAGCAAAAGGTGCAGTAAGAAAGAAGAGTTGTAAAAACAATCTGGTCCTTTGACATAAAACCATCTGTAGACTGAAGGAAGTTGCACGGTTCCATTCAAATCAAACTTTATTTATAAAAAGTGCTTTCATACCTTGGCAACTCAAAGTGCTTTATATTAAAAAAAAAAACACAATAAAACCCAAACAACCCTCCCCTCTCTCCTCCAATAACACATACAACACGCGATCCCAAACACAATGAGTCCTTACAAAATAACTTCTAAAAGAAACTTAAGGCTTGGCTCTACTGTGAGAAAACGGTATTTGGTAATCTTTTCATGCCAGGGGCCATCTCGACCGCAAGAACATTGCCCCAGTGCCCACCCAAACCTGGACAGCAACAGCTGTGAGACTGCAATGTAGAACTCCAGCCGCCCCAGCAAGGGCGACAACCATGGCAACGACCCCAGACCAAGCTACCAAGCTCAGGAAACACTGGGGCTAAAATCAGAAAAAAATAAAATAGAAAATATGATTAAATTCATGCAATAAAATGCATAACATAAAAGGTGATCAATTAAAAAGGTGCGTCTTGAGCCTCTTCCTAAAAACCTACTGTCTCTACAGCGGTTCTCCGGCAGGCAGTTCCAAAGGCGAGGACCAGAATGGCAGAACGAAGCCTCACTATAGGTATTGGTCTTCACGAAGGGAAAACTAAAAGGCCAGTGCCGGAGGACCTCAGGGTCCACGAGGGCTCATACTTTTAAATACATACATTTAAATAAAAAGATCCAAGGCCATTAAAACATTTATAAACCATTAAAAGAATCTTGAAATCAATCCTAAAAGCCACAGGGAGCCAATGCAGTGATTTTAAAATGGGAGGGATACGTTCTCGCCCCCTGGTCCTCATCAGAACTCGTTCTGTTGAGTTCTGTAGTAGTTGTAAGTTTGAAAGAGACTTTCTGGGTAAACCAGAGGACAAAGTATTACAATAATCTAACCGACTAAAAATAAAAGCAAGCATCAGTACCTCTGTGCTGACAAGAGAGAAATGGGTGGACTCTGGCTGTGTTTTTAAGATGATAAAATCCTGTCTTAATGACACTTAATGTGTGGAATAAAATTCAGCTCAGAGTCAAAAAGAACGCCTAAGTTTCTCACAGAGGAAGATGGTTTAAAATTCTGCAACTTTTGTAAAACCATCTCTGTCTTGTTTTCAGTGATTAAAACTTTACTTTTGTCCTGGTTGAGCTGTAAGAAGTTCTCTGCCAACCATGACTTTAAGTCTAAAATGCAATTTAAAAGAGTGTTTAAAGGTTCAAGGTCATCAGCGGGCACATCGATGTAAAGCTGAGTATCATCACCGTAACTGTGAAAGTCAACACCGTGTCTCTTAGTGACGTCCCCAAGAGGCAACATACATAAATGAAAACGTATAGGGCCTAAAATTGACCTTTGGAGAACCACACAACTTATTTGATGGAATCTTGAAGAGCATGTGCATGTAATACTTGCATAAAAGTGTAGATCTGTAAGATAGAAATAAAACCACTTAAGAACATTTCCAGAGAGGCCCACTAGACTCCTAAGTCTATCTATAAAAATCTGGTAATTTAATGTATCATTAGCGGCACTAAGATCCAGCAGCATCAGAGCAGAAAGTTTCTGGGAGTCTAAATTAATTCTGAGATCAATAACGATCTTTAAAAGAGCCGTCTCTGTAATGTTGTTCATCCTGAAACCAGATTGATATTTTTCTAAAATGTTTTGGTTATTTAAAAACTCATGCAGTTGAGTAACGACACTTTTCTCTATCATGTTACTTTAAAACGGCAAGTTGGATAAAAGTCTGTAGTTATCCAGAGTATTAGACCTAAATGACGCTTATTCAGAAAGGGCCTCACCACTGCTGATTTACAGGCAGGGAAGACACCCGTTTGAAGAGAGCAGTTTACTATGTTTAAAAGCTCATAAAATGTTTAAAAAGGTGAAGTGGGAATGGGGTGGTGGTTGTGGTGGCAGGTTGTGGTGTTTTCTTGGAATAAAACTCAACCAAGCATCTCTGCATCCACCAGGACAAAACTCCCCAGTTTTTCTTCAGGTAAAAACATTGCTGGTGATCTTTTAAAATCTGTGTTTTGTACAGATGAAAGGCTGGATCTTATTGCATTGATTTTACCCATGAACTGTCTGCAAAGTCCTCACGTGCATCATTAGACGATAGCATGGAGGACTTGTTGAAATCTTGGTTTATTAAAATATCAATTGTTTTAAAAAGAAATTTGGGATTGACATTATCACGTCTTTCACCGATACTGCAGATGCACTGATGTCCTGCAGAAAACACAAACACCGAAGGTTCAAACGATGCTGATGGATGGAACAGACAGAAGGACACGCTCCTCCTAAAAGAATTAAAAGATCAAGGAAACAATCCTGGATGGACCTTCAAGCATGACCATGGGAGATAACCTGGTCATCTCTGGCATTCCAGAGCCGGCAGGAGAAAAACCTGGAGGCTACGGTTAAAAACTTTATTTGAAAAAATACAATAAAGCTGCTTAAGCAACCAGAAGGTTCTGTTAAACCAATTACCATTTTGCTCACAAAAGTTTATCGAGCGAGAAGAAAAAAACGCAACAGCCAGCAGCCAAAGGGGATCGTTGCAAAGCCTGAACTTTTCAAACAGGCTTGCTTATTAAAAGTCAAAGAGGAACAAGGAGGAATTTAAAGCATTAATGAACAGCTCCCTGCAAAAATCCTGCTGCAAAGATGGTTCTTTGTGAAATTTGGTGGAAAGTTCAACTTATGTTACTAAATGTAAGACTAACATCCAAATTAAAAGAGTCAGCAGTAAAGCATGTAAATAATCTGTATGCTACATCTCTCCTGTATATTTTCCTGAAAAGAATACTGTTAATGAAAAATGTCTAAAAAAAAATTAACCTTAAATTGCATAAACTTAAAGGGGTTAAAGCAAACATTATTGTAACTTCTGTCTGCATGGTTCTCAGGAATTCAGCCATTATAAAAGGAATACAGAAAAAAACAGAAAATAAATGCAAATATAGAAAAGTAAGCAAGCAGCATAAAAAGCATTTACACACCAGAGCAACCAGTGGCCAAAAAATTACTATACAGTGTTCTCGTTTTTGGCAGGAGTTTTGTTCTAAAAAATAACTTGCAATAGACAAAATCCACATAGTAGTAATATTTGAATGTATATAATATTGTAAAAAACAAAGACTGTAAAACCTCTCACGACACACTTCATTCACTATTCTCAGACAGGCCAACATTTCTCACTTTTCTCTCTTGTTTAAACGCTGAATGTTCAAACCTGCACAGAAACATAACTCCAACACTGTAGAATGAAAAAGATCTGATTGTAAATGGAGATTTTTGTTTTAATTGGGAAACTGAACACACAACATGGAGGAGATCGATTGACAATGGTCAGGCAGCTTTGTTAATGTGATGTCATTTCCGGGTGTGCGTTTACCAGTGCTTGGCCATTGCTTTTGCTGCTCCTGTTATTCAATTGCTTGATTTGCTAACATTTAACATAGTATTATCTGGTTTAGTATTCAAAAATAGCATCTTTATCATTCTAGTGAGTAAACTACTGTGTTAACCGTTTGCTCTCTAAGCAGCCTGCAACATAGTTACTTCCCCGTTTCTAAACACTGCAAGTCTTAGCTTAGCGTTTAGCATGGCCTCTCCCTCTTCTGCCTTCGCCCCTCTGTCCTGCTCCATGTGCCATATGTTCAGCGAAGATCCTGCCTCCTTTAGTGAGGATAGTGGTAGATGTGGTAAGTGTAGCCTTATTTTAGATTTGGAGGCCAGGCTAGAACAGTTGGAAGCGCGGGTCCGCACAGTGGATGCTAAACCTGATGCTAAACCTGCTAGCCAGGTTGTTACTCGCAGTGTGGCCGCGCAGCCAGGGCTAAGATAGCTAGGACCCCAGCCTCTTTCAGACAGCAGCCAAAGAGGACAAGATGGGTTTGTTTTGGTGGGAAGAAAGCATAGTGCTAAACAGAGAAAGTTGGCGCTCCTGAAGCGCTCGTTATGTAATAGGTTCTTCCTCCTCAGCAACACACCCGCTGAACCATCAACTCTGGTCATTGGCTCCTCAGACATGTGAAGCTCACAGTGGCTACAGTCAGGTGTTATCCAGGGGCCAGAGTTGGTGACATTGAAGGAAACCTAAGGATGTTAGCCCGGAGTAAGGCCAGGTTCCGTCGAGTCGTGATTCATGCAGACGGTAACCAACGGAGACAATCAGAGGTCCTTAAACTGAACGTAGAATCGGTGTGTAAACCCGTCAGGTCGATGTCAGACACTGTCGTTTTCTCTGGAACCTAATCTGTGATGAAATGTACAGCCACTTTTCATCATTTAACTGCTGGTTAGCTAGATGGTGCCGAATCCAGGATATTTGTGTTTAACTGAGTTTTCTGACTTTCTATCAACGATTGTTTTAGATTCTGATAAAATAATAACGGTAGGGGTTTTTAATATGCATGCTGATAGCTCTAGTGACTGACTAAGAAACCCATTTGTAGCTTTATTAAATAATGTTGGTTTCAAACAAAACGTAAATGAACCCACTCACAAGCACACACTAGACTTTGTCTTAACTCTTGGTATAGAGATTAGCCAGCTGAGTATCCTTCCTCTTAACCCCACACATTCATCTGTTACACTATTCAAACATGTACTTGTAGAGTTAGAGAAGCTAATTCTTCTTTAACAGTTCTGGCACATCACCTGTCCGTCCTGGAAGAGGATCCCTCCTGAATGTTGGCATCCCTGAGGTTTCTTACTTTTTTCCCCTCAAAATAGGGTTTTTCTTCACCAAGAAGGAGGGTCTAAGGGCAGGGATGCCAGTTTAGCTTAGTCTATTTAGTTTAGCAACCAGCTTTTGTTATGCCCAAAGGTATAACAACATATTGATCGTCCTTCTGAGAAGAAGATATACTTGTGTTGACATTAGAATTTGAACCAAATCCGAATTTTTGGGAAAAGTAAAGTGAGAGTGGGTATATGAGCGGCTAGTTGACCATAATTTAGCGCAATTTTAGCCAAAAAGCTAGCACTTCTGGAAGAACATACCAGTCCCCCTTAACAGTCTACTTTTGTAGGTTAAAAGGAATTTAAAGCTACCCAGCAGGTCCATTACATATTCAACCATTAATTATACAGAAATTTAAAAACTCGGACGTCAGCCTTCACGATCACTGCCACCACTGCCTCAGTCCCCACTACTCTGTGTCGTTATGTGCCATCAGCAGAAGGAGGTTCACTCATTACTTCTGCTGCCTGTCGCTGCAAATGCTGGGTCAATGCTGCTGATGTGGCAAAGACCAAACCTGCAAGGAATGAAAGGATGAATAATTCTAGAAAGGACTGGGACTGCAAGGAAAAAAGGAGGAAGGAACGATTTATATGGAAAAAAGGGGTTTTGGAAGGAAAGAGGGATAAAGGATGAGCAGATGAGACAGGGATGAGACGGCGACACTCAGTCTAAACCTGCAGGAAATCAGATTTGCAGTGATCTGAAGACACAGCAAGACCCCAACAGAGGCGATCCTCTGCTGGCTAATCAGGCCTCAGCCTCCCCTCCAAGGGATTAGAGACCCCAAAAAGACCAATCCCCCACATCACCATAAACATTGCTAACTGAGAAGGAAGTCTTAGATCAAGGCTTTTTCAGAAGAGCCAGATGGTGTTTGAAAAATCCTCCTGAATTTCATATCAGGGAAGATAGGTTCATCCTCTTCACAGCTTTAAAAAGCCAAAACTGTCACCAATAAAGTCAAGTAGTACATTATTAAACACACTGCAGTCTTTTAAGGTAGAACTGAATTTCACAAAAAAAGGAAAACGCTAGAAAATAACATATTTTTAAACATAAGTTTATGTTTTAAACAAAATATTAAATCAGATTTTTCACCATTACTTCTTTTGTATTCTTTTACAATAAATGAATCTTGTTTTTTAAACATTGTTTCCAATAGTTTCCCTTAATTATCTAAATCAATAAATCCAAATACCCCATAAATATATAATAAAAATAATATGTTTAGGATGTTTGTTTCCTTTGTGCTTAGACCACAAGACAAAACATAAATGATATGTACAAAGCACCAAAAAAATATATCCGCTAATCTGATACCGCAGGCTGTATTAATAGACAAACATTTTGGACAAAAGTAGAGAAATCTTCAAGTTTAAAACAAAGGAATAGTTAACAACAGCTTTTTGTATCATATTCACTTTAATAGTTCAGAAAAACAACGGTTCAATTTCAGGGTTTTATTTCAAGTAGCTCTCAACACGTTACAGAGACAAAAGTCTAACAAAAAGCACAAATTCTCCTGGAAAACACAAACAGCATTCTCATGAAGAATTTTTGCAGAAGGTCGCATTCTTCTGGTGTCTTCAATAACATTTTAGGTTGCACAAATTCTCTCACATTTCTCCCTTTTTCTGACATCTGAACCAAAAAGACATGGCCTTAAAGGGATTATGAGTATTTGAAATGTTCTTTACACCCACTTAATGAAAATTGTATTTTGGGATTTTTCAACCTATTCCTGTGTCATTTTTCTGATGACGAAGGACATTTATTTAAAAAATGTGGGCTCAAAAATTGCATTTTTTAGTATTTCTTTATTCAAATCATTGTGAATCAGGAGCAGACAAAAAAAAGACTGTATTTGTGACGTAGAAAACACGTTGGATGGACCACAAGCTCCCTACTCCACTACATGTAGAAGATTAGATCCATGTACGTCTTGGTTTTTTCTCACCTGAGCTGGCATCCGGCTCAAATTGTACATCTGGATAGCTCCATTTTTGTTGCACCAGAACTACAGGTTAGATGCCCAACCGCTAAGTTAGGTATTTGAGAGGCTATAAGACTCCTGGAGAGTGTGTAAACAGAAAGATCTCAGCAACTGAGAGGGGAAGGGGAGGCAGGGTTGCTCCATATGAACGACCCCATCCACAACTTAGAGGAGAATTTCTAACTTACTACTGCCACTCTGTAGAAACCACAGCTCTTCTTTAAGAAAAAGAAAAATCGTATTTTTTGTCTTCAAACAATATTTTCAAGATAGTTTTTCCATTAGCAAAATAATCTTATTTTGAGAGTACTTTTCTCGACGACTGGAATTTTTTTCCTAAAATACGAATTCTTGATCAAACCTTTTTGTCTTAAACCATTCTGCCAATTTTTGACATTTTTCTGATGAGGCTGTTTTTTGTATATGTGCTAGAAAATAACAGGTTTTAGCTAAAAATGCCACAATCATGAAAAAAACCACAGGGAACATTTTCAAAATAGATGAAAAGATGATTGGAGTGGCTGTTTAGGATAAGACTCGTTGAAAAGGTTTAAAACTGCACAAAAGCGACAACAGAAATCTGCAAAAGACATCTAAGCAATGCAATTCTAAACTTATAGTCATGCTTTACAACCCAGTGAAAGACAGCATTCAATGTGATGCTGCCAACATGAAGTGTAACCCATCCAATCTGTGGCTAATACAAAGAGACAGCACCTTCTCACTAAACACAATGATAAGTGGCTGTTTGCACATGTAACTGCTAACAGGAAATATAATCTACAGTATTAGTCTCAGGAGAAGAAGCAGGCCATTATGAAATCAGATAAAGAACTCTCCTTTGTTTTTACAACAACAAGAAAATAGCAAAGATCAATGTTTTATTAAACAGCCTGGCAGACGAGAAGAGAAAAACAGATACTAAAGAGTGGGAATCACAGCTTTGGCATAGTACTTGATCTTTTCTTGCAGTTTTACAAAAAATTGGGTTTTTAGCTTGTTGTCCTCAAGGATTTTGAGAAAGGGACACAGAAAAGCCTCCCACCTGTGTGTGCTGTCTACTGGCTCACTGATTTGGGCCGTGTTCAGACAAGTTAACCTGGGAGTTTTTCCATCTCGGCACCAGAACAGCCCACCATCTGGCAGATTAGCTGTTAAAACTCACTGAAGTGAAGTTAAGCGGTGCTGGCAGTCTCACCGCTGTCACACTGAAGAGAGGCGAGGACAAAGACGGAAAAGTTTTTAATTTGCTACCAAAACTTTGATTTGTCACAGATTCTTTGAGCTGGTGGAATAAAGGATAGAGCAGAACACATCCACATTGAAAATTAAATTAAAAACGAAATGATAAGTGGCTTTAATAAAGGAAGAAAATTACATTTTTGACTGGTCATTCTAGCTTAAAAAATCCACAAAATTCGGATTAGAAAAGTGTGACAGATGTTGCTACGAAAGTCCAAATATTCTCCAAATTCCATTGAAGGACAGGTGAGAATCCATCATGTTTGTGAAAGCAAATCCAAAGAAATAAATGCAGCAAAGTGAGAAAAGAGAAGCAGGACATGGTTTTTGTTTATTCCCGTTTTGGGCCAATGACTGTATAGAAGAACTGGACTGAGTGACCCCGCCCCCCTGGTGTTCCAAACAGGAAGTACCTGTTGGCTTTAAGAAGCCAAAATCCCATAGACTTCTATAACGAAATAAACAGCTGTTAGTGATTCTATCGGTCAGAATAACCATTCTTGCTCTGATACCTTTATTGACATGTAGCTAATTAAAATTTTGCTTAACATTTTTTCGTCATTCAAGTTATAAATTGACCAATCCGATGCTTTAATAAAAGTAGGTAGAGCCTGCTCACCCCTACGTCAAACATCCAAAACATTTTAATGACTGATTTTGTGTAGCTCACTTTCAAGTGGTAGGTAGGGGTTGTGGACAAGCTCGCTTCTGACTGGTGAGAGTGGTTGCTATAGGAATGTCAACTCAGACCAACTCGGAACAATCACTGCTCGTTAACGACATCTGGCTCCAACATGTTGGCATCGATATCTTAATTCAGTTTATTTTGTCGGAGCTGGGCGTAAATTATTTCCTAAGGGTCACATGACAGTTACTGCGGTCAACTGGTATCAAAGGGAGGACACGAAAGCAAATGTCCCCAAAGATGGCTGACGTTGCTGATGCTTTTGGTAGCTTCTTTCACAATGCTGTGAGGAGCAGTGTCAGACGAGTATGAAGCTAAGAAAAGTGACTTCATTTGTCTTATTCTGGCATGTGTATTAGGTTTGGTGTGGATGAGTTGTTGGAGAAAGAAAGCATGTTTAAACATTTGTTGTACTGTTAACTGAGATACCAGCTTGTATTATTCATTCTCCATGCCTCATTTTTTGTTGAACCACTCCAATACATCCTTAGTTACTCAGATCTTTGTCTTTGAGAATGAGGTTTCTTGATTTTTTTGTAGCGCTGCAACAAACTGGCGACCTGCTCAGGGTGTAACCTGCCTTTGCCCCTCCATCTCCCATTGTCTTAAGGCACAACTTTCAGAATGGGTATTTTAAACATTGTTTTTTTGCCCCACTATTTATTTGGCTGTTTGTGACTGTGACACTGTTTCATTCATTTTGTTCAAGTTTTTTTTTTTTTTTTCTGGCTCTCTCCTCACTGGTTTTGCTATTCCTATTCAGTTAAAAAGTGAATTCATCGTTAATGTTATATACTGGTTAAAATTTCTAAATATTTCTGTAAATCTGGAAAAACTAAGAGGACATACAGCTAATAGTAAACTAATACACATCAAAAGCTTGTATGCATTACGTCACAAAAACAAATGCAGAACAAAACCAAAAACATGCAAAAAGAAGGGTGCAGAAAAACATGGTTCTTTATGTTCCTTTATGACTGTAGTAATGTTTATCATCATGTCAAAAATGTGTCAACATGTGTGGGAAGCTTTCAAGTGGCGTCTCTAAGACACAGCAACTATTGATTTGTGCTTCTTGCACTCCTTACTTGAAGAAATTAAATATTTTTAACAAACACCTGAATGACTAAATGCTAAATCCAGTCAACTTTGGTTCTTTAATTCTCATTCGGTCATTCTCACTCTCATCCTTACTGCAAACAAATGTTTCTGTTCAGTTTCTGCAAGACCTTCAACTCTTGGGGGTAATTGTACAAGGGAAACAAAATAAAATGAAATTATTTTTTTTCTGTTCAAGGTCGCAGGTCAAATGTTCTATTTAGCGGCATGTGTGTACTTTGGAGCATAAAAACACAATAACACCCATTTTCAATGAATTCTACGACTGGAGAGAAAGGCTTCTGTTCTACCCACAACTTTCCATCAAAATCCAGCTTTTGCTTATCTAAGGTTTCTAAAACTGAAGGTTATTTTAAAATTTGAAGTCATGACATTTGATACAAACTGCAGCATTTTTACCTTTCAAATGGTACGCTGTTGCAAAAACTGCAAATCAGCTTAATTTTGATTCTGCTTTTAGACACGTAACAGTTTTATTTAAACATGAAAAATTAATAAAAGACAAAAGAAATGGCCAAAACTCTTACCATCTTACTTCAACTAACTTGTTTGAATAGATACTTCAAGATCTGCAAAAGCAGACAAGCAGTTGCAAAATGTTACAGCTTTTCTGTGACATTCCCCTGTTATGGAAGGACAGACAAATGGACAACTTAACAAAAGAAAAGAAGAAAAGAAACAAAACTCAAAAGGGTAAAATCCTGATACAAACCATTTCTTTCCTTATGGGGATTTTTTGTGTGTGTTTATTTGTAAAATATATACCTTAACGGATATTGACAGTGTACAAAAGGATAAAAAGTGAAAAAAAAGGTAATGTAATAAGCTTTCATCAACAAAATGAAATTATCCTGAAATCCAAGTATTTTAAATTAAAAATTGTATGCAACAGAAGATTCTTGGTATATAATACAAAAAAAGTAGGATTCATCAAAACAGGATGTTGATGTACAAGACATTTTGTTTTTCCCACACATTGGACTTCTTGTGGCGCATACAACTCCAAGTACATTTCTAGATATTGGTGATCCTGAAAGATTCAGCACTAAAAGTCAACACTTTAGACCTTCAATGCCCATTCAGCAGAAATACAGAATAAAACCAAAAATGTGTGTGATTTGTTGATTTTAGGCAATTAAAAAAAAAGATTCTGTATGTTTGAGTTCACAAATACATTAATAAATAAAATACATTTAAATCAGATTACTTTATTTTCTAACAGGTTCATGACTCTCATCTTTGGTGTTTTAGATGCCAAAAATAGCCGTCTAAATGTTAAATTGATTTAATCCAAACACTTGATTCTGATTATAACAAATTCCTGTGCAACCATGAATCTAATCAAACCTCATTTCACATTTTACCTTACAGATTAATGTGAAGTAAAGCAGTTTATTTGGTCATGCAGAGTTTCCAGTTGGTGTTTAAAAGCCCGTCAGGATCCGGTTCTGAGCCTCAGCTAACCCGTTCTGATGTTAATGAACAGGAAAACAACGGCACTGATCAACCTTACAGCCATTACTCCTGCTCAATAATGATCATTTGACTAAAGGGCCATTATGTTAATGATCCATCTCCAAAGGGAAGTCGAAGCTAAAGATCGATGGGATGAAAAGGAGGAGGAGTGGAGAGCCAGCAAACGAGAAAATCAAATGGAAAAAGAAAAGCCAGCAGGGAGAATGTAGAAGCTTCTCAATGAGGAAAACAATTCATTATGTTTGAGGTGCATTTTTTAGACCCTCAATTTTTGTTGAAAACAAATTATTAGTTCGTAGTTTTTGTTGATTCTTTTACCACATTTGTGAAGTAACCTGCAGTTCTGCCTTCGCTTGTTTTATTTTACTGTATTTCTGTTAGTTTTACAATAATTCATCACATCTGGAAATATGAATGTATGAAAATGATGCAGTCAAAGGAAAAACATAAAAAAATACTTTTGCTTTCAGTCTCACGACAGATCTGCACTTTCTTTAAATAAAAGTCGACTTTAATGAACGTGCCACCGGCCGGCAAACAGCCGGGGATTTACAACGTGCTACATCAAAGCACAGACACACTTTATTGTTCGTTCTCGACTATGACAAAAGGGTTTGGCACCACACTCACATCACAACCATCCACAGCTTAAATCTGCTACTGTAAAACTAGCAGCTGATTCACATCTTTAAAGTCATTATTTGTTGTGTTGGTCTTGCGTTCGTTGTATAAGTATATCTAAGAAAATAAGAATATAATGACAAATATCAATATCTTGGGTCATACTATTAAAAAACGTTAGTAAGGCTTGTAAAAAGCAAAACGTAGCTTTTTTTATTGACAAAGATATTTTAACAGCATTGTAATTGTCTTTAGAAATACATTTACAGGCATGCAGGTATTTCATTTTTACTAAATGGTGTGCAGATGATGTCCAACTACCTGTAGGACATTCATTGCGTCTCACCTATTCCTCCTAAGTGTTTGCTATGACCCGACACTTGCACCATGCCCGTGAAAAAATATGCATGAATATTTTTGCTCAACGGGCTGTCAGAGTGGCGTACAACTTTTATATTTTGTGAGTGTACACGTACAGACAGCCCGTATCCACCCATAAGGGCATTTATATCCTAAATGTGGAGCATAAATAAAGCAAGAGCTCTTCTGTGCATCTTGAAAAACACTGCTGCCACCACAGCCTGTTATGAAGGTAATCATGTTTTTTTTTTTTTGCTTTTTTTGGAGTTTGCTTAGCGAAAAAAAACACTTAAAATGTTAGTCTCCCTTCATGAGGACTTTGTTTTGGCCTCACAAATAAATAGAAATCAATGCACTTCATCAACAAAGAGATGAAACGGCTTTTAGTTTTTCTGAACTCCAACCATCAGGCGGTCTTACTTTTGCATTTTCACTTCAGATAAACACATCAGAGACACAATTAACAGTGATGGAGCTGGAGAGGAAGACTGCTGGTGAGAAGATCAAAACTTAGAACAGAGACTGATCACAAACAAGTCGGAAACAGAAGAAAATCTGAAATGGAAAGAGAGGAGATGATCACATGTAGGGGATCCAGGCGCAGCATGAATGCAGAATGTTGCTTCTGAGGCATCTCTTTATTCTTTTAAAGATTTTCTGGTTTTGTCATGTCAGTCATTAAACAGATAATATGCGAGTGTGCACAGAAAGAAAACTACAGTTTGTGATCACTGAAGGCAAATGTTTCTATGTCTACATAAAACGATGTATAAACGACATAATGTAGATGTTTAAAACTTTCAAAAAATATATAAAATCACATTATGTATTTAAGTTTTATTAAACTACAAAAGGAAGTTTTAGGACACAAAAACTAAACTAAGTATTTAAGAATTCCTTTTCTGGTAAGAAAGAACAGAGCAGAATTAACAGAAAAGCTGACAGTGATGTGATAGTGACACATGTATACGTGGCATTCCTTTTAATTCACAGAAGTGCCAACCATTTGAAACTTGATCATGGAGAATACATTAATAATTGCAGTTTGTGTGCAAATGGAATTCTATGACACCAAATCTTTCTTTCATATATCGGAATAGAGCTGTGAAAGAAAAAAAAAAAAAAAAACAGGAGCAAGGTTTGCGAGATTTCCTCTGCTTTGACATTTTGCCCCAAACCTTTTCCAAGTGTGAGTGGCAAACATACTAAACATGTTTAGAGTGTTCTTAAAAATACATCACATGCTCAGTGTGAACAGAATAAAGCGTTAAAGGATTAAAGGTGGACACACGCCAATTTTTATATTTAAAACATACCTTTCCTTATTTTTATTTATTTATTTATTTTACAGTCACACCTTAAAAGTCTGATTTGTCGTTTATGCTTTGACATTTACGTCCGTTAAAGAGGAAAATCTATATCACATTTTAATGCTTCCAACATGAAATCTAATGTACAAACTGAAGGAAAAGAAAAATGTGAAAAGAAATATAAATAAACCAGACACCCACTTCAGCTTCATACTGGCAGGACTGTCAAAATATTGTCTGACATTAAACCTCTTTGTGTCTTGAAAAAGGTTGGAGACCGCTGGTCTAGGGTCTGGGGCTGAGAACCTCTAAAACTTTTACTTCTTCTAAATCCCTTTTTGGATATTCATTGTATTTTCCCTTCGTTCCATTTAAAGTATATGTCCAAAATAAAATAAAAGAATCATCATCAGAATGGAAATTCTTTTTTTCCAGTTGCTACATCACAACGATTAAAGTTATGGGATGTCATTAAATTGTATGTATTCTACATGGCCCACATTTTCTTGTTGCAGATGAAGACATTTTGTGTATCTCTTCCTAGAAATGATCCTGAGGGACTTTTTTAGCCTACAGAAACTTTTCTAAAAAAAAAAGAACAGGATGAAAACGGTGAACACTGACAAATATACATGTACACATCTTTGCTAGCAAGGTGTAGCTGCTGCCTTCATGCAGCTGTGAGGAGCGCGAAATGTTCTGGTGCCTATGTGGCAACTGAGGCGTGACAGAAGCGTCTTCATGCTGTCTTTGCTGTAAACATCAGGGTGGATTTTCATGTATTGTTACTCGGCCACCCTGAGTTTACAAGAAAAAAGAAGCAGAACTTTATATTTTTTAACAGGGCAGCACATAAGCAGAAAAAGGACTTTATATTTTCACGTACTGAGGCTTTCAATGGAAAACAACTCAGCAGATCAGGAGTAGGTTGGAAGTTCAATATACACCAAAGCAAACCTTCAACCGGATTCACATTTACAGGTAAAAACAAGTCAGCCAAGAGAAAAAACTCCCAATTAAAGTCAGTTTGTCACTTTTGATCCATTTTAAATTACTTCCTATTATCAGTAAAGTGTTTATGCCGGAAATAAATAAAGATGAAGGAGGTTAAAGTAAAAAAAATATAAGACAGAAAAGGCTGTATAAATTATTGATCGGAGGCCTGGCGCTGATTCTCAATGAATAATACAATAATACAGTGTCACAGTATTAACCCCGTGGCTGGCTCCCTCACAGCTCGCTGGCCCAGGTTACACATGAAAGTCTGGTAACTGCTGCCTGTTAACAGAACAACAAACGAGGTTTTCAGACTGGAAGAATCATTTGGTCCGGTCCGGGTCCACTTAATTTGGTCCAGATCGAGTCCTGAACCTTGCGTTTGGTCTGTATTCAGACTGCAGTCAGGCGGACATTTCTGTTTCAAACCAAAGTTTGTAAACAAAACCATGTGACTAAAAAGCTCTTCAGTTACTGGCCAGAAATTATAAGGGCGGGGCAAAGCAACAAGAGATGAAAATCCTACACTTTACAGTCCTTGTCGGGATAGTGCACTTATTCTTTTGGGTTTTTTTTTCAATTTTGACCAATTTTGAACATTTGCAACAACGACAGGTACAGCACGTTTTACTGCTACTTTGGTATGGCGGAGGCATGCTGCAAGGCGGTTACTAAGAGATGACGGCTAAGAAAGCACGCTGGAGTGTTTATGACAGATAGATTACCAGGAAAAATGCATGTGAAGCAATGTGTAACACGTTAAAATTAGTTTTAATGAGCCCTCATTCAACCAACCACATTCCAATGTGTTGCTGTGTCCCCATCGTTGCTCCGCTGCATCCTGTAATGCTTGGCTATAGTGGATGTTTTGGTAGAGTTGTTCTATTACCAGCACGGAGCCTAATCAGACTGAGGAAACTCAGAGAGCAAACCAGAACTCAGTCCTTTTCAAAAATTGGTTTAGAGAGTGGATCCTGGTCCCGGACCAGGGTCCGCTTGGGTTTATTCAGACTGAAAATTTGTTCCGGGGGAAAACGGTCCAGTCTGAATACACCCAAAATGAATCAACGGGGTGAGGACAGGATATGTCCAGGGGGGGAAAACTCCAACTCCCATGACCACAAACTTGGTAAAGAGAATGTAAAACAAATATTTGTTTATTGCTATACACATATTTTCAGCTCATCATCAAGCTTTGCAGAAGTCTGATAATTATGGTCATTGAATGCAGGTGTGTTTGAAGAAGGGAAATGTATTTCAGATAACTTCAACTCAAATGTTATTTAATGATGATTGGAAAGATTAAAAAAAGATTAAAAAAGCTGCTGAGAGCAGAGTCGCAGCCAACACTGCAATCAGAGCAGCTTAATGACAGCACAATGACTTGGCACAAACGCAGAGAGAAAAACACCAACGGTCACATGATCAAAACCACTTGGCAACCACCTGGCAACAGTAACCAGCAAGAATCACCCGGTAACCAGAGGAAACAAGAGAGGAGGTACTGAAAAAGTGGAAAAAGTGAAAGGAGGAGGATGAGAAAAAAGTAAGCAAAGGGATGGAATAGGGGAAACGAATAGAAGCTGTGGCAGAAAACTGAAAATGTAAAAGTAAGTATCAGGAATTGGTAAGTGATAGAGGAATGTGAGATGTCACTCTTCAACTGGATTTTTTTTATTAAGGATTTTTTAATCATTTTTAAGCATAATATTTTTTTCTTAAAAAGACCCACTCCAATCATCAGTTATCATCAGTCATCATTACAAAGCATTCCCACTGGTCTTCTCATTACGATTATGCTGATTTTAGCCAAAATCTAAAAACCCTGTCTTTTTCTGAGACATAGTTTCTGCAGAGCGGCTGCAGTTTGATTAGAAATTTGTGTCTTTCCCTCCCAGATGCTGAGAGGTCTCTGTTTACACTTACTGGCTTAAAGGCCCTCACAACCCCAACCTAACATTACCAGTGCACCAAAAATAGCAAAATTATCTGCGCCATCGATCCGTCTGGTTTTTGTTTTTCTGAGGTTCCAGCTCAGATGAGGAAAACCAAGACATACGTGGATCCATTTGTCTACTATGATTCCAAATGCAGCAGTGCAGGGAGCATAAGGTCCACCCAGTCCATTTCTACACCACAAATACAATCTTTTTCTGACTGCATTTTTTCACCTGCTCCTGATTCACAATGATTTCAATAATGAAATACTCAGAAATGAAATTTTAAACTTAATTTTCTTATACATGTCATCCATCATCACAAAAAAATGCTAAAAAATGTTAAAAACACCATTTTCATCAGAGCGGGTCTTTACCAACTGCTGAGTAAAATAAAAAAAAAATAGAAAAACACTGAATAACCAGCTGGTAACATAAAAAAAGAAATGTATATATAGAATTTCCACATCTTTTTTATTTTCTTTGGTGGTGTTTTTTGCAGCAGAGTGAGAAACATTATCACTTCTGTGACTACAAGCTGAAAGAAGTCTAAAATTCAGAAACAAAAGAAAAGAACGAAAAAAAAAAAAAAAAAAGAGTTTGAACTCCATCAACCTTCCTCTTTGGGTCGGTGAAGGTTCAGACTCCAGTTCCTCTTCAAGCTTCACAAAGCTGAGGTTCTGAACTCTGAACTGGATGAAAAACAACAAAACGTGTGTGTGGATGTGTGCGCGTGCTTCTGTTTGTCTGTGTCCGAGAAAGCTCTGAGATAAGTGGACGTTCTGGAATGTTGTCCCTCGTTTGTCTTCAGACTTGATAAACTTTGTCCAGTTTCCCAGCATTCCTCTGTGATGAACGCCATCCCTTCACACACAAACAGGAGGCCCCTGAACTCAACCCTCTCCTTAAACACTTCCATCCACATCACACAGGCCTCAACCTCCATGTTTGGTGATACTTTGAGTTGGAAAACCGTTTTCCCATTACAAACGGATTCCTCAAACATTTTGAAGTAGTTGGGTTTGCAGCACAGATCGCTTTAGTTTACTACTTTTACTGGTTTAGTTTAAGAATGTTCCTCTAGAATATTGTCAGACAGAGGTGATATTTGTCAAGTGGTCATGATTTTTTCCCAACCTGCATGAAAGAAAGGCTCAACTCCCTGTTGTTATTAAATGATGGATGATTTGTTTCATCTCCAACCTCTTCATTTTTAAACTGACCTCTAAATTATATTTAAAAGATTTCCCTAACTTGTTTATTTAGATTTTTGATTTTCAGAGATAAGCATCAGAAATACTCAAATAAGCTCATTTTGCACCAATTCAATCAAAAGCATCACCATTTAATACCACTTCTGTTCTCTTTGAACTTCTACAATACGATATCAATGACACCTGACTGACAGAAGACATCTAAACAAGTTTCTGGCTGAGTCATTTTAACATTAGGTAACATCGATTAAGTGGAATTCTGCAGACACAGGTAAATAAAAACATGCTAAGTTCAATGAATCCATTTCTAAAGTGTTGGTCTAAAACCACGTCCAGCTGAGAGGAAAAGAAAGAAGAATGTTACAATCGCCGGAAGTCAGATGTTATAAGAAATGGACGTTGGTAGCAAAAAAGGCCTCTTTGAAAACCAAAACCCAGAAACAGTTTGAGGCTGATGGGTTCCCAAAATAGACTTTTGACTTTACCCATCTAAGCTTAGTCTTTGTTTTGTCTTTTAGTTACTTTAGTCAGTTGGCAGTGCAGCATTTGTTTCTATTGTTGCACTAACAGCTTTTCCACATTTCCTTGAGCGTTCATTTGAAGCCACTTGGGATATTTTGGCTGTTCCAGAAAAAGAAAAAGAAAAATCTTTCAAAGAAGAAAATGTATTGAAAAATAAAAGGAAGCCAATTACTATGTTGTGCAAACATGACACGTTTTTATTTGTGTAGGAAAAAAAACTGTTTAAAATAAATTCCATCATTTCTCTTCTTCATGTGAGTTTGCCAACCAGAACAGATTGAGTTTGTCAATTAAACTACACTTTTTTTGTAAATCAATGTTTGTTTTTTTCCTTTCAAATTAGAAAAATGTTTTTTTCAATCTGTACTTATGATTGTAAAAATTAAAATTGACTGGTTAAAGCTTAGTCACCTCTGTACGGTGAATACAGGCTGTCTGCAGGTAAAAACCTGTCCAGGGCACGCAGGTGTCCCGCCCAATTTCAAGATTGTTCATGCACGTATATTTCTCCTGGCATGCTCTGGGCAACAGGTCATAGTGAACAACTATACAACTTGTATGGGTAAGCAAAGCCTCGTTTCCACTGGGTGGTATGGTACAATACAGTCCAGCATTTTGAGTATTTCCATTATAAGCCAAGCCGTAGGATTTTTGGCCCCAGCGGTTTGTAAGTTAATAGAAAAATGGTAACGGTACGATTAAGGTGGAGCTACTGTCTTCACATGATGAAACCCGTTGATTGGCAGAAGGTCATTACGACTAAAGGAAGCACCAACTAATTTGAATTAATCGATAAAATCAATGTATCGCCCAGCCCTACCACATGAACAATGGTACGCTCCATTTTACAACGTCCTTTGAGGTGACACATGAGCCTCAAAGGAAAGACACGCCTGCCTTTCCCTTAAAATGTTCAAGTATGTCTGACAACAGTGTAAAAAGTGTGTAGCGAAGGGTTTTACAACCTTAAAACATCTCCTATTCCTTTTTGCAGATTTCACCTATCACAGGTTATCAATGGAATATAAAAGTTAAAATAAAATGTTACATTCTGGTAGCATTTAACTATATCACTCTCCCTATTTCTGTTTAAATTGACTTATCCTTCTAAATATTCTCTTGTAAGAAACATAATTCTTGAACATTTTACCAGAGGAGAATCGTATTGCAGTTTTATTAGGACAATTGTGGTAAGATAGTCCACTTTGAAATGTCAGGTCAGTCTCACTCAGAGTCACCCCCAAACATCCTTGGGCTCCAGGTTAAGCCTCCTGCTTTTGTACCTGATTCCAACTGACTAATAATCGCCCGGCACGCCTTTTCTGAAGCCCAGATGAAAGGAAATTCCCCCAGAGGCAGAATCCTTTACAGCTCCTGATTGAATTTTACCTTGAATGAAGCAACTGCCAATCATTGCCAACCCACTAAACACATGAAGAAGACATGGGAGATGATGCTTTGCTGTCGGAACGTTCACTTGACCTTGAAGCTTCGAGGGATAAATTTAGGGAATTAAGCAGGAAGGGCTGGAAATCTGCCTGGAAACCTCTTAAGCTGGACAGACGGGAGGTTTAATGTTGAAGCATAGTTGGTATGAACCATGCATGATGAAATAAATCACTTGACTTCTAATGACTTTATGGCCAGAGGAGAAAATACATCGACAGAGGGAGGGATTGATGGACGGTGATGTTGTTTTCCTGGAAGATCGCTGGAAAACAAAAACAAAAAAAAGAGGGGCGAAGAAGCGGAGAGGGGAAATTGGAAGGGAGGGGGGGCAAAGAGGAAGCCTGAAGGTCCACTTAAGCTAATTAATGGATCATCGTGCACATACAGCGAGCGTGCACGTTGTGTTTTAAGGGGGCTTAAGTCTTCATCCATTAGACAAATGAGAGAGCAGGAGGGAGGCTTCAAGTGGAAGACTAATGGGCAGCAAAAACACACCGACACACACACACGCCTGCAAAGAGTAATCAGTTTTCTGGACTAATCAGGATTTTTTAATGAACATGCAATCTCTCACTCTGAGGCAACGAAACACACTGATTGAATTAGAGTAAAGCTCAATCTGTAGCCAAAGGGAGACGCAGTGGTGGTGTGGAAAGAAAAGGGATGATTTGGATGAAGAAGCGATGAAAAATTGCATGAATGGATTTACATGTGATTTGTTTGTTGTTTTGGTGCTAGATAAAAGCAAGCCAAAAGCCCAAAAAGTCACAACTTGGAGTTCATTTCCTCTTTTCTGAACAATCTACGGAATGAACATGCTTCTAAAAAAGGTTCAATTCGGTCACTGAAAGTCTAAAATGTAATAAAAAAAATCCTAAAATATGATGATTTGTTTTGTTTTTCTGTAATGTGATCACAATTGAATTCATTTTAACCCAAGCTGGAAATTTGAGCACGTTACTTTCATATTAACTCCTTTGATTCACACATTTGCATCTCGAGTTGAAGTGCACGACTTGAAGATGATCCCAGCGCTACAGGTGGTCTATGAGCTTCTGTGTTATGTTTAGGAATGATAATCAGATTCATTCCGCAAGATTAGAGATTGCTTCAAAATGTTCACTCCCGCCTACATCCCAAGACACTTGAAGCTTTAGTCACAACTGTCCTTACGGGTGGATTAGCGGTTTTTGCGGGCTAAAAATGGTCAATCTTGTTCAAGGCATGCAGATGGCCCACAGAAAATATCACGGTCGTAGACCGCTCGATGATCCTATAGCCAAAATGTCTGTGCACATGGTTTTTTCCTGTGGGCATGATGCGGGATACAGGTCATGGCAAACACTTATACAACAGGCTACAATTTCAGAAAGAGGCTCACAGTAGCACTAAAGTGCATTTTTAAATCACTTCTGAATCTCAGAGCCAATGGCAGGACAGATGATTCATCGTTGAGACAACAGAAGGCCTTTAGAGAGAAGTTTAAAAGGCCGATATCATGCAGCATCAACCTTCAGCTATTAAGTGTTTTGTAATGTTAGTTACTCATGAAATATTACCTGAAAGGGGTTTCTGCTCCATTCACACACCTCTGAGCACACGTCTAAAACATTCCTCCTTGAGCAACAGCCCCTCCCAATCCGTTAAAACGAGTGGGTCCTCACATTGTTACATCACAAAGTGGGAAACAGCCCCTTCCAAGAAGAGTCTGATTTAACAACGATGCCCCCACACAAACACACACTTTCTCCCCAAAGCTAGCAGTGATCAGCAAAGCGCCTTCATTTTATTTGCACAATATGCACATTTTCGTGGGCAGAATGCAGACACTCTGCCGAGGCCAGCTAAGCTGATGCCATGAAATAGATGTCACCCATAAGAAGCAAAAGGCAGAGCCTCAGAGATCGAGGAGTCTTACTTCCAGGTCGTAAAAAAACACCTGAAAAATAATTGATATTTCATAAATAATTTGTTCTTTAGTTTGCCAACGATAATATATCATCACATATATGAATCTAGTTTACTCTAAAAGCCTTAAGAATAGCATGATATACTAAAATATTTTGATCAAATGCAAAAAAACATGACGTGGGTGTTTCTTCTGCACGAGTAAATCTTTAAAATCTAATCTGGTTTCATGCTTCTTAGCACGACTCCTGTTCAGCAAGACGACACAACGGTTTATTAGCATAAAAACACCACAACAATTGTGAAATTGTTCCTTACCAGGTGGTTATAAAAAGTCATGGATGGGTCATGACCGGTCATATTCACTAGATATACTTTTACTTTGGTAACTTTTTGTAAAACTTATACTTTTTCTGAAGTGTATAATTGACTTTCCTCTGCTATGTTGCCTAACATTTTTTTTACTGTCATAAAATATATTTTCTTGAGTTGACAATTGTTACATTTATTCAAAACTTCTGTAAAAATCATAACTATTTTATGTTTTTAATCTTCCTGATTGCTCAGTGTGTGCGAACACAGAAGGCTTGAAAAACCTGTCTTGATAGGACTTTAACTTATAATATCTTCTTTTTTTGTTCCTGCTCCCACACGCCCACATCTAATTCTCAGTGTCTGGAGTTTGTCCTTTGCTCCACTTTTTTTGGTAAAGAAACACTAGCTTGTTGAAATTTGGGCCACTGAAAAGAAAAAAAAAAATAATACCTGCCTAAAGTGGGTCACCTCGGAGACCAAATGACACACAGGAGGTCTACGGTTTCCTGAAAATTCAATCTGCTTTCTTTCAATTTCCACTTTGTCAGACAGAGGAGCAGCAAATGTGTGATGGACTGTTTTATTTTTAAGCTGCTAAAGAAACCAGGTCAAAAAATGAGATGGGATAACTTAAGGTAAGGAGAGAAAAAAAGGGATACCTGGGACAAAACAAAGACAGGAAAACGCTGAAGGCACTTGGAGAGAAACATGTTCAAATCCCCAGAAGCTCTGAATATGAAGCATTTTGCATAAAACTTAACCAAGTTTCTAATCTATTTTTTTTGTGTGTGTGTAAATATCAGGGTATTTGGCTTGTGTTTTTTGCAAGTAAAAAGAGATTAAATTATGTCAAAAACAAGACAGAATTTGAATAAACCACCTCATGTCCAAAGAGTCTCTGGTTCCACAGCACATGCTATTACATTGTACAACAGATCGTATGTGTTGAAGGGGATAAGAATCTAGTCTGTGAGAATAGATTTATCAACAACTGTAAATGTATTCACGATCTTGCAGACTATGCAAGGAGACCTGTTAGTGCTGTTCAAGTGATAAGTGTGCACTCCTTGCACACAACTTACTGTTGGAATTTAGGAAGTAAGATATCCAGAGTGTAGTTTAACTTAATTATCCGGTTTACACCCTGTGCGTACGGTCAGTCAGGAGGCAGTATCTGCCTGTCATCTGTAAGACCGGCCTCTGACCACCCAAAAACCTGCAGCACCATAACAGGTTAATATACACGGGTGGATGCGATTAAGGCTTTATGGATAATGTTGAAGACCAAGAAGAACCAGTAATGCTGCATTCACACCGGCTTCGGCAACGCACGTTCAAGCAACCACTTCCCCTGAAAAGTCCATGGAAATGTGCGAACATGCTCTTTTCACCCTGGATGGGTGCATGTGACTAAGGCTTTACCGGTCGACTACTGTGGAAGATCAAAAACAGCTAATAAGGAGGCATTGCTTGCACCTCACTAACGACTAGAACACCATACGATAACCTCAAGGGAACTGCAGGAAACGCCTGCATTCTCCTTAAGATGCTGCTGCTTCTCTAACCGACAGCAAACCCAAAAGCCCACATGGATCACAGGTGCATACTTTTGGTTTTGTTTTTCAGCCCATGTACTCACTAACTCATGTTTCTAAGAAATGTGGAAGAATTTATGGCACATAAGGAAAATGCTACTGAAAGCTTGACATCATTCAAAAAAACTCCTCCCTGAACATTTTTCAAACTCTGTTCTTACTTTTACTGCTCCTAAAACCCTACATTCATCTTTTCTGCTGACTTTCTGCATCAGCATCACTCCATTACCAAAGTCGTTCTGATCTTTAAGCTTCACTTCATCCCCCATTCTGTCAAGAACCAAAGACGGCTTCACAGAAGGGAAGGCCGTGTTTCAGTATGGAAAGGTTTTTAGATGCAGAGAATGTGTGAAAGGGATTTGACACATAGCGCACGGAAAACACAGTTTGTGGTAAAGTTGTTCTAAGGATTAAAACACAGAGACAAATAGTAGTTTGACCTGGCAAGCTGGGCATTTATTAAAGACATGAGCTCAACATTTCAGCCTGCTAGGAGAAAGCGCTTGGAGTTCGTCTTCAGCTGCATCCCCTGAGTCTCTGGTGTCAAAGTTCAAGGTACCAGTTTCAACTGGTGCAGCTCATTATTTTCACAGCAACTTCATCTCTGCAGCCTGAACTCTGGGAGCTAAAGACCTCTTTTTGTCAGGTTACTCTGGGAAAGCGAATACCTTCACATGTTTATTGGAACATACTTACAGACTGACGATGGGGGGAGCTTTTTATCCCCAACACACGTGTAAACACACAAACACACAATCAGAGGTGTGGGGAAGGGTCCGGGGGGGTATTACAGCATTTTCCAACAGAGTGGATGAAGAAAGGAGGGAAACGGACAAGGGGGGTCAGGTCGAATCTCATCGGATTTAATCCGAAAGCAGACGTGTGGCCCCAACCTAACCCAGCCAACTGCTCAAGGACACACAAGCACACACACAGAGGCACACACAAGGAGATAAACCCTTTCAGCCATATAAAGTCCCAAAAAGGAGGCCATGTCCGCATTTAATGCTTTTATTGTTTTAGCGAGATTTGACACATAAGTTCAAACCTTGTTCCACTAAAACACTCAAAAATAAATCTTTATCAAATGTGGCTTAATATAAATTAGAGGAATCATCGTCACAGTTTGGCTAAATAAAGCACAGTGCAATCAATAAAGTTTCAAAATATTTCATTTAGAAAATAGACTGTTTACTAAAATATCATAGATACATTAAAAGAAATTAATCAAAACATATATAAGAAAAGCAAGTAAAGACATCCATGAAATATTTGCACGTTTTCTTTTCCACATAAAGGAAGTTTTCTCCACGGTCGACATACCAAACAATTGTGCAAAAAGCATTTCAACTTTAACTTCTTTCTCCTTTGTACCCTTCCTACAATCATCATTTAAAAAAAGAGCAATAAAGGCATCTTAAAATAACTTGTGTTAATATTTATTTAATAATAAAAAACACATATTTTTTTGTAGTTTTTCTCCATTGTTCCTGAAAGTCTGTATACTAGGTAGAAACAAAGGAAACTTTGAGTGCAAAAAAACCTCAGTCTTATAATTTTTTGGAAAATACTTATGTATATATATATATTACATTAACTGAAATATTTAACTTGTATCTTCACAGTTGGCTATAAAATGTTAAAACCGAGTAAACATCACCAACTGAAAATGCAAATGATCTTACTTGGCGGTTCCTTTTTTTCTTTGCCAAAGGTGTTTGCACACTTAGACAATTCCTGTTGCTTAAACATGTGAGATGTTTTTGTTTTTTTTGGCAAATGGGAATGCTTTGCCTCATTCTTGCGAACAATGCTCAGTTGTTTTGGCATAGTAAGTCTATTTCAACAACATTCAAGTCTTAAAACGTTCCCTCCGCTAATCTGGATTCCGAAACCATTTTGTTTGCGTTTACAAGGTGTAGAGTTCAGCTTTTCACTAGTTTTAAGGGTTTTCTAGAGCCGCAGTGACAAACCTTTATTGTGTGTGTGGTGTGCTTTAACTCTGCAGAGGGGTCACCCCCAGCCTCTACATGGGCAGGGATCAGATAATCCCTCTTGGCCTCAATCCCTAACTGAGGAGAAGCACAGAAGAAGGAGGACAGAGACCAGCACCCCAACAAAAATGTGGGGCAAAGCAATTTTGCTTTAGGAGTTTGAAAAAAGAAATATTCTACAGCAAATTTCGTTTTTTTTTTTTTTTTTGGAGACAGCAAACACACACAAAATTAAAAAAAAAAAAAAAAAAAAAAAAAGAGTAAAACTGTCATCAGAGGTGAGCTTTACAGAATGTAAAAGGTTTACAACGTACGTGTAGAAGAATTATTATTTAGTTTACATGAAAAGTAGCTAACATAATTTCATGTTTAATTTTTTCACACTATTCTTTAAACTACTGTTATTTTTTTGCAATAATGTTATTTCAACAAAGTCTGACAGAAAAAAAGTAGCTTTGCATTGTAATGCAAAACTTTACGTTAGTAAAGTGAGGCATAACTTGGTTCATTAACTGTTGCATTACGTTACATATCAACACAAATAAACTTTTTATCCACATCAGAATTAGCCAATTTGCATTAACTGTGTAAGCACTTCACTGCTGTCAAATTGTGCATATCAGCGTAAAGCTGCTTTTCCCGCTTCCAAACCTGTTTATTTAAGTATAAAAGTATTTTACTTTACATTACTTTATCTCATTCTTATCTCTACTTTTCTCATTAAAATGTAGCTCTACACTAAAGTGAAAGCAAATTTGTTTGGGGAAAAAAAAAAATACACAACCTCTTTACTATTGTTTATCATTTTTGTAGGACTACAAAAGAGCGTACTTGAGAAAATTACAGATCTGGATACAAATCTCCAAAATCTGCATGTACATTGTTTGATATGATATTCTTTCTTTAGCGTGAGAGAAGTTTCTGTACTTCTGAGAAGTAACTCAGACATAAAATGATAAATATTGTTAAAGCATTTTGAAATGAGGTTTTTGTCTTTCATTGGTATAAAGTAACACTTATAAAAGTTTGCATTCCAAAACAAACCAAATCGGTTACTCTTTTATACAGAATTATTTTTTTCCTGGATTCTCTGAATGAGTTTCTTTCTGATAGAAAAAAAAACAAAAACAAAACAGTTTGTCAGACAAAGTATTGCTTAGAATCATTTCAGTGCAAAGCTGATTAAGTGAGACAACAAACACAAGAAGCCAACAGAGTCTTGCTGCAGTCAGATATCAAAGTCTGACAAACTCAAGTAAAAATAGACAGCAGGTCGCTGTTATGACTGCTCCAGTCAAAGCTGATGTTCACTTTGTGAGTACAAAGAGCTTTGTCGTCCTGTACTTTCTGACACATGCATACATAAATGCATTCAGGTTTCCTAGTGCTTCAGAAGTTCTGGAGATCCTTCTTTTGAATAAAAGAAGTTTACACATAAAGTGTAAATCTAAACTGTTTCTTGGTCCAAGCAAATGCTGTATTAATAGGGAGGCTTTTATTTTGAAAGGATAAGTCCAGCTTTTTAGCTGAGGAAGCTGGTGAAGATAAAGCTGTTGTCACTGGAACAATCATCTATGCCTTCATTTCTGCAGTTCCAGCTGAAGCACAAACCTTTTTTAGATTTTCTGTAATTTATTTTATTTTTGAAAACTTTAAATCATCTGAAATGCTTCTTTAGTCCACTCCAGACTAGTGTTTATTCCATCAGCACTGAAATCCAGAAAGATGCCCAGAGGCAAACATTGTTTTTTGTGTTTAAGTGCATCATAAACAAGGAAATTAGTTATGTTTGTCGTAAAGCTTGTGTTTTTAATCCTTTGACACGTTTAATGTCTGAAGGATTCTAGACATAAATGTGAGCAAAAGCTTATTAAAAAAAAAAAAAAAAAAACAAGATAAGTGAATCTACAGGCATTTTTTAGACAATAAAATACACATTTTTATAAATTATTATGAAAGTCTGGGTTTCTTTTTTAGATTTCAGATGACACGTGCATTTGCACGAAGACTTTGGTTAACCCTTTCACCATCGACAAATACATCCGGGTGCTTGTGTTAACCATCTGTTTAAATTAGTTAACTGATGGTCTGGTTGGCAACTTCCCAAGTAATATTTGGAAAAACTGAATTGTTATTCATTTTGGGAAGCAATTAAAGACAGAAACGCTCAAAAATATATATATATGTATTGGTTTAACATAGTCAATTATGGAATAAGGCTGTGGTTAATCCCTCCATCCATGAAACACACCGTTCTGTATTTACCGTGACATTTTGTTTGTGTTTCCTAGTGTTGCACAAATGAAAAAATAATCAATTTTTATCAAAATATTCAACTTCACACTTACGTTTCTACATTTCCTGTCATTTAAACGCCTGAAATGTGTTTGCCACTCGCTCTGGTATGTTTGGGTTTCCTATACATAGCTTTTTGAAACTTCTCGCTTCCCTCCAGAATGTTTCAGATCTTTGTGCTCTTTAAAGATTTTTAACCTTCGCTTTTCTCGTGGGATTTTTTTGATTGCAAAACCCAGAAGGAAGCTGGCAGAACTTCTATTCAACACAAACACAAAATCCTCCAATCACAGCTCATTACAGTAACTTCATTGTGTTTGATTCCTACAAAGACATAACAGAACTCATCATGAACGAGTCTATGGAAATCGTCCATCAGAAATCTGTTTGTCTTGCACTGAAGCCCAACACGGATACCATAAATATTCCGTTTTACATATTTCTGGAAGCAGAGATCGACTTCTCATCACCATTGTTTGCTGTCGTCTTCGCTCATCTGGCACAGTTTTTGTTATAAATAATACATTTGCAGTGAATAAACTTAGGCTAAATCTGAATTCCCCTTTTACCCCTACAGATTACTCCTTTCCCTCCAACTGTAGGGTCATTTGAAGCTTTGGTGTTGTCCGAAATTGTTTGCCACAGAGGTGAAACGCATTTCTTCACGTATGTGTGCTCTATGGAACAGTAGTATTGCTTTTTTCTTTTTTTAGCATGACTTTTAAAGTTAAAACACGATTTTCTTTACACTATTTTTCCATATTTATCCATTTGGAGGGATAATTGGGTTAGGGGTAGGGAAAAGCCTTAGGGGTAGGAGGAGGAATTCAGATTTGGCCTTAGACTCCTCAAGCTTTACTCAACAAACTGTCAAAGCAAACAGTTAAAGGGGCTAAATACCTTTCCTGTTTCAGTAGCTGTCATCTTTTCAGTAGCACCTACACATCTTCAGCCTACTTTCAACAACGAATATTTGCATTTGCACTGTAATTCCAATATGATTCAACAACTTAGTTCTCACTAGGCTGCATTGACATTCAGGCCAGACGTCACAGGAAAATGAAAGCACCACAATAATTTTAATTCAGTTCTCCAAAGGCTTCATCCTCAACAGATCTGATTCCTGCGAAACATCCATCAACAAAGAACAGTATCGGCTGCATGAAGTTGTTTTGGATTGCTTTTTGGCTAAAACTCCCAAACACCTGCACGTTAGGTAAGCACATTATCAAAGTAAACCACACGGAAGCTCGTGTGGACAGACATGCCCAGAGTCTAAAACTTTATAACTTTAGCACCTGTTTTATGACTCCATTCAGTCCAGAATTAACTACTTATACTTTTTGAGTCATTTGGTTTGAAACCAGAACCACAAAGAGGCTTTGACAAGGAACTCAGTGTTGCTGCTGAAAGTGCAAAGACTCCAATCTTTTCACTCTGTTGAAAGCACCGCATGTGACACACTTGCATCCAAACACTGCTCCTAAAGGCAGACGATGAGAAATGACTTAACCTAACAAAGTGAAAGAGAACATCGCCATGGATTCATGAAATCTACAGCATAAAAACGGATTCATTTTTTTGGCAAAATAAAGCTAGATATTTTATAACCTTAATGCTTGGCCAGATAACAAGACGCTTTTCTTCTTACTTTGTGGATAAACCTGTTCGAAACAAAAGGACCAGACAGTCGGAGTTCAACCCAGTGAAAAGACAAACCCAAAAACAGACAAAAAGTCTGCAAGGAAAAAATGTCAGTCTTTCCAATCAAATAAAATATTTTTAGCTAAGGAAAACAATGGTGAAAAACCATGTACGTGCTGAGAGTGCAATTTACTTATAATGTGTGTATTACATTCTGCTATAACTGCATAAAATACAATAAGTAGTTTGAATTTGGTACATTTAGAAAAGAGTAGAATCTTATTAGTCTTTGGACTTAAGGTAAAAAAGTCAACACTATAAAAAACATAAGACGTTCAGAAGATTTCACACTGAATTAAAATGAAACAAAAACACAAGTTATAATCTTAAAAAACTAAAAATTCAAAAAGGTGTCCATATAAAGAACGACTTTATACTTCATTAATTTTGTACATATATGACCTCCATCGTGCCACAAGAACATGTAAAAAAAATGTCAGCCGAGAGGGTCTTTAAAAGAGCTTGAAGAGTGTTAACTTCTACACCAACGAACATCTCATTCGTGGACTTTTTAATGAAATCCTGAGGGCATCATTATATGCCACCTGCAGCCTCTGCCTGCTAGATGCCCTGTAATTAGTTCATGGGTGAGCAATAAACAGAGCAGGAAGATTTAAATCAAAAATCTGGATCCTATCAGAACATGAATAAAACTTAGCATGCAAGCCTAAGCATAAAGTACAGCACTGTCTGTAAATAGCATCATAATCAGTCATGTATAGAATAATTTCAACTGTAAAATATTTGCTTTGGTTACAAAAAAAGAAGAAAAAATTACAAAAAAAGAAAAAAAAAACTAAATTGAATTACATTTGCAAAGATGGTTGTTTTGAATGCACATATAAGTAAAATAAAATTAAATATTGTAGTTCTGTCAATTTCAACCAATTGTTTTTCTATATGTATGTATGTATGTATTCTTTTTAAATTACTTTATGCTAATTAACTGCAAAGTTTCAACTTGTTTTTGCTCTTATTATAAAACTAACAAACATCTGTCTTGCATCTTGGTTTGAAATAAAGAAAGTACCAAAGCAAAATGAACCAACATTAGACAAACATTTCTCACAAGTTCTTGGAAAAATGCAAAAAAAATTCACTTTTTTTTTTAGAGAAATTTAAATTGAGAAACAGGAGTAATTATAAATATAAAAAACATTCCTACCTAAAGTTGAGGACAGTCCAGCAGCTCCAGGGCACACCGCAGAGCGAGGAGATGGAAAGCCCAAATCCAAGAAGATCCAGGATCCAGGATCCCAAAGTCCAGAATGCAAAAGTAAGTCAATCGCAGTCTCTCAAATCTTTATAAATCTGACGGGGAAGAGAAAAGAAGAAATGGAGTCAAAGGTAAAATCAGAGCTTTTTTCTTTGCACAGCTCTATCATGAAGAACGTCTCCTCAATGAACGGAGACAAAACAACCAGCTCAGAGTGAAACCAGGTTTCTTTGAGAGCCTGGATCTTTGTTATACAAGGTATTTGCATGTTTGCAAAGCATAATTGAGAGCTCCAAACCACATTATTTCGCCTTATTCAAACAGTGTTTGCATCAAATGCATGTAGTTATAACTACGTCCTATTCAGAATTAAAATAAAAACAGAAAGTATTAAACCTAATGTTTAAGCCAGATGTCAGCTCAGAGGAGGTAAAACAAAGACGTACATGGATCTAATCGTCTGCAAGTGGATACAGAACGCAGAATGGAGCAGAGCAGGGAGCTTGTAGTAACAGATTTTTCTCTGCCAAAAATAAGCTCTTTTTCAAACTGCATTTTTCATCTGCTCCTGGTTTACAATGCTTCGAATAAAAAAATAAAAGTTCAATTCTAATCTCTTTTTTTTTTATATATGTCCTCCATCATTAGAAAAATCCCACAAGAACATGTCAAAAACAGCCTTTCCATCAGAGTGTGTCTTTAACAGACTATCAAGAAGAATGCAAACCTTGTGAGTGTCCCATAATGGATGAATACCTGCAGACAAACACCTGCAGCTAGAAATCACAAATCTTTTAGCTGCTGTTGAATCAAAGCCTCAACCTGCCAGCAGAGTGTGTATTTTTGGCTTCACCACCAGAGCTTCGGCTCTACTGGTTTGTTTTTGTTTTAAACTTGATTTTGTCTACTAAGTGCGTTTTGTTTCTCTTATTAAAGGTTGTGTTTATCGATGATCTTTTTCCAGTTTGCGGCTCGCAGACGGCGGCAGCATAAATAAAAAGAGAACGCTCAGAAGAGGATGTGCTGCTGATGCCCCATTAACTTCAGCAAACTACTGTATGTGCTTCATCAACTCATTTGAAATTTTTCATCGAAATCACAGCTGACATGCACAGCCTCTACACACCATTACCCACCAACCCCCAGTGCACAGCTCCGACGTGCGAACGCACAGAGAGAACAGGCTGGATTCATTAACAGCCTGCAGCCGAGGCCCCAAATTCGCTTTATGTTTTCATGCTGAAATTCACACGGCAGCCGAGTTGAGACCAAAATCAATTTGTCTACATTAAAATCTGGCAGAGACGTGACACACAATCAAACATACACAGCTTCCTACAGACTCTCCAATTGGTTCTAGCTGTCTGTGCTTTCAGCCAATATGAGGAAAAATGCCTCTCAGTGGGACCAATTCTGGGCTGAAAACAGGGATTATCTGCCGCAGGAGCAGAAAAGAGGTTGACAATTACATTGGACAAAACATAAGAAACATCTACAGAGACTGCTGTACAGTCCAAGAACTGCCAAAGGTACCAAAAATCAGAATATGTATGCTGTACTTATGAGAATGATTAATAAAGTTATGGTTTTAGTATTTAAAGTGTTGGAGTTTTTCAAACATTTTTACAAGCCGAACTGTTTCTGTCTAACTCGAAACTGAGAATTATGATGAAAACTAGCATCAATATAGTAAAAAAAAAAGTTTATCAGGAAAATCACAGAAATCCTTTAATATATAAACCTTTTATAAAAGTTACAGTGAGATGTTTTTAACCCTTAAACTGCTGTTTGACCAAATAGTTTAGAGCATTTATTTGTGTGGTTTTCTCATCCAAAGCTTTTGGAAACAAACAACAAAAAATACTCTTTTCTCCTTTTTTTTTTTTGCTAGAGTTGTTAAAGTGTTTTAACAGTCTTCCTGTTTTCTCTCTATTGTAAAATTATTGCTTACTGCATTTATTACAGGAAGAAAAAAAAATACTCAAATGTTATGGGATATTCTTAACTTATAAAGAGCCAAATGACCCGATTCATTCTGTCCAGCTAAATGAAGACACCGTAAGAAACCAGTAATTAAACATCTTAATAGGTTACCAACAATGTGCAAAACTCATTCATTGTAACGGCCTTCTGGTTGTAGTATTTGTTCTCTGTTCTGTTTGTTTTCTTGTTCACAGACTCGGCCACCTGAAGGGTGGAACAGCTGGGGTGGATCAGCCAATCGAGAGGCTGTCACCAGGCAGCTGATGGGTGGGAAGAGCTGACATGTGTAAGTGAGAGGAGAGTGCACGCCAATGTTGAAGGGCCACAGTTCTCTAGACATTTACCTTTTTATAAACTATTTTTATACTTATTTTTGCATCTTGGAGTGCAGCTTGTACAATCACTGGGTGCTGTATGGGTGTGTATCAGTATTTACTACTCATACACTAGTTATATATGTATATGGTTTTGGCGGCTAGCTTTCAGCAGGATAGACGATTTAAACCAAAAGCTACTTTAGAACCTGAGAAAAATAAAAAATAAAACAGATCTAGTCAGAGTTTTTGATGCGAGTTGCTCATTTAGTGACTTCCACACTGGGAAATCTCAGTCAAATTCCTGCTTTGTGCAAACACTGCGGTTGAATCAGATTTGATTGTGATTTGATTGCCAGCGTGCAGCAGGGGCAATCACACCCTTGCAAAAAACTCCCACAGCTCCTCGCTCAGAGAGCACCATGTTTGACCTGGATAAAACTTTGGGGACAAAAACACATTCTGCTCCAGAGAGAAACACCCTGCCAGCTGCAAATTAAACTCCAAACAGGACAAATTAAACTGTCCAACATAATCAAAGCATGGGTGGAAAGAATCAGAAGGCTGCAACTCCAACCGCTTGTCTGATTATACATGGAAGTCCAGAAAACACAATATGAAAAAATGTTTCACCCTATTAAATTGCTACGTTAAAGTGTCAGTTATTTAAAATTGGCATTGCATAAATAAAATTTGAACTCAATGAATACATGTTTAAATATTTGTGGCATTAAATTACCTTTTAAAAATATAAAATGTTCCTTAAAAAGCACATTGAAATATTTAATGACATATTAATTGATTTTATTGCCAGTGTGGGCTGGAAGAGACAAATATAATATTTAATTTGATATAATACATGTGTCAGTAATTATTTAAAATTGGCCTTAAATAAATAAAATAAAATAAATCAATAAATACATCTTTAAACATATGTGGCATTAAAATATCCATTAAAAAGTACATTTAATTATTCTACATCTAAATACAATCATGAAATTATTCATTATATCATTAAAAAAATATAAGTTTCTTTATTTAAAATGGAATTCTAAGGAAATATTGACACATTGAATTATACTTAATAATTTAATGCTAATTTTAAATGACTGATGACAAATATATTTTATAATTTGATAATAATTGATTGACTAAACACGAGCAAATCTCAATTGAAAACCAAACCGGATCTTATGCCATTAAACCCAATTGTGGAGAAAGTGAGCTGTTGCATCCCGCCTGCCATTTTGTTTATATAGTAAACTTAGGAAGGATTTCTTATTTATTGTTTTGTTACATTATAACAAGCTTAGTATAAGCCAACTGAAAATTATTTATCATTACTACTTGTTTTTTCATTAGCTAAATTAAAAACCTGTATTTTAACCTTTTTGACGTTGTTTTAAAATAACAGAAATGACTCAAAAATCGAAGTTTGAACTGAATCAAGTGGAAAGTGAATCATTACATCTTTAATAAATACTTCAAGCTGCCATGAGATTATTTAAGAATGAGTGTAAACAGTTAGTGCAACATTTTCTGCAATTTTCGACATCTTTTGCGAAATGCGCAGCTGCAAATGTAGTGACGATACATTTTTCCATTTTTTGTGCAGACCTAATCTAAGTGGGAGAACTTGCACAATTGGTGACTGTCTAAATACTTTTTTACCATACTGGATCTCCTTAAAAGTTGGAACTTGCTACTTTAAACACAACTAAACATTGCCACAGTTTTCACAGCGAGGTGGAGCAATATGGATAGAATTAATGCCAAACTTTGGCGGCAGATGGGATTTTCTCCAGAGCATAAAAATGTGTAGGAATTCAGAACAGCTACAGCCGGCCCTGCTTCATGCTCAAACACTCTACGGGTTAATAAATGTAAATCTGGTGCCACTGTCTACAGGAAAACTGTCAGATCTGTCACCTCAAGCAGATTTACATTGCAGGCATTACACCCTCTGTGAGTTACGCGCTGTGTACATGCCCACAGTGAGCTCCATATGCCACAGCTTTAACTCTGACCGCTCACCTTCTGCCTGCATCCCGTCCTCGTCCCTCTGCTGCACAATGACATTTAGAGACGCTTGTTTTGAATGTTTAGAATGGAAAGATGACACGGCTGGATAGAAATCTACACCAGGAGCCACGTGGGAGAATTCAGATTTACTCAGAATCCAAGAAAGGAAGAAAACTTCATATTTGCATTTCTGCATTCCAACAGCCTGCAGGACCCAAACAGGCCACTTCAATGATGAGTCTATTTAAGAATTGATTAGAAGTGAAACACGGAGGAAGCTTCTCGTTTCCACAGAATAATTACGGATCACTCTGGAAAGTTTGAAAGAGTTGCTGAGTAAACATCTGTGCATTTTGATCCGCCAGCAGAGCTAAAAATGAAATCTTGGGCAAACGTTCAAGAGGGATGCCTGTGAGCCTCACCGAGAGTGAACACAGAGTCAGGAGAGAACGGAAATCTAAAAAGTTGGAACAGTTAAAGAAAAACAAAAAAAACACTGAAATGAAAAAAAAAGAGAGGAAAAAAAAAGCATTTTTAAAGCCATTAGTCTAATTGTAAGGGACGCAGGCTCTACCCCCCCTCACTGCCCCCTTTTGACCTGCCTTCATTGACTGAGTGGCGACTACATGCCCCACACTCTCCCCTTCTGCCCCTGATTTTCTGGTCAGAGCTGCACATGACATATTAATTAAACTTCTACTTTTAGAAAAATTCAAGGTGGTTGCCTCTTACCAAAGTCAACCAAATTTCCGTTGTATTTGTTGACACAACCTGGTGGCATTTGGGTGACATTTTTGAAGATCGCTCAAAAGAACACAAGTTTCCTTTTCCAGTTTATGCAAAAAAGGGAAAATTGACAAATTTTACCCTTTTCCACAAAAATGGTTGCCAAGCTGTAGATCCTGTGTCCATTCTATGATCATTTCAAACCTTGAATTGGATATCTCTGACACATGTGTTTTGGTTTCATTAGTGGATTCTAAAACTTTTTTTTCGAGCCCCATGAGAGATTTTGCCACAAATGATTTTTTTGGCCGTTTCGGACATTGTGATCTCCTCTTTTTATCATTATATATTTTTTGGGGGGTGGAGGGGTTCCCCCACTATTCTTATAATGCATTTATTCGAGTACTCTGTGTGTATTTTCCTTGCAGTCAAGGATTGTCACAGGTCATAATAAAGCAAACAAGGCAATACAGTAGGAGAGCACGCCCGTGAAGACAGAGCTGTAACTCATGCTACAAAAAACGTGCATTTCTGAACTACAAGAGTCTAAACCAACACACTCATGCATTTATTCTTGGAGACATTGCAGAGATCTGGAAAGACTCTCACAACACAAAACCTGCAGGTAAGAAGCCGCGTTCTCATGCGGGTTTGTTTGCAGTGAAATACCTCATTAACTCCGAACAAACGCTTTTCTGTTTCCTAAAGTACAAACAGTCAAATCTGTGCCTCCTATTAGCGCACGTAGAAGATTAGCAATAAATGGGCTAATCCAGGCATTGTGCAGAAAAGGAGTGTGCATTCAAGTAGAGTTTGAGACCTCGTGAGGACATTTTTTGGCAGGCTCTCACTTTGGGATATACCTTTTAAAGGGATTACTGGTGGGTTTTAGGGCATGAGGTTTTAGGGCCAGCATTTGATTAGAGTTGAGCTTTTTTTTCTGTCTGTCAGCCAATTTATGAAACAGTAGTCAAGAGAAAGGGAGAAGAAACAAGCCCCTGCTTGTTATGCAGTCATGACAAGGATAAAGGCCAATCTTCACATAATCCTCGGGCTATCTTGCGTTATTATTCCAAATGGCACCTCAAATTGTTAAGACAATTTGAATATTTCTTTAGAAGGCCTTCTGATCTTACCTGTATTTACAAAATCCATCCATCCATCCATCCATCTTCTTCCGCTTATCCGGGACCGGGTCGCGGGGGCAGCAGTCTAAGCAGAGATGCCCAGACTTCCCGCTCCCCGGCCACTTCTTCCAGCTCCTCTGGGGGGACCCCGAGTCGTTCCCAGGCCAGCCGAGAGACGTAGTCTCTCCAGCGTGTCCTGGGTCTTCCCCGGGGCCTCTTCCCAGTGGGACATGCCTGGAACACCTCCCTAGGGAGGCGTCCAGGGGGCATCCGAACCAGATGCATTTAGATGCAGATGTATTTACAAAATCAAAGAGTTTATTGTAAAGTCTGAATAGCACACAGACGGAAGCAGCAGATGACTAAAACGGCCGGACAAATGACAGAGGAAGTATCATGAGCACATGCTGCAAACCCCACAGTGCAAGTGCGAAATGCACTGCAGTCGTCCTGCACATGTTTGGCAGCGGGGAGACTGGTAGCTTGGAGGTCAGCCAACACACATGCAAACACATGCACACTAAAAAGGTCAGCCTAATGGGTTTCATGCCTTGAATGGGATTTCTCAGAGACTCTGACATTCCTAAACACCGAAAGCTGAGCAAAGTAAACATGTTCAAACAAATGCAGGTGGCCAATTGCTGACAAAACCCAGATATGAGGCAACACAGGCAACCTGCACAGTTCCGGGCTCCTGCTTTAAAAAAAGAAATCAACATTTTTAACTCAAGCGCTTCAGCTCAAATCATGAGCAGGATGAACTTCAGAGGATGGCTTAGCACTCAACTAAAAGTGCTACATAAAGTCTTGGCAGAGGTGTATTCGTGGGCTGACTTTGGATGCAATCGAGTAGAAGTAGATTAATTAGAATGGCTGCTGTGATCAGTTCTTCTGATCAGAAGGAAGGATAAACTGCTGACAAAGCAGGAAAAAAAAAAACAAAGAGGGGATCATTTCGCTTTGAAATTCAAACACTGATGAGGTGAGATTTTCAGGAAGAGTCGAAGGATGCATCTTGACTGTGACATTACTGAAAAATAATAATACAACTCTGTCCTGTACATCTGCTTAGGGAGCAAATATAGGGTCATAAACCGTAGAAATACTACAATTTGTATATTTGCAAAACAACAACAATTTAAGAAAAACCCTCAGTTGACTTTTAGCAGCCGTGATAAAAAGTAATAAACCAACAAATAATAAATCTTTCTTAATTTTGCTCAATTTTTGTTTGACACTTATAAACATACTGGTATGCTGTAGGGATTCAACAATTCACTTTCCCCACAGTTCGGTTCAATGGTGTAACATATGCTCCAGCTTTCAATCCAGATAATCGGATGAGACATCCCTAGCAGACAGAAGCAGCCGCATCTTAAAGGAAGCAGAGGTGTGTCTTGTAGCTCCCTTAAGGTTCATGTATTCACCTCAAGAGACATAATGAAAATGAAAATTATGATAGCAAGATTATGTTTTAAGTGTATCATAAAGTATCTTTCAGGATAACTCACGTTGCACACTTATGTTGTTTACACTGGACAGGCAGGTTGGGGCTTCATTTTCTTTTGCTGATGTTTACTAGTGCACCACCTATAATTAGAAGCTGCTCAGTACGAATTGTCGAAGCGAAGTAAACCTGGTAAATCTTGCTCCAGACCTTTTCCTTCTAATATTTTAAAGACTTCCTGTCGTGGTTGCAGCCCAGGCATTAACTGCAGTTGTCAATTTCTCCTTCATGATTAATTTACAAACTGTTAGCACTTTAGTTAAACATCATTACCAAATCCAAATTCCTGATCGGTCAAAGTTCAACCTATAGTTACAGTTTAAATTTCAATGCGCATTCAACGGACTCATGTTTTTTTATGTAGAGACCTAAAACGGTTGTAGAAACTTGAATAGCAGCACATAAACGTGAGAGTCTTGAAAGGGGAAACCTGAAACGGCTGTTTACATAAACTTTTTATTAGAAGTGGTCACTTGAACACACGTTGCCAAGGACAGTGTGAATGTATCTCAACTGGCCCTTGCGCAGTGCTTAAGGTTCAGGGGTGTTGAAGTATTGAAAAATACATATCATCTACTTACTACTTCCTTTTGTGTTTTGCATAAGTGTTCGCTACGACCTGTTGCCAGCAGGGAGCCTATATCCACTCGTAAGGGCACTTGGGACAAAGGCATTAGCAGTCTGAACATAAATGGTTGGAAATTAAAAGGGAAAATACTTTCAAAAGTGCAAAAAAAGTCCATTTTATTTCAAATAAGTAGCCTAATAATTTTTTTATGTCTGAAAAACAAAGACAAAACTATTTGAACTTCTTTTTTCTGGGCTTCAATAGAAGATTCGGAATGAAAGAGTGGGTGACAGATTCTTATTGGCTTCTGGGGATGGACGCCATGACCGCTTCATTCGTTACACCCTCAGCATGTGTCTGAATGAATCTCCTCTGCCACACGCAAAGGTCAGACAAATGACACGCGTCAAAGTCACAAGGCGGCTCGCTTCAAAGGAATTCCATCTATCTTCATCTGAGAAGCGTGATTTACCCGAGACCTGAGTGTCCTCTGTGGGGCGAGGATGGAGGCAAGATGGGAGAGAGGGGAGATATCTGGGCAGGGAAGCGGAACGAGTACAAAAACCAGGACAACAAGAAAGAGAAGGAGAAAGTGAGGATAGATGTCTATGTGTGGCGGCGTAGACGCGCTGAACATGAAAATGGAGACAGAGATGATACTCAAAAGAAGAAAGAACACGGCGGGCTGCCAGGCCAGGGGGTGAAAATGGTCAATGCTCATTTTGAACTAGAAATCCCACCATCCTCGGCTCATCAGCAACCTGCTGTGCAGCTTTAACATTTTAAACATACATCTAAAAGCAAACACAAAACAAAATCCTCTTGATTGAGAAGCTTTATTTCCATCTTTGTGGCAACATTTAGTGCTTTAGCGGTCAAACGGAAAAAAAAAACATTACAAAACAATTCCTTTTCTGCTTTAAACTTCACGTGGATAAGCTAACCAAACATAACGCTGAAATATGTTACTGCTACAGAGAGTGATCTTTGAAAATGAGGTCTATAAACAAAATTTTTGAACATATTTTTGCTATATTGTATAAAAGGGATGTTTTGAGGATGGTGGGGGGGTGGCATGGGCAGGAGATAGGCATATAGAACAAATGTATAGACAAAGGAGGAGGATAAGGAATAAAAAACAACAATCTAATTGGCATCAAAAGGTTTATCATTAGGGATCTACGATATCTGGTACCAACAATGAACAATTGTAACTCCATTCTGATGATTCCGTAAAGTAAAAATGTGCTGATGAAATGGGACGATCATAAAAAACTTCACATTGCAAAATCTGTGCTGTGGTTTCCCCTGGCAACCATTCATGATATGTCCGAATTCCGTCCCTCCTCCCAAACTACTAAAAATATAGTAAAGGATTCAAACCACTGGAGGGCAGATCATCTGCGATGTTGGTCTATAGTTGGCCAGAATGCCAGGATCTAAACTGGGCTTTTTCAGAAAACTTTTTTAAAAGACTGTGACACATAACCTGTTTCTAGACATATATTTATAAAAGTTCAAATGGATTCATTGATAAGGGGGAAGGTTTCTTAAAAAGCTTAGTGGGGATTGAGTATAAGAGTAACAAGTTGAGGGTTTGGAGGACGTAATAACTGATGTTATTTCCACTTGATCTACAGCAGTGAAGCAGTCTAATGTTATAGAGGATTCAATGGATGCCTTTCATTTCTACCGCTTCAGCCTACTCTGGGCTGATGGTCGGTATAACTTTGTTCAACTTATGTCTAATATTTGAGATTTTACTATCAAAAAATGTAAGGAAATTTTTAGAGCTGAGAGTAGCAGGACTATGTGGTTCTACAGAGCTGTGACTGCTGGTCAGCCTGGCTTTAGTACTAAAATGAAACCTTTGGTTATTTCCATTCTCTTATATTAAAGTTGAATAGTATTCGGCTTTACGCAGAGATTTTTAGTAGTTTAAGAGGTTATTTTTCCAGTTATTCAGAGACTGCTCTGAGCCGGAGAGGAGCCATTTTCTTTCTAACTTACGGGTTGCTTGTTTAAGGGAACATGTTTCTTCATTAAAGCAGGGTGCTACTCGGTTTTGTCTAATAATTTTAGGTTTCAAAGGGGAGACAGCATCAAGTGTTCTCCTAAAGGCTAGTATGGAATCAATAACAAACGTATTTGTTATGTTACAAAATGATGTGTAGTTTCTACCTATTTTTTTCAACTTCGTCTGCATGCCAGGATGTATTTAGATTTGTTTTTTCATGTCCATTAATATTCAATGCCCCTTTTATAGTATATGAAATGTTATATGTTAAATAGAAAGCACAACTATTGACATTTCACACACATCAAGACCTAGCCGGTGAAGCAGTTTATGTTTATGTTTAGGTGGGAACCTGGACCACTGCCGAAAGCCCACTGCAAACAAATCTATTGTTTTAAGATAAACTTAAACTCAAATTTGCTTAAAAAAAGAGAAAGCATGAACATTCATTGATTACAAACACATATTTGGGCGTCTCTCCCACTTATGTCATTTGAACAGCTGGTTGGTGCGTTCATGCAGCAAAGTGACTTCGCAACCTGAGCCCATTCAACACCTGATTTATGAGATTAAACTGTCAGTCAAGTGTCCTAAATTCACTGTTTAAGCTGTGTTTTAGGGCTGTGCACAGATGTTCGCTTCCATTTTGAGAGGTACTACGCCCAATTTACTTTTATATAGCAGCTGGAAGCTTTTGGACAGATATCACTCCATCAATGGAGGGGAGTGGATCAAAGCACGCTTGAACCAGCCAAAGAAGATAAAGCAGGACAAATTCAAATTTAGTCTCAGCCAGAAGACAGCACAGGTGCTGCTGAAGACAAATAGTCTAGTTTTGGTACAACAAAACGTATGGTTGTGATGCTAAAGAGAGAGTTATTCATGCACCAAAGTCAAAACCTTTCAAGATCAAATTAAAGGACACCACCATCACAATCATCAAGATACAAATTCAGTTTGACCGACATTTCCATCAAAAAACTGCTTTTAGTCATTTTATTATTTTATTTTGTTAGCTTTTCAAAGTAAAGATCCGATTGTTATGATTTGATTACTTAAAAAGGTCATTATCAAACAGAATCTTCCTTGCCACCAATGTCTTGATGATCACTCTGCCATGAGCCATTTCTCATCAGTCTCCAGGACCCTGTCTCCACACTAGTTCCAGTAATCAGTCTTAGCCAGAGCTGATTACCTGGAACAGGTGTACTCAGCAAATCAGAAGTTTGAAGATTTTGTTGGAAAACAAGGATTTGTTTGATTTTTGTCGCCCATTGCTGGTCTTGGCTCTTTCAGGTCTACAACTCTATGTTTATGAAGATGTTCCAGCCCTTTTGGTTATAATCATTGATGCACACAAGACATTTTTTACAAACAATAAATATTAAAATATTCTAAATTCAACAAAACTTTTTTTTTCTAAAATTTGACTGGTTTGGAATGTATTTTGTGAGTTTACAGTTACAACTGCACTATTGCAGTTTATCATTTCTGCTACTTTGTGTTTTTTTTTTTTTTTTTTTTTTTCAGCGCATTGTGTTCTGTGTCCTGATTGGCTCTAGACCTTGTCAAACAAACAATCTCCGTGCTATGTCACTACAAGTCTTTGATAACGAGCAGATATTGGTTTTCTAGCAAAGTTTTGAACTTTAAGAGTTAAAAATGGAGAGAAAAGTGGGAAAATGTTCATGTCTGTTTGAGAACAGTGTATAAAGTGAGTAGAAGTTCTACGGCTTTTAAACATTATGTAATAAACGTAAAAAGTAAAGATGACTTCTTCACAGATTTCGCCGATCTTACAACTTCGCAATAATGACTGAATACCATTAAAAATGAATTCAATCGGAATTTGACCAACAGTTTGTCACTGTATTCAATAAGATTATCTATTAAATATTTGACAAAAACCCAAATCAAATTAAATAGGAGGTTTTACAGCAGCATAAATGGGCAGCACTGTTAACTATAAATCCCTAATAGTTCAACAAACTGTGCCACAAAAAAGTATCCCTCATGGCAAAAGGAGAACAAATGGAAAGCTGAAAGAAATGCTGCCCTGCAGTGAGAACAACTTTTCCAAACATCCTTCAAGGGTTCAGATTCTGCATCCATCGCTCTGCCTCCCCAGGCGTTGATGAGACTTTCAGAGACTCATCTATTATACGCAGCCAAACACAGCTGCAGGGAGTTTAACTCTGCTCCTCCTCACATAACGGGGGGGGGGCACATAATCAGAGAGCCTGCACAGCTTTGCTTTGAGAGGCAGCTTGTCAACATTTTAGGGGTTTCTAGACACATGCATCTGCGAAGCAACACCTGACACAGCACAGAAGAAAATATAATTTGGAAGACGGACTGGCAAAAACCACAGCTATCAATTTCTCCTCAATGATCAATTGACAAACAGTTGGCACTTCTATAAATGAAAACATCAATATGTCACTACCAAATCCCTGATTACTAATGGTTTTTTCTTTAAAGGAGACGCTAAATTACCATAAATCTCCAATTGTGGCCAGTCTCCAATAGCTGCCGGGTCTAACAGGTGATCGTTACTGTTGGACGCCGGTCTCCAATAGTGGTTGGGATCCTTTAAAATCCTCCCCAGGTCAAAAACCGCTCATTCGATTTAGTGTTCGTACTTGGTGCAGTGGCATATGCCAAAGCACATTCTGGTGAGAAATCTGCTCGACATTTTGGGGTGGATCCTAACGTATCTGAGAATGGCACAAGTAGATGGGCGATACTGACATGACGGCTGCAGAAAAGGGAGCAACAAGCAAACAGTTTCTTTGTGGAGGTGCAGAAAAAGCGAGCGACGAATTAGAACTGGTTGGAACATGGATTTTTGAGCAAAGATGGAGAGTTGTACGTGGAAAATGATCGGCAAGAAAATGATGAGGATTTTTGATACAGAGATTGATGATGCTTCACAGAGAAAAGAGTTCACAGCCAGTGCTGATCAGAACAGACTACAATGTTCTCATCATTTCAATAAATGAAAGGTTCATTTGATTTTGTTTTTTGAATTTTGTGACCAAATTTCACCACAAAATGAACCCATTAACCATCACCATTCTGTCTGTGATGGGATACACGCTGGTCTTCAACAGACGCCTGTCCCTAATAACCGCTGGGTCAGCTGCCACATTTTTGGAATAAACGTCACAATATGCACATCCATCTTTGCAAAATGTTTCTTTTTGTGGGAGAAATGCAGACATGCTGCTGAGGCCGGCTCTAGGTTGATGGACAAAATGCAGCGAAGGAGCAAAAGGCAGAGCCTCAAAGATCGAATAGTCTTACTTCCAGCACAAAAAAATTAGAGAAAGTATTAAAATTCAAAATAGTTCTTTCTGCGCTTGTAAAAGCCTTAGACAGAAATTATTTTAAAATAAAAGCTGACCTCAGCATCAAACTGCATCCTCTGAGCAGATCTGGACTTCTGTGAAATTTAAT
Organism: Oryzias celebensis; assembly: GCA_014656515.1. Lineage (NCBI taxonomy): Eukaryota > Metazoa > Chordata > Actinopteri > Beloniformes > Adrianichthyidae > Oryzias > Oryzias celebensis. The sequence goes on along the minus strand of BNCR01000011.1, from coordinate 3,272,873 downwards.
TGACCTCTAAGACTTTAGTCTGTTTCTGTAAACTACACCATTGATTTATTTATGGCAGGAGCATCCTGAAGACGTTTAAGTAAAAAGTTGTAGTTCTGAATCGATATTTTGAGCCCTAGTGCTCATGCCTTAGTTGTGAGGAGAATCTAAGCTCCCACTGTGCTGGAAACACAAGAAAGGCACAACTCCTCCACATTTTGACAGCAGGAAATTGAAAAGTTGTCCTTAAGGACTGAATGCAACTCATTCCGGCCTTTTGGGGTTTCCTGTTTATGTAAACTTCCTAGCTCCATCGTGAGGGCATAAAAACAAAATTCTGGACATAAAATGAATTATTAAACAGGAAAGAAAAATGGAGGAAAAACTCTAGATTGCTAATTTGAATTCTGTTTTCACATTTTACTTGATCTTAAAGATACTCTGGCTAAAGAAGAAAATAATCCTAATCACCAGAGGCATCCCAATCCCAAGACTCCTGCCATCTGCCACTATTACCTTCACATTAATCTGCTGGTCTGTCAGTGGTGTTAAAAACACGGCAGCGATCCTTTAAGGCTCCCAGTTTAATGAGTTTCTAAAGAATATTCATGAGACACGCTCAGAGAGAAAATGGGATTTGTGGATGATTGGCTGCACGTCTGTTACTCAGTAACATCATGAACATCTCGACCTTGCCAGGGACCTTGAATACATTTCCAGCAGGTGATATTTGCAATGCATCTGCCTTAAGAAGCTGCAGGAGGAGTGACATTATAATGTCTGTCCTTTGTCAACACTCCTTCTCTTTTTCCTCATTTTTCTTTCCTCCCTAATTTCCTCTGAGCACTGCCATTTATTTAGAAATTTTTTTTTTTTCTTTCAAAAATCCCTTTTCTGTCTGGAGAAGCTGTGCAGCTCTGCAAGCATCTCTGCAACTGTCACAGGACTTTAAAAGAAACTTGTGATGGACAGCAGCAAAGCCATATGCAAATGAGGGTGTTCCTTACCATCAGCAGGTTTTTCTGGCAAAGACTCAGTCTTCTTCAGGTGGAAAAACGAAAAAAGAAAAAACCTGTCAGGAGAGCTTTACAGTTAAAATGTGCAGATTCCTTTTAAATATGAATCCATCTGAGGATGCTGAAAGATGACGCCCCAGCTCACATGTAAACATCCTCAGTCTGGTAATCATTACAGGTAGATTTTTGAATTTCTACAAATTGGTGATGCTTAAAATGACACAATATTTACAAGGGAAGCTGATCAGAGTTAACCCACATTCATGCAAGTTCATGAAAATGCTATTTGCATAATTGACAGGTAAATTTGATATTAAATTAAAACGAATGACTTTTTAGGTATGAAGCAGTCTACATTTAATGATGTCCTTGTCAAAATATTATTATTGTTATAATATATTATATTATATAATATAATATAAGAAATGTCTACTTTTATCCCAGATGCAAACGTGTTGCAAAACATATAAAAAAATACTTTTTGAAGAAGTCATATGTTTTCTGGTAAATTTTAAATGATAAAAGTCCACATTTAGGTTGTTTTGTGGTAATTTTGTAGTTAAAAGATCTTCTTATTTTTAGTAAATAGATTAAAACAATATTAAAATTTCATTTAATAAAATTCTTGTCAGGATTCTATCAATGCCAGCCTTGCGATCTAATGCAGCCACTAGACTGTATTTATCAGTATCGCATGTAAATACTGATCTATAACCAACCACTTCTATGAATTATGGATTTATTTATCACTCAGTGGCAACACTTCCATCCTTTATCCGGTGCATTAGCCATTTAAGAGACGGGAAATGAAAGAGAAACATCTCTTAAAGGCTTGTTAGCATGACTCAGCATCTCCTTCTGATGCTCGTCTTGTAACAATTAAGGCTCACTTGGACATTAATCATTTACAATATAAATGCAGCAAGAAACACAATTAATACCAGAAAGTAGCAGCAGGGTAATGCAGTCAAGATAGCAGCTCAAAAAGAAGAAAGAAGTTGCCTTTTTTTTTTTTTTTTTTTGAAGATCCAGCCTGAAGAAAATACTGTTTTTGGTGGCATTTTTCTGGTGTTAGATGACATAAATAAACACATTAAGCTGAATATTGCATTTATGAGTATGTCTTTATGAACCAGCAGCAGACAGAAAGATGCTGATTAAAAAGATTGTATTTGTGACATAGAAAATATACGACGACTAGATCCATGCACGTCTGTAATCTGTTTCAAAACTGATAGCTACGACATTGCTCAGCATTTTTATTGCACCATTAATGTTAGGTAAGGGGTGTGAGAGGCTGTAAGCTAGCAGGAGAGCATGTCAACAGAGAGCTCAGCAATGGGGAGGGAAAGGGTGGAAGGTTGCCCCTCATCAACTGTCTAACATACAACGCAGATGTGAATTTCTAATCAACTCCTGTTGCTGTGAAGAAAATATCCCATAAAACAACAGGTTTTTTTTTGTGACTTATTGGCATGGAGCCTAAAAATCAGTCTTTTTCACAAATCAAAAGGCAATATCCTGACTTTCTAACTTACATTTATATTTGGTTTAAGTTTCTATGAAATGTTTGTCTGTTATGGCTTTAGGAGATGTTCTGATAACAGATTTTCTGTAATTATTTAAATCCTAAGAAATTGATATTTTCACAAAAAAGAGCTTTAAGCTCATTAATAGTTCTGCAGCCCTAATTGCAAAAAAACATTTTTTTCCAAGTGATGTCTAAATCAGCAACTTTTCAGAAAATGGTAATTAGATTCAGCCTTTAAGAATAATCTATGGGAATAAGTAAAATAAATTTAAAAACAATCATGTTTACATGACAGTTTTTATTATTTAGCTACTAAAACTCCTAAAAGAATACTTAAAATGTACTGAAAACTAAAATCCAGAGTTTTCTGTCAGTTTTAAATCAAGCACAGGCTTGACGTGTAAAAAAATTAAATAAATCAATGAAAACACTACTAGAACTGTAGAGCTGCAGTAAAATAATCTCAAAAGTATTGTTTTGATTTCAAGCAATCCAAAAAAAGACATTCAGATTCTTATTGATCTCCCTTCTTGAAATGTTTTCAAACTATTGAACGGATTTCTTCCCGTTTTCCTCAGAGTCTGCATTTTGCTTGCAGCTTCTCCATGAAATTGTGTACATTTAAATAAATGATCCGGCCTCTGTATTGCACTTTGTAGCAAACAGATTAAATGTCAGTAAACATTTTTTGTATTGATTCTTTCTCAACAGGAGGCAGGAAGTTTGTATCTGCAGTGAGCCACCTGTCAGCCCCACGCAGCACACACATTCATACCAACACACGTGGAAGCAGGGCAGTGATCGATACAGCAGGAAGAGAAGCTTCACAGAGACAGAAGGGTCACCTGCCCGCGTGTGTGTGTGTGTGTGTTAGGGAGGCTGCCATGTTGAAAGCAGTCGATACCAAGTACAAAAAAAAGAGGGGGAGTCCTCAATTAAATTTGTTCATACACAGACAGCGGTGGGGTTGAGGGTCTTCATTTTCTGACTCCACTGTAAACAACAATCATGTTTTTTGGGTTTTTAACATGTTCATGTGGCATTTTCTCATGATATTTTAACAAAATTAAGCTTAGAATTGCATGCCTGAGTATGTCTTTATTCAGATTTAAAATTAAAAAAAAAAAAAAAAAAAAACTGGAAAAAGAGCGTTTTTGTTGCAAAGAAAAGATGCTGGGCGGACCTCAAACTCCCTACTCTGCTCCATTCTGATGCATCCAACTATCAATTATTCAATCAATCGTTCACTTAATCTATAAAGCACAAAGTGCTTGACATCAAAGGTGTATTTAAATACATGTAAAAACAATAAAAAGTCATAGAACACAATAGATTAAAAACAAGAAAAATAAAAAGACAAACATAAAACAAAACGAAAGGAAAAGCTGTGGCCAATACTTTGACGAGGCAAAAATGTGAAAATGAAATAAAGCATAAAATAAATGTAAAACGAAAATAGGTGTGAAAATAGGCTACATGTACATCTTAGTTTTACTGGTCTGTACGAGCTGGCGTCTGGCTCAAAACTGTACATCTGGACAGCTCAGATTTTGCTCATTTTTATTCCACTGATATTAGGTCTGGAGTGTGAGGGGCTGTAAGCTAACGGGAAAAACAAATGCTCAAAATACCGAACATCATAGGACCATACCATACCTGACTGCTCAGTGGCATTGAGGTTTTAGATACCCGCCTTCTATGTAGACAAGGTTAATTTAATTTAAATTTAATTTAATTTAAGATATACTTAAACTGTTGCAGTTAAAAGGAAAATATTTTTTGTTTTTTGTTTCGTTTTTTGTTAATTTATCGCAAGTAATGTTATCAATGTAATGTTGATCACTAATATGGTACATTGCGAGTTTTCCTCATTTTGTCCAGCCTTAGCCTTGCATTTAATCCCTTTATTAGCGTTCAGGTTTCAACAATAAAAAGCAGAACTGTCAGCTTTGTATTCTTCCAAACCAAATAAATACTAGCAAAAAATGCAGCATACGTGTTCAGAGCACAACAGCAAAAGAGAGAAGAACTTCATCCGAGTGAAAATGATCATCCATCATTCAGTTTCCGTATGTGATTCTTGAGGAGCGGAATCTTGGACTGCTGTTTTACTGTAAAATATGTATGTGGCCTCTGATGTATAATGCAAGAGTTGATTTGTATCTATGAATCATTCACAAGTTACAAACACGTGTGATAACCCGAGGTGAAGATATATTAACACAGCAAAGAAGCTAAGAAAAAAAAACTGTTCATTCAAACTGAAGCAGGGTCAAAGCTGGGCTTGAAAATACTAAAAAAAAAAAAAAAATCTGTAAACACCAGACAGACACAACAGGAGTTTCACTTCTGCTAGTCTGACTGCAACAAACTACACTTCAAAAGGCTTTGGATGCTCCCAAATACTTTGACATTTTATTTCTTCACTTTTTAAGAATAAAAACTGAAATGTTGAGCAGTCTGATCTGGAGGTTGGAATCTTTAGGTTCTTCACATTCAATTTGATTATGATTAAGGAGGCAATGGTTCAATATTGAAACGTTTCTCAAAATACCTGAATCTAATCATTTTAAAAAACATTTTCTCTTTACAACAAGACCAATATTACTTACTTTTCTCCACTAAAATGCGTTTCTAAGTAAAGACTAGATCAGATGACTTGTTTAACTCTAGTTAAGAACATAAAAATTGTGAGGAGAAAAATGTTTTGTTTGATAATCATAAAACAGCATAAACAAAAACAAGTTTAAAAGGAAAGCTGGTAACACTTCACATAGCTACCCAAACAAATTATTAAACTGTTAGTCATTGAGTTATAAATGAATTTTTAAATACTTAGCAGTTTGTAAAGGTTTTATAAATGTAGGGTTAGAATTAGGGTTAAGGTTAGCATTAGGGTTAGGATTAATTGGAAATGTTCCTTATTTACTAACAGATATTTAATAAAGAATAGCAACAACTGGTCTACATGGTCAGCCATGTTAGCATGCCCTTTAAAAATGTCCAAGTGAAAAATGTGCTGTGCGTTTAGGTTCTATGCAGTATTTTCACATTAATTTCTTGATTCTTGATTATTTAAAGGGCTTATACCAATAAACAATACCAATGTAAAGAATATGAAAATATATTTCCATTGGCACCCAAAAGAACACATTTTGTAACACATTTTTTTCACTTGTCTTCATCACCTCATGAGAACTTACTTGTTTTTGTGGGTTGGGAGGGGCTGGTGCTCAGAGCGCAGATTTTTTAGAGGAATACTAACCCTAACCATCAGTTTGTGAAAGGGACTGTGACTGTAAAGCGCTTTGGGCCTTCAAAAGTAGAAAAGCGCTATACAAGTATAGACCATTTACCATTTGATTCAATTATACCCAACACTACTTGTCAAACAAGAATTTGGTGGTTTGCATTTCTTTTCCAGAAAATACGACAGAAGAACGTCTGCGAGTTTACATGATAAAGCTCAGTCTACTGACCTGGACTGTTTTATGCTTACAAGCCCCATATCACGCACTAGTGGATGTGAATGGATATTTCCATTGTGTCACTGTGTTTCCTATTCTCTTAAGACTAAACTCAAGATTCTACTTTCCTGTTTTTTCATCCTGTTGCATCACACTTCGAGCGTTTTGTCGGTAAGTGTTGAAAGGGAAGGAGATGGAGGGATGAAATAATGACGGAAAAGAAACAGAAGCAAGGCTTCACTCATTCCCACCAGGTACAGCTGATTTGTTATTGCAAGAGTGCCCTGGAGTCACAGAGATGGATGGAAAACAGGGAAGAGAGTGAGCGGAAGTCAAACACACGCAGATTATAGGGTTGAGAACTTCCTGTCTGTCTGATTCCCTTATTTTGTATCACCAAACACTAAAAAACATCCCAGAGTGAAAATGGTGAGATAGCTTCATTCTTCAAAATAACTTCACTTTTGTGTATGAGAATGTATTTTCAAAAATCTGATGCAACATCAAGATTTCTCACTGCAGTAAAAAAAAAACTCATCTGCACTAATGAGACACGGATAGGATAGAAAAAGGGTTTTAGACGTGCTCGTTTTCAGATCTTGATTGACGGGTAATCAATCAATCAGCACTGATTACCCGATGATCCGAGAGCTTTGAGATTTCCTAAGCACTCAAATCTAGTCCACCAAACCATCTTAGTGGCCCCCCCAAGTTTAAAAAAAATGCCCAACCAGCAAGTTTGCAGTTTGATTCAACACTAAAGGGGTTCATCAAGTACATCAAGCTGGTCAATGTCGACAAGCTGCTTGAGAGTGGAACTGTAGTCTAGTTGTTGACCAATACTTCTTCCTAAGTGGATGTATTTTTCATTGCACAGCAGCTTGCATCCGATTCTGTTAGCTTGGCCTCTATGATGCAAAAGCACCGCATGTGTTACATGAACTCCCAGTACAAGAAGCAAAGGAAGCTCTGGAACTTGTCTAGCGGGTGTTTTTGGCTGTGTACATGGAACAAGTCAAAGAAACTGCTGCACACAGATTTAAATGTCAAGATAATTACTACAAGAGCACAAAGTGTGATGGACAAGAGCCACAGAATCCAGTCATCCGTCTCTCCGTGCTGAGGACAAATGCTAATCATGGACACAGAAACGCTGACAAAAAGGACACATTTAATGCAGTGAAGTGTACACTGAAGTGAAACACTGCATTCTTTCAGGCAAGAAGGAAGCCATCCAGCTGGACTTCCTTAAAGATTCAGCTGTTTAGTGAACAGTCAGTTAGACCATGCTGAAGGTCCTGTGGCAGGAGTGACACATGATGAGAAACCCGGAACAGCGTTTGTTTGCACATATACATCCAAAAATGATTTATAATGGATATGCTCCTCAACAAGCATCAGTCGACATCTCACAGTCATGGTTTTGTCAGTCATGAACCAATGTAAAGCCCTCATAACATGTAAGGGGATAGTGGGGGATTTGGGGTCATCTGGGCAGATGTAGGGTCATAGACAGGAGCAGCCACATCTCAGGGGGACTGCAGGTTTGTCCTGCAGTTTCTTTAAGACTCATTGTAGTGCAGTCTTTTCAATAGGAATTTTCAGATTACATTATTCAGTTTTTTCAGTTTCTATTCTTTATTTATGAAAACAGTGGGCCAACACTGAAGCTTGTATGCTTCTTCCAACATCTTAATGTTTACATTCAGTCGTTTAGCACACGCTTAAGTAATAAAAGTGACTTACAGGTGAAGTTTTTTCCTCCAAGGATGACTAGTATTTGAACCTTGACCAGCCTTTGATTGGTAGCCTAACAGGTGAATCTGAATCAGGTCAAACAACAAAACGTTGAAATGTCTTTGAATATCCAGAGCACAGAGAATGAATTACACACAAACTGGTGAAGGACTCTTAGAAAGACAGAGGGACTAATAATAGAAACAACTTTAAAACACTACTAGAAAGGCCGACACCTTGAAAGAAAAAGTTTGCGGAAGTAATAATTCTCAGTACTGCAGTTTAGAGCATAGCTTTCCTTGGGCATGTGTCCCAAAAAAATGTGGTTCGTCTATTGCCTTCCCCAAAGCCATGGTGCCATAAATGGTTCCACCAATCTACCCATCAGAATACAGACACAAAAGATAAATAAGCACTTAAAATCGAACAGACTAAGGTTCAAGGATTATTTTATGCATAATAAACAGGCATAAAAATGTGATCATGTGGAAGACGGTTTAGTCTCCAGAGCATCAACACACTAAGGAGCTGTTAGCTGATTAGAACACCATAGGTGTGCGTGATGGAGAGTAACAGGAGGATTGAAGAGGCTCTTCAGTCGCCAATCCTGCACTACATAGAGAAGTGAACCTTCAGACAGATCCAGATGTTCTGGAAGAAGATTTCCTTCAAAATTACATGTTAATCATAATATCTTCCTTTTATGTACATGAGTAATCATTCCAGAATGTATTATTGTTCGCTTACAATCAGATTACAATGATGATAACTATAAATATGTCTAAATTCAATTCAACACGTCACCTCAAGCCTTTTTCGTTTTTAGCAACTTGTAATTGACAGTATCTGTATGTAAATGGAAAAGACACATACAGAAGCATACGGATGCTCTGTGTGTAAAGAGAATGTGGAATAGTGAAGTTACAGCAAGCAGAGGTAAAGAAAGTGAAGAACTTAACCTCTTTATAAGACTGCTCTGAAACCACACCAGCGCTGATATGCAAAGTCACTTATCTTCACATCAGAATCAGCAAATTCACGTTGGTCGTGTAAACCGTCAAAAAGTTGCTGTATGTCAAAGAGCGTGTGCCATTTAGGTGTTGCCAGCGACATCTCCGGTGTTCAAAGGTTAAATATTTGCGGTCAGCAGATCAGTGGAGAATGTGGGAAACTGAAAGCACTTTGGAATGGATGGAGGATAGTTTCAGGTGTGATGTGTGAACAAAAGAGTGTCAGCAACAAAAGAATAGGTGTAGAAGACTGTGGTGAGAGCTGCCATGTTGTTGGTTTAGAGACTGAGAAAAAGACAGGGGCAGAGTTGAAGGTTTATAATGTTGGGGTTCTCTTTGAGAGTGACGAGGACGGACAAAATCAGGAATTAATCTATGAGAATAACAGCTTGTGTAAGAACGTTTGGATATAAATGAAGGGAAGCAGATTAAAATGGTGTTAAAAATGACTTTGGTGAAGTTTGAGCTACCAGAAGGAGGACATGAGGGTCGTTGTCATGAGCAAGGGGAATACTGGGAATAAAGATCGATGGAGGTGGATGATTCAATCTAGTGACCCCTAAAGCCAACAAACAAAAGTAACTTCCAATTGTAGTCACTGTCAAAGTGTAATGTCTTTTTCTTGGACAAGAATAAAAAACAACTCAACATGTTGCTCAGAAGAGAAACTGAGACGACGCATTCCAACAAAATATAGCAGTTTAGCAACAAAGACAGTACCTGAGGCAACTGTAATAGAGGGACTGTATCTGTCAGAGGCAGCATTGGACACAATTATGGAGTGATATAATAGTGGGGGAGCACAGGGAGGCCTGGCAGTAACGCTCGGGCCTCAAGACAGAAGTCGTACTTTCAGGCCGATTACAACAGAGATTTGGCCTTCACGCCTGATTCTCTAAACAGGGAGAAGCCAGACTGCCTGCTGCAGCTTTACAGATCAAACTGCCTCCGAAGCGCTCTTTAACACACCTGTTACTCTATCTGCTCTGCCCGCACACCCAGGAAGATTCTTTCAAAGGAGAAGCTCAGATCGAAAAGTCTCTCACAGCAGCCGGCAGTCCTGCCATCAAAATGTTGATATGAAAAAAAAAAAAAAAAAGGTCTAGCTGGGAGGTTTATAAATATCTGTCCGTGAAACATTCACAAAAAAAAAATGGCCGTTCAGCCTTGGAATATTTTATCAAGAAAAGCTGCATCTTGTTATTTGAACCCCACTTATTATTTTAGGTCTTGCTAAACTCAGAAAAGTTGACCTTGAAAAGGCATTTTTACAACAACAGTTCCATAGCCCACAAGACATGGCAGGCTGCAAGGCGGGTACTGGGTATGCTAAGGCTGCGAGGTACGGTGAGAAGCGTCTGTGACAGACTGTTGGAAACATTGTGTGAGAAGCATTGTGTATCATGTTAAAAGTTGTTTAAATGAGCCTGCATTCAACCGACCACATTTCAATGAGTTGCTGTTGCATCGCTGCTCCACATCTGTCTGCTAATGGCTAGCTCCAGTGGCCGTCTTGGTTTAGTTGTTCCGGTCCCAGCACGGACCATATTCAGACTGAGGAATTTCAGAGCGAACCAAAGTTCAGTTCGATTGGAAATGAACAGAGACTACCTCAAAAGATGGATCCCGGAGCAGATCCTGGTCACAGACCAGGGTTTGTTTGTGGGTATTCAGACTGAAACTTTGTTCCAGATTATTGGGGGAATTGAACTCGGGTTCACTTTAAGCAAACCAAATGTGTCGTGTCTGAATACGCCCTAATTTTCACCAATAATCACCAGTTTACTAACCCTTGAACACCAGAGCTTTAGCTACAGTGTTGACATGCGTTGAAGTGCAGTAACTCTTCAACTGTTGACTCAGTTAACATAATACCAATAGATTCTGAAGCAGAGAAAAACTGTTTTGCGCCGATAATAATGTACAGTAGTAAAATGCTTACATAATTGATGTAAACCAACTGATTCTGATATGCAACACATGAAATTTGAAGACTATTTAAGTTAAAGTGCAACAGTGCAAAGCGGACAACCCTTGGAAATCTTTTAGAAGGCTAGAACCAAACCAAGGTTACAATCCTGGCAAACATTTTCTCGATTCCCTGTTTGACAAAACTTAAACCTTTATGGTGATATAAAAGACTGTAATAGAGTTGTCAATAAAGACTAGTGTGATTTATTCTGGCTCCCGCCATTCTCCCAAGGACCAAATGCAAGCAGAGCTGATTGTTTGACTGATTCAAAGTGCACGCCACCTTTTGCCCCAGCGCCAGCTGGCCCAGGCTCCAGCCCACCCACGACCCTGAACAGCGTCAAATCCGCATAAAAATGCATGAAAGAATTATATACTGGCTGCTCTGGCACATACGTAATTGGTGGCTTTCTCACTCACTTTACAAAGCGTGTCTGATTTAGACTGTCAGGGAAATTACCTGAAAACGTACTAATGGCCTCAGGTCAACAATTAATGCGATAAAAACTGTTTTTATCTGAAAGCAACTTGTGAAAAGGATCTGTTCACATTTGTGTTTATATTTTTAGGACTACAGCTTGATGAAAACCTACTAAAACAAGGGGTCGTTTGTTCATGGTGACCAAACTTTAATTTACAGTCTCCTGCCGTCAGTCACGGTACACAATCAGCCGTAGAACAAAAGGAGAATCCCGCGGCACAGATCTGCACAACGCACATAATAACTGATGACATGCAGCGGTTTGCAGGCCTTCACAGTGACGCAGCTGATCTGTCTGCGCTGAATAACGTTTCTCCCAGTTTCCTCCTTTCCCGCCCACCGGGGACTCGCAGGTTATTGTGTCTGAACGCACCCCAAGGTCGGAGCACACAATGAGCAGGCAGCGGTGAGCCGGCAGCTGGTTGATCAGACCGGCCGGCTCACAGATGAGGAAAGGCAGGTGCTCCTTCAGGATGCAGAAACCACTGCACCTTCTGATTGAACAAAGGCAGCAGATGGGGGGGCAGGTAGACGGATTTCTGGCGAAATGTCGGTTTTGAGTTGAATCCTGGTTTATTCTGCATGTTTAAAAAAGAACCTGCAGATCTTTGACCCTAAAGTGAGGATTATGTCGAAAAAACAACTTTAATCGGGACATTTTTTTTTAGAAGGCAGAAATAAATTAATGATTTTCCCTTTAAGAAAAAAAAAACAAATAAAAAGCAATGCAACACAAAAAAGACAAAAATCAAAATGCCCTCCAATTAATCCGCTGATTACATGACTAATTTAAAAATCAAACGAGCTGTGGTATTTTTCAAAGGTCATATTTTCGGCGGAGTGGAAGTAACAAAATGGAAAATTGAACTAATGGAGAAGCTGGAGGAGTCAACTCACACAAGCTGGAAAACAGATGGGGGGAAGTTACCACCAAATCTGGTTAATTTAAAGTCGATTGGATTAAAACTGTTATGACATAATGTAATTAGCATCAGCAGGAATAATTAGCATTTTTCCTCTTTGACAAAGACATTTATTGTGAGCATGTCAGAGCTCTCAAATGTTACTGGCACGACGCCATGGGGCTACAATTTAAAAATACACTGTAAAACAAAAAAGATCCATATAACCTCCCTGAAGCAAATCCCATGAAAATGAAATGTCAGATGAGTTTTAAAGCCCTTACTCTCCTAAAGCGCTGCACTTTATGTTTAGCTTCACACATGATCATCTCATAACCATTTATGTCTGGCTTGTAAATTAGATCACTCCGGCAGTCATTTCTCTTTTAAATTTAACCTTCGTGACACCCCCTTACTTCCTACAAACACTTATTTGGTTTCACTGTGAGATAGATCACTCTCAGCCTCTGACATGCAGCATCAGGCTGACTCAACACTGAAACTCTGCAGAGATTTATGCACCAAACAGCAGAAATGTAAACAGAAATAACTAGATTTATTCATTTATTATTTTTTGCAGAATGAATGATTAATTGACACCATGGCATTCTTTCAGGGCTTTATTTTTCCGTTTGAGAGCCATAACAAAGAAAGCCAAGAGGATGACCTTCACAGCGACCGCGCTCTCACAGCTCCCATCAATCTGCATGTAGCCTGGTTAATGAGAGGGCGAATCAAATCAATTTAGGCAGCTTACACTAATATTTCACCTTTATTTTTGAGATCTGTGTTTGATTAAAGGGGCTTTAGAATAAATCGGCATGCTTTACCTTGAAAAAATATTGAAGTTCTGAGGTGGTGAATGGTTTAATTTTTACATTGATTGGGAAAAGCTCAAAAAAAGCTAACGTTTTTACCACTTCAGTATAGAAGAAGAAAATAAACTGAAACTTTATGAGTTTTGAACTGAAACTAAAGTTAAAAAAAAAAAAAAGGAGGGGGGATTTGATCAAGTGTCTTTTCAAAAGACCTAAATTTGTTCGCATTTTGACAGAAATGACAGAAAATAAAGTAAAAGCACCACTCCTAAATACATAAATATATATATTTATACCACAAAATTTCTGCAGAAATGATGAAAACGTTGCTTTAAAAATAAGTGTAATGCAACCTTGTCAAAAGACTATTGACACATGAAAGGGCTTTCCCTGCTAAACAGAAGTCAGGAGACAGTAAGCAAGTGCAAATGGATTTCAAAATAAAAGTCTCGCTTCTCAAACCTGGATTTCAGGTGTTTCTTTAGTTTTTGTACCTCAAACGTCTCATCTGTGACTGAATCTTAAATGTCATTTTATGGTGATTTCTGTCTTTGGAGCTGCCTTTATAGACAAAAAAACCAAACATCCACTTTAAAACTGAACTAACAAATGCTTCGTCATCGGACGTGCTGACCTCTTTGGTCACCTAATGTACACCTGGATTTGTTTTAGACGTAGGAAAAGATGGGAAATGAATCCCTGGTTGGTCTTCTTGCTCTGTTTTTTGTTTTTTTTTCCCAAGCTCCCTCCCAACCTCCTCCTCGGGGTGTTTGCAGCAGCTCTCAGAGTCATCAATCGAGATAATTTGATTATGGAAATGATGGCAGACCACATGAAAGGTCCTAAAGTCTCCGGGGAATCCATTATTGATGAAGAGGAGCCTCGTTCACGGCGGTCTGACTGGCGCTGGGAGAAACTTGGAACCAGAACAAGAGGAATTCTGGATCTGACACAGATCCCACCTCCAGCGGGAGTGCAGGGAAAGGTCCGAGCGTGCGCACGCGGGCACATGCATCAGCCTCAGCGCGTGGGATCAAGACAAAACAGGCGCGTGCTGGGGTTTTTGACAGCCGCCAATCAGGGGAGCACGCACGCGCGCCCATTAAAGGAGCGGTACTGTCTTTGAAGCGCCGACAGAGGAACCAAACTCACCTTTGAGACTCCTCATCTTCACTGAGGAAGGAGCCGGACTCCGCGGTGCTTCACTGCTTCCAGCCCGAGCTCGCAGTCCGCGCGGGGCGCATCTCTCCAAACTGCTCCGCGTATTTCCAAAGAAACCCCGGGACCGAGCAGGCGGGAAAATCCAATTATTTGTTTTTGTGGGTTTTTTTTTTTTATTTCCTCTTTTTTTTTTTAAAGTATAAATCCACCAAAGACAAAAAGCTCTCAGACACAGAGAAGGCAGGAGGATGTTTGCTGTCCAGGTCAAAACCACACAATGAGGCGTTTCTCAGCAGCTCAGCGTCTCCCATCTGAAGCCACGCCCTCCTCATTATCATAATAGATTGGCTTCAGCCAATCAGAGAGTTGGACTGCTGCCTCAAGCCCCGCTTTCCTCAATTTAAACTGTTTGAAAGGTTTAAATTCCTCATAAATGACTGCAACTCTAGATATATTCAACAGTGCATTTATTTCTACAAACTAGAAAAACTATTTTACATTGGAAATCTATCAACTAAAATATTTACTTATCAGTGAAAAGTAAAAAGGAGCAAAAATATGTGGATTGAATCATCTACAAAATAAAAATGCAAAAATGAAAGAGTTCTTTTGAAAGTAGCAATAATTTCATTACATAGAATATAAGAACCTTATCATTTCTAATAAAAATCGTTCACCCAAAATAGTAAACCACTGCTGCCATAAAGTTAATGTGTTGCAAATTAGAAAAATAATAATTTTCTCTTTTGAACTTGACCTTTACAAGTTATATCATGTGTCTTTGTGGTTGTTTTTTGTTTTACTTTACTATAATGTGAATGATATAAAAACACCAAAGACATAGATTACTTTTTATTCTCATTGAGTAAAAACAAACATTTTAGCTGCAGTTTACTTAAACTCTTTTTCAAACTAGAGAAATAATAATGGGTCACTAACATGACGTCAACATTTTCTGTCCAACAGCATTTTTTACAGTCTAAAAATGTTTAAATGCATGAAAATGTGTGAGATATGTTGCAATTCTTACATGGAATCAGAGATTTAAAATGTTCAATGAATATATTATATTTTTAAATTTATTTTGTTATTTGAAGTGTCAAATTATAATGTGTTGTGACTGTCCACTCACATCAAAAAATTCAAAATCATCCATAAAAATGCATCTTCTTGACACGTTCTGCTTATTGTGATTTAGTTTTTTTCTCTGTCTGTTCTGTGCAGGTCTGTCGCGGCCTTTTTTCTCCTCCCTCTCACCTGTGTCTCCTGCTGGAGGTGTTCACAGCTGCATCCTGTTTAGTTGATTGTGTGTTTGTCTATTTAAGTCTGTGTGTTTCAGTTCCCTTTATTGGAGTGTTTTGTGATCTTTGTTTATGTGATTAAAACAAGCTTTAAATCTGTGTCCAAGCCTGCTCTGCTTCTGGGTTTTTGGGCTCTACCTGTAACTATTCACATTTATTTTTATGCCATTTGGTATGTTTTTCTATTTGTTTTTTGAACCTGTATGCAGTTTAAAAGAATAATTACATTTTATTAGATAATTAATACAAACTTTTTCTATTGATACCCATTTTATTCAATGTCATATGCTGCAACTGTAAAAAGTGCATATTATTGGGGCTTTTAAGAGCAGATAGTTGTACAATTCACAAGTTCTTCAAGAACCCTTAAGAGACACCAACAGGTTTGTGGTCTCATCTCCTCTTTCTTATTTTCTCTCCTCTCTTTTTCTTCTGCTGCATCCCAGTCTTCAGAATGATCAAATCACTAAAAAGATTAAAGGAAAACTGTCCATTATCACTTTTTAATCCACACCCAGCAGCCAATCAGAATTGATCACTCACCCGGACCGTCGTACAATGATGTGATAATTTAGAAAAACGTGTTTTATGTAATATTTGTTTTAACCAAAATATGTTTATAAGATGTTTAGGAAACTGGTAACATTTAATATGTTGATGGATATTCTTATCCATTTTTCACATTGTCATTTGCGACAAACAAAAATGTCTGTTTATTTCTTATTTTTAAAAATGGTAAAATCTACTGCAGTTGAAATTGATCTTTGATGCAGTCAAGGTGACTAATATTCTTATAGTATGTTTCTTAATTTAACTTGATTTGTTTAAAGGGCCTATACCATGCAAAATCAACTTTGAGCTTTTAAGTGTATTATGTTTATTCCTCACTGTAAACAACCCCAAAGCAGTATATTGATCTTACGTTCCGGCAAAAAAATAACTCACAAAAACTCATTTTATGAAAAAATGGTTCTTTACTGTACCTAATATAATGTATTATCATTTATTTGGATATAGTTTACTCTAAAAGGTTTAAGAACAGCAAGATTTAAGACTACACAACTTTACTAAAATTACTATTTTATTAATTAAGATTCATTAATTTGATCCTATTGACAGTCACACCAAAAGATTTTTTTAAGGCCACAGACATTTATTTGACCTTCAATTGTAACAATAACACAAGAGGCTCTCAGCTCATATCTGATTACTCAATGTCTTATATACACAGGTGTGTGGCTTTCCTAATCAAGTCCAATCAGTAGAATCAAACACAGCTGGACTCAAATGAAGGTGTAGAACCAACTCAAGGATGGTCAGAAGTAATGGACAGCACCTGAGTTCAATGTATGAGTGCCACAGCAAAAGGGTCTGAATACTTAGGACCATGTGATATTTCAGTTTTTCTTTTTTAATTAATCTGCAAAAAAAGTCAAAAATTCTGTGTTTTTTGTCAATATGGGGTGCTGTGTGTACATTAATAAAGAAAAAATGAACTGCAATTATTTTAAAAAATGGCTGCAAAACACCAGAGTGAAAAATTTAAGGGTGTCTGAATACTTTCCGTACCCACTATAAGTCTAACAGTCATTCTGACTTTATCTGCGTTCACAGTGACTCTAGAGCCTGTTTGTAAGTAACATACCACATGTTAGCCACATTGGAAGTGTTTGCCGTATTAGCATATTTACCTGTAACTCCCAACTTTGATTAAAACACTTAAAAACACAGACTGATGCAATCAAAGAAAAGCATTGCTGTGACTGCGCTAGCTCCCCACTTTGTGAATTATACATTAAAAAAAATCACAGACAGACACGCAACACATTAGCTTCATTAGCATATTCACAATAACATCCAACTGTGATTCCATTTTATTCTTAAGATTTTATTTTATTTAAAAGGGACAATGCAATTAAAGACAAAACCATATTGTTGAACGAGGCAAAATACATGGACAAAAAAAACCTTGTTTGCAACTTGTAAAAAAAATACATAAAAGTGTTCTGAATTATCAGGTGTACTTTAGTATTTTCTTTTTTAAATTAAGGCTTTTAGGAGTGCTTTATAGTGCAGAAAATACGGTGGATTAAGAACTTCAGAGGACTAAATCAGACAAAGAGATTAAAAACTCAAAATGTGATGGCATCAATGAATGAACAACACAAGCAAAGAGGGAGGGGGGATTTTAATTAAACAGGGGATAGAGGTTGAACTAACTTAAACAATGAAGTGTACAACTGAGAGAACAGGAAATAAGGTCAACACAAACAGAACTGCTGAAACCAGCCATCCATTTACCAAGCCTGCTGAATTGGGGTCAGAAGGTTGCTGGAGCCTATCCCAGCTGGTGTTGAATGAATGCAGGATACTCCCTGGATAGGTCACTGGTCTGTGGTAGGGCCACACATTCACATCTATAGGTACAATTTAGAGGCATCCATTGACCTATGAAGCAGGATTTTGGTCTGTGGGAGGAAACCGGAGTTCAATGAGAAAACACATGGATACACATTGAGAACATACAAACTCCACACAGAAAGGACCCAGTCTGGATTCGAGCCCTAGCCTTTTTGCTGTGTAATAAGAGTGGTAACCACCAATGTGCAGCCCACTGCTGAAACCAAATTACTCTAAAAGAAGAAATGAGGCTCACAAACCATTCATCTGCTCCACCAAACACATTCATTTTTGCTAAAGCCCCACACGGAATAAAGCAAATGACAAGGACACAGGAAAGGCATATTAATCTGGGACAAAACATCCTCTTTTTGGACATAAAATCTCTTGATTACAAACAGGTCATTACTCAAGTTTAAACTAACCCGAAGACTTATCATCAGTTTGCAGATTTGCAATGTTTAACCTTCCAAATTCCAGAAAAAAGGAAAAAATAAATGAATTCTCTTAAGAGGGTTATGAAAAGAAATTACAAGCAAATGTTACATACGCCATGTTAAATTAATATGTCTAATTTCTGCAGCAATTGCTGGCAGTGCTATTAAAAATACTAATGATAAGAGGCCTGTGGACTTTGGGACGCTCTTCACAGTTGTAAAATGATTTCCTGGAGGAAACTTCAATTAAATTTCCGGCTGACAAACTGAGTTTGTGGAGTTTATTTCTCTGCAGGGTAATTAGAACCAAGTGGAAAAAGAAAAGTGAAGGAGATTCTGCTCACGCAGAGCTGGGATTAGAAACCAAATTCCCTCTGCAGCATCTTTGTCCATTCATATGCCGCTTCTCCTTCAGATCACCTCCTTTTCCTCCTCCTCCTCATCTGGCTGTTTATGAGAAACAGCAAATTAAAGCATATGAGAGATGGAAATATCTGGGGAAATAAGCTTTTGATTGTGGATGAGTTATTGTTCCTGTTTGCCTGATTAAACTATGATGTCTGCATCTTTTCTTTGTCCAAACAACACTTGTCCATGTTTACACTGACACACTGTTGAACAGCACCAGCAGGAGGTGCAGACAATTCAGGAGCTCTATCTGCAGCAAAGGTAAATATGCTCATCAGGGTCCGTAGCTACACAAACGTCCAGAAAAGCAAAGATAATCCTTAAGAAGACTCAAAACAGCTGCTGAGTTTTGCTGTTTCAAACTTTGCAGAGTTTACTTTACAAATCAGTGATTTGGGAGAACTTAGTACATTTTGGTGAACAAATGAGGAGCTTAACTAACAAAAGAAGCAACACAACCAAACATGACAAATATAAAATATATAATCCTGTACAATTCTATCCTGACATAAGGTTGACCTGTGCAGCTGCTGCAAGTTTTTGGGTTGTAGAAAAGAGAGGCTGCCTCTTAAAGGGAGCACAGGTGCATCTCGCCGTTCCCTTAAGGGGCGGCTGTGTGGCAGTGGCAGGGCGGTCGGCCTCTGATCGGAAGATTGCAGGTTTGATTCCCGCCTTGTCGAAGTGTCCCTGGGCAAGACACTGAACCCCACATTGCCTCTGACGGAAGGTTAGCGCCAGTGTTCGCCGTTTGAGCTGCCATCAATGTGTGTGAATGGAACTGTAAACGCTATATAAGTAAACGGCATTTTAAGGCCTGCATGGCCACCATAAAGGATGTCACTAAGAAAGGAAGGTCCAGCTGTGGTAAGTGTATTGTGAAATATTTTTTAGGTTATTGGAAGTTCTTCTGACGTGTAGGTGATGCTGTCATATGCAGCTCTTACACCGCACTCTAGTTATTAGTAAGATGCAGGTACAAACCCCCTATTGATCGTGCAGATCAATGTAGCATGCACGAGGTATGCAAGTGACACACAAGTGTCCATAGGAAGCCCATCGATTCCTATGCAAATTACTCTCCGTTTGGCTACATTCTTCATTTCTAAAAGTTTAGCTAGGAACATATAAGGCATGTGACACGCATTCAAGAACGTTCTTGAACATAGATATAGCAAAAGGTGTTCACACTGGAAAAACGGGGAGGGGCTTCTTCTTTTTATCTTTTGATGCTGTTTAATAGCACAAGTCTGGTACCAACAGCTGAAAGAGGCTAAAATGTCTAACTGGGGCAAATCTTGCTAATTCTTGCTCCAGGTTTTTTCTTTCAAAGCTCTTTGCCAATACATGAAAGACATAAACCACAAACTACAAGTTTTTAATTTTTTCACCATGATCAATTTTCAGATGGTTGACACGTCACTGAATTGAAACGGATGCCAGAGTCCCTGGTTGGTCAAAGTTCACCTGGTTAACTTTTAACGTGCGTTCAATGGCCGCATTTTTGTATGTAGAACCTGTAAACGATCATAGAAACTGGCGGGATTTTTTGCTATGGTAACAAATTAATTTCCCTGTCATGGGATCAATTAAAGTTCTATTTAAAAATGATACAACATTTCAAAATCAGTAAATATTGATAAATACTAGAAAATGTTCACTGACACAAATGCATAAAGAATGTTTGAGTGTTTTCACATCAGCCGTCTTCTCCAGATTTCAGCAGTCACACATTGCTGGAACCAGATCAATAAGTCAGCCATGTTTGGCTGCTTTGATGGCAGCAGAAACACTGAATCACATGAGTAAATGTCAGAGTTTACACACTTTGAACGAGCTTCATGAAGGAGAGTCTTCATTGGATCATGCTGGGGTTCCCATTGGAGTCATGTTGAGTTAATGAAGGGGAGAAAAGGCAGGAATCTCAGTGCTGGAGCGCCACATGATGCCTTTCTGGCTTTTTTTACTGTTATTTTTTAATAAATACAAAAGAAGCCCAGAGCTGCTTATTTGGCCAAGGGGTGAAACGCATCTACTTCAGAAAAAAACAACAAAAAAGCAATCCTCACTTGGTATTATTCTCAGTGTCGTAAACAGTTCCACGCACACTGATCCATAGAATTGGGGACTAGTTAAAGATGTTTGTTTTTTCGTTGAATTGATAAATAAAACAAAAGGATTTCTGTATGCCTTCTCAGAAACCTGCAGTGTATCAGTGTAGTGGCTCATATTGGCATTTAAATGATATAAAAACATGAATTTACTTAACATGGAAAGGGCAAGGCAAATACCAAAAGCAAGTAGTGATAACCACAAAGGTGATTTAACTGTTTTAGAGTTTTACATTAATCTGCAAACATTTATAACGATTGTTGATGGGGGTGGGGGGTGGGCACTAAATAAAATAATAATAATAAAA
Source organism: Oryzias celebensis (assembly GCA_014656515.1). Classification (NCBI taxonomy): domain Eukaryota; kingdom Metazoa; phylum Chordata; class Actinopteri; order Beloniformes; family Adrianichthyidae; genus Oryzias; species Oryzias celebensis. The sequence continues at coordinate 3,251,838 of BNCR01000011.1, read as the reverse complement.
ATGTAAAAGATGATTGCATCTTATTGAACTTGCCGTGAGGACATTCTCTGGGGTTCCTACAGGCAGTCACGCAACAGGTGCATGCATGCAACTTACATTAGCCTTACGAATACTTCACAATACATATCAACACACACAAAAATGGTACATCTTCATGACGTCCCATGATTCACTTCTCTCTGCAACAGAATCATTGGTTCTGTGAGCACTTCACTACTGTTTCAAAACAGGGCAAAATAGCTTTTCTCCGCTTTAGGATTGAAATATGGTTGAAGAGTTACGGTTGTTGAAGAATGTAAACACTGAAGCTAAAGCTCCACCGTTAAAGGATTAAGATGCAGCCACTCCTTTCTATGATCCTCCACGGGCCCGGACAGCCTAAAAACCCTTACAGGCAAACGCACCGCATAGATGCATGTGACTAATATGATGACCTGCAAAAACACCTAAAAAGAAACTCCCAGCACCAAAAAAAAGTTTTTTGTGATGACCTCTTTAAACATTTAGTGAACAGTGATGTCCCGGAGGAAGTGATTCACCACCATGATGAAGAGCTCATTATTGTAAAAGTAAAGTCTTTTTTTTTTTTGTTTGTTTTACCAGCTTTTGAAACAGTTTCAAATGTCAGAACTTCATTTTAAGAAATCAGTGCTTAGATAAAATGTAAAAAAAACATTAGTAATTAGAACAAATGACTTATTCAAGTTGAATAACCTTTCTTGAGTCATTCTATCACCTGCAAGTTGTGAAAGAATTGATGTTAAAATTATTACCACACTTAACACTTAACCCAGACTGAGGTCTCAGAAGGCTGAACATTAAAGCTTCTTCAAATTAGTGAAGAGTCGATCACCTGCTTTAGATATAAAACTGCAGGATTTTTATCATTTCAGATGTTCTGATTTGGGTTTTTACAGCAAACTTTCTTTGGACTAAGTTGAGAAACCTTTTGTTGATGTGCTGCTGTGAGCGTGAATGTTGTTGCTTTGCTCCATCAATCCCTCAAAAAGCAACACAGATCCACACAGAGATGCTAATAAGCATCTGGAGATATTTTCACTTTTCAGCAACGCACATCATATTTTTCATTTAGATTGTTTCCTCGCGCGCTGCTGACAAGCTCATCAAATATTCAAGCGCCACATCTCAGCCGTTCTGCCGCTCCTCATTTATTCTCTTAATCCTGTTCTCTCTTGCTTTGTTCTCTCCTCATCAGTTCCCCTCATTCCCATCTTCTTTTCTTTGGCGTTATTATCACCATCCTCCTCTTTGTTTCACACACACACACAAACACTGTATGTCATTTCAATATGATGGCAATGAGGCCAGCACAACACAGTACAGCATCAAATAATAAGAAGGGGTGTTATTCTAGCACAATTTCACACTTAATTTAATCTTTTGTCTGAAATAGTCATTCTTTATCTTAATTCTTATCTTTTGTGGATATCTGTGAATTATTTTTCTAATAAAATGAATTCCAACTTGTTGTGTGCATAGGCATAATGGACAAAAGTACATTATTCAAATGATATTTTATACTGAAATCATTTCAGGGTCGTGCATGTGTGCACGTTTGCATGAGTTGAAGCGTGAAGTTGTGAAGGTTGCTATCTTAATTCTAATCAGATTGCCAGTGTTTGTGTCTGCTGGAGTTGATGTGCTTGTCCTTCCAGCTGCGGTTTGTGTTGCAGAGTTCCAATGCAGAGGTCAGCCCCACCAGCATCTGCTGGAAGCCAGAAGTCCATCAAATAAAGACAAATACAAAGAGATTCAGCAGGGAATTATCTTTAAAGACCCACTTCAATGAACATGGTGTTTTGTTATGTTCTGGTAGCATTTTTCTGATGACGGAGTAACAAGAAACTTAAGCATAAAATTGCTAATTTAACTACTTCTTTAGTCAAATCATTGTGAATCAGGAGACAACAAAAAAACCTTGTAGTTGTTACACACAGACTAAAATCGCCACAAGCGCTCAATTTGTGTACAGCTAGATCCATGTATGTCTACGTTTTCCTCGTCCGAGCTGGCATCTGGCTCAAAACTGTATGGCTGGCTCCATATTGCTCGCCATGTACTGGTAATGTTAGATTGGGGTTGTGAGGTGTTTATATGCCAGCAGAAAAACATGTAAACAAAAGGATCATGGGAAATGAGGCAAGGCTTACTTCCAGCAGTTCTGCGCACTGCTCAAAGACAAATTTCTGATGAACTCCTGTTGCTCTGCAGAATCTTTGTCCTAGAAAACAACAGATTTTTTTACTTTTGGAAAAAACTGTCTATTTATAGTTAGAAATTAACTATAATTAAAAGACTACTGGGAAAGCTGTGAAAATAAATCAAAAGCAGACTGTAATGGGACTTTAGATGTTGACCTGATTAGAATTGTCATGTTTTAACCCAATAAGTTGTTACATCTTATTTGGCAATCAATCAGCCCTTAGACTGTTTTGAACTGTCACTAGAATGAAAGATTAAGCCTTAATCACAACTGTCTTTATGGGTTGATATGGGCTGAGTGCAGGCGAAAAATAGTGAAAACTGTACGAGGTACACAGATGACCTGCCGGAAATCTCAAGATCGTGGACCGCTGTGGAAAGTGTCCTTTTCAAAACCGTGAAAGAAAAAGCTTGGAGCAAGATTGACCAGATTTGTAGCACATTGACATTTCGCACTGAGCCTCTTCTAACGGTGAGTACATGCGTCAGTATCGGGTAGCGACAGTCCAGTGTGAACATCGTATGCTCAAAGCTCAAGAACACCTGTTCTTTGAAAGCAGATCTCGTGCCCGGTGTGAACGTAGCTTAAAGGATTTTAGGAAGTTAATTCTCCAACTAGGTGCTCCTCAGTTTAAGGCAAAAATGATGTGAATAGCAGAGTACGCACGGGCAAGGCTTTATAATTGATCACAAGTAGGCTAATAAAATCAATGGTGTCGAAAAGTAATGAGGAGCAGCTTTGAGTGATTTGTTTCTCACGTCAGTGTGGCTCCAGTTTCATTAAATGGATTTTAAATCTCTTTTTACAGTTTCATTTGTCTTCCTGTTAATGAGGAGTGAGAATTTTGCTGAATCATCCAGGACTCTGTCTTTCCATACGTCACACTTATTAGCAGCAGCTATGTGGAGGCTGGCTCCAGAGCTTAGGGAGCTCAGATGGATCTAAACCTCTGACCTCGGGCTGTCAGTCTGCCACAGACTGATGAGACCTCTGCACCGCCCTGTGGGACCAAACACCATACATTCTGCAATGATATCCCAAGGTTTAACCTTGGTGTCCCTCAGAGAGACACCTGAAGGGCCATTAACATTTCTTCCGTGAGCCTGAAAACTCTGCACTGCTCTTCTGATGCTGAGTGGTCAGACATTTCCCAGAAGCCTGAGGGTAACACAGCGGAGGGATTTGGGGAGTCGGTGCTGCCGGGGCGGGCCACTGAAAGGAAAGGTAAGGATACAACCTATAGAAATTCAACAGTAAATTTACTTTAGGAAGGTTTACAATATTGTTAATTGTTTCTTTAAAGACCCACTCTGATGAAAATTGTGTATTTTGTGTTTTTTAACATGTTCTTGAGGCATTTTTCTGATGATAGATGACATGTATTGATATTTACATTTCATTTTTGAGTTGTTGTGAATCAGGAACAGATAAAAAAATGCAGTTTGAAAAAGATTGTATTTGTTACACATACACTGGGCGGGGCCACAAGCTCCATTCTGATGCATCCCCCGTGCAGACGACTAGATCCGTCTGTGTTTTCCTCGTCTGAGCTGGCGTCTGGCTCCAAACTGTTGGAGAGATTCAATATTGCTCTCCATTTTTGTTGCACCGCTAATGTTAGATCGGGGATGTGAGGGGCTGTAAGCTAGTGGGAGAGTTTGTAAACAGAGAGCTCTCAGCAACTGAGAGGGAACAAGGGGTTGGGGTTTCTCCACGCCAACAGTCCCACAACTCAGAGGCAAATTTCGAATGAAGCCCTGCCGCTCTGCAGAAACTTTGTCTTAGAAACCAACACAGGTTTGTAGATTTTGACTGAAAACTGCGTAATCATTTGAAAATAGATCAAAAGACAATTGAAGTGGGTCTTTGAAGAAGAATTTTTTTGAAGTATTTTGTGCTATTTTTAATTGTATTGATTAAAACGTGTTCACATACTTGGCCATAACAATCTTAGCCCTGATGCTAACCAAACCAAATCTTTCCTGTTCTCTAAGAACCCAACCAGTCATGGCAGACGATCGCTCTCGGTGAGTCTGGTTCTCCTTTTAGGCCATTTGAGCAGCACCTCCAGACAAAGTTGGTATATTATTATCAAAAGAAACCACAGGGACAAACTTTAAAAGCAATTCATTGCAGAAACAATATATTGCTTGGAGTAAAAGCAAAAACTCGACTCTGTTTTCTCCCCTGTGTTATGTTTTTTTTTTTTCTAACAAGGGATCTTATGGGGATACCAACTTCCAAAACACAGCAAAGAAATATTGATGTCAGGCTGACTGGAGATAAATTGGGTGGGGTTGAATAAATGTCCTTTATATCTGCCTTGTAAACCTGAAAGAAGTAAATATTAAATTTTTTACAGAGTCTCGTGGTGTTTAATAGAGCTGTGATATCAGATCCCCTTTAAAAAGCTCTTGTTATGTCAACCAATGCTGCTGCTACTGTTTTATTTGAATTTTTGACTATTTGACTCCAGTAACTGATATATTTAACCGTAATATAATAATATATATACTATAACTGAAACTCTTTGCCATTTTTGTTAAATATTTCTTGTTCAGTTGTACGTTGGGTCGTCCCTGTTCTTGTCAGGCTTTTGGGGAAACAAATAATCCAAAGCAATTATGCTGCCATCAAAAGAGTTACTGTCACGTACTACCCGTCTACAACAGCAAATTCATTTTGTATTAACTCGATTGTTTGCACCACACCTATATCAGTCTGCTTTCTGTTTTTGTTGCAGTCCAGCTGTTAGGCAGTCTGTGTAAGCAGCTGTATTTGCTGTTGCAACACAAAATGAGAAGGAAAAAAAACCCAAAACAATTCATTGCTGTTTTTAGAATGTTAAGGGCTTCAAAAGATATGATGGAGTTTTAGGGCCACCATCAACATTAAAACTAAACAACTCTAAAAGAATAATTGTAAAATTATGAGGAAAAAAAGTCTAAAACTTTTGCGAGAGTAAACTTGTAGAATTATGAGACAAAGGGTTAACATTTTACTAAAATATTGTTATAACTCATTTTATATAATAGTTATTTGAGAAGTTATGAGATTAAGGTCATAAAAATTTGAGGCAAAAGGTTGTTTTCTTAGAAAAATAGAAACAAAAGAAAAAGGAAAGCATTGAGCTTCAGAGATGTAGAACACTTTCTGAATGTGACCTCAGCACTGGTTTTACAAATAAAAACAATACGAAATCTTTCAGTGAGTCAACATTGTTTGATTATTAGTATAACAACATTTAAAAAATTGGCAGGAAATTGGATCTGGAATTGAATAGGGTTTTTTATTAGTTTTTTTCTAACCGAGAAGTTTAAGGGCAGGGATGCCAGTTTAGCTTAGTCTGTTTAGCTTAGTAACCAGCTATTGTTTATATGACATTATTTTCTTTGCATAAATACCGGCGTGAAACCCATTGAAATGATGATGGTTGTGATTTTGGGCTTTATAAATAAAATTGAATTGAACTCAACTTATCCTGTAAAGTCATGTCCTTTTTCTCATAAATGTATGACTTTACTGTCGTAAAGCTTCATTCCTGTAACACTATGACTTTTTTCTCTTGATTTTCCACATTTTTTTTTGCAAAATTACAATTTTTTTTCTCATAAATATACAGCTTTATCCTTGTAAAATTATGACTCTTCCCTAAAATATAAACGACTATATTTAGGTAAGATTATGACTTTTTTCTCAGAGTTTTATGACTTTATTCTCCTAACATTACTACTCTTCCCAGAAATCTACGACTATATTGTAGTAAAATTAAACTTTTTTTCTTACAATTGTACGACTTTCAAATGTATTCTTGTAATTATTTTATGTTGGCCCTTATACTCTGTCATAAAAAAAGGAATGAGTGCAATTTTGCTTTTAATTTATTTGGAGAGCCAACTTGAAAAAATGTATCTGGTTGGATTGCGGCTGACATAGAAACAGATGTCCAGACAGCATTTTTTAGCTGTATTTGCCTAATCCATGTGGCTCCAACTGTCGTTTCTGAGAACTCTCCGGATGTTTGCAGCACACCATCACAGATTTGTGGATCCTCAGTGCTGACATTCAGCCAGGGGTTAAGAGGTGAGATAAAGGGCCTTGCAGGATTTAAAATGTTAAGAATGTTAAGAAGTGAGCGGCCTACTTTAACGACTAGTCACTTTCTAAGTATTCGTCCTCTTCCAATTACCAAATGATCAGTGCCTGATGGTTTTTTTCTATTGTCCTTTTTATATTCTTATTTGGAGTGCCTCTTTCTATCTTAAGCTCTTTGAACGTCTGTCCACACACTTTGACAAATCCATGCCTGCTTGATATTTACCTCATTTTGCCAACCTAAGGATTTTTCCTTGACCAACAGCAGCCTATTCACCTAACGTTTCAAAAATCTCACAGGCTATTTATTGATTTGAAAGTCAGCTATTTTCACCTCTGGATGTGGGACACTTTCTCTGTTATCTGTTTGCTTCAAGGCAGAATCCACAGCTTGCGAATGCTCTTCCATTTCTAAACTCTAACATCTGCTGTCATTTATTTCTATCTCACAAAGTGAATAGCCATATCATTCCAGTTTATTTGGATTCAAGTCAAAAAATGGAATCAGAATCAGCATCTGCTCATGCACATGTCATACCAAAAGCTTGGTCCTGAAAAATAACGGACCAATCAGGGATTCTGTCCCGCAGCAGTCCTGGGCTGCAAGGATCAGATTATTTTTGCAATTCTTCTTTCTTACGGCACATTTCAGCTCAAATTTGAGCCCCGCCACATACTCAAAAACACATGAAAATTTACACACACCTAGTACCCGGTGAAAATTAATTTAGAAACTGCTAAAAAATGAATGGGGCCAATATCTCTTATGTGGCTAAAAAAAAAAAAAAATAGAAAATCAAGTGACAAAATCAGAACACGGATATGGAATGGCCACAAGGATGTAGTGATAATTTTGCGGCAAAACGTAAAATATGTCAATTTTCACATTTTCACAAGAAAAAATGTGTTAGCATGACTCTCACAAAACTACCTAGACACACCACCAACTTAAGTCTACAACTACAGCTTAAGCCTTGTTGACCTTTGATTTCAGGAAGAGGCCACCATCTGAAATTTTCCCCAAAACTTGCCTTTGGTACCTTCTATACATCTAAACTCCAAGGAATTGTGATCTTTTGCTTCTCAACTCCTCAGGCATCACTGGAAAGCTACTTGGGAAAAATGTTGGTTTTAAAGTTTATCCATTTTAAACAGCGATAGCATGATGAGCTAGCAAAAGTGGTGTTTACCAATTGGAACATTTTTTACCATTATATTGCTAAGAATTAAAACATAAAACCTTGGCTGAAAAAAAAGATTTAACACATGATAAAAAATATTAAATAAAATATATAAAAATATAGGAAAATATTAGGAATGTAGGTGTTTTTAACAAAAGCCTCTGTTAATTTTCTCTTTGAGGTTGTCATCAGACGTGCATCACACCAACTGTCTAAAAAGATAATAAGCCTACAACAAATTTTATTAATTAAGCATCGCAGCTTTTAGTTCAATAATTATTAGCCCATTCATATGGATTGGAGTTTGGCCAATGGATCATTAACTAATTATCTAGCAAAGTATGGAGGTTTTGTTCAAAAGAACCAATGATCCAGGACCCAAAATGCTGGACACTAGATTACAAAAATCTTAAAAGTTTAATGAATAAAGTCAGCAGAAACATTTAAACTGAAAGAAGAGAAGTCAATAAAACAAAAATGCTTTACTTCCGGTTCCAGCAAAATGAAGCCAGTTCAGTCGCCATGTTGGAGCCATATGACAGTAATTGGTCCAAGCTGGTCTGAGTCAATGACTCTATGACTACAGTTTTTGCCAATCAGGAAAGAGCTTGTTAGATGTTCACACATCTTCCACTGAAAGCAGACTCGGGAGAATCTGTCAATCAAACATTTGAGGTTGGGGCCAGTGGGCACCACATGCTTTTATTGAGACATCTGATTGGTCCGTTATTAACTTGAATAACTTGCGATAACAAGAAGATATAAAAAAAGAGGATTATCAAGAACATCTTAAGAAAGAAGTATCAGAGCGAAAGGGTTATTCTGACATATAGAATGACAGAGTGATAGCTGGTTATTTCTCTATAGAAGTCTATGGGATTTTGGCTTCTTGGAACCGGCGGGTACTTCATATTTGGACCATGACAGGGGAGGCATCGCTCAGTCCAGTTCTCTCATGCATTCAATGCTAGAGATCAGGTCATTCTTTTGTTGTCATGTGTTATGTCTCCTAGCTAAAGTTTTAGAACCAATCGGTTGCATCTCATTGATAACAATGGATTTTTACACAATGACACAACTGTCCAGTTTCTGAGAGTGTCAGTTGCCTATCACACCTCTGCAAGTAGGCTAAACGTTGTGCAGCTGATGACTAAACAAAGGTGTGCATGTAGGTTAACAGAATGGTAGTGATGTAGAATTTTCAGATAGTTTGAACATCTGAACTAAACTGTTTGTTTACAAGGCTGTCACAAAAAAAAAAAAAAAAAAAAAGTTAATTACTTTCTTAGTTCAAAAGAAATGTTGTGATGTTATGGTAAACTTTGTCTGATTAAAGAATGAAACCACAACGTTTTAGAAAGGGTTGTCTCAAGAAAACTATACAAGTCAGAACCCTTTGATTTAAAATGGAAGTTTCAACTTAAGAGTGAAATACAAAAGGTTTTCCAAATAAAAACAACAACAATAAAGACAGCACAATTATTCAGTAAAAGACGTGACAAAAAAAGGTAAACCTGAAGAGATGACATTTAAAAATGTCAAAAATTGATGTTATGGAGCAAAGACAACAATGGAAGAGGGCAATAAAACGTAAATGTAGATGGATGGGATCAAAAAAGCAAAGGACACCTGACTAAAGGGTGAATAGGACGGTAATGTGATTGAGATGTGGATCAATGAACAATAGGACGGATGGGTGAGAAGACTAATGGATGGATGGGTGAAAGAATGCACCCACAAACAAAGGCAGAGAGAGAAATGTGAAGCTGGAATGGAAGATAAATGATTATAAAAGCAGCATGTCATAAAAGACGCTTAAAAAATGCCACTAAATCGATTCATCTCTCTGTTGACCTCATCTGTCTTCTCTTTCACCCTCTGTTCATCTGTTTTTTTCAAGCTGGGATGATTTATTTTGGCATTCAGAACTGTTACACATCTTAGATAGAAACTCTGGTTTTGTTTCGTAAGTCTGTGGCTCCAGAACTTACTATCAGAACAACTATCAGAACATTTTTTATATTGCTTGAATACAGAGTTTAAAGTTCTTCATACCATTCAGAGGGTAGTTTGCTCGTGCAGGAAAAGCCTTGGGCAACAACAAACCTGTAACGGTGGCACTTCTACCTTCCTTTGTGCTTTGGTTTGAAGAAATAATTAAGGATAAAAAAACATATCCAGTTTTATCCATTCAGAGGAGACATGCCATTGAACGTTTAACAAAAATAAAAGGAAACATCAACAGTTTGATGCTTTTTTTCTTTTAATTTCTGAGTGCATTCTCCACTGAATCAATGTCTAGCATTTTATCAGACATATTTATTTATACATTTTTGTCAATAGCCTACCCATTGTTATAATATTTAATAAATATTTTGAGATGTGGACACAAACCGTCGTCATCCTCTAGATTGCTTTTTCTGTCGTCTGGTAGGTTATACTTAATTACATTTGTACTTCTTTCTACTTTTTCTTTTAACCTTTGTTTTTTCTGCCCAAAAAAACCAATGAACACTTTTGGCTTTACAAAACTATTACAGGAAGAGTATTAGAATAAACAATTTTGCTTTTTTTATAGCAGGAAATGTGCTCATTATTTCAGGACAGCCTATTATCCAGCGTATCAAAATGACAGGAAGTAACTCAACTTTAAGGCTGTTATAAGTATTTGCCACCCATACTAAAGAATATTGAAATCCTTGGTAATAATTTCTCTATGAAAACACACAGAGAAAACAGCTCACACATTTGTGTTTCTTCACATGTCAGAACTCCAAAGCTGGTAAACCAACCATTTGAAAAACATGGCTCCACAGACTCCAAATATAACTGCAGCATTTCTGTTGTACAAAAGAAAAAATACTCTGCAGGTTTAGGCAAAAGAACACCAAAAAACAAGTGTGTGTTTGCAAGTTCTATGTTTCTTTTTATTCACTTTGGTAAAAACACTGAAAAACACAAAAAAATGTTCATCCAAGATCATAAATTGGTTTATACACCACACTGTCTTAAACCCAACAGCATCAAAACCTTTTTTCTGTTACTTATTGCTGTCACTATTGACAAACATTGACAGCTTTTCATTAACATTTGATAACTCCGCTGTCCTCCCCTCCTCACAGGTTAAGTGTCTGGATGTCATTCTCTCTTGTGGGATTTTGGGTTGTTAAAGGAGCGGTCGAAAAGGAGCGGCAACAGGTGGGTCTCGCAGTTCCCTTGAGGCGGGAGCGGCCACCTTAAAGGGAGTCTTTGAAAATGGTCCGTACCATTGTCAATAATGTAAGTTTCATCCACTTATGACACATGGCTGATGCTGTGGCATGGTGTCCTCATGCCATGCTCTAGTCGTTTGGAAGGTGCGGGTACAGGCCCCTTAATGACCAAACGCTGCTCACACCTTCCTACAACTCTCTATGGGCTCAACCTAAAAACCTGCAGAACCTGTACAGGTCAGCCCCCCATGCAGGTGCATGTGACTAAGGCATAAGGTGCCATAGCTTTTGTTGGATCAAAACCCTGGTGCTTGGACCATTTCACACACCCCCTTCAACAATCACACCACCCCTGTCCTAAAGCAGAATTGCGTTTAAAATCATCCTTCTCATGCCTAAAATTCTTTAAAAATTGGCTCCCCTCAATCTTTCTGATCTCTTCCAGCTTTAGCTGCTATCACCACGATCATCCACCACAACGTGGAGAAAATTCAGCAGATCTGCTCCTCACCTCTGGAACTCTCTACCCAAAAAAATCCCAATCAGAGTTTAAAACAAGGTTAAAAACTCTCAGCTCAAGAAACATCTTAGTACTTGAGGTGCACGTGTGGTGTTGAACATCAACCAGGTGGAGTCTCACAAGGACCTGCCAGTGCTCACTTCAAGTCCCCACATGTATAGTCACATAAATCAGCAAAGAGGGCAGAATAGTGGGCGAGATAAACTCAACAGATTATGACAAAGTGCCTAAACCTGCACAAATTGGTTTCAGAAAACTGTTGTGGTCTCCCAGGACAAGAGAGACAAACGTTTTAGCAGCCTGAAGATAAAACACCATCAGTCTTGTCCAACTTGGTGTAAACATTTGAACTTTGATTCAGCGAGAATAAAAAAAGGGATTTCATCATCTTCAAAACAAAAACCGATTAAACTTAAACTTAAATGTAAATATCTGCTCCAAAAGTGAATGAAAAAAGGTTTTATTAGTTTTAAGAAAAGCCTCCAATTTAATAAGGACTGCTAATAATCACCTGCTTAAAAAAGCAAAAGTATATTTTGCTAAAACAATTTTTTGTAGATTAAAAAAAAATAATCAAATAAATTCAAATGTTCACAATTCAAAAAAGGTCTGGCAGTTCAAGGAATCCCAGTTTACCACCTTTTAAATTCCACTCCTCTGCAGATGAACACAAACATCCACTACACTGACGACAGTCAGAGGATCAGCGGGATCATGCAGCCGAAGCATCGCAGCCTCTTCTCTAATTATAACCGTGTTAATATATTTCTTAATGTCAATGAGAACATGTCTGCAGCTCACAGTGGTTTAGGCTTGTCACTTTCTACAAGCAAATTGGACAAATTTAGAGGGAATCCGGTCCGCGCTGGGATAATTTTGGTTCAAAACATCTGTAGGATAAATGTCACAACCTACCAAGTGTTAAGCTGGATTTGTCCACCCTCTGAAGACCAGTGCTGGGAGTTACAATTGATTTTTTTTTTATACAAATGTATACCACAGTACCTGTGCTCCCACAATCTTTTTTTTCCAAATAGCTGTAAATGAAGTCCAATTATAACAAGAAGTAGTACAACGTTTTGTGTATGTTTTGAAAGAGATATCTGCTTATGCAGCCTGTCAGTGTGTCTGTGTGATTTATGATGGCTTTACTTTCATACATTCTCAAAATTCACATCATTTGCATGGATTGTTTCCAGTTTCTCACCGGTAAACAGCTCATTCATGTCCGAAACCTACGCTGTATACATCATAACTCTCATTTTCTCTTTATTTCACAAAAACAATTTTATTTTTAAACATCTTTGTATCATCAATCATTGTCCACTTTTAATGCTTCTTATTTTATCAGGCAAAACAAATTTATTCCTAAGAAAATAATTGTTCTTACTCATTACATTTTCTCTGTTAGTGCTGTAAGTTCTGTCTTAAAGTTGGGAAGTTTATTCAGCTTTATAAAGCCCCAAACTTACCAAACCTACCAAGTGTTGCATTCCTTTAAAGGTCACTGCAGCCCGGTTTGAGAAGCAACAATTCCCCATTGACTCCCATGTTAAAAAAGTAATTTTCACCTAAAATAAACCCAATATTGGATGTAGGTATCAAGAATTAAAACAAACTATTTTATTGCTTGTTAACATGTCAACAAAACCCAACCAAGGGTTGTCTGAGATTGCCTTCGCTTTAAGACCTCTGCTTGGATATTTACAGTTGCCTGAAAGTTCAAAAGATTTGTGGTTGTAAAAGAAGGGGAAAGAGGAAATTGGTGCACGATGTCACCAAAAAGCAAAATGTTGCTATGATAAATAACAGTGGTGGAATGGACTGCTGTCTGGATCCATCTGTAAGAAAACACCAGCTGGTTTCAGATCGGCTGCAACCTTTGGGAGAGATTTGCTCGTCACTTTCTCTCAGGTATTGATCGGACAGAGTAAGATCAGATGCCAGAAGAGGCCCTTTAAATTTCAGTTTGTTTTTGTGCAGCGCGTCCTTTTCAGAGGAGGCTGGGGAAAGCCCAGGGTTATCGATCAGACACCTGAGCATCCCCGCAGGCTTTTAGGGGAAAGTCTGATGATTGCAGTGGCCGTGTAATTCAACCCAGCAGTCAGGGGGAAACACGGTAGAGGTGTTGTTTTCCGGCATTTCAGAACATCCTTAATCTTCATGTAAGGCGGCATAAAGAAGATCCTGAGGAACATCCTAATATTTTTGTTTCCCAAACAGCTTTCTGCTTTTTCATGGGAATACCACTGACTGTATATAAGAACTGGACTAAGTGACTCTTCCAAAGAAGAAGTGCCTGATGGTTTTATAGAGAAATAAACAGCTATTACTCAGTCATTCTACTTGTCAGAACAACGATTCCTGCTCTTTTACCTTTTTTTTTACCTGTTCTTGCTAACTCAAAACCAATCACTGCTTATGCCCTAGTCGCAACTTTAAAAAATTGTTCCTGTAACTTCTTACACTTGGAAATGCAAACTTAACCTAAAAAAAGTCTGTGAAGTGCTAGCTGCAGTTCCTGTAAAATAAACCACAAAGTTTCCCTTAAGCTCAAAGAACTTAAGGGAAATTTATGAACTTTTTCTCTGTTTATGTTTGGTGCTGCAAATTTTCAGTCCAACTTTTAGTCATTTTATTAATATTCCCCTATTTGAATTTAAATTAAATTGAAAGACAATCAAACTTGGATAATGAGTATCACTTCCACCACTGATGGACAAAAAGGGAAAAAAAAGAGGCGTGTAGGAGAGACTGATGATGACAGCTTTGATGAAATGAAGAGAAAAAAGATGAGGGTGAGATGCGGCGGTTTTACAGCGAGATCGTAAATCTCCGGCGTTCTGTGGCCTTTAACGGCTGGTAAAACGTACTGGGAGACGAATGAGGGAGGTGGGAGATGAAACGGAGCAGAAGAAGAGCCATGCATTTAAATGTAGTTTTAATGTTTCTGCTTCCATCTTCACAGCCGAAGAGTTTGGAGCACAAAAGCTGCTGATGCGGGTTTTCATCAAACACAAACAAGTTCCGCTGCTCGGCTTTGAACTGCAGTCACCCCTTCAGTAAATCAAATTTTCAGAAATGTGTGAGTTCACTATAAAGCACAGCTATTTTTTATCTTTTCTCTCATCTTTGGGGTCACATTGATATTTAATCAAAGGATCTTTAATGCTCTTTTAGTGACACAATGTCTCTAAATCAGTGTTGTGAGTGTGTGCTGTGATGTATTATGTTAAGTGATCCTGAACAGAAACATATTTCTGTCATAGGTCATTACCAGCTCACTCATCCTGACAAACACGCTGCAGTTGTGCTCCGTTTGTCATCTCTGCTCTCACAGTCGCACAAACAGTTGGAGTTTTCATTTGTTTGCTAATGACCTTCATACTGCAGTATTTGGCTCATCCAACACAGAGCCTGGAGTGCGTGTTTTATTTTGAAAGCAAACTGATTAGCTTCCCTCAACCTTCCTCGACTGTATCCAGAAGCCCCCCCGCGCCATAGAAAACCCAAAACGTTATCCTAACCAGTAATAATACACATCGCCCTTGGTAAACAGCGTACGAGTGGCCACTTCCAGTAAAAAGTTTATGAAGACACTCATAAACACGCGTTTTGGAACTTCATCAAAAATCAGAGACTTGGATTTGTGAGTGACGTACGAATGGCGTTCATTTTATTTCACAGAAGTGCCCGCTGTTTAAAAAACTAGTCATGAAGGAGATATTAATGGTTAATAATTGGGATTTTCCTTTTCTGGGTTCTTATTTTGTTTTATTTTTTAACATTTCATTTTGAAAATGTTACGTTGCTTCTTTTTTTACTTGTTTTGTTTATGTAATTGTGGTCATCTTTATTATGTTTTTGCATTGAGTGATTTGTTGACATCATTTACACTTCAGGACCACTGACTGTATAAATCAAATATTTCTGCCTAAAGTTGTGTAAGTTCCACTCCCAGCGATGATGTCAGGCGCCATCTTGCAGTTTACAGCCAGGTTCCTCTGGACGTTTCAGCTCTTTGATGCTTCATGTCCATTTATTCCACCATTTGAGACTGAGCTGTGTTTTTTCACTATGCAAACAAAACTTTGCAATTTCATTTTTTTCTAGCTGTCATTTTCAATTACTTTCTATTGTTTTTCTCTTCCTCACCGCTATTTCTCCCTTGATATTTTCATAATCCACCCCTGCCGTTCTGGTCATTCTTCTTTTCTTTCCTTTTTTATGGTTTGTTCTTCTTTTCTCTGCGTCTCCTGCAGTTAATTGACATTCAGCTTCTGTTCCACATAAATTGAATGTCTCTGTCCATTACATCGAGTGTCAAGCACTGACTTGACAAGGCGACAACCCAATTACGGCTCCCAGACCAGCCATGACACATCCGCCTGTCCTCTTATTTACATTTGAACGTTTTTATACTGTGATTTCACATTCAGCGCAAAATTAAACGAAATGAAACAAAAATGAAAATGAAGGGATTAGTGAGGCCAAACGAAAAGACAAACTTCTCACTTTAGAGGGAAACAAAAACTCTTGATGCTGATGTGACAGAAAGCTGACAGTGTTTTATTTATCATTTTGACTGACGGACAAAGTTTAATGAAAGAACAACCTCAATTTAATGAATCTACCTGCTTTAGAATTTGTACTGAATGACTCAGTTTAGCCGGGAACATGTGCTATCATGTTAGATTGGCTAATTTACTGATCTTTAGCCAATCAGCTGGATTTACTGTGAGATAAAGAAGTATTTGAACACGCTGTACTTCTGGGGTTTTCCCACTTAGAAAACATGGTGGGGTCGAACATTTTCATCTTAGGTGCATGTCCACTGTGAGAGACATCATCTGAAAACATGAGAAAATCAAATTGTATGGTTTTACATGGGGTTTTTTTTGCGTAATAGTGCTGCCTTTATGTATTTGAACACCTATTTATCAGCTGATTACAACTGCTAACATGGCCAAGACCAAAGAGCTGTCCAAACACACCAGATACACAATTTTAGAGCTCCACAAGACTGGAAAGGGTTAAATTACCAAGCAGCTTGGGGAAAAAAGATCGACTGTTGGAGCAATTCTTACAAAATGCACCTAAGATGAAAATTTCAGACCCCTTCATGATTTCTAAGTGGGAGGAAGCACAGGGTGTTCAAAAACGTATTTTCCTCACTGTGTATAAAATACAGTTTTTAAACAGTTGGCTGTTAGACACCGCTGTCAAGTAAATATGTCTCAGCATGTGTATAACATCCGTCATTGTTCCAAAGCTTACAGCTCATCCCATCTAACACTTTCAATACTTTTTAAAGTAAATCCCGGACGAGCCCCCACTTATAATATTCAGAGATTAAAGGAGAAAATTGATAACAAAGAAATTATGAAAGATGGCCACACAGCTGTTTTATTAAGGTAACTGGTGGAAATAATCACAACAAAAAAAAAACAAACAAGTAAACTGAAAAACACAAATGATTGGAATTAACTGTCTGAAATAATACACAAAACACAATAACTACTCAAGTAGTATGTAAAGTGACTAAACCCCAGGTAAACACGTGCACCACCAGAGTTCAACCTCAGAGGCAATGCCTGTCATGCGAGAAAAGTTCAGCTGAGGATTTTCTTTGCTCTGCTTTTACTCTACAGATCTCAATTCACACAGTCCCTCCAAAAGCTGAGTTATTTCCCTTCATATTAAACATATTCGATAAAATGTAATGTAATGTGGGCTTTGTTGCCGCTTCGGCTATTCAAAAGCGGCTACCGAAAAATGAAATTGACCTCACAATGCCCCCAGTTAGACTAAAAGTGACCTGGAGGTCAACTTTCAGTCAAAGCGGTTTTTTTTTACTGTATTTTCTTCTTGAATTAGATTGTTCCTCCAGGTATTTTAAAGTATAGAATGAAAATAAAGCTTGTAATGCATCACATATGTGCAATAAGAAATTGCTAAATTAAATCTGCATTAAAAAACAAATAGCTCAATATTTTTTCATTTTTCTTCCTCTGGAAAGTCATGGTGAGCGTTAAAAAATGCAAATAATCTATGATGAGAATCAACAGTTTTTTAGGTAAAAAACTGATCAGATATTTTCAGATACACTTTTCTGTCTCTGCATCAAATATTTAAAATGTTTTAAATGCAAATTGACGAGTCAGTCAATGAAAGATGTCAATTTTTGTAAAATTAACAAACATTTTGGAGGTGAAGGAGTTTTTGTGGAGTCATGGTAGCAAATTTCTGTTTGTTCCAGACAAGATGACAGAAGTTTTGTTGTAAGTGTGGCTCTACAGAAGTGATGTGTTGACAGCAAGAAAGAATGAAAAACACACACAGCACTGTGTTTTTCCTCTTTGTTTCAGTTTTCAGCAAAACAAATTAAATATTGTGTCAGAGGAGAGGACTGCAGAAAGAGAAAAGCCTGAAAAAAAATTAAAGTGACAGAGACAGGAAGATGAAACAAGAGACAAGAAAATAAATAGACTTAAAAAACAGAGTTTGAGTTCAGTAAAAGCAAAGCAAAAGAGGACAGATTTAACAGAGTGATAACAGGTGCAATCATAAAGATGGAAAGGAGGCTTCCGACAATACTGGGGGGGTCTAGTAAAAATGGAAGGGGACAGATCAGAAATAGAAATGGGAATAAAAACGCACAGTGGAGGCGGTGAAAGTAAATAGGTAGAATAAAAAGCAGGGCAGAGATCATCAACACTGATCGTAATGAGGATGAGCAGATCAATCTTTCCCCCAATCTCTATCTGTGCATCGTTAACATCTCTCTACTCGACCTCTACATCACCCCCTGCTCTTTTATTACCCACTTTAACTGGATTGCCCTTCATTTGTCTTTTTTAGCCATCCCACCCTTATCCACCTCAGAAGTTTAGGATGGGTAAATTGAAAGTTGGAAAAGGTTTTTGGTTAAGAATTAGCCTGGAATCTCAACGAATGATTATGACCCAACTTAATAATATGATTTATGAATTTAAATCTACTCTACAGTAGTCAAGCCTTAATCACATGCACCCGTACGGGGGTTGACCTGTTAGTTGACTTTGATATTTTATTACTGATTTATTAAACATAGCTGGGATTCTGTTAAAACTGCTTTTTTTTTTTTATTTTGCACTAATTTCTGTTTTCTCATGATTTTATTTTTGTATTATGCCATCATTAGTATACATCGTCTAGATTATAGATCTATATTCAGTTCAGATTGTTGTAATTAGTTAATAGACATCTTTATTTGTCAAAAGTCTATCTCTGTTCTGTGTTTTATAATACACCTAATTAACAAAAAAAAATTGTATTTCTGAAAATATTCTATAATACATTTCAAGAATTAAGTATTGATATTGTACTTGGTATTCGATCGATACCCAAATTCCCAGTATCTCCCACCCCTACTCAGTGGATCCAACCCCAGTCCTGTTCTACTGGACGTAAATCCACTCAAAAGTCAACTGTTGCTTTGTAAAAGTTTATGGGAGTATTGTGACTTTGACAAATTGCCAGATGTTTGTCAGAGAGTTGATGTAATGAGAACGTGTCACTCCAGAGAGTCTTAAAACTCTTTACTGCACCTTCCTCTTTTCATAGTAAAAGACAAAACCAATGATCTTTTTCCAAGCTAAATAGGGTCAAAACTGACGCTTTTAAAAAATAAATAAAATCTATTTTTCCCAAGGAAATTTAAACTGGGGAGGTTTCCAAGGATACGAGAAGCATCAAGGCCATTTCCTTCTAAACATGTCAACACTTACATTGCATTAACAGCAGTAACCACAGCATGGGTGACATCCACTTCTGTAAAGAAACTATTGATGCAAAGACAGAAAAATCTGATCATCAGCAACTCTTTTCCCAGATCCTTTTATTTTTTGCATTTTTCACAACAGAATGGCTTCATCCTGCCCATGTGTTTGATTGGAGGCCAGATCTGCGTCTCATCGAAAATGTATAAAGAAGTGAAGCAGATAATAAAGAACAAGGGCGGTTGAGCAGCAGAAATTGTATTTTTTAGCAGGAAAGCACTTTAGAATGATATTGCATGACTTTTTTTCTTCTATTTGTCCTGTCAAACAGCTCAGCAAACACAAAGAAGCAGAGAGCTTCAGATTACGGTTCTGTCATGAACTCTTTTTGTGTTTGATAATAAATGTCATTTTGGTCAATTATTTTATTATTAGGGGTTTTGGATCTAAAGGAAAAAAGAGGGAAAAGTTGATTTTAGGAGGAAAAGGCAAAAAAAATGGGAAAGGGGAAGAATAACGATGACCATTTTTTAAGATAGATGTCATAAACTGCTTAAGGCTTAACGTTATCAGTGTCCTCGCTAACTATTACCAGAAGGGTTGCGTTTTTGTGCACTACCACACACTGCTACACATTTAATTTCCACACAAACTCAGAAATGACCATTGTCTGCACAAACCTTCACACACACACACACATTTACACAGAACCACAAAACAACTGGACCCACTTGGATACGGATTGGCATAGACACACACCTATGTAGATATTTCACACATCAGGTATGTCTACACACATCCAATCATATGTGTTTGTGCAGAACTGAGCAGACAGGTGTGCTTAGGTGAGTGTGTGTTTACTACATTCAGTATCATCACGTGATGATACTGAATGTAGAAGTAAAGGTGTGAACCCTGAAGCACATTTCCACTGAGCGGTCCGGCGCAGTATTTTGAACATTTCCATTGTAAAATGGACCCAAACCGTACAACAGTACCGAAACGTACCTCTAGGGGGCCCCCATCGGTTGTAGGTCTATCGAGAAGGGAGAGGGAGCGGTTACTGTAGCCACCCATTGATTGGCAGAAAGTGCCAATATAGAACTCATTTAAGCTAACGTTTCCAACATTTTTACGGTCAGGTGGGGCCAAATCCAGGCCTCGAGGGTCGGCCTCCTGCTGGTTTTCCAGAAACCCTGCCTTATCTGCTGCTTTTTACCTGGATCAGGTGTGTTTGGCAGGTTGGTTGGAAAACATGAAGGACACCAGCCCTCGAGGCCTGGATTTTGGCACTCCTGCTTTACAGCAGTATTGATCTTAGCCACCCGCAATCTTCTTTAAAACATCAATATTTTCTTATCATACACAATGTACCAGAAGTAAAGCAATAAAAAGATGAGCTGTGGGATGACCTCCATTGTTGTTGCTTTCTTTTCATCGCATTACAATGACGCAAACACGCTAGTGGCCTACAGTAAGCATGCAAAGGTGAAAACAAAACGCTCAGTGGAAGCAAGGCTAACTGAGTGGAATTGCTGGCCAGAATTACCTGGAGCGTACCATACCACTCTTTACTGTAGCATACTGGACCGAATGATATAATACGTGTTGTGATATATGGCAAGACTGTACCGGAACAACTTTCTCTTTTTTTAACTAGGAGTTTGACTTAGAAAAAAATCTACCTGAATTTCAATACGTCATTCATTGTAATACCATGGTAAAATTCATTCCATTTAATGACACACTAAAGCACTGCAACTGTATCTCATTCACAAGTTGCTTTTACACAAGTCAATTCCTGCTGTTTTTCTTTCTTAAAAGGAACAGTCAACATTGTCTGATTTTCACAACAAAATACTTTTCAGTGTAACAAAATTGAGTGAATGTGCCTTAACCAACAAGGTTCTAAAAGTATGATTAAGGAAATAAAGTGCTAACATTGCTAAATCCAGCATTTAAACGGTTCAGGAGCCTGAGCAAGCTTGAACGAATGCTTCAAAAATAAAGCGGGTCTCCCTTGGGGGGTCCTGGCTCGTACCTGGGGCTGGGGGGGGGGGGGGGGGGGGGGGGGGGGGGGGGGGGGGGGTGTGTGCTCAGAACTCCTGGGTGGTGGTGGGCGGCTTGTCTGGGGTGGTGGGGCTCTCGGGGGTGGGGCCCCGCGCTGGACCGCCCGGCGCGGTGGGGGGCTGCTCTCCTGACTGGGCTGGGCCCTGCGCTCTGCGCTTCCGTACCTCACTGTGCTCGGGTGTTGGGGGCCCATGTGGTGGTCCTGCGGGCCCTGGTCTGGGTGCTTGGCCGGACTACCTGGCGGGCGGATCACCTCCATTGACCCCACAGTATGGGTGCGGGGGCGGGCCCTGGTCGGCGCTGCTGCCTCGGCGGGGGTCTTGGTGTGGGGATGTCTGGGAGCTCTCCCTCCTTTTTTTTTCTTTCCATTCCTTCATCCACTTCAGCTTAACATAACATTCACCTGAGCACAGGCGTCAGCTCACATTTGCACCTTCAAATAGTGTGCGTGTCAGAATGTAATGCTTTACATGTGTTGGTTGGTATGCACAAGTGTGCGTGTAAACTGGTTGTGGACAAGTTTGTGAACACTCTTGGAGCCGGCAGGTATGTTTGTAACAGCTGAGTGTGTGGACAGGCCCCGCCCATTTTAGACCAACACTCACTATTGTAATGGGTATAAGCTTCAGCATTTTGTTGCCTGTAGACTTACAATTCTACTTTCTCCTTCCATTAGTCATCCTCTAAAATCTATAACACCCCCCCCCCCCCCCCCCTCTTTTCCCCCTTTCTTTTTCCGTCCGGTCCAACAAAAAGAACACAAACAAAATTAATATTAATAAAGTTTCGTTGAAATTACAAAAGGGGCTTATACCAACATACATTTTGTGTTCCCAATGATTTATAACCCCCGATTGTAAGAGTAAAATCTGTCTAATGCAAGAGGCTCTCAGCTCATATCTGTTTGCTCAGCTGTTGGACAGGACAAGTTTAAAAAAAAAAAAAAAAAAAAAAAAAAAAAAAAAATAAAGCCAGTTTATTTCCAGTGGGAAGACAGAATGAAGGAGAGAGCTTGAAAGCTGCTAAAAATCTTTCGCTTACATGACAGTCTCCCTGCAGCTCAATTTTCTCACACGCTGAAGCAAACGCAGATTTCACTGCTCATCACCACAACAATGGCCTGTTTTCAGAGCATTATACACATCACTCTGATTCATCAGGTCACTGAACTAACTTTGGCTCGCTTCACCGACAGCATTTTGACTGAAGCTCCGTGCATGACCCACTGCACAGCTACACTGCTTCACTCCTTCTTATCTGAGCTGCTATGAAGCTCCAAAATCTGTGTTTTTGTTTAAAACTGACAGCAATGTGGCACAGAGAGTCGGTTTGGTGCCCATCCCAAGTAAAAACTAAGTAGTCCGTGTTTCATAACGACAAAAACTGAACATTTAACACAAGCTGGTGTTGTTCTGTGTAGAGCTGCTCAAAGAGGCTCAGTGTAGAGCGCTGCCACCTAGTGGTTGGGGGTTTAGGTGGAAAACGAAAGTAAGATGCTAACGGACACTCACAGATAAATATTGTCTTGGCAGCATTTTCATTCGATACGAGTCTTTCCAAATGACACATCGTGATATAGGCTATCGCCGAATCAATTTTTTCCAAAATCCCAAGTTTATATCCCTTCTGTTATGTCTTTAGCTGAAGTCCGTCTCTCCACAACGCAACGTAAAGCAAGATTCCTTCAGTTCTATTACCAGATCAGTTTTGTCAATTTCACAGTGAAAAGCAAAGGGAGGCTGGTGGCAGAAAAGATGGCGCCCAAACACGTCATTAAACACATTAGTGTTCTGAAATTTGACAACTTTAGTTGGAAGCAGAATTTGTGTATCTATGCTAGAGGATTTCTAACCGTAACCATAACCTGAACCAGGTTCTATCAGGTATTTTCCTAGGGGAAGAGAAAAGTTTTATTTATGAATTATTTTATTTAGGTCCTATATTATGAAAAAAAATGCTACAAGAAAATGTTGAAAACAAAAAAGACAATTTTCTCTGGTGGTCTTTATATTGAGTTGAATGAAATAAAGCAAAAATGCAGATTTTTGCTTTCAATGAAATTGAGTGATTGCATAATGAAGTAAATATATGTGTAAAATCCTAGTAATAGTTATATTTATAATGATAATAATAATTGTCCTTATAGCGTACTTGAAATGGAGTATCCTTAGTTATCCTTCACCAACAAAGGCGCCATTGCTCTCTTTACTTCTGTCCTCCTGAGCCTTGACACCACTCTACAGTCTTTCATGCTTTCAGTGATATCTATTTTTCATCATTCTTTTATATTTGATAGGGGATGAACAGAGAGTGCGGACTTTGAATGCAGAGCCCCAATTTTAATCTTCTCCAGCTGAATCCGAAGTGCCCTTTAGCCTTTTGAAGAGCTGGCGCTGTAGTAAAAAAAAAAAAAAACATGAAAATGAGGGGTGATGGAGTCAGATTCTTGGAGCTTTATGGACAGCAGATGAAAGGCAAGGGAATTGATTCAGAAGGACAGCACAAATTGGTGATGTGCAGAAAGAATAGATAGAATAAAAGGCAGACACACTTTATAGCTTTTTGTAGAAACAAATATACTCCTCGATAATATTTCTAACACACTACTTGTCAACACATATTTCCTGTAAATATCTAACATAACTTGAACAGAAACATTAGTCCAGGTAAATTATATTTGATTTTTTTGTTAGTTGTGTGGTCTAGTTGTATGTAGTTTTTAAGTGTGGTTCTACAAAGACCAGTATAACCTTTTAAGATCTCAGCCGCCAACCAGAGCACGACCCAAAATTGAGTTCCTCCCCATAAGTTACTGAAAGGGCATTTGGTTCGATTAGAAACTGACAAAACCACTGGAAAAACAGCTCAGCCTCAATATTACCATGCCGTGTTGGACTTCCAGTCATTTCAAGACACGGAAAGTTTAAAACTGAAATTCAAGGACCCATAAAAACCTGAAAATCTAACTATAAAGACAGTTTTCTAAAGCTGGCTTCCAAATTCACTCCAGCAATCACAGGGCTTCAGTGCAGACAGGTTCGCACAAAGCATACATTTAATTTAAACTTGTGAAAATGAACAAATTAAAGTGAAATCTTGCACATGTGCACACGCAAAATAGATGGTGAGACTGTTTGCACCTAAATATGCTAATTTGATCAGCTAAAGTAGAATAAATTTGCATTGATTGTTTTCATGCACAATAAATGAAAAAAGTCAGCAATTTAAGTTGTAATTTTTAACAAAAAGTCTAAGATCTCCCAGAATCTAAATGCTTCAGTGAATTGGAGCAACACATCTGAACTTTCTGGTTTTATTTTGGTGAGCGGATAAAACAATGCTGTTTCACCCCAGTGGAGGGGAGTGCCAAAAGATGTAACACAAATGACAGAAAGACAAATTAAATGCACTAACAAGTCAAAAATGCTCACAAAGACCCCGTGAATAAAAGTAATTTAGTACTTAATTTACAAAAAAGCAACAATTTACACAAAAAGAACAACATTTTAGGGACCAGAGCCTGTGTAAACAGACCAGAAATGTCAGCAAAGTTTCCATGGAGATCCTCACCTAGTCAGATGCTCTGGACAATTGAGGAAAAAATCAGCAAACAAACATGGCAGAAGAAAAGAAAGTCAGAAAACCTCCCACTCCATCAGAAAATTTAAAATAAAATACAATCTAAAAGTAGAAAAAGCAGATTCATAGCTGTAAAAAGTGTCCATAAATCTGCTGAAAGGATTTGAAATCCCACTTCAATCATCTGTTGATCTGTTTTCAAGCGTTCCCACTAGTCTTGCACTTGTGATTTTGCCATTTTTAGCCAAAATCTAAAAAGCTGTGTCCTTTTCTGGGACATGGTTTCTGGAGAGTAGCAGGACTTCAATAAAAATTCACCTCTGAGTTGTGGTCAGGACTATTAGAGCAGAGTAAGCCCACCCCCACTTCCCCTTACCCATCTATTTACGCTAGCGTACAGCCCCTCACGCCCCAAACCAGCCAAAATGTGTGCAGCATAATGGTGAGCAACACTGGAGCAGTCCAGCTGTCCAGTTTTGAGCCAGATGCCAGAAAACGAGAAAACGAGGACACTTAATTATCTAATTATCAAAGACGAGAATTTTGTTTTGTTTTTTTGCATTTGTGAAAAACCTCTGAATGCAGTGCTGTGAGTCATCCTATAAAACAATGGACCCCAAATAGAACAACTGGTCCCAACCTTTTTCAGGCCACAGAGCCTTTTCTTGTCAGACAATCTGTTTTTTAAATGACCAGTCTGTTCAAGGCTGAAGTAAGCGTTCTTTTTTTTCTTCTTTTTTAGCAGAAAATCAACTTTATTTAATATTTATTCTCTGTAAAATACAGTTTAAACTTTTATTTTGTTTTGTGTAGGACTGATTAAAATGTGATGCAGATTTCTCCTGAACCGTTAAAGTGGAGGCTAACAGCTGGACACCAACTTTATTCACTTTTAACCGCCACACCTTATAAATATTAAAGCGTCATAAAACTGGTAATTTCTACCTATAAAAAGAAGAATCGTAAATCCACAGTGAATCCAAATAGAGTCATTGTGCAGAGCTGGGCGTGTGGGAAAAGCCTGAATCTGGGTTTCTTTGGAGTCAACGTTCACATTGTTTTCCTTGCTTTTTTTGCCCAAAAAACGTTCCAGATATTTGTTTTTTTAGCAACTTTACTAGCTTTGAGCTTTTCATTTAGCAGTCGGAGCAGCCACTTTAAGAAAGTAGCAAATGTTTTTAGGACGTGTGACCAAGCGAACGTCTTTACAAAAGTCAATCATGGATGAGTGTGGTGGAGTTAAAGTGAAGAAACAGGTTTAGTGCAGATATCATCTCCAAGTTTGAAAAATATTGTATTTTTCCCCTGAGGTTCACAACGGCATATTCAGCATGTCGTCCTAAAGGGTGAAACAAAGTCAGAAACTCCTACAAGGACTTATTGTTTACTTCTGCCAGGTTTTTGGTGTTTTTCGGATATTCTGCATCCTTGCTGTGTGGTACAGTTTCCAACAAGCAGATTTCTGCATCATGCAGCAATAACACCTCCTGTCAAACATCTGCTCCTCTTTCTCCCATTTAAGCATCGCTGTCAGTTTTATGAGCATGTGGCTGCAAGTTTGCAACATTTTTTAAGGAAGTGCAAGTGTGTGAGTTCTTTAATTATTCATGGTTTCAGAGCCACACACACAAAGAGGCAGATTTCCATCAATTCAGCATCAAGTTTTGGGGAAATTTGGTCTAATGTTCATCCCAAATACTTGCATCTTTGCAAGAAGCGTTAATGTTTCAGGAAGTGAGGACGTCCTGTCATGAACGTGTGAAGAAATTCACAACATCTCACTTCTACACACTCCACACTGCCTGATCCGCTCTCAGAGTTCAAGGAAAAATACAAACCAGTTAGTAATTCTGATTTCTGCTTTTACAAGTATGTTCAAGGAAAAAAAAAAAAGAAATAATAATACAGTTTTTAATTTTAATTGCATGATGCCAAGTGAGGCTCCTAAAACTCCCACCAACCAAAACTCAGATGCTCAGTGATTCAAACATGAAAACTCATCTAATGTGCTAAAGTGTTACTAAACAAAAAAAGATCTGATTGTGTTTCTTGTGTGATACAACGTGTTCTAAATTATTATACAAGTTAAACTTTTCTATGACTTTTCTATGCAATGACAGTCAGCATAATTTTCAAGTCACCACCAAAGACAGTAGCAGCTTCTAATACGTCCTTGCTGCTTTGTAATGGCATTTTAGCAGCTGCTTTGACTCAGCTCCAAACCTCTTTGTAGTACAATGACCACGCTTTCATACCTTGACCAAAGCATTTAACTGTTTCCTGCTTTTCAGCAGCAGGGACATCCTTTTTTTCCCATATTGCTTGAAAATCTTAGTCTGCTTAATCATGTGGAATGTCCTTCTTTAGTAAATTTTCCTTTAATTGATATCACTGGGCAAAGTAATCATCACAATGACTGAGATTTATTTCAGTGATCCACAGAGACACAAAATTATCCGTGAGTTTCATTGAAAAGCAAAGAATATCGGAGAGTTAGAAGAATTTTATCTTTTTGACACTTAAATATTATTTGCATAAAAATGCATGTGTTTTATGTATTTATTACTTAAAAAACAAAATCATGAAAGACCTTCCAACCCTGATTCAGATCTCTCTATTCCACCAAGTTTAAAATTAGAATAAAAAATACAAAACACTCCTTTCTGTTTCATTTTTTCTCCACATTTCCCATCATCTTTCATTTCAGCACCAGCTGAAAGTTTGGTAAAAACAAGTTTTTCAGATTTTCTTTCAGCACAGGCCTTCTTACATTCAGCATTTTCTTTTCCATTTAAATGTAAATTAGCTTGACTGGGAAAAAAAATGAACAAACAAATGAATACAAAGAACTTCAGTGTTATCACCATTTATTCCAAATAGGAAATGCCATATAAAAAAAAGGACAAATGAGGCAAGTTCAGTTCTAAAATGAGGCTGAGATGTGCCACTGTCAGCAAATGACTAAACGTTTGACCCTTGCTGTTTCTGTTTAACCCCCTCTGTTCTCCTAAAACAGCAGGAATTTTTGAAAAGTTAACTAAAGTGTTGTTTTTAAAGACAAAAGGCAGCTTGTGATGCATTGTGTCTGCACTGGTTGGAGTGCATGGTTCTCAGAAATGATTTGACAAATATTTTCTAATATTCCATTTTTTACACTGCAAAAAGAGGTAATCCAAGAGTAGGAAAAGAACACAAATCTTAAGAAAAAAAAATCTTTTCTCTGTCCATTCAGTAAGTCATCCAAATTTAAAAAGAAGAATTTTCACAAACATATTCAAAAAAGGGAAAACAAGCTAAAAAAAAAAGCAAATTACATTTTATACAGTAAGAAGTATATTTTGCTACTTCTGAGCAAATGGTTTATATTTTTCAGCTTTTATGAACCTAATAGTAGTTCATTTTGATTACAGTGACAAAATAACTACTTGACAATGACTCATTTTTGAATGGGAACAAAACAAGAATCTTAGTTTAAGTTGCCTCACCTTAATAAACTCTCATAAAATTAAAACGTATTCTTAGAACATAAATCGAAATGTTTATTTCCAAATAATTACAATCAATGCCAGTCTCACTTTACATTTATCGAACTTCAAATAATATTCCTAAAGTTTGGCCAAAAATCACAGTAAAGTCTGAATTTTTTAGTCTTAAATCAAGGTTGTTTATTGTAAAGAGTAAAGAGCAAAAGGATTTTGACTCCTTTCAATACTGATTTGGATCTGCAACCTCTAATGCTAAGACTCATTTGGATGTGCAAAGTCTCACTACACCATTTATGAAAATGCACTTTTTAAAAATGTCTTTTGAGGCCATTTATTTATACAATGTAGCTTAAAAAATGTACAGTAATTGAATTATAGCAGTTATTTTTTATTGTATAACAATTTCAGGAGTTTATTTTACTTTTATCATGTCACCTCATTTTTAAAAAAAATAACAAAAAGGACAAAACTTAACTAACACCCCCTATTATTTATTCAAATCATTTGTGTTTTTCTTCAAAGCCAAAGAGCTGCAATGAATGGATAAAAGAGCCTCAGGTTGCAGACCCCTGGTAGAGAGAAAAGAGAAGTTAAAACAACTTCAAACCTGGAAAAATATCTTTAATGTCTTTAAACAAGATTAGAAATCTTTGTAAATTATCAAAAATTAAGTAATGTAGTAGGATGAGTAAACTCTTGTTGATTAATCATGAAGTGACTTAGATAAACTTCATACAGAGATGTAATAAGGCACTTTTTTTAACATCTTGGAGACACTTTTTAAACTGTTCCCTCATCTTTCATTTGGTAGGAACAAAAGCCCTTTGGCTTTGCTTCTGTTTCTGGCCTTGAGCCAGCGTTTTTTCTCATTACAGCACAAGCTTTTAACCCAACAAAGCTGTTCGTTTTTTTTTTATTTCATTTCGGATGTTGCAGGTTTGTCGTTCTTTAAAAGGTGAGGCTTCTAAAGAAAACGGGTTCGGGGCCTTGATCTATCTAGAACAGATTTAATGAAGCAGGATGTTGTATAAGGTGCACAGCTGAGGTAGGCAGAAGCCGGCGCAGCTGCAGAAAATACCGATGAAGCGGTCGAATGTTGTCGGGAAAACCAGACAACTTAACCTTTCTGGTTAAATATGGATTCTTTGGGTCTTCGCTCCAAGTATCTTACTGTAGAGTTTCTATTTTCTTATATTTTCTCTTCATCATGTGGGTTCATTTATAAAGATCAATTTCTTTCAAGTTTGTAGTTGCTGCTGGTTTACTTTGAATCTTTAAAAATTCTTTCTAAACTGATTTAATATGCTTGTGATTTTTCCTGTAGTTGCTCCAGCATCGCATCAGCAATGTCGATGTAAGGTTAATGTTTCATTCTTCTGTATCAGTCTTAAGCATGACCACAACGCTAATTAGTAACAAGAAAAGAAGGTTTCAGTATCTTAAATGAGCCTTTTAGTGCTCTGCTGGTGTTACAGCCTAAAGCCTTAGTCATAACTGCCCTTAGGGGTGGATACGAGCCATCTGCTGGGGCACGTGGGTGGCCCGCATGACATTTTAAGATCGCTCGGTCAGTCCTTAGAGCAAAAAGGTTCATGCTCTTTTTTTTTTTTGTTTTTCTATGCGCATGCTGCGTGCAATTATACAACATCTAAGGGTAAGTAAGGGTAAGTAAGCGAGATGTACTGATTTTTTTGCATTTGTTTAATCTCCCAAGTCCAGTGCACAATGCTGGACTTAGCAATCTGGGAGCAACAGGTCAACAATAAAGCTACAAGGTGACACACAGGCACGTTCATTTGGGTTTAACTGTACATATTATCCAGTTTAAGTTAAACCAAGTCAGCATTATTTTGTTCCAGACTCTTCGTCTCTGCCATCAGATTTGCCCTTTGTGGATCATTGTTGCTTATCTGGACTCTTCTTGGACTTGTTCTCACTTCCCCTCTTTGGATTTCCTTCACTTGTGAACTATTTCTGCAGTAATCAGCCTGTTTTTTCCTCCATTACCTTCAGATCTGGTAGGATCCTGAAAAATGATCACTATCCCATTGTTTTTTTTTTCTTTTTATTGAAACTGCTTTTAATTAAGTTTCTCTGGTTTGGAAGCCATATTGAACAATTAAGTGTTTGTACTTCAGAATTAAAGAGTGGACAGGAAACCTTCGAAGTGTAAAGTTCTGTTTTTAAGTGGATCCTCGAAATGAGGAAATCCATCCTTTTCCTGCAGCAGCTTTTAATTTGTTTTCCCAGAAGCACAGAAATGCTGTTTTTCTATGAATGTTATCACCTGCAACATTTCAATTATGTTTTTTCTTTACTGCGTCACTTCATCCAAGTGTCATTTCATGGCTTTTAAAAACCAATGAAAAGCTTGGCAGTTACTGCTGACCAAGCCTTTCCCAAGTGTCGGAGTAAATTACAACTTAGGAAGGCTTTATTATTAACAATGAAACGTCAAAATGAGATTTTATTTTCACTCGGGCAGACTGGTCGTGTTTCTTTTTTGAAAAGAGACAAGAAAAAAATCACCTTGGGAGTGTTGGTTTCTTGATTTCCCCTCTCCAATTAAAAACGATGGTTATGTGCATTGTGTCAAAAGATAAACAAAAAAAGGACTTATATAGGGTGCATTTACAACTAAATTGCTGATGTCAAACAGATATTGACTGTGAGGATCCCCAAACAGCCAACGATACTTTCAAAGCAGCCTTTATTGTGAAAAATGAATTTTTCCAAGAGGATAAACTTCAGACACCCTGGCTCCCCAATGAGCCAAGATTAAATATTACAAAGCAGATGAATCACAATGTGAACACAGGATGACACTTTAAGCAAAGTGACTAATAAATAATCTAGGACCTCCCAGGATGCATTGCTACACTGTTTTTTGCATCAGAATAAAGCAGCACACTCTGAAGACAATCCAGCTGAGTGAGACGGGAGAAGAAGTGTTGAAAGTCTGACAGAGCACAGCCAGCAGCTGACATGGGGCGGGTTCAGATGTCTGCTGAGCCGCACCGCTTCGTGAGGGGCTGGCAGGTGTGCACGCCGACGCCTTCAGAGATGTGCTTTCCAGCACCAGAATCCAGAAGGAAACATTACATTTCACAAGAGTTTGCTTAAAAAAATAAAGAAAAAAAAAAAAAAAAACAGGTCATGAAAAAGTACAAGATGTGCTTAAAGACTCATTCCAATGGAAATAATTTTTTTGGGTGTTTTTGGGAAGGATACCATAAATATATAAAGGGAACACTTTGGTTTTTGCTCCCCTTTGTCATGAGATAAACTCAAAGATAAAAAACATTTCCCACCTCACAGGTGTGCCGTATCAAGCATGACAGCATCATCATTGTTTTGTTGGGATTTAGTGGAATGGGTATCAAAAAGATTTTATCGATACGACTACTCTTACTACTCTGATTATCAATCCGGTATCTTGTCGGTATTCTTAAACTGAGTTTCAGTATATTCAGCATATATTCATATTCTAAGTGGGTCAAAGGGGCCTTTGTTGCCAGTCTAAGGCACACCTGTGCAATACTCACGCTGTTTTATTAGCATCCTGATGTGGCACACCTGTGCAATACTCACGTTGTTTTATTTGCATCCTGATGTGGCACACCTGTGCAATACTCACACCGTTTTATTAGCATTCTGATGTGGCACACCTGTACAATACTCACACTGTTTTATTTGCATTCTGATGTGGCACACCTGTGCAATACTCATCCTGTTTTATTAGTATCCTGATGTGGCACACCTGTGAGGTCGGATGGAATATTTCGGCAAAAGAGAAGCGCTCACTATCATAGATTCAGACACATTTGTGAACAATATTTGAGGGAAATTGCTATTTTGTGCCTGTAGAAAATGTTTTAGATCTTTGAGTTCATCTTATGACGAACGGGAGCAAAAACAAAAAGTGTTGCCTTTATATTTTTGTTCAGTGCAAAGAAAATTAAGCCTAAAAACGTAGAGTACAAATTTAAAGCTCAGCTGCTGGGAATTGACTGGGGATTCGGGACTGAGCAAGGGGCTCACATAGGAGGAAAACAAGTAAATAAAACAAACATGAAGCTGGGATATGTGGGTGACTAATCACAAAACCATATATGTAGGTTGATCAGTCCTTCTAGTTTTTTCCATTTAGTGCAATCAAAAATGTATGCAACCTATTTGATGGCAAAAAAGATCCTCATAATAGATCCACTGAGCCCTATAGTCTTAAAAAATATTATTTTAAGTTCTAGTGTACACAATATAAAAAACTGAAAACTAGAAGATGTAACGGGGTCCTAACTAAGCTTAAAATATTTTTAAAAACGTGATACAAAAAAAATAAAAATCCTGCAACATTTTTCTTGTTCTTGCAGCTTTATGTTTTTGTATGGTTTTTTTTCCACATCTGCAGAGCAAAGCAGTTATGTTGAGCTTGTTTTGCCTTCTAAAATATAAGAATAATGTAAAATAATGCAGCATCTGCTGAGGGATTTGTTATACACCTGATGCAATTATCCAAATGCCAGGTGAGATGACGGCCTGACAGAGAGCAGCACTGATCACAGTCAGAGTTTGACCCAGATACCTTTCAGTAAAATTTGCTGCAGAAAGTCTGTGTTGTCTAAGAGTGGAGCAGAGAAATATGATGCCTGAGCCCTCTCCATCAAACTCGCCACAGAGCAGAAGAACATCTGTAACCATGGCGATTCAAAACAAAGAGGAAAAAAAGCCTGGGAAGCTTAGGAGGGAGATGTGTTGAAATGATGCAGATGAAGACTCGATTAATATGTCATAAAGACGGACAGAAGGAGGCAGATGGAAGAACAGGGAGAGGCCAAAATGAGGCAGAAGACCCAGAGGAGAAGTGTCCTTCCTTTGACTTAAAGTTAGAAACATAATTACAGCAGTTTGTTCTGAGGCTGCTGATACACATTGAAAGGCTTAAATTATGCTCCTCGT
The DNA here is from genome assembly GCA_014656515.1 of Oryzias celebensis. Lineage (NCBI taxonomy): Eukaryota > Metazoa > Chordata > Actinopteri > Beloniformes > Adrianichthyidae > Oryzias > Oryzias celebensis. The sequence continues at coordinate 3,218,753 of BNCR01000011.1, read as the reverse complement.
TAATGGACCGAGCGAGAGCAAAATGAACAGCTCTGCACAAATGCACATAAACAAAGTGATGACAAACAATAAACAGCATTTTACTGCTTTCTTGCTCTCATGAACAAAATGAGCAGCTATGAATGACATTAAGGCAACTAATCAACAGAAAAGATCAGAGCTGTGTTGTTGCAGCAACTCTGTTGTTGTGATTGATTAGAGACGGAAAGCTTTACAGGGATGATTGCAAGATGACTGACATTTCATGCTGTCACTGCCACACAATTTATTACACAACTTTGGTTTCAGAGTCAAGAATAAAGAAGATGAACACAGGAAGCTCTAAAGTCTTTACAGCTATGAAGTTGCTTGGACTTTTTTGTTCCTTCTTTTTTCACTTTTTGTTTCATTTTGAAGAACTTCTTTTACAGGTAAAAGAAGTTATTTTAGTTTGTTCATCAACCATCATCATCAATTAGCTGCAAAGTGGTTAGCACTATAGCTTCACAGTGAGAAGGCCCTGGTTCAAATCCCAGCTGGGACCCATCTTTGGAGTTTGCATGCTCTTCTTGTGCACATCTGGGTTCTATCCGGGTACTCCGACGTCTTCCCACAGTTCAAAAACATGCTTCATAGGTTAATTGGCGTCTGAGTGTGTGGCCCTGCAACAAACTGCTGACCAGTCCTGCGTGAACCCCACCTTCATCTAACAGTAACTGGGATAGGCTCCAGCAACCCCGTGACCTCATTTAGCGGGCTCTGAAGATGGACATGTAATATGAGCAGCAGCTTCTACAAAGAAGAGCTAAAATGTGAAGGATTTTAATAAACCAGAAGACAGTTTAAAGCTTCCCGGCCGACAGTCACTCTGTAAAACATCATTTACTCCATATTTGATCTTTGATCCCAAATCTCCTCTAAATGAATATGTAATGACAAACCCACAGGAAAGATGTTCCACAGGCGCCGTCCTCCAGCAACTCTAAAGATTCTGCCACAATGATTTTTTTTCCTGCATGAAGTTCATCAACACAACTACCTGTTCCTGTCCACTGAGGCGGCACACTATCCGCTTTGTGTGAAAGAGGCATCAAGTGACACATCAAAAGCCTCTCAGTAAAGGAGGGCCTGCAAAGCCCCAGGAGGATCTCTGTCAAGCGGAGTCTCGCTAAAAGAACGCCCGGCTGTGATGAAGCTGCTTTGCAGAGACTCACTTTAAGGTCGTAAGTCTTCGGCTCAGATACGATGTTCATTACTGCCCTGATGAGATTGTACATAACTTCTGACGTCTCTGTTCTCCTAACACTTCCACCCTTCATGCTGTTTCAAAACCCAGCAGCCCTCATGAAATTAAAGAAGCTTTTCTATTTCCCTCATGTTGCAGATCCCACATACTCTGCTGCTGCTGCCACCAGAAAATGAAGGGAAGACGAAGCAACAGGGGTTCACCTTCCACAGCCTTTTATCCACTTCTATGAGTAAAAATAACTCATGCAGCCTCTTAGCTCAGCTCAGAGTGTTTTTATTTGGTTCTCCATGTTGGCTCTGACCCTGTTTGAAACCATCAAGGAATGCAACGCGAGAGTGTCTAGTCTGCCACTGTTTTATCAGACTAAGTGGGTGAAAGTGTAAGTTTGCCTTTTAAAGAGAGGAACAGCGATGTGCAGCAAAACAAACAAACAGAAGTGCATTTGAGCAGATTTCAGACATGTTTTAATTTCTGTTTGAACGTGTACCTCGCCAACTATTTGCCCAAAACCACATATAACATCATTTATACCATGGACCAGGTGAATACTTGATTCTGATGTGTGATGTGAGATAGGACACCTGTAAAAGAGGTTCCAGCCACATAGCCTGGATGTTCTGTAGTACTGCACAGACCTAAACACAATTGTTTTGGGGTTTGTGACATGATGATGGAAGACATCATTTAAAAACTAAGCTCAAAACTGTATTTCTGAATTTTTCTTTATCCAAATCATTGTGAAAAAAGAGCAGAAGAAAAAAAAAGGACATTGAAAAAGCTTGCAGTTGTCATTTAAAATCTACAATGGGCGCACCACAACTTAACTCCTAGCTGCGCTCTATTCTAATGCATCCACTTGTAGACAACTAGATCCATGGACGTCTTCGTTTTCCTCGTCTGAGCTGGCATCTGGATCGAAACTGTACGATTGAATGGCTTCCATATTGTTCCTCATTTTGGTTGCATCGGTAATGTTCGGTTGGGGACTGTAAGCTAGCAGGTGAGCGAGTAAAGAGATGTAAAAAAGGAAGCGTAGTCAGGGTTACTCTGCCCCCAACAGTCCCGCCCACGAAAATATTACAGTCCGTTTCTTGTGGAAAAAGGATTTAAACCTACAAAATCTGAAGATTAATGTACTAATAATTGATTTAATATTTAATTATTTTACGAGAGACCATGGTATAAGAAAGATGATTCCCTTCCAGATGTCCATTATCTAAAATGAATGGACGACAGAGAGGCGTGAAAGTAAACGGGCATTTTTGCTTACAGGGGGGACGGCAACTCTAGATGGAGGCTCAAAAACAAGGGAAGTGAAAATTTGGTTTAATGTGACTTTTTGAACCACTAGAGAATTTTTTTCAGTTAAAATCTGAATCAGGTGTTTAGATTGATCAGTAGTTCAGTATTACCTGCAGCACAGACCTTCAAAGGGTTTATAATCCATAATGACACTTTTTTTTTTAATTCCTAGAGTATTTGTGTTGCAACATGGTGTTTAACTTAATGCAAACATTTACAGGGCTTGGGGGCTGAATACAGGATTTCAAGTGTCATATATTTATGCATAATCATATGAAACATTTTGTATTGAGAGAACAACAACAGTACAGAGTCACTGCGTATGTTCTGTTTCCTCTAAAAGTGACATTTCCAGATATTCCTGCTTCACAACAACAATCTCTTCCTGTTTGATAGGTGGTAACATTATTATTTGTGCCAAAAAAATGGACATTTTCTTTTTTGCGTGAAAAGATTTCACGAGTCTTTTAGTGACACCAGTAGTTAAAGCACTGTTGATGTAATCAAACGGGCTCCTCTGGCGAGTATCCAGAACACCATGAGCCCAACCCATCTCCTTTTGCACGCTGCCATTGTGCCTCCCCTGTCATTCCTCTGTTTATTGTCACCTTATCTTCTGCGGGTAGCTCTGATTGTGATTGGTCCACAAAGGCTCTTACATTGAGTCAACACGTCAATAATTCATCCTTGTAATCAATTATACAAACTCTCATTCTTTATTGAAAATGTGTTTCCCCCAACCGCCTGTACCTCAAAACACTGGATTCCTTTGTTTTCAGGTCACTCAAAAATTAAGTTTAAATTACTCTTTTTTACTCATTTAGTCAAAACAAAAACATACACAAGCGCTACTTAAAAAAGAAACTTCCTTCCGATATCCTCCTGATTACAGCGATGCAAGTTGATTCTCTGTAGAGGATAATTCTAAACCTGAAAGACTTCCCACACCTGTGTACTGGTAAATGAACTTCTTTTGGCATCTTCAGAGGACTTTCAATAATACCAAATGTGAATGTTCAGAATATTTTTTAATCATATGTCATATCATTTTTTTCAGCTTGAACCATTGATTCATGTTTTACATTTTCAAACTACTCTGAGAAAAAAGATTTGCGAGCTACAAGAGAATGACACTTCCGCTAGCTTCCCACGCTAACGTCGTTCAAAATCGACAAACTTTAAAACCAACATTTTTGACCAAGCAGCTTCCCAATGACACTTGAGGAGTTAGAAGATAACAGATTAAAATACCAAAATGGAGTTTAAAATATGTAGAAGGTTCTAAAGGTGATTGTTGTGTAAAATTGAAGATGACGACCTTTTCATGAGATCAAAGGTCACTGAACCTTTGGTTGTGATTGTAGACTAGTGCTGGCAGTATGTGTGTAAACTTTGTAAAAATATTTTTTTAATATATATTAGTGGAAAAAAATAAAAATAGTCTAATTTCATACTGTGGCACAAAATGGCCGCCAGTCCATAATAATTGTAAAACCTTTAAAAATCCCTGACATGCATGTTCTGGTTTAGTCAGTGGATTTTGACATATTTTTTGAGCCCCATAAGATATTTTGGCCCCTTCTTTTGTTTTACGCTTTCTCCCATCTGATGTCATCTTTTTTTGGAGGGGGGGGGTTCTCTATGCCCATACTTCATTTTCACCGGGTAGTCGGGTACTAGGTGTGAGAACATTTGTGAGTTTTTGAGGATGTGGCATGAGTGCATTTTTGGCTCAATGACACATCAAGAAAGAAGAATCTTGAAAACAAATCTAGTCCTTCCAATCCCGAACAGAATAGCACATAAAAAACAAACTGTCTAATGAGGAATCAGGCAGACATGTCCCTGCGAGCTCTTTATCTCTTCTCTGACCTGTGTCTGTGTGTTCTGTGTCTGCCTCCTTTCTGGGAGAACAGAACGTCAAACGTCTTGCCGTCACACCTCTGTTCAAACTAATTGCTACTAAAGTGAAGATGAATCGTTTGTGCCATCACTTTTATGCTGTCAGAAAACCGGAAAGACATGAGCACCAAAGCCTCTGTTGTGTCAGATGCAAAAAGTCTGAACGTCTTTCCTCACGTCAAAGTAAATGACATTACACAAAAGAGTAAAAAGTGAAGTGATGGTCAGCAAAACAGTAGCACAGCCGTTACCCCTGCTTATCTCTTCAGGAGTCTTGCGGCTAAAGAAAAAAGCACTTCAGTCAACATGCCGGGTTTTTAGGCTGTCTGGTAGCACAAGTAGATATGACAAAGGTTCATGGACAGACATAAGGTTTGCAGTCCTTTTTCGAGTAAATTCAGCTCAGACGGTTTGATTTGATTAGTCCAATTTTCAATCAAGACAGCTGTGGATAATTGGCAACTTAAAGATGTGAGCGACAGGAGGAAAACACAAGCAGAACATGATCCAAACCAAGAACACAACTGAAAACCCAAACTAAAGCGCTTAATCCTCACTTTGATTTAAAAAGGATTTCTGGAGAAAACATTTTATTTATTTCCTACAAAAAGTGGAAAACCATCCATCCATCCATCCATCCATCCATCTTCTGAAGGGGTGTCTGGAAAATAACATGCAATTTCCACAAAGAATGGTCCCAGCTGGGATTTGAAGCAGACCCTTCTCACTGTGAGAAAAAGAGGCTAACCACTACACCACTGTGCACCCCAAAGCCAAACAATTTCACAGAAAACTAGTATTGTCACATACTGTAAAAAATCTACATTATTCATAATGATGGGGTGTTTGAACCCTGTAAAGCCCATTACATAAAAAAGACAGAATTTCTTTTTCTATTTAAGATGTTTTTTAATCCTTTTGATGAAATGCTTTTTTGTTTTTCTTAAGGTAGATTGTGCTAAATATGATACATTGAGTGATTTAGTAAGCTTTTGCTCGCAATGTTAGTTTAAAAATATTGACATGAGTGTTAAGGAAAAAAAATACCTTATTTAACTACTGTCTCAAATTCTACGGTGAATTAATCATCAACAAAATTTGAATTATTTCAATCCAACAAGTGGTCATTTAACATAACAAATATCAGTGGATGAGCTCTTCTAACTCTAATGTTTCCCGTCTTCTACTGCTCCTAGTGGAGAGACGATGAACTACTGGGGAGAAAACATGGACCATGTTCTATACGATGAGTTTTTATGAAAAGTCTGGATCAAGGAAGCCAAATGACAAACTATTTCTTAATATTATGTTTATGTACCATGTTTTGAAATAACAAAAAAAATAAAATAAAAATATGTTTTTTTTTTCTTCATTGTGTTTTCTACTTGTTATTGTAAAAAAAATTATAAATTGCATCATTTGAATTATTTATATAACTTGGTATCAATTTCCCACTTTGTCTCAATTAGTCACCAGAATGTCTTCAACAATTTTCTCTTTTAACCTCTGCAGCGTTTCACATTCAGCCACTTTAAAGGCCTTTTTGTAGTCCTTTTGTTGCACACAAAGAAAATCCAATTCTCTTCTGCAGTGATTCAAAACTGCTCCTGTTCTATTTCTGACTCCATCTCTCTGCTGAGATACAATAAAAAAAAAAGTGACTCATGTATGATTCAGAGAATCACTGATCGCGATTTTTGCTGTTGTGTGCTGCAGCGTTCATTCTGGAATGCAAATAGCATTCAGTAGTGCATCCTGGGAAAATAAAAACACACTTCTGTTGTTGAGGGTCTGAGCTCTTGTTTGATCTTTGTTGTTAAAGTTTGTGCAGAACAAAGACCAAAAAAGTCTTCAAAGTTTGCTGAATTTGATGTTGTTCTTTACGACTTGAATATTTTTATGAAAAACTCTGGGAATAAAGATTAAAAGCATAACATTGTTGAAAGTAAAACAAAAAAAATAGACTTTGATTTAACTAAAGTGGGATTAAAAATGTTCTTTAGATGTTCAATTTATTTTTTTGATTTGTTGAATAAGATTTTTTTTCAAACAAATGCTTTCCACAGCTCCAAGAGTGATCCAGATACTCAATAGTAGCTCATCGGAGGTTATTTTAAAAGCTTCATCATAACCACCTGATGTGGAGCCTTTTCATACTTAAAGGATTATCCATTGCATTAAAGAAGCTCTCCTGTGAGTGCATGCGCTGTGCTAGGCCTGGCAGGGCCTGTTGTTTTCCAATCTTCAGAAATGCTCAATTATTCAGCGGTGTATTGTTTGGCTGCAGTGGAGCAGATGTCACAGATCAGTGAGCGTGGACAAGTGTGCTACATGTGAGTTTCCTGCTGTCATGGACTTAAAAAAGACACTGGGAGTCAGAAACCCAATTTATAGACAACCTTGGAACATTAAATAGTGATTTTCTAGGACCAACATGTCTTTTCTCAATTTTATTTTGAGTTTTAATTATTTTTTACAAATATGGTCTGCTTAAATGCATTTTCCTTCAACAAATTATTTGCGTTTTTACTTTTACATGTAAAAAATGTTTGTCATCTTCCACGACAAAATTTTAGTTTCTAAGGAACATACTTTCTTCTTATTGGCTGGCTTTATGTCTACTATAAACTCTTTTTTTTTTTTTTGTTACTTTTTTGGACAAAAGTACAACTTTGAAGCAAAATATGTCCATGAAATGCCTGGGTTACTATTAAAGATCCACTCTGATAAATAATTGTGTTTTTAAAGTGTTCTTATTACATTTCTCTGTTGAGAACATATATAAAGAAAATTAACCTTAAATTTGCTTTTCTAATTGCTTCTTTACTCAAATCGCTGTGAATCAGGAGGATACAAAAAAATGCAGAAATGTTTAAAATACACTGGGTGGCGCCATTCAAAGAGATCTCCATTCAAATGCGTCCGCTTGGAGACGACTAGATCCATGCACGTCTGCGTCTTCCTAATCTGAGCTGGCATCTGGCTCAAAACTATACAGCTGTGAAAGCCCATTGAGACAACTGTGTTGTAATATTAGTCTATAATAAGATAAATAGACTCAACTGAACTGGACTGGGTCGCTATGACTTTGCTTCACCATTTTTGTTGCACCACGTAGCCGTTGCCCCATCAGGAGCGTGAGGCTGTGAGCCAGCAGGATAGTTCATACACACAGAGCTTTTAGCAACAGGGAGGGGAAAGGGGGTGGAGTTTCTCCATGCCAGCAGTCCCGCCCACAACTCAAAGGTACATTTCTAATGAAGTGTGGCTACTCTGCAGAAACTATGTCTTAAAAACCGTCACAGGTTTTTAGATTTTGACAAAAAGAAAAAAAAAAGACATAATCATGAAAAAAAAAGCACTGGGAACGCTTTGAGAATAAATCAAAAGACGATTGGAGTGAGACTGTAACGTAAACAAAAAAACAACAACACAGAAAGAGTTTTTTGATTTGATTTGCAGGAGGATTTTTAAAATGTGATATTTTATGATACAATTATGTGTTCTGAATGTAGTAAAAAGATGAAGTAATTTTGTGCAATTAGATTCACAAAATTCCATAGTTGGTCAATTTTAACGGAGATGCAAAACTTTGACCATTGGCAGTTGCAGGCGTGCAGAGACCCCGCCCATAATTCCAGGCTCCAGAGTGGAACTGAAAGGGAATCAGAAAGAGGGCACCAGAAGCGACTCACCTGGCCAGTCCGAACAGATAAGGTGTTTTGTCTTTTACTTATGTAGGAAGTTGACTGAAGCTGCATTTAGACTGAAAATGTTTTAATTGAAACACTTTGAACCAATTGTGTCCAGTCTAAAAACATTCTTTTTGTTCCACAAGCACTGATGTAAATGGATGAACTATGACTGATCAGACATGCTGGCTTTTCAGTGATAAACCTCTTAATCCAGTATCTCAGAATACTTCTGGCTCCATCACCGGCTTGTTGTTGATTTACTGTCTAACATGAATCAGTAGCCGCTGCAACCACTGTAAACACAGTAACAGTTGTCTACCAGAACCAGCAAGTCCATAAAGGCTCAACTTTATTTAAAATGCTACAAATGCAGCTTTGAAAAGAACAAGAGCAGCATATTACAACCTATCTAGTGTTGCATAAGACCCTAGTTACAGCTACAGTCCCTGGTGCATGTGTGGGTGGATTCAATGCATACAAAGTATTTTTTAGATAAGTGGATGGGGGGGTGAAGCCACAGGCTTCTCTGTGCTTTACAGAAACGGTTTTATTTGATGGGTTTTTATTGTAGTTGAAGTTTAGAATAGTCAGCAGAATTGCTCAATAACTTTTATAGCTTCTCTCTCCTTTAGTATCAAAAACATACATTTGGGATATTTTGAAAATGTCACAGAAATTATTTTCTGTAGGATTCAGTTAAGCCCTTTTATGCCTCCTTGAAGTGCCAAACATGAGAAAACAGACTTTTTTTCATCGTGCCAAAAGCTTTAAAGAGCAGCAGACTTTGATGATTAAGTAATAGCTTCAGCTTAAGTGTAGATTATAGTTTTATGGCAGTCTAGACTTATTACAACTAGAACAATTTATTAGGCAAACCGGACTATTAAAAAGGATTCTGTGCACAGAATTATATAATAATATCAAAGACTGGATGAGATCAGAACCAAAAACAACATTTACGATGAAGAGCCTCAGTCACATGGGGGTTAACGTACTGTAACTCCATACTCAACGTGAAGCTGCTGATCAGAGAAACGCAGCTTTGCACCGGTAAGTGTTACTGTCGTATTGTGCCCTTTTGCTTCATTCCAGTTGTTCGGAAGGTGCAAATACTAACCGCTGTTTGACCACATACAAATGCTGCACGCAGAAGGTGTGCACGTATTACATTAATGCTCATAGGATTCCCACACTAGCTACACTCTTATTGTCTAATTTCCTCATTTCTAACAGTCAGGCTGCACACACTTGAGCAGCACTAGCTGGCTCCTTTTGCAGTCTGTACTGCACGCCTACATCTGTTCTACTTCATTCTTATTTGTCTAAGTGTCGCTACGGCCTGTCATTCGCAGCATGCCTGAAGGAAAAACGCACACAAACATTTTCACTTTACGGACTCACCAACCTTTCTACGACTTTGACAGTTCCCGCGGGCCACCTGCGCACCCCGTACAGGTTTGCTTATGTTTCGCCCACAGGATTTTAAAACGTCTTCTTGTCACTTCACAAGAGATTTTTATGTTTCTATTAGCATGACTTTGCACGCTTTGTGTGCAGAACATAAAGCAGTGGTGTGGTTTTGCATTCAACAGGCGTGTTGCGGGTTTGCAAACATTTAAAGCACAGAAGTGATAAATTGTTGACCTCCAGCTTGTAGTCTGTTGTTCGCTCTCTTCACTGATTTTACAGTGAAGCTGTGTGCTGAAAACAGAGTCTCACACCACTTTTTCCTGCTACTAATCCATCTGTAATGAGAACAGATGGAGACTGAGGAGAATGACTCGGGTCATATTGCTTCCCGTGGTAACCGTCTCCGAGGTAACCGCATCACTACCTCCTAATATCTGTCCCCATCACCTCCTCTTTCCCTGGAACTTTGCAGAATATTTTTGCACAGTAGAGAGCTGCTTTTGTTGGTTCATTCAGTCTTCTCTTTTAGCCTCTGCATTGTTGATGTCATCCCTCCAATGACTGGTGTGACATCATCCTGGTTTATGTGTTTTTTTTCTCTTTTCCTCACCTTTTCAGTGACTCTCCTCCTACTCATCCTCCCTCTTGTTTCATTAACCTCTCTTCTCCCTTCATGGTTTCATCTATATTCCCTTCTTCAATCTGCTCTTTTGTTTTCTTTCTCGGCTTTCCAGTCGTCTCCCTGCTGATGAATTTAAGATAGCAGGCAATTAGAGTCTGATCATGGACAGTGTGGAGAGATCATTTTAAATTAGCTTCAGTGTCTACTGTCACCTTCTGGAGGAACATGGGGTCAGATCATGTGATTCCCAGTGATTCATAGCGGATCAGCCTTCTGGATCTTGTTGATAATCATTGAGTTCATTAAGTGGTTGATAAATTCTCATTTTAATGATCAATGGAGCAGAGGAATAACACTTTTTTTTGTAAAACCTACATCTAGAAATTATCCTTGCCTGTCAGGTGGCTTGATATTTATTTTATGTTGATGTTTATTCTAAAACCTACGGTGGCCCTGAAGTGTAAATCGCATCAACAAATCACTCGATGCAAAAACCGTTGGAAGATCACAACAAAAAATTAAATATAAACAGCATTACATTTTTTAAACAACAAAACACATTTTTGAGAAACCAAAGCGTGAAAAAGACAAAAACGAATAAACGTTTCGGAACAAAAAAGTAATTCCAGAAAACAAAAGAAAACGTTAAAAAAATATGTTTTCTTAAGCTTTTGCTCTTCTATCAAAAAACTTCCTTAAAAAAAAACATTAATTTCTGGTAACACTTTCTAACTACGAGTTAAAGCTAGTTAACAAGTTATTATTAAACTGTTAGTTATTGAATTTATAAATGTGCCTTATAGACAGACAGTAGATAAATAAGTTTTTAGTTAACAAGTTATAAGTGACTTGTTGTTACCTGTATATTAATGATTTCTAACTGCAACTTATTAATTAGTAATATATCATGAAGAAACTTACTAAATTACTTACTAATGACTTGTTAAGACTCAGTTAATACTTTGTACATGTTACTGGGCCGATTTAAAATTTATTTTAGCAATTCCTTAATATTAAGCTGTAGGTAAATGAGGAACATGTCCAACTAACCCTAAACCTACATACATAAATCCTTAAACTGTTAGCTGTTATTTTAACAAGTCATTTATAACTAACAGTTTAATAATGATTTGTTTGGTTATTAGTGTTTCTAGTTTTCTTGCTAGACAGAAAATAAGTAAATAAAAAAAAAAAAAAGAAAACTGTCTTTATACTTTCTTAAGATTGAATTTTTGAAGAGCAGATTCTTTGCTTACTGTTGCTTTTTTTTCTCCTCAGCTTGATAATCACTTTATTCAGTGCACATGCAAATAAGAATTGGTTGGTGCCGTTGGTTTCAGTCACTCACTAGTGTTTAAGAAACACTGGTTTTGTTGTCTTCAGCAGGTAATTCCCCCCATTAAATTGCTTGTCTTCAGTGTTTTTCTGGTTGTTTTTTGCTGCATTTGGACAACAAAACTCAAAACATCAAACTGGTTCCATCTTTGCACATCCAATTTTCTCTCCTGTATTTGCAACAAAATAAAAAATATCCTTGATTTGATTCAACATGAGCATTAGTATTTACATCTGGAGGAATAATAATGTAGCTATTTAAAAAAGAAAAAAAACCACTAAACAAGGGACGACAAATAACAGGAACCCTTTGGAGGTTTTATTTCTCTGGGGCCACGCTGGAGGCGGGGAGAGTGGAGTGTCTTGCCTAAGGGCACATAAACATTGGCATTTTTGCATTGTGTGGAAGATAAAGATCCTTTTAGTGATCCGTTTACATAAGCACCCTGTGTGAATGAGAAAACTGTGACAGCTTCTATGAGATTGAAATGCTTAAACATTTAGAAGAAATCTCTGTGAGGAGGGGGCAAGGGCAACATAAAACAATGGTTTTAGGAAAGCTGCTGTTACTACAGCCTCCACACTGATGCATTTTACATTTTGACAAAAATAACAAATGGCTCCAGGTTCTCAGACAACATAATCCAAACAACAGGAGATATCAAAAACGATGAAGTCTATTTCCCTGAAACGAGGTAAGTTTCACTTTCAGGGATTTAGATCCTTCAGGGATTTACTTGGAAAAAATACACAGTCGATCATAAATAATGTAGAATGCGAATTTCTCATTTCCAAACACAGAGTTTCAAGCAAAGCCACTGGGGCTGGATGAACTGCAGTAATCCAACACTTTGACGCAAACTCTCAGTCCTGTAAGACTCTGACGAAAGTCAAACATGACACATCCAAGTCCCAACATGAAGGTTTCTTTAGATCAGAACACATTTTGTCTTCCAGTGCAGGAATGAGGGGAAAGGTTTGAATTTTTTCTGTGAACTCAGAGATTTCATGATCCGTGTCATTCAACCAGCAACCTTTTAGGTCCATGAGATTGCTATTGCAGGTAAATTGGTAGAATAACAGATAATTGTGAGTCTCAATTATAGGGCTGTATCGATTAATAGGACAAATTGATAAACAATAATCCAATTAAATCGACCTGTCTGAGACAAGTTGCTAATTGAATTGATCTTTATAAAAATGCTTTAAAATTGAATAAATTGACAGATAAATTACATGTGGATTGAGACATGATAGGTTTATTTTACTATAACTTCAAAACAACCCTGGCATAGGTCAATCCAATTGACAACTTGCATCAGACAGATCGATCTGGTTGGATGGTAGGAATAGAAATCAGTTCATCAGTGAATCGTTACACCTCTAGTTCATAACCATTCTCTCAACACTCTGTCATGTAGCATTCCTTCAATTCTAATAAAGTGGTTCCAAGCTCTACTTGTTTCTAGCTTAAACATATTTTAGCAGTATAGTGTCTGAACAGTTGTTTCTACACATGCACATGCAACGACCAAAAAAAACAACAAACCAATCTCAACACAACGCGCAACGTAGAGAAGATGTCTTGTGGATCACAAGACATCTTCAGGGGTTTTTCCTGGCTAATCATTGGTTTATTCCAATGTAACTTTAAATTACAATACAAAATAACTTTTTTCTCCTCTCAGAAAGAGACAGGAGCAATGCAGCCTGTTTTGGATAACAGTCAGCAGGTTGGGGTTTCATTAAACTCGGGTTGGCGGCCAGTGGGGAACGCCTGCCAATCTCCTGTCATTAGAATTCACTGGCAAGCATATGATGAGGCCATATGGACTATTAACAAACCCAACCTCTCTGCAGATGGATGGAGGGAAAGGTGGAAAGAGTGAATGTGACCTAGCCATATGCAAGGCAGACAAATAACCAAAGAAAGATGGAGGTTAAGATGGATAGATTTGGCAAATCTTTATGGACACTTAGCACATCCTGCTGGCAGTAATTACTCACAGATGAAGGAATAGGTGGATGGAACAGACAGACAGAGGAAGGATGGTTTGTTATTTTTTAGAACAAGATGTGAAACTGATGATGCAGTGAAGGGAAGGACATAGGGCGAAGGTCTTCAGCTGGCGTGATGCTCCCTGATGGAGGCGGTTAATTAGTTCTCAAGAGCTCACACTCCTCCTCAGTCTGATCCATCGGTGAGACTGCAGAGTCAGGTCGTATCGATGAAACGACAGACTTTACCGTTCTATTTAATAGACATATGATCAAAAGAAAAAGTATGGTGGCCCTGAAGTGCAAATCGTATCAATATAATAAAAATCATGACAATTTAAAAAGCACAATAACTTAAAAAAAAAAAAACATGATTACAAAAAATGATACCAAAAAAAATATCCAGAAACCAAAATGAAAAGTTTTAAAAAAAGAAACTGGAAAATGTAGCTATAATGGGACATCACAGATTGGATGAAAGTGTTTGAGTTTTAAAGAAGAGGGCTGCAGAAGGATGTTTGCCTGAACTGTGGTAAAGAGTTGATTAAACAATCATAACTTTTGCAGTGGGCGTGGCCAGAAGATGAAAAAAATATCTTCTGTTGGAAGATTATATATATATATATATATATATATATATATATATATATATATATATATATATATATATATATATAAATAACATTTTTATTTCTGGAAATAACGTTTGATTTCCAAAACATTTCGATTCCTAAAATTTAATATGTTTTTGCGTGTGATTTGCACTTTAGGGCCACCATGAAAAAACCCATCTGAAGACTCAAAATGTTAACTTTTGGACTAGAAGTGCAGCGTTTTGCGTAGCAGAGCTGTCCCTTTTCAGTGCAATGAGACGCTTTGAAAGGATCATTCAAGAATTAGAGATTGCATCAGGATGAATTGATGAATTGGATTGGATTGGTGGCGGGATGCATGGTGGCGCAGTGGCTAAGAGTTAATATAGCTGATACACAGAATTTTTGAATTCGTTCTAAGCTAACAGGCAACCAGTTGATGAAACAATGATGACAAACTGAATAAAAATTCAACGGGCCAATGAGGTGAAGCGAGTTTGCAAGAACATTTGCTAAAGTTTTAAGCAGTGTCAACAGAAAAAAAATGGGTTTTCTGTGACAGCTGCACAGAAGCTGAAGTTAAAAATAAAAGTGCTAATGATGACAGGTAACCCAAATGAGCAACTCACCAGAACTCACCAGAAAAATACATGACTGCCCTTGAGACTGACTCCTCACCATCACCATGATGAGCCAATTACAGGAATTTCTGACAACATCCACCCCGTTACAACATGACTATTAATTAAGCGTGACGGATTACAATTCAAAGAGACCGGAAAACTCTGCGATCACTCACACTCTCCAAATTGGACATTATCCTTATGTTTTTTCAATAATTGCCTCTTTAATTTACAGTCAGTTCAATGACAAGGCTGGTTAATCCAGACCTAAACAGAAGCCAAACACAACATGATATTTTTCTGCAGTGTCACAGAAAACAGGAAGACTTTCGGAGATAATTCAGTCACTTTTATTGTAGGAAGCTGTCATACTCTGAGATCTCAGCCATACTAGGCTGTAAACTATCTCAAAAATTACCTTGTTTTGATTAATGATTCGTAAAGTCAATATAAGAATCCTTTCTTGACATAATTACTTAGCAATCGATTTAAATCTTAAATTAAAATGGAGACAAAAATAAAAAGTAAGCCTTATAGTCACAACTGTCTTTACAGGTGAGTACATGATGTTTACAGGCAAAAAAAAATGCAATTTTCCGTTTTTGTGGGCATACTGCAGGCGACAGGACGTAGCGAACACTTACACAACACGTAGGAATAAGTAAGGGTGAAGTAGCGTTAAAACCTGCGCATCGAACAGGTTTTAACAAAAGGTTTCCCCAAATCCTGCAGACTATACTGGGAGCCTCTAGTGCTGCTGTTCACGTGATTGGCGCGTTCCCTGGGTGCCCCTTATGTGGAGCTTGACTGTTAGAAATGAGGAAATGAGACAGTCAGAGGTTGTGTGAGCATCCCAAGGGGCGTCCCATGGAAACTTGCGAGTCAAACGCACACCCCATGCGTGCAGCGTTTGCATGCGGCCAATACATGCAGCTTGCTAATGACAAGGGTGCGGTTGGGAGATATCATATGGCAGAGTCACCTGTATGTCATGAATGTGTACAACAGTGACGTGCAGTCGGGGGGTGGGGGGGTGTACTAAGTCTGAGCTTAACTGTTCACTTCCTCAATGAGTGCCTGTCTAAAGGGATCCACCAGTCTGTCATTAGTCCTGATATTAAGTTGGCCACAAAAGCCTCAAAGAAAAGCCTGATTCTTCTGTGTCAGAATCAGCTGACTCTGACGCAGAGAAAGGAGTCTTTGCATCTTCACTTTACATCAATATGCAGCCCATTACTGACGAAAATGTTGCACAGTCGCTTTCTATGCATCCAAATCGGCAGATTTACATGAATTGCATCAACAATTGAAGAGTTATGCTGATTGAAAATATGTAAAAGATAAAATATGTAAAAGAGTGAAGAAAATTAAATGAGACTAAAGATCTATCACATGTATTGAAATTATTCCCTTCAACCAAGTCATTTTGATAATTTTTGTACAAAAATTCAGCATTCAACTTTTTTGAAATTATATTTTATTGGAGGTTTTGTTAATTTAGGTTAAAATCTGAATTGATAGTCAAATGCAAGAACTAAAGATGAATAATTTTATGTTTATATTGACAATATAACAGAGTGTTCTGTAAGTTTTAGCTAATTGCTGCTGCATTTCATTTTAGTTTTCTTTTTGTTATTTATGTTGTAAATTATTTATCTTTGTCTCTAAAACATGTTCTGGAGGGTTTGGTTTGGGGATTTTTCGTTTTTTTACATGCAGTTTGATACCCATGAATTGATCTCCAGGCCGACTGAATTATGGAGCAGACGTCTGTGCAGCAGCTGATTTCCGATCCTCTGTGGAGTGACGTGTCACGAGCCGCAGCCAGGATCATCCGTCAGATGAAGAGGTGGATGGAGGGAAGTAGTCAGAGATGGAGCCTCTACCATCTGGACCATTAGCATGTCAGCCTGCAGATGAATTAGAAAAAAAAAGGGAAAGAAATGATGAAAGCCGTATAAAAATCTATTCATATTAACACCGTTTTCTCCAAAACTGTTATTTTGTGAACATATTTTTTTTTAATCAAATTTCCTTCTTCTAGATTGTTGAAGAATTGTTCTGATGAATCAGAAGTCTGTCTAAGAGTTGGACAGAACAATGTCTGGATCTTTCTCCAACTGGAGGAAAATCATTTGGCTCTGGGATAAAAACTCAACGCCAAGAACAGGAAAAGAGCAGGCGGATTCCATTCCGACTGGATGAAATATGCCGAGTCAGTTTTAGCTTTAAATATCCATCTCATTTATGTTCAAATGTGCTTTCCATATGCAGGAAGAGAACAAGGAGGGATAGCATTCAAAGTTCTATACACCATTCAGAAAGTGCGTTTGTGGTTCATCTGTTGGAGCAGAGTTGTAGAAGATGAAATGTCGGATCAGTTATAGACCTTATATAGACCAGAGAGTGTGGAGGGTTTGGTGAGTCCCAATAATAAATAATAATTTTGCTCTCTATCACCTATTACCCACAGCATGCCCTCAGAAAAAAAATGTGCAGTCATATTTTTGCTCTACGGTTTCACCGATCTGTCTACCTGCGTACCCCTTCAAGGCTTGACCATTTTTCGTCGATATTTTTGTTTTTTATAATGCAGTTTTTAGCCAAAAGAGTTTTTTGTCTGCTCCTGATTCACATGAACTGTATGAAGCAATACTCAGAAATCGCATTTTAAACTTAGTTTCTTTAGAAATATCCTCCATCATGGGTAAAATGCTGCAAAAAAACAATTTTCATCAGAGTGGGTTTTTAAGTGTTTCCTACTTCCTGTCGCCCATAGCAAAATCCGCATGAACATTTTCTCTTTACAGGATCACACAGTAGTCTATGATCTTAAAATTTTGTGCGGGCCACCTGCACCTGTCCAGGTTTGCCCACTTTTCACCCATTGACCATCGTAAGGGAAGGTGGAACCAAGGCTTAGCCACATATTGTGAGAGCTTTCTACATCTGGCGAGAAGATTTTTCACCCATTAGATGTTAGTGTAACAGTAAAAAGGCTGGAGATTTCTTTGGGACGTTCTTTTATTGATGAGGTCATCAGCTTGCCTGACGTGGCTGAAGAGAGCAAAGACCTGCTCGATTTTGTTCTTGTCCAGGGGATTTCTTTTTAGCACAACCTATGAATGTTAAGGCAAGATGTTCTGAGACGGATTAAATCCATGAGTTGACCAGACTGCAAAGATTAAAAAACTGCTTCAGATTTTAAAACTCAAACTTTCATTTTTCAGATACAAAAAGCTGAAATGACTCAGTACAAATATAATTTCCCGTTTGTGAACAAGTTGATCCCGTCACACTTAGTCCTTTTTCCAATTCATGAAAGGTGTGTACTGAAAAATGTTTGTGAAATTTGATGATGAAACATGGAACTTTTTCCTTCATTTTTCCAAGTGAATGAAGTACACTTCCACAGAGATGTTGGGATGTTCCATTCCACGCCGCTATGACAGATTTAACTTTTATAGTGTTTTTGGTTTGTGTTTCTTCCCCAAAAAATGTCATTGGATTAGGAAATGCATCCACAAGTTGTGCTGATCTGATGAGAAAACTTGGCGGGTCAGTAAATTAAACAGCAGGTCTCAACCTGCTCCTCTTTCTCACCAACAGAGGCCTATTTCCTCTCCTCCTCCTCCTCCTGCAGCGCAAGGAATGAACGAGGAGGAGGCCATCTGTGAACAAGCTGCATGCTGGGGAGGAGCAGATTGAAAGAAAGAAAGGATGGAAAGATGGAGGAGAAGAGGGAGTGAGGAGGTGGAAAGGGCGAGGCAAAGGTTAACACAAAGAACAATGCAGATTTGAACTTGTCAAACAAACCAAAAAAGGCTAAAATAACAAATGCATGTTAAGAAAGTTTGGTAGATTGGCTTACAAATTCCTAATAAGGACTTAATGTGCTGCTTATAAAGACATTTATTAATGGTAATAAGATCCATAACAAACATACTATCTGTATTAGCAAATAGTTTATTGTGTTTTGCAAAACCAAACATAAAAAAAACAACGTATAGAACTTAAAAAAGTAATTTATGACATCATGAGAGTCACAAAAGTGAAGAATTCCATAAACATTCTGTTACCTGAGATTAAATCTGGTAATGTTGATAAGTAATTTTCACACTATTTTTAACTAAAGCTGTAAAAGTACATCAAGTGCATCACTTGTATGTTTTTGTGATGTCGTGAAGTAGACTTTCTACCCGTGTTTTCCTCTCAATCACACAAAGGTGCTGACTTAGCAAGTCTCCGGTTTGATTTATTAGATGCTTCAAAATACTCTAAACTGTTAACAATAAATAATCCTTATGAAATGTTAATAAATATCTTATAAACATGAACAACCCTTATCGTAAATAGTTTGGGTATAAATAAAGGTTTCATAAATGGTTTGTTCAGACACCTTATTCTACCATTTTTAGGCAGGAATTACAGTTTTCATGAAATGAAGAGATACAGAACAGCATTAAAACTAGGAAATGATTTAGGAAATTCATTGTTACCTCATTTGAAAGATTGTTGCCAACTTTGATCTGCGTTGCAGTCAAATTGTGCATCTTTGTGTTACTAAAACAGTCACTGTTGAACTGAGGACACCCCTTTTTATCACCTTCTTAAGAAAAGCATCCTGGGAGGGCTGGTTTTGACCTAATTACACTGAATTGCAGGTTCTCTGAGTCCATTCCTTGTCCAGATGTGAAAAAGACACGAAAATCTCAGCTTAAAGGCTCCAGGAGTTACATATTTTATGACTTATTTCACATGAATCAGGCTTTTTTCGTTAATTTAACCACATCTTTTGCTTTTTTTTCACCCAAAATTGACAGAAAGGACTAACGTTCTGTGCTCCAGTTCCAGTATTTTCTGCCCTTTATCTTTGCAACAGTACTACACGTAATCATCATACATCAGGTGATTCTGTTGCAGTGAAATTTAGCTTTACACTTTATGCTGATAAGGTGTTGCATATCTGTATTATTGGTGACACCTCAGATTTTGTAGTCCAGCTCAAACTATGTTTTTAATCTGTCGTCAAATCGTTCCCACTGGTCAGTTAAGTATGAATACGCAGCTTTTAGCCAAAAATCAAAGAGTCTGTGTTGTTCTTTTAAGAAATTGTTTCTGCAGAGCAGCAGGAGTTCATCGGAAATTTGCTTCTGAGTTCTGGGTGGGACTGTTGTTGTGGAAATAACCCTCGGCTGATATCCCATCATTCCTTTGCTTACACCCTCTTCCGCTAGCCTACAGCTCCTCACACCCCAAAGCTAACATTAATAGGTGCAACAAAAATGGTGACCAATACGGGATCTATCCATCTGAACATTTTTGAGCCAGACGCCAGTATGTGTTTGTCTACAAGTGGATGCATAAGAACAGAACAGAGCAGGGAGATATTGTCCCGCCCATTTCCATTTCTGTATCACAACTGAGAGCTTTTCAAACGGCAGGTATTATCTGCTCCTGATCCATCATGATTTGAATAAAGACAAATGAAAAGCAGTTTTAATCTTAAATTCTTTTTTATGTCCTCTCCATGGGAAAAATGCTACAAGAACATAATAAAAACACAAAAACACCAATTTCATTAAAGAGGGTCTTTAAAAGGTTGAAAAAAATGAAGCTGCAAAACCCAAACAACCCAGTGCGGAACTGATTCTTTGTGTTCATACAAGTCTAAACCATTTAAAGTTTCAACAAGAAACAAGCAAAGTAAATAAAAGTAGTAAATAGAAATTCTTGAATATCTGAATGTTAATAGAAATCCATTAACTCCACAAACAAGAATCCAATAAAAAAGTAAAAAAGACAACATAGTCCCAGTAATGTGAGATTTAATGTTACAATACCAGTAACGGTTGATGATAGTTTGTTGGAGGTGGGATGGTACAACGCCACTACTTAAGATCCAGCAAGAGCTGAAACCAGCATTCGCAAACACAGCTGCTGCTTTTCATGGTGAACATCTGCTGACTCACAACTGACCTACTAGAAAAGTGAAGCTCACTGAAACAAAACATGAAAAAAAAAAAAAAAAAGACAAATGAGGGGAAATAGAGCAAACAGTCGTATGACCTGAGATCCAGGATCTACAGGAAAAATTACACAAGGTGAAGCAGTGACAGTCACCTGTCATGGTGGTATTAGTTCAATAAACCTTTCTGAACCACAGAGGTAGAATACATTACCACAGAGCAATGTGACAAACAGCTGTTCATGTTGGTAAGCAAAACATAAAGAGGATAATTACACAATAAAGCACGCTAATTAGTTCCTTTTTATGGATGTACATGCAAGTAAAACAAGTAATAAGTAATAAGTAATGAGTGGTGTTATACAACATATGGCTCAAATAGTTCACTGTTCACCGGAGGTTCAAACTCCATGAATGTAGGAAAGCCAGATGTCAGTTCACAACTGAATGCACACCTCCATGTGGTTCACAAAGAAGCTGCTGCAAGATTTTTCCCCACAAGTTGGCCTTGATTCATTAACGGAACGCTAACTGCAAGGACAACACTAGAGCACATTTTTACCAGCTGTTACCTTAATTTAGAACAATTTGAGCAAGAATTTTTTTCCAAAGGAAGTCATATGAACCTCTACCAAAGTATTTCATATTTTGAGGAAAAAAAAAGCTAGTTTCTTTCTATGTCTATGCCTCAACTTAAAAAAACAAATAAAAAACATAGCAGTTCCTTTTTATCATAGTTGCAGCATTCCCATCAATGAAAGTCAGTGTTTTTTTTCTGGAGCGTGACATAGGACTTTGTGGCTCCTACCAGGCTCTGGTCAATGAGAAGTTGACCCAAATGGCTCTTGAAGTGTTAAAGGCTGCAGACCGCTGGTCCTTTGTGAACTGCCAATGCTAAAAGTGTGCATGTTTAACTCAATGTATCTTTATTACGTTTTACATGCATAAAAAACACAACACAATCCTGATGACTTACAAGGTTCTGAAAGACAGTTTTCTAAAACAAGGGTTTATAATATTGTCAGGATGAAGTTGAAAAAGTTAATAAGGTAGTAAAATAAAAAAAATCTGTTATGCCAATATGTCCCTTCCCTATCAGTGCCAAAGCCATGTCATCACTCCACTGCAGCAGGACTTGCATTGTATACCATGACATGCAGCTGAGCTGATACCAGCTTGTGCTAATAAAGAGCTGGAAATGTTCTCAAGAAGGGACCCCACAGATCTTCAAATTTGTCAGGAAACCTTTTGAGTGAACACCTGATTTTCTCCAATTTTAGGCAAGACATGAGATCCTGTAACCACTGAATGAGACGGAGGAGAGGTCTCTTTTCATTTGAGCAGGATAGGCCGTCGTGCCAGGAGTGAGGGAAAGGTTAAACAGGTTTTTTTGACAGTACCTAAAACGACTCTGTCCTCAGTGACCCCAAAAAAGGCTGTTCATGGATTTGGTTTCACTTTTGGGGTTAAATACCTGAGACAGTATGTCAAAAATTGCCATCTAATATACATTCAAAAGAGGGCATGAAAAGGACATATGATAAAGAGAGGCCTTCATAAGATGACATTTTATACACATGGGCTAACTGTAGGACACATAGAAACCAGCCTAACCCTAGAAATGTTGACCCCATGTACTACCTAAAAGTAGATTAGATTAGATTTATCTTGGTCTAATTTGGAGTCAATCGCATCGAATAACGACTTGAACTCTGCAGACAATGTTCTTCAAGCAGTGCTTTAATGGCAGAGTGTTCGGCAAAGGCTAGCACTAGCGTAGTCTGTCATGGCTTTCTGTCCTATGGACAGCATTTTTAGTTCCCTTTGTCAGGTGTGGTGATGTTAAAAATGATGAAATGAAAAAAAAAAAAAAAAATCACAAAGTTGAAGCATTTGAGGACTGAAAGGTAAGGTCTTGGAGTTGCTGTGGTGCAAACAGTGGCAGTAGGACAGCAAGGGGGTGCCAGTCTAAGTTGGCCGATCATCAGACGATTTTGGGGACCTTGGAGACCCTCCCATCAGTTAATTGTCACGCTGCTGCCTTCGTCCCACCGGGCTGTCACTAGTTGTGTGTGTAGCTTAAGAGGAGCTTGCGGTCTCTGCAGCGATCCCCCAGAACCCTGTTTGAGCCCACACATTGACTGAACTTTACACGCTCAGGGATGGATTCACACACAGATGCTGCAGCCTGATCCATCCTCTAAATGTACCATTGAATACAAGCCACACACTGATAAAAACAATATTGCCAACTGGATATGCCAACAGCTGAACACCATCTGCAACACCATATGTCAGCTACAGCTCTGCTGCAACTGCACACAAACAAACATATACCCGCACTGCTGAGACCAGGTGTAAACAAGACTGCCTCTCAGCTGACGTGTTTCCTGTCACTCTGCATATTGTTCCCGCACCATCCTACCTGTGTGTTGGTGTGCGCTCAGCGTTTTGATTTGGTTTTAACCCGTCCGGTTGTTTATTTGCTTCAGGATTTGGATCTTGAACGAGATGAACAAAGATCCTCCAAAAACAAAAAACATAGAAACACGTGTTGTGTGTGTGTTTGAGGTCTGACAGCCTGGTTCCTTCAAATCCCTCACTGCCCACTCAAAACTGTTTCTCACCTCTACAGGAAAACAAATAAATGCATGTCACACAAACACTGGAGGAGCATGCACAGGAGAAAAAACACTCAGGAGCTGCCACAAAAGGAAGAGTTTGACAGAAGAAGAAAGAAAACACTTATCTGAGACTAAAATTACCTTTTCATTTTTACACTCCAACTGTGGCTGACGATGGCAGATGTAAAAAACAGAAACACTAAAAACTCGTCTATGGGGTCAAATCCGGATTAAAGTGAATAAAAAACAGGATAGTAAATTTGAAATAAAATTCGTAATATTTATTCAGTTTTAAACTCAGAAGTACTCATTGCAAATTTGACAGAAATGTTAATACATCTGAAAACACATTTTTAAAATATGTAGAAAAAGCTGTAAACAAATCAAAAAGCCTAAAATCATTTTGTTTATTTGTTGATGACCCAGGCATGAGAACTGGAGCGAGTTAGTGTGACGTCATACATAGAAAATGACTTGCTCTTTTTTCACAATATCAACACCACCATGTTGTAGCCAGACTACACCAAAGGCAGTGCTTGGTTTGAGTCATTGTTTCTATGACAACCACTCTCGCCAATCAGGAGTGAGCTTGTTTGAGGACCCCACCCCTCCTGAAAACAGACTGCATGAAATCTGTCAAACGTTTTGAACGCTGGACGTGGGGGCCAGCAGGCTAGACCTACTTTTAAGGAGACATCTGATTGGTCGGTTTAGAGGTTGAATAATAAAAAATAAATAAAAGAACAGTAAGAATAATTATTCTGACAAGTATGACTCAGTAAAAGTTGTTTATTTCTCTGTAGAAGTCTTCAAGAGCACCACACATCAACGTTCAGAACCAGAAGTTCTGGCTGGAACCGGAAATCCCCCCCCATTTCTTTAAAAAAAAGTTTTATGTTAACTAGCATTCCTAACAGTTATTCCCAGAGTGAAGCTTTAAAAAAAGTTTTCTTCTACAATCCTCAACACTTTTCAGTTAGGGTGAGGATTAGGGTGAGAGTGAGTTGGCCAAAATCCACTTCCAGCATATGATGTCCGGCGCCTTCTTGTGCATGATGTGTGCTTTAGAATTCAAAACTGTTATCAAAAGGTTCATGTCTGTTTTTGAAACGTACAGTCTGGTTTGTCGTTCACTTTAAAGACCTACTCCAATAATATCATCTTTTTGGAGTTTCTTACATGTTCTTGTGGCATTTTTTCATAATAGAGGAGCTTTACAAAGAAATGTTGCGTTTTTGAGTACTTGTTAAGTCAAATTGTGTTGGATCAGAAAACTGGATGCTTGAAAAAGCTCGGTCCAGTGACGCAGCTACTGAAATGGGCGTGCCAAAGTCTCCTCTCCCCCTGTGTGCACCGTGGCCCGCTCAGCGAGAAATGATGAGCATTCAATACTTGAACCGATCAGTTGGAAGTAAATATATAAACATTTTTGCTGAGACTCACCTAAGTAGTGTTTTTTGCTTCACTATTTCAAAGTTTCATTTCAGTTTAATGAATTTTAGACACATTTTCACAATAAAATGCTGTCTACTTCTCTTTCAGAATAAAGTACTCCAAGTCTTGGTTAGCTCGTTGCAGAAACATTTGTTTCTTATTAGTTTTTCTTTGTGTTTGAATTTTTTTATTTATTTATTTTTAAAATCTTTTTGTTCTTGAATCTCAAACTAAAGTGTAAATGCATTAAATCAGGGAGGTTCTAGCCCAGAGTCGAGCTTGGGACAGCATGAGTTAACAAAGCAGGGAGGAGCCAACCAAGTAAGTGTGGGGAACTTATCAATATGCTGCGCTGTCAATCTCTGAAGGCTGCTTTTTCTCTCAGAGTGAGCAACCAGAGCCTCCAGATGTGATCCTACTGCTGACAGGAGAAATGACATGCCCCAAGACAGATTTGTTTTCACGCACACACGAGCCTCCATCTTCAACGGGGAGGTTGAAATTAAACGGGCATGTGAAGACTCCCACAGCCTCCTGGCCTCCAGAGAGGCAGCAGGGAAGTGGGAACGCTTTGGAAAGTTTTAAGGATGTTTATTTTTGACATTTCTGGGTTGTTTTCGTCTTTCCTCAGCACTCAAATGTCTCTCTAACATGTTGTGGACTATCGTTTCCAGGTTTTAACTTAGATGTGAGTTGAAATGAGAAAAAAACTGACAGTCTTTTCAATTTTTTGAATACTTTTGACTCTCAGGATAAAAGGAAAACCTGACAACGTGAGGCAACCAAATACAAACAGAGCATCTGTTTAAGGTTTTGACAAGGACTTCTTTTTTACCTTTAAAAGTGTCTTTACAAGCGTTTGAAATTTCTGTTCTTGATTTTGTTTTAGCTGCTGAAGAAATTCCTGGCTTTCCTCCCATCACCTTCTCATTCTGAATGTAGACAGTTAAGAATGCGGTTCCTCCATTAACCTCCCAGTACTTTACACTGTAAAGCACTTTTCCTAGAAAACTAAATCCGAACCCAGCCAGGCTAATGACATGTCAGATCTCACAGCGTCATAGAAAAAAAAACCTCACATTCAACAGATATTTTCTTAATCTGTCTCTGGATTCAAGTACTGCAACTGCAAAAAGGGAATCTGTTTAGTTTAGTTTTCCTTTGGTGTTGACTCTACCAGAGTAACCAGCGGAGGTTTGTCTGACCTGCTGATATTTACCGTCTTAGACATTTTGACAAGAATGGAATCAAAAACTTCCTTTGTGCCTCTGGAAAGAACACAATTATTTTTTACCTTCAATTTATTGTTTTTTACTGAAGCAGAAGCTCTAAATCTGTCATCCCGTCTGTAATTTCAGCCTCAGTTTCATAACCCATGAAGGCTTTATGTCATCAAATATGTGAAAGATCTTTTCATCAATGACAGTTTTTCCTTCTTGTTCAGTGTCCCCCTCCCTAACAAAGATTCATGCAGAACGTGATGCTTAAAAAATAAGGAAGTTAACAAATCAACTTGAAGGCGTTATTCTGGTGGGAACTAATCAGAGCAGCTTGCCCGTAGAACAATGTGCATCAACTTTTTTGATCTATGGGATCCCTGAGCTGTCGACGTCTTTGATATTTTCTGTATGCCCGGTACAGGTTTGCCCATTTTTTCTTCACATGTCTGTATCCACCCGTTAGGGTAGTTGTCACCATTGACTGTAGAAGAAAACTGGACTGGTCCCAAAATCCCATAAACTTCGCTGTCAGGAGAAATAGAGAAATAAACCGTTATTACTCTGTCATTATATTTGTCCTGATAAGACTTCTTGCTCTGGTATGTTTTTCTAACACGCTCATGATAATTGTCTTTTTTTCATATTTATTATCCAAATAAATACCAGACAGATGCATCAAGAAAAGTAGGTGGTGTCGTTTTGAATGTTCCAATTTATGTCATAGATGATCGTGAGCCTGCATTCAGTGAAAGGGGTGTGGTCTTCTAAAGGTGCATTCACACCGCGTTTGGCGCTGAGCAACTGCCTTTACATTATTATTATTGTAAAAAAAAAAAAAAAAGAAAAGGGAACATCACCCTTTGCTTTCGTTGCCAGGAAAATTTCTCTTATTGTAAATTATTTTTTTTTGTGTAAAAAAGTTTTTGAAAACATTTAAATGAAGTATTTGATTGCATATTTCCATCGAAATCACTATTTTTTCCTCGGTGGTCTCCAAGACCCTCATGTTCTTTTTTACAGTTGAAAACGGCCATGAAAGAATCCCTCTTTGCATGTCGTCTCTGAAAAAAAAAAAAAAAAAAAAAAAAAAAAGAAATTTTCGGCCCCCACTGAGGATTATTGAGTTTAAACATTTCAAAAAGTGGCAGAACAAGGCCAAGCAGACAGATGGCATAATTCAACTCCAAAATAGGAAACCCATTAACAGCAAGCTGGCAGATTTGTCTGTGGTGTCCAACACACACCCGCTCCACTGACCTACGACCAAGTCCTTGCCTCACTAATCGAATCTCTTCATTTCCTGATCCCCCAGTCTCATCAAACACGCTCTCCCCCAGACGTTCATCATCGTTGTCTTCTTCTCTCTGAATAACGCTGAGCGGAGCTGAAAGAGAAGCCTCACATGAGCCGGGCTCTGGGATTATGAGCTGCGCTATAAAGCTGCATGGGGTAATTGGTTTTGGGAAGCGGGTGAGGGGTGAGAGGCGGTTTCTCTGAAAAGAAAACTCTTGTTGAAAGTATGAAGTTTGCCAACTTGCTTTACTAATGGGAGAAAACAGTGCCAGAAAGGTTTTCAGAGGCGCTTTTCATAGCATCTCCACTTAACAAGATTGAGTCACAGCTGCGGGAGGTGGAGGAAGAGAAATATAGAAACAGGATTAATAATGGGTTTATTCATGTTGCTTTATCCCTGACTAATATTGCATTTTTCTGCGACTAATCCAAATAAAGCAAGTAGGCCAGATGTTCTGATCCAGTTCCTCCTCGGGGAACCTGGGGTCCCCTGCCAATACATTAAGGACAGTCCCTGAGCTCACTACACCCATTACCCACAATTCTCCACTGTTCAGCCAACGCAGGTAGTCTGCTTTCTTGATTCTGGTTCATGTGATCACCTACTTTTATAATGCCAAAGAGCAACTTGCTTTACAAATACCATAATGTGAGTGAACAATTCAGTTTGATAAACTTTATTTATAAAGCTCCTCTTCACTGTTAAGTTGCTGTGTAAAGATCACATGAAAAAGACAGCTATTGAGCTCAGTTTGTACAAAAATAAATAAATAAAATCCAGATTGTTATGAAAAATTCTAGTCCAAATCATTGCAGAAATGACAAACTTAACTATGTGATGTAAACTCATGGAAAAAAAATTAGAAAATAAGAATCAGTAAAACCAGATTTTAAATTGAAATTAAGACAAAGTATTAAAAGCAAACATTGGAGCATTTATGATAAAACAGAACATCTATGACTTTCTTGTAGCAAAACCTTTAAAGTTATAAAATCGTTTGGATATTTCATATATATCATAAATGATAAAAAAAAGAAGTTTAAATCTTCTGGAGGCCAGTGTTTGTCATGTAATCTACTTTAAATCAGATTGTTTTGACCCAGGTAAAGTAATGGAACGTCTCAAACAATCTGGGAAACTCCTGCCGTTGTCGTCTCAGGTGTGTCTGTCTCCCGTGTCAGCTAGTCAGCCATGTTGCTTTAAATCCCGCTTGGGTGTCACAGAGATAAACTCAATTCATCTCAGACGCAGAGGCGACTCATACCAGCGCAAAGATTGATGTGTTTATCAGGCAGGCAGCAGACCTGAGTCCAATTTAACGTCTCTGCAAAATAAACCCAGCGTGTGCCGGGAAAGGTCTGTCAACCGCAGGCGGGAAGCTGACACATGATTTCAGACACGTGTGAGAGCCTGGGCGTCGCAAGCCGAACATTTCAATAAAGGAAGGAAATAAAGACAATCCATCATTTGCCTAAATAAAATTATTTCTCCGCATTAGAAAGGGGATAAAACTTTTGAAAAGAGACACTTTTTTTCCTTCCCGAGGAAGAAAATTCTTCATCATGTTTCATTGCAAATGAACTATTTTACATGTAAAGCTTGAAAGTTTAATTGATGCTGCTTAATATTTAAAAATCGCTTTGCCTTGAAAAAGCAAAACAGCTATAAATATCTATTCAGCTCAGATAATTGTCAGGATCCTGGTCGCCTCCCCCACACACCTGGTGTCCATCTCCTCACCTGCTTTCCATTACCTCATCAACCTGGAACCCTCTTATGGACCTCCAGGCCGTTCAGCCGATGTCAGTCCGTCTGCTTCATGCGGTAGAGTGTTCTGACCCATGCTTCGTCTCAAGCTTCAGTTCATGTCTTGTTTTTGGATGAACGTTCATAGACTGACTAATCCTGTACTTTCATCTTCAAGGAATTCTACGCCTCCACAGTCATCAACTGCAACCAACCCGGACTCCTGTTCACGCCGGTCACCTCCACCTTCCTTCTGGCCAGCGGCTCACCCTCCAACCCAAGCCCAGCATCCAAACTGTTACAAACCTTCCACCAGGACTGGCACAGAATAAATCACTTCTACAAACCTACTCCTGTCTTCAGCCTGCTATTGGGTCCAGCCCTCCCATAGACCTGACAGAACGGACTGACCAACATGGACCCAGCGGGCTCAGACCCCATCGATCAGGCTCTGTCTGCTCACGCCAACACCATGGATCGACACGAACAGATGCTCCATACGTTGTCGAACAATCAACAAGCCATCACGCAGCAACTAGCCCTGCTCCAGTCCTTGCTTCAGACCCTCGCCAACACATCGCGCCAACCTACCTCCTCAGCAGCACCTCCTCCTCCTCAGTCGCCGCCAACGAGACCTCCTGCCAGTCACGAGGCACGTATCCCCAACCCAGATCCATATTCTGGAACCGCGGACCGTTGCCGAGGTTTTCTGCTGCAGTGCACCCTGGTCTTCTCTCAACAATCTGCCATGTACTCGTCAGATGACGCCAAAGTAGCCTTCGTTGTAGGACTCCTTCGGGGTCGGGCTCTGGAATGGGCCGAGTCCTTTTTGGCTAATCACAGTACTTCTCCGTTGTCTTTTCAAGTTTTTCTGGACCACTTCAAACTCGTGTTCGAAACACCAGAAAAATCCCAAGACGTGTCCCGTAAGCTGCTCGCTTTACGTCAGGACAGACGCTCCGTAGCGGATTACTCTGTTGACTTCCGCATATTGGCTACGGAAGCGGGCTGGGACGTGAAAGCGCTGCAGGAAGTTTTCTATAATGGACTAACCGACTCGATCAAAGATGAATTACTTCATTATGAAAAACCCGCTTCTCTGGACTCTTTAATCACCCTCTCCATCCGCATCGATAACCGTCTGCGTGAGCGACGCTCCGCCCGGAACTACAAGTCCCAGTCAGCCCTCCCGCGATCAACGCCACGCCAGGCCACGCCCCCTGTCTTTCCACCAGGCGAATTCGCTGCCCACTCCTCGCTCACGGAGGAGCCGATGCAGCTGGGCAGGACGCATTTAACACCCCAGGAAAGACAGGAGCGTTGGACTAACGGGGAATGTTTTTATTGTGGCGGAAGGGATCATATAGTGGCCGCCTGCCCCGTTAAGCCAAAAGGGAGAGCCCTTCAGTGATCATGGGGACACTGAAGGGCGCTACACCGGCCTCCCCATCCAAAACTGAATTTTCGGTTTCCCTTTCATCCGGCTCTTGGTCTCATACTGTACCCGCCCTTATTGATTCAGGAGCAGAGGGGATCTTTATGAACGAATCCTTGGTGGTTGAAGCAGGGCTCACACTCATCCCTCTCAACCCCCCTATAAGGGTAAGCGCAGCTAACGGACAGCCTCTAACTGTGATTACTCATCAAACTGCTCCTATCCATCTGTGTGTATCTGGCAATCATCATGAAACTCTCCAGTTCCTTGTTTTTCAGGCCACTGACTGTCGGCTGATTCTGGGTCGTCCTTGGCTGAGCCAACACAACCCACACATCGATTGGCAGTCTAATCGCATCATGAGCTGGAGTTCCTACTGTCATTCTACCCGTCTTCGCTCGGCTCATCCCGATCAACGACCTGCTATCGTGCCTCCTGACACCCCAGACCTTTCCAGCGTTCCTCCTATCTACCATGACCTCGCAGCGGTTTTCTGTAAACAGAAGGCTTCAGCTCTACCCCCACATCGCCCGTATGACATCTCTATAGAATTGCTCCCAGGGGCCACTTTACCCACATCCCGTCTCTACAGCCTCTCCAAACCAGAACTCCAAGCCATGGAACAGTACATCAAGGAGTCCCTTACCGCAGGCCTCATCCGACCATCCTCCTCTCCTCTGGCGGCTGGTTTTTTCTTCGTTGAGAAAAAGGACAAGACACTCCGGCCCTGCATTGATTATCGCCAATTAAACCACATTACAGTAAAGAATAAATACCCTTTGCCTTTATTGAATTCCGCTTTCGAATACCTCCAAGATGCTGCCGTATTTACTAGACTTGACCTTCGTAACGCTTATCATCTGGTGCGTGTACGGGAAGGTGATGAATGGAAGACAGCATTCAACACCCCCTTAGGTCACTTCGAGTACCTGGTCATGCCATTCGGTTTAACCAACGCCCCAGCGGTTTTTCAAGCATTGGTCAATGATGTGTTACGGGATTTCCTCAACCGCTTTGTGTTTGTCTATCTGGATGACATTCTTATCTACTCCCCTTCGCTGGATTCCCATTATGACCACGTTCGTCAGGTCCTTCAGAGACTCCTGGAGAACAAATTGTTTGTCAAAGCTGAGAAGTGCGAATTTCATGTTCCCAAGGTCATGTTCTTGGGTTTCGTAATTGAAAAGGGCCGCATTAACATGGATCCAGCGAAAACCACCGCCATTAAGGAATGGCCCCGACCAACCTCCCGCAAAGACCTCCAGCGTTTCCTTGGGTTTGCCAATTTTTACCGTCGTTTCATGCGCAATTACAGCAGCATAGTACATCCTCTTACCAGCCTGACATCGCCCAAGACCCCGTTTCTTTGGAGCCCGGAGGCGGAGGAGGCTTTCAACCATCTTAAAGAGAAGTTCACTTCTGCTCCAGTATTGGCACAAGCTGACCCTACACGTCAGTTTGTGGTGGAGGTGGACGCATCAGATACTGGAGTGGGAGCCGTCCTTTCTCAACGCGCAGAGGATGGGAAACTCCACCCATGTGCCTTCTTCTCCCGGAAACTGTCTGCCCCAGAGCGTAACTATGATGTGGGAAATAGGGAGCTGCTGGCCATTAAATTGGCCCTTGAAGAATGGCGTCATTGGTTGGAGGGGGCTGAACATCCCTTCATAGTTTGGACGGATCATAAGAATCTCGAGTACATCAGTTCAGCCAAGAGACTCAACCCTCGTCAGGCCCGGTGGGCCTTGTTTTTCAGTCGATTCAACTTTACAGTTTCTTTCCGTCCTGGGTCACGCAACCTTAAGCCAGATGCCCTTTCCCGCTTGCATACCGTTGACAACCCAGACCCACCCCCTGTTCCTGTCCTTCCTCCTTCCTGTGTCATGGCCAGTCTCACCTGGGACGTCGACGCTGCCATTCGTCATGCCTTGGCCACTGATCCTGACCCCGGCAACGGGCCTCACAACCGTCAATACGTGCCGGCTTCGGTCCGGTCTCAGGTGTTGACGTGGATCCATGCTTCCCGTTTTTCTTGCCATCCAGGTTACCGTCGGACCCTTCTCCAGATCCAACGCCGTTTTTGGTGGCCCACCATTGTCTCCGACACGAGAGCATACGTTGCAGCCTGTACTGTTTGTGCCACCAGTAAAACCACCCACCATGCTCCTGCTGGTCTCCTCCGACCACTGCCCATCCCTTCCCGTCCTTGGACGCATATCGCAGTGGATTTTGTTACTGGACTACCCGCTTCCAAGGGGAAGACTGTTATCTTGACCATTGTTGACCGCTTTTCCAAAGCCGTTCACTTTGTGGCTTTGCCCAAGCTGCCTACTGCTGCTGAAACTGCCAGTGTCTTAATTGATCACGTATTCCGTCTCCATGGCATTCCCTCTGACATTGTTTCGGATCGTGGCCCCCAGTTCATCTCCCAGGTCTGGAAGTGTTTCTGCCAGGCATTGGGGGCCACTGCCAGCCTGTCCTCTGGCTTCCATCCACAAACCAACGGTCAGACGGAACGCACGAACCAAGACCTGGAGTCAGCCCTTCGCTGTGTCTGTTCCCAGAATCCCACCTTGTGGTCTGACCATCTCAGTTGGGTGGAATACTCTCACAATTCCCTTGTTTCCTCAGCTACTGGACGATCCCCTTTTGAGGCGTCTCTGGGTTACCAGCCTCCTCTGTTCCCCTCTGAAGAGTCTGAGTTGGCAGTTCCCTCAGTTGCGGCCCACATCCGCCGCTGTCGTAGGATCTGGGATCTCACTAGACGGGCCCTACTCCGTGCTTCTCACCGTACTGCATCCACTGCTGACAGGCGCCGCTCCCCGGCCCCTGCGTACCTTCCTGGCCAGAAGGTTTGGCTGTCGACTAAAAACCTCCCTCTTCGCACTGAATCCCGGAAACTGTCTCCCCGCTACATCGGTCCATTTGTTATTGACTCTATCATCAATCCCGCCTGCGCCAAGCTACGCCTGCCTCGCTCTATGAGGGTTCATCCTGTCTTCCACGTGTCTCATCTCAAGCCCCTGGTCACCAGTCCGTTGTGCCCTCCGGCCGTTCCCCCTCCTCCCGCCCGGCTGGTTGATGGGCATCCGGTCTTTACTGTTCGACGCCTCCTGGACGTTCGCCGCCGGGGTCGTGGTTTCCAGTACTTGGTGGACTGGGAGGGCTACGGCCCTGAGGAGCGCTGTTGGGTGCCTCGCTCCTTCATTGTGGACCCTGCCCTGGTGCGGGATTTTCGTCGCCGGCACCCTGAGCGGTTTCGGCCGCCGGGTGGCGTCCCTTGAGGGGGGGGGTCCTGTCAGGATCCTGGTCGCCTCCCCCACACACCTGGTGTCCATCTCCTCACCTGCTTTCCATTACCTCATCAACCTGGAACCCTCTTATGGACCTCCAGGCCGTTCAGCCGATGTCAGTCCGTCTGCTTCATGCGGTAGAGTGTTCTGACCCATGCTTCGTCTCAAGCTTCAGTTCAAGTCTTGTTTTTGGATGAACGTTCATAAACTGACTAATCCTGTACTTTCATCTTCAAGGAATTCTACGCCTCCACAGTCATCCACTGCAACCAACCCGGACTCCTGTTCACGCCGGTCACCTCCACCTTCCTTCTGGCCAGCGGCTCACCCTCCAACCCAAGCCCAGCATCCAAACTGTTACAAACCTTCCACCAGGACTGGCACAGAATAAATCACTTCTACAAACCTACTCCTGTCTTCAGCCTGCTATTGGGTCCAGCCCTCCCATAGACCTGACAATAATTGTTTTATTTAAACTGGAACTTCATTTCCTGCTTGAATCAATGCAGCCCCTTTGGCTACATCCTCTCCAGACGCATGCTGCAGTATCCGACTGACTGACTATGAATGTTCTGCAGCACTCCTCTAATGAGGGGGACACACGTGAAATCTCCCATGTGCCACGGGGACGACCGAGCTTATCAAACCACAGATTTTCTCGCCTTATTTAAGCAACGATCCATCTTTGCTTTCACTAGATGTTCTGACAGCTGGGAGTCTACCTGTCATCCTGCCGGTCGGCGCCGCAGAGGCGCAGGTGACAAACCCAGATGGACACACACTCAGAGTGCTGCTCTTTTTTGATTTATTGTGGTTGCGTTACCTGCATTATTTGCCTCCTTTTCAAACTCGCAAAACGGTAAACAGGATCAGAATTCTGAGTTCTCATC
Organism: Oryzias celebensis; assembly: GCA_014656515.1. Taxonomy (NCBI): domain Eukaryota; kingdom Metazoa; phylum Chordata; class Actinopteri; order Beloniformes; family Adrianichthyidae; genus Oryzias; species Oryzias celebensis. The sequence goes on along the minus strand of BNCR01000011.1, from coordinate 3,184,141 downwards.
CACACAGGGAACACGTGGGCTGCGAGGACCACATGGAAAAAAATGTAACCTCCGTCACATACTTGAAAACTTAACAAAATTAGCACACACTAACTGGTGAAGATGTATTTTGGGCATAGTGAAAGACACCCTCCCCTTAAAAAAAAAAAAAAAAAAAAAAAACCTGTTGACATCAGTTTAAAAAAACTTGAATGAGGCCAAAATCTCTTACAGTGCAGCAGCCGCCCACCCAGTGAGGGCGGGTCAACATGGGGTCGAAACTGCAGGTAGCATCATGTCACACTGCACGACGCTTCAAAAACATTTGTTTTAATCACAACATTTTTTTAAATACCAAAAAGTTATTAAAATCACTTTTTTTTGTATACAGACCTTACAAACTATGAAAACTCTAAGTTGAGATCAGGAAGTTCTGGATTGTTTCTAGTCTCCTCCAACACAGGAAGCAATAAAAATGTTCTTTATATTGGGTTTGTGCTAGAAAAACACATTTTTTAAAAATGGAAACCTCACCGACACTTTCCGGATTTCAGAACATTTGGGGGAAATCAGATATTATGTGTAGATCCATGATGGTGGTATAATTAAGAGAAATAAATCAAACGAGTGACTGTTGGGTTTTTTTTTTTTATTTTATTTATTTTTACCAGAATAGTAAAAGCCTAAAACATCTTCAAGTTTTCATTAGAAATAAAAATCAGGTTTTTCTGAAAAATAAAGATTTGAAATGTCAAACTGTCATACATTGATTTTAAGAATTATTCCAAAATGATTTACTCGTGTTTCATCACTACATACATAAATGATCTCACCAAAACTGACAGCTACTAAGGTTTTTATCTGTAAACTGATCTTTGCTTATTCTCTGGTTTGAATTTTGCCAGTTAGTCGTAAAGACATTTGCATGTAGACGGCAAAGAGAAAACAAAAAAAAAAAGACAGTATAAACAGATAGATGTATGACAATAAATAAGATTTCAAAAACAGACATGAAAAAGAAAATAAACATACAAATAAAAGATAAAGATGCCAAATAAAAGTAACTGGAACAAGATAGAAAAGAATACAAATAAAAAAGATGAAGTAAAAGATTAAAACACAAAGAACAAAAGAATGCACACAGAGTGAAGCAAAAACAGAAAAGGGGAAATAAAAAGTAACCAGATAGTAAAGGAGGAAAGGAAAAGGCAATGTCGAGAAAAGCTACAAAAATACAGGAAAAAAGAGAAATGAGCACAGAAAGAGAGGAAATAAAAAAAGAAAATAAATTCTGTTTCAGGGACAAAGAAAGATAAAAAAAAAAAGCAAAGAGGGAGATGGAATGAAGAATGGGGTGTAATCATTTGATCACAAAAGAGACGGTTACCATGGCAGCAGAGGGCTTGTCCTTTAGTCATTGTTCATCTCAGATATGAATGCAGGTATACAATCTAATACACTCAACCTTTTTGTATTCCCTTTTGTTCTTTATTTCCTGTTGTGATAACCTGTTTTCACCCAAAAACTGAACAGCAGTAGTTACTCAGTGCTCTGAATATTCTCATCAGTCTAGAAAATTATCTTTAATTACAAGGTTTGCCATTAATGTGAGGATATTTTAGAGAGTTATTGGTGACAAATTTGTATCCATTTCAAAATCTTTTCATCTGAACAATGTCTTAATGACAATCCTTAGAGGCAAATCATCAGTGGGAGCTTTGACCATCTCCAGTGGCAACAAGAAAAAAAGAGATATACTGTAAGATACTTCAGGTCTGCCTGGCAGAAAAATAGCAAACTAAAATATTCCTTTGAAGAGTTTTTATTGTGAAATCACTGCAGTCATCACTATTCATTAACCCCAATATGTGGAGTTTTTTCTAAGCTCCTTATCCTGTAACTGTGAATCTGCAGTCGAAAAAACCCTTGAAGGCTTTATTCGAAAGCCCCCATCCAGCAGTTATTAAGCTCCCAGAAGTAATCTATGCTCCTTAGGCATGTAAAGTGTTAACGCACACGCACATCAACTCTTTGTTATTGCTCTATTCCTTTCCTGTTGTGATGGTTAGAAGCCATGGAGGTAACCCACTCATGAAAGGCACAACATGGTTTTGGGTCAATTTGAAAATTGTCCTTTAAACCAGAAAAGGTATTTTCTAAAACAATGTTGCAAAGTCCTTTGTTTATGACAAAGAATCTGAGCTACCAGAAAAGAAAACGATCCCAGTTTTCCTTTTTGTTACACATTCCCCCATAAAAAGCGTAACATATGGGAATAAAGTCATAATATTATGAGAAAAAAAATTATAAAATTATGACAGAAGATGAAATTTAACAAGAATAAAATTATTAAATTATAAGAGGAAAAAAAAATTATAAATGTTGAGAAAACCCGCACACACAGGGAGACTCCTCACAGAAAGGATGCAGGCGGGATTCAGTCCTGTTGTTGTAAAACAAGAGCAATTACCACTGCGCCACCTAAAAAGTACATAGTACGTGCTTTTTCAAAACTTCAAATTTCATGAAATAAAGTCATTGAAACAAAAAAACATAAGCAGGTTCAGCGAGGTTCCTGAGTAGTGTGATGTCAAGAATTCTCTGTAACCTCAATTAAAGAGAAAATGTTCTTTTACCTTTGCTGAAACCTTTTAAAATGTAACATTTCAGGTTCAAAAAAGCATGACATTCTTTTAAAATCTCTTATATTATGACTTTTTGAATCCTAAACTCACAACTTTATTCTCATGATATTTTCGCTATTGTGCGACCTTTTCTAACATGTGTACAACTTCATTCTTAGAAAATGTATGTTTTTTATTTTGAATTTTTAACGGAATTCTTATAAGATTTTGACTTTATTCCCTTTAAGATTTAAACCCTATTCTCATTTTTCCTCCTTTTTATGTTGACCCTAATACTTTGTCATTTTCATTCACATTCAAACACTGAAACATTATTTTCTTTTATTTACAATTTTACTATTGAAAATCCAGCAGAACTTTGAGAAAAGCTTCACATTTTAGGTCTAAAAGGCTCCACCCATTTAAAAAGAAAGGAACAAAAAAAAGGTCAAATGGAACTGTCTCTGTTGTACTTCTGACCCTAATTTAACATCCTTTTTTCATGTGTTTTAGAATTAATAAAGCTTTTGGTAGTTACGTTACTTGTTACGTATCAAATTCCCTTCAATAAATTGCCTGAAATGTACATACATGTAATATTCCTATAAAATGTATTTTTTTGGAGTCACTTTTAAGGTGTTATTTGGTCCCCAGGAAAAAAAAAAAAACTGCAGAAGAAAACCTTTATTTCTGTGTACTTTAAAACAATGTTCCCCGACCTTTATGTGGCTGCGGACCGGTCAACCCCTGAGGATTTCGCCACGGCTCCGGGGGGGTGGGGTTCAATGACAAAGAAATAGCATACTTGAATGCAGAGAAAATGTATTAATACTAATAAACCAAATAACACCAGTGAAACATCCAACTCTGGTAACATCCTCTGCCTATTAATGCTATGAACATTATGAGAACAGGCTCGGTGTGAGAATCACCTGTTGCAATAAATCCATATTTAAAGCAGGGCTGCTAGTAGCCTACGGTTTTTTGTCTTGAAGTTGTACCGTTTCTTCAGTCTGTTCTTCTGTCCCTGCACTAATCCCGTTTACATTTTCATAGAAACGCTCCACATACAACTTCCTGTTGCACACCGGACTACTTTTAGCGCTCAAGTGATGGAAATGTAACCGAGAGAATCCTGTCCTCTTCAAACCAAAAGATTTTTCAGAGTAAAATGTAGTCATTTTGCTACCCTGACCAAAAATTACAGCTCAAGTGATCAAAGATGTAGCACAGAGAATCCAGTTTTTTTTTTTTTTTTATAAAAAAACCCTGATATAAGTGCCAATTGATCTCCACTTATTCCAACCTGTCTGCACTCACTTCTTCACTTCTTTTCTACACTCTCCGTTACTCTGGACTGTTGACCTGAGATACTTCAAATCCTCCACCTTCTTTACCTCTTTTCCCTGTAACTTCACTCCTACACTCCGTCTTCCTGCGGTTAACCTTCATTCCTCTCCTTTTCAGTACAAACCTCCACCTCTCTAGCTTCTCCTCCACCTGTTCTCTACTCTCGCTATAAATCACAATATCGTCTGCAAACATCTTAGCCTGTCCATCTCCATTACAAACAGTGGCTCGGAGCTAATCCCTGATCTAATCCAACCTCCACCTGGAACTCCTCTGTCAGCCCCTACAGCACACCTCACCTCTGTCTTACAGCCCTCATACATGTCCTCCTCTAACATACTTCTCTGTTACTCCAGACTTCCTCATACAATACCACAGTTCCTCTCTGTCATAAGTTTTATCTACAGACACAGTGCATCTCTCTGACCTCCTCTGTCCTTCTCTATCAACATCCTAAAAGCAATCATTGCATCTGTAGAGCTCTTTCCTGGCATTAAACCAAACTGCTGCTCACAAATGTTCACTTCTGCTCTCAGTCCAGCTTCAAGTACTGTTTCCCATACCTTTATTGTTTGGCTCATCAGCTTTATTCCTCTGTAGTTGCTCTGCACATCTCCCTTATTCCTAAAAATTGAACCATCTCATTTCTCCTCCGTTCCTCAGGCATCGTCTGACCACCTAAGAGTCTGTTGAATAACCCAGTCAAAGACTCCACTGCCATCTCTCCTAGACACTTCCATACCTCCATAGGTATATCATCAGGAACAATTACCACTCTTCATCCTCTTTAATGCCCCCCTAACTTCACCCGTACTAATCTTTGTTACTTCCTGCTCCACAACAGTCACCTCTTCTATTCTTTGTTCTCTCTCATTTTATTCATTTGACATATTTTTTTTAAAACCTTTCATTTAATTTGAAAATGTTACAAGTTACAATAAAAAAAAGACTTTCCCCCAACTGTTAAAAGGTATTTGAATCAAAGATCATCAAAATCAAAACAGAAATAAAACTAGGGCAGATTGAAAGTTTAAGACTGTCGGCTTTCATTTGTTTTCAGTATTAAAACCTGCCCGGCGCAAAAAAGTAGGCAACATTTACATGTTTTCTCCAAATATCCACTTATAAAACAGCCTTCAGGAAGCACCAGAAAACAGCACTAATGATCTGGTTGTGTTAACATCAACATTACTGTGCTTGGAGGCTTTCCATGAACATTTTAAATGAAACTTTTCCTTCTGACACTTTTTTGTTCTTGAAAAAGAGCACACTGCCACTCAAGGGTTTCCCGCACATGCAACACAACCATTGAGAACTGTAACATCCCCCTCTTGAATCCAAAATCCTGTTTAGCATACAGCAACGCTTGTCTTTGATCCTCCAGTGCCATGACCTGCTTTAGATCCTAGTGAAAGACCCTTATTAGAATATCAAAGTTAATCTATTTTGCCCCAAAACTCGTCTTCCACGGGCTGAGCTGAGGAGTTTCACCTTCGCGGCGGAGCGATTTCCCTCAGGAGAACGCTCAGAGCCGCTCTGCGGGGAGAGAACCGAGCCAAACGCAAAAGAGAAGGAAAATGGAACACTGGCAGGATCAGGTTTGTAACTTTCTAGGATAAGACTTGATTACATTTGTTTTGTTTCTTTCGAAAAACAACTGCAGCAACTTTTGCAAAGTATGAAACGACTAGAATTGGGCCAGCTCTCACATTGCCCATTTCTTGTTTGAAAAGGAAGTGGGAAGGATGTGAAATTATACAGAAAAGAAATAAGTACAGTGGCTGCTCGTTCATCGTGGAGGCCATGTTCTAAAAATAACCCGCGACAGGTGAAATCTGCAAAGCAGATTCAAAGGCGACTTAAGCCTGTAAAACTGTTTGCTAATTTACAGAAAGACCAGTGTGGAGTGGATCTTCCATGAGGTACAAATTACATTTTAGCTGAGAGGAAACTTAAGTTTATACAAAACAGTACATAAATGGCTATAAGCTCATTTTTAACCAGCTCCTCACTGCTGTCACGGTCTCTATTTCATCAAAGTCATAATCCATTTCAGAATTTCAGATCATAATTTTCGATTCCAGTCATGAGAGGACATGTGTCTTCAGCTCTCCTGATATAAGCAACTTCAATCTTGAATCAGCACATACTTACTGCAAAAAAGCTATTGGCATTGCAAGCCAAGCTGTCTCCATTGATGACACTGGAGGCTAAGCTAACTCCACTATTGGAGCTAGATGCTAAGCTAACCCCTCTGCTGCAACTTACAAAAGAATTCAGACGAGAACGAGCAAAAAATGAACAACACGATAATCAGCTTGTCTTCCTGGAAAGAAAAGTGAACAACTTGGATTAACAAATAAAAATGAATAATACGATTATCATCGGACTTCAACTCAAACTCTGTGTTGTCGGCACACTATGCCACCATGCCACCATGACAATTACAAACACAAGGGTCCAAATCAACAAGCTGAAAAAAAAAAAAAAAGTTTTATTGTGTGTTAACCTGAAATTCATTTAAATGTATAAATGAAATTAAAAATAAAATCTGCTTTTCATTATAAGTGTCTGTTTTAAAGTACATAAATATTACATTTTGAAATTATGATCTAATAATTTATTATTTTCTTATGTGTGCAGTTGATCTTTTGGAGCGGGTCATTTCAAAAGTAGCTTACAAGCCAAACAATTCAACACTTTGTGATATTAACACTAAAGTAACTTCTTTTGGTTCTTGTTTGCACAATGACATCTGCTTGTAAAAGAATAACTATTTTACACTTTTTTTATTCAAAAAATGATTCATAATTATCTGATCATCAATCATTAACGAAGGCTTTGAATTTATCAAATTTTGCAGTCTGATCGAGCTCAGTTCCAAAACCAGTCTCTTGATAATGTGTATTCAAATAAATCCTAAAATTGTTCATGTCATAAATTGTGTTAGAAAGAAATACTAAAGTGGACAAAAAATGATAGAGAATACAGCCAATAATCCAACCTATTCCTATTCCATCAGTGAAGCCTCGTTTTCGGGGAAATCCAGTTTACTGAAGCACAACTTTAAAACTTGCCTTCATTACACAACCAGGCCAACATTAATGTCTTTGATATGCAGATCTTTTATTTTGCTGAAAACAGACTTAAAAACAAACAAGGGCCCTAAATTACCTTCAACTCCCTCAACTGAAGCTCAACTCAAATGAATACCACCGGGACATTTTCCACGACTGCAGAAACTTTGATTTCCATTTCTTCTGTTTGGTTCTCTTTGATTCTCAAACCACTACTTTTTAGCACATCAAAAAGTTGTTGTTTTTGTTGCTGCACCGTCTGCAGCGAATCATCAGAGGAGTTTTTATTTAGACAAGGACAAATGGTGCAAAACGTGTATATATGAATTCGAAAATAGGGCCCAGAGAAATGTACCAGTCAGGAAGCATCAACAAAACTTATTAAAATTAAAATAAATTAAAAAGTTTTCCCGTACCCCAACGGCTTCTCCCTATCTCACCAATTGTGGGAGCATTTGAATCTTTTGCAGTGCCCGAGCTTGTTTTCTTACGGGAAATTAGGGGGTTAGGGGGATCTAGGTATCCCTCCATTGGGACGGTGATCCGCACTGTGCTGTGGAGGAAAAAACGCAGTTCTTTACGTGGATGTGCTCTGAACCAACGAAAGTTTACATTTAAATGTATGTATTGAGACCAAAGACTAAAAATGGGACCAAATGCCTTTCTGCTTGACACTTAGCATTAAAGGGTTGGATCGGGGGGTTAAACCGCCAAATGGTTACCGAGTGCGACTGTCACTGCAGCTCACCGCTGTCCCGGGGGATGTGTCAAATGCGGAAAACAAATTTCACACGCCTAGGTGCCTAATCTCGCATGGTGGTTGGATGAACTCTGACCATAGGTGTATCAACCCCAGAGCCTAGATGCTGATGGTGGTTAGAGGCCAGACCAAGCCAAAGCATAGATCCAGGTGGAGCTCAGGGTGAAGAAGGGATGGCGAACTGTCTACAATGCAGACACGGACAACCATTTGTATATTCAAAGGCAAAACTGTGGTTGTGATTGGCTGTAAAGAGGGCGGGAAGTTTAGCTATTGGTTCACAGTGAAGATCTGATTGATAATGATATGTATAGAGCTCCAGCTGCAACAGAATTAAGAAAATTCAGACACCTTTTTTTGTTGGGCAATATGGACGCCACCATGTTTGAACCAGACGTCATTAACAAGCAGTGATTGGTCTGAATCAGCGTTTCTATGGCAACCACTCACACCAATCAGACATGAGGTCGTTAGGAGTCCAAACCCTAACCACGAGAGCGGGTTTGTTTGGTTCATTGGACACGGGGGCCACCAGGTACCACCTACTTCTATTGAGGCATCTGATTGGTCAGTTTATAGGTTGAATAATCTAACACTAAGAAAAAAAAGGAATGAAGAAAAAAAATGATCATCAAAAACATGTAAAAAAAAAAAAAAAAGATTCAAAGCAAGAATGGTTATTATGACAAATAGAACGACTTAGTAATAGCTTTTAATTTTTTTATAGAAGTCTATGGGATTTTGGCTTCTTGGGGCCAGATGGTACTTCCTATTTGGAACGCCAGGGGTAGGGGTTCACTAAGTCCAGTTATCATAAACAGTCAATGGATTAAACAGGTGATACAGGTGGAGGAACCACGCCGCCTTCACAGGTTCTACTTTGGTGACAGCTTGTTCATCGTTAAAATGACCTCATTAAGGTGGTCTAAATTTCTAGCAAGAACGCCACCGGACAAAAAAAATGCCACCTGCACATAATACTTCACAGCATGTCCAGTCAGGAACGGGCCCGGTGGCAGCCCACCGACAGCAGGAGAGAATAAATTCCTTGACTTGTCAAAAATATTGGAGGAGTTGATCAGAAAAGGGAGCATCTTTGCTCTTCCAATAACCCAGAACCAGATTAGTGATTGGGGGATTTATGAATTGTTATGAACACAAGGTTTTCAGTTTGACAGTTTGATCTCAACCAAATTCACTCCCTCGTGTAGCTGTTTGACTGTCAGATGAAAACCTCCTGAAATTCTGCAAAAGATGCTGCATGTTTGTCCATGTCAGACCCTGTTCCTACATTCACTGCAGACCTCTGCCCCTCTTTGTATGCCGTCAACTCGCCCCATGTGTCAGTGAGCATGATCTCCAGCCTCCCCTCTCAGCTTCTGTGCTCACAGCTCATGAGACCACAAGCAGCCTGCCCACTCTCCAACGGCGTCACAGGCCAATCTGCTCAGAGTTTGAGTTGATCTGTGCTTGCTGTTCCCCACCTGTTCTCCCTGCCTTCAATCAGCAGAGCTCACCTGCTCTGACACCGTTTCAGCCCAACGCTCACACCGTCAGGTATCCATATTTTACAAACAATGTCTCCAGCTTAGGTAGTGGTTTGGTTCAGGCCAACATGCTTAAACAATTAGTAGATTAGGAGGAACCCCAAGTCCAGGGGTGTAAAACTCCACACCTCCAGGGTCAGTACAGAATCATGTTTTCCAACCAACCTGCCATCGAAGCTCCTTATTCAGCAGGATTTCCAATATTTTGCAGTGAGTTGCAATTAATGTGGAAAGTGTCATAGAAATGTCTATTCTAATCCAGAAAAATACATATATTTTTAGCAGCATTATGATTATGTTAAACCTCTTTTAACCTTTAAGCCCCACTCCAATCATCTTACAATTTATTAAGCAATCCAAGTGGTCTTTTTGTTATCATTTTGCAGTTTTTAGACAAAATAATAAAAAAAAAAAAAAAAAAAGAAAACCTGGATCTTTTTCTTGGACAAGTTGCTGCAGAGCAGCAGAAGTTGATTAAACATTTGCTTCTGAATTGTGGGTGGAGCAACCCCACCCTTTCCTTGTTGCTGTTGTTCTCCCGCTTGCTTTTTTGAATTTTTTTTTTTTTATCTTAAAACCTTCATTAACATATTAGACAAATGGTAGTGCAGTTGTTAGACCTCCTGCCTCCTATTCTTAAGGCTGTCAGATCAAGTCCCACCGGGGTATAACCATAAGTGGTCATTATTTAAGTTTTGAGAGTTAAAATAAGGAAATTGTTATCGTCACATATTCCAGGCAGTTTTTATTTTTGTTTCGGACCGTGGTGTTGTAGTGTGTGTGCGTGAACGGGGGGGTGTTTGCAAAAATTCTTTATAGCCATAGGTCGCCATGGAGCCCACGCAGGGCCGGACCTGTCACAGATGATGTATTTTTTTCTATTTTTATTTTATTCATTTTTTTGTTCCTGATTCACAACAATATGATTCAATGATTTTCCTTTACTTTGTCATCCATGCCACAAAAACATGTTCAAAATTCAAAATGTATACTATTTTTATCAGGATGGTCCTCACAAAAGAACAAAGGATGAGCACACAATCCTTTTCCTCTCTTATCCTCTCCCTAAAGTGGTGGCCCAGAATAATGTCTGGTTGACTTGGGTAGACTTGGTTTAGGTAGATTCACAGAACTAATTTACCAGGTTTAACCTTGGAGTGAGCTTGATGTTCACTCCTAAGAAAGCTCTAAATAGACATTGTAATTAATCTGTCCCTCTGGAGAACGTCGCCTCTAAATTGATTAAAAACGGCCTCATGACCTTTTCCAGATTGATGGGCGACACCAAGTGCCTCTCTGAGATCATTGCTGGCAATTTTCCCACTTAGACTCTGCGTTTGCATAATCTGATCTGAAACAACCTGTGTCTTGTCAGGTATTCTGGTAATGTTTACAGAAATTACAGAAACGTAATTTTTTTTAAAGTTTACTGAATGGGAAAGGACATCCAGTCCCATCTGTTGGACATTCTTTTTGTTTATAGGCTCACTCCCATCTTTGACTTTTGACACCAACAGATCTCACTGATCCCAGCTGCTTTACTTACTCAGAAAACTGGTTCTCTGGGAAGTGGATGTTAGTGTTGGCAGTCCGCCATAGCTTCCTTTTCTTCTTGTGCGTTTCCTCCCAAAGGAGGAATTTGACTTTTGGCGAGCTTAAAAAGAAGACAAAACACAGTTTAGCAGACAGCATGCATATGGCTAAACTTCTCAGAGACAAAACATAAAACAATCTGCAAACATGAGCTGCAGTTTGAAGATTGTTGTGTCAGAGCAGGTGGTGCACATCTCAACAAGAAGAAAAGAGGAGAGGGCAGCCGGAGAGAGGGGTAAACTGAAACCTTTTATTTCATCAATTCAGTGGGAGATAACAGGGAAGCAAAAGTAAGAATTAATTCTGTGAGTGCCGTTACCCAGCCCCTGCGGCCCTCATTAAACTCGCCCTCACTGGTTGAGTAGCTGCTTCACCCCCTTAACTCTCCCCTTTCCCCCTGCCTCTCTGGTCAGAAATCCACATTACAAATTAATTTAAAAAATTTTAAAAAGCTTTTTTTAAATGGTGGCTTTTCTGTTGGTTTTATCTCCATAGCAACCATTTCATTTTTTGGTTGCCTGGGGGTGACAAACAGATCTATGTCATTTTTACAAGAATCCTCAAAAGTACGTTTTTGGATTTCCTTGGCAACAGAGGTTTTTTTGTTAACCACGCCCACACTCCTAATATGTTGATACTGTATGCTGTCTTGTTTTGTTCAGCTTGAACCAAGGATTCCTGTATTCAATTTTAATAATATTTCAGTAAGAAATATGCAAGGAACACGGAACCACCACCTTTGCAAGCTCGCTACTCTAAAGCCATTCAAAGTCTACAAAATTTCACACTTTGCCACAAAATGGCCACCAAGTCATATGTCCTTTCCAAAATAACTTTCAAAATTGATCTTAAAATATATCAATTTGAGCCCGATGAGAGATTCTTTTGTTTGACAGTTTCTCCCACTGTGATATCATTTTTTAGGAAGGTCGTTCACCATGTTAAAAATTCATTTCCACCGAGTTCTAAAACTGGGCAAATGTTGGTTCATTTTGAGTGTGTGGTGGGGGTGACATTTTTGCTCAAAGGCGCAGTAAGAAACAAGAATTGTGAAAACAGTCTAGTGCTTGCAGTCCAGGACTGTAACTCGACAGAATGAATCCAGCATAAAAAAATAAATATATAAAATGGATGTTGAAAGGAAAACACCATGCGGCGCAAACCACAGTTGTGAGACCTGAAAGCAAAAAGTTGCCGTGTAAAGGAAACCAGGATGACTGAACTGCAACACCAAAGTACAGGACATTTACACAACAAAACAAGCCATTTAGAAAACCACTAAATTTAGATCATATGAAGCAAAGTACTAACATTTTTAAAGAGTCCTAATTTTATTGATCAGTAATGCTGTTCTTTTGCACTTATGAGTTATTTTGAGCATTAAAAGGCAATCCCCTGACTTCAGTTCACCAAGTAATCCTTACTAAGCAGCATAACTTTAGTAATAGAAATAAACATACCTATAGTCTTTGGGTGTTATGATTTGCTTGTTGAGTTTTCTTCAGTTCTAGTTTTTGCTCTTTTCATGGGTTTGTATAGGCCGGTTGTGACTCCGCCCACTCACCTGTGGATCCTGTTGAGCAGTCACAGCTGCCTGTACTTTGCTAATTAGCCAAACTCCATTTCAGGAACTCTCTGTGTGTCTGCAGTGTTGGCTTGTTTTTGTTATTCCTACCTCTCAGTCGCTGCATGTACAAGTGCAAAACGTCTTTAATCTAATCGAAGATCTTAAAGATAAATTGTTTTAAATTAATACACTCAAATAAATTACATTTTGTGTTAACTGTGCTGGCTTTTACAAATGTTAAATGAAGGTGGACAAAACAATTTTCACTTCCTAAGGATCATCCCCTCTTTCTTAAAATATCTTCCTTAAGTATCTCATATTTCCAGAGTCAGGAGAGTCCGAACAGGTGCTAGTATGTTTAAAATATCTTTGCAGTCCTTCCTCTACAGGTCCTGGGAACTCCAGGGTCAGTATAGAGGCTGTTTGCTGAGCTTTGCCCACAGGAGAGCAGCCCTGACAGCTCAGACGACGGCGACCTCCTGACCTCTCCAAGCAATGTTGTTTTTTTCTGTTCTAGGCTTTTCTTGTTTACCAAAACAACAAAAAAACAGAATATTTAAAGCTTTTCCTATATTTTGGCATTTAAAACTAAGAAAATGAATGACCACATTAGGATTTTTAATGCATATTTTTTAATAGTAGACATGTAAAACAATTTAAAAAAATAAATTAAAAAAAGTCTTTGTTTTTAAAAAGTGTATTTAAGCCTATGCTTTTGTCTACTTGTGACATACAGTATTAGTCAATAATATTCAACATATTTAGACTTTCTCATTTTCCACAAGCAACATTTTGCAATCAATAATTGGATATTTCATCATTTTTGTTTTTGGCCATTTTGCATTTTAAGAACAGGTTACAGTTTGATAGTAAGTTGTTTATCGCTTTCTTCATCCATTCTTTACGTCTGAACACCACCTCAGCCAGGAGTGGTGCTCTTTTAACCAGTCCTATCATACAGCTGCACCAAAATGATGGGAAGAAGCTCATCCTCTGACCTTTGGGATGTATGGCATGTCTCCATGGTGACCCTTTCATCTTGAATAAAACCAAAAGAAAACTGTAAACATCCTGGGTTGACATGAGACTAGCAGCTTGTTTTCACTGAAGGACCAACATCTGTTTAGAGGAAGATTTTTCTTCTTTCCCAGTGGAAAAAAAAGGACAAAATCAGTAGGGGGTGCTGCTGCTGATGAGAGTTGACGAGAATCTGTTTATCAACTGCTGCTGGATTGAGTGATTTCTAGTTGAACTGAGTGCATAAAAGGACACTGTAAATGTGAAAATGTCAGCTGAAAGAATCTCCTGCATGGCAGCACGTGCTTTGCAGAATGACAAACATCTCTTATCAAGCACACTTCCCATTGTACCATGTTCGATATGAAGACAGTTGCTGTGAAAGACGCCAGATGGTCAAAACTTTGCATTGAGCCCTCAAGCAATGTGGGGAGTTACCTTTTTGATGTGATTTAGGACTGATGGGCAGCAGGTGGGTGAAACCGTGGATGAGGATGCCATAAGACTTTCACAGCAGGCAGAGCTTCACTGTCGATTTGAGTCAGAAAACCTGCTGTTTCTTTCCCAGAGTTCCAGCATCTGCTTCTTCTTTGGGATGAGCTGCCCCATCGTTGCCTCTATTTCCACGGAACATAAACTGATCAACTTTTGTATTTGTAGATTTAAAAAAGCGATATTCTATGGCCAAATACATCAATCTAGATTATTGACATGTGTTCTGGCGAGAACGCTTTCTGCTACTGGTGTGAAACCCATTGAAACGGCTATGGTTGTGATATTGGGCTATATGAATAGAATTGGTTCCCCCTTCCTGAGGAACAAGCAGCTCACCCACGGTAAGTTAAACTACTGATGTCAGCGGTTACAGAGCACATACATACAAGTGTAAAACACAGTCGGAGGCACGTGGATCCATGTGCAGAAATTTGATTGCGAGTGAGGAGGCAGAACAGGGTGAAGAGCAGGGTGCTGGGCAGGCGAGGGCTGAGGCAGGCTTCCAGAGAGAAGCCAGAGAAACAGGGTTAGTGCGTCCAAGACTTCGTAAAGAGCCTGGCTGAGAGTGCAGCATGTAGAGACTGGCTGATTGCAGAGGAGAGACAGGTGTGAGAGGACTGAGTGAAACCAGCTAGGAACATCTGGGTATTGAGGGTAAGGCCTGATGGGAACTGTAGTCAGGGAACCAGGAAGTGGTCAGTATTCAGGTGACAGTTTCTGCTGATGGCCAGAGGGGGAGACAGGGAACCCATTCCTGACAACGAGGGATGTAGTAGAACATCTCAATAACAATGCTTTTACATGAAACCTGAAACCACAGAGTTGGTGCAGTCCAAAATGTCAACATCTCTTTAATTTTCATAAATTTGCATAAAACAAATAAAAAGCAAATATTACACTTTTTTTTTTAAATTAATGCATTTCTTTTCTTTAAGTGATTTAAACACCGATTAAACACCGATTGGTGTTTGTGACATTAAGGTGGAGCTTTGTGAAGTGTACCGGTACTGCCGTTATTTCCACTTCTCAATCAATTTTTTGATGCATATCTGTATCTTTTGCAGCCGTACCAATAATTACAGTATAACCTCCATATTATCAATATCCTTTTCCTTTTTCCTGAAGTGTCTTCATTATTTGTATTCCCATTTTCCAGGCTGTCGGCAAAACGTCTTCCATCCCATTCTCCACCTTTTCTGCCCTTTTGGCGCAAAGTAAAAGCAAAGTAAACTTTATTCAATTCAATCACGAACAGTTAAAGGTCAGTACTTCTCACAAGTTGTACTAAAACATTTTAACAAGTTTTCTTTTTTTTAGCCCTGAGTAGCACAGACAATTAATTGGAGGTCAGTAAGCACAGCCAGGATTAGGGAGCACCGGATTGTTAGACAGATTTTCTATTTTTGAACAAATTGATAGATTTTAAATGCACCTTGTGACTTGGAAAAAATGGCAAGTGTCATTTCATTTTGGTGAGTTAAATGTACACATTTCAGGCTGAAATGTACCACAAAATGATGTTTTTGTTTTTTCAAGTCACGGCTGACGATTCACTATCTGCTACATTTGATGCATTGAGATGATGTGACGTAGGGTGTCTTTTATTTTGAAAGGAAGTCACGTGAACCTCTGCCAAAAGTTACAATTTATTATATTTTTAAAAAGGCTTTTTTTTCTCTTCATGTTTATGCTTTATTTATTAAAAAAAACAATTCATTCATATTTATCATAATAGAAATAACAAAAATACAAATTAGTTTTAATTGTTTTAATGGTGAAATAAGACTAACTGGCTCCTTCTAGGTTGTAGTCAGTGAGAATTCAACCTCAATGTTGAAAGTTGCAGACCTCTGAACTACTGAAATGTGGACTGCATGGTTGAGTAAACTATGGTCTAAAAGTTTCTCCATCTTCACTGGCACGTTAGCAGCTCAATTGATCAATGAGATACATTCAAAGGACTAAAACAGATCGTTCAGTCGTTTGTTTAAGCTGCAGTGCTGACCTTAAATCAACCAACTTTAACTTTGAGACCTCTTCGTCTGTTTGTGGCCGTTTCTTTAATTACTACTTGAGTTTTTCATAAATGACCAGAATCGTCTCATTGAGGATCTGCATTTTTTTTAATTTTCATTTCTTAGTCTTTTGGGTTTTATTCTTCTTTTCATTTCCATCTCAGAAGTCAAAGTACTTCCAGAAATGTTGCCTTTTCTGAGATGCTCTTTGAAAATATTATCAGGCTCTTTGAGCGAGGCTGTTTTCCATTGGTAATAAAAGAGTTACGCTTGTGCAGAAAAAAACTGTGGATTTTTTTAAAGTAAATATTATCTTAAATTAGGATAAAAGAAACAGGGATGATAATTCATGAGTTTACTTGTTTTTTTTATTTGTAATTAACCAAATCCTTTTTGTTAAACTTTGAAGAGCTACAATGTAAATTTTAAACGTTGGGCAGAAGGGCAGTTTTGTTTTACTGTATTCATTTGTGCAGACCGTTAATTCTTTCTTTTATTTGGGATTTTTAAAAAATGTTTATTTGTTCTCATTTTCCACACATTTCTTTCACATTTGGAAAAATGTTTAAGTTCAAAGTAAAGGACAGGAATCAACAGGGAGGCCGGAATGAGTTGTGGAGCTTCTGGATGGTTTGAAGCTCCCAGAGAGGAGGATGAGGAGGAGGAGGAGGAAAGCAGCCATGAAGGGATTTGAAAGCGCAGAGATATGCAGGAATTTAGAAAGTGGCGTGCTGAGTCTGATCGTGCAGTTTTAAGAGGATGATCTTTAACGTGGTGCCTCTGAAGGTTAAAGCTTTCACTTTGTCAGAAAAACTGTTTGAACTGCTAACCTTGTCCGAAAACCTGAAATGGAGGATTCTCCGAACCTTTAACACTTTTTTTTTTTATTTTGCTGTACTTGCATGTGTTGATATAAGTAAAAAAGTTCATCAGACACATAAATTATAAAGTTTGAGAACAGAATATAAATATTATTGACATGAAAAGTTTGGGTTGCAAGAAAAAGAAAGTTTTGTCCTTGTAATAAGAGACAGAACTGTGTTTCCGTGGTTGGAAAAAAAGTTGTTTCCTTTTTTATTTGGTCATTCACAAATAAAGCTTTTATTTGCATGTACTGAATAAGACAAATATTATATATTTAATAATGAAATGGATCAATTCTGAACACTTTCCAGAATAATCACTTCGTTCCCAATCTATTATCTCCTACATTTTGTTAATCATCTAGATTTATCTGCATCTGACAGTTTTAATGGCTTCATTTTTCCACACAGTCAACATGACCAGTTTGTTCTGAGGAGGTGAATGTTAGTCATGATTGCTGGAGTTTGGAGGCCAGCAAAAATGAGATAATTGCTTACTTACTCTCGGCTTGAGGAAGGATTGGGTCTTGGATCAAAATCTGCTGGTCTGGTGATGCTCGTAAAAACAAAGTACAGCATAAAGCTTTGATTTTGTGAGCTTGAAGCCTCATCAGGTCTTTAAACGGACATAAAAATTCACAAGCATCTATAGATTAACAGCAAGAATAGCTGTCATGTTATTACTTGCCCTCGTTATGCTCCTGTACTTCATTCCTGTTAATACACTTGGAATTGAGGTTGATAATGAGAGACAAAGTGCTCTGCTAAACACACGAGTAAAAAAATGTTTAGTAACCCCAGACATGCACTGAAATTTATTAATGTGTTTTGAATCTCCCTTCCAGGTCAAAAGGCAGATATTTTTCAATTTAAAGACATGTGGTACAGCCCGTGACGTACAGTGGAGTGTTAGGGCTACTGAAAAAGAAAACAAATGAGGAAAAAAACGCATTTTACATCACAAAAACCACAATTATGATTTTAAAAGTCATAGTTTTACAGTATCATGAAAGTAAAGTTTTTCATTTATAAAGAAGTCAGCAGACTGAGTGAGATTCTTGAGCAGTGAGATGTAAAAGTAAAAGAGTAAAAGATCGATTTGTAAATATTCATATTTAATGCAGTCTTTTTCATGAAGTTATAATATAAAAATATTTGCCTTTTCCTTTTATCTTTGAAGACAGTTGTTTCTTTTAAAGATGTTCCTACTTTCTTGTAAAACTGTTTCTTTTTCATCATGTAACCTCTTTTATTGGGGAGTTTCTGTCATCAGCTAAAATGATCAAATTTGAATCAGTCTTTTCTTTTTTGCTCAGACATTTTAGCAACAAAACTGTTTTTTTTTATGTCTGTGCCCTTGACCTCCCAACCTGGTCACCCTTCACAAAGATCCTGATTTCAATGGGGCTGTTTATGTTTAAATAAAGGTGAAAGAAAGAAAACAGGTTTTCTTTTTGTGTTTCTTAATGACCTTAATGAGCCTCAGTATCATCACCACAGTTCAGTGAGCCTTCACTCTGTAATCGATAAAAGTCTGTTTGCTTTTGTCTGAAGTCTTCCTTAACTCTATCCTCTGACTCTTTGCTCTTTTTTTGCTCTTAATTCCTTTTGTGCTGCTTTTTGTGGAATTTTATTGGATTGCACAGTAGCAGGCTTTGCCTGTTCTGAGAGAAACCAAAAGTTCAGTGAGTTCTCATCACACCGACTCTCATGCATGGCCTTTCAAACGCAGTAGGATCAAACAAACATGTCAGGTGAACCCATTTCCTTTAATGAGATTGCAGTGGTTTTACAGTGTCTCTGTCTGTGCAACTTCTATTTTATGAGAGGACCTTTTTCTTTGAAAAAGTCCATTTTAGATCTTCAATGTCTTAGAACTGATCTGCTCCACCCCATCTTGCTTGGATGAGCAGAAGCAGCATTCAAAAGGGTTACTTCCACGAACTAATCAGGACCATTCATGTTCAGTGGCACACTTCTACGTTTCTATCTTGGCTCTCAGAAAGGATTTCTGATTAGCGACTGCTGCACTCCAAGTCTGCAGACTGACGCTCAGGTGTGCTGAGAGGAACCCAAAGCTGTTCGTGTGCAGCTCTGATGAAGCTGCAGCGACCTGGTGGAAGATACTGCTGGATCACAGATAACCAGACATCAGTCTTCATTGAAATTTATGTTAAGCTGTTCCTAAATTAAATAAACTAATAAACTAATTTAAAAAACACTTTAAATGTTGCCTTAGTGCAAAATGTATAAAGAAGTTCAGCCATTTTTTAAACGTTGTAATTGTTAATCTTGTTTGTTATCATAGAACAGATTATGCTTTTTGTTTTTGTAGTTTTTGCTCAACCTTTCTTATCCCTTCAGTTTCATGTCTTTTTAATCCAAAGCAGGAACATTTTGTCCTCCTCACTTGCTTCTCTCCATATGGTGTGTCTTCTCCAGTATCATTTTGCTATTGATATCCTAATAGTTCCAGGGTGCATCCATGTTCAAGTCTTGTGGCCCAGGCTCCAGATGAAGTTTCTGTTCCCAACTGGGCTTCAGATCAAGTCCACAACCCCGATGCTGCGTCGTCTTGGATAGGTCTTCAGTGACGGGATCTTTTCCATGTCCAGTGTGTCCTCTGTTTATTGACACTAAATACACTTTTCCCTTCTGAGTTGTTCTCGGTTGTCCATCTTGGTCGTCTCACCACATTCCTTTATTGTTTCATGAGCTTACCTTCCTGTTATCACGTTTGTTTGCATTTACAACTGAGTCTACAAGTCTCTTGTGTTTAAAATTTCAATCCATACATTAAAATCCGCTGCGTTATTCGAAGGTTGTGATGGAAAACTTTAGAAATGTTATCAGCAGCGATGCAAACAATCACAGCAATGCTGGATTAAACAAGAGCCACATTCTCAGAATGATGGAGGGAAGCGAGTTGGTACCCATTTACTTATTCTGTCTGCCTTAAATCATCAGCTCTCATAATTTTTCATCTTTAAGAAACACTAATATATAAGACAAAAATCCAAACTTTACATTTTCTGTTGCGGTTTTTGTTTTGCTCAATAAAAAACCTACTTTTTCATGCTGTAGTTGTCCCTCTCTCTTTAAAACCCATCCATCCATCCATCCATCCACTGAAGCTACTCGTGCCAAGTTAGTACCAGTGCAGACGTCTACAGAATTACCATTGCCATATTTAGTGCTTTGTCTGAGACATGTCAATCACTTATGTTCTATTCAGTTTTGTGCAATTCTAGCCAATCATTTTACTTTTCCAGCGACTATGGGGGGGGCTCATGTCAGAATCGGTGGGCGGAGCTTCAGTCAAAAAGTGTCTACTTCACAATAAAAGATTTTATTTCAGCGACTTGATGGATAAGAGTGACATGTACAATGCTCCGAAAAAAAGATTGTTGTCATGGCGATGAGTTGTGAAATTTGTGTTAACTTCTGTGTGTGTGAAAACAAAGACGCAGCGCTGCAGTGCAGACTTTCAGAATACCCATTGCTCGCTCTCATTGTTTTAAAAACCGGCATCAGGACAAAGTTGAAGACACATCATATCTAAAGACTGGTAGGCTGTACCATCAAAATGCACACTTTGGAGCCTGTTATTTTTCCAAAGCACCAGATCTTTGCATCACACAACGATTGAACTAACCAAAAAATTGTCCAACCTAACCCAGAATTAAGATGTTTTCACAACCTGTGGGCCAGTCTTCAGAAGCTTCAGATCTTTGCTTCCTGAATAGGTCATGGTCGTTTTGTGCCAGACAGCTTCATACATCTGGGAAAAACAAAAGAACAGCAGATCAAATGACCCCATACATCACTGAAAGGTCAGCAGCGGGATGAGTAGAGACAATCTGTCATGAGGAGGAGCCGGAACACTACAGTGGTGGAGCATGGGTCATGAAAGAAACAGCCACAAACTGAGCCGGGTGCATTAGTATGTAGGAGCGAAGAGCAGAAACCTTTAAGAAAGAAGCCCATCATGGACATGAAGCCCATACAAGCAGAGTTTGAAGGTTGATGAAGGTCGTAGCGGTTAGAAAGACTACAAAAGATCTCTACAAACGATATGGACTTAGAACAGACTCAGTCTAGCGTGTATGGGGTAAGATTAGGCTCAAAATACAACATAGGCATTGACAAAGATCTGCACAACTCTGAAGAAAAAAAACCATGAATACAACATTTAGTTTTATGTTTGACGTGTTTGTTGTGAATTTGATTTTGTCTTTGTTTTGAATACAAAATTTCCTCCGTTAACTTACAGTCAAAAATACGTCACGGGAATACAGTTATGTACAGGAAACAAAACATCGATTAAAAAAAGTGTGCATGTGCACTGAGGTTCATGTCCATCCATCCATCCA
Source organism: Oryzias celebensis (assembly GCA_014656515.1). Taxonomy (NCBI): domain Eukaryota; kingdom Metazoa; phylum Chordata; class Actinopteri; order Beloniformes; family Adrianichthyidae; genus Oryzias; species Oryzias celebensis. The sequence continues at coordinate 3,162,881 of BNCR01000011.1, read as the reverse complement.
TTTTCTTCCGCTTATCCGGGACCGGGTCGCGGGGGCAGCAGTCTAAGCAGAGATGCCCAGAGTTCCCGCTCCCCGGCCACTTCCTCCAGCTCCTCTGGGGGGACCCCGAGTCGTTCCCAGGCCAGCCGAGAGACGTAGTCTCTCCAGCGTGTCCTGGGTCTTCCCCGGGGCCTCTTCCCAGTGGGACATGCCTGGAACACCTCCCTAGGAAGGCGTCCAGGGGGCATCCGAACCAAATGCCCAAGCCACCTCAACTGGCTCCTCTCGATGTGGAGGAGAAGCGGCTCTACACCGAGCTCCTCCCGGGTGACCGAGCTTCTCACCCTATCTCTAAGTGAGCGCCCAGCCACCCTACGGAGGAAGCTCATTTCAGCCGCTTGGATCCGGGACCTTGTTCTTTCGGTCATAACCCAGAGCTCATGACCATAGGTGAGTATTGGGGCGTAGATCGACCGGTAAATTGAGAGCCTTGCTTTCTGGCTTAGCTATCTCTTCACCACGACGGACCGGTACACCGACCACATGACGGTGGACGCAGCACCAATCCGTCTGTCGATCTCACGCTCCGATCTTCCCTCACTCGTGAAAAAGACCCCAAGATACTTAAACTCCTCCACCTGGGGAAGGAGCACTCCACCCACCCAAAGAGGGCAAACCACCTTTCTCCGGTCGTGAGGTTCATGTATTAAACTAAAATCAAGTAGAACCTTAATGATCCCACAATGAGGAAATGAACTTGTTAGCATATAAATAATGAAAAAAAATTGTATAATTATAGCAGTAATGTCTGGTCGCTTCTCTGGCGGCATTTTGTTGTTGCCAAGTGACAACAGCTGATTATGTAAAATAATGGAATTATGGAAAATAATTTTAAAAAAGAGCAGCAATGCAACCAGTCTTTTAAAAAGTCAATGTCTGTCAATAAAGTTGACAAATTGAGAATAATGGAACAAAAACAGGTAACTCTGAGCTAACTGGCAGCCTACCATTGTACTAGTTAAAAAACAGGTGATCAAAATCACTATGATCAAAATACCCAACTTTTCTTAACCAGAATTTGTTTCGGGGCATATGGCAAGAGTTGTTTTAGCTTAACATACACAGCACTAAACTCCACCGTTATTTGTTTATGATGTCTCTGCTGCGACATGAATGTTGTCGACTATTTGTTGTGACCATGTTCTAAATCAGTACCTGAATGTTCTCCATTGCGTGGGTGTGTTCTGTTACTGACCTTCTCTCTAGTGGTGGTCAGTACAGTTGCACACTTTGTTAAATCAGTGTTTTGTGACTCATTATATATGCCTGTGACTCCATGACATTTTCTTGACAGTAATGTAGGAAAATGGAAAATAATAACATAGAACAGGAACACATTAGAAATGTGGCTATGGTTAGCAAACAACCTCTTTTTCCAAGGAAATTTACTAGTTTACTTTTACATATTCTATGGAAACTTACGACGGTCTGTTCAGTCTTATCAGGTGGCGAAAACAAAACAGTTGCTATGGACATAGAACCAACAGAAAAGTCGCCATTTTGACTTTTTTTAGACCTTTTTTTAAAGACTAAGCGGCAAGTGGGGACGGGTCAAAGACGGGCATCGAGGGTGGAGGCGAGTAGAGGGGGGCCGTGAGAGCTGGAGCGGGTAGCACCTGCTGGCCAAACTATGCTGCTCGCAGCTTTAATTTCTTTTTGATTTATGAGAAAATATCTTTAAAACTGCTTACTTTTGTTCATTGGAACAGTGGATTTGTACTTTAACTTTTACCACAATTTCATGTTTGCTTTGACACTGGTTTCTTTTTCTATATGTCCGCATGTAACCTGTGTGTCATGTCTGTGGTGGTTCATAAAGAAAAGTAGCAACATGCAAACATAACCACTAACAGATGTCAGCTTGTCTGAATTCTGTGACTTTTATGTTCTGATTCACATAAGCTGAAAAAAAATGATAAAAAACTCGAGTTTGTACTGAATGTGAGTCATTTAACTAGCAAAATATCTGCCATCTCATTTGTTACCGCACAGATTTAAGGCGTGAAATGATCAGAAACTTGGCTTGGGACTCAGACTTGCCGTGGGTGACTAAACTTCTCTGATGCTTCAAACATGAAGGGGTTCCAGAAAGAGTGTTAAGAAAACACTCCAGTCAAGGGTCAGGCCTGATGCTCGTTAGTACCAGCCGGGGGCCATCCTTTTGTGGCTCTCTGCTGAAGAGAAATATGTGAAGAGCAACAAGTATTCATCAACTGGAATATCTATAAATTGGTTTGTGCTATATATGTATAATGACGGAATAAATGAAGGAATATTTATAAGAGAAGGTAGTGAAATTATCTGATTTTGTCATCGAAGTTTTGGCAAAATCTATAGGATTAAAAAAAAGACAGGATTATTTAAAGTTATTGTATTAAGAATTAAAATTATTGGCATTCCCGAGGATTGTTAATTATGGTTATTCAGTTTTTTGGCTAAATTGAAAATTCTGTATCGTATTCTAGGACATATTTTCAGTAGAGCAGCAAGAGTTCAGAAATTCCTTGTCCACAAAGAGCAAACCCACTCTAACTTCTCCCCATTGCTGAGAGCTCTCTGTTTAGATGTAGGTACAACAAATTATTCCAAAACTGAAAAGAAATGGCAAACATGGCTTAATTTTGGCAAAGACTTTTGGAGCAACCTGAGGAATAAATAAAAAATCGTTTTGTCACTCAGAAGATAATGGAAAACACTATATTTTTACTTTAAATTAAGACAATATACATTTTGTTGGAGGGCCTCCATTTGTCAGCAGTCAGAAAATAGATGAAATAAAATTGTAAACAAGAACACAAAAAAAAAAAAAAAAAAACATTAGATTTTTCAAGATCAATACCATGGAGCAACAAAATAAAGACTCAAAAAACAATGAGTAAATGTCAATTAACTGGTTTATTTATGGTTATAAAAGTTTAACAGAAATCATAACAAAAGAGGGATCTTCAGCCTTCAGGCAGAGTCAAGGCCAACATTACAAACAAAACGGTCTTGAAACAGAATTAAATAAGCATAATTCTGCTAGCAAAAAAAAAAAAAAAAAAAAAAAAAAAAAGTACAAACCTGAGATTGATTCTCTGCTCTAAGCAAGAAAATAGGTAAAAAGGATTCAAAGAAAACAGCAGTCAGCACACACAGGTACCTCAACAGGAGATATCCATTGACTGTCTATGGAAACTGGACCGGATTAGTGTGACATCATCCATAAAAAGGTGACTCTTCCAGCTCCACCAAAATCCAGTCATTTCAGTCAGCGTTATATGACAGAGCCATGTTGGATCCAGGTGTTGTCAGTAAGCAGTGACTGGTCTGAGGTAGTATTTCTATGGCAACTACAACATGCTTGTTGGAAGACCACACCCCTTCCACTTGAAACCGTGAGTCTGTCAATTCAATGAATCGTTATCTGTCTACCTGTTTTTAAAGGATCAGGAGATTTTAAACTGTCAGGAACTGGAGATGAAGAACCCAAAATGCAGGAGACCAGGCTTGGTGGGAACAAACTGAAACATTTCATGAATAAACTGAAACTTGCCAAACCACAAAGGAGTGACTAAACAGAGCAGATGACCTGACACTGAGGAACTGAAAACCAGACATCTACATAGAATGAGGGTGATTAGCTAAATGAAGCCAGCTGTGGAGGATTAACCTGAATCTGGTGAGCCTGACACGGAAAACACAACGTGACCAAAACCCAAGCACGGAAACCACACAAAGACAAGATCAAGTCAGCTCACTCCTTTAGAGAAAGCCCATTGGATGTTTTCATTTGTTTCTCCCTTTTTGCCTTCAGCTGATTTAAAATTAAATTCATTTTTGCATCAACTGCCGTTGCCAGTGCCGTCGGCAGCTTCAGTCCAAAGCATTATTGATCCGTTGGAGCTCTTCGAGGGAAAAAGATGTTTCTTTTCATTGAATTTTGTACCCTCAAACCAGGAGGACGCATTTGCAAATGGAGCGTAAAAGGAATTGTTTGTGCAGTTCACCTGCCGCTAGGTGTAAGGGAGCTGAGTGGACATAAAAGCATCACAGTTTTATCCACTAAAGCAAACATATGGCAGAACATTACACATTACGCATCAAGTGTTTCTCCCTGACATGTTTATTTTCACAGGTCTTGCTCATTAGTGTCGTTAAAGTGCTGGATCCTCTGAGGAGTCAAATCTTTTTACTTTGGATGATGCTCTTTTTTTGTCTGTTTTGCTCCAAGTCTTTGCTCCAAATTGAGAGATGTTTCTGTATTTCTCTTTTTCTGTTTTGTTGATTTGTTTCTGCAGATTTGTTAACCCTCATATTGTGTTCAAATTGAAACACAATTTTAACCACATTGTGGTCAAAACTGAAAATGGGTCAGTTTTGACCCGAACACAATATGAGACTTAAATACGTCTTTCCTGTTTTTTTTAATCTGAGTATCAGCATTTTTAATCTGAAGGCCCCATCCTGGGAGACTTGGCTCTCCTTTACCTGTATCTCTGGTCTCACCCCTAATGCCTATAGACACGAGGGTCGAAGCATAAATTTACCAACAAACTGAGAACTTTGCTGCATGAGTCTGCTTTCTCCTCACATCTCAATGGCATTACTGACATCCAAACAGATTCTTTAATTAAAAACTGGGGCAAACTTGACCCTCATGCTGAAACAGAACTCTTAAAAACTCTGAGGTGTATCTCAATTTTGTCATGTGAAACAGTGGTGCCCAAACCAAACCAATCCATAGCCCAGATGTTACAAGGTCACAGAGAAAACAAACAAATAAACAAAAAGCCTGCCTTTAATCCATTTGATCTATAATCTGATTCTAAGTTTTATTTTGGAAAACTCTTTATTGATGCATGTCAAGTCAAAAATCCATCCACTACTTTCTTAAAATGGTTTCACCAACCGCTAAATTGAAACCCCCAAGTTAGCAAAGTTTACCAAAATATTTTAAAAAACGAATCTGGAAAGTTTGTTTTGGCAAAAAATAAATCAGTGGGAAATAGAAGAAGAGCCTTAGACTTCAAAATAAAAGAAATCTTCCTTTAACTGACAAAAACCAGGAAGTTGAAAACCACGGATGTTAAACGAGTCGACTGCTGACAATCATTTCAGTAAACTGCCTCTAAATCCCTGCTGTAGCAATAAACTGTGCTGTAGCCTTCTTTAAGAGCATAATAAAATAAAACAAATAAATGTTACAAATGTTAACGAGGCCTACGTTTATTTTTCCAGGAGCGTTATACACACTCAGTTGGATGTGTTTTCTTTTGTAGTAAAAAATAGACTCAAAAAAAGAAGGGATCTTTCTTTTTATCATGTTTTTGTTCAGTTTCCTGCAGGAATCAGGAAGTTCATGATCACACTATCCCATTTAACTTTAATTGTTTTCTAATTCTGCAACGGAGACATGCAGACAGGAAGTAAATCTGACTTGTAATCATGTCAAATTTTCACCGCAGGAGGAAAACATTTCACTTTCTGTGCTTCACTTTTCGTTTCGTGCGTCAGCTGTTTGAGACGGAAATAAACACAAAAAACCATGATTAAAATGAACTCCTCATTTTTATTTTATGCTCAAATATATTCAGCATATACCTTGACGAGATTTGAGATTCATCTGTGAAAATATCTGGCTTGTTAACAAGGTTAAAACAGGAAACTGTCTTCTTATGTCTGCGCTTAACCTTGTTCTTCCGAACTGCAGCTTCCTTTGTGACCATCCCGAATCAAGGAAAAAGCAAAAGAAAGAAGTGACCTTGTACATTATAAGCTTCTGTAGTTTGATTGATTTTGATTTCTTTCAACTTGATTTCAAGAAAAATGATTAAAATCTCAGCAAACTAAGAAACTGCTTGGATAAAAACGTTTATACAAGAAAATAAAGTGCAGCTCTTTCATCATTTTGGGATAAATCTGCTGAAATTAATCAAAAATACATGTTGATTAACTTTTTTCATTAATATATAGAAGGGTTTGTTCTTTCTAATGTGACGGAGCCAATGAAATTCTCACGGCCATAGAAACGAACAAGTTTGTATAAGCAAATATTTCTAAATAAGCTGTTTCTTGGTCCATGAAACATCATTGAAGGTATTTGATACATTCAGTACAACTCTTATACGGTTTCTTTTGCGTGACCATCGTAAAAAAAAAAAAAAAAAAAAAAAAAAGATCTTTTTTCAGCTTTTCAACTGCTGGCCTTTTACACACAATAGGACTCAAACTTACTGGCAAGATTAAAAAAACCAAAGCGATCCTCTTCTGATCTCAACACAGCTTACAAAGGAAAACTCACATTGCAGTTTTCTTTGGAAACTTAATAAAGAGCAAAAAAAAAAAAGTTTTATTTTAAAAAAAATGGAGTCCCTTTTTTTAAAAGCCAGACTGGATTATAAACAACAGGATAACAAGATGGAGCATTTTAAAAACCTTTGTTCTAATATCAGCTTTTTTGGGTCATCTTTGCGTGTGTTTTGGGTGAACGGTTGGTCGGATCCCGGACGAGCCCCTGATTTGTAATGCTTGGCTCTTAACAATAACATGGATGGAGTATTGACCAAACTAATGGGACCAAACTAAACAGTGCATGTAGGGGGCATGGATGAGAAGCTTGATGACTTGGCTCACAACTGCAGCAAAAACCTGGACAGGAGAACCAGAGGGAAAGTCCATCATCTGATTACCACGCACCTGTACCTGTGCAGGAGGAAGAGAAAACGTGCAGGTACAAGGAACACACCCACATAGCTCAAGGTTGGAACAGGATGGCTATTTTTGTGTGTTTTTTTTTTTTTATTTTCTCATATTTGGTAAAAATATTCTGTATAGTCTTCCACACTTCATATCAGCATCACATCTGAACTAAATCTACTGTATTGTCTTAAAACCTTGTAACAGTAAAAAATGTATTAAACTTTATGTTTTATGACTTAAAACAAAGAAAAAACTAAAGAAGTGACACTTGACATGAAATGCAAAGGCTTTGGACTTGACTTGGACATACAAAAAGGGACTCATGAGCATTTCTGTGTTTTTTCTTTAAATTATATTTTCAATAGCCTGAAAAATATCAAGAAATTCATGCAAACGCAGCAAAACCAAGTAGATTTAAAAATGAGAAACGGTTTAAGTTTCAATAGTACGTTTTTTTCATGTGAAAAACATTCATAAAGTAATTGATATTCAGTCTAGTTCAACTCCATCTAGTGTCAAAGAGAAATACAAACCATGACTGAAATAACCCTATGACAACTTGAGTGGGAATACACATTTGTAGAATCTTGTGATCACAATACTGGAGCAGGGCGGGTCCACCGGTCCTTTGAAACGATTAGATCCCACTCTGAGAGGATCACCAGTTCTGATATTTACATTTTTCTTTATAGTACAACTCCTGTCATGGAAATGAATAAACCACAAATAACATCAAGATTACATCAATCAAATATTTAAGAGTACAATTGTGAGGATTCTGTGGTTTAGTTTAGGTTTCGTTAAATGTGGTCATGTTCTAAGTTGTCCTCGTCAGTCACGCCAGTTTCAGGTTAATAATCTTACAGCTGTTCTAGTTCATCGACCTCAGTGCATTTCAGTGTCTGGTTTTCATGTCATCTGCTCTGCCATGCTATCTTTTTGGTTCGTCATGGTTTTTTGTCATGTTTCTGGGGGGTTTTTTTTATGCTAAATGTCTTTATTTCTGCCACCAAGCCTGGTCTCCTGCATTTTGGGTCCATTTCCTGACACTAGCAGCAGGGTCAGGTCATCTGCTTCAATCATCATGTTACAGTCACATTAAGAATTCTGTTGCACCAACATCAGTGCCTTCACATCTCCCAACACAAACGTTTATTGTTATATTAACACATCTGATTTAGATTGAAATACTTTCCAAATTTTCTAATGTTCACCCAATAATTGATTTTTGGGTACATATATTCCAATAAACCATTTATTGAATGTATTATACTTCTGTTATTAGTTTAATTAAATGTATTAGTTCAAATTAAAAAAGGACAATGACATCAAAAAGGGGTAAACATCATGATGTCAAAGTTTGGACATCAATTTGATTTGCACATTGAACGTGTTTCTGACATCAATTTGATGTCAAGCTTTGATGACATTTCAACATCAATTGCCCACTGGGATGTACAAGTTTTTTTTAATGTTCTTGTTTTAAAAAATGTTTATAGCTAATTTCTAGATTTAATTTGAGCTTAAAAAGGCAGGGCATCATACATTTTTTAAAGAACCTTCAAAGACAAAGTTGGCAGTGGAAGTGCTGTTTTTTTTTTTTTACAGTGTTTTGTATTTCGTTGTATAGTCTTACTTGTTGCTTCTTCCTCTTAAAATTTGTTTCAACAACATTGGCCTGTCAGGCTGCAGATGGAAATAAGCCTATGGTTTAAATCTGGCATAATTACACTTAGTTTTCGATGTTCATTAACATTTGTCCCTTTCTTTATAAATAAATGTACAAATGTTCATATTTGTCCACTTTCCACTGATACAGTGACTGCTGTTACACTATAAAGTATGTTCCTACTGGAAAGATTCATTGTAATTGTGGAATTATTATGTAATTCAATGAAAAATATCTGTGGTAAAAAAAAAGAAAAAAGTAAAGAAGCTGGATTTCAACCATTGCCAAAAAATCAAGATATGATTAACAGTGCACATTGTTAAAAAAAAACTCGAAAAGTCCTAAACTACAACGGACTTGTGAAGAATAATAACTTGAGTCAAGCAGTTTTAGCTGCAACTTCACTGTGACGTCTAACATTGAAACTGCTCCACAAAGTAACACCCTGTAATTGTTTCTGCTATAACTCCTATACTTCAAATAGACATTACATTTATCTAACAGTAAGTAATGAACAAGACTGCAAAAGCTGTGACTAGCTAGAGATGCAGACGTGCAAAAAAATAGGTGAGCATTAGCCTCAAATTCCTCTTGGAATGGTAACATTAATGATGCACAGACTGCTGGTAAAATCTGGCATTGAGATGTAAAGAATTTTATACACTGTTTTCAGTCATGCAGTTCATGGCCCGGCTCCTTTTATTCTAGTTAGTTACAGTTTACTGTTAAAAGTCACAAAGACATATTATGTTTGTGTAAAGTTCTACTGGGTAGAAGGTAACATTAAGAATAACAGCAAATGAATGAATGAGTGTTAAAAACCAGCAATGAAATGTGTTTTTGAGGAATTAGGGTTAGGGTTAGAAAATACAACGAAAATACTAATTCAATTTTTGGTTTTTACACTGTAAAAAAAGGCCCCATCAATAAAGATGTATTACCCTATTGGTAGATACTGTTCACTAAGTAAGCAAAAATGATAAATGCATACGTTAAAAAAAGAAAAAATAATATAAATATACATTATTACTATAAAAATTATAAATAATTTGATTTATAGGAATAAAAAAGTAAAATTTGCCAATGGGGTCAGAAAAAGAGTCCTATAAATTTAGATTTAAAAAAATCTAGACAAGAAATTTTACTAAGATTATTTATCTGTTTTTCCTGAAGCAAGGATCTTTTTTACTTTATTAAGAGTCTGTTTTTACACTGTAGGTTTCATAAAAGATGAGCTCACTTGTTCATCTGCTTGTTTTATGCTTCTGATGAATTGATGGCTCTTGAAAATAAAAAAAAAAAATGTCAAGAGGGTTTTTTTTTAATTAAAATTTCCCAAAATACACTGCAAACTATGTGATGCTTTACAAAGATTTAAAACTTTTCAATAAATTTTAGTAGTAAGAAAAAACTCAAATTAAACGGGTTCCATTGTAGGATTGCTATTTTAAAGTTAAACTGGCCTGCATTGTCAATATTTTGGAAGCAAAAATGTAGATTTATGTTTTAAGAAAAGAGCTAGTTTTAGATATGATGAGGACCAAACTTCTCATTTTGATCACATTTTGCTCTAAAATAAGTCCTTTTTACTTATTTCTCTGCCTTTTTGTCAATGTAATCACAATGAATAAATATTTATTATTGGACTGTTTAACATTTTGTTTACAGTAACATAGCTTTTTTTGCTTGTTTTTCCGTTTTTAAATGTGGAACTCCTCGTTTTTGGATTTCCTAATGTAAAACATATTGTTAAGTTAAATAATAAATAATTTAAATTCTTAAAATCACTGTCTAGTGATTTCTTCTTAGTTTTCTTTTTTGGCTTTGTTTTTTTTGTATTGTGTGGGTTAGTCTTCTAATGTTTCTTTATTTGAACATCCCAGGCAGATGATACTTGTGACTCCTTTAGGCCTCTTTTTCTCACATTTGTGTCACTAAAAAGGAGGCTTTGTGGGGGGCCTGTGGCTGTTTCCAGAGTTCCATCCCTCTGCATGTCTCGCCTTCATTCACAAGACCATTAAACTTTTCTGCAGCCTGATTTCACGTTTGGATTTGTAAATAAGGCTTCCCGATATGGCCTCTGCGGGAGGTTTCTGACTGACACAGTTTGAAAAAAGGAGGTCAAAGGAGCCCAAGCTAAGCTGCGTGTTGAAATCTAGATGGATTTAAATGAATATATTGTCCTTGATGCAGCAGACCCACAGTCCTCGGCCGCAGCTCCAAGGCTGATGTCTCCGACAGCCGTGACATTTCCCAACTAGCTGGAGAAACAAAATTGCAAGAAAATGTGCAAATTAGCGACATGATGTTGCATGAATGTCACACTGACTCCCAATAGATTTGGGTAGAAATTAGCCCGTCGTTTACGTTCACGTGAATGTCAAACAGATGCTGCAGAGAAGAGCAGCTCCACAGAAACACGAATGAACTGATTTTAGGAGAAAAATTTTTAAAAAAGCTTGGTTTCTGTCAGACCTTATTAGAAAGAATAAAGAATAACAAAAGACAGGAAATGTTATCTATATTATTTTGAGGTAATCAGAGTTAAATCCACTTTAACACGGTCAGTTTTGACTCAGCAGTTTAACCCTTTAACACAAGAGATGTCACCAGTAGCACCTAAATAACACACATGCTAATGCTGCGTTCATGCTGGGCATTCAAGAATGCGCTAATCGAGCATTCTTGAACACGATTTTAGCATTTGGTGTTCACACTGGACTTTCCCTACCCGATTTTAGACCAAGTACCTACAATTGTAGGAGATTTGGTGAGAAATGTCAAAGCGGGTTCAAGATCTCGCAAATCTTGGTCCCAGCTTTTCTTTCACAGCTTTATTCAGACATATGCAAGACTTGGTGGCATAGAATACCAGTCAGGTACAAATTGCAATTATTATTTCTCTCCAAATATATGTTTTCCAAATGTGGCCCATCTCTACTAGACGCCGATTCCAATAGCCGCTGGGTCTAACACGTGCTTGTCACTGCTAGACACTGGTCTCCAATAGTGGCCAGACTCCCTTTAAGATCCACCCTTCTTCCTCAGATAGTGCAGACGCCTGGTGTCTGTGGTATTTGTGTTGGGAGTCAGTGTAACAATGGCCAAGAAACATTCACTCGATTTAGGGTTTAAATTTAGTGCGGTGGCTCCTGTTGTCTGCATTTCTTGACCGAACCCATTACCCATCACCATTCTGTCTTTGATGGCATAAACGCCGGGCTCCAATAGACGCCAGTCTCTCACAAACCTCATGCCGGCTGCCTCATTTTTGAATAAACGTTGCGGCTACTATTGGAAGATATACTATCAAATCCACGTCTCTGATTGGTCAAAAATCCACTGCTTAATTTTCAATGCCCGTTCAATGGCTACATTTTTTGTACTTAGATCTTGAAAAGCAACTTAAAAACTTACGTAGCAACATGCGAACATTAGAGTTTTGAACACGGTAACCTGAAATGCACATATACCTTTCCTTGGAAGTGGCTGCTTGAACCCATGTTTCCAAGCCCGGTGTGAATGTATCATTAGACAGACTGTAAATCTTTAACCACGTAGGCGATCAATATTAATGATTTACTTCGATTAGGTAAAGCCCTTCACTACCTTATAATCCTGCATATCAGAGCTAGGCTGCTTAGCTCTGTGACAGAATCACCGGGAATTACAAGAATTGTGTAAACAGTTGAAGAGTTTTGGTAGTCGAAAGAATATAAACATGGGAGGTAAAGCCATAGTGTTAAAGAGTTAAAACCAAAACTAGTATTTTGTGTGTAAGATTTTTAGTAAAAGTTTGTAGAGATCATACAAAAAGAGCTCCAGAGCAACACTTAACTAAGAATCAACAAGTCATTTGCTTGATAAAAAAGAGACGTTTTGACCTTTTTAAAGGAGCCATATTATGAAAAAAAACTGACTTTTTAAGTGCATTATACTGTTAATTCCTCACTATCAACAACCTTAAAGCGGTATTTTTATCCGTTCACGCATTTCTGAGTAATCCTCTGAAAACCTGTGCTCTCTGCAGAAGCCCCTCCCCTACCCACAAAAACGAGCGAGTTCTCACGAGCTGACATCATAGATTGAGGACCGCCCCTTTCAGGAAGAATCTGCGCTGCCAGCACTTCCCTCAGGCTAACACACACACAGTTTCTCTGTGGAGCTAGAGGTGATCTGTAAAACACTTTCATTTCATATGCCCAATACGCACATCCATCTTTGTAAGTCTTTTTTACTTGATTTTACAACACGTCAGTCCACTTATGTGGTTTTTCTCTGGAACCTCTGACATGTTGATTTTTTACCATCCGGTCACTGATGAATTAATTATTGAACACATCCTTGTTGGTTCTAAATACCATTGCACATATGCAACATACTGTAATATAAAATCAATATCACCCCATTTTTTGTTTCATTTTTGGATCATTTTTATTTAACCACAGAATTATTTTCTTGCCCCTGAGTATTAAAATCCCTAATTTCTGCAAAATAACCAGAAAAAATGATTGAATTCAGTTTCTTTAACACAGCTGACTTTCCTTTTTTTTTCAGAGCTGAGCTCATAAAGGTAGACTGACATAAATGGAGAAGACCTCATTAATTATACGCTTTTTTTCCAAGGTTATTATGCTAATCAGAAGCAGGCCACCCACTCTGCAGGAGGTCGCACTCTCGTCGGGATAACTAGCTTCCTGCAACATCCGTGGGCATCCGTTTTCATTAAACGCAGACTTCACAGCTGGGTAATGAGCAAAATTAAGCGTATATGTTTAAACAATGTTTATATATGTAAATTCTGTGAGCATCTTGTTTATGTTTGTGTAATATTTATCAAGAAGCCCCAGAAAGTGCAAATGTCATTCAGAAGATGCACTGCTCTGATTTATTCTCTAACTAGTGAGGATTTCTCTTGTTTACTCTGTAAATGTCAAGACATCCTGCGGGAACGTAATTATTTTCTTATTATTAAGAGGGAAAAGTTTTTGTGAATTTGGGAAAGTTATCTTGATGTATTGAATGTTTTCGAATATGCATTATAAGGGTTTTGGATCCGTTTTGTTATACACTTCTTTGCTTCTTTTTTTTTTTGTTTTTTTTGTCATACCACGTCAAAAAAAATCCTAAAAATATAAAGAACGATGGCGCCTACAACCTGATATTAAAAAAGGGCTAAGGATAGAACCTTGTGGAACCCCACTAAGCTTTGGGACAAAACCATCTGTTTTCTATTCGCGATTTTATTGTTTATTTTTCTGTTGGTTATTTTATTCTGACAACCTATAAAACTTCACAATTGGAATATGACTGTTAATCTGTAATTCAAAGCATTACTGAAAATAACACACATCTTACACAGATGTAGCTGTTTTCACAGACAAGAAAAACAAAGCATTTTACCCCCAAAAGTTGGCTTTTTTTGCTCCTTATCTCGTTAAGCAGATAACTTTACGCTTTGACAGCAAACATTGATGGTGACAAAAACAAAGTTAAAGTTAAAGTCCAAAAACTTCAGAAAAAAAAAACAGAAAATCCTGGTAAGATTTTGACTCAACATCCCTTTCTAACAAAAGAGCCCTTTTGCTGTGTGAAGAATACAGCATGTAGGCTTCTTTCAGAACTCTTGCTGACTATTCCGGGCTTTAATCCGTTCCTCATCTCTCTAACCCAACAACTAAAGTCACAGTGACTCTGTAACTTCAGCCATCACACATCTGCGGCAGTACGGCCCAATGTGTGGAAGAATAGAGGGATTACTGATGACTGAATAGGAGCATAATCCATTGAAGGCCTGTGCCTTCATCGCTGTGCTTCCCCTCAAAAGCCTCTCAGCCAGCAAAGGAAGAAAACTTCACTTCAAAATTCTGCTCCAAACGCCATCAGAGCTCCTTCTTTTCCAAAGAAGCTCGGGTTCAATACCAGGAAGATGGAAAGTAGGCCATTTCATCTAATTAGAATTGCATTATTCTCCCATTTCTTTTTTATCATTCACTCAAAGCTTCTGTAAATGGAATATTAAGCAGATATTTAAAGGCAAAAATGTCCTGAAGATAAATATTCAGAAGCAGGTGAGAAGTTGATGGTGTGTCACAGGTCTTCAGCTCTGATTCCTATTAGTCTGATTATTCAGATTATTTTCTTTTTCATGTACCAGCAGGTTTTTTTTTCTTTCCTGAACAACAAATTTCTAACATTCTCCAAGGATTTTCCTTTTTTAAATAGAAGTTTGTTTGGATGTTTAAATATGTTCACATCAAATATAGTACAGTGTTGAATAATAAGCATTATTTTCAGTATGATCTATTGACTGTTTCAAATTCAGCTACAGTTGAATAAAAAAAAAAAAGAAAAAAAATCTGAGTAAAATGTTGTTTTGTACTCTTTTGTGTGGTGACCTAAAAACAGAAAATGTCATGAATACAACTGCCATTTCAAAATGTGCCCGGGCAGCCACTGACTGACGTTTACTTTTGCCTATTCTCCTAAAAATTACTTAAATCTGTTCGTCACACCCAGGCAACCAAAAAATAAAGAATGAGGCACAAAGAGTGTAAACCCTAAAAAATATTCTTTCTAATTATAAAATTATTTTGCTTTCCCTAAACATGGAAAGATGTCTTTTCTCACCAGGTTGACAGTACTATATTGAGAAAAGGCACTAATTATGCTATGGTTTGGTTTATCTTCTCTTTCCTTGTTGTGGTCTTGTCGTTTTGTTCTCATTTTTTCCTTTAATTTGCCTCAGCAGAGTAGTGTGTGAAGGGGGCGTGGCTGTCTCTCATCCTGGCGCTGCCTCCTTGCATACCTGCTCCTCATCATCATTTTCCACCTCTACAGCATGTTCCTGGCTACTTCTCCCTGCCAGATTATTTATTTTCGTTTGTTCATAAATAAACTGTTAAAACTCACCCCTTGCATCTGACTCTGCTCTGAGACCTGCTTACTTGTCTGTGACAAATTATTTCTAATAAATATACTCTGATTTGGTGCAAGAAACACGAATACTTGAGATAAACTCGCTTTTGTATATTATTATATTATATAAATTTAGCTTTTAGATAGATTTTTTATTTTAAGTCAGTTTAGGTAACAAATTTGATCAAAAAAAGTAAAATGATAACACAAATGTTTTCATTTTTGTGCTTTTAGACACAATAAGCTGATCTATCAGCTTGAAAGTCTGCACGTTTAGTCTCACCTTTGAGTCAGAAGACTGCTCCACTTCTGAGGACAGAGAGATTTCTTCTCTCAAAGACTATCTGCTCAGATCATGTCACCTCCTTTCAGCTCCTCCAAGACTCATTTTGCTCCTCATAAGACAGAAAATTATGTTTTCTGTTCTTGAGAGTGAAAGATGCCATCATACCTGCCTCAGCAGTTTCACCTGGACAAAGCAGACTGCGCCGTGTGGAGCGACTTCTTTCAGTCCAATTCAGCCCGAGCTGCATGTGAGAGGCCCCAGGAAACCCACCCGAAGTGATGACAAACCACATTTTGTGAGACTTGTAGGTCAAAGGGGATCCAGAGAATTACAGAGGACTTTGCTATCACATCTCCTCACTGTGGAGATCATTGACTTCTCTCCCAAACTCAGTTATCTCCAAAATGAACAGATAGCTCTGTGGTTGTGTGGTGTGTCAGAGGCAGAGAGAAGAGAAAAATGGGGGATTTCTTCAGATAGCTGCTGTTTGTCTGAATAGAGCACTCGGCTATAAATATATATTATTTATAGAGGTGGCACAGTTAAACCTACTATGTGATGAATCTCATCTCAGAGTTTGGTAGGTGGGAAGTGGGTTGAAGGAAAGCTCAAAATGCTGTGGTGCTTCGAAATCGTTGTTCCTATTAAAGAAAAAAGCTCTGAGAGATCCTGAAGAGCTGACCCTTACTTGTACAGCCTCATGGGGCGGTTGGAAAACTGTTGCTGACTCAATGTGGGGAGTGTGATTCCTCAAAGTTCAGTAAAAAACCAAGAATCCTCAAGAATTGTTTTGCAAGTCAGTACATATGCCAGTCACACTGGTAATGCTGGACAGCAGTTCATCAAACTGGGTTACAGAGACATGGCGGTACCGCTGACAGCAGCCATCATTCAGACGCTGCTCCTGTAGTAGGAGGTAAAGACCGCGGCAAAAAAAAAAAAAAAAAGAGCTCTGAATGATCACAAGAACCCAGACATGGACCGTGTTTACAGAGAATTCTGTAGAGCTCTTCAAAATAAACCCCATGGATAAACGTAATCTGAGGCTTCTGTGTAAATAAAATATACAAACAATGCCTCCATGTAACAATAGGGTTAAAAACGTAACACATAACAGCACATTTTTGGACAAGCATTGAGCATTGAAGAGGCAGCGGATGCAAATTTGATGAGCATTAAAAAAATGAGAGATGCAAATTTGACGTCCAAATCGTGTTTTGTGCGAATGCAGCACAACGCCGGGTTTGGCGGATTTGTTCAGAAGGGTTGCAGAAGTGCGACTTCAGTGTTTTTTATTTTTATAATGCCTTTTTTTGGCTCCTGGGACTTCTACTCCGGAAAATAAAGTATTTTGAAAAAGTTGTGTCTATCCAGTCAATTCATTGTTTCTGAGCGGGTTGCTCTATGTCAAAAATCTGTTCATCTATTTGATACCTTTCAAAGTTTTAAAATGTTTAAGACATTTCAGATATTTTAGCAGGTTTTAAGTTGTTCTGACATATTTTTGCCAACAAGCTTTTCTCAGAATCA
Organism: Oryzias celebensis; assembly: GCA_014656515.1. Lineage (NCBI taxonomy): Eukaryota > Metazoa > Chordata > Actinopteri > Beloniformes > Adrianichthyidae > Oryzias > Oryzias celebensis. The sequence continues at coordinate 3,145,758 of BNCR01000011.1, read as the reverse complement.
GCACAGTGGAGATTTTTTTTGTCTCATTTAGAGCTAGGATCTAAAAAAAGATGTTTGTTTTTTTTTAAATGAGTCCAAATCCTTTTGCCTTATTCGCTTGACAAAAGAAAAACTTGATTTCAGACTGAAAAAAAAACTCAAATAGCACTGGTTCCATAATGTGGGGTGTTTTTTTTAAATATAATTTTAAGTTCATGTCAGTAAATTAGGCTGGTATTCATTGTCAATGTTTTATGTAGATTTATGTTCTAACTGCAAGGTTTAGTTTTAGATTTTATTAGGATTTATTAATACGGGCCAATTTGTACTAACAATGTATTCTTGTTGTTCTAAAGCAAGTCATTTCCACTTATTACACCAGTTTTTTATCACTGTAATCCATATAAACTACAATTAGGTTTATTAAAACTCAAAAAATACAAACCATTTGCGTAGAGCTAGCAAAAAAAGATGTACTATTGAGCCGGGTTAACATTTTATTTGTAGTAAGTCTGTCCAACAGTTGTGAAGGTGGAAATTCTCATTTCTAGATTTCTTAATATAAAGCCTCTTAAGCATAAATGCCATGCTGCATTGACAGATCATTTTACCACTTTCTAATGTTTTTCTTCTTATTATTAGTCTTCTTTTCCTATTTTTAGGCTACGTCTTTTTGCCACGTGTCTATGCAGTATTCACTGAGTGTTTCCTCAGCATCTCTTACTTATTGTGAGTTGTGTATTTGGTTTTAGACCATCTTTTAACACCCCAATCTGCCGCTACGACATCGACAGCGGGCGGAAAGAACCACATGGCTAACAGCTTCAACTTAAGTCAAATGGATAAAACTGTCCGACTTTGATCCAGAAGTACATTCACGGAGCTTCTCGTGTGTCATTCCAGACAGATCTACACTTAATTTCACTCCCGTCTGCCTTTAATTCCTCACCTCAGACCACATTCTCATTATGTCAAAAAGAAATACGCTCTGATCTTCAACTGGCCATCCCCACCCCTTATCTCCTTCATACATTCACATGATCTCTTACCCTGCATTTCCAGTGTGCCCCTGGTTATCAGCTCTCAATGAGTCACACTTTTCAGCGGCCTCACCTTGTCAGCAGTGTGCTGCAGGCCTGCTGACACTAATAAAATCATTTTAGTTTAATCCCCTCTGACTCTCACACTGCCGGTTTGTCGAGCTGCAGTGAAACCAGAGAGGAGCTGATCAGCTTACAAGCTTTTACCAAAAAGCTCTTCCGTATCATTGGCCATAAATGCACCACCATACTTTTACCTTCAAGGCCGACAGAATTCTGCACCGTCCTGATTTGATCCCCTGCAACTAGTTAGTAAGAGTCCATTAATGCTACAATCCAGAGGTTTAAAGCAGATTACCCCAGTAAAATTGGAATAAGGCCAATTATTTTAGTGTGTTTGGGTTTTTGTTTCTTTCTGAATGATGTACAAGATCAATACGTGAGCAGCTCTCCGTCACTGAAGCTACGTAATCTTTCCATCCCTTTTGGTAAATTGAGAGGAAAGGGAGTCTATCCCCCCCTCACATCCTGAATCTGTAACGCTGTCTTTTCATGTTCTGACATTTTCCATTTTATTATTCCTCTTGGCGTCTCCTTTCATTTCTTATTCATCCAGTTTCCGTCTTTGATACTAGACGTCTTTGATTTTGGCCATCATCTGGATGGACAGAGACAGCTGTGGACCCAGGCCTTAAAAAGACAGAGGACAGAGTGGTATGTCGACGAAAAGCACATATTCAGCATCGGCTCAGGCTGCCTGTGTGGCTCAGGTCAGCAAATAGATCCATACTCTTGGTCACTATTCGCACTTCATCTTTTTCTGCAATTGTTTGATTGATCTGGTTTGTTTCAAGCATTAATTTTGGACAGTACAAAACAAAAAAAAAAACAGATTTATCAAAATCATTACAGATATAATGAAGTGAATCGTTTAAAAAAACAAAAAAAAGACTTTCTTAAGTCACATGTGATTCATTAAATATACTGATTATTAAATAAAGTTAAGTAGAGCTTGATTGATTGCTTAAAAAGAGTGGAACGAAGCAAACTTAAATAATCCCACCTCTAATTACTTACATCATTTTATAGTTTTTGCTGTGTTTCCGTGTCTCTGTGACGCAGTTTGATGATTTGCTGTCCCACATTAGTCCCAGTCCACATTATTCCTGACTGATCGAGTCATTGAACGTCCCATGCCCAGAGCCAAGTCCCTGATTGGTTGAACCTCACAAAAATTTCAGATGTTTGAACTTTGGCCGCACCTCCCAAATTGTTCTGCGACAAACCAACACACAGCGCCCAGTGCTCAAATCGGACCTCAAGACCTCAAATCACATCTGTCCACAAATCCTGTTGACTTAACATTAAAACGGGATGCCTCTGCCGCACAAATCGCATTTGGCTTGAATGTAGCTGAAGTCACATCCACCTGTAGTGGGTTTTTGGATTGTCCGCGAACATGGAGGGTTGCACAGAGAAGCATTTTAGGTGTGTCCTGCAGGGCCCTTGAGGCTCATGGAGCCACCTTTAAGGGGACCTCATGGGAATGGAACAAACCATTTTTGTGGGTGTGTGGAAAGTGGATTTTGAAGTATTCATAAGTGTAAAGTAAGTCGCACGCACTTATGTGTGATGCTGTTGTGAGTTTACACCATGTCTGGTGATTTGAGGGTTTACTTATTGGCATTTGGGTTTCTTTTTTTATGTTAGGCCCTGCACCCCTTGACATGAGGTGCAGAACATTTAACTAGTTCTGATGGCAGATTTTTTTCACTTAAGGTATGTTCCACACCACAAGGCGCACTTAAAAACATAAGCTTTTTTCAAAAACTGGCCGTGCGCCTGACAACCTGGTGCACCTTTTGTGTGCACCGAGTTCCAAAATCTGTAAAAATGTTCTTGTTAGACTTTGGGAAGCGCTACAGTTGGCCGATTTCTCGTTGCATTTGCTGACAGTGATAAACCAATCAGAGAACATTACATGTGCTTACCTCTGTCACGCCTCTGGTAGGTGTATTTCCGGTGCACTACAGAGCATTTGCTTTTCTGAGAATGGCACCAGCGAAGAGACAAGCATCACCATCCCTGTTAATCTGCGACTCCGTGCGCTCCCATCTCATCGCTACTGTGAAAAAACAAGTACAGCAAATGAATTCTGGGCTTGCCATCAGTACCGGAAAAAAAAGGAACTCCAACCACTAGAGATTGGTGTAAACGGGGTTCAAATTGAAGTTGCAAGCGCCATGGGAACGATGGATGACAGAATCTGGGAGGCAGCGTCAGGTGAGTGAATACGTGAATGGATTGTGGACGCCTGGGATAAATACTTTAGCTGCTGTCCGAGCTTTCGCTAAAGCCGACATCACTGCTGAACAGCCACCTGGCAACAAGACTGACTCAGGCAACGAAGAAAGGGAACTTGGCACGTTTGATTCCAAAATTGTTTAATTCAGATACCAAAAATGAGAACTTTGATGGATTTGTTAGTTATGTTAGTTGATTGTTTAGGTTCAACTAAACTCACTGTTTTGCTTCTGTTACTTTTTGAACAGAAGCATTAAAACTGCTTATAACGCAGCAAGCCTTATGGTGCAGAAAATATTACTAGAGAAAAACATCCTGTATTGTTTAGAGACATTTTTTCCCCATTTCTGCCGAATTGTTGATGCTTGGAGAGAAAAAAACGTTTCTTTTATTAAAATGTGCACAACTGAGCACGTTGTTTAGCATCTGTTGGATTTCTTCTTCCGTTTTTGTCAGCTTCCTGTCAGACGAGCAGAGGGGCAGCAGCACAGAACTAGAGATGTTTATTTTCTGCTGCTTTCAAGTCCCATGTCCCGACTCAGCGTGTCAGCATGTTACAGTAGGTACAAATGCACTGATGTTCACCACTTCAAACACTGGTTTGGAAGCTTCTCATAGCACAAACCCAGCATTTGATGTGCTTTTGTTGCACTTTTTTAGATTTGAAGCTACTTTGCTTGACGGCAGTCTTTGGAGAGAAGTTTCAGGACCTCAAAGGCTGCCATGAACTCTGCCTGAGCCAAAGAGAAGTCGAAAGCTGTTGTCATTCAAGTGTTTTTCTTCAACCGTTTTCTGTAACTTTGTTTTTCCTCAGCCGGGTTGCAGTCAGTGAAACGCAGCATCTGTTGTCATTGCAGGTAAACCCACAGAGAGGATCACAGATGCCATCCATGGCAGCAGAAAGACCATCTGTGTGATCCGCCGCTGTTACCTGCAGAGCGAATAATGCTCCGCAGAGATCCAGATGGCCAACGGGGAATGCAGCGCTGAATTATACTGTCTGTTTGGAATTTTTCAACTTCATCAGACATGTTGGTTTGAATAAACGCAGCATTCTGAGATCCTTGCTGAAACTGTCCCTAACTGGTGGCAGAAGTGTACCAGACAGACAGCTCCTTTGTGTGGTATGAACACAAAGTTAAGGAATCTTTGTTGCCTGAGTGGAAGCAAAAAGAGGCAGTTTTTCCACCTGGCAGAATTCCTGCTAAGAATGCAATACGGTGAGCAGATTAAAAGACAAAACACAAAGAGGAAAACCTGCGAGTCCATAATCCTCTAAACAATAAAAACATTTAGCAAAAATCAGGTTTGTGTCTTTATTTTGATTTGAAACTCCCTGACATTACATACTGGTTTCAGTTCTCTAATCTGCTGGCTTGTTTCCCTTCACACTGTAGAAAACTGCACCAGGATTCACTTGCAAGTGAATTAGGACCCTCGTTTTGTAGGTGAACATCAAAGCCGAATCTGAATTCCTACCCCTACCCCTACGCTTCTCCCTACCACTACATAAAGCCCTCCAAACGGAGAGTTATGGACGTTACAAACCCATCAATAGTCCCCGGTCATCTCCGTTAGCGCATGGCTGACAGCACTCGGAAAATACAGAACAACATTGGTTTCATAACATCTACAATTCGTGCTAAAAGAAAAAGTAATTCCTTAGATTTAAATGTAAACATATGTGCATCAGAGCAGAAAGACATGGATGACACAGTCTGGTGTGGATGAACTGGACTGGCCTGCACAGAACCTAAACCCCATAGAACATCTTTGGGATGAATTAGAGGGAAGACTGAGAGGCAGGCCTTCTCCACCAACATCAGTGTGTGATTTCACCAATGTGCTTTTGGAAGAATGGTCCAAAATTCCTATAAAAACACTCCTCAACATAGTGGACAGCCTTCCCAAAAGAGATGGAGCTGTAAAAAGTGGACTGGCATTATATGGAACTCTATGGGTTAGAATGGGAAGGTACTTCAGCTCATATGTGAGTCAAGATGAGCGAATACTTTTGGTAAAATGGTTGCTATGGTGATTAAAACCAACAGAGAAGCTGCGAGTAGGGGCGAGTGGCGCCTGTGGGACATACAATGCGGCTCAACGCTTTAATTAATCCTGAAATTGCAGTTAAAACGTGCTTTAAGTACTTAGCTGAAATAAATTTACACATGAACTGTAAGAGTATTTTCATCAGCAGGATGACTACACCTATGGATGTCAAAACTCCAACGGATTTAAACCTCAAACCCTGTCGTTGTTCAAGAACAGGAAGGTGTTGTATATTTTCCACCAACAGTGTTATTGATTCGAATAAAAGGCCATACCAGCCACATGTAGATTAATTATACCTCTAATTTCCTCAATCAATAGCCTAATATGTCTGCACTAATCAGTGTGTGTGTGTGTGTGTGTGTGTGTGGGTGTGTGTGTGTGTGCGTGTGTGTGTGTGTGTGTGTGTGTGCGCGTGTGCGCGTGTGCGCGTGTGTGTGTTCTTCATCCATCACTGCACGACAGAAAGGGAAATTACTGCAGGCGATGTGCTGGAGGACCTCAGAAGACAACAAAGACACGGCGGTGGAAGCATGACACCAAAAGCATGTAGCTGCAACTCATTTTTAACAACTATCAGTAAACAAAAACACATTATTTACACGCCACCATTGGATCTAAACGCCACCTTCTCCCAATAGCCCTGCAAGACCCACCAGAGTTGGTGGAGATCACGATCTTTCCGCTACACATCCTTTGTTATAGAATAAGCTGCCATTCAAATTCAGTTTCAGTCACTATTTTTATCTTACACTGAACCTATTTTAATGACTTTTTTCATGACCCTTCTTTCGTTTTTTATGACAGGAGTTGTGCGTCTCATCATTGAGTTTCTCTTTTAGCTATTTATACGTTTTTCAGTTGAACTCTGTCACTCTTCCTTTACATTTTCAGAGTTTTATATTATTAATAACAGTTCATTTTGTATGCTTTAACATCCATACATCCATATTCAGAAGCCGTTGGACCCCTTTCGGGGTCACGGGGTGACTGGAGCCAATCCAGCTCCAGTTGGGTGAAAGCAGGGTTCACCCTGAACAGGTCTCTTGACGTGCCGCACACGTTCAAATATTCACACCGAGGGGCAATTTAAGAGACACCAATCAACCAGTGAAGCATGTTTTTGGACTGTGGAAGAAAACTCAGATTACTGATTGTCTGTATTGCATCTGAACAGCAGAAGAGCATGAATGAAATCCACCAATAAGCTAACTGACAAGACTAGCTTCTGCAAACCTATGTTTAACCATATGACAAATGGTCCTCAACATTTTAGTGGTCAAACAGCAAATTTAGTTGCATTTGACCACATTTCAGACCGCCTGCAGATCTTACTTTTTACAAAACAATAAAATAAGGTAATTTTTCTGTGCAGTAACTTAACATGGTAGTAGAGGCACTTTAGCAAATGTTTCATTAACTTTCCATGAAAAGGAAAAAAAATGTTTAGGTTCTTTGGGGCACTTCTGCGCCACTGCACAGGGACAACATGCAAACTTCACACAGAACCCAGAAGAACCAAGCTGGGATATAAACCAGGGCCTTAGCTTTATCAGAATTATTAATATTTGTAAAACCTGTAAGCTACTACCAGAAGCTGGTATTAAAAGTTTTAGTTTATTTCATTATATGGCACCTCAAAATAACTGTAAACGAGGCACCATACATTAAAAACATTTGAAAAAAAACGATAAAGAGGTAAAACAAGAGATCAAAAGTACGAATTAGTGTCATAAAAACTCAAGATAAAAGCATAACAACTGTATGAAAAGTCTGAGCTTTTAAATTCCCAGAAAAAAGAAAGGAAAATCAGTGAATCTTCATTAAATAATAATTAAACCCAACCCCCAATATTGTGCAATCTTTAACGAATGCAAATGGATGAAATTTCGACGCGCTTAGCCAACTCTTTTTGTTGGCTTTTGTCTCTAAACTTGACTTTATCAAGTTTTTAGCACAAAGATGCTAAAAGATACTGAACATCCCTTCAGAACTGAATAAACGAATCAGTTTTCTTTAAAATCATATCGTACTAAATATTTGAAATACAGTTCAGCATTTTCGGCAAAAATTGTGTTGTGAAGAACAAAAACTGCAGCTATATTTTATCTGGATTTCATTGGTGCAGCAGCCTTTAGACACACGTGCATGAACAAATAATGTAAATTCAATACTGCAATCAAGCTGCAGCCCAGTATGGATCACTTGACCCTGAACAGGTCATTCTGTCTGTGTGCAGACATGTCAGGTGCATCTTAATCAAACTCCAGAGGGAACGCCACACACACACACACACACACACAAATAATGTCTTCTGAGTGGTAATAAAGGCTCAAACCCAGCTAAAAAAATGGATGAAAAAAGAAAACCACAAAGTCATGTTACAGGTTTGATGCGCCCTAAGGTTTGCTTCTCTGCTGTGTGACTAACTCGTTTGATCTCACAATTCACTTGACTAATGTTTTCCTGCTGGTGAGGAGATGCATGAAATACGAAGCTTAAATTCAGTTTATTTTCTTTTTACGCCCTTTTCTATTGCAGGCCAACATTAAATTCAAAATAAAAGCTTTGAAGATAGAAAATGCACCAGCTGTCTGGTCAGGTGAAGAGAACTGATGCTCATTGTTCCCCTGCAAGCTATTTGATACTTTACAAAGATTTAAAAGCCTGTTTTTAAACATCCTTCTCTTTGCTCAACCAGGTTTTTGCTAAATCAACACAGCAGAGATTTTTTTGTCTTGTTAGGATCTCAAAGTAAGGAAAACATTATTAAAATGAGTCCAAATCTTTTGACTCGATACTCCTGACAAAAGACAAGCTTTATCTAAAACTCAAAAAAATACTCAAACTGCACTGCTTTGGTTTTAAAGATGTTACTTTAAAGTTCAGTAAATGTTGAAGTTAGTTTAGCATTCAAAAACTGTATAAAGTTTAAGATTTTATGAGTTTTATCACGATGGGCGGTATGACATTCTTTTTGATGGAATTCTATTTAGCAATGTTTATCTTATTTGTCCTTTTTTCATTTATGCTCCGAGCTTATCCCAAACATGTATGAACGGCCCAGAGCCTAACCTCCAAATATTATGATCATCTTTTTTTGTCTCTCTGACCCTAATCAGCTTTATTTTTTAAATATTTTAGTTGAATTTTGTTCTTTTCTGTTTTGAATCTCCTTTGCATTCCACTAAGGCTGTAATGTTCTAAGCTTCAGGGTATCTGTTCATCGAACATTTGGAGCCTCATGTAAATGAAAGCACTGAGATTCACGTTTAGCAGAAGGACAAAAATAAAAGCCTCATCTGTTTGTCAGAAGGGTTCTGCATCACAGAGGAATTTGTTTACGATCTCTAATGTCCTGTTGGGTGTTTGCATTGCAATTTCGAAAAAGTTCATCAGCTGACTTTAATTGTCCGTCAGTGACTGACAGAAGCATCGACAGACACACTGAGACTGGAAATACGCAGCTGAGACAGATTTGTGTGAGAAAAGAAAGGCTCTCCAACTCTCCTCACCCTTTTTCATCCTTCATGTGGAGGATCTTTAATGAAAGTGAAAGTGTGCTTCAGCACACGTATGTTTGTGCACTTTAAGGAAACGTGCTGGAAAAGACATTTGGGACCATTTCAGTTCCGTTACAGAACAGGATGTAAACTTGTGCAACCGAATAATAAAAACTGTTTTTTTTTGTCCTTTTTTGGTACAGTTTTTAGTTTATACTCTATATTCGCTTTTTTATTCATCTATTAAAACTGAACAATCTGCAGCTTTACATCTTTTGCCACTATTTCATTTTGCAAGTAAAAAAACATAAGTCACTGATTGTTATTTTAAAATATGGAAAAGGAAGCAGCAGAAGATGAACACGTGTCAGGGATACAGCAGAAGAAACAATCAGAATTCCCCTGTTCCAGGAAGATCAACAGTGCCCTCTAGTGCTCATGTTTCTAAAAAAACATTCCTCACATTTGATGTCCACACTTTTTTTTTTTTGTATGGCAACAGATTTTCAGGAAAATAATGTGTAATGTGTAAAAAGTAGGATTAAAAATAGCATAACCTGTCCAAAATAGTAATATTAATTTCAAACGAGAAAAACTTTGTTGAAATTAACAAAAATACAGAAGAACATCAAAATACACATTTTGGGATTTTTTTGTGCAAATTTGATTTGATTTTAAATGTCACCATTGTTCAGGCTTTTCCTGGAGAACCATATTGCACCCCCCAACCATCAGTATTGTTGACTGTGTTATTGAATCAAAAATTATTTCTATAAATAGGATATTAAACAAATGTACTAATGACGGGCTGAAAAAAAACAAGCAAAAAAGGTTCATCTTTTAAAGAATACAATAAAGAATTCAACCACAAGGGGGCACCATCCAGTGTTTTGGTGTGCCTGGGTGCAGGTTAAAGGAGAAATTCTGGGAGGAGGTGGATGAGGAGATCCAGGTTATCTCTGGACGGGAGACAGGGAGCAGCTTTCACCGTACATGTGAAAAAACAGACGTGAAGAGGAAGTGATTGGACAAATAAACAGAAGAACAGATGATGATGATTGTTAGAGATGGAGCTAGAGGAGCAGCAAACCTCATTTTTAAAAAATAAAACATTCATTTGTAAAATACAGCTCATAAATATTTACAATTGTCAACTTATACTTGTTATATCATCGCTTGGTACTGCCACAACCACCACAACGGATGTTGTTTTAGAGGAAACAAAAGAAAAATGAGCTTTAACAATCATTTTTTATTCACATTTTCATCATCAGATACTAAAGAAAATTTGGATTCAAGTGTATGATTTTAATAATAAATGTTTTCTGATGTTTTCATGCACACAGATAAAAAAACACAAGAGTATCCTAATATCTTATCCACTTTTTTTGCATGTTAAAAGTGTAAAAGTTAACTTAGCATAGTTAATAACACTTAAGGAATGACAATTCCAGTAAAATGTCAGACTTTTTTATTGAAAAAAACTCAACTGATGCTTTTACCGATTAATACTAATTGATTGACACTACTATATTGATACCATTGTAGGCTCTGTATCAAGTCTTAAAACTTAATTGTCCTCAAACTAACTTCATTTACTTGTTAACTTTATAAACTTTGTATCTGATTCTTTAAATTGCAAAAGCAACCTTGAGGGTTTTTTTAAGTGCAGTTTTATTGAAACCAATAGAATAACAGCAGAAATGTCTGCAGTGTTAAAAACTTCTATAGATGCACGTTCGTTTCTGTGAATCTAACTACCAAACTTCCGTTTCCTCTTAGCAGAAACACAGAAACTCCCAGAAATGAATACATACTAGTCTAAAAACTGAAGACTAACTGAGCTGTTTTAACGCATCATGAATGAATATCTGTTTAGAAGAACAATATCAGATGTTTATTGACCTTTTTTAGCCTTAAACTGAAACTTTACAGATCATTTTGGTCTTACACCTCTTCACACAGTATTTCCAGGTGTTTAGTTTGCATTTTCAGAGTGAGACGACCCGCCTCCCTTTTCTGCACCAGCAGCTAAACAAAGAAGATAATAATAAGTTGAGTGGATGAACTGAATCTGGAGGGTCTCACTCAATTTAAAGACTGAGCTGTTCCACTGCAGCACTTTAATCCTGTCCCACGGCTTTCTGTCACACTCAGCTGCACTCCATCCCCAGACTGCTGAGCTGCTGATTAAAAAAAACCTTTAAAAGCAAGTATCAATTAGTTCTTTAAGAGTGAGTAAAACAGCAGACGCTCCGGAAACCGCCAATAAATCACTCTGTTGGTTTGTTTTCTGAGAAATCCCTGTTTACAGGAGAAAGACAGATCAAACATCTTTCACACACCTGTGTTTGAAATGAATGAAACCACTTAAATAAGGAAAGCAACGTAAAAACTGCAAAAAAGCAGCTTGTTCAGGTTCTGGATAGTCTATTAGCTTAAAGCCTTCAAACGTGGAGTAGATTTTTAGTTAACCAAAACCTTTTTTTTTGTTTCTTTGTTTTTGTCATTTAATTTCAGGTATATTGTGTGTGTATGTGTGTGTGTGTGTCAGGCACGCATGTTCTTGCAGCATCATGCAACTTATCCAGGTAGGTTAATCTGCAGAATGCTGCACGCTGGGCATGTTCAAATACTCATTCCAGTGAAAATGATGTTTTTCTGATGAAGGACAAGTAAAATAAAGAACATTATGCTCAAATCTGCATTTCTGACAAAATGATGAAAACATACTGTTTAAAATGGAGCTTATTTGTAAGTATGCTGGGTGGGCCACAAGCTCTCTACTCAGATCTCTCAGTAATGGATGGGAAAGGGGGCGGGGTTACTCCATGTCCACAATCACTTTGACAGTAGATGAAAAGATGATAGGAGTGGGTCTTCAATAAGTGGGAATTATCAGCCAATATAGAATATAAAGTTTGTAAAGATGTTCCAAGTTTCAACGTTGACTTTAACTGGCACACACTGATATCAATGGATCTGGAAAAGGATTTAACAACATTTGATTTCTAGATCCATAAAGAAGACGCCGAACATCTCGACACAAACAAGCAACCAGGACATTGACTCACTGCATAAAGATTCAGAACTTTTGAATTAACAAACTACAGCGCAAGATTTGGAATTTGACAGACTTTAGAAAAGCCAGATAATCATTTTCTTGTTTTGATGAAGAAAAATCTTGTTTATTACTCACAGTAACACAAACGGTAAAATCCTTTTGTCTCGCTGCAGTCCTGAACTGTAAATGTGAAACTCGCCACGTCCTCAAAAACTCCATTGATATGTGTGCACCAACTACCTGGTGAAAAGGAATTTTTGACATGGACGACAACCCCCCCAACCCCTTAAAATGACAACATCATATCAGGACCTTTGACCTCGAGAAGAGGCCTCTTCATCAAGTTTGAAGATTCTGAACGACGTTAGCATGGCGAGCTCGCAAAAATGCCGTTTCTCCGTTGCTTGCATATTTCTCCCAGAATATTGTGAACATGTATTTGTATGAATCCTTGGCTAAAGCTGAAAGAAACAATATAATAGACAATATGAAAAAATCAGCATGCAAAAAAACCTCTGTTGCCAAGGAAATCCAAAAATGTACTTTTGCCGATTCTTCTAAACATGTCATAGACTTGTTTGTCACCCTCAGGTGATCAAAAACTACAATGGTTGCTATGGAGATAAAACTTTGCTTTTGCCATTTGTACTTTTAATTTTTTTAAGCTGTTAATGTGTTATAAAAACATAAAGAAATGAAAAGAAGTTAATTAACAAATCAATTAGATGTGATATAATGTTTGAGCAGATAAAATGTTTTTCCCGTTTAAGCCTTTTTTAGAAGTATAGTTAATATAGATTCTGTGTCTAAAGGTGAACTGAGCGTGACGGCTAATAAAAATATGAACCTCTAATTTAAATAAAAAAGCATATTTGGTAAAATGTAAATATAAAGTATTTAGAGTCTATTTTTGAAAAACAAACACATTCCAATAATAGTTTTCAGTCAGTATTTTGATAATAAAAAGAAAGCAGTGAGGAAGTTTAACAATGAGTCTGCAGTTTTCTGCTTTTGGTTTGCCCTTTGAATCAACCCACATAAAGGATGATGCATCATTTTTAAGCTTTGAACTCCCATTCATGGGATTTTTATCAGATCCAGACTATTATTTTGACCTCAATTGAATTTGTAAGCTGTGGCCTTTGAAAAGGAGAAAAGAAAAACGCTTGGCCATAATTAGCGCATTAAAAGAGCACAATTTAAATCCCTCTGTAGTTTCTTTATCAAACTTTGTGTATTGTTCTCTTTCATCTTGTTTTATAGATGAAAGTGGGATTTTAGGAACTCTCTGTGAAACTCGAAGCAAGAAAAAAAAATTAAAGAAAAAGACAAATTTAAAACACTAAAAAATATTTTTTATTTATGGTGACAAAAAACCAAAATGCACTTTGAACTATCAAACCACGACTTTCCTGCTGTTTCGCCACACCTGTTGACATATCTGGAGGAGCTTATTATGATGCATGCAGACGGAGTTATGATTTCCTTTGGTCTTGAACTGACGGATGTTTCCATCCCATCGTAACGTGAACTCCCTGTAATGACACAGCTGCAGCTGCACCACCACATGAGTGCGTTTGGGATAATTCTAGGGTTGCAGTGATTGGAGTCACATGTCGCCTCTTTGATTTTACAACAGTCAAAACATAAACTGTGGGTTGAGGATCGTCACTGAAGATGAATGAAGTTATTTAATATCAGATCTGTAATTACTAATGCAAATACAGTTTTCACCTCTTTTGTGCTGACGGTGCAGCTACAGAGTTGATCCACCAGAGGGCGCTCAAAAATTCAGTTAGTTAAAAAAGGTAAAGCTCTGCAATTTTTTTCATTTGTCTCACACAAGATTCCTAGAGGTCAGGGGTCTGCAAGCTTCAACACTGAAAGAGCCATTTAGTCTGGTTTCTTACTGGTCAAAACCCAGCGGAAGCAGCAAATTCCCACTTTACTTTTTAGAAAATATACTGTTTTAAAATACAGTGTTTTTGAGACAGTTTTTCTATAAAATGTAGCTTTTAAATGTTTACAATAATTGAATTAAAACAGTGTTATGTTTTGCTTTATGCAAAATCTTTGTTTTATTTATTTTTTACTTTTGACAGCAGCACATAAAATAATGATCAAAATAAAATATACTCTGTGTTTAAAAATATTTTAACAACGATTCAATATTTGTGGTTGCTGCTTTGATTCACTTTCAATTTTGGTTCATTTTGAACGATCTGACCTCTCTTCTACCAAAACTTTAACCAGTGGGACTCAGAGATGAATACCTGGTACTAAACAGTGTTGGGGAAGTTTTCCAGATTCCTTGTATTTCTTATAGATAATCAAGTGTAAATTACATAAATGTACAAACAAACAAGTAAACAGTAAACTACCATGTCTAATTGGTATTTTCAAATATTGATTTTTTTATGGATTTATCTCATTTTTAAATGATTTCTTTAATGGTAGCCTATATTACCGCTATTTACTAGAAATTTAAAAAAAGGCAAGAATGGCATTTTTAATCAATGTGGCTTTGGTGCTGCTTCATTCTTTTTTCCTTATACTATCCTATACAAACAGCATCACACTGGTAAACAATCAAAAAATGTATTTTATCTGTCCTTGTGGATGCAGATATTTACTTTAAAGTTTGCTCCAATCAATTTTTGAACTATTTTCAAATATGGGACTCTGGAGTCTCCACTTTTATATAGAGTTTAAGTTCAGCTAAAGCCTGAAAAACCTTTTACTATTACTCCACCTAATCAATAACAAATGTTGCCCATAAAATAATAAAAGGAAGAATTCTGGACAAATTCATGAGTGTGTTGACCGTACATGAACTAACACACTAAAAGGGAAAACCTGGCAAGATGTAAAGGTTGTAAAATGGTAAAGGAACAGCAAACATATCTGGGGAAATTAACCCACACATTTGTCAGGTGTTGTGAGAGACGACGAAAACCCCGGAGACGCTGCATCTGGGGTTTAAAAGCAGAGTGTTGACCTTTCAAAGCAGAAATGCATTTTAAAGTGTAACAGTAAAAACAAAAGTTATCTGTTCAGCAGGTTATACACACCTATTGATCACTCAATCCTGCTCATCCGTCACACCAACAATTTTAAACCACTCTACAACAGAATCGATTATAAATTAAAACATTTGAAGGAAAAAGCGCATTTTTAGATATTTTTAGTTATTAAATTAATCACTTAAAAGAAGTTACCATTAATCGATACAGAATATTTTCTGAAAAAGAAAATTGGAATTGTTTCAAATCTCAAAAGTGTGGTATCGCCCATCACTACTGTATAAATGTCTCTGTTTGATTTTATCATTGTAGTTTCTTATTCAGAAGCTTGAAGACTCACTCTAATGAAAATGATGCTTTTAGTATGTTCTGTGTTTTAGTATGTAGCATTTCTCTGAAAATTAAGATTCAAACGGCAAACGGACCAAAAACTCCACGTTCTGCTACATTCACTTGCAGGCACAAAACTGTACAAATGGATCGCTCCAACTGTACTTGCCATTTTTGTTGCGCTGCTAATGTTAGGTGCTTATGGAGGTCCAGAAGAGACGATATGAAATAAATATGTATGCCATTAAATTGTTAAATAACAGTATCATTAGTTATTTAAAACTGACATTAAATAAATACAATTTGAAATCAATACATACATGTTTAAATATGTGGCATTAAAATATTCAAATTTCCATTGAAAAGCACATTTAAAGATTGAAAGACGTCTTTCATTATTTCATTGTCCAAAGTGGAATGGAAGAGACAAATTAATTAATTATTATTTTATATTATATTAAATAATTCTATTTTATATCATTATTATTTTATATTTATAATTAATTAATATATTTACTATGAAATTATTTTAAAAATGTGTGTCGTTAATTATGTTAAAATGGCATTACCAAAAAAAGTGTCATTAAATTGGTCAGTATTTAATTAAAACTCAATTTAAAATGATTTAAGAAACAGATATTTGTTTCATGATTTAATGAATAATTTAATGATCTTTTTAATGGTCTCCATTGCTCTTGCCTCGTTTGATTTCACGCAGCTGCAACAGGCATTTTTAAACTGCATTTATTTTCACCTGCTCCTTATTTACGATTTAAATAAATTTAAATCTAGATTTTAATTCTATCATGAGAAAATGCAACAAGTGCATTTAAAACACCAAAAACACCTATTTTCATTGGAATGGGTCTTTAAAGAGAATTGCAAAGGTTATTCTTTTCATCACATTAAAAGCAAAAAATATTGAAATTTTGTTGCTCCTGCTAGGAATTATTTAGCTTTTAAATTTTAAGAGGATACAATTCTAGTTCCAGCTGTGATTTTGTTTAGAACATTACGATTCCTGAACATGCTTTCAGGCCTCTTGTGATTGCTCTCTCATAATTCTGCTTTCTTCCCACTGCTCTCTTCCAAAATTCCTTCCAAAAATCCCCAGTAATTCTGTTCAAATCAGCATTGGGACGGTGGGACTTCCATAAATCTGACTCCTGTTTGATTAGACTCTACACAGAGCTGCATTTTACTAACGACGTTTTCTATTAGAGAAAAATAAATCCTCATAGGATGTTTTTAAAGGTTTATGCCTTGTAGGAGGAGGATAACGTCGTCTGGCAAAGCAAACTGAATTTGGAGGCATTCAAAGAGAGAAAGTGCATTGATGTAATTAGTTTTATTGGCAGATTTATGTAAATGACGGTGACAGGTGATATGAGACAGAAGTGACTGGTAAGCCAAGAGGGCTGATGCCTGGCTGATGGAAAGCATCAGTCTGGGAAGAGGCACTGCGTGGTGATGAGATGATGAATTGCAGCTGTGCGTGGTGGAATCACCAGGGAGCCGGAGCGCCGCGACCAACACAGACACAAACGGATGGGCGGGAAAGTGACAGACAGACGAACACAAGGAGGGCAAAAAAAAAGCAGCACAGCCCCGACCTGTTGCAATGAAAATGAAAAAGCTCGGTGCAGCAGAACAAATGACTGATTCAGTTCTTCATTTGGAATCCAGATCAAATCAACACATTTTTTCACAAATCCTGCAACATACTGGAACAACTGTAGTCAAAAACTCTTCAAAATATTAACAAATTTAACAAAAGCAAAACACACAAGGAAATGAAAACTTGAAATGATTATGAGATGGTGTGAAGTTTAGTGATTTTCACATTTTTGCATAACATTGGAAAAGAACTTTTGGTCATGACAGGTTCTGTCTGGTTCTGCTGAAACCCATTTATGGGCCAGCTTGATGTTTTCCATCTATTCTAGGAGTTTTATAATGTCATGAATTCAATGAGCTTAGTGCTGTTCCAGCATCTGCTATGCTACACTGGTTACCAAAGTAATCCTCTCACTCTTTTATTTCTTTTAATAAGAAAAAGATTCAATGCACTTATTACAATCACAGTTGTTGGACACATTTTCAGGGATCGAGAAACGATTGATTTCATTTCACTTTTCACCATTTTTGGAAATTGTAAGAGAACAAAAAATACTGCATATAAAAGGATATTTAACTTCAAAATGATATTTTCTGAGGAGTCCCAGAGGAACTAAGAAACATTTCGAGCTATACGCTGCTTAATCCTGGTCCTCGAGATCCACCACCTTCCCTGTACATATACATATATACAGTACATAGTATGTGGAAAAAACCTCAACTGACTGGGCAAAAACAAATGAAAATACAATAAAGGATAGATACACAAATTGCAGGTGATTTCAACAGGGATAAATTAGTCAAATAAGAGAAACGCCATTCCAGTGAACCCGAACGCTTTTGTCTAATGTTAGCCAGATCACTGGGTATGTATTAGTTTTAGTGTTCAATATTAGTTTATACCCAATTTCAAACCGTCTGGATTTACCTCACAGAGTTTCCCCCAGAATATTTCCATTGTCTAAATGTGCATGAATTTTAATGTTAAATGTTGAGATGCTTTCAACTGAACCCCCCTAAAGCACTTTGCATTAGTTTTTTGGCTCTGCCGATTGCTGCCTGTAAACAAACATTTCATTTATCGACAAAACGCTTCGTGATGATTTTTCTCCTGTGAAATCTGCTTTTGTCATCATTTCTAAGAAGTTTCTCTCTGAACTTAGAAAACATATTCGCATCTTTCTTTTTGCATATTAGTATTCCAACTTTAGGCAGAGTTGGCTGTGATAAGACAACAGCACAAACATCTATTGACGCTTGTCATTTTCTGTATTTTCTGTTTTGTCATCAATGGCTCAGAAATTCATGACCCAATCTTCACTGTGATCTGAGGTCCTGGAAAATGTTGGCTCTGCACAGTTCAAGCTTGTATATGTGTGGAGTACTAATGACCAACTGCTGAGGGCAGGAAAATTACACCGCCCAGTTTCATTTCCTGGAGACTGAAAACCACACTAATCCTCATAACGTTTTGGGTGAGAATGAAAGACTTTCCACACAGTTAACTTTAAATAGGCTTACATTAAAGTCTATGACAGACAGAACTGAGTGACTTCATTAACGGAAACTTTTGCAACAGTATGATTTCTAATTATCTCTTTTTAATGTGCTCTACCTAACAAGGCTGGAAAACGACTCACTCATGCGTTCGGTGGGTCTCTGAATATCATTTGTTACTGTGCCATTAACTACGGTGACGTTCAAATCATTTCAATAAATCACTCAATGCAAAAAACAGCCTTAAGATCACAACACCAAATAAAACAACACCAATACAGTTAAGAACTGAAAACAAAATTCCAGAAACCAAAACAACAACAAAAAAAACGAAGCTAAACAAGGAAAAGGTAAATATTATCACTGACTGAATTATGAAGTTTGAATGTTGAAGAAAAGGGAAAGCAGAAGGATGTTGAGCTCAAAATGGATGAAATGTGGATTGATCAATCACCAAACTTTTGTATATTTCCTTCGTATTTTTCTCTGAGCGTCTGTATCTGCATCAGGTACAATCCTTCTTACTGCTACTTTGGTACGGTGGAGGAAGGCTGCAAGGCGGTTACCTTGCATGACGACATAACAATTGTCAGGAAAACAGCCATGTGTCTCACGTTAAAAGCAGTTTTAATGAGCCTGCATTCATCCGACCACATTTCAACGAGGTGCTCTGTCTTATCGTTGCACGTTTGTCTGGCGCCACTCTGTTTACATCCCGTAATGCCCAACTACGGTGGCCTTTTGGTCCATTTGTTCCTCTCAGAGCACAGAGCCTATTCAGACTGAGGAAACTGGGGCTCAGCCTGATTGGAAACGAATCGAGACCACCTCAAAGAACAGGTCAGATGGCGGTTCCTGGTCCCGGACCAGGGTTCAATAGGATGTATGGAGACTGAAAATTTGTTCTGGATTAACCGGAGAACTCTGGCTCACTTTATGCTTACAAAATATGTCCAGTCAGAATAGACCCTTAGGCTGAAATATTTGTCATTGGTTGAAGTTACCCAACCTTCAGTTGCACAAATGCTGCTTTGATAAATTGGATTGTGTCAACCTTCTTTCACATTGCTGAAAGCACTTTGCTCTGCAACACTTGGTACCTGCAGGACCTTTCATTTCACAGAACAAAAGCGCAGCAAAAATACAATATTCACAGGGAAAAGTTAATGTTGTTACCCCACCCATAGGAAAAATCATAAAAAAAGACTTTTTTAAAAAAAAAAAGGTAAGTTTATTTAAAGTATTTAAAGTTAAAAGAGAAAAAGCTTCAGAGATGAAAAAAACCCTCCAGATATTTTTTTCTCTCCAAAGATCAGAATAACATAAATATAAGAGCTTTAAAATCTTGATTTAAAATATGTAATGTTGATGTTTTTTCAGTTCTACTCTAAAAGAACATGATTTTATCATTTGTTGGCATCTTTTCTATGGCAATGCTCTCCTCCGACTCGTGACCACCCATTCTTTGTGTCTTAGATTCTGATCCAATCTGTTTCAGTTAACTTCCAAGAAAACATTTCCAACTCCTTAGCATCCCTCCATAGGTCTCCCTATGTCTCCATCATAACTCCCATCTCCCAATGAGCTCAGGTCCATCGCTATAGCAACTGGTTGCCACGGGTGACGAGACACAGCCAGCATTCTCATTTCAGTTGTTGTCAAAGGCGGGCAGGGAGGAGAGAAACAGAGACACGAGCAGAGCGGTGAGGAGAGGAAGCGGCTTTTTTTCCCGTCAAACTCAAACCAACTGTATGTAAGCGGTAAAAGAAGAAATTGTTTGAGACAGCCAATCAGGGGGCTGGATTCTTTCATCTCTGCCTCCACCCTTGTAGAGGCAGCGGTGAGACGATGGTGACAACTTGTTCTTCTAGGAAAGTGTTGTCTCAGCACTCAGCAGCGCCGGAGTGCCGGCTGTGACCCCCCGACACGAAAACCACAGAGACTGAAGCTGCGCTGCCGACGCTTCGCCTGCCTCTGCAGGGTGAGTCCCAACTTCCCTTCATTCACCTGCTGGGGTTTATTTGGGATTCACGGCGGGGTCTGGAGGTGAGCGCTGGCGTAGACCTTTGCATGCTTGTGACAGGAGTGGCAGCTCTGTCTGGGGAGAAAACAGCAGCCAAAAAAGGCCAGATTTTTAATTATTCGTCATTTCATGCAGATAAAACTGAACATCCAGCCTGATGGCTCACACATCCTTTTGGGCTTCAGGGTCAGGTCATGGAGCAACATGTAGCTCTCATTCTGACATAAGTATGATCATTAAATCTGGGCACAAAGAGAAGGGCTTTAATTATCTGCTGACTGATTTTTATGTGGTGAATATTCATTATTTTATCAGTTTTCTTCTTTTCTGAAGGTACTTTATTAATATTCCCTATTTTCTCTTTGACTCTGTCATCAGCCCTGTGTGAAATTGAGCTTTTATTGGAAAAACTGGGGGAAAATTTGATGGAAATGCTGACAGAAAGGCTTATCACAGAAAAAAATGATGACAGAGAGAAATGAAAGGTGTAAGAGCTGCACCCTGTGGGCTGTTTTATGTGCTGGTGCAGCCACAGGTTGGTAGCAGATCCGTTTTTCAGCTTCTGCACCGTTTTGCAATTTCACAAACTTGTACCACGACAGAAATATTGATAAGTGTCTGTCAATGCACTAATAGCACAGGATCACGGGGTGGTTTTTTATGCAGATTCAAACGCGTTGTTTGTGTTCTTCCTGTTGTGCTTTATCCTGCTGAACATCCATGTCCGTTACTGATCTATTTATAGTCCCAATTACAAGAACCACAGGGAATGATTTATCTTCAATTCCCTATTTTTCCCCTGAGAAAAGAGGATTTAGTCCATAACAGAATCTGATAAAAGGCCAAAACCACATTCACTACAATTGATGTGTGAAAATGAAATCATTTACATTGTTACTTTTTTTCAGGATTTAAAATTTGACAGTTTGCAATGTGTTTTCTTTTGCCAAATTAATTATTTTCATTTCAAAATGTGTTGATTTTTTTCAATGTGATCTTTTTTATTGTCACTGTATCACAAAATGATGCAACTGCTAAGTGTTTTATGGCCAAAATGATACAATTTCTTGGCATAGATGCAGTTAGAGGCTAACTGTTGAAATCTATTCTTCTAAGAGTGGAAGAGTTTGGACGTCCTGTAGAGTTAGTACCTTCTACCGCCCTGCTTTGGGAAGTGTCGCAGCTTGGAAACGCTTTTCTCCGCTTCAGAATCAGTTGGAATTAAATCAGTTGCGTCAAAGAGTTGCGGTAATTTAAAGAATGTCCACAACAGTCCCAATTACAGCGATTTATTTTTATAATATTTATGATCGTGGTCTCAGTTGTGTCCAATCAGGACCTTTTTATGGCTCCTGATTTGATTTTGGTCCTGTTTTAGTCTTCAATCAGTTTATTTATTCAATCATTTTCAGTTTTACATGTCTGCCTCTACAGTCACAAACATGTTGGTCCTTCAAGCCAAAAACTTTCGTAGAAAACCTTTCTTACCGATCTTTTATTCAGAAGCATTCAAGCACCGTGCAGCAGCTCCGTTACATTTTGGGCTGAAGTCGTGTTTCTTCACAGCCTCTTTCCATCAATCTAAATGCAGCTGAACTTGTCAGCTTTTTGTCTCACTGGAGGTCATGAAAAATGGCTCAACGGCAGAATTTAGACATTTAAAAGCTTTTTCTTCAAGCAGCAATTTTCAGATGTCTATAACAGCAACATTTGTAGGAATATTTTTTTTATTTTAAACATTATCTAAGCATTTAAGTTTGTTGTAGGAGTTAAGAAATGTTTGGCCAGAGTCGACAGAAAAGTACAACAGTTAATAAGTGAAGTCTGAAAGAATAGAAGAGGGTGAAACAGCCTCTGCTCTCTATTAATCATCAGCTGATCCACATTTGTTATTTCAACCCCACACAGTTTCCAATTAATAACAAGAATGACTCAAATATAGGTTTACAATATTTTTTTTACACAATCCATTGCAAAACTATTAAAAGACATGATAAATCTACTGATGTCAGTTTTTTGGCTGCATGAATCGAGCGTGAACTTAAGTCTCAGACAGAACAGATGTGTGAAAATAAGAAGAAGCAAGAAAACGAATAAGCTTGAACTCCTTTAATTTTGTTTAAATTTAGATTTCTGAAGCCCTGATCATCAGTTGTGTTTTTATATTTGCCATCTCCCAAAGGGATTACAAGACAGGTGTGAAACTAGAAGAGGACAGAAATAGAATCACAAAAGCAAAGATGCACGAGACGAGGTTTAAAAATAAGACGGAGACAAAACCAGAGGAGACAAAAATACAACAGCAAGAGAAGAAAAATGAACAATAAAAGCATTAAATGGCAATAAATGATGACAGAGACATCTGAGTACAACAATACGCAATAAAAACAAGTATTTGAAGCCGTGCTCTATATTTATTGCACTAAACCTTTTTTATGATGGCATCTTTTCAGTTCACCTTTTGATTCTTCCATCTAAATATAATAAAATTCATGAGATGACTTTTGAATTCTAGTTAATTTGCTGGTTTTTCTTTCACTAATTTAAAGAAACAACAAACCATGTCAGATTGATTCAGTTTTCCTGGTTTGCAAGCAGAGTAAAAAAAAACCAACACTGTCAACTGGAGATGAATTATATATTCATTAATTCCTAAAGCACGTACAATTAGGCTGCTTTTACAGCTGCTGCAGGGTTTCAGATGCAGAATTGACCACAGAAACTCTCCAAATAATTTTCCTAAGATGCAAATGCTCACAAAGAGAACAGAAAAAGACAAAGATTATAACCACAGACTGCAAAAAACAGACCGCAGAGGCAAAAAGATGATGATGGTGTGCAAAGAGGGGCAGAAAACCCACAATTAGAAGTTGGTTGTCAGGATGGATGCAGATTTACCACAGAGTTTAACAAAATAAAAGCTGGTTGCTCCATTAGGCCATCCAGGCAAATGCTAAGATCAACGTTGGCTCAAATGTGAAGCAATGATTATTTATTTCAAAGATTTTCCCCATCCCCCATTGACCGGTACCTGCTCACTCTCTTGTTATGAAATTGGGTGACATGTTGGTCAACCTCCGAAGATTTATTTTCTAAATTGTTGATAGATCAAAGGACACACAAACGAATGAAAATGGAAGAACTGAAAAATGACAGAGGAAGAAGAGTTGATGAGATGCTGAGATGATGAAGTTTAAACACAGACTGGCTAACAGACCCACAAATTGGATCGATTCCGAACGCGGAAATTGATTTGAATCTCTGGAAATCCCGATCAGCCCAAAATAGAACCAGACCGGATAGCGCGTTAAAAGCAGAGAAGACAAAGAAAGGAATGATCGCTGGTCTTGATATCAGACAAGGAGATTTCAGCAACAGGGGGAAGGCAGAAAGTAATTATGGTGGTGAAATAAAGTGAGACCAAGTGTGGAGAGGTGGAAAACAAGTCAGACAGCATCAGCTGAAATCAGACGGTCATTAGAAAAGCTGGAAAACATCAAGTGAGGTCAGATCAGACGTGAAGCATTAAAGAAGGAAACAAATCTGACAAAAAACATCAACAAAAAACAGCTTTTTTACAAAAACAAATGCATTTCTCTGAACATATCCAGGGTTTCATGAAACTGCAATGATTCCTAAAATTCAGCACTGCTTCCTGAATGCAGATTTATATTTTTTTATTAATTTTTTTTTTACTGTTTTAATCATTTTGAAAACCTAACCATTTCATTTAAGTCTTAATTTATTAGGATTAGGAGAAGCAGCTGCTCGGGTACGCAAATAGAATAGAATGGAATAGAATGGAATAGAATGGAATAGAATGGAATAGAATGGAATAGAATAGAATTAAAACAATAGAATAAAATATAAATGAGTTAAGAAAACAGAATATAATTGAATCAATGAAATAATGGAATATATTTTTAATAAAACAGTAGAATAGAATAGAAACATTTAAACAATGGAATAAAATACAAATTTGT
Organism: Oryzias celebensis; assembly: GCA_014656515.1. Taxonomy (NCBI): domain Eukaryota; kingdom Metazoa; phylum Chordata; class Actinopteri; order Beloniformes; family Adrianichthyidae; genus Oryzias; species Oryzias celebensis. Next base: position 3,121,343 of record BNCR01000011.1, on the reverse strand, counting down.
TCGGAAAATAGAATAGAATGAAAAAAAATAATTAGAAAAGGATAGATATAGACTAAAACAATAGATAGACAAGAATAGAATGGACAAGAGTAGAACTTTCCTGAGCCTACAAAATGGAAATTATCTTGTGACTATGACTCTAACAAAGGCAGCAGATAGATAATAAAAACACTGAAAATACTCTTAAGACCTTAACGATAACAATGATTATCGTCCCATGTTTATAAGGTAAATGGTGAAAAAAGAAGAAACATGCTACTGACATCGCCCCAGCTGCTCTGGGGCAGACTGACAGAGGCGTCTCTGACCATCACCTGGACATTCATACAAGTCACACAGCAGCGGAGCCACACTGAGGGCAGGTAGAGTGAGGTGTTTCGCCCAAAAACACAACCACGTTTGTCTGGGGGAGGCGGGGATCCAACCGCCAATCCTTTGATCGTTGGCTGACCGGCTCAACCATCTGAGGCACTGCTGCCCCACAAAAGACAAAAAAAAGACCAAAATATCTTTTAGACATTTTGTGAAGTTATTTTTGTTTGTTCGTAATTTTAGTTCAAATGTATCTGAAATTAGTGTTTACAGCTTATTTCAAGATTTAAATTTGTCTCAAAAGGGCAAAAAATGTACAACTTCTTTTAAATCATCTTATCAAGACGAATTCCACCAGCACTGGTTCCACCGCCGAGAACATTTTTGTAATATTGAAAAGGGAAAAACCTTTTGGGTTCTTTATTTCTAACTTGTCTTGAAACATCTCCCCTATTGAAATAAAAAAACATGCTTTTGATGAAACGATGAGGCAGGAGCAGAAATGCATAATAAAAAAATGCTACACAATAATAAAATATATATATATATTTATGTGTTGTAAAAAATGTGGTCAAAACCAGTTTTTCCAGCATTCATGGGTGGTATTTTCTGCAAGAAATAAACAGATTTTTCTCATTTTTCAAATCTGTTCCAACAGAAGCATAAACTGAAGAACCAAGGATTAAAAAAGTTTGAAAACATTTACATTTTATCTCAAATGAAAATAGTTATATCTCAATTAGGGCTTTAAAAGATAAAAAAAGAATAAAAAAAAACATTAAATAGAAATTAGATTAATTGATAAAAAGCAACATTTGAACAAATATTTGAATGCTTTAGGCCACAGAAATCTTCTCTGCACTGCTAAAGCAGCTTCTTAAAACCCTTTTTTATAAATACAATTTTTCATTTTCTGTCTTTCAAGACAAATAATCTCATCAAGAAAGTTTTTCAAGAGTAATACCATTCCAGTTTGAGAAATATGTTCTAATTTTTTTTAAATCAAGAATTCTTGATAGGACAAATGTTCTTACCCTACTGGCTGATTTTTCTTTGTTTGTTTAAAGAAACATTTTTAAACTCTAAAAATGTTAAGTCTGTTAGTGCAGCTTTGTCAGTTTTAACTTTCACCTGATTTTTCTTTATAGTGACAACTTACAAAGCAGTTCTTGCTCTTCGTGTTACAAGCTTTGAGCTCATTCTTATGCTAGTATCACACCTGTGTGATGCTGAAGTCTTTGACAAACGACAACAGCAGAAACGCATTTGTGGCAGTGAAAGAACAGAACCCTCATTTGATGAACATCAGATTCTGATTATTAGAAATTTGCAATCAATTAGCAGAGAGGAGTGATATAAGCGGTCCAGCCATGTTTCCACATAGATTATTCTTCACCATTAATGCAACAATCAGCCCCCTGTCTGCAGCACAGCTGGACTTCACAGCAGCAGCTGTTTCCGCATCATTGCCTCACAAAGTCAAAGCAGAAAATGAGTTTAGTGTACGTCCTGCATTTCTCCTCACGGCGCCTAGCACGCAGGTGTCTACCTGCTGAGATGACTTATTGACAAGATGTCAGGCGTCACTGTGGCAACAATCACTTTTCCTTGTTAAGAAGCACAAACTGCACTTGCTCTGCTTTTGTTGCAGCTCTGAGCATCATCAGATCAATGTGTTTGCTGTCAGCGCGGAGATTGATGCAGCGTTTTCCCACGTTTAATTAACCTGGAAAAACAAATGTCTGTCTCTTCTTAAACTTCCACTTGAATCGTCTCAAGAGCAGAGTCTGACTCTTCTTAATCCAAAAAAGAAGCTTTAGTGAAGAACTCAGCTCTTCATGGATGTGTTTACCTGTCAAGCCACTTATAAGGAACTCCAGATGGACTTATTGATAACAGCAGGCGGGATGCTGCCGTCGGATCAGAGTCTCTTTGTCGGATCAGCTTTCTATTGAGAACTTTTGAACTGCTTCTTCACAATAACAGTTTTCTAAACATGTAAACATCGATAAAGATAAAAAGACAAGAAAAGTGTATATCTTGAAGAATGCACCGAAAAAAAAAACAGGTGGAAGCCATAGCTGTGAGATCCGCTAGAAGGGCCCAGAACACGTATTCTGACCCCCTCCCCACATCGGTACAGACTGCTGGGGGGGGATTCATATACCCTTTACACAATACGGGAATTGTGCATCCAAACGGGACTATTGTGCTGTTTAAATGCCATCCAGTAGGCCCAACGTGTCTGTGACCATCACTACCATACATCAGGCGTGTTTGAGCTGACCCAGGTGGACACAGGTGACCCAGGTGACTGGTGCGCGGTACACGCCAGTTAGTTTTCATTCTAACATCACATGTCAATCATCATAAAAATACCACAAGAAAGGGGCAGGTTCGAGGCACCTTACCTAAAGGCGAGCCCATCAGGATGACTACAAAACAATGTATTGTGGGAAACTGTGTCCTGACAGTTCTTACATTTTGAAGTGATGCTGATCAAAAACGGCTGGAGCTCAAACAAGGAAATCTGTGTGTTTTGTAATTCTTTCTTCAAATAGTGAATCACTGATTAAAAATTAACAAGATTTATTTTTATACAAATGGTTGTGTTCATTGAAATCAATATTATTCAGGTTACTTTATCATTATAAATGGTTTTACTTTAGTTTTTTCATTTTTTCTGTTGCTAATTGTTTAGGTTTTAATGCTTAACATCAGACAGACTTTTGCCTTTATGCACCAAAAGGAACTTATCATTACTACAGGAAGCACAGTTTATGTGCTCTTTGTTGTCTTTAAAAGTTAACTTGTGAAGCCTCAAGTGCAGAAAAGTGCATCCTAAGATGTGTTGGAGCCTTTTCTAAAGAGAACGACCTAGAACAAAGTTTCTTATTGTATTTGCTGTTTTTTATTGGGCTTTTTTTGGTTCATTTTTCATATATTGTGTATCAATTACACAGCAGAAGAAATTTAATTAGAATTTGTCTTGAATGTTCTATGTATGTTTCAGCAAGTAATCCAAAAGGGAAAGTAAACTCATGTTGATAAACTATATTATTTTTATGTATATTTGAACATTCTTTTGATCAGCACATTTCCTTTATTACAGCATCACTTAGGTTTTCCATTTCAACAAAAAAGGTTACAGCATTTGCTGCACTGTGGTTAGTTGCCTGTTTAAACCACATGAAAATCAGTTTTCCGTACACAGTCAGTGTATGACTACGTTTATGAATGGACTGCACCTGAGCTCCTTCTTTCTTATAGAGAAAACAACTCCTTTTTATTGATCAATATTTACTTTCAAGATTCTCTGCATTTTATGTTTCGACGTCCATAAAAGAGAGTACCGCCACTTCCTGTTGTCCACTTAAAGCACCGTTTGAAAATAAAGTTAAATGAAAGACGTAAGGGAAGCTTCTTTGTGCCAACTGTGTTTTCCTTGAGAATTTGTATATGAGTGCAAAAAAGTAAAAAAAAGTAAAGCAACAAGTAGCAAATTACTTTTTCAATTAGGTAATAAGTGAAGTAATTTAATTACAAGTTCATCTAGCAGCTAAAGTAAAGTAATCAATCACTTTTTAAAAGTAATTTACTCAACACTGATCACAACTTATCAGTTTAATCCATGACACCACTATTTTAGTATCACCTTAAATAAAAAAAAATTTTAATTGGTGAAACATTTTGGTTTGAAGGGGTTAAACCTCCGGATTTAACACCAACATTCTGGGTCTGGAAAGCCTAAATGAGCCCCTCAAGCAGAAAGTGTCTGCTGTCTGGGGAAAGTCTTTTGAGTCAATGTGGACAGTCTGGTTTCCAGCTTCCACATCTCTGTTGACACATAAAAGGTTTCCGAACCTGCGTTCAGGCCGGTGCACCTGCAGCACAGGTGGAGCCAAAAGAGCCAGATTCCAGTTGTTCCTTCTTTTCCTTTCATCTCTCTACTGATCGACTGCTCACAATGACACAGATTTCTGTCTGAAGCTGCACTTCGTGTCCCGCTCGGCTCCCCTGCCGACACCCATCATCTTGCGTGTTGTAAGCTGTCGCTTTTAGATGAGGTTTGGGCAGCTCCAAACATACTCCCGACTCATGGGATCCGCCAGAGTTGTGTCTACACAAAACACAACTTAGCAAAGAGCCAAAGTGTATCTGCAGGCACTTTGTTACCAGCTGTCTGTCACACACACTTTTTTTTTCCATTGAACATCACTGCTTCTTCCCCAAAAGGTGACTCTAAAAGCCAGGAACCTGGCAAAATGACACAGTGCATCTTTAAAGTATCTAAAAGGAGAAACAGAAGTAGCAAATGTGGGAAAATAAAACCCAACAAAGTTTGAAATAAGAGTAGCACACTTCATTTCAAAGCCACAATGACTTATACGTCAACCATGGAACAACATTTAAAAAAATATCTGACACAAAAATTGGGCTAAAAGGGAAAAAATCTCCAAGGAAATACAACAAATGTATTATCTGTTTAGTTATTCGGTTTATTTCAAGCTATTTCAAGGGAAGAAAGACCAAAAAAATTCTATTTTAGTTATTATTTCATAGAATTCCTTTGAAAAGTAATAAAAGCTCCTCATCATAAAAAGACATATTTACATTTTTTTGTTTAACCTTTTTGCACTTATACATAAAGTACACCTTGAATGATAAGTAATGGTTGTCAAAAAAAGTTTGATTAATCAACTGGTTTGATTTATTGAAAGAGAGTGAAAAGAAGAAAATCCATGTAATCCCACACCATGATGTTTTACTTTACTTTTGCTTTTGCAATTTCCCTTTGCAGTTCTTCTTTCCTACTTTGCATTGAAGTGAAAATTTCTCCCCCATTACATACTTAAACATCTCACTAAAATTTGCACCTTGTGGCCGAAGAAAATGAATTTTGGATGCTGCTTTATCTTGACTCTGACCTAAACCAGATGCATGTCACCACACAGTTATTCACCCTGAACATTTGGTTACAACCATCAGTAGCAGTTGTTACATAACAGTCCTGATGATCATGGAGCATCATTTCCTCACAAACACACACGGTTGCTCCTCCTCTCCACGGGGTGGTGGATGAGCAACAATCTGTTGAACAGACGCGCGTTTGTGTGACCACATGTGTGTCGCGCTTTGTGAGGACATATGTCAGTGTGGGAACTTATCTCGCACGCACAGCAGTCCGTGTGCTGCAGACTAACAGGAGCGCCGCTTGCTCTGACAGCAAATGAGAAAGCATCTTGTGACTACGTTCAGAATGTTGTTGCAGTTGTGGGTAATCAAGCAGCACAGCAAAATGCTGTAAAATGAAAATTTGACTTTTAAGTAGAGATTGATACTTCAACATAACACCAGCATTCAGTCAGACAGTTTGCTGACAGTAGAGGTTAGACTGCAGCATAAATTTAAGTCAAACTTTCCTTTTCTCTGCATAAATGTCACCAACGCTCAACTGACTTTGTGGATGAGCAGTTTTTACGTTGAAGAAGCTCTTGAGGGTTTGGAACAGATTGTTATTTCAGGATCAGTGAGGAAACTGACCTGAGAAGAAAAGAAGTGGATCAACTGAAGCTTTTTAGTCACCATGTTTGCATCATTGCAACCAGTGATGAGCATGAAAGGCAGCCTTTGACTTGGAGCTGTAAAGTCATTATGCAGCTTCTGTTTTTGGGACAAACTGGTGACTGACTGTAGATTTTTTGGTGGAACTGGGGCTGAATGTGAGTCTAATGAGAGCCAAAACAAATTTGAATGTTCCAGCATACATTTAGAACAAATATGCATTTCCCAAAAAGACAATCAAATCATTTTTTTGATCTATAAACTTGTAAAAATGTAAAAAGATTTAATGAGGTCATAAAACAATGCCCTTTCCATTACTGTATGGCAAAGGGGCAGCCATGGTGCAATGGAAAGGGCAGTCGGCCTGTGATTGAAGGATTGCAGGTTCGATTGCCCGCCCATGGGTCAAAGTGTCCTTGGGCAAGACACTGAAGCCACATTGCCTCTGATGGAAGGTTGGCAGTGGAGCCGCCATCAGTGTGTGTGAATGGGTGAACGGGTGAGTGGGTCTGTGACTGTAAAGTGCTTTGGGCCTTCAATGAAGGTAGAAAAGCGCTATATAAGTATACGCCATTTACCAAAGACACAGAAAAACAGTCTTACCTGAGAGTTTGCCAACAAAATGACTTCTAAAAAATTGACAGGAAAAAAAAGAAAAGCGCTAAAACTACAACATATGGGTAAAAAAGTCAACCAAAGGTGCAGATAACTGGAACATGGCAATAGAAGAGTTGAGGAGGACGCACAATTGCCCCTCCCCTCCGGTGTTCAAAACAGGAAGTACCTGCTGGCTCCAAGAAGCCAAAATCCCATAGACTTTTACTGAGAAATAAACAACTGTTTCTCAGTGTCTTTGTCAGAATAAACATTCTTGCTCCACTACCTTTTTTAAACATGTTCTTGATAATCCTCGTTTTTTTTTTTTTTTTCATATTTTATTTTCAAGTTGTAAACTGACCAATCAGACGCCTCAAAAAAAGGTAGGTGCAGTCTGCTGCCCCCCAACATCCAACATTCAAAACGTTTGACAGATAGCGTGTAGCCCGCTCACAAAGGCTTGAAGACTTCCAACAAGCTCACTTCTGATTGGTGAGAGAGTGGTTGCCATAGAAACATTGACTCAAACTGGCTCGGACCAATCCCTTCTAACTGAAGATGTCTGGCTCCAACATGGCGGCATCCATGTCACAAAAAAATGTCGATTACATTTTCTTTGGTCTTTTGACGCAATCCTTTACTTGTTCTTACAGTGCTGTTAGCTTGGATCCATCTCTGCTACAGAGTTTCAAGCAACCAATCAGAAGCGTCTCCCACTGTCATGTAGAAAAAGAAGGTTTTTAGTCAATTAATTACAACGTAGAGCAACGTTCTGCATTGGGTTCAAAGGAGACAGTGGCTAAAATGGCTACATTTAAGTTTTTAGGGTTTTAGGGAGTTTTCCATTACAAGGACTAAAATATGTGGTCAATTTTCAAAATAAATGACCATGTAGACTTTCACAACATTAGCTATGGGTAACTGATGATGTCCTGCCAAACAGACAGCTGTCATAGACATTTCATCACATCAATGCTGTGTTGGAGCTGCATAAAACAGCAAAAACTGCTTTGCAGCTTCTTGTGGGTTCACGGCACTTGCTTTAAAAGGCAAATTTTAACGTCCCACTTTTTTTTCTATTCACAAATATCACGTTTTCTTGATTGTCATTTAATATTCTGCAGTGTGGTATCACAGGACTCTGCTCCGAAAGCCTCACCTGCTACACTAACACTTTGCTGGCAGTCAACAGCCTCTTTGCAGAAACAGACGGTGAAAATCCAACTCCTCCCAACGGAGAAGAACAGCGTTTGTGTGTGGAGACGGCTGACAAATGGGGTCCCTGATTAGTTCAAAGAGTTGCGAACATTTCTCACACACAGAGCTGCCAAATGCTTCAAGAAAAACGTGTGAAAATTCATGCAGATGCACTAAAGCAGAGCAAACTCTTTTACTTTCCTTTTAAAAGCCTTAGTCACTAATGCCCTTGTGGGTGGATACGGGCTGTCTGCGGGAAAAAAATGGACAAACCTGTACGTTGACGGAGGTGGTATGCAGGAAATATCAAGGTCGTAGACTACTCGATAAGCCTGTAGACCATGGGGGGGCAAAGGGTTCTAAAATAGGACTTAAGGGCTGAACCATGGTCAGATCTTAGTAATCCACCTCATAAGAGAAAGAACATGGAACTGCACATAAACAAACATCAATGTATTTGTAGTGCATCATCTAAACAGTAAAAAGGGCCATCAATATAATTGCTTGGGATCGTCACCTTAAATTTAAAATACATTTTTTACGTTTTTATTTTGAAAGTACAACAGAAGCTTTTAGCTTGAAACACAGACCTATTTTACATTGTGGAGGGTCGGTCTTCAGACAGACATGATGAATTGATTCATAAATGTTACATCCCACTCCAGGGAGGAGGGAGAGAATAGGCAACATAAAGAAAAATGATTCAACCCGGGAGGAGTTTTGACTGGCTGGAGAGCCGTTTTTGTAAAAGGGACAAACTACAAAATTCACAAACTACAATAAAAGGTGGAACCTAAACCAGAGGAACAGAACGCGTAATCAAGACAAAACTAATAATGAAAAGAGAGCAGAACAAAGACGGAAAACCAGGCTGTTTCAATGGCTTCAAACGACCAAGACCAACAGCAGGGGCGAGCTGAGAAAACCAGATCCCTCTCAGGGAAATCCGCTGCCACTGGAGTAGAGGCTGCTGGGAGTTTATGCTTCCCTCCAAGCCTGGTGATTGGAGGAGTGAAGAAGGCTGCAATCAGGAGGTGGAGTCAGGCAGCATGGTGGAGCAGTCCTCCGCAGGGGATAAACATACATATAGACACACACAAGCATAATACACACAAAAGGCCTGGGGAAGGAACAATAACCGTTCCATTTTTTTGTGTCAATGCGACACATCAAAGACGCGCCGCAGACGGACCAGCGTAAAAGGTTAAGCCAGATAGATTCTTACCCCAAAACCCAAGACCAAATGTATTACCAAAGTCAGTATATTATCACTATGCATTATTGCCCTGTTCCCTCTTTAATGAGTACACAGTCCGTTTCAGATGTACACATATTTCACTCCACATGTATACATGTAGAAACATAAACATCCGACACACAATCTCATTTGGTTCCATTGATATCTTATCCCACAACAAACCCAAATGCACCCCCACTCAATTCAAATGGATTTAGATATTTACAGATAGTTTCTTTATGCTGTGACATATCTTTCAATGATCCTATTTCTACATTTGTTCTTAAACTCCTTCATGTTGGGAAGTTGTTTCAAGTGTAAACTGATCCTGTTTCACAGCTTTGCTCCACACAGAGATACACAAAACTGTTGTTTAATTTAACTAATCTCTACAAAGCTTTTAGAGTACAAACTAGAGAGAAAACTTTGAAAATGTTTATGTCTGTCTGAGAAAAGTGTATAAAGTGTGTAGTGAGGGATTTTAAAGTCTTAAAACCTCTATAATCCATCGCTGATTTTCTTTAATCCATCGCAGGTTATTTTTAAAACGTAACCCTCACGATAAATGAGAGACTACTGTACTTCACGATGCAGGTAGCTCGACAACGGTACGTTCCATTTTCATGATGCTCACAAGCCTTAAGAGGAACTGCGAGACACACCTGTGCTCCCCTTAAGATGTGGCCGCTCCTCTTTATGACCCTCTACAGGTCGGACAACCCAAAAACCTGCAGCACCGTACGGATCAACCCCTTAAAACCCATCTCACCAGAATTATTAACTGCAAGTAGTTCCCATTTTAGAAAAAATCTCTTGATGTTTGTTTGTTTGGGATCATTATTTGTGTTTTGTTTATTATTTCAGCAAAAAAAATTTTTTTTCTTTGATCCAGCTTCCCTTCACATAAGGAGGCTGTTTGTGATTCCTGTCGCCGCTGAAAGACGAAACGAAGACAGCTCCTGTCAGTCCATCACCACACCACGCTTCACGTACTGTAAAGCCGCACCAATCACAGTCACCTCAGCTGTGACTCAGCCATTTTGTCACGTCGTTTTCCTGAAACTCCTCTTGTTTTACGGTGTGATTTGACGATTGAACGATTTAATTCTGATGCTTTTCTTCTTCACTGTTGCCAGGCAAAATTCAGTCCGACTGTATGCAAAAATCTGACACAGCAGGAGGTTATACCTTCAGTCTTCCAGCAGCCTCTAGTCAAGCGTTGCTGCAGTGTCTCTGATGTAGCCGTGGTTTTTTTTTTCTTGGAGTTTCAGCCTGCAGGAAAAGTCGGAGGCTTGTTGTCATTCAGAGCTGCAGCAGCATAGATTAAGAAGGATGTCTATACATATTTTTATAGCCTGACATGTGCTGTTGGAGAGAAGAGACTCACATTTAAATATAAGGAGCACAGAAACAGTGTGCTTGCAGACTGTGCATTCAGACAGGTTTAACAGGATGATTGGCATCACATGGAGGTGTGAGAAGACAAAATGCAGGTTGTGCACACAGATCTAGGTACAGAGCCCAGAATATTTACACCCAAACTCTGTTTATAACCCAAGATTCTTGCTCCTGAAGCTAAAATAAAATCTCCTGCTGTCTAAATATTCCAGTGAAGCTTTCAGGCGTGCTGTTTCTCAACATATTCTTACATAACTTTTCATAAGTAAGATTTATCTTTTAAAACAATTTCAAAAAACTAAGAAAAGCACACATTTTCTTGAAGATGATTTATTTCAGATTGTTCATAAAGATCACAGAGAAATACTCGATAATGAATTGAATGTGTGGTGGGGAAAACAATTTCACAATAAGAAAGAGGAAAAGCAAAAACAACCTGGTCCTCGTAGTCCAGGACATAAAGAGGCGAAACAGTGTCTTCAGGCAACAGCAGCGGTAGATATGGGTCTTTTTCTGAGTGGGATTATGCTCACAGGGAGGTTCAGTTTGCTGATCTCACAGGCTGCAGATAGTTTACAGATACGGGTTGAGTGGCTGCACAGATCAATTCAGCCTCATAACATTTTTTCCCCTCAATGCCGATAAGAATATCTGTCTTTGTGACCAGTCGCATGGAATCATCAGCAATTATATTCCTGAGTCACAAGTAAAAACAGCTTCTGGAGGTGGTGGCGAAATAAATCCATACAAAGCATCAAATATTTGTTTTTGAATTAGATCCTAAAGAAGAAAGATGTGCAATTATTGTTTTTGCTGTAACTAAGGAGGAATTCAGTAATATTTTACAAGAATTCTTTTTCTTTGCAGCTCCCTGGACTTAATCCAGAGGATTTGAGGAGATTTTTATTTTGATAAAAACTATACACACACATTACATTTTAAAAATCACTACAAAATTCCAGGAACCGCAACACAAAACTAAACTATAAGATGAAATGAAAATGAATCGCACACTATTCTGTATGACAGTCTACCCTACTGTTACTGTTACTGTTTACAATCTCCGCCTGAGTTAAACCACAAATAAAGTTATCAAAAATAAACTGATCGCATCTTCTGGTGTTCAAAATTTTCACTGACAAACTGCTTTGTTGTGCTGCAGATTGTAGAAAAATGCAAAAAGAGGACTGCAGACTGTAGGACTGAGTTGGGTTGGGAGGCTGTTTGGGTTCTGCTAATGACATTTATATTTTATATTTTTATGATTGACTTTATATTCTTTGCATAAATACCGCTGTGAAGCCCACTGAGACAGCTATGGTTGTCATTTTGGGCCAAATAAATAACATTTAATTAATGTCTGGATTTCAGTGAACGCAGCATCCAGAGAGGCTTGTTGGCCTTGTGTTCTATCATCCAACCTGTTGCCAAGGGTTCAAACTTATAGGGTTCAGTTATTGGCTGAATATGGGAAATAAAGGGAGGGGGACTGATGCATGAGAAGGATTTAGGGCCTTTGAGGAGAGTAGCTTCACTAATAAATCAAAAATTTAACCAAAAAAATTTTGTTGTTTTGACTTGTAAACTGTTGGTGCCAACAGTACTTCTTCCTACTTCTTTTTTTTTGCTTCTGAACTTATTGGTTGCCGACACCACCCGTCTTCCATTTGGCCAATCATGCCTGCAGGTCGATTGTTTCTTGTGTTTTCAAAGCTCCTGAGTTTCTTTCCGGATTCTCTGCCTTGTGTTGTCCTTGGTTTCATTTAGCTGCTTTTTTATCATTTTAAAATAGTATCTGCTTTGCCATCTGCCTTCTACCCCCTCTGGAGTCCTGTGTTTGGATCCTACACTCAGCTTTACACTTCCCTGATTTCTCAGTGGAGCTACAGAAACCGACACATTCTGCACAGATGCTGCAGCATTCAGGAGAAATACAGTATACATTTTATAGCAAAGCTAACATTTTTAGGCTTCAACTCAAGGTTTTTCTGAGAATATGCAGCTGGTAAATAAGAGTAGAAAATGAGGCAGTTACCATAAACATTTTCTTTGTTATAAAATTACAAAATAAGGTGCAGCAACAGAAGCCACATTGATATAAACACTGGGAGTTTAGTGTAAAATGAAAATCTAGAAATTCCAAGTACAAATGAAAAAGCAAAATCCAAATTAAATTATTTTATTCCTCTGTTAAATTATTAACCTTTTGAACAGTGCATGTTGTGTTTACCCAGGCTGTCTTTTACTATAATAAATGATCTTTGATGATCAAAAAAAATTGTTTTCATAAAATTGAGAATGTAATTTATTTTAATTTATTTTTTTAAATGGTTTTGGCTTTCATTTTGTCACCTTTCTCTGTTTAAACGTAATAATCAAGCAGGATGTAGTTTTCGTGAAGGTCTCACATGATGTAGCAAAAATGTTTACAAAAAAGTCCCAAACATGAATGAATTAATTATTTCTATTCTAATTTTGTTTGATATTTTTTCACTGCTGCAGTTTTCTGCAGTGACTTTTCCTTTTTTTCGAAATGGTCTTTGAATGCCTCATGTGTTTTTGTGACAGGCGTGTCCCGCTGTTGACACTCCTGTTCCTCTACGCTGTTTTCAAGTACAAAGGGCAGGACGACTTCGGTTTCATCAATGGATTTATTCCCATTTAAATGGAAAATAACAAGTCAGCTGTTTTCTCAATATCACCTTTCTGCTTCAACATTCTCTGATAAGTTCAGGTATCATGTACAGATTCCTCACCAGAATGCTCTTTGTTTAAACGCCTTAAACGCTAAATAAAATGAGCATTTCTTGGCAATCGCTCACTGGCTCACAACACAAATTCCATAGATTCCTGGTGTCTGCATGACCAGGGGAAGATGGGCGGATCTTAAAGGTGCCTGGCTACTATTGGAGACCGGCTACTATTGGAGACCGCCGTCTCTTAGAGATTGAACAATTACTGAACAGAACCTGTGCAGTAGTCAATGAGGATCCAGTACCTTACAAACAACTAGAGTGTGACGTAGGGATACCGTACGACAGCATCACATGTATGTCAAAGGTTCATGCAGCTGCATTCGTGTAATGAAGACTTCACAATGCTACAGGTACAACAATGGAACGTTCTATCTTCATGACACACCTGCTTCCTCCCCATCCTTAAGATGCAGCCGCTCTTGCGACCCTCTCCGGGGCTCGGGCAACCCAAATTCTGCAGCAAACCCCGTAGAGGCTTCAATGGCTTCAAAGGCTTCAATGAGAGTCAGTGAATGCCTCTTAAGCATTTTTTTCAGTGCCAGTTGAGAGTTAAATGATTTCTTTTTTTATCAAATAGACTTTTCCAAACAAAACCATCTTTTTACATTTTCTTCATGTTTCTAAACTCCACAGGCAAATGTCATCAGGAATGAAAGATGGCGCACACAAATGTGGACTTCTTGTTGACTCTTTTCAGGAAAATCAAAGGGGATGGAGAACTTCTCCAAAAAACTATCCTGAAATGGATTCCATTGTGAGGCACTGCTTGGAGGTGTGAGAGAGAGAGGCAGAAGAGTTGTAAACCTTTGGAATAAATAAAGTCCCATCATCTCTCTTCTGTCAAATCCATACTGGAGGCTCTGGGGAACTACATCATCTCCTTAATTGAAATCTCTCTTGCATGAAAGCTGAAAATCCACAGACACACACAGACACACAACCCAGAGCACATCTCCCTGCTTTACAGACACAGTCAAGCAGTAAATTGATGGAATAATCCAGACTTGTATTCAATGTTATTTTTCCTGCTGAATTATGTCTCAATTTTCCAAAATAAAGTAATGAAGCCAATGAAAGTTTTAGACTGATCATACATTTGTTAACTAATAAAAGTAAGTGGCTTTGGCATTCGATGGCTGAATGGCACCAGTTAGTTTTTCCTGCTCTTAATAAAAATCAAATGTGACCACTTCTCTGCGTGGGATTCCAGAAAATCTATTGTTTTTGTCATATTGCTTTTCAAGGCAATTTCAATAAAAAAACTGATACAACTGAGAAATTCTCTTCCGTAAAAGTGTTTACCTCCAAACACAAAAGAGCTGTAACTTCATCAGAATATGGTTCCCTTCTGCATCTTCACTTCTTTGATACTTTTTGCACTTCACAATTTAGTTTTGTTGATCTCTGAATGGTACTTATACAGCATAAATACCAGTGTTGATGGAAAAAAAAACTGCAGCTTTGAGAATTTAACCTCACCAGTGGATGAGAAAGCATATTATTGCTTCTGGTTTCCATATTTGGTGTCTTCTGAGTCACTGGTGTTGTTATGCAGAGGTGACCTGCCAGGACCAAAGCACACAGCACTTCAAGTTTTCTTCAAAGAATTTTCTCTTCTTGAAGGAATGTGATGAGAAACTGAATTTAAAGGATTGTTGGCACAAAAAAAAATACAGATTTATTTAGTAAAATGTGAGAGAAAAACGACCAGAATATAGTCAGAGTAGCGTTGTGTTTTTGAGGGTTATAAAAATAGGATTTTATGCAAATGTATTTTGAGTTTCACATCCAAAATGCATTTGGTAACAAGTATGCACCAGTTAGCAAGCCTGAAAGTTTTTCTGCAAATAGTTTATCTACCTGCACGTTTGTGTTCACCTTTTCCAAAACTTTTTAATGCTACGGTTGCAAATACAGCTGCCACGATGCGATGCCAATGCATCGGCAGAATCTGCAAGACTTCATGCTGCCGCCTGTTTTTTGAAAATGGTTGGCGTGGTCATGAATGTAGACAGCTGCAGTCAGTCGACCATCAGGCATCGGTCAGTCAGGTGGGGATAACATCACTACAAAATCGGGCATCGCCTGGTCGGCCATTGGTGGTGGCAGTCGGACCGTCATTCGCAACTCAGATTTTGAGCAACATGCCTTCAGAGAAAGCACAGTGTTCTGTCATATTCTTCTCAGCATCAACCGCAATTCGTCAAAACTCAGGACTCTGAGTCGCTGTGATGCAATCAGCATCATAACGAGTTGTGGTCTGCATCAACGCCGTCTCCCCATTTGGACCCACAGTGGCCGAGGTCACCAGACGTCTGGTCATCTCCAGGCCCCTTCAGTTACATTGCCTGATTCCAAACTTGACACAAAAACAGAAAATTGTTGTAGTTCCTCCAAAAACCACTGCAGACTAGTAGAAATGCGGATGAAAATCAGGATCAACTTAAAGACCCACTCCAATGAAAATCCTGTTTTTAGTGTTTTTAACATGTTCCTGTAACATTGCTCTCATGATGGAGGACAAACATAAAATAACTTAAGATTAAAACTGCATTTCTGAGTATTTTTTATTGAAATCGGGATGGATCAGGAGCAGATGAAAACCCACGGTTGTGACACAGGGGTTATGTGGGGCCAAAGTCTCCCCACTCTGCTCCAGCTCTAATGAATCCACTTGCAGACAAATAGATCCATTCACGTCTTAAGTTTCCTCATCTGACCTGCCATCTGGATCAAAACAGTTTCTCTTTCTTAGCTTGGGGTTGTAAAGGGCTGTTAGCTGGCAGGAGAGAATGTAAACAAAGAAATGCTTGGATTTCAATTTAAGATTACTAACCCTAACCAACAGATCCGCCCACAAGCAAATTTCTAATGAGCTCCTGCTGCTCTGCAGGAACTCTGTCTTAAAAAAGCAACAGGTTTTTGGGGGGTAAAATTAAAAGACCACTGGGATTAATTTATACAAAAGATCAAAATGTAGTTTAGGTGGGAATTTAAACTACATGAAGGACGAGATTGTCCATTTAAAAAATAGAAAAAATAATTTGAAAAGAAGTTTCAACTCAAAAGAATACAATGTAAACTTGAAGAAAAAAAAGGAAAATTTTAAAAAGATACATGTACCCCTTAATACAACCTTAATACAACAAAACCTGAAAATAAAAAATAAAAATGAAACTGTGACAAAATGAAAACTGTTTTTTCTCTTTTTTCATTTCCAGTCCTCAATTTCTGGCTTTAATTCAGAATATTTGCTTTTGGAGTTGTCCTTTCTTTTGCTTAAGGATGGGGCTTTGAGCCCATTGGCTACCAGAACATCACTGGCTTTGGGTGATGGAGGTAAAGATTTCTGCTCCAGAGCACCGTCTGTTGTTGGCGCCGCCTGTGTCATCCCTCCTCTAACGTACCAAACTTTCGAGAATCTACTGTCTGGCACATCAGAGGAGTGATGCAAACATTTTTAAAGTAAATAATACAATGAAGGAACCATCTGTGTATTTTTATGATTTAAAAACATCTGCTTCCTGTTTACTAGAAACATTCGAGTTTCTTTTAATTGTTTTTTTTTTTTTTTTAAAAAGATCACATAAGAGATGCGATTTAAAGAAAACAACTAAACCAAGTGAAAAATGTTTGCCCACACTTTTGCAGAAGCTTTTCAGCCTTTTTTCCCACACAGATGCCGTCCTCCTCACTCGCCCACGCTCACGCCTCCACCTGCTCTCCAACCAACACATTGTGCATTTTCCAGCGTGGCGCTTTGCTTTGTCTTTGTTTTTTTTTTCCACCTCAGGCAGTCACAGTGTGAGTTATCAGCATGTGTGGCTTCTCAAAAAGAAAAGAAAATAGTTTTTGTAAGTGTATTGTTAAAAAAAAGAAACAGAAATTTGAAGAAACTGGTGATATTTGATGCCTTCCTGTTAAAAATAAGTGTATAAAGGCATCAAAAATGCCCAATTTCACTCCCTTTCAAAATGTACTTTGGGTTTTTACATGTTTTTTGGACTTTTTGTTTGTTTTGAATCATGTCCATTCAGCAGAAACTTGCCGAACCAGTAAAATATCCAAAGTGAGAGTCAAATCCGTGAGCAAACTCTGATTCAACACGAGTCAATAAGAAACATCTTTTGATGTTTTTGATACTGAAAAAGTTTCTGTGTTTCAGCTCCTCTGTGACCTCCAGCATCAGTCTGAGGAAAGATTTCCAATAGAAACAGACCTTTGGACATTTGCCAGCTGGACTTGAAATATTTGAGTGTACCCACACTTGTTATCGCACACAAACGTTCCTCTGAAAAGTGCAATTCTGAAACAAAACAATAACAGAAACTTATCAAATATGAGCGTGATGTTGTCTGCCTGTTTTGTGATCGGTATGGGAACTTTTAAGACTATTTTTTATTAAGCCAAAGGAGAGGAATAAATAGTTCTGACAGTCAAACTATCAGAAACTTTTCTTTTCATTTTTTTATTGATGCTTGGAAACAAGAGAGAACTCTATTTCCAGATCTGGCTCAGATGCGTTCCAAATCCCCTAAAAAGACTTTTTTTATTTACGTTTCCTTGAACTTGGAAGGCTGTTGAAAGGATTGTGCTGTGATTGCAGAAGTCAGTATTTGTGATCTATTGATGTCTTTGAGGTTTTGTGTCTTTTCAGAAGCAGGAAGTTCAACCAAAGACTGTAAAGAACTCACTGCCATGAATCAGCACCAAACAGAAGTGTTAATAATGGCCACCTGATAAGAAAAAGAATTGCAGACATCCAGGCTGTGTCACAACTCTTACTTTCTTCTCTTCACCCCAGCAGAAGTTCAGAAAAGTGAAGGTGAACTGAATGAAAATGAAGTCTGGTGGTGAAATATTAACAAGGAGGGAGTTAAAAAGTGCTGACTAAGCACACTTTTCAGTTCTCATCTGAACTGATCAGACCCTCAGCTTCGTGTTGCATCAATAGAGATGTTTTATAGGATTTTATATCGAAACCTAAAGCCAGGAGAATAAAAGATCCCACATCCTCCCCTATGGTTCTACATTTCAGTGCAGTAGTTGTGTGTATCTGCAGCATTAAAGTGAATCCTCTAGTCTCACATGCTGAATCTGTTTCTCTAAAACTTCACCTTTCTGCCTTTTAGAGTCAACTAGGGTGTGGTTGATCATCTTTGGAGTCAATGACATTTTTCAGGTTTTAGACACCAAAATGTAAACAACTGATACAAACACTTAACGCCAGATCAATCAAACCAGAACCGGCGACGACGCGCTCTTCGAAGTACCGTTAACTTATTGACTTATTGATGCAGAGAAAAGCAGCTTCACTACATGAAGTGTTGCATATCTGTGCAAAACTGCGTTCTATTTCAGAAGTCATTGGATTTACAGCAAATATGTAAACTGTCGAAGAGTTACTGCAGTTATAACGTCAACACTGGTAATAAAGCACCAGAGTTCAAAAGTTATAAACAAAAAGCGCTTTCTTTGATTATATATTTAAAGCAGAGAGTATCTGTCACAGTCTTTTGGCACAGAAATCGGTAAATTATTTTGTTTAAAAAAAAATTTCCTGTTTAGCCCCTAAACAGAAGAGATGTTATCTGTGACACCTAAATAACACGCGCTCTTCTACATGAACTCTTCCATCATGAATTAGCTGATTCTGACGAGGAGAAAAGCGGCTTTTCATTTTGACTTTGTACCAAAATGCAACACTTTGCATTAGTAAAGTGCTGATTTTTGGCATGAGAAAAGCAGTTTTTGCAGTATTGCACGAAGGTGCAAAGCTGCTTTTCTCTGCGAAATAATGGGTTGATTTATGTTATTTGCACATCCTCGTCACTACTGTAAAGTGTTGCATATCAGCTATTTTTCTCTGCTTCAAAATCTGGTGGGATTTTGTCAATTGCATAAACAGTTGAAGAGTTATGAAAGTCAAATGGGATTAAAAGGTTAACAGGATGAAACTTTCACAGGATCCTTTTCATTGTATGAACTGGCATTGTTATGGTTCTGGGAAATATACTTCAGTTTTTACATTTTTATTTCACTTTTTGTGCTAACCAACTTGCCTATGGTGTCCCTCAGGGCTTAGTGATGGAGGCACTTTACTTCTTTAATTGTTTTTTACAGTCCTTCACTAAAGGCTGCAACATAAACTGCTTTTTCTCTTTGAAGCACAAAGATTTACTTAATTTACCATATTTTGTTAAATAGAATTTGATAATATTTCAATGTTTAAAGGATTTTGTGTGGCCCGGTGGCAATGCTAACAAGCTTTGTGGGAAATGTAGTTGTGTGCAGACATTAGAGCAGCATTAGTCTCAAAAACAAACCTTTACAGCATCATTAGTCGACATACTTGGAGAAGAATAATTTCTCTTTGATTCTACAAACCTAAAATAGTATTTTACATCGATAACATTGCGTTATCTGTTATGTTTATTGCATTTTTTTAATTCACAGGGCTTTGTTTATGCTTTTATAAATTCCTTTTAAAAAAAGGATTGACTTGAAAAAAGTTTTCACGCAAGCAAAATACATTGTTTTATCAACAGACTGAATTTAGTTTTGTGATTGACTGATGACTTCTTTGACGAGTATTTGTTCCTTTTTAATCAAATAATTTTCAGTACAGATTTTTCATAAACGATGTCATGTTGTGAGTGATGCGTTTGTGCTCCCTGCAGATCGTTCTTCTGGGACACAGCATCTTCTGCTGAGGGTGATGCCAGCCTATGGATGAGGATGGCTGACGACCTCTACAGCAGCACCTTCTCCGTTTCTGAATCCGACCTCTCCTCTTCCTCTTCATCCTCAGTGACCGCTCCTTTTCTCACGGTTGAGCAGAGGGCAGCTTTTGTCTTTGTCCTCATCCTCTTCATTTTCCTGGGCCTTCTGATCGTTCGCTGTTTCCGGATCCTTCTGGACCCGTATCGCAGCATGCCGTCCTCCACCTGGACAGACTACATGGAGAAGGACACCTTCGATTACCGGATTTCCTGACAGGCAGCCTGAGAGGCAGCAACCCTGACAAATGAACTGTTAAACTGAGACAACTATCACACTGATAAACTAAAGCGAAAAGCACAAGTTCACGTTTCCTTCTACAGGTTGCACTTTTCATTTACTCTTTCACATGTTTTCCTCTAAACCAACTTGAAGTTTGGGTTTGTGACTCCAGCCACAACATTTAGAGCAATCGTTCTTTTTCTTCATTTGTACAAGAAGTAAATATCTTTTTTAAAATCAATTACTGCAAAACTTTTAATTCATTCACATGTTAAAAGTTACCACATTTCACTCTTCATTCTTCATCAGTAACCACGGACACGGCTTTGCACTGTTCAGTTTGCAAGTTGATAGGTAAACCCAAAGTAAATTTCCTTAAACTTTCCACAAACTTGAAGAACTTTAATGCTCTTAAAGTTGTTTTTCCCCAGAAAAACTACTTAAATCTAAAATATTAGTATAATAACTTCCAGATTGAAGCACATTTGAAAAGAAAATCAAGCGTAACGAGGTCCCTTTCCCAAGACAACCACTATGATGCTTAATTCACGAGCAATACTCTTTTTTCATGTGAATTTGTTAAACTCTACACGCTTACAAGACACAAAGTGGGGTCACATGAGTGACAGATGGACATTTATGTCCCAGCTTCAGCGTGTCCCCACTGAGTGTCAGGTTAGTTTAATTTTGCCTTTTTTGGACAGGTGATGACTATCGTTTCAAATCAGCCTGAAACTACTGACTGCATAAGAGAACTAGACTGAGTGACTCCTCCCCCAACAGGAAGTACCTATCAGCCCCGAGAAGCCAAACTCTCACAGGTTTCTATAGAGAAATAAACAGCTATTACTCAGTCATTCTATTTGTTAGAATAAGTGTTCTTGCTCTGGTACCTTTTTTGAACTTGTTCTTAATAATCCTCAATTTCTAAAATATATTTTTCTTTTGTTAAAGTTATTCAAGTTATAAACTGACCAATCAGATGCCTCAATACAGGTATGTGGAGCCTCCTGGCCCCCACCTCCAACATTCCAAACATTTGATTGACAGATTTCGTAAGACCCATCCAAGTGGTGGGGGTGTGGCCTTCCAACAAGCTCACTCCTGATTGGTGAGAGTGGTTGCCATAGAAACGTTAACTCTGACCGATTCAGACTAATCACTACATACTGACGTCGTGCGGCTCCAACGTGGCGCCGGTCGCGTTGCAAGAAAAAGACGACTGAATTGACTATTTCTTTAGAGCCATTTTCTATAAGCGATGTCACTCGGTCCAGTTCTCAGACACGGTCAATGTCTGAAACCAACCAAAGAGAGCCACATGACCATCAGTCATCCATCGCCACTCCACACTTTAGGATGTTGACGCAAAAAGGAAACGTGCACTTTGTGTGTGTAATGCTTTAAGTCTGATAGAAGTCTCAGTCTGCCCGGCAGGCAGCACGTCTGAGCAAAACAGCATCTGAAGCCCAATCTGACTCAGTCCATGGTAAAAAAAACATACTTTTTGGGGTATGCTTGGGGTGTGTTATTGCTAAGAAATAAAACACTCAAAGTTACATTTGTGGGTCTCTGAAGTGACCGTAAATTTTATACCCTGATTTCCATTGAACTGAAATTGGGGCAATCGTGTGCCTGAACACACTATTAGCAGAGCATTAGCAGGGCGATTAAACACCAGGAAGCAGTTGCGGTTTTGCTCAGACCTCGTGAAGGTTGAAGAAATCCCTCTGCTCTGCAGCTCTCTGACAGCAGCACTGCAGGAATCTGCAGCAGTGCAGCCAGAACATGAAGAGAATGTAAAAGCCTAAGAGGTGGGCAGGGATTTCATCAAGCACCTGTCGGGCAGCATGTTAGGGTTGCTGTCTCTCATGGGAAGAAAAACTTGTTCTGTTTTTTGTACTTTGTGTTCCACGTTTTTCTAAAAAAGACAAAAAAAGAGAAACAAACTGTACGAACTTCATCAAACAACTTTGCGAAACTTGATGTTGACACACAGTGCTATTTCTGAAGAGTATTAGGAGGTGGAGGAGCAGGCCCAGAAGACGTGGAAGCAAGAGGACAGAGGGAACAAGACTGTGCTGAATTGGTTGGACTGCAGAGACGAGACGGTTTCCAGCGCCTCTTCGTTGTCCTGTCAGCCTGTCCGTTGCTTAGTAACTGGTGTTTTCAGTGCCAGCTGAGATCTGGAGCCAAAAAAAAAAAACATAGCTCTAAAGGAACAGAAACACAAACTAAATGAAGACAAAAAAAAAGAAAAAAACCCAAATGTGTTTCACAGCATCTGTCAGCCAGTTTGGCACAAAACCAGCCATCCCCTGCGACCTAAAGTCCCATTGGTTTCCTGAACAGAAGTCAACAGGTGAGTCTTTTTTCAGATTGTGTCTTTGCAGCTTAGTGCTTCAGAAAAAGAATGTGCAAATTCCTAAGAGCCAAGTGTTTCCAGCCAAACACCACCTGATCAAGAACATTTTGGTGGTCATTTCTATTTAGCATCACAGTCAAAGTTTCTCTTCTGTTGTTGCATCAATCAACATTCCAGAAACATGAGGCAGAAAAGCCATTGTTTTGTCCAAGTCAGACAAAAAGCTAAAAAAAGGTGTTTCTTAATAAAAGTAAAGGCACTGACGAGACAGGAAAGTTTCACAAACAACAGCATTCTTGCCTCCCCTTACGGAGAAAAAGCAGGGAATACATGTAAAGTTGTAAACCCAGTGACTAAGACAACACGACTTTCCAACGAAGCACCTGTAAAAGGGGCTGACCAGTAAGGGTACTTCAGGCTTTTGCATTGTCCATCCCGTAGAGGGTTATAGAGAAAAGCAACCACATCTCAAAGGTAGTACAGCTGTGTATTGCAGCTCCCTTTAAGGATCAGGTTTTTGAAGCTTGAACACTTCAAGAGACGTCATGAAAATGGAACATACCGTTATTGTCCATGTAGTAAGTGTAAAGAGAAGTATTTGTGAGGCAAATCTCCTAGTCACAATGGCCCTTGCAGGAGGATGTGAAATGTTTGCGAGTAAAAAATGAGCAAATCTGTGCAGGCACACAGGTGGCCTGCATGAACTTTTAAAATCGTAGACCTCTTGGTGAATTCTCAGAACAAAATGTTCGTGCTATTTTTTTTACTACTGGCAGGTCATGTTGAACACTTATAAAACAGGCAATGATAAGTAAGGATGAAGTTGGGGAGATGTACACATATGTCGCACAGATTCTTCATTTTTTGATCCCCCCAGCACTGATGGACTACACGTTGACCTTGTTCAAGTTTGTGCTCCACACTTGCTGTCTGATTGTTGAAAATTGGAGTGTAGTTTATGTGGACATTCTAGCATCATCTTATGGACACATGTCACCTGTATACCTCCTCGGTCAGTAAGGAGCCAGTGCACCTTTCTAATGACTAGAGTGTGGTATAAGGACACTGTTCTGCACCCGTACAGGTCAACAAAACCTCCACACAGGTGCATGTGACCAAAGCTTGTGACTTAGTTGCATGGGTCAGAGAGGAGTGGCTGCATCTTAAGAGGAGTGGAGGTGCGTCTCTGTGGATCCATGTGCAACTGGTTTATTTAACAAGAGTGAACAGATAAGGGCGAGGCAGGACGAAGTCAGAAACCAGGCTGAGGTCAAACACAAGGAGCGAGGCAGTGTGACAATTAAACAGACAAGGGTCGAACACGGAGGGTCAAAATACAAAGAAACTGCTCAGACTGAATGCAAGGTACAATACAAGACTTCACATGGAGCAGAAGGATGAGCAGGCTTATAAAGAGCACGGTTGATGACCATGATGATGAACAGCTGTGATGGCAGGCTGTGTAGAGCCTGCCATCCCAACTGTTCAACAAGTTGTTGTTTGATGCATGCTGGGACTTGGAGTGAGGAAGACTGCCAGAGACAGTCAGTCCTCTGGAGAAGCCTCCCTCTGGTGGCCGGAGGTGGACATGGATGGATTAGACTTCCCTTCAGGTTTGTAAGGTCACTTCAAGGGTAAAAGTAACATACAATTGCCACGCATGTGGCAGGTGCATCCAGAAGCATTTGTAAGGATAGTGTAAGTTGCATGCACTTAGGACGTACAGGTAATGTTGTCATACTGTGATCTGATGCCAGACTCTTCAACCCTGTTCCTCATGCACTGCTTATTTTGCAGCTTAACCTGCTTCAGTAATTGCTGATTAAATGGATTGAGTGAGCCCAGTTTTTGATTGACTGAGCACACCTGATCCAGGTGACCAGTTTTTACTGAGAAGGGCTAGCTGCAAAACAAGCAGGACACTAGCTCTCAAAGAGCAGGGTTGGAGACCACCGTGAGTCTAGTCGTCATGCTATGGCCACAAATACAGCTGCCACAACGGGATGTGGTGGCATCGGCAGAATTTTCAAGATTTCATGACTTCAAACTTCTTTTTTTATAGTTGCTGTGGTCATGAATGTAGACTACTAGAATTTAGGTAAGTCAAATGACCATCAGTTGTGCAGAATGGCCTGCTTTTATACCCCCTGGGCGGCTGGTGGCACTTGATATGGACAGCCGCCATCCAGAGACATATATACATTATCCAGTCAGAGCTGCTGCTGCTGCTGGCTGTATTAACATCATCCCTGCCATTATGGGCTAAGGTGCCAGTACAGCACATTACTGACTGCACACACATTCTGCATGCACGTGGTGTGCACGTGATACATTAGTGTCCAAGTGAAGTCTACACAAACTACACTCTGATTCTCAGATTCCCAAATAGGCTCCCTGTGCAGTCCGGAGGATCTGGGTGGATCGACAACATAAAAAATCCATGTGACTCGCCTGCGTCTGACCTACTTTACCTTTACTTTCCATATCATATTGCTTTGATGTTCGCTACGACTTGTCGCCTCCAATATGCCCATAGAACACAATGTGCATGAGCATTTTGGGGCACTGAGTCGGTGTGGTCCACCTCCATGCCACCTACAGGTTTGCCCCTAGCCACCAGTAAGGGCAGTTGTGACTAAGGCTTCAAAGAGAGCCAGAACGCTGACAGGATTAGACAGGTTGCAGTAGCAAACTCCTCACGTCACGCATAAAAAGTAGGTAAACATGTAGGGGGGATAAAACCTTCAGCCAGGACAATATGGTTTTCCAACAACCATTTATATGTGCCAACAAATTTAAGTAAAAACCTGGAAAAGTAAAAAAAAAAAAAAGAAAAAATTACTTCTAGAAATGTTTCAGGTTGGAAGACAAAACAAGCGAGCTTGTAAGTTAGCTTCATGGGGCTTTAAAGGGCATTAGTATTCTAAGGTGCAAGTTTGTAGAGAAATTGCTGTGATGCCTTCTTTTGTTTTGTATGTTCTCTCTTGTAGCGGCCCACCCTTGGGTGGCCTTTAGGGATTCTGCTGTCGTTGTTGGAGGTCTCCTGTCAAACTGCTGAGCCGAACGAACGCCTTTTGGAGCAGAGAAACAGTTTCAAGTCAGAGTAGAAACATCTGAAGAAAATGAAAAGCTGCTTCCCTTTGAGCTTTCTCCTGACGGGAGATTGAAACGCATTAACATGGTTAACTGTCGTCACTGACAAAGACTCTGGAAGCAAAAAGAAAACAATGGCTGACATATTTCCAATCACCAGACTGGTTTTTGTTATGTGCAGCACTTTTAGACGAAAATGCTAGGGTTTTTGGAATTTTTTGGTCTGCTTGGTTCATGGAAGGTTTTCTGTCTAAAAGTAAAGCCCAGCATCTGTGCAGCTTGGCAGAAAGCCTTCAATGGGACTTTCTTTTTTTTTGTTCCTCCTTAGAACTGGCAGTCCACATGGCAGCAACCCTCACTGCAGGCGAGGCAACCAAACCTCTGGCTGAAGAGGAACACTATCAGAAACATAGAAAACTTCAAGTAAAAATAGCCCAACAGAATTCAATGGGATACAGATTAAAAGACAATCTGAATTTCTATGGAAAGGAGTGTTGTTGTTGTTTTTTATTGAAGGATTTCACAGATCTTTAATATTAGTTTTCATTATTTTTTATTTTTTGGGAGAAAAAGATCAAATAAAGTCCTGCCAATTCAAGATCATTTTAATGTATTTATATTATCAAAACATTTATTTTAAGCATTTGTTTTCCTGACTGCAATTTTTTTTTAGAAATGTTTCACATCTTGGCTGTTTTTTTTTAGTATTGCACGTCTGCACTGCAAAAACGGCCCTCTAAAAAAGTTTAAAATTCTTAAAAAAATGTTTTAATAAGAACCAAAAATAATCTGTCAATTGGTGTATTTTAAGAAAAAAAAGCTACCAAGACATGTTTTCTTAATTTAAGATTATTTTGCTGTTGAAAACCTTTCCTGATAAGATTCATTTTCTTGCCATACAGAAAATAAGATATTTTAAGATTTCGTTTTTGCAGTGTGCTGCAAAGGACGTTTTTGTGATATTTTCAACAATTGTTTTTTTGTGTTATTTAAATGAACACACTGTGATTTATTTACATTATTTAAGGACAGAAATAGGCCTGAGTGAATCTGGAGGCAGAATTCTACCAAACTTTGCCTCGACAGCTGCCATTATTGCCCTTAATTATATTTGTATTTGCTTTTATATTTAGGCTTAAACATGCAAACTGAAATTAAGCTGCTTTAACTGTTTCTTTTTTTGTTGTTGTTGTTTTTTTCTGTACAGAGGGTGCTTCTCTTTTACATTTAAGTTACCTTCGGAGCGCTTATGGATGACTGCATTTTTTCACCACAGCTTATGCACAGTCTAGCTGCCAACAAAAAAGGACCTAAATTTCCTCAAGAATCTGATTATTTTTGCACTTTTGCATGAAAAACCATTGTCTTATATTTCCAGTTTTTTTTTTCACGTAAAGCCAAACACCTGCAAACAATTTTTAAAACGATTTTTCCCATATTTGTTTTACAGTTTCAGAGAACATTTTTAGTAGTTAAATTTGTCACTGTTGATTTATATTTCATGTTAGAGTGAAATTTCCTCTTTGGATGCCAATTATGAATCACTTTTTTGTGGTTTTTCAGTGAAAGAGTAAACAATTAAACACTAGCAGTTAATTAATTTTATTACTCATTCGGCAAAAACTAAACTGAATCAAATAACAGTGAAGGAAAAAATTAATTATCTTTTCAACAGATTTATTTCCAGCCGAATGCTGCTAACTAATTTCTTCATCATCTGCTTGTTCTTTAAGACGGATACGTTGGTAGTTTTCTAGGCAGAGAAACCGTTTACCGGTGAACATTAAAGTATTTACAAGCATCTGTCTGAAAGCTTGGCCATTAATGGATCAAATAAAAAAAGAATGGTTTCTTGATGACCAATAAATCCACGCTTCAGTGGTTGGAAGGAGAAGTCGTTTCATTGGCCCTGAGCTCAAAGAAAGGAAAACAATAAGGAGCCGCATTAGGAGAATAATGTAAAAACAAATGCATCTATAAAAGTCATTGAGGTGAAATAAAGCCCTGCGTTGTTGCAAAAGACTCATGAAGAAAAAAAAAATAGTTCGTTCAACTTTATGCTGCTGAAGATTTTTTGCTTTCGTAATTTCAGCTGAGATTTTGTTGGAGAACCAATTTCAAGACCTTGCAAAAGGCAGGCAATGATTTATTGATTTTATAAAATAATAATAACAGTGTTTTTCTTTTAATTTTCTGTCAGGACTTCACCTGAGCCAGGGGCCTGCAACCTTCAGCACTAAAAGAAACATTTGGTCCAGTTTCTTACCAACAAACCCAGCAAATGCTGCAAATTCTCATTCCACCTTTTAGGAAAAAAGTCACTTAATTTATGTTTTTGTGGCTATTGGCCTTTTTATGTTTTAACTCGGCGAAGCTGTTGAAAAGCAATGCAGACGATGAAGAATTCTTTGGATTTAGTTATTTAAAGTGATTTTAGGTGTTTTGCTGATTTGTTAACACGTTCTTTATGCTATGGTTATCTTAAATGTTGCACTAACATATGAGACACTTATTCAATTTCTTCTGTGTCTCATCAAGCTAAATATGGTTACGGTAGTATCATTGTCATACTCCAAAGCAACTTAGATTTAATTTTTTTCTTCTTCTTTATAATGCATTATTTTCTGGAGCGACTTTACATCTCAAAAGGTATAACAACTTTTTTCCATTTCTTTTTTACTTTAGACATCAGCACATACAAGTTCCTTTCAAAGAAAATACATTCATATAAAATCTTCTGATTTGATGGAATTAGAAAAGCAACAAAGTTGAATGAAAAATGGCATTTTCTGTCAATATGAATCCCATATTGTTTTAAGTCTACACATTTAAATGCAATTACATATTTTAAGAACTTTGTCTCTAAACAGCGACTAGACATTATTGTGCAGCAATAGATTGAAATATGTGCTTTAAGATTATTCTAAACATAAACCACCGCAAAAATTCATTAACTAAAACAAATTAAACAAAGTCACAAATCTTTTTTTTTATTGAAATTGTTTGCATTTTTTTCTTTAAATCAAGGGATGAAAGAGCCACATGTGGCTCCAGAGGTTGCAGACCCCTGACCTAGGCATTAACTGGCTGTTTTCAAAATCCTTTTGTCAAATTTTTATTAAAAAATATACATGATGCATCTGTTTTTCTTCAACAGAAGTGCATGCTCATTATTCCTTAAATTAGGTGGGACATAAAAAGAAATGCACTGCCTCCCTTTTCACACGCAGGCCTTCCCAGCAGAAACAAACACGCACAATGAAACCGCACACTTCTATCTATCACAGTAACACAATATTTGCACACACACACAAAATGCTGGCTGTCAAACACTTTTAGCATCTCACTGCCAAACCAAACCTTCCCTTTTCCTCTGCCCTACCTCTCTCTTTCCATATCGTCCATTCCTGCTGTGCACACCCCTCTTTTCCCTGCGCTCAGATGGTTTTTAATCTTCTTTTTGCTTTACTACCCTGACAGGTGAAATGAATTTGTGTTGCTAACACCAATAAAGAAGTAAAATGGCGATAAAGGAAGGGGGAAAAAAAAACTTCTCTCTTGGACGTCTTTTGTCTTATCTCCTCTCTTGCTCTGACTCTCGTCTACCCCTGAAAAAGCTAAAACTCTTATTACTCAGCTGTCAACTGCAGGTGGATGAAATAACCATTGTGAGGGCTTTTATTGAAGCTGCAATAATGTGCTTTAAGACTGCCGACAGCTTGGCTATATTTGTTATTACACTATTGACTTGCAAAGTCTAACTTAGCCTCACTGCAGGTACAGCTTTACCTGCACGTGTGGTTAGAATACTAAACTTTTTTTTGTTTGAATTCCCTTTTCAAATGATTTATCTAAAAGGTAAACCACTCAAAATGCATGAACCTGGGTTGTGGCGACAAAACTGTATGTTCATGCATTGATTTTAAATTTTTTTGGCAAATTTTGTTTTCAGGAATTTATTTTATCAACGTGCAGAGATGATTACTACACAAAATCTGGGCTTCTTTCTTTTCCTTTGGACTGTTGTCTTTAGGAATGCAATAGCGAATCATCCGTCTCCATTCAACTTTTTTTGTTTGTTTTTTACTTTGAAAACGTTTTCCCCAGGTGCAGAAAATCCACTAAATCTGTCAATCCAAAAGTTATTTGCTTGTGGTGACATTTACTGTATAAATGTGGAAACTTACAACCAACGGTAATCATATTAAACTTCATTTAAAATTCCTGCCAACCTAAAGACCCATCATCTTTTTCAAAGTGTTCCCGGTAGTCTTTTAATTATGATCATGCCATTTAAGGCAAAATAATAATAATAATAATACAATTATTGTCTGTCTAAAATTATTGGAAAAATTTCACCAGAACATGTGAAAAACACACGAAAAGCAACATTTTTATCAGAGTGGGTCTGTAATTTCTTGTTATATTCTCTGGTTAATGCATAGTAAGTTTAATTATGTGCAAATTGTCCAACTTGAATATTTATATTGTGTTGAAGTCCATCTCAACTTCAAAAGTGCTAAGTCGGATCTTTTTAATAGCATACTTTTAATAGCATACATATAACATATAGTTTGTGATTTATGTGAAATTTAAGACAGTAAAAATGTCTAAAATACGTTTATTTTTGGGCTTTGACACTCATAAAAACTGCACACTGAAATTAAAGCAAACAGATGCTATTTACTCTTTTTTTTTAAAACTGACAGAAGCACAAAAACAGTTAAAAAACACATTTTTAAAAGAACTTAAACAATTTAAAGCAAACATTTGGGAGCAAGAAGAAAAAAAATTTACTGAAAGAGCAATGACAATTTAAATGCACAAAGAAATTCTACAAGATTTAAAAACACAATATATAAATGTTTTAATACCTTAAGAAAATATGACCGAACCAAATTTTTTTAAGTTAGACATTTTACAAAAAAAATTTGTTTTTCGCTTTTATTATTAAATAAATACGTATTTTATAAGACAACTGACAGAAAGGAAAAATTAAATCTAAATACTTATGAAACCCATGTTGATAATGAATTAATTTAAACAGTAAAGGACACTCTGACAACTAATTCAAAAAATAATTTTTAATTTTGTTCATGAGAAGTCCAAACTGTGATATATGTTCTCAGCAGAGGTTTCAAGCTCTACACCCTTTCATTTTACCTTCTGCCTTTTAGCCATCTGCTTATTTCTCCTCCACTCTTCCTCATCCCATCTTCCTCCCACATCCTCTCCCTATGTCCTTCCTCTAAACGCTTCTGCTCCTCTCCCTCCTTGCCTTACACAAACCTGTTTACATAGGATTAGCAAGTGAAGCAGCACTTTGGCTGCTAGTTCTACCCTTTAAGGGAGTCAGAACTGGATTTCTGTCTCCAGTGAGTGTTTGTTTCTCTGATGAATTCCTTTCCTAACTGATTGGTGCAGCCACAAGCTTCACAAATGAACTCTGCCTTTCAAGCAGCTGATTGTTTGTTATTCTCACTGTACCTGATGGAGAAAATCCACCCAGAAGCATCTTTGTATTTACAATGCAGTTCAAATAGACTCACAAGCTGGAGGATGAAAAACATTTTAGAATTTAGGGATGCAAATAAAATAAAATCAACTGTAGGGAAATGTGGAAAAAAGGGGACCGAAAATAAAATAAAACTAGCAAGCTTAAAAAGTGCAACTTATAAACTGCATAAATCTGTTAAAAGTTCAATATTTGCAAAACAAATTTCAATTTTGTGTAGAAGTGAGTTAAACGGGTAATTTAAAGGGTTTTTTTTTTCTTTAAGTGCCTTGCCGTGTTTAAAAGACTGTAAAGTCTTTTGATTTTTTTTAATTTAATGTATATAGTTTTTTGGGAAGTGATGTGTCTATAGAATGTGTCACACAATCGGAAACTATGTAAATATTAGCTTAGTGTTCTCAAGCTTTGTACAAATGATGTCTCTCTTCAAAGTTATCTAACTTTAATGGTGAAATTATTTTTCAGATAAAAAATGCAAATATTTGAAGGTCTTTTTTGTGGAGGTTTTGATGAAAACATGTTTGTTCATGATTACAATTTTGTTCATTCATAATTAAACAATGAAGATAAAAGATTTTCTTTTAAGTTGCCATATGTTGGTCAAGTTAAAGTAAAGAAACTAAAGAAAACAAAACATTCAAAGACTGACTTTTAAAACTCAAATGTTTACGTCAATTTTCATTCAAATTTAAGTTCTTCAATGTAATTGCTTAGCAGACTTTTCAATCAAACATAATAAAAGGAAATGAGTTTTGTGCAACTTATTTTATGTTTTGTAATTTAGCAAAACATGGTCACTTCTTTTCCTGCTGTTCCTAGTGTAATTAGAAAAAAGTGTTTAATGCTGTACTCTGCTTTATTTTCTACCAGATCAATTTTTTTTCTTACATTACAGGTGGCGTGCAACATTTGTGATCAGTGTGTACACACTGCTCTGTGAAGTGGCTGGAAGTGATTTGCATTAAACTTTAACTATAGATATACTGTCTCCCGTTTGTCTTAACTCCTTTATGGGATTGCGCTCTTGTTTTGAAAGGAAATAAAGCTTCCTGTTGGTCTAATACTGATGTCATTGTGCTTTTTTGGAGCTATTTGCGTTTTTGGTCCTCTCATTTTGGTTTTGGTGGTAAAAATTTAGTGAGAACGAGGTTAACATTAAGTATAAATTCTCTTTTTTAATTTTTTTGCTGTCTCTAGAGTTTAGATTTTTCTTTTCTTTTTATAAAATTTCCTACTCAGATTATCTTTTGACCTATTTTCAAAGTGTTCCCAGTTTATTTTCTTTACAATTATGCTGTTTTTATCTAAAATCAGAACATAGTTGAATTAATTGATCTTTATTAAATTAATTGTCATGGTGCAATTTAGATATTTCTTTAAATAAAAGCTCTCAGTGCGTAAATGTCCTTATTTCATGATGTGTTCAGAGCCATGACGTCCCCACAATGATACAAGTACAAACACACGCAGCTATTTGTAAGCTAATTTGAAAGAAGTGAATATTTACTGAACATTTATTTAAGCTTTTTTTTTTCATCAAGCTTTGAATTAAAAGACCACCAGCACTGCCAAGCTGGAAGTCCTGCCAGGAGCTTCCACCTACGTCCCTATTATTGGCACCATGTTGGAATTTGTTTTCCATCCATCGACCATCTGTTGGCTACATCTATAACGGTTCACACACACACATTCAGGCATTTTATTTTTTCCTATAATCATCTACATATAGGTAATGTTAAACAGACTAATTTTCTTTTCAACACTTTTGTTTGGCTGTATATTTTTTTTAAAGAAATGCTATTTATAAAATTACAATAAAAAGTAATTTTGTTTTTGTTTTGGGAATTTTGTTGAAGCTTAGTTTCAGTGTAAAAGACATTACATGCATAATAATTTTCATGCAAGTGCAGAACTACTTATTCTCCACTAAATTTTGACTGACTGACAGTGCATTTCTGTTTAAATGTGCCAAACACATCTAGTAGAGCTCCAGTCATTTGCAAAGAAATGTTTTAATCATTTTTGAAAGATGTCCCTTTTATTGTCAATTTTCTCCATTTACAATTAGTTCACAAAGGTTTTTTATAAAGTTGCATACCATAGGAGATTATAAATGTCTGAGTTACTCTGCTGTTTCAGAACCATCCTCTTTCATGGATCTCCTAATCCACTCTGGAGGAGATTAAGTTTGCATCCACGACTTGGTATGTTATTACATCGCAGTTGGAAGTGGAGCAACATCTTGACACCGAGGACCCAAAGCTGAATTTGAAATGAGTTTGTTAAGATACTTATTCTGCCTTACAGTATGCCGTCATGTTTGATGTTGAAACCCCGAGAAGTCGATCCTGACAACAAGCGCAGGTTTCTACTGATTTAGTATTCAGTGTGAATGTTAATTACAATCCTTTAATCCACAGAGCCTGAAAGAGCTGAGCTCGACAAGAGTCTGTCCATGAATGGATCCTGAAAGTTGAGTAGAATGGTGAGGAGGGAGAAGCGGGGTTGGTCTACTGGGTGATTTGCTTACAGAGTCAAAGAAATTTTATAGTCTAATCAGATAAATGCTTAAAAAGTACTAACTAGACTTCATTTGAACGAGTTTTTGATTTTATTTCTTAGGACCAGAGCTAATATTTGACCTAACCATCTAAATATGAAGTCACAAGGCCCCAGTTGAGCAGAATAGACTTCTGTGGAAATATAACCCAAAATGTGATGTCCACGTACCTGTATGTGGACGCAAGGTCTTAAGAGGTAAAAGAAGCATTTTATCTTTGGATAAAAAATATTTATTTAATTTAAATATCTTTAGTGAAAGCCTTACGGTATGTACACAATGGGAATGTGATGTGCATTGCATTCAACAACATGCTAAACAGTTTTTTTAAGCATACAGTGTTCACTCTTGGGTCAAATTCAAATTCTTCCACTAACCCTCCGGCTTCTCCCTATTTCTCAAATTGTAGGGGCATTTGGAGACTGGATGTAAGAAATGAGGAAATTAGACAATCAGAGCGTTGTTTGGATGGGTATTCTATGGGCTACTTATGCATCACATGCACATCCCTTCAGCATTCACGCCTGGTCAGTAAGAAACCAATGTTTCCAGCTTACTAATGAATAGACCAGGGATAGGCATCTATCCCTAGTCACTGGTTCAACATACCATGCTCTGGCATGTGCCAATTGGCTGGACACACCTGAACCAGGTAATCAGTCATGAGTAGGGTTTGAATATCTAGAAATCAGGCAGACACGGTGGCCCTCAAGGCCTGGAGTTGCCTATCCCTGGACTAGACTGTGGTGTAAGGGCAGTGTACAACAGCATCACCTGTATTTCACAATTGCGTGCAACTTTCATTATCCTTACAAATACCTCATGATACACCTACTGTATTTTACAAAGTATAGGGTGCACCGAATAATAAGATACACTGTCAAGCTGTCTTTGTGGTGGGTGGTTTTGGCATACACAGCTCTGAAATGCTGTCCCAAGGTACGGAGTCTAAACAAGTTGTGTCTGGGTTGTATGGAGTCTGTAGAGATTTTACCAGCATGCTTCCTAACCCTGGATTTGTTGTACAAGTCCTGGATGGAAGTTGTTCCTGTTGTGTCTGGTTGCAGATCCAAATCAGACTGTGATGCATGTGGTCAGAGCACACTGGACGACCCGCTGCAAAGCGGTCCTAGTTTGATTAATTCAAAAAGAATTTTAAAATAAACATATATGGAATACCAAATGTTCCAAACTATAGGTCTGTGGCTAGACCACTCCTGCGTTAGGCTTAAGCTCACAGGGAGAAGCTCGACTGAAAGCAAAGCCTCTAAGAAGCAGAATTGTGTCAATGTGCTGCTCAAACACAAAAAATGACGTATCAGTTTAGGAAAATGTTTCGGTGAATACCTTCTAAGGGTCTATGGCTCGCCTCTCTTTCCTGTGATTACAGTCTGTGTATATCTGTGTATGAGCCTTACCTTATCTAGCATATGTGCTAATGCATTAAGCCTGTGAAGCGACGCAGCTGCCCAAGGGTGAAGCATTTTAATGAAGGAGATGAAACTCCAAGAAAACCTGAGCGGCTTTCTGATCAGGCCACAGAAAAGGAGCAGGTCAGAGAGCCTGAGTGCATTTGGTTTGGACAGAAATTCATTTGTAGAAGTATGAATCACTCCATGACATGCTCCAATGATGATGGTCATTCCCATCACACTAAATTGAGTTTTGTGCTTTGTTTCTGCCAGGCTGGAGGGAAATTTCAAAGAACTGGATGTCAGCATCTCATTCCTCTTAACATACATAAAAGATAACATAAAGGAACATGTAAAGACACTGCATGCTAACAAATGAGGCATGGAAAGGTTTGAGGGTCCAGGCCAGCAGGGATCCCCTCTAAAGGTTAACCCTAACCCTCCTGCTGCAGGAAATACAATGTTTGCAATGACCATACTATGTCAGCGCCAACCTCCCTTTTCATCTTCTGTCTTGGCAAGAGATAGTTTGGTTAGAAGATGTAACTTTGGCTATTTATGCCATTGCTGTCCTCTGGCCTTTTCCTGCTGGCTTGTGTCTTTCTCCGCATCTGTGCAGAATTACAAGCGGGGATTCCTGATGCACCTGCATCCAACTCCACTCACTCTGACTGTATAAGAGATGGGTTTATTGGTAGCCCTTACCCGACTTGACTGTTGTCTTCTTCATCTTCTAGCCTGATGTAACACTTGCATTTGCACTGTGGATTATCTTTATCATTTTGTCTACCACACTTATTTCCCTCCTCTTTTTTCAACACGACACAAAGAGCGAAGTTCTAACTTTTCTTCCAAATAAACACACCCAGTAACTAAAAGAAAATGTATGTTTTCCACTTTAAATTCATGGCTGCTTCAAAACTTAACTGTTGACATCTGATGTTAACTGGAAAAAACTTTCTAAACTAAATCTTTTCAATCAAGTTAACATTTCAATTTGTTTGGATGATTGATTGTTTTTACAAACTGGACTGGAGTGTGTTATGTCGTCACCATTAGAAAATGGTTTATTTCCGGTTCCAGGAAAATGAAGTCAATTCTGTTGCCTTTTTTTTTCTCAAAACCCCATGACAATGGTGCCAAACAACATCGGTCAGTAGTGCTTGGTCTGAGTTGGTTTGAATTATCGTTTCCATGATGACTACTTGCACCAATCAGGAGTGAACTTGTTGAAAGTCCATGAAATCTGTCAAATGTTTTTGATCGCTGGACGTGGGGGCCAGTAGGCTCCACCTACTTTTATTGAGACATCTGATTGGCCAGTTTATAACTTGAATAACTTTTGAATAACAAAATTTTTGACATTTTTGCAGATTTATTAAAAAAGAAAAACTGAAATATCACATGGTCCTAAATATTCAGACGTTTTTCACATCTGGATTTGGGGATCTTCTGCCGTTCCTTTCTTGGAGATCTTCTCCAGTCCTGTCAGGTTGGATGGTAAACGTTGGTGAACAGCTGTTTTCAGGTCTCTCCAGAGATGCTCCTTTGGGTTTAAGTCAGGGCTCTTGCTAGGCAATTTTTAATTTTTTTATAAAATCTGCAAAAATGTCAAAAACTCTGTTTTTTTTCAACATGGGGTGCTGGGTGTACATTAATGAGGAAAAAATGAACTTAAATGATTTTAGCAAATGGCTGCAATATAACAAAAAGTAAAGATCTAAGGGGAACTGAAGACTTTTCGTACCCAACTTATGTACTAGTGTGTAGGATTAGTAAATGTTATTATCGATTGTGCACAGAAGTAGTTTATGTTTTTCATTTGTATTAGCAGGCTTTGTAGTTTTATAATATCACAATCAAAAATGTACTAAAGCTTTTTAAACAAGAATTGAAAGAAACAAATGTTTTCTACCTCAACCGAGACAGAATTTTCTTCTCCGTTTTTTATTTAAAAGTATGTAATAGCATCGTTTTTCAAAAACGTTCTTTGTAATATATTTTCATTGTGGCCCCAGGGGCTTCTTGCAAATATAATCTCATTAGTTTGCAATACAAAGCTAAAAACTATAATTTAAATGTTTCTTTGCAAGTGATTTTACAAAAAAAAGTCTTGGCACAAACTTCTTCTGCACCACGCGAGGAATTTAAATCCCTGTGTTAATATGTACCAGATGACACTTTTAAAAGTGTAAAATAAAAGCCTTCATTTATTGATTCTGACACACTGCGGCAGCAAAGTGAGATGAGTTCCTGAAGTAATGGAGGACGAGAGGAGGACTTTTTACCTTACTATACTATACCTGCCTGCATTTATTGATGAGGGGCTTGATCAATACATCATACAGCTGTAAATAATTCAAATGCTTGCTGATACATTATGAATGACCTCTCTGGTCTCTAGCAACTGCTGATTAATTAACTAAATGTAGTAAATAAATGGAAATTTTTCACGTTTTATTTTGCAAAATGAGTTTAAAAAAAAAAGAGTAAATGGATGATTTAGGCTGTCAGCTCTGAGTCAACAGGGAGATTTGAAATATGATTTAGATAAAAGCTACAATGCAGATATTGTGGAAAAGTGTGGAAAAAAACTTGTTTTATATTTAATTGGTAACATTTGTGTAAAAAAAAATAGGACATCAAAGCAAAAAATGATATCTCTTTTTATTTTTTCTGAGACATTAATGGACAAATACATTTTTTTTCACTCTGAACAAAAATCTTCGTTTTTCTGTGAAAGTCCTTTGTGGTGGTCATTCACTAGAGTCTGCTAAAATGTTCTCTGCCTTTGACCCTCCATCAGAGAGAGCGCTGAGCTGCAGTTGCACTTGGGATCCTTATTACCATTGTTCTAACCCTCCAACCTTTAAAGCTGAATTTGGGCCACATTTTGAGCCTCGAATGGTTTGTTCACAAGCACAAGATTTACTTTTGCTGCACATTTGGAAAATGCATTTAAAACCATTCAAACAATGTATGTGGATCTGGTTTTTAATCTACACATTTAAAATAATGTGAATTCAAATGGCTTTCTTTCCTTGTCTTGTATCTGCTTTATTTACCACAGTCATGTTCTCTCACATTTTTTACGTTTTGCTTTATTATCTCCTCTCGTTAATGCTTTATTATCCAGAGTCTGGATTTACAGTAATAATGCTTTCACAGGGGATTGCCCCAATTAAGCAGAACAAAACATGTGACTGAACGAGGATTCATTTTGCTGTTCCTTTCCTCCATTATCAGGAGCCAATATGGTTGGAATTAAATGAAGTAAAAAAAAAAGAATAATAAAAACAACACTTTTCAACACACACTTTCAATGACAGGAGACTCATGACTTTCTGTCTATGAACCACTGAGTGTTAGAATGGAAGGGGAATTCATTTTTTATTCTAAGGTTTTATTAAAATGTCTGTTTTGGTTAAAAATAAAATAAACAATAGTTTTTTTTAAGCTGCATATTTTTTGATGATTTCTTTACTTAACTTTTTTAAAGCCCAAAATAAAACAAAACAAGGACTAATAAAGATTTGTTTGTTTGTATGAAGTAGTATCTAGACGTGGTCGCTCAAAGCTTTCAGTCCACCCATGGATTACAGACGTGTATTTACTGTCTCCATCCTCTTTGTAAACTCATAAATACCTCCAAGTTCTAAGGAAGAAGCAATGGAAGAACTTTTATCGTAAAGGTGAGAAGTTATAGATTTAATGGAATTACATTTTGCTGAACTTCTCTTCTACATCCTTTTCTTGTTGGTAAATAAAGACCAGAGATTAAAAACATACCGCTTCATTCCCCATAATTTTGACCTCAAATGGCTCCATCACTCATATTTCTAATCCCAAAGTTTCTTTCTTTTATTTTCATTTTTTGTCATCACCACATTACCTTTTTTATACAAATTTTTGTGTATTTTGTAACTGAGATTTCATTCTTTAATAGACTCTTTCACAGTGACGCCAGACAAAATGGTGACATCGCCACTACTGTGCAAAGTGACTTCTGGTTTATGGGTTTAGACCAAAGCTGACAGCAAAACGCTATGTCCAGGGCCGGCCCTGGTCTCTCTGATCGTTTACAGGTGTGGTTCTGAAAAGGTGTGGCTTCCCGTTGGACCAGAGCTGATGGAGGCAGCCTTTAAAGCACTATGCGGACCTTCAGAAAGAAGCTCTGCTGCAACCTGTCTCCAGTTTAGCTCAGCTCTCTTCACCACTTGAGATGGAAACTTTATTGAGCAGAATGGTGTTGCACTTTTTACTGCTCTTTGTGGTTTTTGAAGTTTAGGCCCACTCTATATAGACATTTGTTTGCTGTTATGTTTTACAGTGAAGGTGTAAGGGTGAGCTGCCTTTTTCTTTCAAATGTGTTTCTCCTGTTTTGTCATGTTTTCCCCTTTCTTTCATTTTCAGGTTTCAGAGTTTAGGGTTTAGACGTTAACCAAGAAAAATCCTTTGGATTATTTTTTTCATTCTTTAATACAGTTTTCAATAGAATTACAGAATTTCCATATTAATAGAAACCTATAATTGTGTGTGTAACATTTTTTAGTTTTATTTGTATAAACTAATGTAGACGTTAGCTTTCTGAAGTGACACTGGCGCACTAAAATTACACTGTGAAACACAGTTTGACTTAATTAATCTCTGCCTCCCTCTTGTGATAAAAGAATGCTATTGCAGACACTAAGTCTGAGTCATGAAGAACCTTTTTTTATTTTAAGATAAATCTAAAAATAAAGCAGCGAAAGGTGAGATACCTTTCATTTTTGGATAAAACAAAAATATTATGAATGACCTTAAAAATTTAGATTTATCTAGTTATGGCTCATTTTTAGAAAATTGCAAAACAGAAAAAAAAACCTTTGAAAGATCTGAAGTATTTCCACAGTAATCCCTAACTAAAGTACACATCTGTTTTTTTATTTGTCATTTATTTACTTGTTTATATGTCAGGCTGAGGTATTTACCAGAATCAAACAGTCCAATTGAAATTATAAAGTGAAGGCTATCTGAGTTGGGTTTTGAGTTTAGATATGAAACCAGTTGAAGTTCTGGATGTAAAAGAGCTGCAACATTTGTGGGCAGAGCAACTGAAAGCTCTCCTCTCCCTGGTGCTGTGGCAAGCAGGTGGCACTGTGAGGTGAAAAGGGGAAAAAGATTTGAGGGAACGGAAAGGGGTACACATTTGAAGGAGAGTTGACGTTTGCAGGTGACTCTGCGATGTGTAGTGAGAGCAGGTGGAGGAACATCTAGAGAGGTGGAGGTTTACTCTGAAACGGAGAGGAATGAATGGCGGCTGCAGAAAGACAGAGTACAGGGTTACAGGGAGATGAAGAAGGTGGAGGAGCTTAAGTACTTACGCTCAATAGTCTAGAGCAACAGAGTATTGGAAAGAGATGTGTGCTAGTTGGTTGGAACAGGTGGAGGAAGACGGTCAGAAAGAAACAGGAGGCAGAGCCCGTGGTAGCAGAGATGAAGGTCAGGGTTATTAATTCCTGGATAAGATCAGGAATAAATCCATCAAAGGAACAGCTCATGGTGGATAAATGCAGGGAAACAGATTGAGATGAATGATGTTGGTAAAAGGATGGTGAGGTTGGAGCCACCAGGAGGAAAAACTAAAGTGGAGGTTTATGGACGCAGTGATGGAGAACATGAGGGTGGAGGAGGACGATTATCGAAAGTGAGCAGCTGTGAGGTAAACATCTGCTGCAGAAGTTTCAGTTGAAGGGCTTTAGATGGACCTTCAGTGTAATTCATACCATTAATAAGCAGAGTCTGTCATTAACCTTTGGGTTGAACTCCCGCATTCTGTGCATTTCCTCATCGACGCAGCAGGAAACGGCTCCCAGAACGACCATTACAGCAGTTGACTCATTTGTCCTGAAAAATGTTCACATGGTGAATGTTTTTAATGACGCTTTATGCGAGGAGATTGTTTTTCTTTTTTCTCTCCCACTGTGGCTCTTTTGTCATACAAGTTCCTAATTATCTATTGTGAGCATTATGGATTTGTTTCATTTGTGATTTATAGTAACAAAACAAGACTAAAGGGTCATTTTCACTCACATTTGCTTGTGTAAGGAGCTTAAACTGCCTTAAAATGTATGAAATATCATCCAAATGTCAGGCATTTAAGTTCACAGTTAAAAGTTTTGTTCTTTTTGCATTTTTTAAAGCTCTAAAAGTGATTTATTTGCTTTAAAAGTGACTCAGAGGAAGTGAAACAGTTTTTACCCAGTCCACTCAAACTATGGAGTCAAATCAGGATCAGCTTGAAGCGAATGAAACAAACCATGAAAATTAAAAGAAAACTGAAAAATGTAAAAGTTTTAAACTTGAAAATAATTATTGAAAACTTAAATAAAATATTAAACATTTTTAAACCTAAATTGAAAAAAATAATAATTTGAAATTTCTAAAAATTATTGACAATTTGGAACAAAAAAATGAATAAAACTTGAATTCAAGAAAATATAAACCTAAAACCAAACCAGTGCCATTCCAGAACTAGAGAACATTTGATATCCTACCCGTCATATTCCAAACAATCCACAAACAAAATACTAAAGCATGTGGTTCATGACTAAATGTACCTGTCTTGAGACCAAATCCACCAAAACTAAGAGGAAAAAAATGCCTGAAAATAGTTTTTTAGAATACAAAATAAGTGTGGTACGCGCTAAAATGCCATTTCCTCCTTTTCTCACCCCCCAAATTAAATCTTAAAGGCGATCATCTTTTGATCAAAGCATTTTGAAATTTTGCAGGTTCTAAAAGTGATTTAATTGCTTTAAAAATGACTCAGAGAAAGGGAAAGTGCCCAAACCAGCCCAGTTGTTTACCTTATCCACTAAAACACTGGTCTGTGGGGTCAAATCAGGATCAACTGAAAGTAAATGAAAAACCAGATTGTACATTTGAAAAACTGACATTCAATTGAAAAAAACTAAGAAAATTGTTTGAAATTTGAAGACACGCATGGTAAACTTAACAGTGCTGTGGAAAATTTGAAATGTGAAACATGAATAAGATGAACAATAAATCTAAAGCTGCTATCAAGTTTTATAAAAAGGTTCTTTTCTAACGGCTACTGATTTGTCTTTTCTGTTTTGCTTTTTGGTTTCTATGTTGAGCCTAATTTATGTAGCAGTGAGGCTTTGAGCCAAAACAGCAGCTGTTAGAATGTAAACTTTTTTTTTTGGTAACAGTTTTAGGTTTTTTAATATATTTTCTAAATAAAAATTTCACATTTGCTTTTTTTTTTTTTCAAATGTGTTTTTTTCAAGTTAATTTTTTTTCAACTTTATAACTTTATTTGTAACATTTGCAATATTTCTTTCAAGTTTTAAATGTATTTTTTTCATTTTATTTGTTGAATTTCAATACTTATTTAAGCTGAAAATATATTTTTTCAACTTTGTACAGCTTCACCACATATTTTACAGTTTTTTCACTGTTACATTCTCACTCAACTTTTAGCTCTAACTGTTTAAACTTTTTACTCACCAAGGTCAGTTTTATGGAATGATTATTTTCCACATAGGAAAAAGCTGCATCTCTATTAGTTTTACCATAAAAAAATGTAATATCTTTGTAAAGTGTAATCCAGGTTTTTGGTTGTTTTGTTTATAAATTGTGATGAACTTGTGGTTTTCCATCACTGCATTATTTTTCTGTATTTTTATACTTCTCTCTATAATCTTGTTGTTAATTGTGCAAAATAATCAAATCAAATAAAAAGACATTTTTGGGTGCAGGGCTTGTGAACAGAACCAGGTACAGACGGCTCGGG
Source organism: Oryzias celebensis (assembly GCA_014656515.1). Taxonomy (NCBI): domain Eukaryota; kingdom Metazoa; phylum Chordata; class Actinopteri; order Beloniformes; family Adrianichthyidae; genus Oryzias; species Oryzias celebensis. The sequence goes on along the minus strand of BNCR01000011.1, from coordinate 3,078,536 downwards.
TACTGTTCTTCGTAGGTCTGCCCACAGCGTGATCAAAGTAAATCATTAAAACATGTTGTGAAATTCCACCAAAGCAAACCTGACCCAGAACTGACAGATATTTGAAGTTTTACTTATGCAACTAACACATTTAGTCAAAACAAACACTTTTTTTGCAATTTCTGGAAATCTCATATTTGTAACTTTAGCTGCTGATACAGTATATAAGCAGCTCGCTTTACTGCAGCAAACAGAAAGGCTGTTCTTTTCGATGATGAAGATGCATCTGTGGCTGAGCTGCCATCTCCTGTTTGCAGGGATTTTTCTGAACGTCTTTGCTGCGACGCCTGAAAAATGTCAGCTGCTGGTCACACCTTTGTCTCTGGCCGACCCTTCAGTGGTAAATGTCCTCTCCTGCATTTTTCACACCTACGCCTTAAAACTAATGGGCTTCAGAGGCCGTTTTCATCCAGAAAAATTCTAATTATTACATTCATGTTTCATCATGTTCTGTCATAGCTTTCCATCGATTTAGAAACTCTTTAGTATATCTCTTAAGACAAGTTGTTGTGCTTTTCATTTTAAAAAATCCAAATTATAAGGCTAATTTTTATTTTTAAAACAAAAAATTTGCAAAAACATTTACGTATAATGATTTGTCTCATAATTAATGGCAGTTTAAAATGTATCTGCTCCAGCAAATGCAACCTTTTCTAAACAAAAAAAAAGTTTTTCTTTCAAAGAGAAAAGGTTTTGGTTTATTCAGCGTTTCCACTCAGAGAACTTGCTTCAAGCAACGCTTTCTTAACAAGATGATAAAAGTTGATTCTTTATTTTGTTTTAAAAAGTAGAGGCTCTGCAAATATTTGCAACAAATCAAAACTATGTTTAAAGTCCCACACCAATCATCTTTGGATCTATTATCAAAGCGTTCCCAGTGTTTTTTTAATTACGATTACGCTGCTTTTAGCCAAAATCAACAAACTTCTGTGGTTTTCCAAGACAACCAAAGTGCTGAACATAAAATCAAATACAAAATAGAATACAATAACAATAACATCAATTAAACAATAAAGCAAATAGAACATGAAAACATTACAATAACAAGCTGGTCCACTAGATCTGCACACTGGAGCTATAAGTCTGAGTAAAAAGACAAGTCTTTAAATCACCAAGGGATCTGGCAGACCTCACAGAAAAGGGAAGATTACTAGCTCCTCACACCCCCAATCTAACATTAACCTAATCTAACATGCCACAAGGATGTTAAAAACACCAAAAACATCATTTTCATCATGTAGGCCTTTAATTAAAAAAAGGTGTCAGTTAACTCGCCACGTATTTCTGCACAGATTCTTGGGAAGAACAACTTCCTGGCAGGTTATACGGATTATGATGCTTTTAAAGGCATCCTGAAGGCTACGGAGAGCTCCTGGCTGAACATCACAGAGTCTCCATCCAACAGCACCTCCGAAGTGTTGATGTCTCAGGAGAACAGGATGTGAGTCAAAGCAGAAAAATGTCAATTTTACATCTGCAAAGGTAAGCTCTCTGACGAGGAGCTGTGCTACAAGAACTGATGTGGAAGATCTGCTCTTTCACATATTTTTGAGACTAGTTTGTTTAAGTTTCAATATAAAAAAATATTATTTGAAAGTCCAGGATTGTTAGAAAATCTGAAATCTACGGAAATCTAAAAGAAACAAAAGCTGAGAAATAAAATCCAAGATCAGATAAAAATTAAAGATTCTTATTTGAAAAATACAAATTGTAAAGCATGACAAACTGAGAATGTGTGGTCAAAAAGAAACTCAAAACTGACTAAAAGAAGCAAATAAATAAATATTTGGTATTTTTTTTGTGTAAAATAATTATTTAATTAGCATGACAGAGTTTTGAGTTATTCTGTTTTTGGGGGCCTAAAATGGTCAGATCTGGCAACGCTGACCTTCAGAAACCACATATACCACAAAAACAATCACTGTTTGCCTGCTTTCGAATGAAAATATTTTCATTTTCAGTTATCTGTTGTTCACATTCTTTAACATTTCTGATCTGATTCATTTCTTCATGTGACGATACAAACAGAAATGGAACCTGTGTGGGGTCAACGGTGACGATGACCCTGGAAGGACACCAGGCAAGAGTGGCATGTATGTTTCCAGACCTGATCTGGCCCCTGTGACTGATTTAATGATTCATATGATTCTAGTGAGAAAATCCTTTTCTGCAAACTATTGAGGCTCAAAGCACCAACAGACTGATTATCTTCGACGAAAATGCAGCAAAGTTTACATTTTTTAAATCTTAATTTGATTGAACTTTTTTTGTAATCAAACTATTTTGTTCGTTTTTGTGACTTTTTATATTTTAGTGACTTTATTTTATCCATTCTGTTTTTTTAAGACTTTTTCCTTTTTTTACAGATTATATCTTGTTTTTATGACTTTTACATTTAGACATTAGACATTTAGAGCGGGCATCGAGCAGGAAATTTGGCGCACGGCAGAAGAGGGGCAGTCGATGCGAATTTGACGCCCACACTTCACATCCGCAGATGAGATGTTTTTAATCAAAAATGATTGGATGTAAACCATCCAGCATAAAGCAGAGGACGGTTTGTGTCGGACAGTTCACTCTTCCGGGTCATCCATTAATTTCTATTAATGCAAGCCTCGTCTGGAATTATTTCTTCCTAAATGGACACCCTGCAGCCAATCAGAGTCAAGCATTCACCCATATCCTGGTATAAAGTGAAGCAACATACAAGTTATGTGAACAATGATGTGTTAACTAAAAACCACATTTAAATTTGTGGGTTTTTTTGTCTCCAGTTGCAGAAATGAACTCAGTGCTGTCTGTGTTGCCGAGCTGTGACGGTTGCTTCGTCTTTTACATCAACTATACAGCAACTAATGTCAAAAAACTCCTCGAACACATCAACGTTAGCGACAAAGACCAGGCGGATGAGGCTCAGGGTCGCAGTCTGTATCTTTTGGGTAGGAAACAACGAATTGAAGATCAAAGAAAAGGCGGATTTTTGCCTTCGCAGCTTTCACGACCTTTTGTCTTTTCGTTTCCAGGGAAACAGTTGACGCTAAGCCCTTCAGACTTGGAGCATTTCAGAAAGCAAGCCAGCTGCCTCGGCTTCTTAGGAGAACCGGATTTCCTCTTCAATCCAGAAAAAAGTACTTGTGCTTATCAACTCAAATTGTCCTAAATTGAAAAGAAAACATGGAACTTATTGTGTATCTCTGCAGGTTTTTGTCGAGAAGGGGAAGGAATCCGATTGCCGTACTCCCAATAGATTCATCAGTTAAAATGTAATCGCTCTATAAGTGAAATAAAAGACATTTTAAAAAAAACATCTAATGAGTGACCAATGTTTCTGAACAAAAAACACTTCTTCACAGCTCATCCTACAAAGAAAAGAGTTTTTTAAAGCCCACTATGTCAAAGAATTTACAGAAAATGTTAATTTTGTGGAATTTTAATGAAGCCCTTTTAATAAAATCCATATTAAATATTTGTGAGATGTAGATCAAGTATAATTTGTTGGCTGATTTGTAAAATTTTTGCTCAAAGCAATATTAATTTAAGAAATTTAATTTAAGAAAATTGATTTAATTTCAGGAAAAAAAGGATCTTACTTACCAACTGTTTCAACTGTTTTTGCAACTAATTTTGCATCATTTCGAAACAGGAAGTAGTCATTTTAAAATAACAACGAGTTAATATTACCACAAAGTTTAGAAAATTAGCTAAACTTTTCCCACCAAGTGTTTTAAGATTTCATGGAGGCAGCCATTTTGAAATGAGCAGGAAAGCTCAGGAAACATAGACCAAGTTATTTGGTTTGGATCATGGTGAAGAAATATGTGGATCAAATATGATATAAATGGTTGTTTAATGGTTGGTTTAACACCAATTCACATGGAGACGTGAAGCATATTTCTGAAAACTGCAAGAAAAAAACAGTTGTTTGTGTTTCTATGAGCATTCATGGAGAAAACAATGCAGCTTCAGTTAATATGTCATGAAATATTCATTCAAGTGTTTATGCTGGACTTCTACAGAAAAACAAAATATTTGTGTTGACAAACAGTAAAAATGTATTGGTTCCAGCCAGATTTTTGACAGAATTCTTTGGTGACATAACTATCACTTTATGTCTATCTCATACCAATTGTAGCTTTTATTTTTTTAAAGTGTGAATTTGACATTTTTTTAATGATTATTTAACCCTTTTCCTTTGTAAAGAATCTTTGACTTTATGCGTCCCTCCAAACTAAATCTGCTTCCAACCACAAAGAAAACAGCTCATCAAAGTTTAACTCACAGTTTCTTGGTATTAAATGGCAGTGACATTACATCCTTATTTACTCTGCTCTTTCTGTGGAGGTTTTTCTCTTTTCAAGGACTGTGTGTGCCATCCAGAGTCCAAAAGTTAAGCCTTTCCACCTCTTCATGGCTTTCATGGATAAGCACTTCAGTTACTCCACTCTGCACAGCTGATAAACCCTGAATAGTCAAAGACATTGATGTCTGGGCTCTGGGGAGGAATGTGACTACCTTCAGCCTAACAAGTCACATCAGCAAATTAGTTATTTTCATGTCCCGCAGCAGCCCTGGAATGCAGGGACAAGATAGTTTTTGCAATTCTTCTTTCTTTCTGCTTCTTTGAGCATAAATGTCACATACAAAACTCATCGTATTAGCATGCAAGTAGTATGAGGGAATTTTGGACAAAAAACCAAAACACAGGTGTCAGGGGATATCCAAAGGAAGTTTTAAAATGATCATGGGATGGCCACAGAACTGAAACGTGACGGCCATTTTGTGACATTTGCCGATTTTCAAATATCTTTTTCAAAAAGTGTGTTTTAATAAATTTGTCATGTGTGGTTCTGACCAGGCTCGCAGAGGGAGGGTGGTAGGGCAGCCACTCAGCCAGTGACCGCGGGTCAAAAGGAGGTAATTGGAGAGCGGCATGGGTGCGTAGTACCTGTGGGACAAACAACACTGTTCACTGCTTTCATTTTTGTTTTATTTGTTTTTTTGAAAAAAACTCACTTTATTTACAGGACAAACATCTTTTGAGAACAACAAAACAATACAAATATTTCTGTTATTATGCATATGACAAAAAAAGAAAAACTATTTCGATTATAAAGATTATTCTTAATGCTTCCATATGATTGAACACCATGTTCACAACATTGAACTAACCAGACGTTCATGAGCAGATCCATATTTTTTTAGTCATTTTCTGATTTTTCTGAAGTTTCAGGAATGTTTTGCACCAACCTGCTTTTAAATTTTCCAGTGTTTTACAGCTCTTTGCTGTTTACCCAAACTCTCCTGTTTCCATCCTTCAATCTGGCGCCACACAAAGCGGTTCTAGAGTAAAATGAACAAACAGCTGATAGCTCATTGATTATGTTTTGGTTGAGTAACCCACTAAATACACATAAACTTTGAGCTGGCCCAATTACAGCTACAAAAACATGCCCTCCGGTCAGTGTGGCAGGGTTTGTGTCTTGAGAAGGATGAGTGCAGAGAAGATCTCAGTGCTGCTGCTGCTGGCAGTGATCGGCTTGCATGCAGCTCCAAACCCCCCCAAGTGTGAAGGTTTGACCAAAAGGCTGCCGACAAAAGACCTAAACAAGGTGAGACACGGAGAGCCACTTTGATGGAGAAATCTGGGATGGGGGTCTTTAAAGAACCTCTCTATTGAAAATGGGGGTTTGGTGTTATTAACATGTTCTTGTTGCGTTTTTTTTATGAAGACATATATATAAATAGCATAAATTATCAGGCTTTTCAGCAAAAAAAATAAATAAATAAAACAGAAAATGCAAAAAATAAACACAAGTTGGGGGCTCGTCCGGGATCTCTTAAGGGGTTAAAGACCCAGTCTAAAGAAAATCTTGTTTTTGTTGTTTTTAACATGTTCTTGTAGCTTTGGTGGATTTTTGATTTTTTAGTGTTTTTTTTATCCAAATCGTTTTGAATCAGGAGCAGATTAAAAATATGCTGTTTAAAAAGCTTGTTTTTATTATGTAGAAAATATACTAGGTGGGCCACGAGCCCCCTGCTCCGCTTCATTCTGATGTATCCGCCTGCAGACAACAAACTAGAAATGTTCTAGTTCATTACAGAACTAAAAAATAACCTACCAGTATACAAACTGCACATGAAGTTACACAAACAAAATACACATTAAAACATTTGTGCAAAATTAGGACTATATTAAAACTGATTAGGAAACTGGTATAAAAAACAAAAACTATCAAACATTTTACTACAACTACTGATTTAATCTTGCGTCTTCATCTCCTGCAGATTTTCAGGAACTGGGTTCTGGTCTGGTCCGTGTCTGACCATAAACAAGGTGATAGTTTGCTGTTAAATGTCTCCAGCTCCCATGTGGAGTTTAAACTCCTTCCAGACAACAAAATTATCACGTTCAACGAGAGGAACGTCTACAAGTGAGTTCTGCCTCTGGAACTTAAAGGATAATATTTCGTTTGACACTTTGTGTTCTCTTGACATGGGTTTGTGTTGCTGTTTTACAGAGACAACCTTTCTTCCTGCACTACTTATTTCATGAATCTGACCGTACCTTCTAACAATGAGACCGAGATCCAAACCCTGCAAATCAACAACATCCGTAAGTGCGTCTTAATCATTGGTTCAGCTATTTTTCATCTAATCTAATTACAGAAATAATCGTTTTTTTAAAAGGGGACAGTGACATTTTTAAAAATGACACATGATTTCAAATGGTTAAAAAAGCCAGAATTTGCTAAAAGCTAGTTTTCTTTTTTAACCAATGCTAATACATTATAATAATCTTTTAAAATACTTAACATGCAATTAGATAAAACATGTCACACAACACTGAATCACAGCATCCAAACAGGCTTATCTTTTTATGTTGGCAGCTGTAGGTGTTAAAAGCTACAATGTTTTTATTAAGGCATTATAATCTTTATCTTATAGCATGTTTATTCTGATCTTCTGGCGAAACAAACAATATTCTGTGGATTCTTTACTAAAAAAGGGATCCCATCCTATTGTTTGTTATAAAACTGGAGCTGCTTTTTTAAAGCAAATTTTATATTAAATGAAATTGAGATTTTTTTTTGCTCTGTAACACAAATATAATGAACCATTAAAAGTAAATAACATTTTTTTCTGTATTTTTGTACTAAACTTGAGTATAATTTCTTTATTGTAAATCATTATATTAATTGGCCGGCATTTAATTGACAAAAATTGGACTCTTACTCCAAAATGTTGGTATCAAAGCTCTTAAATGCACCAAAGGCAGCTGATGATGGTTTCAAAAAATGCTGTGCTTTTGGGTGATAAAATTGATGGAGACTTAAAAATGAATATTGATCATTTCAGGAAAGGATGTAAGAAAAAAAAAAACTCCTCAAATGTACTGAAATGAGGTCAAAAAATGTACATAAAGAGAAAAATTATTAAAAAGATTCTGAGTTGATCGTTTATTATTTTTTCTTATTTTTTAACTTTAAAAGAACACATTAGATGAAGACAACTACAAGCATCTGTTTTATCTTATTACCTTTATGTATTCATCTACCTTATTTGACATAAATATGTTTAAAAAAACTTCTTTTGGTATTTGGGTGTCAACATTTTTTTTGTTTTTTCAATTATTTTAAAAAGGAAAAAAGCAACCTCCCTCATTACAGGAATGCGGGAAATTAAAAACTGTGTTGATGAACAACCAAGAATCTGTTTGGGGCACAGAGGCAGAAACATTTGGATCCATGTGCAAAGGGTTTTAATAGCAAACACAAACAGACAGGGGCAAGCCAAGACTGGTCAAAACAGGCTGGAGCCAGGAAACAAGGAAAGCTCATCAGATAAACACTCAGACTGTAGCTGCAGCTCAGTGACATCCTAAATACTATTTGAGTAATGACATGATGAGAAACACCTGAGACCCAAGGAACAGAGAGCAGTGGCTGATGGGAATTTGAGTAATTTGAGGCTCAGAGAATGTCAATATTCAGGAGATGGCTCCCTCTGGTGGTCGGAAGGGGAAGCGAAAGCTTGAGTCCTGGCACTGTTTAAGTTAGATTGAAGCCATTGTAATTATAGAGATAAATCTACAAGAAAATAGAAATGTAAGCAATTTTTCTGTACTGGGATAAATAAGAGCTTCTATTCATCTTATTTTTTATTGCAGAAAGATAAACTGTATTAAAAAGGTTTACATATGATTTATTATTTGCAATAAAAAAATAAATAAACAAAAAGGATTTGATCTTTAAATATTTGTTTGGACCAATGTAGTTCAACACATTAAAAGTTTCAGAATTGTATGAAGTTACGTATGTTACGACCCCAACATGGCTCAGGTCTAGGGGTAGACAAGATGGGGTGGCGACATAAAGAAAATGCTTGGACACAGAATTAAAAAGAACACAGTTTATTAAATAAACGAAACTCTGTGTCCTGGAAACCAAACAAAGCAAAATAATTCAAGTGCTGGTTTAAACAAAAAGACAAACCAAAGGGAACTGGAACCTTGGCCAAACAAGACAAAAGGTCAGGGAGACAGCTGACCCAGCCATGCTGGCCGTCGGAGTCAGCAGCTCCCTGCTAAGGGCTGCCTAACCAAAACTAACTAAAACAAAAACAGAAACAAAGTCCGCAAACTAAGACTACCAAGGTCACAAACCCAAATTAAAATAACAAAACCCAACAGTATAATACTGTTGAGGAACCAAAAGAGACACAAACCAGCACAAACCAAACCCACTGCTCTCAGCCTCCTGCTCTGCCTCAGCCTCCTGCTCTGCCTCAGCCTCCTGCTCTGCCTCAGCCTCCTGCTCTGCCTCAGCCTCCTGCTCTGCCTCAGCCTCCTGCTCTGCCTCAGCCTCCTGCTCTGCCTCAGCCTCCTGCTCTGCCTCTGCCTCAGCCTCCTGCTCTGCCTCTGCCTCAGCCTCCTGCTCTGCCTCTGCCTCAGCCTCCTGCTCTGCCTCTGCCTCTGCCTCAGCCTCCTGCTCTGCCTCTGCCTCAGCCTCCTGCTCTGCCTCTGCCTCAGCCTCCTGCTCTGCCTCAGCCTCAGCCTCAGCCTCAGCCTCAGCCTCAGCCTCAGCCTCAGCCTCAGCCTCAGCCTCAGCCTCAGCCTCAGCCTCAGCCTCAGCCTCAGCCTCAGCCTCAGCCTCCTGCCCTCTTTGGTGTGGCCTCCTTGGTCTTAAATACCCGGCAGGTGCTGATTAAGATGATTGGCTTCACCTGCCGGGTGAGGCAGCATGACAGGATGTGGTGGCAGCAGCAGGGGGACATAACATATGATTTATTATTTGCAATAAAAAAATAAATAAACAAAAAGGATTTGATCTTTAAATATTTGTTTGGACCAATGTAGTTCAACAACACATTAAAAGTTTCAGAATTGTATGAAGAAGCATGCATTTCCTCTCATTTTTTGTTAGTAACTGTTTTTGAAAGACTTATACTGAATTATAGAGTGCAAATAAACCTAATGTTATTTTTAAAATGTGTTTTTTGTTAGATCTAAAATACTTGTTATCTTAAAACCTAAGAACAATGGAGAAAAATGAGACTGGAGACTGGAAATAGTTTTTACGGACGCGATCGGGAGAGAGGACTTTTTTGTAGTTTTTCTGCCCTCAACGGCCCTCCTCAACGACCCTCCTCGATCTGACCCTTTTATTGAGCACGCTGTTGCTAGGCAGATTTGGCAGTCATACGTCACAAGGTATATACGTAAAAAAGTGAAATAAGACACCCTTATGGATCAGTCATGTTTTAAGCACACAAACACATAAGTATAAAGAACAAATTTATCTTACATTTTTCCACCCTTGTGCACTGGGAAAACATGTTTTTTTGCTTTAGTTCTTTTATGATTCCTAACAAGTCTGAGTGTACTCTGACAGTTGTGTATTTTGCCCATTGTTGCTTTTGTGTGTCAGGAGTGGAGCAAGACGGACGGCCTGTAGAGTACAACGACACCGGAGCTGTGGACTTCTACGAAAGCTGCTCTGATTGTTTGCTGATGGTCTACAAGAGCTCAAGAGTTCGATACCTTCTCAGCTACAGTAAGATCCACTGTCACATTCCAAGCACACAACAGGATTGACTGTGGCGTCCGATCTCACTCTCATATGCTGTGTGGTAGAGGAGGAAGGATCACATCGGGACGTTGAGCAGCACAAAGCGACCCATGATGACCACAAGAAACTCGCCGAGTGTCTGGGGTTCCCTTACAAGAAGCCGTCTGTGACATACATCTACGACGGAGTCGCTGGTGAGTGTCAACCACAACACGGAGAGGCCGACTGAAGACCCATGGTGCTGGAAAAGAGGACATGGCTTTATTGTTGTCCTAAACAACTAATCATTTGTTTTCTTCTATCATCACAGACTTCTGTCACAGGAAATCAGCTCCAGAAATATACACTGAACAGCCATAGGAGGAACACAGGACTTTATGAGGAAGGATCGTTTATAAAGCAAATCAAAAAGAGCAAAAACATGTACTGAATGTTTTGTAGTCTTGAAATAAAAAAGATCTGCTTGTTTTAAAAGGACTTTTTTATTTCATATCTGATTTATCATGTCTTTTTTTTATCATTTCTGTAGTTTTGAGACAAAATACACAGAAAAAGAGCAACAGAGTAATTACAGAACAAGAAAATAACCTACCAGTATACAAACTGCACATGAAGTAAAACACAAAAAATACACTTCAAAAATGTTATGCAAAATTAGGACTTTATATTAAAACTGATTAGGAAACTGGTATAAAGAAGAACTATACTATCAAACATTTCACTATAACTACTTCTTTAATTTTGTGTGTAAGTGTTCTAGAAAGTATGCTTAGTCTATCCTAAAAGGGAGGTAGTATACTTGAAGTTTACTATCTCTGTACATACTATCTATGTATGGTAAACTTAAGTCAGTTAATTTGAAGAATTATTTAGTAAGGATTCTTCCTACACTATTTTATTTAGTTTTATTTTATGCTTTTTATTGTTTAATTTGTTTCATATATTGTATGCTTGCTTTACTTGTACTTGTGTAAGCAGAGAATGCAGAGAACTTCTTGCAGCTTAACCAGGACAAAACCAAAGTTTTAATCATCGGCCCTGAAGACAAGAGAGGGATGATTTCAAAGCTTCAGAATTTTAAACCTTCTCACTATGTATTTTTGGGCGTACTTTTTAAAAAAATAAAAATGTCGTTCAGGCAGGATTTTATTTTATTTATTTATTTATTTATTACTATTATTATTTTATTTTAGCTACGCTAATGTTAGCTTGGGCTTGTGAGATCCTACAAGCTAGCAGAAGATATGCAAGCAAAGGGCTGATGTGAGATTAGCAGAGGCTAACTTCCCCAATGGTCCCACACACAACACAGAAGCGAATTTCTAATAAGCTGCTGCTGTTTTGCAGAAAATATGTCTTAAAAATGACAGGCTTTTTGTTTAGGATAAAAACTCCATAGTCATAATTAAAAGACCACTGGAAACAATTTTACAATTGAAAAATATATATAGTTGGAGTGGGACTTCAAATAAACGTATTTTTGCTAAGGGCTTGCACAAACATAATACAAATACACTTTAAAAAGTTACTCAAAATCAGGATATTAACTTCAGAATAATTAGGAAATAGTTATAAAAGAGCAATATTACCACAACTACAGTAGATTCATACACCTTTTGTTTTAGTCTGGTGGCATACAATTGAGTGATCATGGAAAAATAACCAGTTAAAAAGCTTTTATTACAGTCCATAACATATTTTATCTATTTTACTTAATTCCAATCGCATTCAATTAAATAAAACAAAGTTTTAATTCAATTTAAATGTAAACTAAAATTAAAACTAATTAAACATGAGATTTACGAGGAAAGAAGTAAATTTCACCCATCAAGATTTTAAAATTGTATTTATGTTATCGTTTTTACTATTAATAATTGAGTTTTTTATGTAGTTTTTTCAATAATTTTCTTCCCAGAGTGCCTTAACTAGTAACGGAAGTGTGGCGTAGTACAACCGGATGTGTCGTCGCAGGGTCTTGTTGGCAGTGGGCGGGGCCTGGACCTGCCTGTGTGCCTGTCGGAGAAGAATGTAAACAGCTAGAATGATTGTCCAGTAGCTCCCGTCTGCGTAGGTAACAGACTTGCAGCCCCCGTCGGTAAGTGCGGGCGTGTTCCGCTGTTTTCAGGCAGCAACGTAGAGCTCGGTGCCGCATTTTGGGCGCCTTTTTCAATGAGGAAGTTTGAATAATTTTAGAGATAAACATCTGAGTTAGCTGGAAGAGCTAGCCATAAGGTTTGCTAGCAGCAGCACGGGGAGTTGTGTCAGACTCAGAGCAGAAAGCGGCTTAATGCTGAGCTGTCAGTTAGTGCCAGAGGTCCTGACATACTTCTTATGAGATGAGGGCTGTTGACGGAAGTTTTGGTTAATGAATGAACACACTTATTAGGAGTGATTCTGAGTTTCTGTTGGGTTTTCTATCTGAATAAGTTGCATTAATGGAAACTTCACCAACTGCTTGACTGACAAATCATTATGTCAGAGATGCTTTTGGTACTGGTTCCCAAAACCTGCAGTTTTATGTAATTTTCTAGCGAAAATAGAAATTATATTTTCTCCTTTTTGACTAAAGTTACCAGATCATAGCAAATTACCACGTTTTCACCAGAATTAGTGACTACCTGACCACAAAAACCACGTTGTGTGTTATGACCTGTCGGGTGAACTTTGCTCCAGTTGACTTATACTTCTGTGTATTTTTAGTGGTAATAATTGTTGTTTGAAAATCCTAGAGTGCAGACATTAAAATACTGATTTTTTGTCTTTTTTATTTCTCCTCAGGTGTGGTAGGATATCTGCAGGCCACATAATTGGAAATTATTGCTCTGTTTGGTGTATTTAGCTGACTTTATGCCTCTATTAGTAAAGATGTGGGCGTGACTAGCATTTGACACTGTCATCATGCTCACTTTTCCAGTAAAATATTAATAGTGGAAACACCTTCTGAAAAAATCTCAGCAGTTTTAAAAGTGTTCAGTGGCGAACATGTTTTCTAAGTGCATTATTTTGGCTGCTACCTTCACCCCTTTTAAAAAAGCCATCTGAAGGAAACTCCACCCTGCAAGGACAAGCTTTTACTGCTTCTGTCCCCCCTTTTTTGGTGGAAATTTTCTCTTGTAAAGCCTTGGCATCTTGTTTCATCCAGTCATGGCGGAATCCAGTTCACAGCCTGCAGCGACAGCAGACGTCCTGATTGATCGCAGTCTGGATGAGTCGTCTCTTGGCACACAAAGCTCCAAGGAACGGATTGTAAACATGACAATGGAGGGAGCTGGCGCCTTAAGAAATGAGACGTCAGTGGCAGGATTGCTGTTTGGTGACGGGCCTTTTGTAACTAGAGTCACAGACGAGGAGGAGGAGGCCACGCCCACACCCCCAGAGTCATCGCCGAGTCTGTCGTCTGATAACGAGACGCTGACTCTCATAACCACCACCGAAGAAAGAACGCTTTCAGGGCTGCTCAAGCGGATTAAGACTGAAGGAAGAACAGACACGGATGGACCTCCAGGTAAAGAGCTGTTCACAAACATCACAGCCACGGCTGTGACATACTTTGAAATCATACATGTGATTAAATAGGACAGAGAAGCAGAACCACATGCAAAAAAAAGCACAGATGTGCCTAAAAGGTTAGAGTGCTACATCTTTTTTATAGTATTACTAACAATGTCTGAGCTTCCGCTCCACATGGTGTCTGTGATTGTCTGTGACTTTCTTATAAATACAGAAAATAAGGCTGTTTATGAAATCGCCACCAAAAAAAACCCCATATATCTGCTGTTTTTGTGTTTGAGTCAAAGCTTTGATGTTATTTTGTGTTTAGAGCGCTTCCTAGTTTAAGTAAAGTTGAGCCATCGTTGGTTTTTCACCTTTTTTTTTTGTTTTAATTCAGCAAACTGTGGTGCAAAAACTGCCTTCAATGGGCTTTTGTTTTCTAAAGGATACAAGCTGTTACGAGACATGTTTACACAACAGACACACAAAAACAGATGCACAAAAACACAAGCATCTTGTGGCACCCCATTGTACAAAGAAATGAATGTGGTTCTTGTATAAATACTTTTACAACCTACATTTTAAACTGTCGTACCTTTATTGAAAAATTAATCTTTCAGTTGGAAAAAGAAGGTTTTAGTTCTTGTTTTTTAACCTCAAATAGATCGTTTGACTCCTGTTTTCTTGCCACTTTAAATAAGACTTGCAGCTACTTTACATGTTTTTGTGTTTTTACTTTTGCAGCCTTTATGGGAAACTAAAAGAACTCTTCTTTAAAGGCCCACTTTGATGGAAGTGGTGTTTTTAACACGCTGCATTTTTTGGATGATGGAGGATATATACGTAAAACAACAATGAAGTTTAAATTTGCATTTTTGAGTATTTCTTTATTCAGATTGTTGTGAATCAGGAGCAGATGAAAAGATGCTGTTTGAAAAAGTGATGTAGAAAAGACTGGGAACAATTATAAATAGATCTAAAGATGATCGGAGTGGGTTTTTAAGCAGCTGTTTCTACTGTTTCTACTTTTTTATTTCTTTTACACAAAGGTCAATGACGTCCTTGTCTTGTTGTTCCATCTGGAAGTTGTTGCTCAATTATTTCTCCAAAAGTCTCTCATCCACCGAAGTTCTCTCTTTTCCAGCATTTTCTGATGAAATGCTCCTTTTTTTCTGTGCGTGGGTTTAGACGTGAACCTGGAGGAGAGCTCCTCTGTGATGACTGAAGGCGGCTCGGACGATCAGCGGGACTCCACTGACTCCGCATCGTTCTCCATCCAGAGTCTGGAGTTTTCCGACGGACTCCCAGCTGCAGGGAGCTCTCTGGACATAGAGGACGGCTTGTCGTCGTCCTGCCCCACTCTGGGGATAGAAAGCTCCTCAGTTTCTACGGATGTTCCCAGTCTGAAGGAGGAAGAGGCACCAGAAGCTGCAGGTGAAACCGCATCCTTGCTTATTCAAAGACTTAAGAAACTCTTTATTCCTGCTATGGTTTTTTGTTTTGTTTATCCTCATTTAAATCAATAACGCTCCTGCATTTTGCATGCAGGGGGCGCTGTTTTTGCTGCAGCCGCTCCTCCTCCTCCTCATACTGATGCAGCTGCAGCAGATGCAGAGTCCAGGCCCCCCATGCCTGCGTATTACCTGGTGAAGTGGATCACATGGAAGGAGAAGAAGACTCCCATCATCACCCAAAGTGAAAATGGACCCTGCCCCCTGCTGGCCATCATGAACACGCTATTTTTACGCTGGAAGGTAGAATTCCTGTTTGGACGGATGTTTATCAAAAGATTAAGATTGTTTACTTGATCAGAAGTAGTTTAGAAATATTTGAAAGTATAACAGTTTTTTAAAGCTTTGTTTGTGTTTTGTTTGCTAAGGCTAAGTTACCCGCTCAGACTGAAATGGTCACGACTGAAGAACTGATGGCTCACCTGGGTAAGGAACAGATCTTCTCGCCTTTTCAAGCAGACTACACAATAAAAGTCAAAAAAGATAAATTGGAGGTTTTTGTTCATTAAAGGTGTGTAATTCTGTATTCACATTTTAACAGTGCGACACAAAAACATTGATATCCACAAACATACCTTTTATTTGTCTTTTTTTTAGTCAGATAATTCACTCCTCAAATGAGTTTTTCTGTTTTATTTTGTAGGAGACTGTGTCTTATCTGTCACGCCGAGAGAAAAGACTAACGGCATGGAGCTCAACTTCCAACAGGTACACACAGTAACACACCTGCACTTAGACACACACTTTAAGTTTTAAGTTTCACTGACATGTCATCAAGTTTAACAGGTTTTTCAAGTTAAAGATTCTGACACTCTGACATGGAGCTGCATTTAAGAAAGTACAAGTATCTAACTTTAAGTGAATAAAAACTGACAAAGTAGAATGTTTTGTCATCATACAAGAAGCACGACTTGTTTTTTTCATTTTTTATTTGTGTCTACAGAACATGAGTGATGCCATGGCAGTGCTGCCCAAACTCTCCACAGGCCTGGATGTGAACGTTCGTTTCACCGGAGTCACAGACTTTGAATACACGCCCGAGTGCATCGTGTTCGACCTGCTGGACATCCCGCTGTACCACGGCTGGCTGGTGGACCCGCAGGTAACGTGCCGGTCTCAGGTTAGCTGTAACTGAAGGCGAACCGAAAGAAGCGAGGAGTTTGTGGAAAGCAGGTCCAGTCCCCCCTGGATATGTCTGACGGTTTTACTGTATTTAGAGTCCAGAGATGGTGGGTGCTGTGGGGAAACTGAGCTACAACCAGCTGGTGGAGAAAATCATTGACTACAAACATTCTGCAGAAAGCAGCAGAGTCAGTGAAGGTAACATGAAGACAGGAATGCAACAAAAACTTATTTTACATAAAGAAAATCTATAAATATTTGAATTTTTCCTGAAACTTTCTGTCATAATTTTACCAGATTGTGTAAAATCTGTGATTTGTTCATCTAAAGTATCCTGGTCCACCCATTTTCTCCTGCAAATAGGAATAAAAGTGTAAAATAAATATTACAGAGCAGCTCTTTCATAGTTAAACATCTCTGTATTTTTATGTGACGTTTACATGTCACAAGTCATTTTTGATCCTGTTTTTTTAAATCTGTAAATGTAACAAATTTGCTTTTTTGTGTACGCGAAGGAGAGGACAACTGATGTTTGTGGTAAGAATATGTGCATTTCTCAAATATCTACATGCAGTGTGTGTGTTTGTGTGCCATGTAGGTTTGGTAGCGGAGCAGTTTCTAGAGTCAACGGCCACTCAGTTGTCATATCACGGTCTGTGTGAGCTCAACACCACCGCCAAGGAGGGAGAGATTTCTGTCTTCTTCAGAAACAATCACTTCAGTACCATGATCAAACACAAGGTGGAGACAAACGCACGGTGCAGAGGCGGAGCTCAGGCGGCGTAGCTCCTAACGCGGTCTCTGTTCTTCCCAGGGGCATCTATACCTGCTGGTGACGGACCAGGGCTTCCTGCAGGAGGAGCGAGTGGTTTGGGAGTCTCTTCATAACGTGGAGGGAGATGGAAACTTCTGCGACTCCGACTTCAGGCTGTGTCACCCTCCTCAGAGGACTGCAGCCAGCACCCACCTGCAGCCCAGTGTGCAGGAGCAGCAGCAGCAGATCGACCAGGTGAGGCCCCCGCAGTCACACTAACGAGTGCCGCATCCGTTGGCGCATGCTGGATCACCTTGTTGCTGGCCTCAGGATTACCTGGTGGCAGTGTCCCTGCAGCAGCAGCAGGGGGACGCCCCCGGACCCCTCAGTGACCTGGAGTTGGCGAGACAGCTGCAGCAGGAGGAGTACCAGAACCAGCAGCAAGTACCAGTTCAGACAGCACAGCAGGTGAGCTCATGGCGTTAATCCTTTGGCTGTACATGGCCCCCTCCTCCTGGCGTTCCAAACAGGAAGAGCCTGCTAAAAGTAGGTGGAGCCTGTTGACCCCCCATGTCCAACGTTCAAAACTTTTGACAGAATCTGTGTCAAGTAGTAGGGGTGTGGCCTTTCAACAAGCTCCCTCCTGATTGGTTGGCATAGAAACTCAGAATGACTAATGTGTAAAAATGGCCAAAGAATTGACTTCATTTGGTTGGAGCCAGACGTTTTCTGTGACTGACATCACGTCACGCTCACTCAGTCCAGTTCTCACACAGCAGGGGTCTGTAACCTGCAGCTCTGGAGCCACGTGTGGCTCCGTGGATGAAGACAAATAAAAAGGGTTTCATTGTAAAACGTAACTGTAAAAGCTGATGTTAGCTTGGGCTTGTGAGGAGACGATGTCAACAAAGTGTTGATGGGAAACTAGCGGAGTTGACTTCTGATCCAACAGTCCCGCCAACAAACCAAAAGCAAAACATCTAATGAGCTCCTGCTGCTCTGCAGAAAATATGTCTTCAATGATTTTAGCTAAAACTGCATAATCATATTTAAAAGACCAATATAGAAAACAATATATTATGAGTGGGACTTTAAGGCACACTGAATTATAATTATATTAGATTTACACATTTGTGTCTGGGTTGCACCACAAACAGTAAACTAAACTTTTTTTACTCTACATGTGTTGCAATGAGATGATGTGGGGTTGTCTTTTCTTTTGAAAGTATAAACTTCTACTTTATACTTTGCAAAAAGGCTATTTTTTCTTTTTTTATGTTTTTTTATATTTAGCACAGTAGTAACAACAAAATAAATCCAGGTCATTTTGACGTCCAGGTGATGCAATTAAGGTCCACATTCACGAGGAGGAATTTCCTGATTTGTTTATTTGCTGCTGCTGTCTGTAGGTCAGAGGTCAGGGGTCACAGCAAGCCAGAAGGCGAGAGAAGGACTCCGACTGCGTCGTCCTGTAAACTCTCCAGGGCTGAAGCCGCCTGATGCCAAACCCACAGAGCTGTCGTCTCACAGGACACGCTTTGAGGTGTGCTTCTGTTGGGAAAGGGTTGAACCGCCACGTCTGGAGGAACATCTAACAAATCTCATCTTTGAAGGGCTTTCCACAGATCCAAGTCTTTTCAGTAAACGTCATGAACTGCTGCATGTAGACGGTCCTGCTCACAGGCTGACATGGAAGTATTTCAAGCAGAAAACCGAATTTCAAAGAAAAGAAGTGGACGCTCTTATTTTCTGAGCTGTGACCTTCAAGGGACCAAGAAGCCTTTTATTTATTTAGATTATCTTCTGCTCTGGAGAAAATGTTCGCCACAGTTTTCTAAAAAGCTCTCAGGCCAGAATCCCCGTCTCATCTTAAGAGGGTTTGCCAAAGATCACAGGGCTGTACAGGTGGAGCCGAACTAAAATTATTCAAAGATTAAGCCAAACCAAGCTTGTTAGAAGCATCTCCTCCATCACCGGGAAGATGCAAGCTTTGCTTTTTTTTCTGTCAAAGTATATGTAACTGTTCATAAACGGGATGCCAATAAAGTTTTGGTGTTTATGCACCAGTGTATGTGGATATCTATGAGGAACATTTAGGGTTTTTGCCTTTGAGCAAAAATTTCACCCAATCACATACTCAACTCAAAATTTTCACACACTTGTTACCTGCTGAAAACGAATAAAAAAAAGCCATGACATCCCCAAATCTCTGACCAGGGTGGCAGGGGCAAAAGGGAGTGGTGGGGAGCAGCATCCTGTCACAATTTTATCGTTTCCTCCTCATATCGCAGATCAATGAAAGTCTCATAAACCAAAGTGTCATGTTCAGTTTTAATGCATTTAGTGTTACATGTCAAGCTCTAAAGTTAAAAATCGTAGTTATTTCATGAGACAAACATTTAGACACAGAAAAAAATGCACTTAAAAAGGTCTTTCACATTGAAAACGTCTGGAGCGGATAATGGAAGAAAGAAGGCGACAGAAGAACGGGGCAAGTTTCAGCACACGAGTGTTTCTCACAAAGACTTCAGTCAAAACAATTCAGATTTTTTTTTTCAAACACTTTTTTTGCACTTCTGAGACAAAAACAAAGGTCATACATGAAACTAAAGTTAATTGGTATAAAAAAAGAAGAATTTACATTTAAATATTAACTTATTTATGGATAACATCTTTGTGGAGACCTAACCATGGAAACTTGCCCCTAAAGTGATCAAATATGTCACAGAAAAGCACTTTTTGAGGTCCAAATACCATTAGAACCTCCCTTTGCATTGATAAGCGATTGTAACTTCTGTAAGTCCCAAGGCATCGATTTTTCTTACAGAAAAACATACATCCATAAATAGTCACAAAACGGAATAGATCGCAAAAGCAGTTGTAAACACGAGTCACAGCTGTGTGTAAAGTAGCAGACTATGTTTAGCAGAGGGTACCATGTTGCTGCTTCCAGAACAACCTGTGCTTTTTCAATAGTGGTCAAAAATGTTAAATATAATTTAAAAAAAACTATATAAATGCAGTTTTACTCCATCGAAAGGCCTCGCCCTCAGTTTATAAAGACCAGCATGCTAGAAAATGTTTCTCATCACAGTTTAGCTTTTTCTTTTTTAAGAAATACTGCAATAAAAATGAGAAAACATGGCTGACAAAGTCAAATAAAGGATTAGCTTTGGCTAGAAAAAAAAATGGTCTTTTATAATAAAAAAATTGGGGTTTGTTAGAAACATTTCATATTCAACACAGTAGTTGTTGTTAGTAATTAGCATTCAACAATAAATATGCAGTTTTGTAAGCTATTTAAATTGGACAAACCATATTATTTACTGGCGCATTCATTTGTTATTTTTTCTAACATTTTCCAACACTAAACCCTACTTTTCATTTGTCAGCCATATTATTTTGCTAAAGTTGTTCTGATTGATGGAGCAAATGACGCTGGTGTTGCAAACCAAGGCAGCAAGCAAAAGAGTTAAATGTTCAGCAGGTTTTTTACTCAAATCCATAATGAGCTGCTGGCGTGTTTTTAAGGTTTTCACCTGGAAAAAGGTTGAATAGCCAACCAGGCAAAATGCTGGAGTAAAGATTCCACTGACATCATCAAAATCTTCACTTTATGAAGAAAAATGATATATTCATAAAGAGCTCAACATGTGTTTTTGACTATTTACTCAGAACAGCTTTAATTTTTATCAAATGACATACAAATGAACTTTTTAAGTCTTAATCTGGACCTGAAAACAAGAACAAAGCTTCAGTCTCATTTCATCTTTAGAAACAGAAGTCAGCAGAAGGGAATGTTTCTTGAAAGTTCCGCTAATCTGTCACAGCCAGATTAGCGGTAATGTCACGAGTCGATACAGAGCCTCTTCAGTCAAAAGTGTTTTTCATGGGATTATCTGCAGCGTGTGCGCCAGGTTCATCAACGGGGGGAAAAATAAAACGCTCTGTGACACTAAAAGATTTTTTTTAACCAGACAGTGCTCACATTTTTGTCAATTTATTAATCATCCTTTTACTTCTTTATTAAAATTTTTTTAAAAAGAAAAACAGCATATATACAAATTTCACATTAGTTTGAGTTTATGAAATTTTGGCTCATAATGCTTTTAATTTGTGGAAGTTATTCCATAGTGTGATAAATGTCATGTTTGCTCCTCTACTGGCTTGTAAGTCGTTCTTGTTAGGA
Organism: Oryzias celebensis; assembly: GCA_014656515.1. Classification (NCBI taxonomy): domain Eukaryota; kingdom Metazoa; phylum Chordata; class Actinopteri; order Beloniformes; family Adrianichthyidae; genus Oryzias; species Oryzias celebensis. Next base: position 3,057,362 of record BNCR01000011.1, on the reverse strand, counting down.
TAAATTCATTCCAAATAATATGCATCTTTCTCAAAATACAGAAATTATTCTTCAAATTACGTTAGAAGAAAACAAAATAAAAGAAGTGGCCGCTGTCATTTTCTGAGCTGTGAGCTTCTAGGGACCAAGAAGTCATTTATTTATTCAGATTCAAATATTAAGCCAAACGAAGCTTCATCATCGGGAGGATATATCTTTGCTTTTGTTGTAGCTGTTCCAGAAGGATTTGCCAATAAAGTTTGGGTGTTAAAGCATCAGTTTACGTGTAAATCAATGAGGAAGATTGTAGTTTCTCCTGCTTTTTTTCCTGCTTTACACTGCAGTCATCCTTTATTGTCCTTATAAAACTTATTTAATAAAATGCATTGTACAAGTTGAGACATTTTGACTCATAACGCTTTTAATTTGTAAGAATTATTCTAAAATTTGCCATATTTGCTCTTCTACTGGGCACTAAGTTGTTCTTTTGAATATAATTTCCCCTGAAAGAATATGGATCTTCTAAAAATATGGAAATCTTTAGGCAAATTCTAATAAATCTTAGTCTGCAAGTTATTAAGGAAAGAGCTTAATTTTTTTGGAAAAAGTTTGTAGCCCCCTAGTGGTCATTAGAGGAAATGATAAGTAAAGCCATTTTTTTTTTTTTTTCAATCACATTAACATTCTTTAAAAATAGTGCTGCTCTTTGCTTTAAATGTATAAAACTGCATTGTTTTGACTCCAAGTTGTTTTTCGTTTCAGTAGATTTTTGGTTTTGTGAATCATCTGATTTCGCTGTGATAACTGTCTGGTTAAATAACTGCAGCTGGTGTGTCGCCATGGCAACACATCACCTGCAGAAAAAAACGCTGAGGAAAACAACGCTGCGCATTTTACCGTTTCTGTTCTTTAAGAACAACAAACAAAAACAGCGGTAACGCCCGTTGGTGGATGCGTGCTGCGGCTTCGTGGATCTGCTGGATTCCTACATCTTTAACAGCAGATTTCACTTCGTGGATAGCGTTCATCTTAGAATATTTATAAAATGACTATGAATATTTTTCACAGAACTAGAGCCATCCCACTCAAGATGAACTTATTTATGTGTTTTTACAATTTATTTAAGTTTTGAACAATTAAAAAAAAAAATGTTGGCGCAGGATCTCTGAAATATTTACTTGCAGGTTAATTCAAGTAAACAAGTGGAATATTCAGGAAAACTAGACTTCCTTCTTGTGTTTTCTTCATTTTAGTAGTTTCTTTTAGAACAAAAGTGGTTGGTTTTACAGATTTAAAGCCCTTTCTGGATGTTGTCACTTTTCGTTAAAGGTTTCATTGCAATGGAAGGACACAATCAGCCCGCAACTACCAGGAAACAAAAAGGCAAAAGCTTCGTTAGTGAAGCAGTTAGCAGGTTAATTAGTGACTACATCTTGAAGGTAAAGAGATTCTCGCCTCCACTAAAGCTTTTCAGCAGCCGTAACAAGATCTGAAGAGATCCAGAAAGAAAGAAAGTTACTAAATGTCCAGATGAAGTCTAAGGGGTTCAGATCTCCACCTCTTTTAGTGTTTTGGACCACAGAACTTCCAGATTCTGTACGTTAACAATCAAAAGTGTAACAATACAAATGTAAACAGATCACCTCAACAAAATGCTGGTCGGATCCATCCATCAGATTCCAAAAGAATCAAACTTCATTTCCACTAAATCCTTTAGTGACACGTTCAGCTTCTAGTTTCCATCAGAAAGAGGAAAACTCAGCTCGGTTTGGACCGCGGCTCCCGCCGTCCGTGGTCACATGATGCCGTTGGTGACGTACTGGAAGGAGTCGTAGAGCTTGGTGGTGATGGAGCGCATGGACCCGTCCACCAGCTGCTCCACCAGAACCTGCAGCTGCTCCTCTGTCAGGGACATGTGGAAACGCTCCTTCAGGCCGCGGATGGTGCTGGAGCCGTGGAAGCAGGGCAGGTGGGAACCTGAAGGTCGACAAACCAGACTTAAAGTACATGGGTTTTTTTCTAAAATACTACACAAAACATGTGTTTATTATGGTGTATTCAGAGTAGAGTCAGAGTACATTTTGCAACAGAGTTACAACAGTTCACCTTCTGCTTTTAGAGTGCAGTCACATCCAGCCACTTCCTGTAACGCTCAAGTCCAATCATCTTTTCATCGATTTCATGAGGGTTTTTTTAAGTTTGATTCTGCCGTTTTTAGCCAAAATCAAAAAACCTGGTCATTCTTTAAGACGGTTTCTGCAGAGCGGCAGCATTTCATTCTAAATTCACCTCTGAGTTGTGGGCGGGACTGTTGGCTCTGAGCAAGCATGCCCCCCTCCCCCTCCCCGCTGATGAGAGCTCTCTGTTTACATGCTCTCCAACTAGCTTACAGCCCCTCACACCCCCAACCCAGCACTAGAGGTGCAACAAAAATGGCGAGCAATGTCGTAGGGATCCGGCAGTACAGTTTTGAGCCGGATTCCACCTCAGACGAGGAAAACAAAGACGTTCATGGATCCATTTGTCTGTAAGTGGATCCGAATGAAGCAGAGCAGGGAGCTTGTGGTCCGCCCAGTGTAACTTTTACATCACAACTACAGGCTTTTTCTTACAACTTTTTCACATGCAACTAATTCACAACAAAATACTAAAAAGCCATTTTAATCTCAATGGATTTTTTTTTTTAATAAATGTCCTCCATGGTCAGAAAAACGCCACACGAACATGTTAAAAACCCCCTTTTCATCAGAGTGGGTCTTTAACATCAGAACATGCCGTCGGTGTTGTGTGGGTTACCTTGCTGCATGATTTCCACAATCTGCAGCACTTTCTCCATGTGTTTCCGGGCTGCAATCAAACCCTGCAGCATCAGCATCTTGTAGTAGATGAACATGTCTCCGTCCAGACCGCCCATCACCTGGAACAGCGGAGCATGAAGGGACTTTCAGGGTCATTCGAGCGGCGATGCAAAGATTCCTAATCACAACTTTCATTGTGTTTTGTGTCGTATCATGTTAGCTTGTTGTCTAAACGCTGCACAGCAGACATGTCCAAAGTCCGGCCCATGGGTTGGAATTTCCTCTGGCCGGCAGGCTGCTGTCACAAACTTCAATGTCCCTCATGGCACTTTCTAAGAACTACAATTTCTTGATTGTGATTGACTATATTACATTTGTTTTTTTTCCCAAACAGACTTTTTTTATTGTATTTCTATTCTATGTACAGAAATGAAACGGATCCCATTGCAATAGAATTTTCACTGAATAGTTCCTTTGCAGTTATTGCTATGATAAGGGTTAATGGAATCCACGTTGGCCATCACACATTTTCACATCACCAAATCTGAGCCTCTTTGCAAAAAGTTTGGACCCCCCTGTTGTGCAGTGTTCCGTCGCCGGGTTCATCTGATTTTTTTCAGCACAACCTCGCATGCTTTTTTCTTCATCCAGCACACTATGTTCTGTGTCCTGATTGGCTGTTCATCTTGTCTGCCCTACAGTTTTCATTCTATATTACTAGACTTATTTTTCTATATTAAGGTTTGAACTTTGAGAGTTTAAAGAGAAATGCAAAAACCGTTCATTTTTATTTGTTTATAAAGTGTGTAGTGAGGAGTTTTACAGCCTTAACACATCTATAATTACTGTGGAAATGAAGTTCAGTACTTCAAATTCACCTCTTGTGGGTTATTTTTAGACTGCAACTCTGGCGTTAAATGAGGGATGACTGTATTCTGTTTTTTATGACAGTAATTTTTATTCTAAATTCTACACATAAATAAATAAAGGTCAGACATGTGAATTCTTCACTCACATCAACAAACTCAGACGTAAGTTTGAAGGCAGACGTCTCAAAGCCGAGGTTTTTGGGGGAGCTGGAGAGGATGAAGCCAAAGTCGATGTGGATTATGTGTCCTTCAGAGTCCAGCAGGATGTTTCCGTTGTGTCTGCAGGGAGGACAGATGGTCAGTTTTACCGCAGAGAGCCGCAGGACTGCTCAGATTCCTTCAGAAAGTTTGATTTTTTTTTCCAAAAATGTGTTTTTAAGCACAGGATCTGAGCAGCACAGATTTTTTTTTTACCTGTCTTTGACCTGCAGCAGGTAACAGATGAGGCTGTAGCCGGCGCAGCTCTGCACAAAGTTCCTCTGCGCGGTGAGAAAAGCTTCGGTGGTGAAGCTGCCGTGTTCCTGCAGGAAGTAGTCGAGCAGCGACAGCTGACTCTGCTTTTTCACCTGAGGAACAGGAACAAAAAAAACACTTCAACACAGGGGAAGACCGTCTTGTATATGGTCAAGTATTAGATATTTATTTTTGTGTTCTATATTTAAAGCTTATTATTACTACATATAAATAGTAGAAGTCTGCATCTCAAGAACGGATCAGGTGCAGAAGAATACAGGTAACAATAAGGCACAAAAACACTTCAGTAAAGTTAGCGAGACCATCAGCGAAACATCTGATCGCGACATCCTTAACTTCAGCACTGCTGGAGGAACGTCATTCATCGCAAACATCATGTTTGAGCCTCATTTGAGGTTTCCATTTCCCAGAATGCCTAGCGTACCTGGTGCAGAGAGACGGCGTTGAGGACGGGCTCGATCATCCCGCTGTCGGAGGACATCACCAAGATTTTGTAAGGTTTGATCCACAGAGGAACTCGTTCCTGCTGCCAGATGGACTAAAGACACAAACACGGATCATGAAGTAATCCCTTTTTAGAACATTTGCACATCAAAATGTAACAAAAACAAACTTTCTATTGTTTGGGAGGTTTCTAAGATGGACAAGATAACTGTTGGTGTAGGAATGCAACATCAGAACATTCCAGCATAGGTGGAAAAGTTGGATTGAGTTTAGAACAGGTTACATGTATAGTTTAGGTCTCTGATGAAAACCTTTGTTCATAATTGATTTCTTATAAAAGATGCCTCCTAATGTTGACGGGTTGTTTTTTAGAGTTATATATTGTTTTTTGTCAAAAGGAAAAAATGAAAACACAAATAGCCCACAAAAACCTTTAAAGGGGTTTTAAGTAAAAATGTTTCAAACCCTCCTTGACCTCTTTACCACACGTGTGTTTGATTCATGAAGACTGAGGATTCTCAGTCTAAATCCTTCAAGATTTAAGAAAAATGTACATTTATGAATCCACTCAGAGGTTCCTCTGGTTCCTGAGTTCATTAACACTCGTGAATTTCTTCTGGGTCGTTTACCTGCAGCTGCTTGAGGACCTGGTAGGCCAGCAGTTCCTGCCTTAAGTCGTCTCCACACTTGACAATGACTGACAGCAGCTTCCAGTTGGGCAGGTGACCGTAAGGAGAAGCTTCTCTGATCCGCCTGAACACAACCTCACAGTTAAACCCAGCTCACTGATGGATGGATCACCGGTGGGTTCGTGGATTCACCTGACTTTCTCCTCCCAAGGTTCTTTCAGGGCGACTGCCGACGGGTCCTCGGGGTCCCACTTAAACGAGGTGGGCGGGTGGGCGAGGTTTTCTGACAGACGGCGTCTGAAACCCCCAGAAGGCTTACTGTTAGCTTGTGCTCTGTTAGCTGCTCGTGCGTGCACATGTGCGTGCACGAGCTGCATACCTGATGTCTCCAGCAGCGATGAAGACCGGCTCTTTGCTCTCCAAACTGGTGATGCTGTCCACTGAGAACTGGCTGATGTTGTCGCTGCTGCTGGTCTGAGCCTCCATCTGCAATGCAAACAAAGCTGCTGTTTCTGAGGATTTCACCAGGAAACCAAAGTCACTTCATGAGGTTTTAGCCACCTCCACCTGCAGCTGCCCGATGTCATCAGTGGCCCACGCTTCGTCGTCGTTGTCGTAGTTTGGGACGGTGGAGAAACTTCCAGCTCTGTGCTCCGACGTGATGATGCTGTTGGCGTTAGCTGTGGCGCCGGAGTCCAGGCTCTCCTCTGAGCGGGACGAGTGGATCCTCGTTTCCGGGATTCGAATCGGAACGGGAGACGTCTCAAAGCTGTCGCACTCCAAGACTTCGATGTAGATGATGTACGGGGCCTGAAGGAGGCGCAGGAGCTCGGGTTAAAGAGAAAGACCTTCCACTTCCAGAATGAAGCACGTTTAAAAAGAAAAGTGACTGGAGCCGTGCCGTTCACAAAGTAACCACCAAGTGCAGGTTTTTAGAGAATACTCTGTGAAGGAGCAACATTTCTGTGAGGAATTAACTTAAAAATACACTTAAAAGCTCCAAAAAATTAGATTTTTCATGATAAAAGCCCATTTAAAAAAACACTAGTCAAAAGCAGTCACATGACCACAGGATGATTCAGCGTTTGCAGAATTCACAGGTAATTCAGACAATGACCTTGTCCTTGGAGTTCAGGACCACGCCTTGGGTGGGGGGCAGCCGGCAGACATGGTGCTGGTGCTCAGCTGTGGGTAACCAGACTCTGGCCGGCAGCTTGTGATTCAGCAGCGACAGCTCGGAGATCAGCCGCTGCGTCTTCTGCTCTTTGGTGGGCAGCGTGGCCAAACGCTTCCCGATGCAGAAGAGGGACTTGACGAATTCCCTCTGAGGACGGAGACGCTCCGGCTGCGAGACGGAAAGAGTAGAGTTCATTCAAGAACAGAGATCCAAAGGAGGAGTCTCACTCTGATTATTTTATACCAATATTTTATAGCATTTATACATATAAATTGCAATCAGAATAAAAACATGAACATCAGCAAACCTCAGCTTCAGTAAAGTCTGTAACACAAACCAGAACTAAGATGTTAAAAATGGAAGAAGAACAAGTCTGAGATGGATCTTCCAAGCCTCAGGTCACAGACCGGTCCCGGTCCTGGGACAGTTGGTTCACAACCTAGACATTTCCATTTTACTCATTATCTGATTCTGAAGGAACTTTTATTTTGGAAAACCTACTGGATTCTCTCCAACACATCCGACTCATTCTTGATGCAAATCGCTTGGCCGTGTAAAAATCCTTCAGCTGTTTCCTTAAAGCGCCTGCACTAAATTGAAAACCTGAAGCTAGCGAAGTTAAGGCTGAGGATGAACCTCTCAAAGGTTTAGTGAAACTGGAGGCTAAATAAAAGAAATCCGCCTTCAGCCTCGTACACGCTTGTAGTTATAGTATCAACATCTCAACGTGGAGTCAGATTGCAGCGGGTTCTGGCTGGGCTGCATCCTGTTCCAGCGTCTGCAGGTATCAGATGCAGACACAAGTTTCCATTGAACTTCCAGGTAAATTATTCAACCAGAGAAGTCACACGAACAAAGAGGAACTCGGATCGTCTATAAATGTGGGGTGTGGAACTCCATGGAGCACAAGAGCAGATTCTAATGTGATATTTCAACCATGTTCCATGATGACTGATAAGCATTTTCCAACTTTAGACTTCCTGATTTCTGGCAGCAATGCTTAAATATTCACATTTCCCTTTGAAATATTTACTCAAAGAGTAGAACTTATGAGATCTTTGAAGGATAACGGCGTGAAGGTAACTGGGTTTAGATTTATAGAAATCTGGTAGAAAATAATCTCTTGAAGATAAAATAAACAATAAAGCTTTGTTAAGGCTTCAAGCCACAAAAATCTAAAATATCACGTGTCCGTGTGTCAGACTTGGCAACATGATTCAACATGAGGATTGAAGGAAGAAGGTGTAATTTCCTGAAACTTGACATTTCCGCCTGACAAGACGCCACCATACTTTATGAAAGCAGAGCTTTGAATTCCAGGTCAGTAAGACCCGAAAACTAAAGCCAGAAACCAGTAAAGATTTCTCATGCAGAGAAACAGGCTTTCTGGAAACATCTGAACGTGTAAAAGTGACCACCACCCTTTGGGTTGGCGAGAACGTCCACAACGTTTTCTGCTGCAACACAGAAAGCCATAGAAAATGCACCACAGCAACAATTCAAGCAAGTTGTTTTTTTTAATCAAAAACAGGTTACAATATTTTCAGGAAGGTTGTTTTTGTTGCAAAATAGTATTTCAGTATTTTTTTAAACATTTACTACTAACACTACAAAATTGAAGCTCATATTTATTCTTCAAACCCGTCATTCTAGTTTGAGGTTTTTTATGAAATCTTTTCTTCTACTCTTTTGGAAACCACAACAGAACCCAGTGGGTCAGGCTCTCAGCCAACCATGTGACCGAGCAACGTGACGGATCCGTTTGACGCAGGAAAAGTTCTCCTTTTCCTCTGCTGCTCACACACTACAAACAGCTGCTCTGTTTTGCTTTATAACCTTCAACACAAACATCAAAACAAGATGTACTAATCAATCTTGTTTTATTTATTTGAGTGATTAAAAGACAGAGATATAGAAGACTTTGCTTTTTTTTTTTTAAAAAAAGAGCATTTTTTTGAGTTTGAGTGACACTCAAAAAAAACACCAAAAACATTGAAGATTTTTACATTTCTTTTTAACAAAATTATTTTGAAAAATAAATAAATAAATAAATAAAAAACCCAAAGAAATATTTAGAACAACGCTCTTAAACAAAAACCCTGTTTCATAAAGCACAAAAAATGATTAGGAAAAGCATTTTAACAAAACAATTACTACAAGAAATACTTTAAGATACGCTCTAAAACATCGTCTCCAAAACACAAGCAAGTTATTATAATTACAGAATTGTTTAAAGCATTAAATCAAAATTTTAAAAATGTTTCGAAAAACAAAAAAAATTTTCAAAATAGCTAAAAACTTTTTTCAAAAACACTAAAATAATTTTTTTCAAAAACTCCTGATGTTTTTTTTTTTAAATACAATACTCTTCTGGAATAGGAAGTAATAAATATGTTTAAATAATTTTGGTTTATTGTGATGATACAAATACTTTTTAGCAAATTTGAATTACTGCGTTTCTGAAATGTCTCTTAAGCTTTATTTTGAAGGCAACACCAAAAATGCATGTCTCTCTCCAGCTGAGCAGACATTTCACGTCTGGTGGATGAACATGAAAGAGTTACTTCCTCCATGATGCAAACCATCTGCAGATCCCTGCAAACTCGACTGCCGTGCAGGAACAACCCATCCCTGAAGAACAGTCCGTCCAAAAGATTACAGGAAAACAAAAGGCATAACACAGCTGCTGTTTGTTTTCTCGGACCGATTGAAGCAGGAGATGCGTTTATCTCACAGCTGCCAAGAAAGCATAGGTTTCCTGCAGCAGCTGAAGTGACTCACAGGAGAAACGTGCTTAAAAAGAGACGCTGGAACAATCAGAGACGATCTGCTGATGAACGGGATGAACTTTCATTTTACATTTCAAGAATTTTCTCTGCGTTTGGAGTTGGTATCCAGTGAAACCGGAGTGAGACGTTCTCCAGTATCAAGGCAGTGATTTCCTTCTTCACGTTTCCACAGGAACACATTGTTTTGCATTAAGAATCCCCAGGAATTACCCAGAATTACCTGCTGTTGCCTCGTGTTGGAATTTGTTTTGATGAACAGTTTTTGGTTTAAAAACACAGTTGGATTTGAGGTTTTGAGGTACATTTAAAGTAAACTTCACCCACTGACCTCCATCTGCAGCAGCGACAGAACAGATCAACCAAACCTGACTTGCAAACATGCTCCTCACCTCCTCGTGCATCGCCTCCACCTTCGGGTTGCTTCCTGTCCGCCGCAGACTGGCGCTGGGCCCGCTGTTCGCCAGCGCAGCCTCCGACTTAGACCTCTGGTGCGTCCGTCTGGACGGGGAGGTAAACACTTCCCCCTGATCCGGGTTGTCGGGGGAGGGGCCCGCAGTCGAGGCGGGGGAGGCGTCCACGTTGTTGCTGTTGTGCCTGCGGTGACAGCGGCGGTGCGCCGGCGAAGAAACGGGGCTGTCTGAGACCGACGCTGGAACCGAGCGGGACGAATCCGACGGGTGCGTGGACGGTTTGAGGTCGTCAGACAGGATCAGCTTTCGCAGCTTCGTTCCTCTGGAGTGGCGCTGCGTGGAGATGTGCATGTCGGAGGAGTAGGCGCCCAACAGCCAAGCCGACAGCAGCGAGAAGGTTATGCTCCCTCTGCAGCGGTGGATCTAGTGGGAAGAGGAATTTACCCGGAATTTAAAACCCAAAAAACTGGGGGTGCTACATCAACCTGGATGCGCATGTGAGACTCACCAGGTAGGGTCTGATGGAATCTCCCACCTCCGTGTCCATATGCACATACATGTTGAGCAGCTGGGGCAGGTAGAAGTCCACCTCGCTGTCGGGGAAGCTGAACAGGCGGTTCCCGATGTACGCCTGCACGCCCGGCTCTTTGGACTTGTACAGGTAAGAAATGGCCATGGAAACGTCAAACAGCTTGGACTCGAAGAGCCGCAACAACCACGACTGCTTGGACGACGACGATGAAGCCGACTGGGGTAAGGAGAGGCGGTGCTGCAGGGGCGCCGGCGTGTGGCCTTCTTCCTCGTCCTCGTCTTCCTCTTTAATGGAGCTGGTGTCCGGGTTCATGTGCCACTGCGGGCTGCAGCGCTCCGGCGCCTCAGCGGGGGGCTGCTGGTCGTCCTGGGCGGGTCTGTTGTCGAGCAGCTTTACTTTGAGCAGCACTTCCTGGCAGGCTTTTAGCGCCACCTCTGGATCAATAACTGAAAAAAAAAAAAAGACGAACCAAGAGTTTCCATAAGCGTTGCCTTTCATTGCTGTCGGACATTTTCAGAATAAATGGAACGATCTAAAGCTAAAAACTTGGAATGTTTTCATCTTCAAGGCATTTCTTCATGAATTTGCAATTTCCCGTTTCCCTGAACTGACGAGCATTAGCTACTTAGCTGGCTACGGTTAAACGATTTATTAAAATATCTTCCGACAGAAGACAATTCCTTTTCAACAACATTGTTTTCTATTGTCAAATCGTTCCCAGTGGTCTTTTAGTTATGATTATGCAGATTTTAGCCAAAATTTAAACAAAATGTTGATTTTTTTCAGACATTTTCTGCAGAGCAGCAGGAGCTCATCAGAAACGTTCTTCTGGGTTATGGGCAGGACTGTCGGCATGGAAGTTAGCTTCACTAATTTCCCAGCATGCCCTTGTTTGCACTCTCCCCCACCTATGCGACCTCACAAGCCGAAGCTAACAATAGCTTAGCAAAAAAAACCAAAAACAGCTCAGACGAGGAAAATAAAGGCGTCCGTGGATCTACTTGTCTCAGAGTGGATGTTTCATAATTGTAGCGGAGAAGAGAGACTCTGACTCTGTGGCAGCCGCTGCGTCACAAATCCTGCGCTTTTTCATCGATTTCAATTAAGAAATACTTAGAAACACAGTTTTAATCTTTAATTATTTTATACATGTCCTCCATTATGAGAAAAAGTCCATGTTAAAAACACAATTTTATTGGAGTGGGTCTTTAAGCTTCTGGCAACGCCCACTTTACTGTTTATTTTCAAGTGCTTTCATTATAATTTCCCCCCATATTTAAAGCAGTAATTATTTAGTTCCATTCAATTCACAACAACCTCCACCACACAGATCAAACTTATTTTCTTGTGCCAAGATTGAACAGAAAACCAGGAAAATATGCCTTCACACGACTCTAAAGAGATCTGGTTACAGGAAGAACTTCACTTAAAAGGCTAAAGACTTCCCTCATTCCTGAAATGTAACGTGGCCGTCACAACCCATCAGCCACGTGGTTTTGATGGGGGTAACGGGGGCCGAAGGAACCAGCCCAGGGGCATGAAAACAAGAGCTTTCCGTGCCTGCGGGGTGTCAGGTTCACTTCTATTCAGGCCGGCACGCACGTTTAGAACAAAACAAACACGACAAACGGAAAGAGCAAACATGTGTGGTAGAAATGGAAATGTGTTTCAGCAGCTACAGACACGCCCGGAGGTCTGAAAACGCCGGCTATCAACGGAGGAATTTCTGAGTTTGAAGGGATTTCATGAGCAGCTACAGTCGGGATCTGGATCCACTCGTTCCCAATGTGAGACAGGAACAGGAAGTGAAACTTCATTCAGGCTCTTGAGGAGAAAGCAACGTGTTTCAGCAGCAAAGAAACCTGCGTTCAGTACCGGTAATAAAGCAAAGCAGGATGTAGTTTTTCCACCGGTAGTTCAAAGCACGAATGCGTTTCTCTCATCTCCAAAACCAGACAGTAGGTTTTGGTTTCAAGGATACGTTGCCATGGTAACACACAGGTTAGAAAATGAAGCAGCCTAGTGGGAAATGAGGAATTAGAGTAAATTCCACCACAGTCATGTTGCCTGGCGGTTCTGGCTAAACCAGTTCCAGTTCTGCACCGACAGTTAACTGGAAGTGTTATCGTCTGACTCTCTAGGAAATTAGTCCAGTTTTCCGTTAAGCTAAACCTTTTTTGGAACAACTTAGTACCTTGCTGGACCCCCAGGTCCATCTCCATGGCGTCCTCTGAGATGACATCCAGCTGGGGACTCGGCCCCCGCGGTTCGCCGCTGCTCGACACGCCGCTGCTGCCGATGCCCTCGCTGGTGCTGCTGCTGCAGAGGCTGCCGCTGCTGCCGATGCTCCCGCTGGGGCTGGAACTGCGCGGACTGGCGCTGGGGGAGGACGGATGCTCACTTTGGGAGGGGGGAGGAAGCTGTAGCTGGGGTCGGGGATGATGGTGGTGGTGATGATGATGATGATGGTGGTGGTTTGGGCAATCTGAGGAACTGTCTGAGCAGGAGGAAGAGGAAGCAGAGGAGGATGAGGAGGAAGCGCTGGAAGGAGAGGAAGGGCAGGAGAAAGTAGTGGGGGAAGAGGACGCCGGAGGAAGAGGCGGGAAGGAATGGGTAGGGCTGAGGTGAAGCGGCCGAATAGCCTGGGACACGAAAACTTCAGCGTCAGCCATTTTGGATGGAAGGTCCTGTAAAGATATGGAGAAAAGAAGAACAAATGGATTTGTTTCATTAGAATTCAGACTACGATGCCTCAATTCAAAGCCAATTAAAGTCACTGTATGACCCGCAGGCTCCATCCTCCCCCACAGCCCTCTTTTGACCCACCCTCACCAACTGAACAGCTGCTCCACGGCCCCCACTCCACCCTTCAGTCCTTTAGCCCCTCCACTGGATCAATGTTCTTTAAAAAGAAAAACGTTTTCAAATCGGCAGCTTTTCAGTCGGTTTTATCTCCATAGCAACCATTTACTTTGATCTCCTGGGGCTGCCAAACAGGTCTGTGTCATTTTTAACATTTTTTCTCCAAACAGCTTCCCAAAGATGCTTGAGAAGTGATGAGCTTGAAAATCCCTCAGAGTTGACATTTGTAGATCCTAAAAGTGAAGTTTTGAAACCAGGTCTTCCTGGTTTCATTAGTGCATTATGAAATATTGAACCCCAGAAGAGATTCAGGCCCCAAACATTTTTGACAGTCTCTCACGCTATGATGCCATCTTTTTAAAAAAAAAAAAAAAAAAAAAAAAAAAACAGCAACTGCGGGACATAAATATATAAAGCTTTGGCCAAAATATGTTTTTTAACCAACATGTTGGAGGGTATTTTCACAATGAAACACGTTTATTTCTACAAAAAAAAGCTTACACCTAAGATAATCTTAGATTTCAATACCATTCATAATTTCCCTCATGGTCGTTGGGTGGCAGCACGGTAAACGCTGCAGTACTTTGTAGCTTTAATGTGGAGGAGTGGAGGCTGCCGTTTCTGTTCGGTTTGTGTCGGTGCGTCATCGCTGTGACGCCTCGGCGAGCATCACCGGCAGCATCATCATCATCACAGAGCGAGGAGGCGTCCTTTCTATTCTCGTCTTAAAGCAGCGTCTTCTTCACTGTTTGGGGGGGGTGGGGGGTTCCCTTCACGCCTCCATCCAGAGTTTGTTGTACAAAGTTCCTTTCAAAGCCAACACTTTGTTTTTTGAATTTCCTTTTTTTTTTTATTCAATTACTGAAGGTTTGGGGCTTTAATTTTCTGTCTGCTTTCACTGAAACTACTGTGACGGTTATTGATGGGTTGATACAAAAAAAAAAGGAAGCTCTAAAAAGGAACGTCCATTTATTTTAGGGAAAAAACTTGTTTGTAAATGAGTTGGATTTTTTCCATTTTTGAAACATTCTGTTCTGTTGTCATTTTAGCACCGACCAACCACAATGTGCAACCACGGTTCCTCTTTCCTGTGACACAATCCCTTCACACAACACCAACAACTGTTAACTGTGCTGGTTTTTAATCGCAAACTCATGACTTCTGTGTTTTTTAAAAGACCAAACCCACTGTAAAAAACAAACACAGGCGGCGTCTCTGTGCATAACCCAGCTACTTTAAAATGCAAAACGGGCTCTCCCCCATCAGTAAACACAAGCCTTGGGGAGGGGGGGGGGTCCACTCACAGCTGAGCATGAGATCATCCTCGACACGCGAGTTACAGCACATTTAATGGCCTCTAGATGTGAGAGTTGCCATGGCGATGCTGTGTACACACGGAGTGTGTGCTACGAATTTTTTTGCATCCAATTCAGCCGCTCTGCTGCATTGGACTCAAGCGTCTGAGTAAAGTTCATCTGCAGATGTTTGCTGATAAAACATCTTTGGATTCCTGGCTTTTATCCTTCAAGTCCATCAAACTTTCATAAAAAGCAAGAAAAGAAAAAAAAAACAGATCAAAATCAAGAAACTTTGACTTGAGAGAAGCTACAAAACTCTGCTGTTTTTCTGTCAGTTTATTGAAAGGTTTACTAGCAGACATGAACCAACGGCCGAGTTTCATTCCAGATGTTCTCCAGATGCAGCGCAGACGACAATATTTGGCTCCTGATCACAAACAGTCCATTTTTAGCCTTTAACTTGTGAATGAACAACATTTACAAAAGATTTTTTTCTCCACAGTGCATGTTTTGTAGTCTCACATACCAGCAAACCCTTCATTTGGAGAAACAAACAGTTTCAAAGCTGGATCTGAGGCTAAACTTGAATGGTTTAGTCTGCTTCTCAATAGTTTATAAACCAAAAAGAAATCAGAAGAGAAATTACAACACAGAAAATGTAGATGGAAACAGTCTGACAGTTATTATATTAAACTAGAATGACATCTAAAACTACATTCTGGCTGAATTTTTTCACCCAAATGTTTTTTTTTCCATGTCAAAGATATGTTAGAAAATTCTTGAAAAAAATAATAGAGTTTATCTAATCAGAACTAAAATCTTATTTAAAATAAGGACAAAAGTGTGTTTATACTGTGTTTGCCAGGCCTTAAAGGGAAACAAAACCCAATACAACACTCCAGGTAGAGCTTGCATTACAGGTCTTTGACCTTCAGTCCAGAAGACGATTCTGGTTTTCTCGCTTGCCCTCCTCTTACAAAGGAAGGAGTTATGCAAACAGGTGAGAAGCGACTGTCGAGTATCGCTCTACAAAGGAAGCTGTGCACAAAAATGACATTTATTTACATGTTTTATGTTGTTTTTGTGTGTTTTGGGTTGTTCTTTTTATCAACAATGAGGCATTTTTAAACATTCAAAGCATTTTGAAAGCTTTTATACGACTTTATTAGCTTGTCCTAAATCAAAAGACTTATTTGCTTTCAGGCGATTTTTGAAAAGCTGATCCTGAGGTCAAACTAACTGCAGCGCTGTCACTATTCTTCCATTTCTAGCCACTCCCCCTCGCCTTTTTCCAGGGCCAAAGGGTACAAGAGTGGAATGGACTCAGATATCTCATCCAGAGGAAATGCGTCTTTATTCTTAAAGAGGAGAAGTCCGGCCACAAACCATCTGTTTGGTCTGCCGTCTTCAGAGAAGACAATAGTTTATCTGAAGCCCGAACTATCACGTTTCCTGATAAACCGCTCCGAGCTCAGCCAGCACTAACGCAAAGACGGAAACAGATCAGAGGTCAGGGAAGCTGGGCGATGATAGAGGTCAAAGGTCAGCTCTTTCAGTCACATCCCAGAATAGTCACACATCCATTATCTATCTGCAAATCTTAGAGAGAAAAGAGTCACTGAAACAAAAGGATATGAAATGTTGAGGAGCAGAAGCACTGAAAACTACACATGAAATTCTGGGATTCAATTCTGGGAAACCTTTATTGATCACTGATTTGGACAAAGTTCACTTTTCTTTTCAGCCTACAAGGTTGTTCAGTGTTTAATAAATATAACCTTTGAGTTGTAGTAACAGTTGTGAGTTTTTGGGGACAATATGATGCATATTCTGTATTTGCAGGTGTGGTTTTGTACAGGTCTCTCAGGGACCCGTTTGGATCCGGATTCTGAGATCTGCCGGAGGAGCTAACGGTTATTGTGGAGCTACAAAAGGCGGAGGTCGAGCGATATGAGGAGGCCTTTTAAAAAAGCAGGCCTTTTGTGGAGGTCCGGGGGTCTGTCTGTCTGCCAGCAGCAGCAGCAGCAGGAGGAGGAGGAGGAAGAGGAGGAGGAGGAGGAGGAGAGCCGCTCCCTCCTGATGAAAACAAACTGGGGGAAGGAGGACGGGAGCCGGGCTCCGGCAGGCCCACATCTTTGGGGTTCACCAACGGAACGGACGCGACACGCGAGAACCCGATTCAAACGAACACAAACAGACGGAGAACGAAAACATAAAATAGGAGAAGCGAAGTGAAAGTGTTAGAGAAAAACCGAGGACCTACCCGGCCACCGAGGCACCTCTGATCCGGTTTAAAACGCCCCCACACCGGAGGAAAATCCCCGTGGTCGTCCCGGGAATGTCCAAACGGCCCTAATGTTTTCAACCCTGGTCTCAGTTTGGGTCTAACTCCGTCTCGTTAGGGTCCGAAAGGATCCATCTGGTCCGGGATTTGTGGCCCGTCTGCTCTTGACTGCGTCTGCTTTAAAGCGGCTGTGACGCAACATCCGTCAAGAGTGTCGCAGTTTGAAACGGCGGACACTTCCGCCGGGGACACAAAATAAAAGCTCAAACACGCGTTTTTAAATTGTTCAAATAATAATTGTTATTAACAAAATTGACGTTCACTACATGAAACAACACAAAAACAGATAAAATCGAACAAATGGGGGAAAAGAAAGAGGCAACAAATGGAATAAACTAATGACAAACTTACAGCATATTTATATTAATCACAAATTTAAAAGAATTAGTATTACCAATTACTCCAATTGTGTTTTTCTAATATGGTACAAGACTTTAAAGCCTTTAAATTCTCAGAGTTTTGATAGATTCAGGATACTTTTTTAATTCCACAGATAACTATGGACAAGAAAGCTTTGTCAGCTTTGTGAAAGCTTTGTGAAAGTAATATTTGACCAGAATGAAAATTGAATTAAGTAAATTAGATATTGTTATCTTCCTTGTTTTAAGAAAACCCCAAAATAGTATGTTTACAACAGAAAGAAACATTGAGGATAACAAGTGCAGTAAAACACCAGACCAGAATGTTGAAGCATTTGTGCAAGTCCAAAATAAATGTGTAAAGGTTTCAATATGATTGTTGTAAAGGAACAACTGGTGTCAATATCCCTTCGGAATCTGGATATGATAGACAGGATATGATAAATCTATTTTCCTAATTTTTCTTGCTTCCATAATACAATACTTTTGCAGCGTGTATCTCCTTTTTATTGGGGAAGGGTAATAAACCCGCTTTCTTTTTGTCTTTCTTATATGTCCAAAACATCTACTATGATCTGTTCCTCTGATGGTTCATTCTTTCTCACTGGTTTATTGAAGATGTTTCAATGTGGGGGCAGGTGTCCGATTATCACAATTGTTTTTGGTCAAATGTAGCAGTTAGAACATAAAAAAATAAAAAATAAAAGTTTGTTGAAGTTTAAATGTGTTAAAAGAAAAGCTGTAAAGCTTTCAGGGCTTTTATTTTGAAAACAGAATGTCCTCATTTCACACCTGTGTCTTGATGAAAGGACTGTTTTTGATGGCGTTTCCGGTTGGATTCATCCTGTCCTCCCACTCTGCTCTGCATCATCAGATTTAAATAATGAGTCTAACATATAATTAACAAACTGTTTACAGCTAAAAATTCAGAATTATTTTTCTGAGTTTTAACTTATTCAGTAAATCATTTTTTGCATTTTTGACCTTAATCAAATTTTTTTGTAGCTTAAATAAAACATAAAAACAGAAAGTAAACAACAAAAAAAACACATTGGTTTCAAAATTCTTCTTTCTTACTGCGTCTTTGAGCAAAAATCTGACCCTCGCCACAAACGCCAAAATTCACCAAAATTCCCTCTCACCTAGTACCCGGTGAAAATGAACTTTGGGCACAGTTAAACACCCCTGCCTTCAAGAAAAAGATGACATCACAGCAGGGGAAAAGGTCAAAAATAATTGGGGCCAAAATCTCTCACAAGATTCACAATAAATATTTTAATATCCAAGTCAAAACACGTGTTGGTGAAGGAAGTTTTGAAATTATTATGGGATGGCCACAGGACCTACAGTTTGGCAGCTATCCTCCCACAATATGTGAAAAGAAAACTTTTGCTTGACCATTCTTCACAAAATTTAACAAGCGTGCCACTATTTAAGTGACTGCAAACAAAGCTTTGCTGACCTATGACCTCGGGAAGACGCCGCCATGTTTAATTAAAAAAATCTCACCTTTTGTAACTTTTACTAATTTAAACTCCTTCTAGGGATTTTAGTCAGTAACCTCCCAACTCCTTGATCATATTTGGGAAGTTTTTTTGGGGAAAAATGTTGGAAACAAAAGTGAGAGAGGTGAAGCAACCACACAGCCAATGCGGGTCAAAAGGGGCGGGAAGGGCGGGTAGCGCCTTTGGACCATACAATGCTGCTTTATTTCAGAATGTTTTGTCTTTAAAGAAAGAGAAAAAAACATGGAAGTGTAAAAAGAGGAGAAAACAAGAGGCATCACGTAACAAATGAACATCACATTTTTATTCCATCAATGTAGGAAAATAGATTCACATTAATGTGTTTTCTTCTGTCCTCCAACGCTCTGTTCCTCCTCACAACAAACAAAAACTAGCAGGGCAAAGCAAAGGTGCGTTTCTTTTTTTAAAATGTCCTCTCCAAACCAAAATCCATCAAAAACAACTTTCTTTTTCCCTAAACCTTCCTCTTTAAATCACAAATCTTTGAATTAAAGTGCTAAAAGAAAGAACACAAAGCAACAGATTACATTACAGGCTACACAAAACAAACATTTAAAAATAGGAGTTTAAAGAACCAGACAAACACAAGAAAACCATGCAGGGGGGCTTCCACAAATAACAGTTTCAGAGGTTTTTATAGAAACAGTCAGGAGAGGAAAACATGGAGGTAAAAGAGCTGTACAACTATGTGACACGGAGAAACAAGAGGCGGAGCCAAGAACAGAAAACAACAACAAAAAATCTAGAGTTCTCCTGTTTTCAGGGGGAACAGAAGATAAAGGCAAGAAAATATCAAAACCTCACTAAGGCCGTAATGAGACTACATTACCCAGAGTTCCTGGGGTCTGACACTCGACAATCCTTTTAACTCCTTCTAAATCAATGTATTTGGATTTACGATCAGCCTATAGTGAGGCTTTGACAGCACACAAACATCAGACTGAGAGGTCGCCATCAGCACACCGAGTGCAGGGTTGAGCGGATCAGCTCCTTCAAACAACCGCCTCGTCATCTTATCACCTTCATCACTCATCTTCAGTCAAAGGTCAAAAACTAATTTCCAGTTATTCAGTGGAATCTGTTAATACTTTTAAAGTGTTTTTTTTCATAAGTGCTCAATAAATACATTTGAATTTTTACAAAAAAAAAACAAGGTTTTCTGTAGACAAAACTGACACAGAATCATGGATAAAAAGTGACATCGGAGACAAATGTCTGACTGAGACTGATCCCTCAACATGACCACACCGTTACCCGACTCCCCGATCCGTTAGTCTTTGATTATCTGACCCGTTTCTGGTTTGTTTGAGCCACGTGGCTCCACAGTGAAAGATTTCCCTCAAACGACTCTACCTTCAAACCTTGTTTCCCAGTGCAGGGCTAAACTGATTGGACCGGACCAAAATCCCAACAAACCGGTCTGTTTTCAGAGTTTCACAGCGGAAGAATCACACTTCCTTCGAGGTTCTGTTCGGATAAACATCTCACAGCTAAACTAAAGTTTCCATTTGGGTTGTAGCTCAAGAAATGTCGGTATCTAATCGAACCTGGAACATCTTGCTACGTTATCTCCAGCTGTTTTCTAGTTTAACCAGTTCAGTCCGGCAGAGGGAAAGGCATCAGCTCACACCAGAACTGACAAAGCAACATCTCACATCTTTGAGATCTGCATCATCTGACAAACGTCACTCCTCAAAACACGTTTTCACTGAATTATAAACACCTGAACTCCAATGTAGAAGTTTACCTTTATAAATTGAAGGCCCATTCCAATAACAACAGTTTTTAACATATTTTTGTGGGATTTTTCTGATGATGGAGGATGTATATAAATAAAATTAAGCTCAAAATTACATTTCTGAGAATTTTTTATTCAAATTGCTGTAAATCAGGAGCAGATGAAAAAAGTTTAAAAAAGATCGGATTTGTGACTTTGAAAATGCAGCAAAAGTCCCGCCCACAACTAAGACGCACATTTCTGATAAACTAATGCCGCTCAGCGGTAACTGTCCTCATAACCAACAGTTTTTATTTTTATTTTGGGCGGCATAACCAGAACTAAAAGGCCACTGGGAACGCTTTGAAAATAGATGACCGGAGTGGGTCTTTGAATGTGGAGGACGCTGTTTTGGGGTGAGATTTCTATGAAAAGTTGCCAAAGTAAAACGAACAAATAAAAGCTTTAAAAAGCTCTGCTGTTGCTTTCCAATTTGACTGTTGCTCCAAACAGTTCAATTGAAGCCCACTGAGGTCTTTCTGTGAGACGAAAACTTCAACCCAACGTGTGAAATGTTGCTTTAAAACACTCGACTGGTTTCATCCCTTTAGAGTTCATTTGTCAATAAAACTTTAATAAATACATGAGTGTATATTGGTTTATACTTTCTCTAACTGCTAGGTCATCCATCCATAACAGGTTAGTTTAAACAATAATTGCTCTTGTGACCAAACGTATTGCAAAAATAAAGCAAAGCCGACGTGAGTCAGCTTCCAGCAGAGTGCAGGTATAAAGCAGAATAATACTCAATAATGCTTGACATTATTTTTTTGTTTTGTTTTTTCGTACAGTAAATTCTACAATACACACATCATTCCCTCTTAACCTTCAATAGTGCAACATTTGTCTCATTTTCTGTCAGAAACCGCTGCTGTTGAAGGAGCTGGTATATCAGGATCGCTGCAGAGGAACAATTTTAACAACTGAACTTCTTCAACAGACGTAAAGCTCTTGCTGAGAGAAGATGCGAGGAGCACGAAGACTCACACTCAGCTGGAACCACACCTCCAAACACAAACCTTATTTTTATACAAGTCTGTGAGCACAGTAATGGGGAACGGCAAGGACTGATACCCGTGACAGAAGCCTTGCGGTGTGTAGCACCAACAATGAAGAGCCTCCTCGTGGAGTGGGAGGCTGTGTGGCAGCGGTGAGGAGCAGCGCAGCAAACAGACGTAGAAACGTAAAAAGCCCATGTGAAAGTTGGCAAAACTTAAGGATGTGAGGACGTGTCTGGTTTCAAATCTCATATTTTTGCCATTTAAACCGTAACATTAATGTAAAAACACTTCAAGTCACTCCAGGGAAACAAACAGACAAAACCAAATTAAACAATAAAAGACAGGAAGAGAAGGGAGAGTCAGACGGAGGGATGATGAAAATCTGAAGGATGAAAGATGAGGAAACAGAAATGTGAAGGATGTGAACAGCAGGAATTTAGACTAGTCTAACTCTGACAGAGGAGCTGCTGTAACACAGGTGTCATGTGGTGAAATGGGGGGGGGGGGGGGTGTTGGTAATTATATGAGCAGCTGAGAACTGGACCAGTTGAAGCTTGTTGAGGGATTTGTGGGGGAGGCCAAGGAAGGGAGAACTGCAATAGTCAATGTGTCGACGAGGCTGTGGATTTTAACATGGGGGTGGTATTGAGAGGGGGGGTGATGTTTTTGTCATTATTAAATATCCATAACTGTGCATGAGAACTGGACTAAGAGCCCCTCCCCTCTGGGATTCCAAACAGGAAGTACTCTCTGACTGCAAGAAGCCTAAATCCCATAAACTTCTGTAGAGACATAAACAGCAGGCGTTCTATTTGTCAGAATAACCCTTCCTGCTCTACTTCCTGTTTTAAATATGTTCTTGTTAATCATCATATTTTTTCTGTAATGCAAGTTATTCAAGTTAGAAATAGACCAATCAGATGCCTCAATAAAATCTGTGCTCACGTCCAACGTTTGTAATGTTTGACACACTCCCAAGCCCACTTTTAAGTGGCAAAGGTGTGACCTTCCAACAAGCTCACTCCTGATTTGTTGTCAAAGAAACATTGACGCAGATCGACTCGGACCAATCACTGCTAACTGACATTGTCTGATTCCAACATGGGGGCATCTGTGTTGCAAAAAGATTAACTGACTTTTGTTAGAGCCCGATGTAAGCCATTTTCTATATGTGACATCACACTCACTCAGTCCAGTTCTCCGTCAACCGATTTAGCTAACAGATAGAGCTGAGCGTCATCAGCATAAAAATGGAAGTGGATGTTAAATTTGTGGAAGATATTTTAAGGGGAAGTGGGTAGGTAATAAAATAAAAGGACTCCAGTATAGATCCCTGTGGGACTCCATAAGTAAATGATGGATGAGTTAGATCGAACATAACTAAGAAATAACACAGAAATATAGGTGGATGAGGATGGAGAGGAACCACGAACACAACCAAGATGAGATCACCAGTGATCAAGATGTTTCAGCGAGGGAGGGAGCAGAGACAAGAGGCATGATAGAAAGAAAATGAAATAAAATTCTTTGAATCTTAAATGAAAGTTGTTCACAGAAAAAAGAATGGATGTCGCATTTCTGGTTCAGACTGAGCTACAGCTGCAGGCTCACAGAGGCGGTTAAAGGTAGTGCAAAGTGGCAACAAACAACAGCAGCTAAACCAGCAGGTAGAAAAAGTGGGTTGTCCATAACTTAAGTGCTACAGATGCTAACTCTACACATAAACTCTCCTGTAATATATTATCATTTTTACTGCATCTTAATGTTTTAGTGCTTGAGTGGAATCTTTGTGCTTTGCTCTTAGAGCCCAAAAGAAAACTTTTTTCTTTTTTTAAGTAGATAAAGACAAAATGCTATTTTCTCCTGACGTTGGATGATCTGGTTTATTTTTCTGCAACAGGGTGAGTACATCATTTTGATGATGTTCATCCCAGAAAGCTTTGATGAGCGTGAAAGAAGATTTCAGCATCTCCCTCTAACTCATTCTTAAACTGAGATCATTAAAGATGGAGTTGACATTCTAACTTTATTAAATCTGTTTTTTATTGATATTTCAAAAATGAGATTCAATCAACTTCTTAAAGAGCCACTCCGATGAAAATGATGTTTTAACGTTTATTTGTGGAATTTATCTCATGATGGTGGGAACATGGTTCCAAAATCCAATAGATTTCTTTAGATTAAATAATTAAGCTTAAAATTGCATTTCTGGGTATTTTTTCATTCAGAATGTTGTGATTCAGGAGCAGATGAAAAAATGTCGGTGGAAAAAGATCTTATTTGTCATGTAGAAATTACGCTGTGCGAGCCACAAACTCCCTGCTCCGCTCTGCAGCAGGGAAGGGAAGGGGGGCGGGGTTGCATTAAGCCAATGATCCCACCCACAACTTAGAGGTGAATTTATAATGAACTCTGCCGCTCTTCAGAAACCATGTCCCAGAATACAACAGAGTGTTTTTCTGGATAAAAACGGCATCATCATAATTAAAAGACCTTTGGGAACACTTTTACAACGATTTCATTAAAAGAACATCGGAGTGGGACTTTACAAATGTTGTAATTTGCCAAACTTTAGATTAAAAGAAGAAATACTTTGCTGTGTGTGAGCATTTTTCAGATCTGCCAGTTAAACAGCAGGAACTGGGAAGCACCATCAATGTTTTGAATCTTTGTGCATATTTTAAAATGAATAAACTCTTTAGATTTATTCTGACATTTCTGTCAGCCAGACAAACAAATCACTTCAGATAATATTAATAAATATACACCTAAAACCATGCTTAAACTTTTGAAGTAATTTTATCAACAGAAAGCTCAAATCCAACGCTTTAAATAAACAAACAGTTTGAATAAATTGGACTTTTCAAAGAGGGAGAGGAGTCGAGCTTCTTTTCACACTCACCGAGTTGAGGTTTAACGTTTCTTTCCTCTTTAATGCTTCTGTCTCATTGCAGTCTTGGAACTGAAAGGAGAACAAGCTGGACTTTGTTAAATCGTTTCTTCAGCAGAGAACTTTCCCAAAGCTCTGACCTATAATTACCTAGCGTTTCCATCAAGCCCACCATTTTTTTCCCCTTCATTTTCAATTCCTTGTTTTCTTTGCAAGATTTTTTTCTTATCTTTTATCATCAAATACTCGGAAATATGATTTTTTTTTTTAAATGAAGGGGAGAAACGGTAAGGATGGGAAAAAGGAAGCAGGGAAAACGGCTGTGGTTTCATATAAGACACAAAAAGACGGATAAAATGAAATAACTCCAGGTCTGTGGAGGGTTTACTTTACAAATGAATGATGGTTGGGGGATGTATCCTGTTTGACTGACTCTACTGCTTCTTTTCCACCAGTAGAAGGCTGAATGTAAAGGGGCGTGACCTTAGAGCAAGTAAGGCAGAAGCTGAATGAAGTAGAAGGGGTAATAGAAAAAGACAAGACGAACAGCACTGAAAGCTAGAGTCGATCTTCTTTTTTGATTTCTGCCGTCTCCTCGTTCGACGGTGCAGAGGAGGCGGAGGTGGGGATGGAGGAAGGCGGCAGGCTGGTGTGCAGTTCCACCGGGGTCAAAGTTATTTCCACCTCGCCTCTTTCCTCATGCATTGTGGGCGGGGTAAAGGGAGCGTTGTTGCTGGGCCTCGGAGCTTTCTGGATCACTTCGACCATCGGGGCCCGTCCGGAGGGGGCCAGCTCCCAGCTGGGGTTCGCTGGACTCTGGAACAGCAGCAGCGGTCTGCTGTGGTGATCCGCATCGACGGGCCCGCTCGGCTGGCACTGCACCACCACCCCGCGGTGCTCCACCAGCTGCGTGCCTGGATCCGACACCGCCGGCAGCTGACTCAGAACCATCCCTTGTGGTTCCTGAATGACCAGCTCAAGCAGCGGTTGTGAGGAAGATGATGAGGAGGAAGAAGCCTTCTGAATAACACCACCGGTCACAGATGTGATAATTGGAGTCTGGAAGGGCGGCGTTTGAGGTGAGAGCTGGGGAGAGGCCAGGGCGACCGGAGGGGAGGGAAGGGCGTCCTCTGGCTGAGGTTTTCTGGGTCTTCCACGTTTCCGTTTCACTGGAGGAGCGCCGTCTGCTGGACTGACACCGCCGACCGACACCCCGCCCTCCGGAGGCCGTTTGGGGGTGCTCCCTCGAGCTTTCTGGACCACAGAGGTGGGGGCCGCTGACGGAAGGGGAGGAGCCGTGGCGACCATCTCCCTATCGTAAGACAGACAGCTCTGTGGGAGGATCATCAAAGGCAGAGGTGTGCCCTGCTGCTGGGGCAGCGTCGCCATGGCAATGACCTTCACAGCACCGCTGTTGGCAGCGGTGGCCGTGGGGCCTCCGTGTCCAGAAGCCCCCCCGACACAGGACACGTCCTTGACGGCCAGCGAGGGCAGAGAGGAGCGGACAGAGAGGGTGTTGTCGGGCATGGGGCTGCGGGGGAGGAGCTTCGGTAACTGCTTTATGAACGCCTTCACCTGCGGCACAGACAGAACAGGACGCAGATCATCGTCTGACCTTATGACCTTACTTTAATCCACAGGAGACTTCTGAAAGCTGAGGGGACTTACTGCTGGACGCTTGGTGGAGGCAGGAGCAGACGAAGGAGGAAGGGGAGCATCTACAGAGGGAGCTTTGCTTGGCGGAGAAGCTTTGTCTCCAGTCGGTAGCTTCAGAGAGGATGAGGAGTCTCCCTGTTCCTTCTGTAGACAGAAAGACGGGAAAAAATGAGCAGCAGGACAAACAGACAATGAGACCAAAGATGGTTTTTTCCAACAAACCTTCTGCTCTGCAGCTCCGTCTGCGTCCGCTTTAGAGATCACAGGGGTTTTCTTTATCACTTTATGAGTTTTGGCTGGACCTCCTGCAGAAAAACCACCACAGCTCAGAGTTATCACAGAAGCAACATCTTCTTCTGAAACTAATGTTTAGTCACTACAGCCCCTACGAGTGGACACGGGGTTTCTGCAGGCGAAAATGAGCAACTCTTTGGGCATGCACGAGTACATAATAAGTGCTTATAACTTACATTATCCCTACAAATACGTCACAACACACTTACAAAAAGCACGACGATAGTACGCTCAATTTACATGACATCTCTCCAATAAAAAATTGGGTTTTTGATGTTTTGACCATATTCTTGTTGTATTTTTCTGATGATGGAGGATGTGTACTAAGAAAATCAAGCTGCATGCAACAGAATAGCTCATTTGTCAACAAACTCGACTGTAATGTTTGCTTAGGTTAGACAAACCTGCGAGGGCTGCAGAGGTCACAAGCTCTGCCTGGCTGCAGCGAGGGTTGACGATGTGCTCCTGGATCAGGTAACGGGCGATCTCCACCACTGTGTCGAAGGACCGCTTTAGGATCTTCTGCGCCCAATCGCAGATCAGCTCGCACGCAGCCTCGGTCACCTCCTGTTTGTAGGTCTGGACCAGCTCAGTCAGTTCTGACTGGAGAGTGAACAAGACATCACTTCATGTTATAAAGCAAACTGCACAGCCAAGTTTCAGCTTGTTTCACCAAAATCAAACCTCTGTTCTCTTAAAATACTCCAGAAACAACCACTTTTAGATTTAAACTTCAGAGGTTTAATTTTCTGATTTAAATGGCAACCAGGCCTTTTTTAAGCTTTGGTTTCCTGATCAGCTGCTTAAACTCACGTTCTCAGCACCTGTGCAGAGTAATTAAGACAAAACGGATGCGTCAGCTCTACATTTTGGCTGTTTCTGTACCAAATCAACAAAATAAAACGATAAAGTTGAGACAAGCTGAACTCTGATCACAAAGACTTGACCTACATGCTCATGTGACCAATGAGCCTTAAATTGGGTGATTTCAGGCCTTTTTTCTACAATGATTGTGACAATTATAGATAATGAACTATACTTGCAATGGCTGAACAAAAGAAGGAAGCAGAAAATCACCCGTACATATAATATTACCTTAAATATAAAACCTTGAATTTAACAAAATGAGCAAGTGCAGACAAATTCATCCATGGCACAATCAGAAAAACATTTGAATTGGAATTGTGTAATGCGCCACCTAGTGTTTTTACTTGGTACATTGTTTGAATTTTTTTTTTTTTTTAATGACCTGGAAGTCGTCTCACTTTTTAACCCTACACAGCATGAAGGTACCTTGAAGAATCTTGTGGTCCTATTCAACCAGTTGTACCAATAATTTAGTTGCTAAAACAATAACACAAATACCAGCAGGAGAATTTATTCATATTTTAACATTGGAGTTAAGTGAGGGTTGAGTACCGGATCGTTCTTCAGGTCCAGGTTGGGCAGCAGAGGCATGTTGAGAACAGTCTTCCTCCTGATGCCGCTGTAACAGTACGTATTGGCGGAGAGGGTTAGGGAATTCAACCAGCAACCTTCACATTCCGCTCAGCACTAACAGTCACCACATTCAAATCATTGCATAAAGCAATCAAAGCAATGTAAAGTAGATATGACTGGGATAAAAAGTCGTTTTGGAAATATAGCACCATAAAAAAAGATGCTCTTGCATTTAGGTGAAAGAAATGGCAAAAAAAATAACCTTGTCTAGAATTAGCTCTGTTTCTTTATTGTTTTGCTTTTTAGCTGTAATAATCTGTCAGAAAACACAAAAAGAAAGTTAAAGTAAAGTAAAAATTCTCAGAGACCAAAGCATCTCAAAGGGTCACTTCTGCAGGCTGTTGTTCGGTGAGTTAAAGGATATTTGGACTGTCCTCTGCCTCCCAATCGTCTGGCCTTGATGTTTGGGAAAATATCCCTGATGATTTTTCCAAAGATCGCCGCACTCAAAGGTCGGTGTCGCAAGTTTTTGCAATATCTCCTTCAGTGCAAAGAGAGGGACAAAGTTGCAAAATAATCATTTTCAATTTCGTTTATCAGAATCCAGGAAAAAATAAACATTAAAAAAGTGAGAGTAATTAAGCGAAAAAAAACGATAAAAGCTGAGCAACAGTGAAAGAGGTCAACATAAGGTCAACCCAACTGTATTCAACAATGAAGAATGAAGAAAGAATAATATTAAAAATGGAAGGCATAAACAAACTGTGTGTGACTGTTTTTATCAAATCATAGTCTGGTACATTTTAAGTTTAAAATTGCAGAAAAAGTTCCCAGAACACAAAATTGTTCATTCAAAAGTACCAACAAAAAGGATTTACTACAAGAAAACTGAACAACTGATTTGATCTCAAACTTTGAAACAAACTACACAGCAAAAACATGCAGCTTGCATGCTTAATAAATGTAATTAGTGTTAAGAAGATTTGCTCACTTGTACGCCTCATAGACGTCCTGTTTGGGCAGACAGGTGTCTGAATGCTCCTCCAGGTGACTGCGGATCCAGTTGCAAGTGTGAAGCTGGTCGGCTGTGTTAAAGGAACTGGAGTCACTGCTGCTGTGTGCAAACATAAACATTTGACAACAAATAAAGCAAAAATGTTCCTGCTAACGGATGTAGATTTGTCCCCCTCCTTCTCTGTGATGGTACGGCCTGCTGGAATGGCAGTATCACAGAGAAAGAGAGGAAAAAGATGGAAAAAGTAACAAAATACTGCAAATCCTGTGTTTTTCTGGAGCTGGAAGGGTTCTGACTAAACTGACATCTATCCTGCACAGGTTCTACCCGCTGCAGGTCACCCTGTCTGCCCTGGAGAGCAGCTTCAGAAATGGACTAATCCACCTTTGCAGGAGGTCTTTCCTTAATGTTAATGTCAGGCTTTTCAATAAACATCGAGAACAGGACCAATCTTTCCCCCAAACACAATCATCACAATTCTTAAGCATCTTCTTTGTGTACTTATTATTTACATTTTATTCAATATTTAATGTTTATATGTTTATATTTACATATTTATATGTTTTTGATCTTTATTCATTTTTTATTCTTCAGGCCCATTTGAACTACATTTCTGTAGATTTTAGTAGATACATTCTCCAAATACAGACAAAAAGTATTTTTTATTCTTAGAAAATCCTGCATAAGCAGACAAAAGTTCACCTAAATATAAATGCTGAGCACGTGGCGCCACAGTCATCATTTTACACAAAGCAAAAGCAAATGTTATCACCTCTTTTTAAGCATGCTTCAACATGAACTTGTTCTGTACAATGTCACAGCAAACAGCAACAAAAAACAAACAGGATGTGGACAATTATACGGTAAAAAAAGAAATTTCTCAAACCTCTTGTCTCCAGAATTGGGTCCAGAGGGCAGCTGGAGGTACAGGTACAGCTTGTCCCCATCAGAGAAACGCTGAACGTCTTGCTGTGAAAGCATATCGGAGTGTATCTCACCACCAAGACCCTCAGAACTGCATGAATGAACTCTGTGCGATACGCTTCAGTTAATAGGGGCACAAAACTGGAGGTTCTTACCAGGATCTGATCCACTTTGGTCTGAACATCCTTCCTGAAAAGACAAAAAAAGTGTCAAACATAGAAATCATCATTGCAAACATGAATACACTGGAAAAACAAATTCAAAAAACAATTTCAAAAAAGGAGTTCTACATTTAATCCCTTTTATTTTCAAACAAACCAAAAAAACACAGTGTAACTAAAGAAAACACTAAAGAGCAATTCTAATTGTAACTCTAAAATTGTGTCTAAAAATGTTTTAAATTTGAGAAAAACATACGAGATGTTGCTCTTGAGTTTCTGCAGCAGCATGCTGGGCTCGGTCTCCCCCTCCCCTGCTTCCAGACCAGCCTCCCCCTGTAGGGAGACATCAGTCCGCTGGTGGCACTGGTCCTCTGACATCAGGACCAACTAACCGGGCCTCATAACAAACATCTGTAAAAAGAAAGAAAGAACTGAAAAGGCAAAAAAAGAACTTGCTGAATGATTAAAAACATGTTTTATTGACTTTCCAATAACATTTAATTATTTCCAATATGTATTTAGAGTTTATTATTGCGGTGACTGTTCCGAAAATACATTAGTAAAAACAGACATAATCTAAGAACTCGATCAGATCTTAAGGGTAGAAGAAGAGAATTTCTGTATTTCTGCTTTCTGTATTTGCATTGCAGAAATATTCTAAAGCTCAGAAGCTACTCTAAAGAGATTATTCGTTTTGCTGTAAAAAGGCATCCCACTGTAAGGCACGGGGGTGGAAACGTCATGATTTGGGACTGCTTCTTTACAATGGAATACGACTGACTCATGTTGAGAAAAGGATGAATGGAGCTACGTATGGCGAGATTTTGGAAAAAAGTCTTCAGTGAGAACACTCCTGGTACCTCCAGCATGACAATGATCCTTAACACATCGCCCAGGAAAGGAAGGAGCAAGAAACATTTTAGGGTTCTGGAGTGGTCTAGCCAGTCTCTAGACATTTATCTAAGAGGATAATTATATATAATTAATAAATAGTAATCTAAGAGGTTTTGAAAGTCTGTGCTGCCCAGCAAAACGCCCGAACATCACAGTCGTCTTGATCCCTTTTCTTCAATCTGTTTATACTTCCGCTTGGTCAGTTAATACGCAGCAATAATGCATCCTACCTGACAACCAGACCTTTTTATCAATAGTCAGTTAGATTACAGTAATGGACTACATAACCATCCTGAAAGGCAGAACATCCTGAATGCTGGAACTCAGGACTTGACTAAAACCTGGAAGTATGACCGCAGTTGTCTAATCCGCAAATCCTCGCATTGGCTTCCTGTTTCTCAGACCCTTACACTGCTCTCCACAGCTTAGCACCACAGTACAACTCTTGACAGTTAAGGTTTTATGAACCACCTGAAATTCTGACCTTAGGGAAAGACCTTCTGCTGAAGCCCAGAGTCAGAACAACACAGTGATGCCATATTTTCGTTACATTTAGCCAAAATCTGGAACAATCTTGCTGATTGTGTTAGATCAGACGTCTGCAACCTGTGGCTCTTTTACCTCTCCGTTGTGGCTAGCTGGTAAAGAAAAAAAATGTTTTTCATTTTAAAAAGTAACTGTCAAGTAAAATATAAGTAAGTAATGAAGTAAGCTAACTGAAGCTTTGTTCAAATGGCTGAAGGACACTTGTGTGTCACAAGTCAAACTCAAACATTATGCCAAAATATTGGTGCAACATTTACCACAAAAAATAAATTAGAGGTCAGTAAGCACAATCAGAACTAAGGCTCACGGGATTATAAAACTGATTTTCTATTTTAAATAATTTCAAGAATTTTAAGAGTGTCTTACTGTTAAAAAAAAATAAGGTTCACTTAATTAGCTCTGACTAAATTTTGGTTAGTTAAGTTTTCACATTTCTGGCTGAGATGTACCACAAGAGGTAAAATAACCTGTTTTAGTTTTAAAAAACAATGCTGATGCTACACTTCCAACTACTACATCTTCACTGAGATGATCCTTTGTGACACAAGGTTCTTTTATTTTAAAAGGAAGTCAGGTGTACTTTTGTCAAAAGTCATAAATCATTTAATATTTGGATTATGTTTATGTTCTATTTATACAAAAAAAAACAAAACAAAAAAAAAAACAATATTTCCTTAACATTTGTCACAAAATTAGCAATAACATAAATACAAAGCAATGTCTTGTTTTTCTAAAGGGGGAAATCAGACTTTGCAGCTCCTTATTCATTTGAAGTCAGTAAGAATGGCTTTTAAAGTGTTGAAGACACCTGGGTCGATCTTAATAATCTTTAACTATCTATAACTATAACAATATTCAAGTCCAGGTGGGAATCGGTTTCTTTATAGCTCAGTGTACAACTACTAGAAGTAGTTTGCAGTTTTCTCTTGTGTATTTTAATTATTTCTCGTGTTTTACTGTTTGTTATGTTACTGTTGTTACTGAAATTTGTTTTTCTTCTTTCTGTAAAGCATTTTGAATTTCTTTGATTGAACTGTACTTTACAAATCTGAACATGTCCAGCCTTTTATTATTGTTGCTAAAGTATGTGACATTAAGGCTAAAGTGGATTTTTGCCACAGACTAACAGCTGGAAGAAACACACACACACACACACACACACAGCAGTATAAAGGGAAAAAATATATTAAGATTTACTCCTATGTTCTGAAATAACTATAATTTTAAAATATATATTAGAGATGTCTGGAATAACGATTCAGAGGAGGCAGCGAAATCTTCACACTTGTAAAATTATCTCGTCAAATTTAGGACGAGGCTGATGTAAACTAAGTGCATGTCTGCAGGCTAACATGAGCTGCATCGTTCCACGACGAAATTGTCACTACGGTTATAGTCCAACCGTCAGTGCACACAACACCCGAAAAAGGCCCGAGTGACAGTCGGTAATCACAAATTCAAGCTGCAGCAGCATGATCTACACGTTAAACTGCACAACACCGGCTTTAGATGTGCTTCTTTGAAGCTACACATATCGTGCCACACCCGCCAGAGCTAGCTGGAGCTGGGAAGCCGGCAGTGCACTCAAATCAGGTCTGAGTGCGTGTTTACCGCGGGCGTAGCACTGGTGGTCATGTGCCTGCCATTTACTACACAACACACAACAGAGGCACACTAAGCCAGCTCAAAATGTTACTGCGAGGCTAGCTAGCTAGCTAGCCGGACAACGTTGACGGCGCTCATTCGGAAGAGACACGTATCAACATCTATTGTGTGGGGGAAATAATATGAAACGAAGGAGGCTGAAATCAAGAATTCTTCACATTAATGAGATACATTTAATCGCCCGGCGCTGACATGTCACCGATTAGCTTAAAGCTACCTAGCTAGCTAGCTTATCTGTAAACTGTCAGATAGCATTAGCTAACCTCAAACGAAAGACCGTTCAAAACGGGTTTTGCGGCTTATTATTAACCCTACAATTATTCTAAAGAATAGCAAATTGGTTTCCCTTCAAACATTTACTGTTCGGAGTGCATCCCGTTACAGTATTTATTTTAAAAAAGAAAAATAAAGTACCTGAACCAAGAAACAGCAAAAATCCTCTCAGATTTTTTTGTGATTGGACGAGTTTGCTATGTCTGCCTGACTACAAAGCCAACGTCTCCTCAGATTGGTCAATGAACGAAAATCTACCGGGAAACCAGTCACTAGTTATTTTCTATTGGTGGAGCAGAATTATTTTGTTGACAGAGAATATTCTAATTGGATCAGATTTCCTGGTCTGCCCAGTTACAAAATAGATTTGCTCTACAAAATCTGCCTAGCAACAGACACCTGTTTTATTGTGCAGCTGAAATAGTGGGATGCCCCAAGGGTCGATCTCTGGCCCAAAGATGATTTTGGGAAAAATAAAAAATAAAATATATCTATCGATCGATCGATAGATGACTTCTAATCCATTAATTCATCAGTCATCAGATACCCTGCAGGAATAATAAGGTGGCCAAAGAAAGAGATACAGACCATGGATGTTAAGACACGAAAGTGGGTTCCATCCCAAATCCAGTACACTAAGACTGTATGCTAGCCGCAAGGAAAGAGGGCGAGGACTTGTGAGCGTGTAAGCCACCATCCGGGATGAAACATCAAAAATGCATGAATACATCAAGCTCAAGGCCCCAACTGACAGTGTGTTCAGTGAATGTCTCCAGCAATGAACAGCAGAGGATGTGATACTGGAGGACAGGACCCCCGAACTCAAGTGGATGATATCAAGAAGTCTGACGGACAGATATTTTAATATCAACCAAAACATTATTTATGTTTATGATCAGATTTAAGACACCATCAAACAATGCAGAAGTGTGTCTTAATCATTAAACATTTAAATCTTGATTAATGTTAATTAGTAGTCTCTAAAAAAACATTGGGCTTTAAATGTAAAATGGCATATTCAAAGTATATTTTACAAATGGCAAAAACCTTATGAAAACAGGCTCCAAATATATTCCAAATTGGACTGCATTCCAAAAAGCACTTTTAAATCAAGGTTAAAAGTAAAATGCACTTATTGAATCTTACCGTCTTTCTTTCAGTGCAATCATCAGCATGGACAGTTATGGAAAATACTTTCCAATAACTCTACCCTTGCAAAGTATATACATGTATCAAAATATGAATAAACATATATGGTTAGCTTATATTTTAATAGTTAAGAAATGTTTGGAATAAACAAAGAAAGCAATAACAAGGGTTGTTTATTGGCAACCAAAAATGATTGCTATGAATAAAAAAACCTTTTTCTTTATGAAGTCATGGAACATCTTAATAAATTCTCAATGATGAGATCAAATAATGTCTCTGTGTTAATTCATTTAAAGTAAATGAAACAACTTTTCAAAAACACCTTTTTTTTACATTATCTTTTGAAGTAGAACTGACAAAAGGCCTAAAGAAAAACCAAAACAGAAATTCATATTATAGTTAAGGAAAATCTGAAGGTGGCTTTTGAGAATAGGGAGGATGCAAAGGGTTAGATAAAGGCAGATGATCCACTGTGGCGACCTGTAAAAAGAACAGCCAAAAGGGGAAAAAAAAGAAAATAATTTTTTTATTAAATTGCTTGTTTTTTTTATTGAAATTTAAACCAAAAAGCTCATAGAAACCCAATTTACACCCAATAATGTTAAACAATAACCATGTCGTAATTAATCCTAAATAATAAAATTGGCTATCTAAAGGCAAACACAAACACTTTGATATTCTTTCATTTTTAAAGTTACTGGTAATATGATTAGTACTGAATAATGTGAGGGAAGGTTGCAAAAGAAATAAGAGATAACAGAGCAAAATTACTGCCAAATTAAACAAGAAATGTATGGCCTGACAATTATTTTCTAAAAATATGTATTTTATCTTTAATGTTCAATTAAAGCAAACATAAATTTGTTTAATCTTTGATAGAGTAATGAGGTTTATTTCCAAATAAAAAATCAAAACTGAACTAGTTGTAAAAAAAAGATTTTTCTTTTGACTTTGAATTTGTATTGTATAAATCAACTTTAGTGGATGGAAAAAAAAATACAAGTTGAAGTTCTTTTATTACATTTATTTTTCATTATACAAAGTGATCCAACAAAAAGAAACTAAACTCAACAAACTGCAGGTTATTTATTGTGTTGATGAAAAGATGAAACACACTTGAAGTTCATTCGAATCCGCTACAAAGACAAGATGAGAAGTAGAAATTAATTATTACAGTGAGGTCTAGTTAACACTGTTTTACAATAGTTTCAGATTTTTGCAATTAAATAAAATCCTCACTTAAATCCACAGAAACCCTCTGGAGCCTACCTGATCAGGTGAGCAATGTCCCAGTTGGTTTCAGAAGACAATGGACCAATTATTTCCACACCATTTTCGGTTACAATGGCGATCTCATGCTGAAAGATAAGCGCAACAACAATTTAATTTAATAACTCTCAATATTATTTAGAAAGATTGAGTTTTTCTTTTGCAATCTAGGGTAAACAAAATGAGATTTTGCTCAACTTCATTCATGTTTAGACAAAAATAATATACCTTAAAACAGAATGAAATAAAATAAACTCTGCAACAAAATCCAAGTATGTGTCTGTCCTTATCCACAAGTAGGGGATGGATATACCTACCCTGTTGTAAGACCTAGCATCTCTGTAGTACAGCACTTTAAGGCAGCGCTCTATCAGGTCTCGTGCCTCCTGCTTGGTGATGTCAGCCTTGTTTTCAACCACTTCTCTCATCAGAGGCTGCAACGCATTCAGCAAAGCCAGTAAGTTGGGCAAAGAAAAACATAAAATAGGTGTTTTTCATCCTTCATCAACTGGCAAATCTGACATTTCTCAAACCTCAGTGACAACAAATTCATAACAATCATAAATCTGCACTGGTTTTCCAATCTGAAAATTAAACTTACCTGAGCAAGATAGGCTCCAAAACCAGTAGCCACTGTTGGAGCTTCATAGGCTACGCCCAATTTGTCCACATAACCTAGGAAACTACATAAATAAAATAAAATTTTTACTTAATAAATTATTGATTAATGATTGTCCTTTATAACACTAAGAGTTAATCTGCATAACTTTAATGAATAAATACATAAAGTTAAAGCTAGCTTAAAAACCTTTTTTTTTGGCTCACCTTTCTCCATTGTAGAAACCTCCAAGGACAACAGTGTTCCACAGAGGATTCATCTTGCTGCGGCGATTGTACATCACTCTGGTAAGCCAGGAGTGGATGGCTTTCGGACTGTAGCTGTGGCCATCACCAAGCAGTTCCTCATCAATCCTAAGATGTAAAACAAGACCTTTAGCGACACGCATGACCTATGTACAGAAGACTGAAGTGTTTCAGCGCGATTATCAGCAGCTTACACCATCTGCTCGATGACCTGCTTGAGATACTGGTAGTCTGCGTAGTCTCCTGATGCCCCCAAGATGGTGTTATCATTTACCTGCAAGGCAAACGGCAAATCAGCCAAGTCTTAACTCATTTAGATATTGTTTTTCCAACAGTAACCTTTACCTTCATGAGTCGAGAAATGTTCCTGAATCGGGCCAGAGAGCCATAGGAGCCTAACATGTCAGCGGCGATGATGACCCCGCCTGTAAACTTCACACCAAGAACTGATGTCCCGGTCACCATTGGGTTCCTGAGGAGAGAAAGATTTAAGATTAGCAAAATCATAATTGAATAACATCTATGGTATCTAAATACAGACAACCTAAAATCTGCATGAGTACAAAAATGAAAAACTAATATTAAAAAGACAACAGCTTACTGTTTGCAAACACAAGCCAGAAATTTGAACGCAATATATCCGTAATCTAAGATGTTTTAAAAGCAGAATGTAAAATGCTAATTTATTGTAAATACATTTTTTAAAACTAAATGTGTATACATTGCATTAGTGATATTTATTTTATCAAAGATGAAACGCTTAAAAAAAACGTTTTCAGATTAGAATATCATATTTTCCACTTTTCTATAGTAAATATTCACAGAATATTATTATCATCTAAACTGGCGAATTAATGTTCAAATGATGAGGTATTAAAACCTCTGACCCGATTAGAAGAAGCTGACAAAAACAAACAAAAAAGTTAGCTGTGACGGCTACTAATTAGCCAAATCCTCAATTTAAAGTTAAATTTACAGACTACTGGAGATTAAACTGAATTTAAATGCATTTTAACAACACACTGTATTTTTTTCATCAGTATAATAAAGCTAAACTCGATCTAAACAAAAAGTTAGCTTAGCAACATTTAGCAGCCATGATGATACAGCACAGAAGCTCAAATCGAAACCGGGAACTAGTGTTTGGATTTAAGGTCCTGTAGCTGTTCTGACTATCATAGTGGCGAACTCACAGCGTGTGTCTGACCGGCCCGCATGAAGTGTCCGGTCCGCTGCTGTTACTGCCTGGAAAAGAATAAAGTTGTCCTGGTTTTGGACCGTTTTCCCAGAAATTCATCTTAAAACCGTAAGACTCCATGTTGACACAGCAGGAAATGACGTCAGAATTTTTGCTTCGATGGAAAGAGCTTGAAATCACAGGTAGCACTACTGCCACCTACTGTCTGGGAGATTGTTAAGCTGCACAAAACAAACCAAACTATTTTAGTTTCACACATCAATGTTATACAAAAGTACGAAAAGCATTAGTGACAACAACAACAACAATGAATAATATTTGCCTTTCTTACAACATAAAACAGTTAAAGCAAGAAATAATTTTAATAGTTACAACATAATGAAAATAAATGTCAAAAGACTTTTGTAAATGTATTTTTTCAAAAGTTAAAAGCTTTTGTAAAGACATAGGTTTTGAGGATTACTATAAAGCTTGACAGTTTGTCAATAATAATGAACATCATGTTTTTGTACAGGAGTAGGCAGGAGCTGAGATCATTAAAAGCCTGACCCTAGGAAAAAAAAAAACTATAATTTTACTTTCAACATGTCTATGTTACTCAAATTTTTAATACTACTACTACCAATACTACTACTACTACTACTACTACTAATAATAATAATAATAATAATAATAGTTATCATTGTAAAATAACAATTGTGATCATCATCTCAATAAGTGACAATAATAATAGCAACAATAATATTTGTATATGACAATCCACATTTACTATTACAATCTTTGGTTGATATTAAGAATGTCCTCATAATTATCTTAATCATTTATTCTTGTATTGTGCCCATACCATATACGTGTAGCTATTTTTAAGCTTCCGATATTGATTCAGAATTTTTGCTGCGGCACACAGACAATAAATCTCCTGGTGTTGAGTCGTACCATTGATACCATTGTTTACATTTTCTTATTCCTCTTAGATGATGAGAATTTTCTCCTACTATAAATAATTTCTGGATCTTAATTGGCATTAAGTAGTTAAATGATTTCTATAATTAGTAGTGCTGTTTGATATTTTTCACGATTCTGTATTTTTAATAATTTTGAATAGTTGACTAGTATGCTCAAAAGATCCTACTTTGTCCTTAATTACAGTAGGTGAGTGAGTGAACACATTAATTTTAGTCATGGAAGCACAGAACTTTGTATATTTTTGAAAGATTTTTTTCTTTTTGCTTTTATGTGCCTGATGTGTGTTTTCCATTTATAGTTTGCTGTCAGTTATTATCCCTAATAACTTTCTTTCTTGTACATTTTCATATGGGAAGCCATTTACTGTATGTGTATTTGTGGTTCAAAATTTTCCTGAACATCACAGTTTTTGTTTTCTTTAGTTTTGTTGCTTCCCAACTATGTAGTTCTTCGTTGATAACATGAATAAGATTGTAACAATTGTCATCATCACTGTAAAATATACCTGTGTCATCTGCAAACAATACAAGTTTAAATTATTTATTTACAATACTCAAAAATATATAATTTTTCTGTCCATTCTCTCATATTCCAAAAATTCCCATAAAAGTGTAGGTCACTCTGAAAGCACACTTTAAAAAACTGTTAAAATACAAAATGCAAAAGTAAACCTCAGTTGACTGTGAATTTACCAGTAAAGTAACATCTTAAAAATCCTGTCAGAACACCAGCGAAGCTACGGGGGGTCAAAACCCCACCCCATCCTCCAAATTCTGAGCCTATTTTAGTCTTATGTATTGACAAAGATTAAGAAATCATCAATACAAGCTTCTTAAAGCATTGCAAACTTTGTGCAACTACAGAAGTTATTGATGTTTTACTGAGATTTGTTCTTCCACGGTGCATGAGTGTTCTAAAAACACCTCTCATCCATTGATTTTAATTGAGATCCTGCATGGAGACATTCAGCAGGCAGCAACATGTGTTCTGCTTCCCTACAGGCTGGCACACCTGCCTGCACAGTCACGGTTGTCATGGCAACCAGGTAGGGCGCTGTTGTTGCAACGCACCACACCTCTGTTGGTTAAAGGTACAGAGGGAACGGGGAACAGCAAGACAGGTGGCGTGAGGGAGCGTGTGCACCAGAGTCCGCTCATAAACCTGTAAAAAAAAAGATGAGTCCAACAGCTGAGTCATCAGGATTGCAGCAGGTTCCTCTATGGTCGGGCTGTTTCAGCTAAAAACAATCTAACCCGCCTCACCTGTCTGTCTTCACCTGACAGTCGACGGGCAAGCAGAGCTGCTGTAAGTCTGTTACTCTCTCTAACTGCTTGGTTATTTCTTTCCTGTTTGTC
Organism: Oryzias celebensis; assembly: GCA_014656515.1. NCBI lineage: Eukaryota > Metazoa > Chordata > Actinopteri > Beloniformes > Adrianichthyidae > Oryzias > Oryzias celebensis. The sequence goes on along the minus strand of BNCR01000011.1, from coordinate 3,017,535 downwards.
AAATTCGAACTGCACCAATAAAGCTTGTGTGGACAGAGCCTGGTTTCCTGCTGTAGCTGCTGGGGGCTGAACCTTCCATATAATGATATTTAACTTTGCCCTGCACCGAATCAACGGGTTTAGGTCATTTTTGGACAGTTGAAAACTGTTGGGACTCCAGAAAAACAGATCTATCGCTACGTTAAATCAAAACTGTGCTTATTTTTTTCCCTTTTGCAATCACATTTACACACGGTTAAAAATGAATTCCAGATTTGAGTAATTTCCTGATCCGCCTTTGACGTTCTTCCTTTCAATCTTTGTTTGAATTGTACATTTTTATTGAAAACATCTTGAAAAATTAATTATTAACTGTGTTGCTAATCAAGTTCTTCCAGATCTATCTCCTTACGAAGGAAGTACAGTCAATGAATTTGCACCAGAACAGCATCATTAAGCAGGAACACCTTGAAATAAGGAGCATTCATGCAGCAACATGTGTGCAGACAAAACGATTAAGCAACAATTGAGCTGCGGCTCTACATTTGTGAGGAAAAGGAATCAGGATAACGCCTTTCTGTGATTTTGAGACTAAGATCTCAAATCGATCTGTGATGGGAAATGCATCATTTCTTTTGTGTTTGGTATTTTGTACTCATTTTCTGGACTTTCAAGAACTGAAATATGAACAAATTCACATTTTCCATGTTCCTTTGTTTTTTCAAATCAAGTGAAAACACAAACACCATCAGGAAACGCCTCTGTGGTGATAAATAAAATGAAATGTTTACATTAATACACGTCACATTATTATTATTATCAGACTGTAAATGTTTCAATTTGCAAAAGTCCTGGTCAGTTTTACTTTACTGTTAAGGATTTTAGGATTGAGGTGTTTTTTTTTCACACTTTAACGTTTTTTTTTCTTTTAATTGTTAGCTTTTGGGGTTTTTTTTTTTCATTTCTGCTTATTTTAAAAGAAGTGTTTGATTAAATCAACATTTTATGAAATGTACTTTCAGCAAGAACAACATGGAGTCCATTGAAGTAGAACAGGAGGAGAAAACATTCAGGTATGAGTTTGTTTTTCTTCTGAGGTTTGACCGGGTTTAAACTGTAAAAACAGAAATGTCATTTAGATTTCTTTTTTTGTTAATAATGGCTATAAGACAAAATATTTTTGGCTTGTTAAGGGGAAGTATTGATTTGAAGTGAGCCCTGCAACAGACTGGCCACCTGTCGAGGGTGTGCCCCACCTTTCCAGTGGGTAGAGGCCCTGGCAACCCCGTAACCCCAAAAACAATGGAGGAATGTTTGGATTTTTTTTGTCTTTTGTGTCCAGTTTTTTTCATTTCTTCACTCAAACACAACAAGAAAAGAAGCAGTGTAAATCCTGTCTTCACTCCCACAGTGAAGGAATACAACAGTGTCATCTGCAAACTGGCTCACTGCTGACTGCTTCATAATGAAACTAAAAAGCCCACATGCTTTGCTTAAAAATTCTACTTAGAGGCGAATTTCTGATGAACCACTGCCGCTCTGCAGAAACTACATCCTAAAAAAACAACACAAGTTTTTTTTATTTTGGCTGAAAATCTTAATCATGATCAAAAATTCACCGGGAACAACTTGAATACAGATCAAAAGAGGATAGGAGCATAACCGTTTTAGAATGGCTTATAACACTAAGCAGTTGATGGCATCTTATTTCCTTTAACTCATTTTTTTTTACATTTTTCATGTGTTTTATTTCCATTTGTAATTTTACAATTAGTTTAACTTTTTGCTCATATTTTGACCAATTTTTAGCTTTCTTATTGTTAGCCCTTCTGTACCATAACGTGTTACAAAGTGTTTTATAAATAAATAACGGTCATTCACACTTTAGAGGAGTCAGTGGAGGAGTTCAGAAAGACATCCTGATGAAGTTAAAACATTTGTGGGTCGGGTTCTGTTGAACCATTTTGAACTGCCTCAAAGCACAACAGATATTTTGTTTGTTTGTTTTTAGGGTTTGAAGCTGACTAAACAAATACTGGAGATAGTCAGAACTGAATGTACAAAGCCGTTTTAAGCAGATAATCCCACTGAAATGGAATTTACAATCTCTGGTTTTCTTTTATTCCAAAGTGATTTCTACCTCACAATCATCCATACTCTTTTTGGGATCATTTAAGATTAGCACAGATTACGAATAAAATAAAAACAAAATTAGGTTGCAGGTCCACATAAAACTATCTAGTATTCACATCTTTGTCTCCACCCAAGCTGTGTTTGCAAAGTCAGCCATGCAAAGCTGCAGCAAAGAAAAGAGTGAATGAAGAAGATCCACACCCTGAAACTTTCCTCTTTGTACAAGCGTGTAAAATTGTTGCCTCCAGGCATAGTTTTGAACTTTATCTTCATTCCAGCAAAACGAGCTGCATATTTTCAGCAGGAGGTGTCATTTCAATGTTTTCGGTTCAGGAATCGTTTGGCGTGGAGCACCAGTGTGGATCCTGGCAGTTCAAAGATAAACTTTTTCAGGCTCTTCTAAAGACCAAATTCTCTCAAGTTCTTGATTTTATGAATCGTTTCTGATTGCAGGTCACTGGTGGACGAAAGTTTTGAGGGAATTAACAGCGAGACTTCTGATAGAAGACTTGCTCCTGAAGGTTTGAGGGATCCTGCAAGGACGAGCGGGACCGGTTCACCATGTGACCCAGCCGGTATGAAGATGCACAGAAGGGAGTTCACAATTAAAGAATATCTGAGAGCAAATAATGGTTTTAAACATTTATTTTGAAAACAATAAATGATGCAATTTACTGACTTTAGGGTCAAATTTATTTTGATGTTTGATAGTCGTTGAAAGGCTGCACAAACATTTTGAATCAAGAATTTCAATCACGTGATTTTAGAAAGTTATTATATAGAGATTGAAGTTATATTTTTTAATTTTAACAGATGTGTTTTCTTAAACCGTGATTTTTCTCCTCATATTTATGTTCTTTCTGCAGATGATGAGGAAACATCAGTAACAAACGCTGAAACAGAAGGTAAGAAGAAGACATTAATGTCACAGAGGATGAAGATGTGTAGAATATTCTGATTATTTTACTGTTTAAGATAAGAGCGAAACCGAGGATGAACGGAGGGAGGAAACATCTGATGAAGATGAAGATGAGGAGGGGATAGAGGAAGCAAATCAGAGTGAGAAAAAGTCGTCCGATTTGTCTGTAGGTGAAGACCAAAAAGAGGGGCGTTCACAGCACGGTGAGTCTACAACCTTCTTTTCATCCTCTTTTTCTTGCATGTTGTCTTTGACTCTTTTCTTTTTGTTGGTTAGGAGATGAAAAGTCTGAAGAGCCGGAGGAGGAATTAATAACACACAGCAGAGAACGACCAGGTACCAGAATGACGGAAAACTTCTCAACCACGTAAATGATGTAAACAGAAAAGAATTATCTGTTAATTTGTATTTAAAGAGTTAGATTTAAAGGAGAACTTACTTCTAAAGATGAAACATCTCTTTTTTAAGTCAGGGTCCTTTATTCCAGATAAATGCAAATGCAGATGGCAAAGCAAAATAAAAGTCAAAAAGGAAAAGACAAAAAAGAATTATAGTTGAAAATAATAACAAAAACAGTACAATTTTGTTTACACTATCACTAACAGACAAACAAATAGATGCTTGATATTTACTGTGATTTATAATATTTACTCTTCTCTCAAATAACATTAAAACAAATTAAGAACAAAATATAAAACAAAATGCAGATGGATTTCAAACAGAAAATAAATCCAAAACAATGTCAAATATATTTCTAAAATGAACTGAAAGAGTAGTCTCTGACATATAACACTATTAATAAAAAATTATAACAAAATCATAAATTTAAAGCTTAAAGAGACATTTATTATGCTGTTTACTTTGCTTAACAAAATCAGAATTAAATCATTAAACCTACAGGAATACTTACAAAATGTTTTACCAATAAAAAATATAGCAGCAATGTGAGGCATTAAATCCATAAACTTTATTTATACAAATGAAGGAAAGTATGTAAATAATAAAAAATAATTGTGGGGCAAAGTTTTATTCTGAAATTCAAACCTCTTCCTCTTTACCTGTCTGCAGCTCCTCCCAGCAGTCTGGCTTTGTCGGGACCAAAATCAATAAAAAAGAAAGTTCTGGCAGCTCCGGCTCTCAGTCTGTCTTTAGGTAAAATGTGACTGTTGCTGAAACTTTTTACTGATTTTTGTGATGATCATTTCATGCCCTTCTTTTGTGTGTTTTGGTTGATCCCCATTGGACAGTTTTAGTTCCAGGTTTCTACTGAAGCTTCAAGCTGTTTAGTTCACAGACTACATACGGTTTAGACACTGATGTTTGGTTAAATATTCATAAAACTCACTTACACGGGTTTTTTGTTGTTGTTTGCATGTTTTTTGCATTTTTTTTTCTTCAGGCGGGTCTTTGGCTTCTGAAGATTTTGCCCCCGGCTTCATTTCCCCCTCCATTGAAGAGGACGATGACACAAAGCTGGACTTGGACTTGGACGCCATGGAGACGCCGTCTGACAGCGAGTCTTTGCACTTTCCCAATTGTGACCTTGACTTGGAAGGTGAGAGGTCAAAGGTGGGAGTATACCTGAAGAATATCCTTTTCCTCATCCTTGAACTGGTTGGATTTGTTGTTGTTTAGATGACCTGCGGCGTCTCGGAGTGGCATCCTGCAAACCCTTTGGCTCCGGCTCTGGTTCTCTGCTTGATCAGAGCGGACTGTGTGCTCTAGAAAAGGAGGATATGGTGGACAGCAAGGGCACTAGGTGGCGTTGTTTCTCCACAGGGGACCCTCCACAGCAGAGCCGGGTCAACATGACTGTCTTGGAGCCGTTTCTCAGAGTCCTGTCACACGGAGGTACCGCCACCAATTCGGACTCTGAGTTTCTGCGTTCTAACTTTTTCCAGAGGCTCTCATCAGCTGTTTTCCTCTGTCAGGTTACTATGGAGATGGCATGGATGACATCGTGGTGTTTTCCTCCTGTTATTTGCCGGAGAACCACCTGGAGAATTATCAGTATGTGATGGACAATCTGTTCAGGTAAGACAGACGCGTCTATCCCTCCAACACCTCAACCAGGGATGGAGATCTCCCTCCTCCCATGCAGATAACCCTGCCCCGTCCGCGGTTGATCTGTATCTGGGGTGTCCATCTCTGCCCTGAAACATACAAACCTGAAAAGATTTTTCCGTCTCTATCAGGTTTGTCGTCGGGACTCTGGAGCTGATGGTGGCAGAAAACTATGTGATCGTGTATCTGTGCTCTGGAGGCCAGAAGGACAAACTGCCGGGAATCGGCTGGCTCAAAGAGTGGTACACCACCATCGATCGAAGGTTAGAAATACACCCAAGGACAGAAACACAGACGCAAACTGGAAACTCAATGGCAAAAATGTGGTTTTTGGGCATACATTCTGAAAAAACTAAAGATTCCTTTCAAAACTTCACATTTATCTGTTGATTTACCTTCATTCTCACCTCCAGCTCCTCTTATTTATTTATTTTTTGGTTTGGTGCAGAATTAGAGGAAAGATATTTCAAAAATACATAAAAGAAAAACAGTTTAGTTGAATGAAGTTACTAAAATCGGTCGTCAATGTTCAGTTTTTTTGTTAATAAATACATTTTCTAACTCCAAATCATTTTTGTCCTTCCTGTATGTGGTTTAATATCCACTTAAAATCACTTTTTCTTTTTTATTTTTACTTTTGATTAATTTTCTTTGGGTTTTTTTTAATCTAAAGTACATTTATTTGGACAAAAAACAACATTTATTTTGTTGTTCTTGTGTTTTTCTCTTCCGTTCAGTTTCGTCTACACTTGAAAACAATTACACAAGTGCTTTTATGATGAGTAAAGGTGTGAGTGAACAATGATTAGATGTGACCATTTCTCATCCATACGTTTTTCTGTCTGCAGGCTGAGGAAGAACCTGAAAGGTTTCTATGTGGTTCATCCAACCTGGTATATCAAAGCTCTAATCACCATCATCAAACCCTTCATCAGGTCTGCCGTTTTCATCCTTACATGTTTTTTTTGTTTGTTTCTGTGACAAAACCGCAAAGTAAACATCAACAACACAATTGTTTCGCTCTTCCTCAGCTCCAAGTTCAGCAGGAAGCTCCAGTTTGTGGACAGTCTTCAAGAGCTTTCTCAGCTCATCCCCACTGAGCATGTGCAGATCCCAGACAGCGTCAGACAGTGAGTGACTTCATTAAACTCATTGACTGTATAGATGAACTGGAGTGAGTGAGGGTGATGTCACCCATAGAAAATGATGGAAACGCTTCCTTTTACAGGACGGATGGATAGATAAATGGATCAAATGGATAGATAAATGGATCAAATGAAAACATTGTTTTCTGAGCACTCTAGGGGCTTGGAGGGAAGTGACACCCCAAACTCTCAGCACAAAACTTCTTCGAGTACTTCCTGTTTGGATCACAGTCCAGTCCAGTTCTTCTTTTCTGTCAGAACACTTCAAAATATTGAAAGGATGTTTTTACATCTTTTCTTCTGCAGGTATGACCAGAACCTGTCCAGGTGATGCTGCAGAGTCCAAAAGCTTCGTCTTTCTGTCGTATTTATGTTCACAGCTGCCTCAGGGAGGAGCTTCAGCCTCTGCAAAGATCACTTTTTACCCACATCTGGAGAACAACAAGCCGCCATTACAAGAGATGAACTTGTAAACAGTGTTGATAAGAACTTTGGTCCCATGTTTTCATATATTTGAAGGTACTGTGTTGTTTTAAAAGGATAAAACAATGTAAAGACAGATTTTATGGAACAAACTGGCTTGAAACGGTGTTTGGGTGACGTCATGAATTCATTTGAACGACCCGCATTTTCAGCATTTTATTTGTAACTTAATGAATAAAGCTGCTGACAAAGAGTGTCTTTGCATTTCAGAATTCAAAAAGTTCACAAAAAATGTTTCTTTCTTCAAGAATGAAAGTGTAGTATGTGTCCATTTTTATGTTTGAAGTTCAGCCATTAAAACAGAAAGTGATTCTTCTTTATATATTTGAGATCATTTTGTGGTTTTTGAAGGTACAGACTTCCCAGCTTCCTCCAGGCCTTTCAGCAGATCATTCCAGGTCTGAACATGTCATCATGTCCTACAAACGGGATTCAGCTAGCTAATAAAAACAGTTTTATGATGAACTTCTACATGAAAAGCTTTCTTTAGGTTGTGAAGACCAGATGATAGCTGAGGTGATGCTGCAGCTGTGTTTAGGCTAACCCAGAGGAGGTTACACAATCTTCTCTGTGGCCTGCATGAACCCGGCTTCTGGTCAGGATATGGAGGTTGACAGGAAGGAAGTGAGGTAGCTGCAGAGGAAACGCCACAAACAGGAACACAGAGCAGACAGTGTTGGAGTCCTAGTCCAAGTTAAACAGCCTCTCTGCTGGCTTTTATTCATCCAAATGTGAAAACACAAAGAAGCATTGAGGAGTCCAACATGCTGGTGGGGAGGTCAGAACTGTTTAGAGTTTGTGGGAAGTCTGAATCTTCTTGTATTTTGGACTAAATCAACCATTTCTATAATTGAAATAAATGAATACAAAGGCCAGGTTTTAAAGGACAAAGATTTCTGGAAACATGTTGGTTTAGTCACAGACCCGTAAGGTCACTTATGTCACTCCGGCCTCAGCAAGGCGCGCTCCAGCATCCACTTCAATAAAAACTCTCACATTCATGTACCACAGGGCACGTTTTTCAGTTCGCTTTTGGGCTCTGTGTACAAAACGTGCGTTCCAATTAACGTAGTTGAAGGCGCGTTCAAGAATGCACAGATCTGGCCTTACGGGCAGAAGTTTAACCAAAACTACAATTATGAAGTTTTTAACCAAAATCCCACAAATCTAAATGTCTGAAAAAGCCACATTTCATGTTTATCTGAATCCGCTGTTTCCAGAACCCGGGTGCTGAGGTGAGTATCTTAATCCCTCCTTTCTGATGATGATGATAGCTGTGTCTCGTTAGAGTCAATCTTCAGTCTTTTTTGAAGTGCTGAGCAAATTATCAAATGTTTATTTCAGTCGCTTTGGCAAAGAAATTCAGTCTAATAGTTTCCCAAAAAAGTCCTTGGTAAAAGAATGAAAGCTGACATATCTGTGGCCTTGCATTGAGTTTGACCCTGTACAGCACAGGAGTGGGAAGATGTCATGAAGCCTTGTGCGTGCTGGGCGGGGCTTGGGCCCGTTGTGACATCACAACGGCTCGAAAATTCAAACCGAGCGTCTCTGCGACAGTTTGGTTAACAGCAATTTAAAAAGAGAAATACTCAATAATGCAAAAATGAAATGACTTCTTCATTAATTTGTTCTCTTTCAGAAGGAAAAGGCCAAACAGGATTTTCATCAGAGGGGTCTTTGAGTTTATAGATCGTTTGGTGAACCCGTAGGGAAACAATGGTCATCTGGTGTTGCTGTCTACATTTATTGACCAAGTTTCACCTCAACGTGAACCTGTTAGTCATCACCAAGCTGTCCGTTATGGTTTAAACGTCTGTCTCTAATAAACGGCGGGCTGGCTGCCAACGTTTTGAAATAGACGCAGAGGCTACTAAAGGCAGATAAACGACATGCACATCCCACATGGAGCGAAAGGCGGAGCCTCAAAGATCGAGGCGTCTCACTTCGGGTTGGAAAAAAGCTCAGGAAGCTACATGGGATGGGTATTACAGCCTCCATCCCTGTAAGATGCAGCCGCTTCTCTCCACGACCCAAAAGCCCGCAGCACCCGTACGGGTCAACCCCCGTCCGACTGAGGCCGAGACAGGGGATTATGCAACCAAACTGGAAGTAAAAGTACAGTAAAACTAAGCCAAAGTTTAAACAGGGGATTTCCAACTTTTTCTGCCATTAAACCAGGAGCAAACAAAGGTTAAACAACTGTAGGCATGAATTAGCCATGAAAACATAGATAGGATAACAAAAGAATTCACAGACAATGAGGTTTATTCAGCCTTTAAAGGTCAGAGGACTGACTTGTGTAATTTGGCAAACGCCCAGGTCCAAAGTGAAGCAATGCTGCTGTTGTGTGTGCATTAAAAATAAGTTGTGCAAACAGCTGAACGTGCTTTCCCTGTGAAGTCCTCCAAGAACCACAAAAATCCAGCGAAATAGAACGGCTTCAACACAACTTGGGTGCAAAAAAAAAAAACCCACAGGCTTTGATAAATCTGCCTTAATGATTATAGATGCACACAAGCTTCAGCTTTCGGAGTCGCCGTCAAAATGTTTGATTTGAGGAGATTAGGCTTTGAAGCTCCGGTTCTCAGAATATCCCCCTCCGTCTCAAAGACGGCATGCCCTTTTTTGGGTCAAATGGGGAATGAGTCACTCTCTAATAAAAGTTTGAACAGCGAAGGTCTTTTACATCCAAGCTGCTGGAACATTGTGAACTCATGACATCACGCATGTTTTGGTGCATGTGTGTGTGTGTGTGTGTGTGTGTGTTTGCCACACCGCTGACCACAACTTTAATGTTTCCACTCGCCTTGCTTCCTCCTCCTCCTCTTTGGCGTTGGAGCCCGGTTTCCTTGGAAACGTGCCGTTTAACCATCATTATCACAGCTCTGTGGTCTCTGCACAGCTGCGTGAAATAAAACACAATCCTGAAGTGTGACACAGGCTTTTTCTGTGAAAGAGCCTGGCTTCCTGTCATGAACATACAACTTTGTCTTTGTTTGTGTTACCTAGTAGTTTAAAAAAGGTAAAAATAATCAGTTGAAACATAAAACAAGACTATTAAAGATTATTCAATTTAATCTATTGACAACCTTCCAAAAAACTACAAATAAAAATAACTAATATAAATAAACAACGCTCTACTTTTGAACCTTATTTTGAAATAAATTTTTAAAATAATGTATTTTTATCAGGTAATTAAAAAATTTGCCTTAAACATTAATTTGTTTTTAAATAAATATGTATATTTTTTGAACGATGCTTGTTCTTAAGAAACCTATTCATTTTGGTGAACACACAAAAAAACAATTTTTACAAAAAATTTTGTTTTTCATCAGCAAAATTTTTTAAATTCTAATCTCAAACAAAATGTCAAAATTTAAAATTCTAAAAAACTGTTTGTGAATTTTAACTTTAGTTTCTGTTATCAAAAAGAAAGACAGAAGGAAAACTTTCCAATATTTTGAAAAATTCTTTTGAGATTTTTATTTTTAGTTTTTTTTCTCAAACTGGTGTTGAGCTTATTTAAGCCTTCAAAAAAAAGATAGAATTTCTTCAAAAAAAAAGTTTTTAGTTTTTTTTATGCCATTAAAACAGAGGATTTTATTTTTTCAAAAACAAAATTTTACAATTTTGTACATTTTTGCGTAAACTGTAAAAACAATGAGCCAATTTTAGCCTTTCGAAGTGATTTTAAAGAAATCTCATTTATCTTTTTTAAATGTGTCAATAAAATAAGGGAAATGTCCATTAAGATGAAAAAATACTTTATTTTGAAATAATACAGTTTTATTTTGATGCCTCCACATATTTTCAATTTTAATAAAATCTGTCATGTAATGGTAAAAAATAACAACTTTAATCCCCAAAGTGACTTTATTAAACTGCTCCACACTTTTTTTGGCAGAGAAACAGCAGATTTATTCATCCATCATGAGACACTCGTTACACAACAAAGGAAAACAGTCAGAGTCTGTGTGTTTCTGCTTCTGCGGAGGGGGAAGCGGTTACATAACAAAACCTGAAATCCTCAAATACAAAAATATCAGTCGCAAGCAAATATTCACACTTTGATGACCACAAATGTTAGTGAGAAGTCTGTTTAAAGCTTTGGAAAAACGGTGTAAACCTCGTTTCAAAACAATCAAATTAAAGAAAAATTAACATTTTCTTGATTAAAAAAGCTTCTTTTTCCAGTTTTGATTTTACATCTTTAATAAATATCCAATAAAATGCTTTAAGTTGTTATAACATCTTGTATTTTTACTTATAGGGCCTGAATCCTCCAAAGTTTATCTGCAAAAAATCGAACTTTTGTGGGTTTCTCAAATCTGATCGTTATATCAGAATGTCATTGAAACTGTTGAAACTTTCATTTATTTCATGCTAATTCTATCTTAAAGCAGAACATGTAAGATAAAAAATCTTTTACATTTCGGTAAATACAAATATGAGTGAAGATTATCCGAACCAGAGCAATAAAATCTAGTGGACAGCAGGATATTTGCAGTTGCAGAACTGCATAACGGACCCTATTAAACTTGATTCAGTCTGATATGATTGAATATGTTAAGTTTGCTGTGATGTCAATTAAAAGAACACTTTTCCAAAAGACAGCGAGGACTTCCTGCAGGTTTGAGCTGGACCCGCAGAGGCTCAAAGTGCCAAAAAAATCATAGAAAAGCTTTGTGGTCAATACTTTAGATAAGGGGTGTCAAACTCCAGGCCTCGAGGGCCGGTGTCCGACATGTTTTCCAACCAACCTACCGTTAAAGCTCCTTATTGGCTAAGCACACCTGATCCAGGTAATCAGCAGCAAATTCAGCAGAATTTCTGAAAACTAGCAGGAGGCCGGCCCTTAAGAACCTGGGTGTGACACCCCTGCTTAGATAGACACAAACAAACAATAATAGGCAGCAGAATAAAATTGAAAAGTAAAAAAACCCACTATGTTTTATAAACAAAAGCAAAGCAACAACAAAAAAATAAATAATTGGCGGTATTTTAGAAAGATGTCCTTTTTTTTTAGTATTTCTGCTATAAAAGGTGAGGCTGAATGGAAAGTGCTTTCCAGTGTTGTTGGACTGTAAGCATAGATGAGAATCAAACAAGAAGATTAAAAATATGCAGCAGATAAACACCAGGAACTAAAGAACGGAACTTCCAGGAACCAGGGTGGAGCAGCGGGATCTGACGGAGGAAACAGAAAAATCTGGTCTCGTCTGGAGACGTCTGGGTTTGGACAGGAGGGGTATGCAGGGACGGAGGTGCAGCAAAGACTAATGGGAGGGTTAGACTCCCACACCGTGAGGAATCCTGCCAGCACACCATGAGCATGGCGAGCATTCTCCACTCTTCAACCTCAGACAGGAAGTGGCCGGTTGCCTTGACGAGGAGGAACGACGTGAGTCAGCGGTTTCCGCAGCAAATATCGGTCTCAGAGTTCATGATTTGGGATTTTTTTTATTGCTCATTGTGAAAATTAAAGCTGAAAATGTTATCAAAGTTTGACTTTCTTTTCTCTTTGTGACTCATTTGTTATAAATAAACTAATAAAGCCAAAAAAGAACCCTCAAAATTAAATGCATTTTGCTGCACAGCTTTGCTCAAAATAGAACCCATTGTTTTTTTGGTTAATTTTTTCAAAAGTCTAGTTTTTTATGCTTCCTAAGATGACTTTTGAAGAATATTTGTTTAAGATTTCTATAAATAAATACAATGTAAAGACTCATGAGTTCATTTGAAATGATAAACAACAGTATGACTGATAACAAAAGATCACCAAAGTCCTGTGTTGCAAAAATGTTTGATATGGATTAACGCTGAAAAAGCGGACAATTCATATAAGCTATTTAAAAAAAAATACATTAGATATATAAATTTTACATTACAAAAATCAAAAAATGTCTTACTCCGCAGCATCTTGAAGTGTTTTTCTCATAAATCTCAGATGATGCAAAGTTTTTCCACAATAAAAGCCAAAAAGTGCAGCAGCTCTGCTTGTCCTGAGTTAGCTGAACGCCAACAAGGAGAAAGAAAAGATGCAACACAGAGCAAAAATCTCAAAGCCAAACCATCGAAACAGCAGAAAATTACAAAACGAAAAAGATTTGACAAAAATTTACGACAAAAACACAGTAAAACACTCTCAGGAGGACGCTCGAGGCCCTTTTAAGGTCTCTGAACAACAGTTTCCAGAACATCATGGCTAAAAAACACAGGAAAAATGGGTCATTTCCACCTTAGCTGACTACCTGATGAAAATCACAAACCTATTGGTTGTTCTTCTGACAGGATGTGGTCACATGACCCCAAAGCCAGAACTGGACCCACTATTTCTGTCCTCAGTGAGTCTACTGTGGATTCTGGGAAGAAGGATGGAGGCTAAAGAAACTCATCCAGTGTAGCAGGGATTTGAGGGGTTTTCCCCTTCTCCTAAAATGAGAATGTAGAAGCAGTGATGCCATCACCGGGGTCACATGACCTCTAAACTAAAGAAAACAGCTGGAAAAAAATGACGAAACCTCATCCTCCCAACTAAAGTGTGGTCATCCTGTCAGGGTTAAAGTAAGAACATTCTTGTGAAAGTTGGGCATTTTTTTGGTACATTTTTGTGTTGAAATACAGACTTTCTGTCATTTATTTATGTCTCACAATGAGGGATGCTGGGAAATGAAGTCCAGTGAGGGTCATTCCTCAGTTTAATTTAATACTGGCGAGGGAAACCCCTTCAGCTCAGGCCACGAGTCCTTAGGTGGCATTTGAATCGTGAAAATAAAAAGTGTCTTTGGTGCCTGGGTTAATTTTCGCAGGTTCAGAGGGTTGAAAAGGAAAAATAAGCACAGTAGACACGTCCAAACTCCTCTTTGGTTGGTTCGGAGGAGAGGCTCAGATGTTCAGGATGAGGAGGAGGTCAGTCAGCTGGTCGGTTTAGCTTTAAAGCACTCCTGAAAAACAACGTCAAAAAAACATGCTATAAACAATGACAAGCTCCAAATTATCAGAGGGAAAACCGGAAACTATCACTGAAACCTTGAATGAAAAATTAGCTAATGTCAACAACCACAACCAAAGTTTTGTTGACCTTTGACCTCTGGAGGAGGCCTCCATCTTGTATTTCCCCCCAAAAATGACCTTAAGTACCATCTGACTCCTTCTAGAGGTTTTAATTTGCCTTTATGTCCATTTATTTTCATTTTCTTTATTTTACTATCTTTATCCATTTGTCAAATGTGTCTTCTTGTTTGTTTTATGAAGCTGAGGCTAAACAGTAAAACATTCTTAAGAGAAATGTTGTTGATATTGTTTGTTGTTCATAAAGACCTTTCAAAATAAAAGAAGTTATTCCCTATAAACATTAGGTGTCAGTCAGTATGCTCTAAAACCTTTTTTGCTGGTTTGAGTTCAGTTCAATCATTGTAGTTTATCTGTCAAATAATTTATCCTTAAATGTTTTAACCCTGTTTTTGAATTGTTTATTTGTGATATCCAATGAGTTCCCCAACTCAACAACACTAAACTGATGAATGCATATTTGTCAGAGTTGCACAAGTTAAATTTGTATAAATAAAATTTAAAAAAAGATCCTATTATTATCATCTGAAACAAATGATGACTGAACAGTGTTTGGAAGAATTTTCCATTTTGCTTTTAGCATAATTACTACAATTTTTAGATCAGCTAAATCTGGGAACTTCTGCAGATAGGTCAGATTTGTTGAACATTTCACACAGCTTTAAATGCTGGTTTAAGTGTAAGCTGGAGTTAGAGTTATTTGTTAGCTGAGTGTTTATTGTTTACCGGCTATAAAAGGCTGTTCCTGACGTTTGTGTTCGGGCCTTTAGACCTCATCTGCTCCTGAACCGGCCCCGACTGTGAAAAAGAAGAGAAGACATTTGTCATTTCTCACATTTTTAAGCAAAATAATGTGATTAAAAACAATTAGAAAGTCTTTTTAAGGTGAAAAAAAGATCTTTAAACACATTTCCTTGTACAGTAGTACACATAAAAAAAAAAGAAAAGAATTTCAAATATACAGTATATAAATTGAGCGCAATGTACAGATAAAGTTGTGACTCTCAAGAACGAGTATTTTAGCATTGAAAATGTTTACTTTTTGTGTTTGTTTTAACAAAATTAATTATTTTATAAAATCTAAAAAAATCAAAAGAAAAAACATGATCTTGTCTCAATAAAGTTAAACTAAAAAAGAAGATTGTTATAATTATGATTGAGGTATTAATCAACTTCTTGTTGGATTATGTTCTAGTATTCACTCATAGTTTTCCAATAGTTCTGGTTTCTGCAGGTTCTCTTTGATTCCAGTGAGTAAACAAAGGAAACAGCAGTGAGGAAGGTCGTTTACGGCGTATGACTTCATCGCTAAATAAAGACCACCAACAAAGACCACCTGCAGACGCGGCGCAAATCCAAGCAGGTGACCTGATGTCATGACAGATAATGTCTTTCTAAACTCAATTATAAAATATATGTAAATAAACTATTATAATATTAAATAAACTCCTTTTATTTAATTATAAATGTCTGTAAATTGATTTTTATTAGAATTTATTCAGTTTTCTCAACTATAGTAATAAAACAATATTTGTCTTTTTGTTTGTTGACACAGTGAGTGTAGATTTTCACAAACAAAAAATAAGACAGAACCACAAAATCAATAATAAAAAAAAAGTTTCATGTTGCTATCCAAACATTTGTTTAAGTTCTTGAATTGTTTGCTATTATCAAAAATGGTCACCAACAGCCATCTGTGCAGCAGTTATCTTGAAGTATAAACTTAAAAAATTAGTTTCATTTAACCACTCTTTTATTTTGAAAATGTGTCAGGTATTAAGTATGTTTAAGGTGTCTTATGTTAAAGTAAAATTGATCAAACTTTTTCTGAGCTTTGTTTTAGGGTCAAATAAATTTGGCTTATTAAACATTTACAAAAGATTTATCCAGGCAAGACAGTTAAGAACAATATTGTTAATTCTAACTTTGGAGAAAGGAATAGAAAAGCAGCTACAGGGATCAGGTTGAAAACATCAGCAATAACACAAGAACGTTTGACAAAAATCATCATTGAGCGCCGTCTCACCGGCTGCAGGCCCTCCGCCATCTCTCCAGAGCCGATGTGCGTGAGGTGAATGAAGTTTGTCGGCTCTCCGATCATGCTGCGGTCGATCTTCCTCCTCTTCTTCTTCTGTAAGAGCAAAACACATCAAGTGCTTTCTTTAGTGATGGTCAGGTGGTTCCTCGTGGTCACTCGGATAAATACGACAGAGTATTAAGGCCACCAAAAAGAAAAAGAAAATACACACGTGAGGAAAAAGTCTTAAATCACAAGAATAAAACAATTTAAAAGGTTAAATATATCAATACATTTTTCTAAAAAACATGACTTTTTACTTTTACGATTATAACTTTGAAGCAATAATTTGACTTTATTTCAATAAATGTTTTTTTGCATAATTCTACAGCCTTTTTCTAATGATTTTACAAGTTTATTCTTGTAAAGATTTGACTTATATATATATATATATATATATATATATATATATATATATATTCTTATACCAGTAAAATTTTGACTTTATTCTCATAAAACTGTGAATTTATGCTTGTAATATGACACATTTTTCATAATTTTACAAGTTTTTTCTGGTAAAATGTAACATTTTTTACCTTATGACTTTACAACTTAATTCTCATATTGTTATTTTGGATCTTATTTTTCTTCTTTATGGTGGTCCTAATACTCTGTCATGACAAAGGAGAAACTAAAGAAATGAACAATATTGTGTTCCCAAGAATTCAATTTGCAAGTTAAATATTAGTTTAGACGTTCTGTGGTTCAACTCGACGTGATGCTTTCAGGAACACGCTAAGCTGTGGAACACAGCCAATAAAAGCCTCATTTAGTCCCTTTCTGTTCCCAAAGTTTAGTAAATCCTGCTGTGTGGAAACATGGCGGCCAAAATCACAACCACTTGGATGTGATCTAAGAGGCTTAAACTTCCCAGGGATTATTCAGAGCTTTTATGTAACACGAGCCGAAGCATCCGGTAGGAATGTAGTTGGTGGGAATTTGGTCATGTTCTCATCATGTTATGTTGAACCTTTCAGTTTAAAAAGGGAAAAAATGATGCTCGAACAAACTTTAAAACGAAAAACAGTCTCTCTCCTTTCTTGGTTCTGAAGGTAATGGCAGATCCAGGACCCATAATTTAGAATATATTTTTCTTTATTTTATTTTAATTTCAACCAAAACCACCAATTTAACCAAATATATGGAATGTGGATTATTAAAATAAAAATTAATGCATTCATTCATTCATTTTCATTCATCTTAATCAAACTGACTTTTTTCAAAATAAAATAGTTTTATTTCATTCATTCATTAGATTAAACACATTATTTTATTATTGCTACATAAAAGGTTATCTCATTTAAATTGTAGAGAAAAGCACATCATTATAATGGAAACTAAATGAAAAAAACATTGTAATAATTGTGTCATAATGTAGGGTTTTGGAACCAGGTCGATTTATTAGTTCAGTTACAGTCATTTCCGGTTTTATTTTGTTGTTACTTCCTGTGTCTTCCGTTTGTCCCAGGTCACTTGACATTCCTCCCTCAGATGTCCCCTCCCCCCTTGCACACCTGTTTTCCATTTGGACATCCTCTCTTTTCGTTATATACCCTCGTCTCCCTTGCACGGGTTGTCGGGTGGTTTTGTTTGCTCTGATTTAATGTTCCTCTCTCGAGTCATTAAATCTATTTCTTCTTTATTTCGAGTCCGTCTGCATTTGTGTCCGCACGTCAACCCTGACATTACCACCCGACCAGTATAATGGACGCAGCAGACGCGGAGACGTTACGGGCATTACTCCGCCAACAGGAGGAGCAGATGTCATGCTTGAGACAAGGATTACTCGAGATGTCGAGCCGTCACGAACGGCAATTCGCCGCACTGGGAGAACGCTTTGAACAACTGACGGAGCGTTTTCAACATCCGCCGGCTTTTCCCGCGGCACGCCCATCGCCTCCCACACCGATCCAGGGGACCTGGGAGAGTGTTCCGGTCGCTCCAACCGCGCAATTAGCCCGACCAGAACGTTTTTCGGGAGATTCTGGGGACTGTCGGGCTTTTATCACCCAGTGTGAGCTCCACTTCCAACTGCAGGCGCCTCACTATCCTTCGGACCAAGCTAAAGTGGCCTTCATCATCTCTCACCTCACCGGGAGAGCAGGCGCATGGGCGACGGCTGAGTGGCAGCGTGGAGCACCGACCTGCGCGTCTCTCGCGGCATTCCTGGAGGCTTTTCAGCAGGTGTTCCAGCACACCAAACCGGGCCGAGAGGCAGCTCGAGCCCTTATGCAACTTCGGCAACGGGGCAGAAGGGCAGCTGACTATGCTATCGAGTTCCGCACCCTGGCCTCCACTAGTGGTTGGGACACCACTGCGCTCATGGACGCATTCGTGGAGGGACTTTCCGAGGAGTTAAAGGACAGACTAATCGCTCTAGAGCTGCCTTCCTCCTTGGAACCTCTTATCGCCATGGTCATCCGGATCGATAACAGACTTCAGGATCACAAACTGGAACATAGCAGATCTACACCCCGCTTCCAACACAGTTCTGTTGGACGCAGGAACTCGGACTCACCTGATTTTGCTGTTTCTCCCACAGAAACCCCGCCACCTATTCTTGAGGAACCTATGCATCTTGGCCGGGGTAAACTGACTGCTTACGAGCGACAGCGACGAATGGTCTCAGGTGAGTGCCTTTACTGTGGTAAGCGGGGTCATTTCTGCAGGGAGTGCCCAAACTCATCTGCTCGTTCAGTAAGAGTGGGCGCGCTGACGAGCGGCGATTTGGCGCTCACTAATAAGGGTCCTGCTGCCTGTTTACTTAAGATACAGGTTGTGTTTCAGGGTAAGGGGAGATCTATTGAAGCTTTAATTGATTCAGGAGCAGAGCAGAACCTCATGGATGCCGAGCTAGCTAAGCAAGTCGGGCTTGCTTATGAGCCACTACCTCGGCCGTTACAAGTAATCTCCCTAAACGGCCAAGAGGTAGCCACCATTTCCCACATAACCAAACCAGTTCATTTGATTATCTCTGGCAACCATCATGAATCCACCAGGTTTTTCATTTTTTCCTCTGCGCAGAACCCATTGGTTCTGGGGTACCCTTGGCTTCTGGCACACAACCCCGTCATTGATTGGTCCTCCAGTCGTATCTCCGGCTGGAGTGAGAAATGCCATAATTCTTGTCTACGCTCAGCTCGGCCTCCTGGGGAAGACCCCGCTACCCCGGTTGGGCAGCCGCCCTCACCTGATCTATCCGGAATCCCACCGGAATATCATGATTTAGCTGAGGTATTCTCCAAATCACGAGCTCTCTCTCTACCCCCCCACCGACCTTATGACTGTGCTATCGAATTACAACCTGGCGCTACGTTACCTAAGAGCAGGTTGTATAGCCTGTCTAAGCCCGAGAGAGAGGTCATGGAGAAATACATCGCTGAATCATTGAATTCTGGGATAATCAGACCTTCGTCGTCACCAGTGGGATCTGGGTTCTTTTTTGTGGGAAAGAAGGACGGGTCGCTCCGACCGTGTATAGACTATCGGGGGTTGAATGAGATCACGGTCAAGAACAGCTACCCCCTTCCATTGATGAACTCTGCTTTTGAGGCATTGCAGGAGGCTCGGATTTATTCCAAGTTGGATCTCCGCAATGCTTACCATCTCGTGCGGATGAGGGCTGGAGACGAATGGAAGACCGCCTTCACCACCCCTTTGGGACATTTCGAGTATCTGGTCATGCCTTTTGGTCTCTGTAATGCTCCTGCTGTGTTCCAGGCAATGATCAATGACGTATTAAGAGACTTTATTCATCGTTTTGTGTTTGTGTACTTGGATGACATTCTGATCTTTTCCAGGACTGCCAGCGAACATAGGCGGCATGTTCGTCTGGTTCTCCAGCGATTGCTTGAAAACAAACTTTTTGTTAAGGCGGAGAAGTGTGAGTTCCACTCTCCGTCTGTTTCTTTCCTGGGGTTTGTTATTTCTGAGGGTGAGGTGAAACCCGATCCGGCTAAGGTGAAAGCGGTGGTGGAGTGGCCTACCCCTTCTAACAGGAAACAGTTACAACGTTTCCTGGGGTTTGCCAACTTCCTCCGTCGCTTCATCCGGGGTTACAGTTCGGTGGCCGCGCCGCTCACAGCTCTCACCTCATCCTCTTCCCCTTTTTTCTGGACTGAGGAGGCAGAGGCAGCTTTTAAGAAGCTTAAACATCTTTTCACCTCTGCCCCTGTTTTGGCTCAACCAGACCCGTCCAGACAATTTGTTGTGGAGGTAGATGCCTCGGACACAGGAGTGGGTGCAGTCCTGTCCCAACGGGGGCTTCGGATAGCAAGATGCGTCCTTGTGCTTACTTCTCTCGTCGGCTTTCTCCAGCCGAACGCAACTATGATGTGGGGGATAAGGAACTGCTGGCTATCAAGCTAGCACTCGAGGAATGGAGGCATTGGTTAGAGGGGTCCACAGTGCCGTTTTTGGTCTGGACAGATCATAAGAATCTGTCCTACCTACGGACTGCTAAACGGCTTAATGCCAGACAGGCTCGATGGTCTTTGTTTTTCAACCGTTTCTGTTTTATGGTTACTTATCGACCTGGTTCTAAGAATGTTAAACCGGACGCCCTATCCCGTCAGCAGGAAACGGTTTCCCAGGATAGTCAACCGGCCTGTATTCTCCCCCCCTCATGTGTGCTGGGCGCCCTTTCCTGGCAATTGGAAAGAGACATTAGGTCCGCTCAGACTCAGGAACCAGATCCGGGGGGTGGTCCTCCCAATAAACTGTTTGTACCCAGCTCTCTCAGGTCTCGAGTTCTCCAGTGGGCCCATGCCACCCGTCTCACCTGTCACCCCGGGATCCGCAGAACAGAATCCTTTCTGCGTCGTCGGTTCTGGTGGCCCAGCGTGACCAAGGACGTCCGGGACTTTGTTTCTGGTTGTCTGGTGTGTGCTCAGAACAAGGCGAGCACACAATCTCCTGCTGGACTATTACACCCACTCTCCATCCCGGGTCGGCCTTGGTCACACATTGCTTTGGACTTTGTGACCGGCCTACCGTCCTCCGCTGGAAAGACCGTCATCCTGACCATAGTGGATCGGTTCTCCAAGGCCGCCCACTTTGTGGCCTTACCTAAACTCCCTTCAGCGGCAGAGACGGCAAAACTGGTAATAGAACACGTATTCAAATTACACGGCATTCCTACAGATATGGTTTCTGATCGAGGACCTCAGTTCATCTCGCAAGTCTGGAAGGCGTTCTGTGGGGCATTCGGGGCCACTGCCAGTCTCTCCTCTGGTTTCCACCCACAGTCTAACGGGCAGGCGGAGCGGACCAACCAGGACCTGGAGGCTGCGCTACGGTGTGTATGTTCCCGACACCAGGCCTCCTGGAGCACGCTGTTGCCGTGGGTGGAATATGCACACAACTCCCTCACCTCATCTGCCTCGGGTATGTCCCCTTTCGAGTGTTCCCTGGGGTACCAACCCCCGCTGTTCCCCGAGCAGGAAACGGAGGTGGCGGTTCCATCGGTGCAGCATCTCTATCGTCGCTGTCGGCGCATATGGCGGGAGACTCGGGCAGCCTTGTTGCGTTCCAGGGAGACCAACAAGAGACTGGCGGATCGCCGGCGAACTCCAGCTCCTGAGTATCGACCGGGCCAGTTCGTCATGCTCTCTACTGCTAACATCAAGCTTCGGACGGAGTCCAAGAAGCTGTCTCCCAGATTCATTGGACCATTCGAGATCGTCAAGGTCATCAATCCTGTGGCAGTTAGGCTACGCCTGCCCAGGACCTTGCGCATCCACCCGGTTTTCCATGTCTCGCAGATTAAGCCTCACGTCACGAGTGCCCTTCAACCGCCGTCCCCTCCGCCACCTCCTCCTCGCATCATTGATGGCCAACCGGCCTACACCGTCCGTCGCCTGTTGGACGTTCGGCGACGGGGTCGTGGTCTTCAATACCTGGTGGACTGGCAGGGGTACGGACCTGAGGAACGTTCCTGGGAACCCGCTTCTCGCATCCTGGATCCTGATCTCATCAGAGACTTTAATCGGCGGCGCCGGAACCAGCCCCCTTCTGCGCCAGGCGGCGCACCTTGAGGGGGGGGTACTGTAGGGTTTTGGAACCAGGTCGATTTATTAGTTCAGTTACAGTCATTTCCGGTTTTATTTTGTTGTTACTTCCTGTGTCTTCCGTTTGTCCCAGGTCACTTGACATTCCTCCCTCAGATGTCCCCTCCCCCCTTGCACACCTGTTTTCCATTTGGACATCCTCTCTTTTCGTTATATACCCTCGTCTCCCTTGCACGGGTTGTCGGGTGGTTTTGTTTGCTCTGATTTAATGTTCCTCTCTCGAGTCATTAAATCTATTTCTTCTTTATTTCGAGTCCGTCTGCATTTGTGTCCGCACGTCAACCGTGACACATAATTGAGCTTTATATTGTTTGTTGTACATAAAACTGCAGAAATAATAGATTCTAAAATAAGAAGCTTTGATTGACCAGCAAAAAAAATGGAAATTTCATTCCTGAAAGATAAGTCAAGATAGCAGCCTTGTTTTTGTTTCCAATTGCTATTCATATTTGAAATTTTACATTTTTTAAACATGTTTTCAGTCAATGTTTTGGTACAGTAAATACATTTGCATGAATTTTAATTTGGTAAATCTTCCTGGAGCGAAGCAGCATCTGCACTGCACTTTCTAAGGTTTTAGTGTGGGAGGAAGGAGGAGCTGAATGTGTTCTTGTAGTTTCTTATTATTTTTTTTAATTAATAGCAAAAAAAGTCAGTTTAATAAGTGAATTAATTTAAATTGATAGCATGACTGGGGTTGTTCTTCAAGTTTAAACCTCAGATACGAGTTGAGCATGAATTACAGCTAAAATTTGCTCAGTGATTGAGATATGTAGATTAAACGTCATAAAAAAGCAGGAAGCAAATAGTTTATATGGACATTAGATAAAAAATAAGTTTAAATCTTTCTGCCAGCGAAGACTGGAATCAGAGCTCATACTATAGCCTGGTCTACCAACACGTATCAGCATCTTGTGGTCAACCAGCTGGGAGTGAATCAGCGTTTCGCCTCCAGGCTCCCTCCTCCACCGTGACAACCGTTGTCGTGGAAACCACAGCAATGAGATGTGCTTACCAACAGAAACTAAGAACCTCAAATCCACCAAAACACGTTTAATAAACTCAAGCACTCGATCAAAACAACAAATAGCAGTCCATCTTCTGCTGGAGTTTGGTAGGTTTTTGAAGATGAGATGAGTAACTAATGAAGATGTAATTAAGAAACTAATCCCAGAGCACTTTTGTTGCGCAACGCTAAATCTGCAGTGCTCTTGCTCAACAAGGAAGCAAAAAAAAAGACTCTCCTGGCAACCTCAATGTTGGGATCATAAACAGTTTGGTTCTCCATCACCACCACAGTAATCATGTTATGTCACAGTCCTCCACATCAAAGAGAGGAACAGGCTAGATTTCAAAATAAAAGGCTGGTGAGAAATTTCATACATGACGATGGTCCGCTGTGAGTGACTCAATGGACACCAGCTGCTCTCAGGCCTTCAACACAGGATGATAACATCATGCACGTGCTCAGGATGGACTCTTTGGCATTAGGGTCATAGGTTGGTGGGGTCAGAGTCCCCACGGAGACATATTTTATGCAATGTGCTGTAGAGATAACACATGGCAAAGAGTAAAAGAGACAATCCGCTTTACAACCACAAGAAACACAAACCGTTTGAGACAACTCCCACATTTTTCAAAGCAAAAGTCGTTTGTTTTTTTCTTTTTTTGCATAGTTTGTAGCTGTGCGTATCAGTGTTTGCAACAGACAGCAGAGCAAAAGAACAAACTCAGTTTTATGCTATGGTCACACCAGGTTTGCTACACAAGTTTTTAAGTCCATTCTTGGGCTCTACATACATTCAACCAACGTGAAAGTAAAGCTTGGTAAAACTTGGGTTGATAGTGATCTTTCGGTAGTGTCCTTTTAAATTAATAGAAGTGCCAGTCGTTTGAAATTGATCATGAAGGAGAATTGTATGTTTTGTATGATATTCACATATCGGAAAAGAGCTGTGAAAGAAAAGTTCTGGAGATTTGCACCACTTCAATGTTTCACACAAAGCCTCTTCAAACTCTAGGTACATGTAATAGGATCAGGTAGAGACAAGAACGCGCATTTCAACACATTCTTGAACACACATCCCATGCCCAGTTTGTACGGAACATTTGCCGGGATTGTTGGAGTTGTTCCAGAGCGACAGAGGATGAAGAATTCAATGAATTTAGTCATTTGAAGTGATATAAAAGCTTTAGTTAACTTGTTCTGCGTGCTATGATTATCTGAATGATTGTTCATATGCTGCGCTAATATACTAGATCCTTTTATGTAGGGCTAGGCGATAAAACGGTGGCTATCGATATCGCGATAAAACGTTTTATTGATTGAACAATGAACGATAGACTTTTATTTTGAAGGATCTGACATCAACACTTGCCACTTTCGAACATTTTCTCCTGTTTGGTGAGTAAACAGTTCGAGTGTTAGTCACCACATGAAGAGTGAACGTTTGCGTAAACGTAGTTACTGTTTGGCCGGTAGATTTTTTTTATCTACACGCCAATTCGGCCGAGGACAAAAAAATGTTTAGCTCCTGTGTGGAGGTATTTCAGTTATTCAAAATCCGACAAAAAGAAAAAACAGAGTAACGTGAACTTCAAATTGTGCAGAAGGCACGTTACTTCTTAAACTGGAAATCCCACCAACCATTTTTATCACCTATTTAAACCATCATCACAAGAAAGTTCAGACCTTCAAGGCAGCAACAGTCTAAACTATGAGAAGAAATTCAGAGAATTTGATTTTAGTTTTTAGCTTATTCACAGGATGTTGACAGAGTTGTTTGTCAATTTTATGTTTGTTCTGTAACCTTTTAAAGCTTTAGTTTCTTTGTAAATTTATTTGTAGAATTATGCTTTGTTTTTTTTAATTGAAACTGATCAAGCTGTTTAGTATTCTGTTTTATTGATGTTCTCTTTGAAACTTGACAGCTTTTGCTTTGATTTCAGTTTAGTTTTGTGATAAATACTGTGTGCCTTTTCCTAGCAATGCTTTTATTCTGTCCATTATTGTTATCCATTCCATAGTTATGATTTGCCTTTATTTTGTAAAATAAATTACTCCCAAAAGTGAGACTGATACATCACTTTTTTCTTCTTTATGATGCATTTTTTTGGATGCTTATGATAAAATACTGCCGATGCCGGACGGCGGAGATCCCTGTAGCTCGGATGTCCGCAGTACCACAAGATGCAGCACGCTGGAAGAAGAGCACTAGCGGCCAACGCACTGGCTAGTCCCGGCTTTAGGCTTTCTACAGGAGGCAGATGACTTCCCCTCCTACACAGGAACGAAGGTCCCCCATCGCTGTTTCTCTTTGTCGCCTGCAGCCATAGCCAGCTGTAAATAACACCCTCCCTCAGAAACAACCAAAACTAATAAATGGTCACATTGACATGAGCTAGTCATGAATACTCATCGTCATATTCAAGCTACAACGATTCTGAAAGAAATTAATTTAAAGATATTTAATCATTTTCCATGTATGAATCACATTTGAACAAAAAGGTTCAATAGTTGTAGATGCACTACAGCTAGAGTCACCAAACTTTATTATATGACTTTTTAATATGTTACAAAAGTATTACATTGAGACTTTATTGCCACATTTTCAAAATCAAATCTTGGCCAAAGAAAACCCAACTGTGACATATCTACTTAATGGTGTTGTTTTTTAACCGACACGGCTCCATGACTGAAAACATTTCTACTCGTGTGTAAAACCCTTTTTCCATCATTTTTACAGCTAATGAAGTAATTACTGGCATGGCTGTGTGTCAGGCTGTTTAGTAAAGGTGTATTGTTACGCTGGCACAATAGAACAAACAGAAAGCTCTAAAAATACAGGCAGAGGAAGGAGGAAGGGTCTCTGGGGGGAAACACAACACAGCAAACTTCCTCCATGCAGCAGAAACGCACAGCATGTCTATAGTAAACTGTTCCAGTAAATCTACACTTTCTACCAAATGACTGCAGGGACTAAAAAGCTCATCAGGCGATTTCATTTTAGAACTTCTTGTGATGAACTCATAGAGTAATAACTGAGCTTGTGTTGAATATCTGTGAAACTCCAGGCCTCGAGGGCCGCAGTGTCTGCATGATTTCCAGATATCCAAACCCTACTCCTGACTGATTACCTGGTTCAGGTGTGTTAAAACAATTAGAACATGCCAGATATTGGTATGTTGGAAAATCTGGAGCTGTCTATCCCTGATCAAGAGTGTGTCTATTTAGAAAGCTAGTTAAATGTGGTTCTTGCAGAAGTACATAGATGTAACATTCTGTTATTTAAATAGAAACAGGCCATAAAAGAGGAACTGAGACTCTACAGCACAAAGAGGTCAGAGGTCAAGGTGGAACAGGAAGTTCTGCCATCTGCTTAATTTTTGCATGCACACACGTTCTTGTCCAGTAGGCCTAATGGGGAACAACATGCCTGTAAACATCACCAATTGAGGACTGTAGCTTTAGCTGAGTTAGGAGCTACAACATGAAAGGTTGATGTTTTTACAGCTTTGGAATTTATCACATGTTCAAAATATTAGTCAAAACATAAAGACCCAGACCAATTTTTCCTTAAAAATAAAATGAAGTGGAATATACCACAAACCAAGTGGACCACAGGACAGATTTTTGATTTTTTTTGTTACAATGATGTCACTGTGGGTTCTTATGGGTAAAAAATGCATTTTACTACATACTGGTGTAGAGTAAGCAAGTTACTTTTAAACTACAATCTGTCAAATCTTAATTTAAAAACGTCTTATAAAAAGCAGAAATGTTGGTTATGACAAAAACAAACCTTTAACGTAAGCATGTTTACAGAAACAGATTGGTGTAAGTCTCACCGGTGGCGGTTTAGCGACCACGCAGCAACCCATCTTGTGCCAGAAGTCGCTCATGGTTATGCTCTGCCTGTCCAGCGGCCGGCCGTTGGTCTCCGCTTCCAACCTGGAGGCCGGACGAGGAACTGCAGCCTGAAGGTAGTCCTGGGGCATCCAGACAATTAAAAAAAAAAAAAAAAAAGGACGACGTCGAAGCAAAAACTGATAAACTCCAAATGCAGGCCGCCTCAGAGTGAAGGTAGTGTTTCAAAACACTCTAAAGGGTTCAAAAGTATGAATCAATACAATCTGCCAATAGATTTATTGGATAATGAGAGTCGAATAGAATTGTTATTCCTCAAGATTGGGGGATGAAAAGATCCCAACTTTAAATCCAAAATCTGGTGTTTTTAAAGGAGCAGCTTCCAATTTTACCTGTAAGAACAAAAAAAGAAAGAAAAATTACACCAAAATTAATATAAGTTGTTTCTCTTTTTGTTCAGAAAAAAGAAGTTTGCTGAGATTTTATTGTTTCAAAATGAGATTAAAAGTTTGATTCGTAATAATGTCTCTTAAATAAGCAATATAAACTATGATAATAAAGTATGTTGTTCTAGTTGACTCATACCTTAACAAATCTTTATAGTAGCAAACCAGATGGACCGCTTTCAGACGACACCCTTCATGAGCTTACAAAAAAGATTCTATTCATTTATCATTTTTAAAAAGCTCTGTCTCTGATGGCTCATGCATGTCTCAAACCTGACCAAATGAGGTTCCACGAGAGAAGAGCCAGCCACATGAAAAACAGTCATGAAATCAGGCTCTAAAACTCTAAAGTTTCCACATTTTAATGATACATTTTAAAAAAAGAAAACAGAAAAGTTTGGTCATTGAGCTGCATGGGAACCAAACCCTTTGAGACGTCAACACAGCGCACACATTAAGCATGTCTAAACACTGGGTGTGGTCCAAACAGCAGAAAGTTACAGGAACACACACGCATGAAGGAACGAAGGAACTGTCAGCGCTGCAAGGCTCGACTCGTGTTTCTCTGTTACCAGGTTAGATGAAGAAGACCATCTTTACCTGACCTGGGAGCGGAAGCTTAACTTCTACAGATTATTTAACCCGACTGTTTGCCAGATTGCTACAAAAAAAGGATAATTTCAGGGAAAAAAAATATTTCTTTATAAATTTTTTAAAGACCTTTTTTGGGTCATTTTTTACTCCTCCCTTCAGCAACTGCGTCCTTACCCCTCTAGGCATATTTTATGAACACATTTATACTGCAAAGCAACAGTAATGCTAATAAACTTTCACAAAATGCACCCCTGAAGGCATCCCATGCAAAACCTTGCATTTATCGGTGCTTACAATGTCAAATGGGGTGGGAGGCGGCACGTATCTAAATGCAAAAACCATCAAAGCTGTTGGTTGAGCGTTTGCAGAGGAGCTTTCAGCCTGCAGCTCACTGCTGACACATCTGGATTTTTGACTGCTTGACCATGTGTGTTTGTCGCAGGTTGGTTCAAAGTCGGTGCATTTAGACTTTCCATCTGCGATGGTGATAAAGTCAGGCCAGCTTCGGATAAGTGCCTCCCAGAATCTCAAATTCTGCTCTGTGTGTTGCTAAATTGCTTCTATTCTCGGTCTGCTTTGGTCCTGAAAAGAAATATCTGTGGCCCCTCCAAAACATTTCAGCAGATAAGGAAAGAATGCAGAGGCCAGAAACATGTAGCTTCATGCTTCACATCCACACACATCAGCAGAGAGGAATTCAGCCGCCGGCTTTTGACATTCAGACGCAGGTTTCCTGTTTGCAAATCAAACTGTTCATTTACAATAAACTAATAACATTCATTATCAGATCTGCATTTAGGTCAAATTCAAAACATTTGTTGTGCTATTAGGTTGAGTTTTGTCCACAACTGCTGTCATGGCAGCGGGGTTCTGACCCTGGACAGCAGTAGAAGGACTGATTTCTGCAGGATATGATAAGAGATTGGAGTAAGAGGCTGTAAGTGAGTCAACAGGAAGAGGATGGGGTGGACGGAGGGCATCAAGGATCACGAGATGAAAGAGAAAAGAGGGCCCAAAGCAGAAAAAGGGACATTTATTCCACCACTGGACTTTTCAGAGACCAAAACTAATTTACCAAAGCAAGGAAGCTGCGAATAAAACTATGAAGACGGAAGAAGAAGATGGAATGAAAGATCTTGAAAAAAACACGTTGAAAAAGAACGATGTTCTGGTGTGATAAGAAGTCCATGAAATCTATGAAACAACAGGTGAGCGAACGCAGATTATGTACGAATTCCCTCACTACTCCCTATTTTCTAAAAGACCATAAAGTGTCCAGGATTTAAATGCAATTTGGACTCATGGTCAGCACTTTTTCCCCTTTATTTTAAAGTCTAACATGACGTCACCCATTTGGCAAAGTAAAAACCTAATAAACATGAACATTTTCCAAAAACTATTCATAATGTGTTCTGATGATGAAAACTTTGATAATTAATATAAATGACAGATCCGTTGAGTTGACTTTTTGCACAACTTTTTAAAGTTATAAAACCAAAGTTATGTATTATCTGAAAAAAGCAGCTATGAGCTAACGTATGATCGGAGACTATTGACAATTTAGCAAAATAACGTCTGAATTTAAAGACATTTTTGCTTTCCACATCTCTTCGCTTTGAGGTATGAATGTAGGGGTAGGGAAGCACTCTGCCCAAGTAGTGAGTAGTTTGGGAATTCTGGCACATGCTCACTACTGTTTTTTAAACACCAAATAAACACTTATTTGCCAAAGTAGAAAATGTGTTCTGATGATAAAACCTTAGATAATTTATTAAATATTTTAAAAAATACACAACGGAACATTTATTTTGAAGTGACAAGCCATTCAGACTCAATGCATTGTGGTCCATTTTCATCAATCTAATGAACATCGATGCACACTGACTGGTTGTTCGCAGAGACTTCTGGGAAAGTGGACATTTCGGGATTGTAGATTCAGATTGTTTTGCTATTGTCTTGTCTCACACGCTGGAGAACTGCTTTAACTGAATTACCCTCGAGGTCAAATGAAGTTATTCTTTTCTATTCTAAGTAAATTCAGACACAACTATGTTTGAGGAAGCTAGCAGAGAAGAAGTGGAACATTTAAGCTACTAATAACCTCTTTTCCATTTTTTTTTATTGTCATCATTTTGTTTGCTATCCTCCATTCTAATCGTCTCCTCAGTTTGTTTCAGACCAACCAAAAAATCAGCACAAACAAATATCATCACCTTGCTGGTCAGCCTCCTGATCTGAAACCAGCTGAGTGTCGGTGAGCCTGAGGGCCGAATCAGCTGAATTGCCACCAAACAGCAACAAGGGTTTGTCTATGGGAGAGGACGGGTCACATGATTGCACCTCAAGCAGCTGAGAGGAAAGCACAGAAACCTTAATTTAGACCTGTCTGCTGTCTGACCTTTTTGTCTTGAACTCCAGGATGAACCTCGATGAGGTCGGAAAAACAGACAGTCACTATTTTCCTATAATCACCACAAATAAAAGCCATCGGTAAAGTATCTCGACTAAAAATGTCCAAAATCACCAGGTGTACATTGACTTTTATCGTCTTAAGTGTTCAATGTTCTGATTAGGAAAATTGAGTCTTGTTCACCAAAAACACCACTTTTGAGAGCTAAATTTAAAAACAAACTGACAGAGCTGTTATTCTTCAGTTTCCTTGCCCACTTCCTCCTTTCTTAACTCAGACGCTCACTTCCTGTCGCTGCTTATCAGGAAACGTCTGCAGCTTAAAAAAAAGATGCAAAGTTTAGATGTTTTGAAAGAAAAGTCAAAGTTTTCAGAACGTAGAACGAAGTTTTGTTTTATAAAATCTTCTCAAACAGCCTTTTTTATATTAAAAAGTAGTACTGTATTAGTATTCTGATATTGGATTCAAAGCGTCTTCATGAAGCAAACACAACGTTCAACCCTGATCTATGTGTTTATTTATGCTAAACTATGAATGCATTTAGCTCACAGTTCATAAATCCAGTTTTTGTCTTGTAACAGATGTTCCAGTGTTTTCGCTCCGTGTCATGTCCTCTGTTACCCTCTTGGCAGACAGTAGATGTCTAATTCTGCTGAGAGATTTTCTATTAAAGAAAGTCATTTTTTTCCATATAAACCATCAATCAGTTATACTGATCTGAATTGTCAAAACAAGTTCAAAACTTTTGATATTTTTCCCTTGTTTTACAAGTGGAAAAATCTGCCAACAGAACTAAAAAAATGAGTCTTGGTAGGACTTGCTGAAGAAGGTTGTTCTACCCTTTAAAAACCAAATAAAACCTGGAAATGAGCTCTAAAAAATGTCTTTAAAGTGATGCGAGTCAAAGAAAATGTTTCATTTTCTCGTTTCAAAGTAAAACAAAAGAAATTATGTAAAGTAAATGTTGCTTAAAGTAGGTTGTTTTCAAGATCAAATGAATCAACAAGATATTCAGGATTTTCTGTCTTTGCTGTTGTTATACATAACTGAAAAGCTATTATGAAGTTAGTTTTGTCTCATATTAAATGTGATAACAGATTTAAACTAGAAATTAAACCAAAATACCAAAATATTAAATGATTCAATGTTTTCTGTTATTCTGTATTTTTGTGTTGCAGCTTAAGAGGACGTTTACTGTAAATTATTTTACTGGCATCAATGGATAGAATTTAATCATGCATCACTTCCTATTGTCAGCACAAAATATTCATCCACTATGATAAATACTGAGTACTAATGGTTAAGAGTCCAAATTTACTGTGATCTAAAACCAGAGATGAAAGAAAAAACATCCCCGGATTCAGAGACGGATCAGTTTGAATTGATTCAGACCAGATTCCGTCTTTGCCTCCACACTGGATTTGTGATGAACTGCCTCTGAGCTCCTCTCAGCACTGAGTATCTGAAAGTCCCAGGCGTCTCTGCCAACTCCCAACCAGCCCCTCCGACCTCTGCCCTTTCTCAAGCTTCAGGTGTTTCAGCGACAGTCTGAGGAAACTGCCGAGGACAAAATCCAGGAAATAAACATCTCGGGAAGGAACAAATGAAATCCATGTGTGCTTGTTTCAGGCCTGTTGCATTCACAGAGACTCCAAACCAGTGCGCTCTGGTTTAATGGGATCGACCTGGTTTCATTTGTGGTTTTGTCAAACTTAACGTTGAAGAGGAACTTGGGGGGGATTTATTTGCCTTCTGTTTTCTGGCTTTGCATGGCGTGGAAACTATAGAACATGATGAGAACAGAAAATACAGAAACGTCTCATGTAAATTGAATAAACAGAACGTATGAATTGGTTGTTTGTGCCATTTTTATGATATTTTCTGGTATCTTGTGTGACTAAATCGCCAAAATTGACCTCAGTCAGACTTGATTTCCTTAGAAAGCACTTTATTTTTCAAACTAGATAAGATTGAGACGATGAAAAGGCTTGAAGTCCCACTCCAATCATCTTTTAAAAAGCATTCATTAATTAGAATTATGCCGTTTGTTTGTCTAAATCAAAATTTCTTGGACGTAGTTTTTGCAAAAGTTCGTTAGAAATGAGTTGTGGGCAGGACTGAGCAAGCCCGTCCCCTCTTCCCCTCCCCATTCCTCAGACCTCTCTGTTTACACACCCTCTTGCACCCCCAAGACCCAATTACCGGTGCAACAGAAATGGCAAGAAATATTGGAGCTCTGCTGTCGAACAGTTTTAAGGCAGATCCCAGGAAAAAAAGACATAATCGTATCTAGTCGTCTACAAGTGGATGCATATGTAGCCTAATATGTTACTCTTTTCCCAACAGCATCTTTTTTTTGTCTGCTGCTGATTCACAACGATTTGAAGAAAGAAATACTCACAAATGCAAGACCACAAGAACATGTTAAAACCATTTATAATACTCGAAGCGGGTCACAGAATTCTGGGAAACGTATTCATTAATAATAGAACGAGCTTGCAAACTCTGAGCTCTGATAAAAACATTGTTTGATATTTGTCGACAGGACATGACATACCCGACAGACAAACGACCTGATTGACCTCGATCAGAGCTGGACTCATGGGGATGCTGTGTGTGAGATGTTCCTGTTGTTCTGCAGGTCCATCCAGCAGGCGCTGCCAAAGAAACCCCTCTGAGGCTGGCACAGAGCGGCCACCAGCTGCACTCAATCACTAACAGCTCCAGAGCCAACTCAAAGGTTGTTCAGGGACTGCTCTCAAAAAGCTGAGTTTCTGTGGAAACTCTGCTGCAGAAAACTCCAGAGAACTTCACGCTTTCATCTGCAAGGCCTCCGTGACAGAACCAGAGGCTGACCTGCTTACAGGGAAAGAAAAGCAGGTAAAGAGACCACCACTAACAGCTGGAAGAGAGGGCGATGTCACAATGAGCTGCTTTCACTCAGACGTTTGAAGGAAAAACATCACGGCGAGTAACGGACTCCTTCAAACACAGCGAGTGGCCTTCATGTTACGTCCTGGAAAATACAAACCACAGCGCCGCACCTCAAACAGCGTCTTCACGTTTACTGCTCAGCGTCAAAAGTCCAAAATGTTTCTAACAAACAAAACAAGGATGAGGTCAGAGTCCAGCAGCCACATGCTGCGCGTCAATACACTCAAACTTCTGAGCACTGTTTCCTCTTTCACAGGAATGGGAGCCTGAACGCAACACGAGAAATCCAACTCTGACCTGAAATCTTCTTCAGCCCCCAAAGTCTAGAAAACTGAGTTGAAAGGATGAGGTCAGTGAAGTTTTTGGTTCTCACAGAGGCGGAGACGGATGATGCATGTCTGCAGCTGGTTCTGAGACGTGAACAACAACAAAAAACACAATCAAGCACTGGATTCACCTGCAGATCACCTGCAGGTGAATCAGCGCCACTGTGGGAACCAGAATCCTGTCATTAGACGTCTGAGAAATAATCATAAAAATGTATACAAGCTCAAAAGAAAATGATCCGGACCAAAAGGCCAACTATTCAAACTAACTTATTAATAACAAATAAATATAGAAAAACTGAAATGATCCAGAAAAAAAGCAAACAACTCCACAACTATCTTCCAGATCAATCCTCCAGGAATCTGTCAGCATGAACAAAAACTTAAACTTCACCCATAAGAACCCAGGCTCAGTTTTCCATAAAAATACAACTTTTTTTATGGTCCACAAACCTATTGGACCATAGATCCCATTATCTGTTACCTGCAGTTCCTATAGCTTAAGACAGTAAAAAGACTTTCAAGAAAAATGCTCTTGTTTTCTGTCTTTTTCTTGCAATAAAACAATCTTACCAATAAAGTTTTTCAATCTTAGTTTAAAAAAAAACATGTTCAAGTGACTAGAATTATTTTGGCAGATCTTTGTGGTTATTTAAGAAAAATTGGTCAAATCTTAAGCTTTTTTGCTCCACGTGCGACCGTTTCATTGCAGTGGTGTACAGGAACGTCCCACTCTGATCATCTTTTGATCGATTTTAAGGTGTTCCCAGTGGTCTGTTAATGCCGTTTTTAGCCAAAAATAAAAAGAAACCTCCAGGACATAGTTTCTGCAGAGCGGCAGGAGTTCGTCAGAAGTTCGCCTCTGAGTTGTTAGCCAGCTTGGATGAGGAAAGCAAAGTGGATGCATCGGAATGGAGCGGAGCAGGGAGCTTGTGGCTCCGCCCAGAGTAGTTTCTACATCACAAATATCATCTTTTTCAAACAGCATTAATCAAAACATTTTTTTTCTTATGCCCCTGATTCACTATGATTTAAATAAAAAACATTAAAAAATGCTATTTTTGCTTAATTTTCTACATACATGTCCTCTATCGTCTCAAAAACGCCACAAGAATACATTAAAAACACACATTTAAATTCTTCACCATGGAAAATCTGCCACCTCCAAGGAAACCCAGGGGTTTCCAAAGTGACCCAACACTTTCCTGGCAGCGCCTAAACCCAGTCACGCTTGAAAGGCTTTCTGCAAACACGCTGAACAGAGCGCCGCAGTGTTTCAACCACAGCCAGAAGCTCTGCTGTCGAAGCTCGCTCCAAAACTGTCATTTGCATCCAGATCTGGATCTTCACCCCTGCACACCCAAAGAAACTCGTTTCTCTGGGGGCGTCAGATGATTAGAAAGCATCCTGAGCATCGCAGCTAGTTTAACCTCTGACCTCTTGACCTTCCTCTGATGATCCAAGAAGACTTTTTGATTTGGAATATTAGCAGATCGGCTGTAATTGGCAGAAAGAATTCAGCATAAAATTAAATCAGTTATATTAGCTTAATTGGGACACTTAATTGGCTTAAGGAGTGGGGGGGGGATCTGACAGTGGAAGAATCTGCCTCTGTAGTCATCTTTCACCGCTTTACATCCTAAAATTGAAAAAACTTTATCTGAAGCGGCAAACGCTGCACAGATACGATCCAACTACCCATTGACATGCAGCTTATTTTAGTGCATTTTCAGTCAGACTTCACTGCTAGAAGACGTGATGAGCTGTGGATGACAGCCGGTTCTGCTCAGTCAACTCGCATAGACGGTCAGTTTTTAGAGGAGATCTGAGGTGGAATCCTCTGTCTAACCTGCTGTTGCATGTTTGACCAGCCAGTCGTCCATACTTACATTTACCTTTAGGGTTTGTTCATTCATGCAGCATTTATCTGACACTGATGACCTCATTTTAGCAGCTTTTCCTTTCATTTAATGAGTCTTTTGTTGATGGATTAAATGTGTATTTCCTTATCAATGCAAATCATTACCAAAGTTACTCATCCTTTCCTCTTAATTATCTTTGGCTTGAAGAGCTTTTAGGATGCAGCCAGAAGTCTGTAGATGACTTCTACATTTTTCACCCTAGGAATTCTCATGGGAATCCTGTCAGGAATGGATAATCTGGGAAATTACGCAATTCCAGCAGCTTCACTTGACCGTCAAAGCTTTTTATTGCCTCTTTGCCAGCTGTTTTGCAACAGAAATTATCCCGTTTTCTGCGTTACTGAGAAAAAATAGCCTGTTTTGCTTTGAAAAATCTTGTAAAAAAAAACTTTTAGTCACGTCGATGTGAACTTTGCACAAACTGAAGCACACAGAGGGGAAAAGAGGCTTCCTCACAGCTCTGGTGTGGTGCTGCCTCTTGTCACCAGTCAATTTTCGTGACAAGAATTAAAATGTGGCTTTGGGCTTAAATCCATTTCTGGGCTTTTATTATAGACAAAAATAAACACCAAATATTTAAGGTCCTGTAACAACACAGCTCAGATGACTCGTGCATGTTGGAGAATTCATGGGTAAAAACTTCTCTACAGTGACCTGACTTCTGTCCTCTGTGATCAAACATTTACAGATCAAGCAGAGCGTCCGCTTCAACAGCTGAACGTGGGAATCATAACACTTCCTATTCCAACCAGAATAACTGATTTACCAAACCTGCTGTGAGATCAGATTTCATATTAAAAAGGAAAGAACCAGCAGACTCACCGCAGAAGAAAGAGAAGTGACAACAGAGCAGCTGGAAAACAGCTCCCTGAGACCAGAACCAGCAGCTGCAGCTCCTGGACAAAGTCTGTCTGTCTATCTCTGCCCTCTCTAGGTGAGGTGTGGCTCCAAGCAGGAAATCCATCCTCTTTTCTGTCTGAACAACTTCATGGCTTTTTTTTCCTTCTTTTTGATTTTAAAAACCTTCAAACAGCTCCCTCTGCTGGCAACACTGTATCATTACACTCTGCAGACCAAAAAGGCTCCAACCCCAAAACTACATGAAGATTTTAGTAAAACAGTAAGATTTTGTGTTTTCATTCAATTGATTTGAGGCAGAAAAATATGGAAGTTAATTACGTGAAAGTGAAGTTTTAAATGACAAGAAAATTCAAGAAAATCAAGTCATAATATTACGAGCGTAAAGGTGTACATAAATGATTAAATTTGTAATTTCTTTCATTTGTTAAGAAAACTAAGTATTCAGTAAGATTCAGTAAGATTCTTGAGTGTGATGTTCATCTGATTGCTATTTGTCTTCAACATAAATTAAACAAGTAATGTTCAACTGTTGAAATATTTTATTTTGAAAATAAGGAGAACTTTTTCTTTCTAACATCGGTGAATTTTTTAAGCATACATATATTACCTTTAATTTCAGAAAATGTAGAATTGTTTTTCATAATTTTACAACTTTTTTCACAATTGTAGATTTAATTCTAGTAAAATTTTGACTTCGTTTTGCAATTTTATTCTGGTCAAATTTTGACTTCTTTTCTCTAAATTGTTTGACTTCATTCTTGTAAATTTTTTACATTTTTCTCATAATTTTATGACTTTATTCTTTAAGCATTTCTCTTAAAATTTTACAAATGTAGTTTCATTCAAATGTTGTTTACAAGTGTAGTTTCATTTTTTCCCCCCCTAACTCTACAACTTTGTTCCCCACAATTTTACATATTATTTCTTGTAAATTTTGACTTTTTTCTCAAATTTGTTTGTACTTTATTCTCTTAAAAAATGTTTTTTAATAACAGTATGACTTTTTTATTGTCAGAATTGGATTTTTTTAATCAAAGTTTCTTACTTTTTAAATTTTGACTTTTTTCTCATAATTTTATGTATTTATTCACACAACATTTTACACTTTTCTCATAATTTTCTAACTTTATTCTCATATATTTGACTGTATTTCTTATTTTTTGGTGGCTCTAACACTATGACATAGGAAAAAAAATTGTGATTTTTAATTTTTTTTTAAATATTGTTTCTGTCAGTGCTCGCTGCTGGTTAAGCCTCTAAATTGCAGCTGCTTTAACTATTTTCAAAAATCTGTCTCTGTCTTTTTATGAGATATGCACCACAATGGAACAATACTATGAAAGTAACAAAAAAATACAACTCATGGATTTATTAAAACAGTTTTAAGGGGTAATCCTCAATAATTTGATGGAATTTGTTGTTGACAGAAGCAAAAACACATTTTGCATTTTACTCTGTAACTTTTGGTTCCTAAGAATTCATGAATGTGTTTGTTTTAGGAGGAGCTGCAAACCTGCGATGCCTTCAGGGAAGCTCTGCTTTTAGATTTATCAAAGTTTCTGCATTTTACTGCAGATAACACACAAATGTAACTTTTTGTGTTGCTTTTCCTATAATGTTATTTTAAAATGATTTACTTTACTTCTTTAAGTTGTTTTCTCTTTTTCCTGATTTAATAGGATGAAGGGCTGCTGGTTCAAGTCCCACTAAGAGCATGAAACCTGACAAGAGCTCTAAATCGATTACATTCAGTGGAAAATGGTTGAATCTTGGATCTTCCATGAGTGAATATAAACAGGGGTCATGGCAAAGGAGACGTTACCCTCAACGAGAGCCAAAAAAGGACCCAAGTAAAGATTTTTACCAAGTATTGGAATTATGCATTTCTTTTGTTTATCTTTATATGTCTGTCAATTTATTTATTCTTCAGTCTGTCCAACTATTTCTTTTTGGTTCGACTTTAATATTGTATTGTTGTGTCTTTAAAGCAATGCTGCATATTTATCTCAGTGAAAGTGGCTCAAAAGTCTTTTATTTTTCTCCTACAGGAAACAGCAGAACCTTCTTTTTTTTTTTTTTTTTTTTTTTTTGCTTTTGTTTTGAAAGATGGCCGGAAGTGTCGCAGTGCAGACCCGGAGCTTTGGGTAGCGGCTGAACGCGCAGCATCGCAACATATAACCGGCATCTGACAACAAAAAGCATCAGAACAAAGAAGCGGAACCTTAAATAATCTCCTCGATAAAAAGGTAAAAACGTCTTAATTGTATTATTTGGTGGATTTTTAAACGGTTTGTCTTTTTCATCGGAGGATTTAAAAGGCGATTGTCTCATTTAAA
The DNA here is from genome assembly GCA_014656515.1 of Oryzias celebensis. Lineage (NCBI taxonomy): Eukaryota > Metazoa > Chordata > Actinopteri > Beloniformes > Adrianichthyidae > Oryzias > Oryzias celebensis. The sequence goes on along the minus strand of BNCR01000011.1, from coordinate 2,978,900 downwards.
TGCAAAAATGATGGGGGGGTTTTACGCCAAAAGTGATCGAAATCCGCCCTTAGAATTTATCTTTGATTCGTTTTGTCAGATTTAAGGAGCTTTTGTCAGTTTTTCGACGCTCGAGCTCCGCCCAACGCCCCAAAGCGCAGCTTCCATTCATAAATCAATTCTCTTTATTTAAAAAACGCGCATTTACAAAAGCCGCTGTTCCCACCCAAGGACCGCGACTGCCCGCTGCACCTGACCCGCATTGGCCGGCCTCGCGCTCCGCCATCGGCCTCCATCCCAAATTCATCCCTGCAGAAATGTGAGCAGCGGGTTTATTTCAGTCCGCATCGTGCGGTGACCCACTTTCTGTTTGGGTGTCGAGCGACAAAAAGGCGCATCATTTGCGCACAAACAGCTGATGGAGGAGTCCCGCGTGTGCCGCACACAACCGCACCCACAAGAACGCGTCCAGACCGCAGCCATGAAGGGTTTTGAACCCTCATTTTCATCACAAACGCATCTAAAAATGAAAACAAAACTAAAAAATCAAAGAAAAATACAATTTTACGCAATAAAAAGCCCATATTTTACGGCTATATATTTTTAAACTTATATTTTGGTGATTTTTGTATGTTCACAGTTTTAAACTGAATATTTTTTTTGTTTTATTGTGGAACTATAATTAGGACTACGTCACAAATGACCGTTGGCCCGCAGAAGGGCCCTGTTGGGGCCTCAAAGGGCAGAACCAACTCAGGCCCAGATGGGGCCAGCATAAGGAGGGGTGCTTGCAGATTTGACTTTAGCAAAGAGGAGCCCTCCAAGGGCCCAAAAGAAACATGTTTACTGAGTTACTGAACGCCTGACGAACAGATTATATCTTCCTTTCCTTCACTTACAGGGACACTTTTAACTAGGGAATTTAAGGATTATAATACATCAAAGATTTGCAGTTTTACAGATAATTTCCAAACATATTGTGGAAATTAGTTAAAATTACATAATACTAGATAAGAATCTCACCCCATGGGAGTCAAATTTTAAATGAAAAAAACAATTCAAAGTACACTACAAAGTTTTAAAATATCATTTTACGAGTCAAGCTTCTATGTGACACACATGCGTATACTCAAGAAGAGCAGAATTTATTCTAATTTCACTTATAAATAAATTCAATTTAACCAATTCTTTGGGCCTATTTTTAAAATCTGCAGTTGCGCACCTTTACCACTTGATGGCACTGTAGAGCAATTCTTGTAAATAAAGTTTCTCAAAATTAGAAAATAGATGAAAAAATGTATTTCTACATGCTCGCCTTATCAATAAAATAGAATAGAACTTTTCGGATCCTTAAATCCAGTCAATAACAAATCGTCAGATGGAAAATTTCACAAATTATTTTATACGGTTTCATGACAATGAAGAAAAGTGTTTATTTACAGAAGAGGTTTCACTTTGTGCTGATAAATCCAAAACCGAACCATAAAATCAAATTCCCTTATTGTGCGAAGCTCTTTCACTCAGCTCTTCTTCATCTGTTTATCATGACGCTGCTGTCGGCGATAACTGAGTATAACTGTGCTTTCAGCCAAAAGAGCAGATCCAAAATGACAACAAAGGTTAGCACAGTATTTCATTTAAAAGACAAACCCTCATTTTAAAATGTGGTACATAAAATACCAATACACACAACCAATTGATACAGTACTCTCTAAGATAACAGAATTTTACCTAAAACTTGAATACTTTATTAGTATTATACTGTCTAAATAGTCTTTTATAAACTTATAGTATACACCCCATTTATCAAATATCAACAGATCTGTAGGGTAAAATGAAAAAACATTCTATCAAATTTATTTTTGACTATTTTTATGAGAAATGATAAGCCTACGAAGGCTTTCAATGTTAGAATGTTGTGTTTGAATTCATAAGACGCCAGTTTTAGCACATCACTCTAGTCTTAAAGCTCTTTAAAGTCCTGCTGCCTCCTGTGGGTGTTTCAGTAAAGAGTGCAGCCAGCAGGCAGAGTAGCTGTAGAATTTACCTGAAGACTGGCTATAAATGGATTAAAATGTCAACATAAAAGCTGTACAGTAAATACGTTGAGTTTATCGGGCCTCTTTCTGTCTTATTTCAGAGTCTCATGATGGAAAAATCAAACAGCCAGTACAATTCCTTTTTGTTCTGGAGGCAGCCAATCCCAGCGCTGGACATGTCTGAACTGGAGGATCTGGGTTTGACGGACCCTCAGCCGGTCTTCAGCACCACTAAAAACAAGACGTCCAAGAAGTGGAGTCAGGAGGAGGTGACGTTTGTGAGCTTTCCGTGTGGTTTGGGTTCCTTCAATGAGCCTGATGATGATGATGATGTTTCTTCCACCCTGGTAGGGAGAGCTGACCGAGTTTTCCTCCTTCAACTACTGGAGAGCGCCACTCGCTGATGTAGATGCTCTGCTGGCTGACCTCAACTTGCTGCTTTGAAGCCCCGATGAGCTCCGCATACTCTCCTGTCACTTCACCTTTGACCCCACATGAACCCTGTTTCACCTGGTCCTGGATCTGCTCTTCTTCAGACCAACATCACTGCGACTATAGCCAAATCTAACCATCCGATTTCAACCCTAAACTGCAATTTTCTACAAACACGATGGTCTTCACTCAGCAGGAGGAGTCATTTTTCAAACGGTTTCAGACTGAATGCAATTAACCTGAAATTACACTAAGCCTGTGCCCACGTTTACTGGGCCGAAAACAAATATTATCATTGTCATTTACATTTAAGAGCAAATTGTTATCAAAAACTATTTGTTCGATCATTACAGATGTCTGTCTTAATTTAAAATCCAAGGCTTTATTCCAAACTCATGGTGGAGTTGACCACTAATCCCATTCACTGAGCTAAACCTATAAGATTCAAGAAAGAAAGACCTAGTAAAGTTCCTCCAACAGTTGGTTTAAGTTAAGTGTCCGTCCAATGAATAAAAAAAGTTAAACTAAAGCCTTAATTGTTTTTGTTGAATGCGCTTTTAGGTTTACGTGTCAAGCTGTGTGAGTGGTGATGATTTGAAAGTTGTTTTATTGTTGGAAATGACACGTGTGAGGATGTACACGAGTCGCCCTTCAACAAAATTAAATTCTGTATAAACCAATAAATGTATAAATCACTCTGTGTTCCTCTTCTCTTTAACTCACAGTTCTGCTAAAAACAGCAATTACTTAAATGTTTGAAAAGATTGCTGCAGGAAGTCAACTCAAAATTCACTTATTGATCATTTCAATGAAAAAAAAAAGAATACTTTCCACTGGCGTGTTCAATTTCTTTGGAAATTCAAGATTATTTCATCTTTTGATTTTCTAACAAAACAACAACAATACTTATCGTTTGACATTTTTATTTCTATGTGAACATTGCATTTGACGTATTTGTTTAACGCATTGCATTAAATGCATTGCAGATTTTTTAGGACAAACTAAGAATTGTGTGACTTTCATTTGCTTTTTAAACAATACTGATACATTTTATTACACAAACAAGTTCCTAATGCACGTGACAAATACATTTAAATGCAGGATTAATATATATATATATATATATATATATATATATATATATATATATATATATATATATATATATATATATATATATATATATATACATTGAAGTTTCTGATTAATTTGTGATTAATTAATTTGAAAACCTAACACCTATCTGAGGTCAGACTATACCGTTACTTGATTAACATCTAAACGTCGCCAGTCTCCAGAAACTGACCTCAGATCTGTTTTGTTTCGCTTTTTCTTGTCTTCTATCAAAGCCCGCCTACGACGAGGTTAGCAACGTTCAGGCTTCTGCCCCCGGTGTCGCTATGCCGCCATTTCTCTACAACAATAATCATCTTTTAAAGACGTTTTGAGAAAGAAATAAAAATTGCAAGAGTTCAGTTCATGCCAGAAGATATACAAGCGCAACAGTTAACGAGGATACGGTAACGTTTGGGTTATATTAACTTACAAACTATCTACTTGCGAATAAGCTAGCAGCTAATGCTAAAAGTTGGTGAGCTACATGGTTAAAACAGATGCATTTCCTGTTAAGACTTTCAAAACAAAATACCAAGTATTCCTAACTGATCTGTACAAATTTGAACACATAACATTCTATAACTTTCCTTAAACACTTTTCATATACATTTTTCAATCGATTAACACGTATTTTATAACTTTACCAGCTGATATGTAATCCACTGTAAAACAAGACCCTAAGAATTGGTTATCCTAAAATCTCAATAGTTGTTCTACAGTAGATTAAGCTAATTAATCTTCACTTAAAAAAAAAAAACCGTTTATGAAAATTGGGTGGTACACCCTTTTTCGTGACGAGAGATTAATAAATGCATGTATTTTTTTAAAGAATGTTAATGTATACGATCGTTATCTTTTATATTGAAAGTCAAATCGATAACATCCGGCTCGGTAGATCACGCCTCTAGCTAACTTTCCGCAGTAAACAAGCTCATAGGAGCCCATCGGGCTGCAGCGGCGCGTAATGTCCAAATTTTGCGCAATTTTAAAAAATAAAGTCTATACGTCACTGAGGTTTTGCGTGTCGTAGAAAACTAAAACGAGTCAATTACCACCTCAGATAGAGGTGTTGTTCTCTTTTTTACCCGCTAGCGTGCTAACATTAGCAAAAGAAATAGTCCGACTGGCCTCTAACAAACCTGGATACGGTAAGTAGCCACTCAGCCTTTTCTGCTCAGATAAAATGTACATTTTTTAAGCATTCGCATCTATAGAATTGTGTAAAATGAGAATAAAATGTTGTATATTATCACCAGATGTGTCTCCGGTAAGCGGTTTCACGATGCACGCTCGTAGAATGCAACTTAACCGGATGTGGAAGTAGTTTTTTTCCCCTCCGTGTGTAAAATGGGAAATTTCTATGTGACTTCCCCCGGAAAACCAACAACTTAATATCAAACGGTTTCCTGTCTGTGCTACTGTTAATGTTAATGGCAGAAGTGGACGGATTTAGTCGGTTCGTGCTGTAGAAGTGAGATTAAAGAGAGGACGCGGGAGTACGTGGCACATGGCGGATTCTTTTCTGGCCATGAAGGCGCGTAAAATGGCTCCTCGGCCACGAAGAGAAAAGCTTCGTCCGTCCCCGCTGTTTCGCAATACCGAATGCTGGTTTAGCACCCTATCCCTATTATCGGACAGGACTTATTTCAGTTTTCACTCAAAAAAAGTCTTGTTTATGTCATTTTTATTCATTCACTGGGGAGTTAATTACAAAGCATTATGATTTTACATTCAAAAATATTATTTATATTTTGGATTGACACAAAAATATGTATTTCTAGATGGTTTGATTTCATCAAAAGTATATGAATCATACTTAAAGTACCTCAACTGGTTCTGTTTTGATGCTTTTTTGATATATTTATGAACTGATAGGGTGGGGTTATTTCTGATAATGAACACCCGGCAGTTAGATTAGAATCAAAGTAACTTTAAATGAAATTTTAAGGGAGATGGATGCATTCTATAGAAATGTGTATTATATTTTGATACTTTTATATGTTTAAGTTTGAGCCTTTATTTGTTTTAAGTACAAAACACAATGAGTTATTTAAAAAAGTAATTTTATGCTAATGAGCTTAATGCAGAAAGTCATCTTTTTAGTAATTTCCCTAAATTTAGTTTTCATCATTCATATTTTCTCCTATTAGAATTATGTTTCTTTTATTTTTTTTAATCTCAATAAAATAAAAAAATAAAAAATTTTGATAAAGAAGAAATACATATTTACATGTTGAACATATAAACACAAAAGCATAAGAAAAATTGCACCTATGTACCAAAAGCACCATGAAGTCACTATTGTCTTACCATTGTTGCGATAGGTTTCTCATTTTTCATTTTTCTTCACATTTTTACTCATTTTTATATTTTTCTTTACGTTATTCCACTGACAGAAGTGCACAGGTTTTGCTTTACTCAGTTGTTTGTCATTTTTCTTTTTTAGTAAACATTCATGTCTTTCCTTTGACAGTTTTTGTACTTTTCTTTTATAGTATAAAAGGCTTCTATATCCATAATATCCTACTTTATGATGTTTTAAATTATTCTGCCTATCTCTCTCAAATTGCTTAGTAGTAAGTTCGAATTTCAGAACTTTAATCCTGGAACACATAAAAAACGTTGCTAAATTGCTTGCAGCGTAAAAAATAGTAGAGCTGTATTAAAGCAGGCTTTTGGTGTTATGCGTTCAAAGCACAGAATGGTGGTGGTACTAGATCCATGACAGTAGAAGGAGTTAAATATCTGTGGTGCGCCCCATTCTTTAGAAAGTTAAATATAATTATATATTCCCATCTACTTTATTAAACCGCCATAATAATCTATTTTACACAATAATTGCAGACTAAGCCTAAAACTTTACAAAAAAACTTCTAAAAACCTTTAGATGTCACTTGTGGATCTGGGGAAGAGGCTGCTGGAAGCAGCTCGAAAAGGTCAGGATGACGAGGTCCGAAACCTGATGGCAAACGGAGCGCCTTTCACCACAGACTGGGTCTGTCTTTTTGTTTATAATTATGTTTTTTTTTTTTGTTTGTTTTTACCCCAAATAAATGAGTAATGCAATGTTTTACAGAACAAAATGTTAAACGTGTTTTGCTGCAACAGCGTCATTTTTTTTTGGTTCTTACGTCCCACAGTTAGGCACGTCCCCCCTCCATCTGGCAGCTCAGCATGGCCACTATTCCACCGCAGACGTCCTGCTCAGAGCCGGCGTCAGCAGGGACGCCCGCACTAAAGTTGACAGGACCCCACTGCACATGGCGGCTGCTGAGGGACACACAGTCATAGTGGAGCTGCTGGTCAGGGTAAGGGATCTGTTCAGCCATTGATGCACAAAACATCTGTTTCTTATTGTCAGAGACTTTAACTTTACAGACTGTTTGGTATTTTCACTTTAAAGACCCACTCCAATCATCTTTGGATCTATTTTCAAAGCATTCCCAGTGGTATTTTAATTGTGATTATGCATCGTTTTTAAGGACATAGTTTCTGCAGAGCAGCAGAGGTAATTAAAAATTCACCTTTGGGTTGTGGTTGTTGGGGTGGAATAAACCAGCCCTTCTCCCTGTTTCTGAGCACAGCAGGGAGCCTGTGGCCCGCCCAACGTATTTTCTACACCACAAATACAAGCTTTTTCCAACAGCATTTTTCATCTGCTCCTGATTAACAACAATTTGCCTAAAGAAATTCTCAGAAATGTAATTTTAAGCTTCGTTTTCTTTATATTTGTCCTTCATTGTCAGAAAAATACAACAAGAACATGTTAAAAACACCAAAAACACAATCTTCTTTAAATCTTTTAAGTAAACGTGTCAACTTGGAGGGTTAAACAAGTTCAAGTTCGTCTTTTGACATACTTGGCGCTCATTGTCTCTTTAAATTCTTTCAGAATGGAGCAGACATCAACGCCAAAGACATGCTGAAAATGACCGCTTTGCACTGGGCGGCACAGCACGGACACCACGGCGTGGTGGAGACCCTCATCAAACACGGGGCTGATGTGCACGCCCTTAGCAAGTTCGACAAGACGGCGTTTGACATCGCAGCCGACATCCAGAACACGGAGCTGATGCTGCTGCTGCAGGTGAGAAGCTGCATCGCGGCCTGAGCTGTACACTCCGAGGCTTCAGTTCTTAAAGACCCACTCTGAAAAACATGGTGTTTGTGTGGTGTTTTGAACCAGGTCTTGTGGCATTTTCTGATGATGGAAGACATTTTTGATGACAGTTTGGCTCAAATTAGCATTTTTGAGTTTTTTTTTTTTTTTTTTTTTTTTTTTTTTAATTCATTGTGAGTCAGGAGAAGACACAAAAATCCTTTTGAAAAAGATTTGATTTGTGATGCTGAAAATACACTGGGGTCAAAACTGTACAGCTGGATAGCCACGAAATTGTTCGCCAAATTTGTTGCACCAATAATGTTAGCTTGAGGGTGTGAGGGGTTTAAGATAAACAGATGAGTAACAGGAAGACAAGACAGAGTTACAGCAGATTTACCCTTAAATTAATCCAAGTTTAAACATATATGTTGCGTTTTCTTCTTCCTAAATCTGGTCAATCTACAGAGCATAAACAGCAACAGCAAATATCTTCACTAATGTTCCTTAAAAATGAATTATTATCTGCTGAAACTGAGCTGCAGCCAATCTGGTTTGCCGTAGAAATATTTCAGATTTTAGTCTGGAATGATGTGAACACAGTCTTAAGTGTTTTTGACTCACAACCGTTTGGATGTGTGTTTCTGCTCAGGAAAGCATGCAGAACCAGGTCAACATAAACCAAGTAAACATGAACCAGGTCGGTATGAATGTAGAGACCAGCAGCACCAACAACCAGCCGCAGTTCATCATCCAGGGAATACCTGCCATCCAGGGGGGCGTGGTCAACCTGGCCGAGCTCCTCAACAAAGCGAACGCAGGTTTGAGCATTTAATGACGTGTTTTTTAAGTTATTGCAATTAGCTACAAAAAAGCAGCAGATTTTTGGTGTTTTTTAATTGAAAATACAGCAAGAACAAAGCACAGCTATGTTTACATATGTATAATTATAATAAAAATATTATATATCACAGAAAAATGAGTATAACTCAGTAATTAATATTTTAAATTAAGCAAAAAACAACCCTAAGAATTTATAAATCTTTAATTAATAGTACATATAATTACAATTTATTTGTATATTTGTACTTTTCCAACCTTTAAGATTTAAAAAAAAATAAATGAAGGAAGAAATAAAAGGTATTTATGGACTTCTGTGGACTCGAGTCAAAGTTGTCATAATTTTGGTTTGTTGGGTTTTTAAAATGTCTTTCAGGAGATTCAGAAGAGGCAATGGCTGCAAGCGCATTGGACTCCAACATCCAGCACGCCGCTGTGGTCAATGAGGGCGGCCAGAGGGTCATCACCATAGTAACCGACCAGCACGGCAACCTGCAGACCACCGGAGGGATGTCGCAGCCGTTTTTTGTGACGATGCAGCACGGACAGCAGAGTATGAATGACGCTCGCTGTCTCATGCCAGTGCAAGACGTCTGAGCGCCGTGGTGTCGCTGACTGTCAGTTTGTTTTCTCCTCAGTGCTGGCGGTGCCTGCCAACACGGTGACTGAGGAGGTGATGACCGAGGAGCCGCAGCCTCCACCTTCTAGGAAGAGGAAGCTGGAAGTGACCAACAACCACAGTGATGCCGGGGAGACGGTGGGCGCATTGCAGAAAAAAAATATTCTGAAATATATTACTAAGTTAGGCTCTCAATTGCAAACTGGTTATGTGAGGTTACATTCATGGCTGTTTAGGAACAAGGATCAAGTCTGATCCCATTAATTTAGTACTCAGTCCAGTTCTCACATACAGTCAATGATTGGAATAAGTGGAACATACATTCAGTCAATTAAAAAGATGCACAAAATCAGCTCTGTACTTGGTTAGGGACATAAAACATGACACTAATGTGAACTAGACTACAGTTGTGTTCACATTTGTTCTGACTATAGACCAGTTCGTCTTCAGTGATACGCCACCTGCGGGTTTTATGGTGAGCTGGTCTCACTTTGGCTGCTTTTGTTTTATAACTTTCTTCAATATAAAAGTCTAAATGTTATTCAATGAAATACATCTGATATATTTCATTTGAAAAAATGACTGTTACTTGTAATAAAACTGTCTTGTTTTTGTTAAACTTTAAGCTCGTCTTCAAATCAACTTTCTTCTCTAAAAGTGATTCCTCCTTCTCTCGTTTCTCATCAGGAGTTGTTGCAAAGACAGCTGCAAGAAGCCAACCGGAAGGCCCAGGAGTACCGACAGCAGCTCCTGCGAAAGGAGCAGGAGGCCGAGGAGTACCGCATCAAGCTGGAGGCCATGGCTCAGAGTCAGGCCAACAGCACCACCGTCAGCACGGGCGCCGGAGCCACCGCCAACGCAGCGAGCCCGGAGGAGGTGGTCGGAGGAGAGGACGAGGAGGAGGGAGCCGCGGCTGTGGTGGAGGAAGAGGGGGAGATGGTGGTGCTGCAGGAGGGAGGCATCATCATGGAGGGGGAGGAGGGTCAGGTGACTCTGGTGCAGACGGGGGGAGAGGCGACACAGGTCAGCTCCTAACAGGATGAGCGAAGTGAAGACGGAGGGTGAGGAAGCGGGAAACGCACACTGATAAAATGATGCATCTTAATGGGAGGATGGTTCGGGGGGGAGACTGGGGACACAATGGGAGGGGGGCATTCTGAATCCCTTTACAGATCTGATACTACCTTGTGGGAGAGGACAGGATGGAGTGGCTCCCTTACAGGAACATTCAGAGGAGAGAGAAGACCCAGAATAGAAAGATATGAAGTTCTTCATGCAGCTGCTGGTTGGAGATCCCGCGTGTTTGATTCCCTCTCCACCCCGGCTGCGGCAGAAGGGATCTGCTCTGAAACCAGAGAGCGTGACGCACTCAGGAAGAGACTGAGGTTTGCTTCAGGAGCCGACTTCAAATCAAACATCAGTGTTTTCAGCGTGCACGTGGGCAGCTGTGCTCCATGTGGGCAGCCATCTTTGTTGTTGCTGAACAGATTTTTTTATGCTCTGATGATTGGATAAGAACGAAGACATTCTGGTGGAATTGAGGACTAAAATATTAAGAAGTTAGAGTTTTACTTTGTCCTTGTTTTTTTTAACAACGTTTGTATCCCCGTCTTTTTCATCAACGCTTTTTTGTTTACATTCATTGTAGAGTTTCTCTTTCTTTAGTTTAGAAATTGATCCGTCTGAAACAATTGCTCCCTATATGTGGACAGATTTTGGACCATGTTTGCACCCTTTTGCTTCCTGTGATGTTAAAAACAGGACAAAAACACGTCGACCACAGAAAGAAACTCTAAAAAAAATGTTCATTTTTCAGGGTTTTCTGAACACTATAATTATTTGGCCCTTTTTTTCACACCCTGGTCTTATTATTATGTTTTCTTCTCTATTTTTTGTGTTGTGACCCCTGCATCTATATAGGAGAGGACGAAAAACACATTCAAAGAAAAAATAAATAAGCCAGTTGAGTCATTCTTTAGACAAAAAAACATTCTTTTTTTTTATTTTTGTTGTGGTCATTTCACCAATTATTGTGTAGAAATAATTATTATGTCCGAGAACCTTTTGTCTATTTTAGTAAAAAAAAAAAAAATCATTCAAATTAGTTGGATTTTTTTCTTTATTTCTACTCATCTACCAAACCATTTAGCAGCATCCTAATATTTTTAGTTTTTATACCTAAAGCAGAACGTTTTTACTTTTAACTCTGTCACAATTTCAAAATATAAATAGAAAACATCATAAAAACTACTGCCTTAACTCTTCAAATATCTAGTTTTTTCTTATTTTCTATATAGTATTAAACCATGTTCTGTTTAGGCTCTAGAATGTCTGTGTTCCACATTTGAACCACATCCAATATTTTATCATAATGTTGTTCATTTCCACACATTCTATTGGGAGGAAAATCCTCTGAAATAAAAACTTCACATGTAATATTTTTTACGGTGAAGATGCAACGAAGTCCAATATCATGATAGTTATTGTTTTTTGTTACTATTTTCAACCTCTTAATAAATTAGTTGTTTAGTAAAATGCTCCTCTCAACCTGTTTTGTGGTTCTAAGACACTTGAGTGAATGTAATGAGTTTATTTTGAGTTATGGAGTTCATACTAACAAAATGTATTTGAGAAAAAGAAATTGAGTTTTTCAGGATGTTATTAGATGGGAAACATTTTAAGACAGTTTCATTCTATAAGTTTGGATGCAACAGTTGGATTGTGATTTTGCAGCATGAGCTCTCGCCTTCCATAATGGTTTGTTTAATGTGATGTTGATCAGTTTGATTGGCCACGTGTCGAGCTTTGTTATTGTCCCTGTAACTTTCATACATCAAAAACCTTCCAAATTGCCAATTTATTTGGGCTTTGTCACCTGCTGTCAATATATTGTTCTGTTTCAAAGAACTGCAGTAGTGAAACCTCTAAAAACATCATATGTGGGTTTAAGAACCAGTTTTCGGAAGCCAAATCTCAAAAAGCTCTCAGTTGTTCCAGTTTAATCTTTTTTTTGTTTGTCATGTGTTCCGGAGCATGTAACCCATAACAATCACAGTTGGTTTTTTTAACCTCCCTGTTGGCTGTCTGCCTTACCCCTCTCTACTTTATTTAGCAAATGCGTGTCATTGTTGTTTTTATAAGCTTAGCAAGGCCAACTCTTTTGTATGTAAATATAAAGTTGTATTTTTTTAACTGTATCTTAATTGCTTCTCTAGGATGCATTGGTTATCTGAAATATAAACTTGTTCTTTGGCTAAGAATCTCTTTGTTTATCCTTTATTTATTTATTTGGGGGGGGGGGGGGGTTAAAGTTAACATTTTCTTTACCTGTTAATATTATATATATATATATATATATATATATATATATATATATATATATATATATATAATTTATGACTAAGTTTTATTATTGATGAATTACTTAAGTAAACAATTTAGCTGTAATTTGTGCTTCTTAAAGCTTAAATTTCTATACTCTACTAGTGTAATTAACTAAATAATTATACAATTATAAATTTTATTTAATCACAATACGCACCATCGGTAGTTAATTTGCTAACTAAATCGTGGTTTTAAAATGATCCTTTTTTTTATAAAGTGTTCAGTAACTAACTGCGAAAAGTTATACATTTCTATAATTTTTTTCGTTATAAAAAATAATTTTGAGGGGAATTCGCATAAACGGGACAACATACAAACTCATTAAAAAGCAGAACTCGCAGCCGGGATTCGAACCGGAATTTTTCACTAAAACGGCGTCAATAGCTCACAACTGAATACATTTGCGATTATTCAAAAGTGGACGTTGTTCGTGTTCTTTTCACTACAATTTCACAAAATCGATAAACTTACTACGACTCCCATGTGGCTTTGCGTGGCCGTCTGTGGCTTTAGGGATATAGCAGTCTATTTACTGGATTAATACTGGATTAGTCATGACTGACAGGCCCTTCGTCCAATCAGCGTCGGATTTGACGAACACTGCCAACCCCGTGCGGCTGGGGGCGGGGCTGTAGTGGAGAGGGCAGGGCGTGAGATATCATGGAGGATCAGTAGGCAAACTGTGGCCATCAGAGGAGGGTAACCATAGCCCTAACTTCGGGAGTTTTTGCAAGTGTTCATCCTTTGGTTCTTTGATTTCACTCCGCATTATTGAACATGGACATGAAAAAGAGGATCACACTAGAGCTGCGGAACCGAAGCCCAGCGGAGGTGAGCAACTTACACTTTTTCATGTTAATTATTGCCTGAAATAGTACGTGAGGTGATGTGATTCCGGAGCCCCGACCGGCTGCTGCCTCTACTTAAAGGACACGAATAATTCAAACCGTAAAAAAACAAAACACTCTCTTATCCGCGCACTTAAACCACAAATATCACCGTGCAGACTGTGGCGACCCGCGTCAACGGTTTCAGCGGGATGTACGGAGCATCTCGCGGCTCGGAGCGTCCGCCCCCCTCTCGCTCTCCGGTGAAATACCCGTCTCCTTCCGCGAGTCAAATCCCCCCCTGTAAAATGCAGCGCCAGGGCGAGTTTTCGGCCACAAATGTGACCTGTAACGGAAGCCTCGTCGCGGTCCAACGAGGCGAAGTTTAACTTTTAAACGCTCTGTTTAAACGAAATAAAAATATTTTTTCAAGTCAGTAAAATTGGTCGTCACAAGCCCATTTGGGGTGACCCGTTTCGGCTTGGCCGTTCCTTGAAACCGGAGCGCGTCACCAACAACAGCTCGGCTGTCGGTTGTTGACTTGTCGTCCTTCGCGGGCGGACATCTTAAGTCTCTGGCCGCTCAAACTTCGACGACCAAAGTGTGAAAGCGCGCCCTTTTCACTGTCCTCCGTCACGCTACGTCGCGGGGAAGGTTCATTTCCAACCCCGTTTGACGGTGTTTTCGACTGGGGGCTTTAGTGGCGGTTAGTGCACGAAGGGGCTCAATGGCGCACCGAGGTCGGTCACACACGCGCGCCGGGGCTGTAACGCGTTACCGATTTACCGTCGCGAAAAAGAGGATTAGCTGCGGCAAAGGCTGAGTTGCCGCCGGCCGACGAGGGCGAAAATCTGCACTTCGTGACCGTCACAACGAAGCCAAAGACACTGTCGCGCACGGGGGAGCTTAGCGGTCGCGTGCTCAGTCAGAAACGATGTTTTCAATGTTGTGAGTCAACAAAATGGCGTTACCAAAGCGCTTTAAAGTTACACATTAATTGTCGTCATCTTTCGGTTTTGACGGATTCGATTTCTACAACTTATTTCATGACCCAGGACCCCCTCCCCCCTCTTATCCCTGTTCCAAACTGCCATGTGAGCGCTTTAGGTGCAGCAAAAATGCTCTGTAAATTTGAGTGTTTAGCGGGGCTCGTTCATTTTCATACAGTGATGCGCGCGCGTGTGTGTTATATAACCCACAGGCTCGGTTAAATGATTCCCCAACCTTTATTCACTTCGGGCGAATGAGAACGCCACCGTCATGTTTTATGAATTGGGGGAAGCCGGCAGATGGTGGACGTGGAGGAGCCTCCACCTCCTCCCGCAGCGGGCAGCGGCTCCTGGCTGCGTGCAGATTACAGAGGGGGGGTTGAGGCTTGAGCGCTCGCGGTGGAGATGGTGGAGCTGCAGGCTGAGCTGATGCTCCACTGAAGCTCTCGCGCTTATATAAGCGGGGACAGCGAAGGGACGCGGGGAAATGAAAGCAGCCCCCCTCCCCGGATACCATGGCAACATAGCATCAGCTCTCTGCTTTATCTATTTCCCAGCATTCAATTTATGCCTTCACTTTGCATATATAATATCAGCCTCTTAATTGTAATTGATGTGTTTAAATAAGGAAAATAAGTGTATTTGTAAACATACAAGTGCCTTTTCACATCCTAAACTAGCTATTCCTGTATTTTTTCTTTAAATTGTATCCTTATTGCTTCCTCAAAATGCATCAGTTATCTGAAATATAGACGTGTTCTTCTGGTTAATATTGTTTTAAATCTTTATTTGAAAGGTTAATTTTTACTTGGTAATATTGTTACTTTGATTTTGAAAGTTAATTATTGAATTTCTTAAGTAAACATTTTAGTTGTAATATTTGGTCCTTAAAATTTAAATATTTAACAAGTGGTTAATTTGCTAACTATATTATAGTTTCAAAAGATTTAATTGTTTTTTTTTAACTTAGTGTTCAATGACTAATTGCTAAAAAATAAATTAAAAACAAGAATAAAGGTTTTTGCGCTAAAAAAATTCTACCTATGAGAGGAAGATACATAAATGGGGGAAACATAAAAAAAAGCTTCATATAGGAGAACTCAAAGCAAAGAAACTTCTCACATTAAAAAAATACACAAAGCCCACAATTTAATACATCTGCATTTTTAAACTCAAAGTGGACAGCTTTTTTTGTATATATTTTTTTCTTTTAATTTTTTAACACAATCAATAAACAGCACTACAACTCCCAGGTGGCTAATTAAACATTTCCATAAATTTAGAATGTTTTGGCAATTTAAGTTAAATATTTAACAAAAATAAAAAAAAATTTTAACACTCACTGAATTAAAATAATTTAAAAACTTAGTTTTTGTTTGTTTGTTTTGATATTGGATATTGATATTGTTTTTTGTTTTTTTTCCAAGCAATTAAAAAACTAAAGATGACAAAGCAAAATAAATATATTTCTAGACATGGATGAATCAAAATTTGTTAGAATAAATAATAATGAATTGATTGTAAAATAATAAAAAAATACAAACTTTAGTTTTCATTTACTGTAATTAAATGTACAGAACCACAGACTAATTAAGTAATTCTCCTTCCGTCAGATCGTGGAGTTGGTGTTGGACAACAGTCGCTCAGCTGATGGGGAGGTGGAGGGATTGACAGACGAATTCACAGAGCTGGAGTTTCTCAGTATGGTCAACGTGGGTCTGAGCTCACTGACCAAGCTGCCCTCGCTGCCCAAACTGCGTAAGGTCAGTTCCCCTCACCTGCATGGAGCTGCATCTGCATGCTCACCGGGAGGCTGACATCTTGTCTGGCTTTGCTGCAGACCCATTCTGTGTTGTTGGTGTTTATCTTTCGTCTGCACAATTAAGTGTCTTTGTAAGTTGTTGCTTCCAATGTTGAAGCACGAACTCATGATAACATGATCTAAAGACTTGATGAGTTTGTTGGGGGAAAAGAATCAACAGCAGTTGTGCATTGGGATGCTTTGATCTTGTCAGTAAAGTGCAGCTGTAGGACCACTGTTGGTCCAGTGGGTGTCGCTGTTGTTCTTTTTAATGAATTAAAGCGAAGCGGCTTTAGGTTTTAACCCTTTGATGCACAACATATCCACACCCCCTCTAATGCGCAAATCTTTGTATTTGTAACAGATTATTTCCATTTTTAATTTCATAGTTTATGGACAAAAATGGTATCAAACCACTAGCTAGCTAATAAATCCTTGGATCTTTCTAACAAATAATGCACTCACTCTCAAAGTAACTAAACCTTATAACATATTCAATACAGTTCACAATTATCATTAAAAATGTTTTTAGGTAATTTTAGAACAATTGAAAAACAATACTTACATGTATTGAAAGATTTGTGCAGACCCGTTGAGTGTCTTTTTACTCCATATGCTAGAGCTAGATGCTAGAATAAATGATGAAACACAATTTATTTCAAATTTCCATCCATCTTCTTTCGCTCATCCGGGACCGGGTCACGGGGGCAGCAGTTTAAGCAAAGACTAGACTTCCCTCTCCCCAGCCACTTCCTCCAGCTCCTCTGGGGGGACCCCGAGGCGTTCCCAGGCCAGCTAAGAGGTGTCGTCTCTCCAGCGTGTCCTGGGTCTTCTGCCCAGTGGGACATGCCCAGAACATCTCCACAGGGAGCCGTCTAGGAGCCATCTGAGCTAGATACCTGAGCCACCTCAACTGGCTCCTCTTGATGTGGAGGAGCAGCGGCTCTACTCTGAGCTCACTCCAAGTGACCGAGCTTCTCACCCTTCCTCTAAGGAATTTCAGTTCAGCCGCTTGGATCCGTTACCTCTTTCTTTCGGTCAAGACCCAGAGCTCATGACCATAGGTGAGTTTTGGAGCGAAGACCAACCGGTAAATTAAGAGTTTTGTTTTCTGGCTCCTCTCTCTTCACAACAACAGACCGGTAAAGCAACCACTTATCGGCGGACACCGGTACAAACCAGCTGTTGATCTCACTCTTCGATCTTCCCTCACTCATGAACAAGACCCCAAGATATTTAAACTCATCCAACAGGGGAAGGAGCACTCCCCCCACCCAGAGAGGGCAAAACTACCTTTCTCTGGTCAAGAACCATGGCCTCAGACTTAGCGGTGCTGACCCTCATCCCAGACGCTTCACACTCTGCTGCAAACCACTCCAATGCATGCTGGAGGTCCTGGCTCGATTAAGCAAACAGAACATCATCATCTGCAAAGAGCAGAGAGGAAATTATGTGGTTCCCAAACCAGACCCCCTCCGGCCCCTGGCTGCGCTTACAAATTCTGTCCATAAAGACTATGAACAGAACCGGTGATAAAGAGCAGCCCTGCCGGAGTCAAACATGCACCGGGAACAGGTCTGACTTACTGTCAGCTATGCGGACCAAGCTCCTGCTCTGGTCATACACAGATACTGGATGACTCTGAGTAAGGCCCCCCGGACCCCATAGGTGGTCAAACGCCTGCTCCAAATCCACAAAACATGTGGACAGGATGAGCAACTTCCACGAACCCTCTAGCACCCTAAAGAGGGTGTAGAGCTGGTCCATCGTTCCACGACCAGGATGGAAACCACAACTATTTCAAAGTTATATCGTGTAAATGCTGAGCCATACAGGAAATACCATAAAAAATGAATATGGGTCACTCTGGACCCATGTTACGCACAAGAGGGGGAGTGATTATTTTTTTCTTTCTTTTCAAAAAGTATGAAATTAAAAAAAATAACAATCATGTGTAATGGTCTGAAACAAGCTAATTGAAGAATACCTTGATTACTGAATGATAATATAAATTTATTGTAAAGATATCAAAAATAAAAACTCAGCCAGGTTCTTTTTGACCCATGTTGTGCATCAAAGGGTTAATGACCGACTTTGATGAAAATTGGGTTTTTAACATATTCTTGCGGTATTTTTTCTGAGTATTTCTCTATTTAAATTGTTGCAAATTGGGAGAAGAAGAAAAAAATGCTGTTTTAAGATTGTATTTGTGACAGAAAATATGAGAGGTGAGCCATAAGCTTCCTGTTCTGAGCTCTCAGCAACAGGAGGGAAAAGGGGGACGGGGCTGCTCAACGGCAACGGTCCCACCCAGAACCCACTCTACAAAGTAGAAAATGACTTTTTGTTTTTGGCTAAAACCATCATAATCATCATTAAAAGACCACTGGGAGTGCTTTGAAAATGGATCAAAAGATGATCGAGTGCAATAATTCCCATTGACTTGTTTTCTTAATCTTATCTGCAGGTTTAACTGTCAGGGCTCAGATTTCTGCAACGTCTCTTTTATTTCCTCAGTTGGAGCTGAGCGACAACAACCTGGCGGGCTCTCTGGAGACTCTTGCAGAGAAGTGCCCCAACCTGACTTACCTCAACCTGAGCGGGAACAAGATCAAAGAGCTGAGCACCCTGGAGGCGCTGGTGAGTCCTCTCAAACTTTTGCCCGTTGAACTGTGGCTGTTTGTGAGTGCTAACATGCTGCTTCACACGGCAGCAAAACCTCAAAAGTCTGCAGAGTCTGGACCTGTTCAACTGTGAGATCACGTCCCTGGAGGACTACAGGGAGAGCGTGTTCGAGCTGCTGCCTCAGGTCACCTACCTGGACGGTTTCGACCAGGAGGACAACGAAGCACCGGACTCTGAGGCTGACGACGACGGTGAGACTTTGAGAGGCGTTGGAGCCGCGAGGCGAACGGCATCCTTTTGCTTTTGTCTACCTCAACCGTCCCATCTTCTCTTACAGACGACGATGGAGAGGAGGGGGCGGGGCCGACTGGCGAGTATGACGATGAGGAGGACGAAGAGGAAGATGAAGATGGATCAGAGGGAGGAGAGGTGGGGTTGAGCTTTCAGGTGAACCAGGGCAATCAGGTGGGCAACTCAGGCTCTAGCTGGCAGGTAGATTCGCAGCAGACCGCCATCCCATAGTGCGCTGGTGCTCAGCCAGGCAGAGAACAGAGTCCAGATCCACAATCTAACAGATTTCTCTTAATCTGTCTCTGATCAAGCAGCTAGAATGGAGTGGATTAAAAGAAAAAAAGGGAGGGGCTTTTAATTGGAAGTCCATACACAGATATTTTATTAATCTGTAGCTTCCATAGCAACCCTGTAAAGTGCAGCATGGGTAGATCTGGATCAGGTTCTGCCACCGGAGACCAGGAGGAGTTAGTCTGGATCAAAATCCTCCAAACTGTTTCTCACTGCGTTCAGTTCTCTGGCTGGTCTGATGGAGTCTCAGGTGTGTTTTTGAAAAAGGTTCAGCACCAACATGGCCGTCTCTGACGCATAGACATCCAACAGGAAGCACTTTGTACGGACGGACAAAACCACAACTTCCTCTTTTTATCCCTTAAAAATAAAACATCAGGAGTATTCTAGAGTAGTAGAGAACAGTATTTCATTTATTCACGCGTTTGCACCAGGCGATCAGATTACCAAACTGGATTATTTTCTATGCAGGACAGATTGGCAACAAATTTGTCAGATTGAAAACAAAAGTGCTGTTCAGGAAAACAGCAAAAAGCGGCAGAATTTGAGAACTTGAAAGAAAGAACAAGCTGAAATGTTAAACCTAAAAAGCTTTCCCTTTGCTGCGTTTTGACTCTCATCATTTAAATTTGTCAATCTCAACAAAATCTCTTCATCCCAAATATTTTGCCTTTTTTGTATGAGCGTGCTGCTAATTCTAAAGAACTTGAAATGGATGCAAGTGTCTAATCTGACCGTGTTAACAAAATAACATTGAGCTGCTCAAAGCATAAAAAGTGCTTTTTTTAATAAATGAAGTTTTGATTTAAATCAAAGACAGAGAGGTTTGTTAAACCAGAATCCACTGTAAAAACAAGTTTCTGATTGGAATTGAATTTGAAAATGTGAATAAAAAAGTCATGTCTGCGTCAGATTGTCCTCCATCGTGAGCGCAGATGGTTGACAGCCTGTCAGAGTCGGCCTGGTGGACGTTGGCCTGTCACCGTGACGTAGCCATAGCTGTAGAGCTTCATTCCTGTTTTGATCCCAAACATTTGCATGTTCTTCACGGAGGAGTCTTCCTGATTCGGCGTGAAACGGATCTGTGTCTGCTTCCCCACAGGAGGAGTACGATGAAGAGGATGACTATGCAGAGGAAGAAGGTCAGAATCTTTTTCTGTGTTCCGGTGTAAATGTGGTTCAGGCTGTGATTGGTCTGATCTCCCCTGCAGAGGAACAGGCGAGCGCTCAGGGACAGAAGAGGAAGAGGGAAGTGGAGGATGAGGGTGAGGAGGACGACGATGAAGACTAGTCCTGCTGGCCTCCGCCATCCGTGTGTTGTCCTGTGCCGTCTTTGTCTGTCTCAGTCCTCCTTCGGACCCCAAACCTCCACCTGACAGCCGCCGCGGCGCTGCGTCCCGCTCTAGTCGGTTTTCTGTTTGAAATAGAATCACTCGTTTATTTTTAGATAATATATGAGATTTACAGAGAGAAGATTTTATCTGAACTTGTTGGATCCAGCAGAAGAATCCACACTTTTTTCCCTTTAAGCTCGATTCAGGATCCCGTTTTCTGTCCGTCCAGCGAGTCTCCACCCTCTGACCTCCTCCGCTGCTCCTTCACGCCTGATGCTGGACGGCAGAAGTTTGTGTCGTCCTCCGGCTGCTGCAGATCTTCAAGCACAGAAAACCTTCCACCAAAGAGTGAGTTTCCTTTGTGGGCCCCCACGACCCTTCTCCTCATGCTCCTGAAGGGTTCTTTTGGACTGACCTGGAAAAACCACAGGAAAGACAGACAACTGCGCCGTCAGTCTGCTCCTGGACTGCAGGAACCTCCTCAAGCCATCTAGGAGACAGAACGTCTCACCGTCTACAGGTTTTGTTTTGGTGAATTTATTTAATGCAACGTCTTTGCTGCAGAACCAGAAGAATTTGCTTCTTTTCATGCAGTCCTTGTAGACCAGTGGTCCCCAACCCCCAGTTGTTTCCGGGCCGCAGAGAGAGAAAAAAACTGCCCTTTTCCCAGTTAATTTATAATCTGATTCTGAAGGAAGTTTTATTTTGAAAACTACTGGATTCTCTAAACCACATCCGACTCATTCTTGGCGCACGCCAAACCTCTCGTATCGTAAATACATCCACTACTTTCTTAAAGCGGCGGCTCCGACCGCTACATTAAACTCTCCAAGCTACCAAAGTAAACAAAAAACAAACGTGACTGGAAAGTTTGTTTGGCAGACCTTCAAAATAAAATAAGGCTGCCTTTAACAGACAAAAACCAGGAGTCTTTACTCCAAATATGGGTGTGATTGTATTTAATGGAAAAATGGAACTCAAGACGCCCACTATCATGCTCAAACAGGCTGGTCCGTGAAAATATTGCTTGGAAAAGGTTGGGGACCACTTGCATTCGATTACCCCGACACAAATCAGAAGTTTCACATCAGGAGACGTAAAAAATCAGCAAGAGCCCAAAAAGAAGCATCCAAGTCTGCAACTTCCTCTTGTTTTATTTTGAAAGTTTGCTGCACGTCAGAGCAGTAAGAAGCAGCAGGATTCAGTCTCACCGCTCCTTCCCTTCAATACTGATCTCTAAACAGAACCGTTGGGTGAAAAGCGACGAGAGAAATGATAGCAGCCATATCAGCCTCTGGACTCTAACAGACAACAACCCCCCAGCATCAGGACATCACAACACGTCAGGGAAATCATGTTTTAGTGGAAGATTGTTTGGACTTGGACTGCACCCATTTCCCGCTCAAAATACGCGGACCGTAAGCATCTCAGGTCCACCAAGGAAATCCTCATGGTGACGTTGTTCCAGTGTGTGTGTGTGAGTGTGTGTGTGATGTAGCGTAGGGCTATTATTTGTTTGTTTTTTGGGAAACAGGTCCTTCATTTCTTCCTTTTTTTTTGTTCTTGTGGAGTTTCTTCTTTTTGTTTGTTTTGTTCATTTGTTTACTGATTAGCAGCTGTTGAATTTTATCATTTTTTAGTAAAGTTGAAACCTGAGTGGCTCCTAGTTTTAGTGTCATGACTGTTCAACCTTCAAAACCTTTTCCTTTTCTGCTGCCCTGATTTTAAATCTATCTTACTTTATCAATAATCAGGCATTTTATGCTTATAAATAAGATTTTAAAAGTCCTTTTTTACTAGCTGCAAAATGGATCCAAAATAAACTAAAACTCAATATCTTTTGAGTTTCAAACCTGATCATGAATATCCAATATTTCTGACATTTGACTCACCTGTGAAACACCTGAGTTCACTGAGTCATTAACTTTTGCCGTCGGCTGTCGATTCAGATCAAATAGATGAAGGTTATTTATGTTAATGACACTTCTTCTTTTCTGTGCTTGTAACCCCCCCTCTACCCACACATGGAGAAGGACAAAGTAGAGGGAAGAAACAGGATGTTTTTGCTTTTTTTCCCCCATAGCTTTTAAACACAGTTCACCTGTAATGTGTTTAGTCCAGGTGTTGACCCCAGAGTAAAAGCTCTGCAGATCTCGCGCGCTTTTATTAAACTGCTGTAATCTTTTGCACTCTTATACGTTTAGAAAAACTCATTTTTTAATAGTTTGCCTGCAAAGTAAAGCCGCCACACACAGCTTGGGTCTCAGCTTTTTAAATCTGAAAGTGGTGCTTCGGGTCTAAACAGTTCACGTCTGCAGCGTCAAATCCGGATTTTCTAATGAAAAACCAGTGTAAACTCCGCTGATCCTGGAGTCATTAACCTGAGTTTTGGGGATAAACATTTTCTTTTAAAATATAAAAATAAAACCCCAATTCCAGCACAGGACTGTTATAAACACGGGCGCCATTTCCAAAAGTTCCAGGTCAGCTGAGGTCAGGGTTCACTTCACCTACAAGGCAATATTGTAAATAGACTCCCAGCTGAGTTTCAGGTGGTTTTTATTTAAGGTTTCATTCAGACACTGGGGAGATGATTTATTGTTTTTTTTTTTTTTCTCTAAAGCGAGGTGATAGTCGACCTGACGCCAGATCCGTGCTCCCCTCATCGGTCCCACCCCCCCCAAAGATGTGTTTGACTTTTTGTGTTGTAACTAAAACATGTTTCAGAGGTTTTTCAATAAACAAATATTTAAAAAAGGTTGAGTTTGAGTGTCACTGAATAAAACCTGCAAACGTGTCGTGGAAGCATCAGTTTTGATCCAAAGATGATCCAAGAGACGCTTCTGAAAAAAAACAGGACTCTGAACAGAACTTTCCCATCATTTCAGTTGTTTATGTGCAGTTTGGAAGTGTGATGGGAAAGTTCAATACTTTTAGAAACTCACATTAAAAACTAACACAAAATAATAATTATTACAGTAAAATATCTAATAATTTTTGACCAGCATCTTTCATCTTGCTGAGATTTCATATTCACTCATGGAAGATCCTAGTTAACCTTTTTTCCGCGGAACATCACTGATTTAGAAGCCTTGATAAGCCTGCTGTGCATCAATTCTGCCCACATTTAATCCTTTTTCTTTACTGGGACTTGAACCAGCAACCCTTCATCCTATTAAACATGTAAATGGAAAAAAAAACTCAAAAATGGTGTGCCATATGGTTCAGAAAGGCTGATATTCTAAAAAACAGAGTTTCCCTGAAGGCATCACGGTTTTGCAGCTCCTCCTAAAACAAACTCATGAATTCTTAGACTCACTCTGATCATCTTGATCTGTTTTCAAAGCGTTCCCAGTGATCTTATTATTAGGATTATGCCACTTTTTAGTCCAAATCAAAAAACTTGTCGTTTTCTGGAACATAGTTTCTGCAGAGTGGCGAGTTTGTTTGAAAAACGCCTCTGAGATGTGGGCTGGACCGTTGGCGTACACGGGTCTAGTATGTCTCAAAATGGGGCAGAGCAGGGGGCTTGTGGCTCGTCCATTGTATTTTTTACGTCACAAATACTATCGTCATCAGAAAAATGTAACAAGAACATTTTTTAAAACATTTCTACCTGAGTGGGTCGTTACAACAAGAAATTAAAGCTAATTTAAAACTACCAAAAGGTGCGCCCATCATTAAAATCAATGTCTCACCATTTACAACGACTGTTTGTCATTCTGTGACTGTATATTCCTGCTTTTCTGAAAATTGGATAAGATGCTGATTTGGTTTCTGATCCTCCCCTCCGGGGGGCGCTATTGTCTTCATTCTGAGGCCCTGGATTCTCGGACTTCCTCCACAAAAGTTTCAGGCAGAAGCGTGTGAGCGGCTTTAGTTTCAAGGACGTAATTCCACAAAAACGTTTCTAAATTAACTTTTCACTTTCCCTCCTTTGCATCTGTGTCTCTCATTTTTGAAGGAAATCCGTTCCTGCAGTAAAAGTCACAGCAGCAGAAACCAGTCGCTCCTCACTGATTAAAGCCAAAGAGGGAAACGAGGAGATAAGAATCCGATGACCTTTGACATCTCCCCCTTCTACTTGTCCTACCTCTTCAGCCTTCTCAGTTGAATCTAAGCAGATCAAACAGCTGAATTGTTCTTTAATGGCGGTGACAGCTGTGCCCACACACACACACATTAACACACATGTCCCCCTGCCTGCTGGAGGCTCCCCTGGGAACATCCTGTCTGATCGCCTCCCACGAGGGAGCGCTTCAGACCGCTCATTACTCATGCAGCTCTCGGCCACAGGCTGCAGCTGCTCAAACGCTCCGCTAAAGGTCAGCTGACACCAGAGCGTGTTCCATGAAGCCGCATTTAATGAAAGCTGGACACCACGCCTCTGCTGCTGCTGCTGTTCGTCATGGGCAGACAGCAAGGTCAGAAATTACAGCTGCAACCATCGATCAGTTAATCAATCAGTGAGCTGGTGGAGTTCACGCCTGATGGTTACATCAGAAAAGCCAGAGGAAGGTCAGGGACTCATCAGGACGCTTCGTGCTGGAGCTCAGGATAATGATTCAATAAGTTCATTATTTCTAATTGTTTGATCTCTTAATTCATTCTCTGGGTGGATTTTCAGATGTGTAGTAAAGATGCTCATTTTTAACTATAATTTTTCTCTATTTAAAAACATTATCTTGCTGTTTGCTTGAGGGTTTGTGCGTTTTTTCTGTTACTACCAGTACTTCACCGTTTGCTTCAATGATTAAATAAAAAGGATACTTTATGGTAATGCTTGATATCTATGTTTTAGCATCTTTTTTCTTTTCTTTTTCATTTTATTTCACTATAACTCCACAATAAACATAAAGCTGTACTAAAAATTCTAATCAATTGTAAATTCTGTTATTTTTGTGTTTCAAAATTCAAACTTATCACATTTCTTTGTATGACTACAGTCGAAGAAGGCGCCATACATTAAACACTCTAAACATTAAAAACAAGTAAAAGGTTGAAACGATTGAAGATAAAAGAGCTTAAAATTATGAAATTAACCAGGTAAAAGCTGAGACAACCATCGACCATTCGGATGTGGGGACGCGACGCTTTACGTCTCCCCTTTGTTCAGTCATTTCACGTAAACGTGTAGAATCACAAAAAAATTACCCCAAAGAGGCCGGACATTTCACAGAAACCTGCAGATGAGGCTTTTATGGGACGTTTGGAGAGTTGCATTTAAAGGATGTAAACCTGCAGTTAACCATGATGGACTACTTCTAAAATAAAACAGGAATATCCGTTTTTTTTTTGTTTGAAGCTCAAAACTGAAGCTTTTTGAATAAACAGAAGTAAGTTTAGTTGATTTCTTCGTGCCTGTGAGTGTGTGATAACGAGCCACTGCTGTGCATTTTAGTTCCCCTGAAATATTTAAAGTCTTTGACCTAAAAGCCTTTTGCTTGTCATGTTATTTTTATGACGCTGATTCATGAGCAACGAGGACAAAGTGAGAGTCACACTCTCCTCTATTAAATGCCTTTTCTGTGCACGTTCTTCAGTCGTGTTCAATTCAGTCGTCAGGAGGATGAAGGTTAACGTCCAGTAAAATGTGTGTAAGTCAAAGGATTGCCCTCCACAGTGCGTGTGAGCGTGGATAATAAATAATACGTATTTTTAGTTCTGTTGCTACGAGAGCTGCAGGAGGATAAACTGCTGCTGAACCTCCTTTTCTCCTCCTGATGATGTCAGCCTGGGGCCTCCGGGGTCTGCAGCATCACGGGATCGTCGGGATGCTGCAGATTGGGATCAGAGAGCATCACCTGATCTCGGCCTCTGGCTCACGTGCTCCCGTTTCTGCCGTGTCAGCTGATCAGTCGAGCCTTTTAAGCAGATTCTTTTCGGGGAGCGTCTTTGCTTCTGGTTTTTCTGTTTTCAGAGATGCCATTATGCAGAACGGTTTGGAGCCAAACGAGGTAACCCCAAAGGAGAACCTTTCCGCCCTCACAGCAGACCGGCGTCACCACCTCAGGCGCTGTGGTGGAACCTGTAGAAGGCGGGAACAGGGAGAAGGTGTGCAAATCGATGGAGCCAACACCAAGAAGGAGGAGAAAAAGGAGACAAGTGAGGTTTAGAGCGATAAATGAGGTCGAGGCTTTAAACAGACGCTGCAGGGCTCTGAGTCACGCCGCTCCCATCCCCCACCTCACGCCGTAATCCTTCCTGCTTTAACCGAGAACACACTGTAACACTGACCTGGTACACCGGGCCTCCCAGCTTATGCTCGCCTGTTAATAAAACATGCAGTATGCCCCCCCCATCTGACAGCAAGCGCACAACAACCGGGATGATACTCAAAAACAGAGAATCTGGGTGAATAATTGACAGAGCTGTGATGCTGGCGTGAATCAGCCAAGAAACCTCGTTCAAGCTCTCATTTATACGCCAAGAGGGGGGCGTGGCATCCTGTGACACCAAGAAGACCTCCTGTGACGTCATTTTATTGTTAGCATTATTAGCAACACCTGCATCCTGGTTGGTTTACCCCTGGAGAATCCACAGGGTCAAATGTGGCCGCCACTTTTATCTTTCATTCGTTCATTCATGAATGAATGAAACATTTTTAACTTTCTAATTTTACTTATTTCAACATTTTTTGTTAATTGCTGCAAACCAAAATGAACACAAAAAAAAAACTTTAAAAATTAGAAGATTTCAAATTTGGATCATCCTGGATGGATCCATTTTTATTTTGTCTTTACCTGTTGGATCTTTATGATATAACATAAAAACTGTTTGATCTCAACTCTTGCAGTTAAAAAAAGGACAAAATGTACAACTCAAAATTCTTTTTTTTTGTATTTTCAAGTTCGTTATGTAATATTAGAGTTAATATAGTGGGGGAAAAGAAGCTGTTTTACTAAAAGATGGATGCCAGGCATCGCCACAAAACAAAGCAAATTGTAAAGTAGAAAAGAAGCTCAAAAAGGCCCCAGACTACAGAGGGTTAACATGAATCTATATTATCCCATTCCTGTTTGGAATGGGGATGGACAGACTGACAGATGAGGTTAGACAGGAATCACCATGGAGTATGATGTTTGCAGACGATATTGTGATTTATACAGGAGCAGAGAACAGGTGGAGGAGAAGCTATAGAGGTGGAGGTTTGTCCTGGAAAAGAGAGGAATGAAGGTTAACCGCAGCAAGATGGAGTACATGTGCATGAATGAGAGGAACCGAGTGAGGTTACAGGGAGGAGAGAGAAAGAAGGAGGAGGATTTGGAGTATCTCGGGTCAACAGTAATGGAAAGTGTAGAAAAGAAATGAGTGCAGGCAAGTTGGAAGCAGAAGCAGAACTGGAGGTAGCAGAGATGAAGATGCTGAGGTTCTCTTTGAGAATGACCAGGATGGAAAGGACCACGAATGAGTGCATAAAGACGCACATGTTAGAGGGCAGACTGATGGTTCAGAAGAGACATGTCAAAGTTATTTCTAAAAACTCAAGACCAAAGCAAAACAAACCCAGTACGATTTCTCTGGAGCCTCTCTTTTATTAGGAATTCAGTTGCCTAGGTTACAGAAAAGAATGATGAGTCTAAGAGATCCAGCATCAATAATTTCTTTGTATGCATGGGAATTTTCAGTTCAGGATGCTGTGCAGGTCTTCAGCTGGTATCCCACACTCACTTCTTCCTTCATCAGGCGTCTCTCAGTTGGCGAGCAGAGAGGAGGGAGAAACAAAGAGAAAACAAAATTTAAATTCCTCTTTATTTCAATATTTATTAATTATTTCAATTTTAAAAATGATTTCATTCATTTAAAATTCCTATTCATTTAAATTCCAATACATTTTCAGAATTCAGATTTTATTCTTAGAGCATCTAAATAGGGAAATAAAGATGTTAACATTTATCCAACTCACTGCAAGTAGAATGAACAAAACATCTGCAGCTTCCTGTTACTCAACCTGCCCTAAAATCACCTGTCTGCTGCATTTAGTTTTAGTATCTGGATGAAGAACAGAATCTTTTATACCATTTATAAAATATAAGGTCCAGTTTGACTTCTAGAAAAAGTTCGAGGCAAGGCTTTAAAATATTTACATCCTCTGAGCAGCGGGGCTGCAGTTGGTCCAGAAATAAAAGTATTTTCATGATGGCAAAAAGCAGCTTTTATATTTTTAAATGAGTTGATTTATTGTCCTAAGAAAACCCTTTTCCCTCTGCAGTGAATGGAATGAAATCATGGATAATATTTGAAAAATTAAAGCTTTTTTCCTAATTTATTGGTCTTCTACATTTGTCACAGGAAGTGGAGGAACTTGACTCGTTCTTTCAGGTGGATCTGCTTTTTCTGTCTGATTCCTGCAACGATGCTCCAACGCAGCACGCGTGAAGGCAGCAGATTAGCCATTAGGAGATGTTCACGCATGCATACATGATCACACACTCCTGCATCAAAGCGGGAGTCAGCGTGTGATGGAGGTGGAGCTGTGTAATGGAGCGAGGCTGTTTGTCTGGCCTACATCTGCTCAGCGATCCTCTGCTTCTCTGCACGAGTTCATGAGCTGAACTGGAAATGCTACACATCAACGCCACGGTTACAGTTTACCAGGATGCTGATCTCATCTCCACTGTCACTGCCATGGAGATTTGTTTTCTGATAAGAGGATTTGATCTTTTTTACAAACATTTTTCATTAAAACATCTCACTTGTGAAGATCCAGAAGAGAACTGGCTGCATTCTCTGATGACTCTTATAAGCTTATAGGGTTTTCAAAATAAAACTATGCAGAAAATTGTCAACTCTTATACTGAAAACAACAACCTTACATGATATTACTTGGTGGAGCAGTTGATATTCAGAAAAATGCAGATTGATCTGAAGAATATGGAGGAAATGATGGAGACATCATACAACTACAAATCCCAGCATGCTTCTCTTAAAGCCCCTGTCTAAAGAAAAAAGTTGTTTTGGGTGTTTTTAACAGGTTTTTGTGGCATTTTTCTGATAATGTAGGACATATGGAAGGAAAATTTAGCTGAAAATCCCATTTCTGATGATCATTTCATTTAAATGGTTGTGAATCAGGAGCAGACCAAAAGTGGTGTTTGAAAAAGAGCTTATTTGAGACGTAGAAAATACACTGGGCGAGCGAAGCTAGCAGGAGCATGTGGTGTTGGGAAGGGGGACAGAGTTGGTCTGCGCCAATGGTCTCGCCTCACAACTCAGAGGTGATTTTGTACTGCAGCTCTGCAGAAACGAAGTTCTGGAAAACGGCACAGGTTTTTTGACTGTGGCTAAAAACGTCCGAATCATAATTTAAAAGAACCACAGGAAACACTTTGAAAATAGATCAAAAGATAATTGGAGTTGGACTATAGGTGAAAAAAAGAAAATCTATTTTTCTGACTATAAGTCGCTCTGGAGTATAAGTCGCAGCCAAAAGAAGTAAAAAAAAAACAATACTGGATTTGAAAAGAAAACTTTTCAGCAGCTCATCTTACAACATTTCAACATTCCAGGAAACAATTTCCAAGCTTTTTCACGATTTTGATTTACATGCAGAGTAACTGGAGGTGCAGTCAGCTGATTTAGCACAAACTCATCTAGTTTTATGCTTTCAAGATTGTTTTATTCCAACATCCAAAAAAGAAAAGTCAGCATTTGAGCGGAGATCAGTCCATCTAACATTAAATCCCTCGGTTGCTTTTCACCCTGAAGGGAATTCAGTCCTCTCCAGCAGTTTGGCTTATTCCAGTTTTCACGTGAGCCCCTAGACGCTCCACACAGAAAATCCACAGTGTTTATTATTTTGGTGCAAATTACCCACAATGCATTCTTGTACACAGCGATTTAAAAAGCAGCATTCAGAAACATCAATAAACAGATCTACAGTCGCGTCAGAAAACATCTATTAACAGTGATTACAGCATTGGATTCATTTTGCAGAAGTTGTTTGAACACAAACATAAAGTCAAATGAACAAATCCTCTGGTAAACGCCACCAAGATTGTGAGTGATCGAGCTCTTTCGGTGTCAGTGCTGTCATAGGCATGCACTCAGTACCGATGAAAAAAGGTGCAGAAAACTCTCAAACCGGAGAAAACACTGCAGTCAAACATCTGGACACAAACAATCCACAAGAAAACCCAACACAAACTTCAAGCAGAGTTGATTATTACACCAGCACTCATCAGATGAAATGTGACTCCAGCAGAACCTTAAAAAGAAGCTTTTTCTGTACAGAAATGACTGGATGTGTGGAAGCTTAGAAGCAAAAACAAAGTATAAACACAAAAATTTTAATGTTATTACTGATTTATCAGAAAATTCAATATGATCAATCAAGTGCACAGAATAAGATGGTTTGTTATAATCAGAGAGGTTTAAAATGTTTCTGTTGTTTGATTTTAGTTGCAGTTTAGTGCAAGTGGATGCATGATTATAAACTGACCAATCAGATGCCTCAATAAAAGTAGGCATTTATTTCAAGTTGTTTATTCAAACAGGTGGTTGTAGAGTTCGATAAGCTGATTCGTCTTTAACAGTTCTGGCACATCGCCTGTCCGTCCTGGGAGAGGATCCCTCCTTCATGTGGGCATCCCTGAGGTTTCCTATTATTTCCCCCAATATAGGGTTTGTTTTAGGAGTTTCTCCTCACTGAGAAGGAGGGTCTTTGGGCAGGGATGCCAGTTTAGCTTCGTCTGTTTTGTTTAGTTTAGCAACCAGTTACTGTTTATATTTTATGACTGACTTTATGTTCTTTTGCATAAATGCCGGTGTGGAGCCCATTGAGACGACTATGGTTGTGATTTTTGGCTCTATAAATAAAATTGAAATTGGCATCAACAGAATGAAGACATTTCTTTTGTTTTTAGTGTTTACAGTTAGCTGTAATTTGCTGTTTGAGCCACTAGATGTCACTTTGCTTTACTATATTTAAAAATGTTAATTTTCTTTGTAAAAAAAAAAATACAAATCAAAATAAAACCTGTCAGATGTAATAAACCAGAAAAAAAAAAAAAACAGCACAGATGGTGGAGTTTTCTGCAGACAAACTCCTAATCTCCTTGTCTGGAGATGGCATTTCCTCCTCTCCAAGGATGATGAAGTTGGATGAGGAGGCTGAAAACCCACACAGCTTCTTTACGTTATGTATTTTTTAACATTCACTGTGTTTGTAATGTTTTCCAGATCTCTGCTGATCTGTGCGACGCATAAATGCAGTCGCGCGAGCGGAAGTTGATCGCAGCCCATCTGCAGGGTGCTAACTTGATTTTTTCAAAACTGGGATTTACAAACGCCTCCACCTGCTTCACCTACAAAAAAAGCAAAAAGCTCTGACATAAAAGCAGTCATGTGTTATAAATGTGTTATATTTCACACACGCATCCGTGCTTTTATTCCTTTTTCCTGCAGCAAAAACATTTACCTTGTAAAAACAAAATGAGTCAAATATCCAGCATCTGTAGTTTTTCTACTGTGCTACAACACGTTTACAAATGTTTTTCCACACAGTAAAATGCAAAGTAGTTTAGTGCATATTGTTTAGAAACAGGAGCTGCTGTGCTTTAATCAAAAAGTATAAAGAAATACAAATTTTCCCTGTGTTCATTATTGCTTTTCGCGTTTTCTCCCTGATTTTTCAGGATTTCTGGACAAATGTAAAGCGCTACGACTAAAGCAGGGCCTAAAAACAAGAGGAAGACTTCAAGACCAGTGAAGGAATCAATAAAATCCAAATGATTAAAAGAGATCATTTTAAGTTGTTACACTTTGCTGTGCTCAGAAGACACCATGAAGGGTAGTGCCTTTCACTTCTTTTGTATTCCAAAAAGTTTTTTAATAGTAGAAAATGTTTTGGACAAAAAGGTGTGTGGTTTTGTTTCTTTAAAAAAACACACACTGTCTTTGAAATCAGGAGGCTTTTGGTTTTGCTCACAGCAAAACGGGGCAAAGTAGTGCAGCACCTTTAGAAAAACGGGCAAGGTTCCTCACCGAAAGTGTCCGTCGCGGTTAAACGTGACCTGCCTGGGAGGTTTTCCTTTGAAAAAACGTGTAGCTCGAGTGAGAGGGCTTCTGTTGGGTTAGTGCACTCTGGAGGATTAAAGTCGTTAAACCTCCTAGGAAGAACTGTATCACTGGTTTTAAATTAATCCACATTTGCCGAGGCGGTCACGTGTGTCCTCCCTGGATTAAAAGATAAAAATCATTGCCGAAATAGAATTAAAACTCCCAAATTAATCAAATCTCGCCTCGGTTTTAAGCATGCTGGGAAACATGTTCTCTGTTGAGGAAGTGGAAGATCTTTAGGGTGTCTCTGACTCGTCTTCGTCTTCCGGTGATGTTGGCGATGTCGGCGTGTCGTCCTCCTCCGCTGCGGCGGTCGCTGTGGGTAGTCCGGCCGCTGATGCAGATGACGTCATCTTCTCGTAGGTTCTCCGCCGCTGCCGCCGCAGAGTCTGGCTCTGCAGCTCTATCACCTCCTGCAGAACCTCCTGGGCTTCTTTCCACGAAGACACGGCCTCCTCCAGGAGACGCTCGGCCTCCGCACGGCTCCTCTCCACCTCCAAGTCTTCCTTTGACAGCTGCGCCGAAGTCGAGGATTGGGGAGGGGGATGTTTGTCAGAACCATCAAAGGATCCAGACACACTTGGAGACATCTGACCCTGAAAAGGAGACTCCTCACTTCTCCCCACATGGGGGGAAGCAGTTTTGCTGCCCTGGGGTGAATTGGACCCTTCAACCTGAGAGGAGTCAGCTCCATTGGGGCCCGGATGTGTTTCAGGGCTCTTCTGAGTGGGAGAGTCGTTGGGTTTGCTGAAAGAGGCGCTGGACGATCCCTGGAGTTTAGCTGAGCGGACTCCCTCTGAACTTTTGGATCGAGGAGACTCGCTCAGTCGAGGAGAATCCTTCTGCCGAGGAGAGTCGGCGGCTTTAGCTGCAGGCGACTGGGATCCCTTTGAGCGAGGGGAGTCAGTGCCTTTTGAGCGATTCCGCTTAGCCTTGGATCGAGGAGACTCCCTCCCTCTCATCCGGGGGGAGTCTTTGCTGCGGAGGCGAGGAGAATCACTACTTCTGCTCCTGGGGGATCCAGATGACCTGCTGAGAAAGAAAAAAAAAGTACCTTCAGATCATTATAGGCTCTTTTCATGCTTGATTGATCTTCCAAAAGCTACCAATGAATGTGTTGAAGTACTTAAGAAAGAAAACCTCCCAGAAAAATGTTTTAAAAGGGGAAAAAAGCTGTGAGCGGTGCTACCGCCCCGTTTTGGTTGCCCGAGCGGTTGCTACACCCCCCTTACTTTCTCCCTCTGCTCCTACCAACTTGGTCAGAGCTGCATGAGACAGATTCATGTAAAAAACATGTTTTTCAACATGGCAGCTTTTCTGTTGGTTTATCTCCATAGCAACCATTTTATGATTTGGTCGTTTGGGGGTGATGTACAGGTCTACGTAATTTTTAGAAGAATCGGCAAAAGTAACATTTTGGATTTCCTTGGCAACGGAGCTTATTTGTTAACCACGGCCACATCCCTAAAATGTTCACATTGTATATCATATTGTTTTGTTCAGCTTGATCCAGGGATTCATGTATTATATTTTCACAATATTCTGGTAAAAAAATGTGTGAGCGACAGGGAACACCAGTTTAGCTAGCTCGCCACGTTAATGATCAAACTTCTAAATCCAACATTTTTTCCCAAGTAGCTTCCCAATGATCCTCGCGGAGTTGGAAAGCGATTAATCTAATTCCCACAAGCTTTGGTTGTGGTTATAGAGCAAACCTGGTGGCATGTGTGCAAAAGTTTGTGAAGATTGCTTAAAGAAAAGTTTCACAAAAGATAATCGCTGACAGGCTAAGTTGTAGTAGTAGTAGTCTTAAGTTGTCCAACTACATATTTTTGTTGTAAAATTAGACTTTTTAACATTGGAATCTAAGGGAAGTTGCTCTTTCTGATGCCAGCCTCTAGTGGTAATCTGAGGAACTGCAATATTTGATATTTCCTGGTCAAATTCAAAAAAGGAAATGATACTTTGCTAAAAAAAAGTCATGTTTTTACATAAATACACACTTTCTACAGTTTTTAACTGTATGTGGTGCCATTATTTAGAAAAGCTGCTTATAAATTCATTCAAATAAACTTTCCCAGGAAGTGAAAACCACAAAAAAAGTTCTTGTTTTAGTGTTAAATAAAACAAAAACCGAAAGTTTTAAAAATCTTGAGTTTATTCAAAAATAAGATGAAGAACACAGAACACCAAACCTACTGTAAAGCATGGAGGTGGAGGTATCATGTGTAGCTGCTATGCTGAAAAAAGCTAAGTTACTTCTTGAAATTGTTGACAAAAATCACTTTGTGAGAATGTACACTGAGGAAGCATGTGAGGACATGGTCTGCAGCATTATTAAGACCTGATCTCAGTCCAGCAGAAGGTTTTGAAACGGATCTGGAATTCTCCGAACTGATAATGTTGAGACGTCTCTCACCTTCAGAAGCATCTTAAATCCCATACAGGACAAGTGCACGCAAAGAGGAGCAGATTTGATTTACCTGGAGTGAGGAGAGTCCGAGCCTCTGAGGTGATGAAGCCGAGGAGACTCGATGCCTTTAAGGTGCGCCGCGCTGCCTCCCTTCTCCCTGTCTGCTTTGGCCTTTTGCAGCTCCTGTCATGAACAAATGTCGTCTGTTATCTCTGCAGTTTGTGGTTTTGTTTTAGAGGATTTAAGTGAAGTAAGGATGAATCTAGACCTGCAGCCTCATTTCTTCCAGCAGCTCCTGAGCTCTCTGCATCTTCTGAGCTATGAGGCTCTGCAGCTGCCCCACAGGCTGGGCCGATGCCCCGTCCCCCGACTCCTCTTCAGTTGTGCAGCGACGAAGAGCGGAGCGGAACTCAGAGCGGATCAGTGCCGGCCTGCATGGGAGTGAACCCAGGAGTTAACACTTGAAGCGGTGCAGACTAGGGAAGTTCCCCACAATTTGGGTCATGGTTTTGGTTCGGTTCTAACTTCTATATATTATTTGTAACGATTAGCATGTGGAATAAGGATACCGTACAACAGCATCACAATGCCGGAAAAATATTTTACTTAGTTTCAACCTTGAATGGTTCAGCTTTGCCTTAAAAATGCAAAAAATATTTTAAATCTTCTTGATTTTCACTCATTTGATGCACGAGTGTGACAAAAGTAAAGAAAAACAAGCTAAAATCTGTAAAATGATTTCATATATAAATCATAAGTCTACTCAGGATGGTCTCAATCCGATAGTTTTTCAGGTGCAAAACAAAAGTTTTAATGCGTTTGATTTTGGGATTCCTTTTTGTTTGAATGTAATTTTTCAGGACTTCTTTGTTGT
The DNA here is from genome assembly GCA_014656515.1 of Oryzias celebensis. NCBI lineage: Eukaryota > Metazoa > Chordata > Actinopteri > Beloniformes > Adrianichthyidae > Oryzias > Oryzias celebensis. The sequence continues at coordinate 2,942,887 of BNCR01000011.1, read as the reverse complement.
CACTTAAGGACGCCTGTTTACCTGGAGGAGTGGACTTCATCCATGGAGGCGCAGCGACTCCGGCCCTGCATGTTGAACCTCTTCCCTGGCTGTGGCGTGCGGGACTGACCCTGGAGGACCTGAAAGAAGAACCGACTTTGTTTGTGAGAAGAAAAAAATTAAAAAAAAAATGTTTTTTTTAAATGCCTCTCCCATTAATCTGCTGGCATCTATGTTTCCCCCCAGAATTCAGCAACTTTTTTTCTTAAACCTCAGAGTTGGAAACTGAGCAGCTTAGTTGCTGATCTGGATGATGGGACCGATGCCCAGAATGGAACATGCCGTTCATCCCTGGTGCTGTTTATTTGATTGGTTGCCATCGTTTGGCACTCCGTGTTTTTCCGGTCTGGATTTAAACTTGAGAAATAGTTCCTTTTTTAGGAGATGGTGGTCTCACAAACACTTCTCTTCCATCTTTGGGTCTGAGTTTCCTTCTTTTTTCCATTTGGACAGAGGAAAAAGAAAGCTAAGGGTTCCGTTGAAAGAGAAAAATGGAGATCCTGCAAATTAATTCACAGATTTATGCCGCCAAATTCAAATGGACACACTTGACACCTATAACAATCTGATTTTTGATTTTTTTAATAATAATGCAGCCTGAAGGCCATCATCCATGGGAGATAAAACTTTTATCAGGCTTAGTTGATGTTTTATCATAACCATAATTGTAGCTATATTGCATTTAATATGTTTCTATGGAAACACGCTTTAATATTATTGTGAAATCCCATTGAACTTTTTTTTTTTTAATTTGATGAAAGATTTTTTTAAAAGTAGTCTCTATCCTCTTGAGGTGCAAAAATTAAACAAAAAACTATTTTTTGTGTGTGTGTTAAAATACTCCCAAACATTCACAGCAATATTTATACCAGGCGGCAGTGGATGCAGTTTATCAATCCGGACAGAAATGCGACTGTCGGTAAACTGCATCTACTGCTGCCTGGTATAAATGAATGTGAATGCTTGGGAGCATCCTGCACACCACACACACACACACACACACACACACACACACACACACATACCCCACACAGAAATATTTATACCAGGCTGCAGTGGATGCAGTTTATAAATCCGGACAGAAATGCAGCTATCGGTAAAGAAAACCCTCACCACTTGCTGGTTCTTGTGGACCTTGGAGGCATCCAAGTGCAGCTGCTTTCCCCAGGACCGCTCACTCCCCCTGGGTAAACTGCTGGTTTTCAGCTTAGGCTCCTTGGTCGTCACCCGCAGCTTTGAAACATCCGTACCGGCTCTCTGACGACCTCCAACCCCCTTCTGAAGGTCGACCCGGAAGCTGTTCTCCCAGGAATTGTGCAGGTCGTCCTCATATTCCGGGGAAAAGCCGTCTTCCTCAGCGACCAGGTCAAGCGTCAGCATGCCGTGAGAGGAGGTGGATGCCTGCCGGTAGAAAGTGGATCCCCGTTAAAAAATAATGTTAAAATCTGAAATCAGAGAGTGAGAAAGCAGGACTGTAATACCACGGCCAGCAAGTGTCCTCGGGTCGGCAGGCGGCGGCCCTGAGGGATTTTTGCTCGGTCTCTAGTGGGATGAGCCAGCGTACTGTCCTCCTCGATGGTCACCTGGACACAGAGAGACGGTTACAGTCTGGTTTGAATGTTTAGCTGTGAAACAGATAAATCTACTGTCATCCATCTTCATAACAAAAAAGTCTAATGATGAATAAACAAAACCCGACCTCGTCTAAAACCCGATTCTTGGCTTTGATGATGGCCATGTTGAGGGCGTTGATCCACAACTCCTTTTCTTCAGGACTCACCGCCAGAAAAACCAGGTTAGGAACCTACAGGTGGACACAGAAACATCTAAAAAATCCTTGAAAACATTTTAAACAACCAGTAAAGTTATTTATAATGTTTTGTTTTTCTGATTCCCTCACATCAGGTCAGCTCTGAGCTGTTTTACACGAGGTTCTATGATCGTACTGAGAGAGTTCTCGTGTGGAAACACAAGACACCTTTCTTTTTAGTTGGTTTCATATCAACACCACCAAGCAAGTGGGGAGCAGAGAGTCGAAGATGTGGAAGAGTTTCTAGATTATTATGAACAGGATCCTGCAGATTATACGGCAAAGGAGAGGAGAAACAGAAAGCAGCGGCTCTTAGCCAATCAGCTTGGTCCAGGAGAATGTGGGCAGGCTTAATGAGCTAAGAACCACCAACCAGGGAAGAGATTTCCACCAGTGGAGTGTTGGTCTGAGTCAGACTGGATGGGGTCCTCTCTGAGTAGAAAGGATGGACAACAGATGACGACATGAACAGCAGCTATTTCTGGGTGGTTCTGGATTGTTTGCAACTGGTCCAGCTGTAACTGGTGTAATAATGGAGGTATGGACTGAAGGGCAAACCTGAGAAAGCTGAGAATAGGTCGAGGAAATCTACACCTGTACCTGTACCTGTACCTGGCATTAAAGTCATTTATTTTTGTCCCGTTTGAGGACATCAACAGGGGGACTCACTGTATTTCCTGGATGCCGGCAGCGCAGCACTGTGAAGCGGCTGTGGTTCTTCTTGCTGCGGCTCTTCGCCTTCCTCAGCTCCTCCGAGCGCTCATAATCAGCCAGGTTGAACACTTCCTGCGCTTTACGCTCATCTTTCACCTGGAGACACAAAAAAAAACCTCATTCATGTTTCCTGATTAAGATCCACTCATAATCTGCCATTCATTTAAAGACCCACTACAACAAAAGATGTGTTTTTGTTTTTTTTAACATGTTTTTGTGGATTTTTTCTGACGACAGAGGACATAGAAAAAGAAAATTAAGCTTGAAATCTTCTTCTGAGTATTTTTTCATTCCAATTGTTCTGAAACAGCAGCAGAATAAAAAAAATCTAACTTATTTGCGACGTAGAAAATACACTGGACAGGCCACACGCTCAAAGAGAGACTTTCAGCAACGAAGAGGGGAAAAAACGACTTAATCATAATTAAATGACCACTGAGAACACTTTGAAAATAACTAAAAACATGATCAAGGGGGTCTTTAAACAAATTACAGTCTTACATTTTTATTCTGTCCACAACAGCGATAAAACAAGCATAAACTGAAACTACGTTAAAGAAAATGTGTTTCTGTTTATCCAAAACAGCAGCAGGACAGTAAACATCGCTAACTCATCGCTAACGCTAACTGCTAATCAAAAACATCATCATGATCCACAAAAATATATATATATATTTTTTTCTTTTTCATGATATGAATCATAATTTTTCTGTGACCCAAAGGTGCATTTGTCTCGAAAAAGCAATCACCAGGCAAAACATCGCTGCCAAAAAAAGCTGGAAGTTTCTAGAGTTCTTTCCCAGGGTCTAATGCACTAAGTCATCAATAAAACAAGAAGAAGACCTTTCATCTGCAGCAAAAAAAGACATGAGGATCTGTGAAATGCTAAAAAAAGATCATTCACAGACATAAAGGTTGACTAAACAAGTCCTTTGTTAAAGATTTTTGTAGTTTTTCAACCCAAAATTGTTGCACATATTAACGCACACGGACGCAGTCACATGACAACATCTGGTTCAGCACAGCTGTGTGGCGTCTGAGGCATGAAAACAGAGGATCTTGCTACTATTTGTATTTTTTTATCCCCTTTTTTTTAAAACAATCCACTTTTTTTCGGTTTGAAAACAGCTGCATGTTTGTCACACCTAAGATACTTTAAATGTCTCCAAAACAACCAAAGGATAAAGTAAAAGAAGAGATAAAATGATGAAATAGAATTTTTATTCCCCTAAAAATAAGCTTTTTAAATTCTACATTTAAGCCTGGACTTATTTTAGGAGTTTTTCACAAATTGTGCTCCGTTGTTCTTTGCAGGCAGGAAAGATTCAATTCAGCCAAGCAGAAGATTTTCTAGCATGAATGGAAGTTTAGGATCAAAATCTGTTCAAAGTGTTATATTCGGATGACCGTTTTGCTGAGAGGTCTTGAGTCTTAAGTTCATAAACTGTTGGAGGATGTTATCCTCCAGTAGAAGAAAGAAAAGCAGCCCCCACTATGAAACTATCGCCACCATGCTTGCAGCTATGATGGTATTTTTCTGAAAAAGTGAACCTCTTTTGTCCCTTCAGTCTGAAAATAATTTGTTTAAAATTTTAAAGTCACATATTTTGTTAAATATAAGTGTAATTGTGTGAAGTGTGATTGTGACCCTGCAACAGACTGGCGACCTGTCCAGGGTGTACCCTGCCTTTACCCACGTGTGGCAGGGTTAGAGTCTGGCATCCCCGTGACCCCGTCTGGGTCAAAACGGTTTCCGAAAATTGATGAGATTCAAACACCCAGAAAAAAAGGCAAATATAGCGCACTAATTGGAGGTAATGAGGGATAGTCCTGCACAATTTACTGCAGTGTTTTAGGGTTGAGAGTAGTGAGGAGATCCGGACACATCCAGACAGAGAGGGGAACCAAACAGAACCAGAAGATTGAACATGACGAATCAAGAAATCAACAGGAAAACCACATTTAAGGCACCATCAGTGTTTGGTTTTTTCCATGGTAGAATCAATAGAAGTCTTTAGGCGTTCATCACTTTTTGGGAAAGTTTTAAAAGTCACATTGCACAAATGTAAAACATGAAATAAAAAAATATTTAATCAAAACACATTTTTTTGCATCTGATTTGAGACACAGATTCAAAGCTGCAGGTTTTTCTAATCTAATGTGTTGTCACGATCTCTGTTAGAATTGATTCTGCATCAATATAGCTTTGAGCTGATCAAAGCATCATATGTTTCTTTTTATTGTAAAATCTTAATTTTCTTTAAAATGAAAAAAGTTGGTTCTGAACTCCATGTGGGTTTGCTTGAGTGGAGATCCCAGATGAAGATGAGATCAGTGGGAGCTTCAAATTAATCTCAACGAGTTGCTCTCCGTTCGGTTTCCATCTTTAATTTATCACACACGTCTCACTTCTTTCAACTTTAAAAAGTTCATGTGAGGAAAACTGCCGGGATGGAAAACGACACCAAGCTGAGACGCTTCCACGGAAAGTTGCTGTTTTTATGCCTCAAAAACTTTGTGGAAACCTTCATTTATTTTTCACAGAACTTAACTCTTGTGGAAATGCAGATTTGAATAAATGAAAGCAGAAAAAGGAGCCTCAGGAGGCTTTTCTGAATTTATGGATAGGCCATCTTTATTTTTCACTACAGTGATTGAACAGAATTCAATCTGGAAATCAACCTGATTTTGAATGGAAATCACTGGAACAATGAGAGCTAAAGAAGCAAAACCTTAACTTCAGGTTTGAAGCACATTAAAAAAGGAATCAGATCCGGGTCTATTCTTTAAGTCACCACTAGGGGGCGTGGTAAATAAACAAGAACTGCAATATTTGGTAAACTCAGTTTTTTTTATTTTTGACAAATTCAGGAATGGAAGGTGGGAGCTTTTTTTAGATCTCATAAAGACACTGTCAATCATCAGTTCATCTGTCCTTGTGGAATGCCCACTGCTGGCCCCACCCTTTTTTGTGACTCTAAACTGTTGGTGCACAAAAACAATTATTGCTTAAAGAAATGTATGTTTACGCGGATCTAGGGCTGCACAGTGGTGTGGTGGTTTGTCCGGTCACCTAACTGCAAGAACACACTGGTTCAAATCCCGGCTGGGATCTTCCTGTGTGGAGTTTGCATGTTCTGCTTGTGTGTGAGGGTGGGTTTTTGGACAATGGCTTCCTCCACATCCAAAAAGATGTTCTATTTTGCTTACTCTTAAATTGTGTCTTTGAAATGTCTGTGATGTCAGATAAGCATGGATGGGTCCACGTGACTTTAAACTTCCATGAAATCTGTTACAAGTTATAAATGTACACGGCGGCAGTCAGGCGGCAGTCAGGCGGCAGTCAGGCGGCAGTCAGGCGGCAGTCAGGCGGCAGTCAGGTGGCAGTCAGGTGGCAGTCAGATGTGCAGAATGGTTTGCCTTTTATTTAACCCCAGGCTATCGGGCGGCCGGTGACTCTTGATATGGAGAGCCGCCATCAGGAGACATTTACACATCTTCCTTTCAAAGGTGCTGCCGGCCAGCGATCCGGCTGCTGCCGCTCTGTGGCTGTCCAGCTGTCTCCCAATTTCGTAATTCCGTCATCCCTGCCTGTCACTGGACTGGGATGGCGCGACCTCGAAATATCCATGGGCGGCCACTAACCGATGTGACCTTTTAGAGAAAAATCATCCAGTCGCAATAACATTTTTGCTTTTTCTTAAAACCACCGTGCAGCAATAAAAAATTTGACTGCTGCCTCCCAATTACAAACGCCGCCGCCTGTCACCTGCTGAATTTGCTGAAAAACTTGCATTTAGGTTGCCGAGGGTAACAATGTATGTAACAATAGTCAGACACACAGAAAAGGTGAAGTAAAATTAGTGAAATAAAGTAACGGGTAAAAAGGCATTTGAGTCAACGTGATATCATGAAAAATTCAAAAACTCAAACTAAACAATATTTCTAAAAAATGAATTGATAAGTCAGTTGAAATTTAAAACATTTCAAAAATATTTGTTGTTAGGTTTCTTGTGAGGCCTCCTCCAGCTTCCTATAAGCAGAAACGGACTCCATAAGGGCTTGTGTTCTTGTGAATCATTAAAACATTTAAATCAACGTGTAACCTGGAACTCTGGTGAGCCTTTAAATTTAATAATAACATTAAATGCTATTTTATGGAAAAATAAAGAAATGACAAATATCTCAGGTGATATCTCAATTAGAAATGGTTTTAGTTGATTTGGGTTGTGCCAAACCAGAAAAATGTCCTCTGCCTTTATCCATAAATGACCAAAATTGAAGGTGAAGTTGCTGCAAATAACAAGTAGATAAATGTGGAAGCCTGAGATGAGCAAACAACCTTCTGTGGAGAGATTCTGATGACCAAATGACAAAAACTCAGCCTGTAAAGACTGTTTTCTGCATGTCCTTCATTAAAACTATTCATGTGTCAGCAGCTGGGCACTGCCCGGCATGAGAAGTCACATGGTGCACTGAGTGGCTGCAGGATGCGGAGCAGCGGTCACGGCTGCCGAGCGCCATCAGTGCAGCGATCAATACGAGAGCTTTGTGTTCCTGTGAGAACGCCACTTCCTCCTCATGTGAAGACCGCTGAATGAAAGCGGATGCGGCGTCCTCCTACAGGAACTGAGGCTGCTGAGCACAATCAGAGGAACACGAATGCAACCAAAATTACCCCTCGGTGAAGAAAATGCCATTTCTCTGATGATGTTTAGTCATCAGCCCTGAATCCATGACAGAAGCTGCAGTCTAAATGAATGTCGTTAAATAAATCTAATGAAGTGAAAAAACTGTTCTGAGCTCACTTTAAGAGACACATCAACATACAAATAATTGATCCTTTTATTTTGGAAAGCTAAAGTATTTTATTGCACCACACCAAAACAGGACTTCATACACCTGAAGTTTGATTGGAATTTACCTGCTGGTGGTTTAACCTCACATTACTGCATCTGTGTGTATTTAAGCTCTAAAATTCTGATTCTTTTTGTATCTTTTCATATCCCACCAACCCTGGACTATAAGGACCAGATTGTTTTTACAATTTTTCCTTTATACTGCATATTTGAGTGAAAATTTCACCCCTGCCACAGACTCAAAAACTCACCAAAATGTGCACACACCTAGTACCCAGAGGAAAGGATTTTTTTTTTAAATACTCGCCAAAAAATTGATGACATCACAGTTGGCAAAACTGACCCAAAAAATGGAATAGGACCAAAATATTTCATGGAATAAAAAAAAAAAAAAAACGATATAACATACGATATGAACATATTAGGAATGTGGGCGTGGTTGATGAAAAACCTGTTGCCAAGGAAATCCAAAAATTTAGTTTTGCCGATTCTTCTAAAAATGTCATGGAGCTGTTGGTCATCCCCAGGCAAACTAAATATAAAATGGTTGCTATGGAGATAAACCAACAGAAAAGCTGTCATTCTGGAAAACATTTTTTTTCATGAATTTATCAGGTGCAGTTCTGACCAGAGCTGTAGGGGCAACCTGCAGGGAGGGCAGGTAGCACCTGAGGGCAATAAAAAGCTGCTGGCGGAATGCATTGGTTTTCCTTCTTCTCGTAAAGTTTTCTTTTAGCATGTGACTCCTCACAGATCTTATTACGTTTCTCTAACTTTATAACTATGATGCATCTTTCTGTAGAACCATCATGAGCACGTCTGAGAGACAGAGGACATATAATACAGCCATTTTTATAAACAGAACTCTTGTCCCTTTTAGTTTATTATTTTAAATTTCATTTTACCGCTATATTATTTATTTCACAACAGTATGATTTTATTTCCTTTTCATGTTTTACCTTAGTTTATCTTAATTATTTCTGAGGTCTCAATAAAGTTTTGATTAGTTTTGATTAGTTGATTTAAAGCAGTTTCTTATAAACAAAAATAAGCTTTATTATCTATTTTCATAATTTTAATAAATTAAACTACCATTTTTGTTCAAATTAAATCCTTAGTCTAGCGAAAACAATTTAAAATGACCAAATACAATTGTTTTTTGGAATTAAAATGCAATTCTGACATCAAAAACTCATTATCTTCATCAAATAAATGGGTAGTTTGTCTCCAATTTTTTCTGTTTTTCACATGGAAGCTGAAAAACTGGCGTGATATGGTTTGTTTGAGTTTTAAGGAGGATGTTGAGTCGTGTTGCATCTCTGAGTCGTTTGGTTTTGCTGCCTTTGAAGCGTTTCGCGTTGCTGCAGGGCTCCGAAGCAACACAAAGAGTTGAGGGTTTTTTATACTTAAGAAAGTCAAACTCAGCGTCACGCCGGGGATGGCGTGCTCTTGCATAACACTCGGTGATGCAGTGAGACACTCAGCACTTTAGCCTGGATGCTGCAAACACGCTCTGGCGCAGCTGAACACCTGTCCTCTGTGGTGAGTTCAAGGAAACTTGGATAAAAGAAAAATCCTGCCTGCCATAAGTTAGAAGATGTCACTTAAAGGACAACATAAAGTGAACCATAAATCGATGAAACCCTCAGGATATAGACAGAACTCAGGTTTCTATCGATGCGGCTGTGAGATCTTCTCCCGTCAGTTTTATCTTCTCATGGTTCATGTTTACAGTGAGCAGAAAGAGCAGCTCTCTCAGTCCTCGTGTCTCTGAAACAGTCTGGCTTTATAAAGCAAGGCGACTCAGCATTGCTCTGAAATGACTCAGCATTGTCTGAGCTGAAAATAACCAGAATCTCTCTGTTCCTTTGCTTTGACCCAATAAAACTTTTGGATCAAAACAAACTTTCTAAAATGAAGTCATTTTTCTTGAAATCTATTAAAGAAATGCAAAAGGTGGTCATGAAATTTGAACTATTTTGCACATTTTTTAATGTTGCCACATCTGGAGCATGCACCTGCTGACAGGTGCCACATTAGTCCAAATAGTCCAATTAATCCTGCCAATTAGGTGCTTAATTGACAAAAAAAGACAAAGTTTCATACATCATGTTGGCAGAAACGGGACAAAAAGTGTCCCAAGAAGATAAGACCTCAGTGATGTTTCCTCACCATGCTAGACCTCATGTACTGCGGGTTATCTTCTACAAACCTGCTGTCCATGTCTGCAGAACATTAGGCCCAGATGATCTGGAACAGGCTATACGCAATAATAATATGCTTAAATAATATGCCTCAATAAAAGTAGGTGGAGCCTGCTGGCCCCCACGTCCATGGTTGGAAACGTTTGACAGATTTCGTGTTGCTCGCTTTCAAGTGGTAGCAGGTGTGGCCTTCCAACGAGTTCACTCCTGATCAGCCAGAGTAGTTGCCATAGAAACGCTGACTCAGACCGACTGGGACCAAACGCTGCTCACTGTTGTCTGGCTCCAACATGGCGGCGTCCGTAACTGAACTGACTTCATTTGGTTGGAGCCGGAATTGAACCATTTTCTATGAAAGTTTCTATGCAAGTTGGTCATGCATTTAAACAAGAAACAAACAGGTTACTAAAGGCCCACGCCGAAGCGTTTCCAATGGTCTTTTAATGACCATGATGCCATTTTTAGTCCAAATTAAAACAAACACTCTGTGATTTTATAGGACGTAGCTTGTGCAGAGCGGCAGGAGTTTCTTTAAAATTTCCCTCTGAATTGTGTGGAGTAAGCCCGCCCCTGCTTCCCGATATCCTTCTGTTTACATGTTCTTCGGCTAGCTTACAGCCTCTCACACCCCCAAGCTAACATTAACAGTGCAACAAAAATGGCGAGCAAAATTTTTTTTTTTTTTTTTTTTTTTTTTAAACTTGTCCTGTCCAACAGCTGAGCAAACAGATATGAGCTGAGAGCCTCTTGCATTAGACAGATTTTACTCTTACAATCGGGGGTTATAAATCATTGGGAACACAAAATGTATGTTGGTATAAGGGGGGGGGGGGGGGGGGGGGGGGGGGGGGGGGGGGGGGGGGGGGGGGGGCGGGGGGGGGGGGGGGGGGGGGGGGGGGGGGGGGGGGGGGGGGGGGGGGGGGGGTTATAGATTTTAGAGGATGACTAATGGAAGGAGAAAGTAGAATTGTAAGTCTGCAGGCAACAAAATGCTGAAGCTTATACCCATTACAATAGTGAGTGTTGGTCTAAAATGGGCGGGGCCTGTCCACACACTCAGCTGTTACAAAACATACCTGCCGGCTCCAAGAGTGTTCACAAACTTGTCCACAACCAGTTTACACGCACACTTGTGCATACCAACCAACACATGTAAAGCATTACATTCTGACACGCACACTATTTGAAGGTGCAAATGTGAGCTGACGCCTGTGCTCAGGTGAATGTTATGTTAAGCTGAAGTGGATGAAGGAATGGAAAGAAAAAAAAAAAAAAAAAAAAAAAAAAAAAAGGAGGGAGAGCTCCCAGACATCCCCACACCAAGACCCCCGCCGAGGCAGCAGCGCCGACCAGGGCCCGCCCCCGTACCCATACTGTGGGGTCAATGGAGGTGATCCGCCCGCCAGGTAGTCCGGCCAAGCACCCAGACCAGGGCCCGCAGGACCACCACATGGGCCCCCAACACCCGAGCGCAGTGAGGTACGGAAGCGCAGAGCGCAGGGCCCAGCCCAGTCAGGAGAGCAGCCCCCCCACCGCGCCGGGCGGTCCAGCGCGGGGCCCCACCCCCGAGAGCCCCACCACCCCAGACAAGCCGCCCACCACCACCCAGGAGTTCTGAGCATCCCCCCACCCCAGCCCCAGGTACGAGCCAGGACCCCCCAAGGGAGACCCGCTCCGAAGCTCCAGGCAGTTGCGGAGATCCAGAAGAGAGCACAGCAGGGGTCGGCTACCCCCACCTAGAGGAGGGATGACCAAGAGAAGTGGGGGTCCCCGAAGGAGTACGTAGCCTGACCAGGCTCTCCTATGTTGTGACTTAGAAGGGGCCCGTCACCCGAGGGTAAGGACCAGAACCCGCACCACAAGGACACAGACACCCTCCCGGCTCAGATGGAATATGATCCCCCGCTCATGGACTTGCCAGAGGACTGAGGGATCCCTCTCCCCGCGTGGGGAGGGGGCCGCCGGGCCCAGGAGGCCGACACCCAAGAGACAAGGCCGCCACCGCTGAAGGTCCTGTTCCCCCCACCGGGGATGGGGTAGGGGACAGAAGATCAGTATTCCCATCTTCCTTGTGTAATGTATTTGTGTGTGTATGTTGAGGTGTGTTTCTTGTGGTTGAAGGGTGTGTGTCATAAAGGGTGCAGTTAAAATTGGCGAGCAGGGCACTGGGGACATCTCCTGATTGCTTACAGGGATGTCCAATCACCCTCTCGCCAAGGAGCCCTAAATGTCTACGGTGCAGTTAAAATTGGAGGGTTGAGCACTAGGAGGACATCTCCTGCTTGCTGGCAGTGATGTCCCAGCACCCCCCCACCAAGGGTCCTACGTGTCTAAGGTGCATTTAAAACCAAGAGAAGGGGGCGAAACTGTGCGGAGAGGGGGGGACCACTGCCAAGTGGCTCGGCCCCTCGAAGTATTCCGCAAGCACACCCCCCTCCAACCTAATAAGTGTTTGTATGAGGAAGGAGGGGAGGTCGGGGACAGCTACCAGACTGACCCCCGATGGTGAAACAACCGTCCCCCGCCCCCCCCAGCATTGGGCCCAAGTCTCCCCAGGGCAGAGGCCCCACCGCCCGGAAGCCGACCCCCCAGGCCCCACACCCCCAACCCCACACAAAGAGAGAGGAGCCGAGAGGGGGCCATCCCCCAGACGCAAGCCCCGGCCCCCCCCCCCAAGCACCGCCCCTGTGGCTGCCTGGCCAGGTACCAGCGGGCCCGAGGAAGTCTCAAGGGTCCCATACTGGTGGTGGACCCCCCTTCTTACCCATGAACACACCCCCCCCCCCCCCCCCCCCCCCGGCCCGCTCCCCCCAGACCCCGCCATGGTATGCTTCCCCTGGAGCAAACGCAGGCCCCAAGAGGGTTGCCCCACCCCGTCCCAGGGCCGGAGAAGGAGTGATCCCAGCCCCCGGGTGCAGACGGGCCACCCATCCAGCGCAGGCAGACCCCCCAGGACCAGGGCCCCACGCAAGCCCCCCAGCGCACGCAGAAGGACCACCCCCCCGAGCCAAGCCAGACCCCCACCCAATGCACCACCCACACCCCCCCCGCCCAGGCCCGGGAGACCACGCAGCCCCCGCGCTTGCCCCATCCAGGCGCCGTACCAGACCCCCCGACTAACAGAGCCCCCCCCACCCCCACCAGGCGCCAGGGAGGCCCCGACCCCGGCACCAAAATCCCGGCAGACATCCAGGGCGCGGCGACACCCAAGAACCCTGCCCCCTAAGTTATGGCGTTAGCTATGGGAGACCAGAGAGCCCGAATTCCTTCCAGGTTATTTGAACTCCTAGTTGACATTTTTTCCAAGCTGATATGATCCAATAGCAGATTTCTGTAATGACTTACACTAATATTTTTCTTGTTTTTCCAGTTTAATAAAATTGTTTTTTTTGTTATACAAAGAGTTATGAAGATTAAAGGTGCTAATCTTCCCTCTGTATCGATGGCACTCATGTCACCCAGCACACAAAGTGATGGTGAGGCTGTGATTGAAACCTTAAGCCAGACTGATAAATCAACACATACCTGTTGCCAGAGAGCCTGTACAGGTGTACAGAACCACAGAGCATGCATGTAATTGTCAGGTAAATTACTATCACAATGCTCACAAATGTCTGAAATTTTGAGACCCATCTTGAACATCCTCTGTCCAGTAAAGTAAATTCTGTGAAGAGTTTTAAATTGGATTAGTTGTAGGTTTGGACTTTTTGTTAGTTTGAAGGTATTTAGACAAATTTCTGACCAGAAGCTTGTGTCTGTACTTCTGCCTAAGTCTGCATCCCATTTTGTTGTTGGAATTGAGACTTTGTTATCTAAGTTGCATATGAGTTTGTATATTTTGGAGAGAGTTTTATTCAATGAAAAATTAATCATAGAGGTAACTAGTTCTGGTAATTTTAGGTCATTGTCACTGGATTTAAATGTTTTAGTAATTACAGATTTAAGAATTTATTTATTCCATGTTTTTCTTGTAGTTCTTGGTGCGTTATGAATCTTCTGTCTATAATTAAGTGCTCAAGTAGTCTTACGCCCCCTGCTTGCCAAGCAGGGAAGTGCAACATTTTTTTATTTATCAGGATGTCTGGATTGTTCCAGATGGGTGTCATTTTGCATGGTAAAACTGAAGAGTTTGACATTTTAAGAAATTCCCACCAGGCTGTTAAAGTCGTGCTTATATTACTACTTTGGTAGCAGTCAAGTTTTTTTATTTTTGGGCTGATAAATGGTAGATCTGACAAGTTGATCTTTCCACAGAATGCCTGTTCCAGATCCATCCATGGGTTGGTTTCTGGATTGTTTTTTAACCATCTTAAGATGTATTGCAATCTATTGGCAAGAAAATAGTTCTGGAAGTTAGGTAATTCTAAGCCTCCACAGCTTTTTCCAGATTTTAAAGTTTTTAGACTAATTCTTGCAGGTTTATTGTTCCATAAGAAGCTGGATATGGCTGAGTCTAATGTTTGGAACCATTTTAGTGGTGGTTGTGTGGGGATCATTGAGAGCAGATAATTAACTTTGGGTAAAATGTTCATTTTTACTGTGGTTATCTTACCCATGAGTGACAGAGGCAGGTTGACCCAGCGGGTTAGATCGTCCTGTATACTTTTCAGTAACGGGGTGTAGTTTAGTTGCACCAGTTCTGATAGTTTCGGGGAGAAATAAATACCTAGATATTTGATATTGCCTGATTTGACTGGGATTGAGGTAGTTTGCTCCGCATTACCATTCAGTGACAATAAAACTGATTTGTTCCAGTTAATTGAGTAGTCTGAAATAGAGGAAAATTCATTAATAATTGTTGAGGTTTCACTAATGGAATGTGAATTGTTTAGATAAAGTAATATGTCATCAGCATAAAGACTAATTTTATGATTACTGTATTTTGTTGTAATTCCTTTAATGCTCTCACGCTGTCTTATTGCTGCAGCCAAAGGTTCAATAAATATAGCAAACAGAGAGGGGGAGAATGGACAACCCTGCCTGGTCCCTCTACCAAGAAAAAACCTGTCAGAAGTCTGATTGTTGGTTCTGACTGATGCATTTGGGTTGTGATATAATATTTTAATCCAATCAATGAAGGATTCCCCAAACCCAAACTTATGGAGGGCAGCAATGAGGAACTTCCAGTTTACTCTGTCAAATGCTTTTTCAGCATCCAATGAGAGTATGGTCATTTCCTGGTTTTTAATAGTGGCAAAATCTATTATGTTTACAAGTCTGCGGACATTATCACTTGAGTGTCTACCTTTAATGAATCCAGTTTGATCATGGTGAATTATATGAGGAGTGATTTTTTCTATTCTCTGTGCGAGTGCTTTGCAAATAATTTTTACGTCTGCGTTAATTAGAGAAATGGGGCGATAGCTTGAAGGAATTGTGGGATCTTTTCTGGTTTAAGAAGGAGGATTATGTTAGCTGAATTCATGTGTGGTGGCAGTGATTGGCTTTCCTTGATAAATGTAACCATTTTATAAAAAGTTTGTGCCAGCTGTTCCCAGAATTCCTTATAAAACTCAGCAGGAAAGCCATCAGGCCCTGGAGCTTTGTTGTTGGGCATCAGCAACAGAGCTTCATGAAGTTCAGCCAATGAGAGCGGAGAGTCTAAATTTGAGCTTTGATCCTCATTTAATCTGGGTAGAGTTACATTATTAAGAAATGAGTTCATACTTTGCTCTGATGGATTGACCTGTGATGTGTACAAGTTTTTATAAAAATCTTTAAATGTTTTATTAATTTTAACCGGGTCATGAGTGACATTTCCTGTGTGGTCCATAATAGAAGTAATTGTTGCTTTTTCTTTATTACTTTTAAGCTGATTAGCTAAAAATTTACCAGATTTGTTTGAGTTTTTAAAATTTACGAGTCGAAGTTTTTGTATTTGGAATTGTGTTTGCTTATTGATGATATCATTTAACTGAAGCTTTAAATTTTTCAGATCTTCCAGAATGAGCTCTTGTGCAGAAGCAACATAAGCAGCCTCTAGATCTTTGATTTTATTTTCTATCTCTAATAGATCTGCTTTCTCTTTGTGTTTTTTATTTGTTGAATAAGAGATTATTTTTCCTCTCATCACTGCTTTTGCTGTTTACCAAAGAACACATGGTGAAATCTCAGGAGTATCATTAAATTCCAAGAAGGTTGCCCACTCTTTTTTAAAGAACTGAATGAACTCTTGATCTTTTAACAGAGAAGTGTTAAACCTCCAGGTTAAGCCTGAAGGTTTGGGTATATCTCTAGAAATATTTACAGAAACTGGTGCATGATCACTAATGATAATTGGATGAATGTTGGAATCCTTGATATCTTTTAAAAGAGAATTACTGACTAATAAGTAGTCTAAGCGAGACTGTGAGTGGTGAACTGGAGAAAAGAAAGTAAACCCTTTAGCGTCTGGGTGACATGAGCGCCAAGTGTCGCAGAGACCCAACTCATCCATGTACTGCTTCAAAATACTTGCAGATCTTGGCGAGCAAAATTTCGAGCTATCCAGTTTTGATCCAGATTCCAGCTCAGACATCAGAATGGAGCAGAGTGTGGAGCTTGTGGCTTGCCGTAATGTTTTGGTTTTTTTGTCACATCTACAATCTTTTTTAAACTGCATTTTTTTCTCTCTGTTCCTGATTCACAACATTTTGAATAAAGACATTCTCAGAAGTGCATGTTTAAGCATAATTTCCTTAATATTTATCCTCCATCATGAGAAAAATGCCACAAGAACATGAAAAAAACATCATTTTCATCTGTGGGTCTTTAAAAAAGCAACATTTTAACTACAACATAATCCACCAAACACTAACTTCTTGATTTTGTTGCTTAATAATAAAGTAATTTATGATTAGAATAATAAAAACACAGATGAAACGTTTCAGCACAGAAACTTGTTTGGAGTCTTTGCTCACCTCTTTATCGGAGATGTAGAGGTGGTCTCCTCTCAGCATCACGTACCGGCTCTTCCACAGCTCTCTGAAAATCCCTCGCCCGCAGAACTTCCGGATCCAGCCCACCTTCTCCAGCTGGTAAACCATCAGCGGACCGGAATCCTGAACACCCTAAAAGATCCGAGCAGCAGAAAAGAGTCAGGAAAAATGAGATGTGGTCAAATGATCATTTGAAGAAAAGATGTTGTTTAGCTATTTGTCAACAAACAACTCTTTAATCTATATTTTAAGGAAAATCTTTTTAACCGGGAATGACAGAGGGGAGTCCCTCATCCTCGGAAAATCCTCCACGATTTTTAAATAATGCTAAAGGGATGAATGAAACACAGATGAGGTAAGCGGAGGAGATGAAACGCCGCGCTCTGCCGACCACAGAGGAAAAGCAGATTAAAGCTTTTTGTCTGAGGAGGGAAAAAGAAGAGGAGGCCAAATCTTCACGATGATCATGTTTGTCATGATCCTGCTGCTCTCTGCCAGCCTGACCTACTTTAATTACATAACAGCATGGCATTGACAGAGAGGAGAAGCTGTGCTCCATAATGAGACGACAAACAACAAAAACTCATTTAAAAGGTTTGACGGAAACCTCAGCGACAAATAAAGAACTCCAAGAAAGAGGAAAAAAGCTCATGGGAATAGTTTTCTTCAAAAGATGGGACTTTGAAACAAGTTGAAGACATTTTGTGTCTTGCTTCAGATTTAAAACATTAGTTTGAATAGAAAATAAAAAAACAAAACAAAAGAAGGTTTTTTTTTGTTTTCTTTTCAAACTAATGTTTTAAATTGTTTACTTTAAACTAAAATCAGTAAAAATATGAAGTTTACGTTCATATTATTTCACAGGAAGTTATAAAAATACACAATTTGTGGATCAGACACCAAATTTCTTATCAAATAAATTATATTTTTTAAGGCTTTACAGTCAATTCTCCCGTTTTTGCTTACATAAAGTTGATTTCTAGTGACATTTATGTAGTCTCTTTATTTCTAAGATAATGGGTGATTCCTGACTAAAAAGTGTATTTTTCCTTTAATTTTTTGTTATAATAGTATGTAATTTAATGGCTAAACAAATGTTGGAAACAAAAAGAGCTTTAAATATATAAAAACCCTATCATAAATGGATAAAGAAAATAAGAACAAGAGAATAAAAGAACACGCCAGTTTAAAAAATACAAATAATACTATTATAATTAAGGTTTTGTCTTCTGTTCTGAACAATAAAGGTTTTTTTTTTCAAAGAGAAAATGTGTTAATTAAAGGAATGCACATTTTTTTTTCTGTTAAGCAACATGAATATTGATGATCAGAACCGGCTCCCAGTGTCACGTCACTGTGATGGGCATAAGTGGATGAAGTGACCCGGTACCGCGCGGAACCGAGCCCCGGCACACAGGAGGGATGTGAGGAAGGCTGTGCCCGTGCACTCACCCGCCTGCTCTGGGTGCTTTTCTTCATCCTTCCCGCTCACAATCACGCCGTTCGGAGAGGAGGTTCGGTCCGGCCTGGTGCACGGTCCCGGCCCCGGGAGGGTGTGCGGCGGCTGCGCTCCTGCCCGGTCCCGGTGTTCGCTCGAACCGCGCCGGTTCTGCCGGTTCAGCTCCGCATCTGTTGTTCGGAGGGAGGCATCCTCCTCCTTGTGCGTGCGTGCATGAGTGCGCGCGCGTTTTCAAGCAGATGATGATGATCGCGCTCTGTTGCTCCATGACGGACACGAGCTTCCACCGACGGGGACGCGCATTGGCGCCCGCCTTCCTGCTGTTGAACGGCGCTCAACAGCGACATCTAGCGCCGAATCAAAGAAGCGACGAAAGCAAGTTAAATAAATAAATCAATCATTCCCATTGATTACATTAATTATAATTACGGTTTAATGCAGGAATTTAAAGGAAAATGTTTGTTTTTTAGTACATATTTTTGGCCCAAAATAATTATGAAAAGCATGTAATTTTTGTACTTCATTTTATAAACTCGACAGTCTTACAACGTTAGTGTGTGGTTTCATTAATGAACTAATTAAAACAGAAAATGTAATATCAAGTAATTAAATACCAAGTTTCAAGTGAAAAAAAGCTAATTATATTTTTATGTAAGATTTCATTACTGTACTAATGACAAACAACAATTCTTTGTCTCTAATCACTTAAACACTGTTCATAACCAGATTTAAATCCTTTTAGAATAGTAATTTGAAAAAACGATTCATATTTTATGAAGTTTTTTCAAAATGTCAATTAAATCCAAACTGGACTTTATACCAAATTAGCTGATATTTTGATAGTGATTAAATAAAAAAAACCTAAATAATTTAAACAAAATGGGTTTATGAAAAAAATAGATAGACAGGTTCATCATCAACACCTTTTTAATTATTAGTTATGTTCTGCTTTCTTAAACAAAATTTTTGATTTAAAAAAACTGTAATAATACTTTGAATTCAGATTGTTTTCTAAGTAAAATTATGGAGAAAAAAGCCAAAAAGGTTCAGAAAAATACATATATATCATAATAACGTTTTTAATACTTAGTGGCAAAAATATGTCTTGTAAATGTTTTCTTTTTTTTTTTTATTTGGCTTTTTTTTTCCTCTGGGAGAGAAATCAGAATAATCGTGTTATACTTCATGGAAATTTCATATAAATGTGCAGAAAACAAGCTTATTTTAAAGGAAAAAACAAACTTTTCTAACCAAAAACAAGCAAATACATTTAGTTCAATATTTGTGTTTTAATGTCTTATTTATAAGAGTAATCATATCAATCAAACAACACATTTATTTATCTCCACAAAGGACATTGTTTAGTGTCAGTCATCCATCTCGTCTTTCTTCTCATTCGGACAAAACTCTGCAGAGAAACAGACTGTTGTCAAAGTTGTATCCTGACCCGCCTTTCCGAACTGTCACCAAAGACTTGGATCCCGACGATCCAATTGATGGTCTGGGATGCGTGAGCACGCGCTCCGTCATCCCAGACCTCCATCTGCATTTAAACTCAAATAAACTCCAGACTTTTATCTGAGAAGGTCCACTTTTTCCCCTCTCATGAAGAGCTTTTCATAAACAATCATAAACTCATACAAGCAACAAAATGACAAATGATGGTCTAATTTAAAAAACATATGGAAAATAAATTCAACATTAAACATCCTGAATGGAAATTAAGATTTCATCAAAGTCATGCAGCTTTTATCAAATGTTGGACAATCCAAAACACTTTTTAACATTTTTTTACAATCTCTGACCTGTTTTACCATCGTAGAGGAAGTCGGCTGCGATGTTGAATTTCAAACACTCTGCTATCCTCCTGTGCTCGTTTGAAGCAGCTTTTAGCTCATCCACATCCTGGTGTTTCCCTTCCCTTCCTGGGATAAAAAAGTGGAATTGTGAGGAAAGTGGAGGGGGGTTCAGCCTCAATGATAGCTCAGCAGAACGGCACAAATATATAAAATATTTAAGGCGATTGAAAAAATGCTGCGAACATATCAGACTGAGGGATGTGGAAGAGAACGAAAATTGAAAACAGTTAAGTAATGATTAAAATAACCTTAGAACCACATTAACTAACAGAAAATGAGGAAGAATCTGATTATAAAGGCAAAACATTCAACACAATGGCACAACAAATTATACATTTCTGCAAAAAAAAACCACTGGATTCCTGCATATGCATATGATAATTGATAAATGCTGATTGAGTTAAAGGGAATAACTTGCTCTTAATATTTTAAAGCAATAAAGACTCATTGGTCAGAAATTAAGCAAAATTTCCAAAATTGTTGCTTGCAATTGATGTAGGTTTGTCTTATGAGGTTGCAAAGACCTAAAATTAGTGTTCAAAGGGGTTGCACAAATGTCAAATGTAAGTTTCTCTGTTCTTCTTCTCTTTTTTTTGTAGTCAACTTCTCAAAATGTCACATTATGTTGCATTCATGGGGCCAGACTGAGGCAAATTTCTGATGAACTCCTGCCGCTCTGCAGAAACTATGTAATAGAAAATGACACATTGATTTTGGCTAAAAAACTGGATCATCATAATTAGAAGACCACTGGGAACACTGAAAACAGGTCATCAGATGATCTTATCTGGCCTCGTCTCATCTTGTCTCATCTTGTCTTATCAAAATCTGGTTTTATACATGTGCTTAAGGTGGGTTTATTACTCCGTTTTGCTGTAAAAAGTATCAAACTTGAGTGTCTCTGTTGCCTTACTGTACATGAGCAGTGTTCTGGCCGGCTTTCCCTGGAAGACAAGGTTGTAGAGGGTGACCAGGCTGCCTGGAATGGACTGGTGCATGTGGACCCGACCCTGGTCGTCATAGGGAGACACCTCGCCGTCCACCTCTTTCACTCCTGCAGGAAACAAGCCAAAGAACAACCGCAGCCTCACTGACAAATAGAGTGTGGCACAAATGCACTAAGATTCAGAAAAGAACTATTTTTTCTTCCTGTCATCCCTTTGAAGGCATCGTTTTTGTCTGAGAGACTCATCAGGTAATTTGGCCTTTCAGAAGAAAATAAAGATTGGGAGATTTCTTTGCTTTTTCCTGCTTTAAAATAGTTTTGATGACTCCTTTTGTCTTTTTCTTTCATTTGATGACCGTGGGCTCCTCCTCACCTGCACTGACCAGATGTAAGCTGTGGTTGGACGTGTCAGGGTCAGGAATTGACATGTTGAATCGGAAGACAATGCATTTTTCTTTTCTGCGAAGAACAAGAACGCTTCAGTTGAAGGTGCTGTTGGCCTTTCTCCGGAGGTTCTTCCTGAACTCACGTTTTGACAGTTTCGGTGATGAGGAACGTTTTGTTGTCGCCGTTGTGCTTCATCTGCACCGTAGAGCTGCTGGCGTTCCTCAGTATATCCTGGCCTGCAGGGTAGTCAGCGAAGGCCTCCACCAGAACCCAACGGACATCTGACAGCTGTGAGAACAACCAGCAGAAACATGGGAACCGGAACCTTCTCCAGCATGAAAAAAACGACACTCCAATCTCCGTTTCAACCTCCGATCTTCATCTGATGCCTACCTGGTGCAGGCCGTGTCTCTCCACCTTCAGCGGCAGGTCGCAGTCGTCTGCAGCAGAACCTGGGCTGCAGCTGAGCAGCACCAAGAGCAAAGCGGCGTTCTGGAACAGAACCTGCATTCTGGATCAGCAGAGCCTGCTTCAGTTTGGAAGCCAGGCAGGTCAAGAGAGACGCTTCCTGTGAAAGGCTGGATGATGAAGGCGGGTCAAAGATTCTGTTTGCTGTCGTGTGTAACAATTAACTGGCATCCCTTCAGACTGTTGCCTCATCCAAACTGGACCCTGAACAACACAGCAACTCTTCAGCAAAGAACCAGTTCTGGAAAAATGTGTGTGTGAAGAAACGATAAATACAACCAACAGCAAACATCTTCTTTTGACTTTGCTGAAACGAGGAGGAAAACAAAAGTGTTTCTGGTCTCTTCATTGGTGTTCTGGCTGACTTTCCTCATTTGTTTTGATCTATCAATGCCACCAGAAGACAGAGGCTCCACACGAGACTGGATGTTCCACAACCTACTTCACCTAAACAGGACCTGGAGGAACTTGCTCCTCTTTAGTTGATTTGACGACTGTAACAGTGTTTTTACAGGACAACCAAAAAAACATCATTTTCTATGTCACGTGTACTTTCTATTGAGTTTATTTCTACAATAAAATTAAAGCCTTTTGTTTTTGTTATTCTTATTCAAAAGCATTTTTATTTTCATTTCCTTGCTAATTGTCTTTGTTCTTCTAAAGATATTTTCGTTCTCATTAATGATTTTAATGTTGAAAATAGTGAAAAAAAATTGGTTTAAATTCTGTTTTAATTTGACACAATGGAAACAAAAACTTGATCAAAAGAGCAGAATAAGGTCAAAGGTTGCCTGAAAACACTGCTACTTCAATGTAAAATGACTGAATTTTCTTCTTTTTATTTTTCTCTCATTTTGTATGCATTTTTCGGCATATTTTTGCACTTATCTTAAAAAATCGTATTTCTTTCGCATTATTTTGAATGACTTTGGACTTATAAAATCTACATGTGACTTTCCAGTTTTTGCTGTCGTTCGACCTGCAGTCTGTTTGGTGTTTTTGGGCCTTACTAAGCACAGCAGGTTAGCATGCGAAAGACAAACAGTCCTATAGCCAATGCAAATCCTGGGTGTGTTGTGCATCTGGATGTTGAAGCAACTTTGCTGCTGCTTTGAGAAAAACCTGCTGACAGCCAACGAACACAAATATTGCAAAAAAGATTATCATCACATAAAATTCTGAACTTTTACTTCAGATTTGGTTAAAAAATCTTCAAAATCTTATAATAAAACAGAATATCTAAATACAACCCTACAGAAACTTGTATTTTTAAAGACTAAACAAGTTTTTTTCTGAAGGACAACATTCATAAAAATAAGGAGAACTGATGATTAAAAATGTCGGATATCTTTAAATTAAAAAAAAGATCACTTTTTAAACATAATGTTTTTGCCACAAAAAAAAAAAACAGAGAAACAATTTTGTAATCTGTACATTTTAAGACTTTTCCTCTAATTTACACAAAAAATGTGATAAAGTTTTTATATTGAAAACATTAATTTCCACTCTTGTTATATTTTCAATATCAAAAACACTTTGTAAAACCTGCTTTTCCTAATAATTTTGAGGGAATTTTTTGAAAAATATATTTTTTAAAAAGTCAAATTTAATTTTTCTGTCTGATGTTTGCATAAAACAATGAGCCTATTTAATGATGCCATTAAATGAGATAACATGTCGTCCACATTTTTTATATATATATAAATAAGATTTAAAGAATAAACCACAGAATAAAATCTTTTGCTTGTTTTCTTTTTAATAATTCTTCGACGTTCAGTCATTCACTTACAGAAACCGACAGATCCAAAACAAACAGCAGACGTCAGAGACTGTTGATTTAACGGGTCAAAAACACAAGTTACAAACTCCAAAAGACCTGTCGTAGATGTTAGGACTTGGACAAAGAGTGGATCCGATTGGATTGAATGTTCTGTGGAATGTTTGGTTCCTTGGGCTTCAACACGTCTGTTATCTCTACGGTGACAAAACAATTAAAATTGATAGAAATAATGAACTATTGCAGCCCTCTCCACCTAAAACCAGCAACATAGTCCCGCACCTATACTAGATTCAAGGCTTTATATGGTGTGTGCCATTCGGCTTTTCTGCTTGGGGTGTCAGTGTTCTATTCACAGGTGTTTCAAAGATTCCAATCGGTTAAAAAAACTTGGGAGCAGGGTCAGCGGCCGATGTCCGGATGCATCAGAGAAAACGCCCAACTGTCCAAGCACACAGACACACACATGAAAGCAGGTGGAGGGAGCGGCGCTGGGCATCCAACGCAGGAAAAAGATGAGAGGATGTGGAGAAAGTGAGGCTCTGTTTAGCGCCTGTTGCTATAGCGACCGGTCCCCTGTAATCTGTTGCTGCTGCTGCTCTGACCCGTCGCCAACATCACTTCCTCCAGAAAGCTAAATGAGAACCAAAAAAAGGAGGTTTTTGTTTAATAACACTTATTAAACATCATTCTGCCTTTTAACATATTTTTAGTCTATAATTAACCAACAAATGCTTGTTTTTAGCTGAAGTTTTACTGGAAAATACATGTTCCTAAGGAGTACTAAAGCTGTAAACACGTTAAATGTGAAATAATAAAATGAAAAATATTCACCGTGAACAATACAAAAACACAAATGTGTTTGTGTAAAACTCTGTATTTGCAAGAAAGCAATGCGTCTCCTTCCTGTTGGTCAGTGCCCTCAAAGTTTTGATGGCTTCTTCAGTCAATCGACATCAGTGATTTGGAAGCCAATTCTTCTTCCAGTTCATATTAAATCTAATTTCCAAGACTGAAATAAAATCCTCTCATCTCCAAAAAAATAGCTAAAAATGTAATTTTGTCAAAATGAGGTAGAAAAAATAAGATATATTTGTGATCTTCCTCGTTCTTTTTTGTTTTGGAACTATTTCTCTTCAACATCTCTAAACCTTTACACATACTTTCTCTATGCTTTATACCACTGAATAACACTGCTGAGCTGTGGGGTCAACCAGCTTCTGACGTGCATTATTATATGAAGTTTTCCAGAAGAAAAAGTGATTCCACAAATGGATCTTTCTATTTGTACCTAGAAGGGTTCTCCACAGATCAATCTGATTCACAGCACTTCTAAAGTAAATAAATAAAAAGTACAAAAGCTGATTTTCAACGTATGCCACGGTTTTGGCGAGATTTGAGCCGTTTTTGTCAGTTTAATGCGCTTTTATTCATTCTTACACAGGCAGACATGTAAAGAGCATTACATCTTTAAATAATTCTATTTTGTTGAAAAAATATATCTAATTTTTATTTGTTACGTTTTCTAGTTTAAATCATCATAACAAGTCATAGTTCTTAGAAGTTTCAACTGTTTCTGAAGTTTTCTTTTAATCGTATTATCATAGTTTTTTGGATGGATAGACACTATACAGTTAATCTTCTGTTCACTCCTGATCCCTGAAAGGATCAGACTCCTTTTGAATCTTTTTGCATGTCTGGAAAACTGGGTACAAACTAACAGAATTCCTTTGCGGTTCGTTTTCAGAAAAAGTTTCCTGATTATTTTTAAACATCACTAAACCAGTTGCAGTTTCTGACTGTGTTTCCGGGTACCAGGAATTGAGGCTTTAATTTGTCAAACTAAATGTTTATATTTTCTAGAGCCTGATGAAAAAACAGAGAATAAACTGCTTCCTTGTTTACCTGACCAAGCTCAGCCTGGCCTGGAGTTCCAGATAAAAGTAGACCCAATCTAAAGACAATTGTGTTTTTAACATGTTCTTGTAAAAACTGCATAATAATAATCAAAAGACCTCTGAGAACGATTTTACAATAGAAAAAATATAGTTGGAGTGGAACTTTAAAGCTCAACAACAAAGTGATGCACTTCTTGTACCAACAGCTGCTTGATGGGAGATTTTTAAAAAACATGTTTGAATCAGTGGAAAGAGGTTTGCTGTAACCAGGAAATGAAGAACACGCGCTCAGCGTTGTGGTTTTGCGGCACATAAATAACCACAGCGTGTGACACCTCTTAGTGTTTTGGATGGCGCTTCCTCCCAGGACGATGCGGACACCGGGAGTGCTGCGATTTAGGTTGTAAACTGTCAGAGCTTCTTCGTACGTGGCTCCACCGATCATGAACACCACAATGTCTTGAGGCCTGAAACACAGATGTTTGCCTTTTGTCAAACACGACTGCTGATCCTTAGAGTCTCGTTTGTCTCTGGGGTGTGTCCACATGTTCTGTTTAGGACGTTTCTATGGCAACCACTCTGGAGCGAGCTTGTTGGAAGGTCACATTCCTACCACTTCAGAATGGGATACATGAAATCTGTCAATCAAACGGTGGACGTGGCATCTGCTTGGTTTGTTTTTTACAGAAAAAATATCATTAAAAAAAGTTGTATTAGCAAGAAAGGTTTCAGAGCAAGAATGGTTATTTTGACAAATACAATGAGTAATTTTGGATTATGGCTTCTTGGGCCCAGTGAATACTTCCTGTTTGAAACACCATAGGGGAGGATTCACTCAGTCCAGTTCTCACATACAGTCGAGGGTTTTATCTCCTCAGACATATCATAGACACAATAACTGTGACTCTAGTGCCCAGAGGTTGTTTTTCACCTTAACTGGACCTCAGGTTTGTCTCATTCCGCTTAGCTGGAAATGTTTGCGAAAACTGGGAGACACAAAGTTACAAAAATAATTTAAAAAATGTCAAAATCTTTCATTAGAAAAAAACTAAAATCCTCAAGATATTGTGTGAGTTGCTGCAGGATCATTTTAAAAACTTCTACTGAAGCAAATAGTTTAAGTCAAAGAGTGTAACAACATTTGTTTGGAAGTCTTTACACACAATCTCCCAGTCCCAGAGCGGACACTCCACCACTGTGCCACTGAGTGGCATTTCAGTAAGGAAAAAAACCTAAAGATATGAGTTCTTCAACCCTCAGGTGTACCTGTCTCTGAGGCTGCTGGCTCCCAGGTAAGGGAACTGACTGTCTTTGAGTCGACCTTTGATCAGCTGATCCAGCGTGTCATGGAGAAGAGGCTGATGCTGAGTGTAGACATTCTCAACCCCCTGAAAACACGCAAAACAGACAAAATAACTCCATCAAAGACACATCTTTATTTGAAAGCTGGCAGGATCCAAACTTTTCTTAAAAAGCCATCGTGAATAACAGTTCGCGTTTTCTGCCTTGCGGTTCATCATCATTCCACTAGGGGCAGTAGAAGGCTAATTTAAAAATGGCTACCTCAGTGATATCTCAAACGGACTTTTGGAGGAATAAAGTTTAGCTAATTTTCAAAACTTGATGGTGAGAATAACTCATCTATTGTTATTCGTTTTTTTTAAATGATTTCTTCCTATACTGAACGAATGTAAAGTTTATTTATAATTAATTCTCTTTAAAATAGTTATACCTTGTTAACAATGCCTGGATCAAATTTGAGACAGTGGGCAAATTAGGAGTTTTTTCTGAACACTCATGTTAATGTTTTTGCATCTTAAACTAAAATTGTAGTGAGCAAAACCTACCAAATAACCCAGAATATCATAAGTGAAACTATCTAAAAATATATATTTTATGGATTTCATCACATGGTTTAAAAAACATCAAAAATCAAACAGCTGAAAAATGTCAAAAGAGTCCCCTACTATCACCACTCCACCTCCATGCTTCACAGCTTCCACAGTCCATGTTCACATTTTGCTTCTCCTTTTTCCATTAACACGTTGGCTCAACTCCCCTTTGGTCTCTCTAAAAAAAAAACTTTACTTCTATAATAAGTATTAAACAAAATTTCTCCAGGGCAAGTTCCTCTCTGGATACAAAACCTTTTGTTCTGCTGACCTCTCCAAACAAACCATATTTGGTTAGTCATCCTCAAAATATACAGCGATGACCTTTAGCCAACAAGCTACTGTGCGAAGGTTCAGGCCGAGCTCTCAGGTGTTTTCACTGTCCTACTGGATGTACAGATGCAGGAACTCCTAGAGAACATTTCTGAATGTTTTCACGCCCACGACATGCGCTAATACATCACACAGGTGTGTATTGATCCGATTATGATTAGAAAACCTTTGGTACCTGTGTTCTAGCAATAGCAAAAGTCACATTTGATTGTTTCTCCTTCCAGACTGAAAAAACAAAACCTATTCTTTTTATAACATTATATATCATGACACTATTAACTTGTAAAAAAACAACAATAAAGCATTTTCTTCAAGTGGATCAATCCGTCGTCTTTCAGTGTCTCTGTTAGCTGATGATAACAGTTCTTAAGGTTTCTTTGCAAATAATCCTTCTAACATGTCATATTTTTGTGACATTGGTGTTTTGATCTAAAAATATTTAAATAAAAAATGAAAATTTCACATTTTATTTCAAAAATCACTTTTTTTGACTGTTGTTTTCTTTCTCCTTCTTTCTGGTGGTTTTGCTGCAATGGTGTTCTGCTCCTGTTTCTTTACCAAGTGTTTTGTTTCTTCGATTTGAGATGACTGAATTCTGTACAGGTATATGGGGGGAAAAAATCATTATTTATTCAAATGTATATTGATGACAATATGCATTTCTAGACAAAAATGTATATCTTTATGTTTTTTTTAACTATTAACTACCATCTGAAATATTTGTCAATAAAAATGTGGAAAAAAAATGTTTAAATATGACTTATTTTCGTCCAAACTGAGGAGAAAAAAACACAGAATTTTACAAAAAGGTGTCAACATTGGTTCTATCCAGACGAAGAAAACTTGTCTGCAAGTGGAAGCATTAGAATGGAGCTGAGAAGGGACACTTTGGCACACCCATTTTTCAAACAGCTTCCATTCATCTGCTCCTGATTCACTACAATTTAAATAAAGACATTCTCAGAAATGCAACTTTGAGCTGAATTTTCTGCATATATGTCCTCCATGATCAGAAAAATGCCACAAAACGTGTTAAAAACATCATTTTCACAGATCACAAATGATTAGTCATTTTTTTTTATTATTAATTCAATTTAAATTTTTTTCATCATCAAAGAATAGTAGTTAAGTTTTCATAAAACGTTCATATTTGTTAGGTTTCTTCTTCATAAAATGGGTGACATCATATTTAAAGGGTAGAGAGTTTTGAGGGAATTCAGACAGTCTGAGTTTTACCTTAAGTCCTTTAAAAAATTGTTTGGTGATGGCGACAGCGTCTGTCGGCGTGATGAGGTCACTTCCTCTGATTCTCTTGCCGCCATATTCCACCACAGCCTGCACCATCTGAGAGGCAACCAATAGACTGTCAGCTTTACTGCCCTCTAGAGGCACAACACTGCAACTGCATGCTGAACATCACCCAAAAACGCATCAAATAACCTCACATTTGTTTTATTCATAAATAATGTTCTACAAACTGAACAGAGGAGCTAAAACTGTGGTGAAGATGAAGAGAAGAAACCTCACCCTGCGGTGTCGCTCAGACACGCCCCTCCTGTTCAGCTCTTCCATCAGGGATGGGAGGACACTGCTGCTGTGGCGCTCGTATCTTAAAGCGTAGAGCATGACAAGGCGAACGGCGTCCAGCTCTGACACGCGAGGGTTCTGCAACAGCCTCCGGACGCCCTGAAAGATGACATAAGTTGGGTTGTTTGCTTTTCCATAAAAACCTAAAAGGACACATTTTAAAGAAAAAAATCAAATCCAAAAACTTTCTGCCAATGAACCTCCAATGAAGTAGTGGTTCTGCAAGTGGTGACCACTGACAACCTCTCTATCGGGTTTTCTGGCTGATGTTTTGGTGACTTTTGAATGCTGACGGTGTTGCAAGACGTTTGGCATTTGCTAGAGAACACCAAGATTGGCTCAATAGGCTAATAAATGTACTTTCCATCTTTTGTGTCTTTGTGTTGTCAGCACATGCATCTGTGTAAAGCATGAAGCAGTTTGGAAAAGAATGTTTCATTCATTCGGACATAGGCTGCGTTTTTGTAGTGTTCAGGATAGATAGAGGAGTTCAGAATAGAGTAAACAAAAACCACTGTTTACCTGCTGAGCGTTGGAGTGGTCGTTCTGACACGCCAGCTCCTGCTCCACCTCTGACACCTCCATCAGTTTCCGCTCCGACACCAAGCGGGACAGCTCCCCAACCACTGTCACATGTTTGGACACGGTTCCAGACATCTTCTTGAACTGGGGGTAGTTGTCCACAAACGCCTGCAAAGAAGACCGCACAGGATTGTAAAAGAAAAAACAAAAGGAACGGCAGCTCCCACTCATCACAGGATCGGACCTTCATGTCAGCGATGGACTCCAGCTTCTCCTGTCCTTTGGGTTTCTTCTTCTGGAAATCCTCCATCAGGTTCTTGATGTTTGTGCCAATCTCCCCAAAGTTCAGGTACAAGTTCTGAAATGCAGAGAGAAGTAAAACATTTTCAGAATAAAAAAATGGTTTTAACTGCACAATAAAATATCAGAGGTAGATCCAAAACTTCTGAACTTATTTTTTAATGAAAGATCAGTAGAAAATGAGTCAATCTTGTCTTTCGTTCTGCGACCATGACTCACGTTGGCGTAGAACTCGTCATTCTCCGCTGACAGCACCACCTCCTTCAGGTCTTTGCTGATCCCCGGAACTCTGGATAGGTCGATCCGGTTATTATTCAGACCCAGAAGCTCGTGGACCATTGCCTGATAAGTCCACTGAAACAAACGCAAACATTTTTCTGAAGATGAAGCTTCTCGAGCAAAAACTCGTGAGAACTTTTCAAATATTTACCGCTCCATTATTGGACCAAAAACAGATACAACTATTGAAATTGCATCAACATAATCGCAGATTTTTGCAGCTTTCCTGACAATGTTTTTTTTCAAATGACAGCTGTAGTCATAAATATCCCAGTGATCGGTCACCTGGTTTAGAAGCGGCGTGATGGCGTCATCGCTGCGGTCCAGGATGAGAAGCAGAGGAGAAACTTCCGTCTTCCTGAAGTCAAAAAGCTCGTATTCTTTGGTGATGATTTGCTGAAAAAAATAGATTTTTTACAGAGCTGAACAAAAAAAAGGGCAAAGTAAAATATTATTGGTCTTCTTGCATTTAAGTTTTTTACATAAAAGTGCTGCATAAAGTGCATCATAAATGTTTACCTTAGAATATACCAAATCATCTAGAAAAAAGGAAGCAACTGCAATTCAAAAGCAAATGCTATTTTTAAGAAACTTCAATTTAGAACAAAACTTAAAGGAAGATGTTTTTACTGGAGTATTATGTTTTGAATAATATTTACCATTAATCAAAGAGGCAAAATTAATACAATTTAAAAAATGAAACACATTTATGAAAAATATGAAATACTGTCAATATTTTATAGTTACAAGATGTATTTAAAATTAAGAAATCTGTTGGGTTTTTTTTTTTGCTTAATGTTTTAAAAGATGCAAGAAAAAAGTGCACCAATGCAGCTTAATTGGGTAATAGTGGCAGAAATAATGTTTTCCTTTTCTGTTTCATTTTTATTGTCTCAAAAAAGACAGGTATTTGCATTGTATTGTTTTGCTTTTGTAAATATTTTGTGGGAATGAAATAGAAAACAAAATCTTGTTCTATGTTGAGGTTACAAATATAACGTCCACCGCGCGACAGGGAAGCATCGGCAGAAACTTCAAGATTAGCTGCCGTCATCCGATTTTTTGAAAAGTTGTTGGCGAGGTCATGAATGGAGACGGTGGTAGTCAGGTGGCGATCATGTCATTACAAAATCGGGTGACAGCCCACCGGGTGGGTGGTAAAAAGCAGGCCATTCTGCACTGCTGGTCATTCACAACTCAGATTTTGAGCACGTATTAGAATCTTGTCAATTTACAAATGTTTCGACAACATGCCTCCCTAGAAAGCAAAGTACCTTGACGCTTTCAGCGAGACGTTTGGACATGTCTGAGGACAGCTGGTAGCGGATCATTGGACATTTCTTTAGCGCGAGAAGAACAGAGGTCAGACCTTGAGTACAACGAGTCAACATGGAGGGTTCCCAGCTCCGCCCCTGACAAACAAACAAACAAACAGATAGATGCACATTTCTGCTCATTTATTTATTATAGTATTAAAATTTGTCATGTTATAAACAGAAACTTACTCTAGCGACCCCCTGCAGGTTGAGGGAGAACAGGTGAGGATTCACTGCGATGAAATCTCCATAAAACTCCTGCATAAACGCAAAAAAAAAAAAAAAACACACCCTGCAGATGAACTTTAAGAGTCTTTATGAGGTGCAGAAATACAGTCTGCAACAGTGAGATGCATTAATCTCTACACAGAATTTTCACTTCACAGAAAAATGAACTGTTTGTTAAAAAACTACAGATCGATTCAAAGAAAAAAGCGTGTTCATGAAAAAGCACATTTCTCACCTCCACTTATGTTTTTTCCAAACTGCCATCACTGTTGATGCATGATATAAAATAAAAGTTCTACATAAGGGTAATTTGGAGTACCAACTTGTGTTTTAATCTTTTAAAGACCCACTCAGGTCTGTTTTATTATCTATTTCAAAGCGTTCCCAGTGGTCTTTTAATTATGATTATGCCGTTTTTAGAATACAGAAAAAACTGGTGTTTCCTAGGATATTTTTTCTGCAGAGCAGCAGGAGTTCATTAGAAACGTGCTTTGGGGATGAGGGTGGTACAACTCAAAGACAGTTTCCTCATCGTGGGTCTTTTAAGGACTTGTTGCAGCTGTTTTTACTGCTTAAACTCCAAAAAAGGTCAAGTGTTAATATGAATCGAGAAACCTACAGATAAAATCTACAGATGTATTGCAATATGGTGAGAAATTTACCTTTTTTTTTTTTTTAAATTGACTGAGCATTTCGACACAAACTAGGAGCTGACGCTCACCTGGACTTCAGCCACCACTTCCTGTTCATCCGCTTCAGCCAGAGTTTTAATCTCACTCTTACTGATCACGTTACTGAAGTCTGAAACATAAAATAAAAGCATCGGTTGTCCTAAGCTTTTTCTTTTAATAAGACTTTCTCTTCTAGAAGCAAAAATACATTATTGGTTGGATGAACACTAAAAAAAGTCCAAATTATAACAGAGACAGAGCCCAACAATAAAGTAGACTTACAGATGAAGTAGATGTTGTATTTCGGCCTCCTCAGCTCCTGGATTAGATGCTGGACATTCTCCTGCACAGAAGAACGTGTGTAACATTTCGTACGCATTAATGTAAGAAATGTTGCACAGAATCTGACTGACAGACTGAATGTTGGTTTTGTACCTTAGTGGGACGGAGGAAGCAAATGGCCTTCAGGTGCTTCATGCTGTCTCTGTTCTGAGAGTCGATCCGCTCGAACAAGTAAACCTCCTTCTGCAGGATCTCAGACTGCGTGTACACTACACTGACTATACTGGTCTGGACACACAACACAAGTAGATTCAATTCAAACACCTTTGAAAACAAATCCATAAACATATGCATTTGCTTTTGTTTGAGTTGATCATAAAATGAAATGGAAACTACAATAAGGATAAGGACAAGATAAATACCAACAGGAGAGAAATAAAGGAGTGACAGCATCACACAAGAAGCAGTGAGACACTACAAGACCATAAATATCACAGAATGAGAGGAATTAAGTTTCCATTGATTGTCCCACCGTCTCTTTGTCCATCAGCAGCACCTTCATCCCAGGCCCGCTGTTCTCGATCATTTTCGAGATGTACTGCTTCACTGCGAGCGTCACGTTCATGATGGCGACGCTGAAGCACGAAGACCGTGAAGACGAATCAACCAGGAAAAAGCAGCCGCAGCCTCCACGGGTCTGTTCGATCCGTTTGAGGAATTTTCTGGGGTTCAACGTTTGTTGGTCGAGGAGGATTGAGCTGTTGTGACAACACTGAGAGTCTTTTCCGGGTTCCTGACGTCACCACGTCGTCCGTCGTAAGGTAGGAGGGACGAACCGCGCACTGTTTCGATGCTCTTGACTTTTTCAGATACTTGTTATTAATGATTAACACGTGTTTTTTTTTCTTAATGTCTTAATTTAAATTAAATCTCTGTTTAATTTAACTTTATGATTTCAATCATACCAAGTGTTTTCATGTCTTTTCATGTGCTTTCATCCACAAACATCCTCTTTGATTCACCTCTGGTCCTCCAGTTTGCCTGTTTCCCTTAACCAACACATCACCAATTTCGTAAATATCTAATAAAAAGTCAGACTTTAAAGCATAAAAATACAAAAGATATTGAAAATAAAAACACATTGGATTGAATTCTACAAGAAATTCAATTAAAATATGTTACATTTGACAGCAGGCTATTAATAATGATAAATTAAAATAAAAAGTCACCCATTCATGACACAAATAAATGCTGTAATTTTTTTCTTTACTTTAGTAAAAATCGCTAAATCTGGCATACGTGTTGCTAACAGACTTTGCCAGAGTTTATTATTTTAGCTCAGAACAAATAGCTCACACTTGTTAGCATAATGCTATTACTTCCCATTTTTCAAAATATATGACAAGGAAGAGTCATGAAAGAATTGTCGTGAAACATTTATTTCAAAGGTTTTAATTTTGCTTAAAACTGCTAATAATTAAATATAATTATTTCTACGTTTTTTTGTTGCTAAATATTTTTTCATGAACTGCTCAGACGAAAGTAGCAAATTTCTGCCACATTAAGTCAAAAACTGTCAAAATGTTGTCTTAATTTACAATAAATAGAAATAAAGTATCTTGTAAAGCACAAAAATAACTTTAAAAAAGTCAAATTTGTGCATTTCACGGTCTGTTTCAGTCATCACATATGTCTGAAAAAGACATTAAGTTACTAACTTATATGATTTTATGGATTTTGCATCTTATTGGACTTAAAGTTATTTCAAAACTACTTATCACAGTTTAAGGAGAAATATATCACAACAAAGTCAGTATAATATGCGATCGTTAGCATTGTGCAAACAGGTCACAGCTAAAACGACCTGTTTTACAAAAATACAATTTCTAATGTTTATCTTTACGATTTTTTAACTGAAATATTACATCGTTGTTGGTGTATGCTTTAGAATTTGTCAAGAAATTAATAGAAGAAGCTTAATATTTTGATTTATATGTTATATTGAAATCATGGAAGCTAATGATTAGCATGCTAGCACTGTGCTGTTTGATATGTAACAGTGTGCAAGGGACTCCGCGAAGCACTATTTATTTTGAGATATTCCTCCGCTTGTTTTATGTGGGTTGCGAAGTCAAACTTTTTGCACTTTACATCGTTTCGCAAAAATCTTACACACTGTTTCTGAACGATTGGATATCACTCCGCCTTGTGTGAAACGTAGTACCACAAAAAGAGACGGCGAAATCAATTCAGAAAGCGGAGGGATACACGGCGGAGTTCTCACCGCACAACGAACCCAGACTCGAGCGTGTTTATGGTTCCAAATGCTATGAGATATGTCTACGAGAGCAGTACGCTCTGCATTCTTTATTTTATAAACCGCACATTTTAAAGTAACAATTTTAATGGAATAGATATTTATTTGCCACGTGAAAAGGCTGTAAGAGGTAAGTGAGCAAGTTGCACTCTTGTTTGGACGACTATCTTGCAAAGTACAGGAAATCACACAGTTAGCTGTTCGGCTAATTTGTACCCTGTTAGCATGGTTAGCTCAAGCTGTAGAGGGAGTGGGGGTTGAAGTGGGGTAAAGCTAGTTTATATTAATAAAAGTTGATTGTCTCTTTGTAAGATTACGAGTAGAAACAGTTATTAGAACAACTATGTATTCAACAAACTAAGAATTATGATGCATATATGCTGTGTAATTTCGGGAAATCTCTTTAATCTTTGATACACTCATGGATACACTAGCTTAGCTTGCTAACTAACAAAGCTAATTCCTTTAAAGTCAACCTGATTTAATGTTTGGAAAAGTAATAACAGCGAACTTGGTATTAATTTTTTATGATTATTTACTAATTGCAATTTAAATAAAGTTTAAAAATTAAAGCTATACATATGTTAAACAATAAACCATAGAAAATGAACGACTGGAAGCGAGCACAAAAGTTAGGTGTGAAATCCGTCTTTACAAGTTTATATTTAATTCTTCAGCTGCTTGCTCCACCTAAACGTAAAGCATAGTTTTTAAATTTTTAAAGACAACATATTGGTTAAATCTGTGTTTTGTTGTAATGTAACTAGTTAAACTTTTGTCAACAGGTGAATTGTTTTTGATGAGATCTTCATTTTGAGATTAAAATACACTTTTAGATAAGTAAAGGACATTTGAAAGTCCTACTCATCTTTTGTGTTATTTTCACAGCCTTCTTTTTCTCATTATTTTTTTTTTACCTATCATGCCATTCTTTTAAAGTTAAATAAATAAATAAAACATAGTGATTTTCTAGGACATAGTTTCTGCAGAGCAGAAGTGGTTGCTTAGAAATTCAACTCTGAGTTGTGGGCAGTACTATTTTTGTGGAGTAAGCCCGCCCCCACTTCCCAACCTCCTTTTTCTTCACACTCATTCAATGACATCCCCTTACAATCGGATAGAGCCCCAATGGATTGGGGCAGAGCAGGGAGCCTGTGGGTTGCCAACTGTTGCGCCTATGCCATTGCTACACGCTTTTTCCAAGGCCATTTTTCCATCTGCTCCTGATTTGCAATTTGAATATATAACTTCTTAGAAAAGCAACTTCAAGCTGAATTTTCTTTATATGACCTCAATCATGAGAAAAAAAATGCCACAAGAGCATGTTAAAAACTCCAATGATATGATTTTTAAAGTCGATCAAAAGATGATCATAGAGGGACTTTAAGGATGTTTTTAACTTTTTCAATGCAGTTAGAACTGTGTAATTCTTCTGGTGTTTGGAGAAAGAAGACAATAACTGTCCAGGCTATGGTGGTCACTCTCTGAATTGACCCATTGCAATGAAAATAGTGATTTGGCATTTAAAAATTAACATTACAACTGTATTTTTGAGTATTTCTTTTTTCAAATTGTGGTAAATCAGAAGCAGATGAAGAAAAGTACCACTTGAAAAAATATTGTAGTTATCTCTAAACAACAATTGACAGGACACGGGCTCCCTGCTCCACTCTTCCAATGCATCCACTTGTAGACAAATGGATCCTTGTATGTCTTTGTTTTCTTTGTCCCAGCTGGGATCTTGATTAAAACTGGACAGCTTGAAAGCTCTGATATTGCTGGCCATTTTTGTTGCCAGGACTTTGGATTTTTTTTGCTTAAAACAAAATTAATACACTAATTATTTTTAAAGTTATTATAGAATATGAAGTGTAAATTGTTGGATCTGATTAATGTTAGTTTTATAAAAAAAAATCCAAAATATAGAATAAAAATGATTTCTGCTGCTTCATTTAAACTGAAGATGAAACTGAAAATATTTAGTTTAAAAGGTTTATTTGTAGATTAGTCAACAGCCTAGAAACTGTTAGTTGGAGTCCTAATTTTTATTTATAAATAAACGTTTTTATTAACAGCTTAAAGATATTATAAAACTTCAGTATTGAACATTTTTTCTGGATCTTTTTTTGTGTCTGTTGATGTTGGATGGGTTGATGAGTTAGGGGTTCAAACCTCAGGCAGTTTTATTTGGGTGGGAATTCGAGTTAAATGACAGAAAAGTGTAACTTAACTGAAGTCACTACGTGATTTCCTTCTTGTTTTGTTGAATTTCTCAGTTTTTACCTAAATGTTAAAGGTTTTTATTTTTTTTAACCACATGATGTTTTTGTAGGTGAAGATGACGGACTGTGATGAGCAGAGGTCTGATGTGTTACATGGTTCATCAGAGACAGATGTAAAAAAGGAGAAGCCAAACCGACATGAAGGTTTGACTGATTTTTTTTAAAAATATTTTAGCTGAAAGAGATGTTTGTCTAGAAATAAGTTTGCATTAAAAAGAATACTAAAAGCGTTAAAGCAGCAAAAACTGATGTTTCGTGGTTACTTAAAAATCACATCACCTGTTTCTATAATCATTTTTTTGCAAAATATCTACATGCTATCCTGCAGAAAAATAATATTGGGATTAAAAAATAATTTAAAAAAAAATCACAATAATAACAAAGTATTTTGTAAACCTGAAAAAAAATTTGCTCTTTACAATTAAATTGATAAATTAACATAATCTGCCATAAATGTAACTGTAAAAAATATTTGTTGTTTTTTATGTTGAAATACTGTAATGTGTCCTGTGTGGTTTTACCTTCATGTAACCAATGGACTCTATGCACGAGCTGTGTGAAGTATTTCCATTTTGAAATTAGACCGCCCTTTTTTTTTTTTTGTGGCTAACTGTACACATTGACTTAGCAAATCTCTGTGTACTATTTCTGGTATTGTCTAATTTTTGTTATTTCTTACATGGCCGATGTTATTCACACTTATTTACGTATGACTAGCATAAATAGTGATGGAAATTCACGTTTTCCACACATAATACATGCAGCAAAGATGCACATTGCTGCTTTGCCGCACGTATTTTAAGTGCATCCAAGGCTAGACTTTGTTATTGCATATATACCGCATATATTTAAAATTATACTTTAAAAAGTTAAAGTCCCATTAGCTGTCATACACCTAGGTGTGTGAAATGTGTTCTCCATATTTGATCCATCCCCTGGCGGAGCGGTGAGCTGCAGACATCAAAAAGGCAAAGTTTGCCTTCCTGAAACATCAAACACTCAGAACTCACAAAACGCTACCACGTTCTGTATGATCATATGACTTCTGGAAATGAAACGTAGTGACGTTAGAATAAAAAAAAAAGTTCAACGGAACTCTTAACATTTAAACGAACTTTGAAGTGACTTTCAGACTGCTGGGAATAGAACCACCAGTGACTTTCAGACTACTGGTTCTACTCCCAGCTGATGAGGAGCCTCTGCCTTCTTCATAGAGCGGCAGCAGCGTGCTCGAACCATCACCTCGCCTGTCAGACTGCTTTACCTGACACTGAAAATTACATTGACAGAAATGTAGAAGCGCTCTGCTGTGGATGAATTAAAACTCAATTAAAACTAACAGATCAAAAAGATAAAGACGGCAGTCATTAGACAAGTTTTTCATGCTAGTTAGCATTAGCCCAAACGAAAGTGACTGATCAATTTTTTATTTTTTATTTTTTTGGCCTCACAGACTCGGAGGAAAGGTTACGGTATGGGTTATGATTAATATGCCAAATGGTTTAAATATGCCAAAAAAAGGGATGATGGCTGTGCCTGCCGATTACTGCGCTCCGCGCTCTGAGTGACAGCTAACGGGACTTTAACATTAATTACAATGACCAGTAACAACATTTAGCCTTGGACGCACGTAAAATACATGTGTTAATCTGAATATTGGCTTGACGTTTTACAAGTCCCCAACATGAATTTCCATCAGTTTATGAGCTGGTCGTACGTAAATGCATGTAAATAACATCAGCCTTAGCAAATTACCTTCAAAGTTTGCTATGCAGGGTGACACATACAATTTAAATTCTTTTTACCTTTTATTTTATGGTGATTTGCTAGAAAGACGAACAATGTGCTTAACATAATTTACAGTGACTCTGGGTAGCTCCCAGACATCTTGTTGACTCCAAATACGGCGCTATTTCCATGTAAACAACATAACCGGAAATCACTGAGCGGTCAAAGATCAAACACGGAAGTAGGTCGTGCATATAGCCCATTAGGTATTGCTGCTATGTAATCAAACATGAAATGTGTTTTGTTCAGTTGTGAGAACTTTTGTCAATCTGATGGAGATCAAAAAGGAAAATGACTCTTCGCAAGTCGAGGTAATTCCAATTCCACCTCTTTCTAACTACACACTAATGAAAGTCATTATAATTATGAACTATTGGTCTTTTTTATTTAAAACAAAAGTGGTCAATCCACTCATACTTGTTTTCTTTATTGCATGAATTCCTTCAGCCTGCAGGTTCATCTCTTGGCTTCACCGTCAATGGCAGACCAGTCAGTTTGCCATCTGGAGGTCAGTCTGTGCTTTCTACATAAGCGTGTATTTCTCCAGTTTTTTTTTTTTTTTTATTCACTGTGTTCAAGCATTTAAAGCATTTTAATTATTGCAAGATGTTGGAAGAAGTTAAAAAAAATGCATAGAAGGGAAAAATTAAATTCCTGTAACCAAGTTTGTTTTCTGGCTTTTCAATCTGTTTTTGTGGTCCAGCAAATTTCTAATTGATCAAGATTCAGGAGGAAGTGTTTTAATTTATTTTAAATAATCAGTGTTGCACTATTTTATATATTGGCTAGATTTTCTTTGCTTATAGTGTATTTGTTTTATGTTATGTAAGCATTCTGCAGTGTATATTTTGCTAAAAAACAGTGCTAGTTAATTTACTTTACTTGGTGTTATAGTCTCCTTCCTCTTAAATTAAAAATGTGTTCACCAAGGCATAAGGGAAGGAGAATTCTAACCAAAACTAAAGATCAGACATTTGTCTATCATTTATAGTCACCTCTATTTGCAAGAATTAAGCTTTTACACCATCCATTATAGTAAAAAGAATTATTCTATTCTGTTATATTTAGTGTAATGACTTCTTCTATCTTAAAGGTGCAGAGCTGAAACTGTGCTCCCATCCTGGAGGATCAGCCAGTGGATTCACCTCAATCCAGATGCCAGTTACTCTGACCATCCACAGCCCTGCAGGGACGCATGTCTTTAACACCACAGCCTCCTTAAGTTCTTCTGTCACTTCCTCAAGTGATTCGGCTCCTTCTCCTGCCCCCTCACCTAAGCCTGACCACATTCCCATCATCACAGGTATTCATTGCAACCAACAAAACCTGAAAACCTGCTAATCAGTGCCCATTATTAGCCTGTTTAAAGGCATAAAAAAGATACTTTAACACTCTTTTTATTCCAGGTGTGGTCTCAGGTGAAGCAGCTCAGAAGGTTCTAAATGACCACAATGTGAACTTCATGAGTAATACATCCAGCCTTCCTCAGACCGTACCTCCAACGGTCCAGAAAAAAATCATCAAACCGACTTCTAACAAACCCCTTCGCAAAGGTTTGGGTTCTTCCACTCTTAAAACACAGGTTATTTCTTCGACCCGATTCTTGAGTTATTCATGTTGGGATATATTTTTGGGTTACTTTTTGGAGTAATACTATTTTTTTGGGTTATAGTCGTTTAATTGAACCCAATTTCTATATTTTTTTACTAAATTAAAATAACCTAAAAACAAGTTCCTCCTTTTTAACCTGAGAGTTATAAAATCGCCCAACGTGGGTTACTTTTAACTGTGAAGTTTTCAGTGTGTAATCAGTTCTTTTTTTCTTTTGTTTATTTTTGCAGGAATAGAAAAAAATAATTATTCTTCTGGGAAAAATATCTTGACGTTTGAATTATTTTCTTAATTTACTGATTTTACAGGGTTCCAGCCTTTATGAACCGAAATCCTAGACAGTAAAAAGCTGAGATACCAAAAAAAATGTTACTTAGGTTGCTTGAATTTTGAGCCTTTAGTGGATTAAATTTTGAAGGTAACTTCTTCCCATTACTCTTGGAACGAATTTAGTTTACAGTTTTTAAAATGTCAACTTTTGTCTACATGGTTCAATATCTTTACTTATGTAAACAACAGTTATTTGAGAAAAATCTTTAAAGATTTCTGCAAAACTCTACAATTATGCCTAAAGTATGAAACCATTTCATCAACTTCCAAGAATGACTTGGATTTGTGGTTGTTTACTTGAATTGTTCGCCTCTGTTCAGGTGAGATTGGACCTGTCGGCCCCCCCAGATGTAATACCTGTGGAAATCTGTACAAACTCGTAACAGAGTTGAGAGGATTCATGTGTGTAAGTCCTTCAGATGTGATGCCTGAATGTTGTTCTTCAGACTCTTCCTTCCATCTTTTCATCCTCCATTGCTCCTCAGTTGTGCAGTCCTTCCATCGCCCTGAGCCTGAAGAACATGAAGAAACGCAGCATCAGTACCAAAAGGAAGAACAATAACAAGAACCGGACTCAGAAAAGCAACAAAGACCCTCAGAGCTCCAATAAAGGCTTCTCAATTTGGTCGAGACCCCCAGCTGTGAGTTTACACCATTAAAGTTTCTGAGTAAAACATGTAAAAACAACATCAATTCAAACTGAAGATCAGATGTTTTTAAGAAAAGAAATGCATCAAATAGCTGACTGCCTCAGAACCTTTTTTTTTAAATTTTTTATATAACTGCATATCAAACATCTTAAAGTTCATACTGTCCTAACATTTGTTTTTTCACAGTTTTTTTAAGTGTAATAATTGAATTGACGTTGTTTTTGCTCTACATGAAATATAATCTGCATCTGTGCGCTTCTCCTTTTAGGCTAAAAGTACTACTCCACCTCAAAAGATTAACAGA
Organism: Oryzias celebensis; assembly: GCA_014656515.1. Classification (NCBI taxonomy): domain Eukaryota; kingdom Metazoa; phylum Chordata; class Actinopteri; order Beloniformes; family Adrianichthyidae; genus Oryzias; species Oryzias celebensis. Next base: position 2,900,858 of record BNCR01000011.1, on the reverse strand, counting down.
ACTTCAGATGATTTTGTCTATAAGGACTTCTCCACCCCTTCATCTCCTCCGGCGTCTTTATCCTCCCAACATCAGAATCTCTCCGTGCCCACTTCAGAGGTTCCCGAGACTAAAATGGTGATCCTGTTGGAAGATTTTTACTATGGAAAGGATCCTGGACAAAGTGCTAGCCAAGCTAACCTCACAGGTGGAAGGCTTTGTGGACCTTTTACGTGTATTATCTGTTCCGAGTCCCTTCTGAACAACATCAAGTGAGGCATAACATTTTTATTTATTTACTTCCATGGATTTTTTTTTTGTTTAGTAATATACTGTTAAGCACTTTAAAGCGGCACCAGCCGAACTAATTTGTGAAGTTTTCATATTTCACAGGTTGATGCAGCACATGCAGAATCACATGTCCTTGATGTCTAAAGAAAACGAAGAGGTTGACCCTTTGCCCTCCTGCTCTCACTGTTTTCGAAACTTCCCGTCTACTTTCAAGCTGCAGTGTCACCTGGAAGCAGTTCACCGCCACTTCAAGTCCACAGGTATGTACCTCAAAACCCTCAGAGAGACAGTTGTGATCCGGATTCCCAAGAATAAGCTGTAGGGCTGTGGATCGTTACCGAGACAGCGATCTGATTTAGTTTATAATCAAGTTCAATGATTCTCTGATCAAACCAAAATTCTTACTTTTTCATATGTTTGAATGGTTGCCTTTTTACTCGATGTATGAAAATTGAAAAGTGTGTTTTTAATCACCATCATTTATAACTTTATTTAAAACAGGAGATCAGAATCAACAAAGCTTCACAGATTAAAAGCAAAAGATTTAAAAATGACAGAAATAGTATTTTTCTTCTCAAACACTGTCAATCAAAAGTTTTTCTGTCTGGAGTTTACTGGTTCAGGAGTAAACAAAACATAAACATCACTGTTGTTTTGCATGATTTTACCAAAGATCCTGAAAATGTTCTCCGACATTTTTCCATCCTTAAAGTTTAGCTGACTACAGTTCCAGTAGATCGATGACAACGATATAGAAAATGGAAACATCTCAATAGAAATGTAACAACTAGAAAACACATACAGTCCTTTGAGCTTAACTGACAACGGTGTTTCCAACAGAAAACCGGTTTTACAAACAGACTTTTTTCATCTTTAGTGGAAAAACCAAAAAAACTCTCAAATCTTTAGATGAAAATTTACAGACCCATTCTGGTACGACTTCTCCATCATGCTAGCAGACAGTCGGTCATGTGATGTCACATAAATGAGATTTTCAAAAAATTCCTAAATAAATATTAATTATATTTTTTATTCAGATTTTTGACTGTATAAAACAAAAATAGATTTTTAGACATTTTGTTTCACTAAACTGAACTTCAGTTTCATTTTTTTCATCTATAAAAAAACCCTTTATAGCTTTACTTTGAAAATGACAACCTACACAGACACTTTACTTTGAAGGTTTGTTTTTCTTTTTTGGTAGTAGCGCATCCGGTTAGTTTAGTTTGTATACTTAAAATTAAGGATGGGTATTGTTAAAATGTTATTGAAGCTATTCCTCTTATCCACACTTCTTATCAACAAATATTAACGTGTCTTTGTAATAATAACATGCACTTTAAGGTAACAACTTAAACAGTGCAATTTAGAGCTAAAATGCAGACTTTATCAAATAGACTTCTTACTCCAAAGAACAATAACAGTGTAAATAAAAAGTTGTATTTTATTTAGGGTTGTCAACGTTATTGTGTTAATGCACGTGATTCATGAAAAAAATTATTTTATTTATTAATTTTATTTATTAACGCAGATTAATTACGCGTCAGAAGCGACCGTCTTCTGTTTTGCGTTGAGTGTTTCAGGCTTCCACGGTGTGCGTTAATGCACACTTCGACGGGAACTATCCCGCTTATAACATGGTCAAGAGGGGGGACATTTTCTTTTTGACATTTTCATGTCCCCTTTCTGTTTGATAGACAAACGTGAAATCCATTATCTATCTTTTTTTTCTCATTCATTCATAATGAATCAAAACAAATGAAAACATTTATTGCAAGACGACACTAATCATGACTGATCAAATGTGTCTTGATTTACTTCAGCAGCACCGACTACAATAGTCTGACTGAAATGGGTTTATTTTTTTATTTTGGAAATTCAGCGAAAGCTTTTGGAAAACCATTGCTAAAAAAGTGTATGAACCCTGATTTAAAGTGCAGAAACACAATGTCTGTTTCTTATGACATCATCTTTGTTTTCTTGGAGTAATACTTCAGACTTTAAAGTCTTTACAGTTCTTTAGAGTTCTGCTTATCTTACTGTTGTGTTTTTTGTGCACACAAATTAAACTTCTGAGTTACCACTTCATAAATTAAAACATTTCCGACAATAAAAATAAAGGAAAAATGTTCTCTGGCCTATTTTGTGCAAAAGCCACATTTTGTTGTATAAAATTTACCCAGTAAAACATTGTGATTAATCACAATCCAAAAGTGTGATTGATCTGATAAATTTTTTTAATCAATTGACAGCACTAATTTAAATTAATTTGGCGTTTCATGTCGGGAAATGTATAATCGCTGACGCATATATGAACATTTAGCCTGTTTAATATTATATAGTCATTGTATTTTTACAGGCTTATTTATTTTCCTCTCATTTTAAAATTTCCTGCATACCTGTTGGAACAGTAGCAGTGCCAGACGTGCCACTTGCTGCACACCTCTACACCTCTATGGTGTACTTTAGTATGGTCCATGGTCACTGGTATTACTGCTCTACAAGCCACATTTTCAAAAAAAAAGAAGTTTACTACTTCATTTTGTAGAAATATTTTTTTTATATTATTCGTTTTTTTTAAAATGGCAATATTAATCTTTATGTATTAAGAATTATGTCTTTTTCTCGTAGCGGCGTGTCGAATATGTGAGCTGGAGTTTGAAAATGAACCTGCACTTATGCAGCACATGAAAACCACACACAAACCTGGAGAGATGCCGTACATCTGCCAGGTTTGCCTACCAAAAATACCCACACTTTTCAGCTTCGCAACTTGTCATTCAGATAACGTGGCTGGGCTCTGGTTGTTTTTCTGCAGGTGTGTGACTTCAGGTCGTCCTTTTACTCCGACGTCTGGTCTCACTTCCAGGACACACATGCGAACACAAAGCATCTGCTGTGCCAGTTCTGCCTGAGAGTTCTACGCAGCAACATCTGCTACCAACAGCATTTTGCTCGCCACCAGGTATAGAAAACATGACCTAAATGGGATTAACTCTGCTCAGAATGAGTAATTTTGAGGGGAAATCTTCAGTTTTGGCCCCATTTGTGTGTAACTGCTTGCATAATTTAAACTAAATTGTGTGTCTGCAGAGGAAACACAAGCTAAGCTGCGACAAGTGTCGTCTTCACTTCCTCTACGTCAAAGAACGTGTTGAACACAATGCACTGTGTCACAATACCCACATCAAGCCCCCTCAGCTTTGCGGGCTCAAGCCTGGAACAAAGGTAAACCCACAGGCCAGAGTGACTGCCACACACCTGACCTCATTCAAAGAATTCAATCGAAATATTTCTGAGAACAATTGACAACACTAAGAACTTCACTTTGCAGTGTACTGGTCTGACACAGGAAATATTCAATCAGTAACAAACATCCTGCTGTCTGATGGTGAAACCTCAGCTTCTTTCTGCAGCGGCAGAGCTGTAGTTCAGTGCAAACCATTAACTGTATATGAAAATTGGACTGAATGACACACACACGCACACACACACACACACACACATTGCAAAAAAGAAGTACCCACGGGCTCCAAGAAACCAGAGACTTCTGTAGAGAAATAAAAAGCAGAATAACCATTCTTGATCCGATACTTTTTTTTTTTTAACATGTTCCTGAACATCTTTTTTTTTTAATAATATTTTTTTCTTTATTGCAAATTATTCAACTTATAAACTGACCAATAACATGCCTCTAAAAGCATGTGTGGCCCTCTGGCCCCCCACCTCAAACGTTTGAAAGATTCCCCCAAACCCGCTTTCAGTGGAATGGCTGTGGACTTCTATGGATGACATCACACTCACTCAGTCCAGTTTTCTTATACAATCAATGGTACAAACATGTTAATTTATAAAAGAAAAAGTTTATCTGAAGCATTTTGAAAATATTTTCATGAAAAACTTAATGATTTTTATCAGTTTTGGGGGATTTCTTTATAGAGGCTGTTCCAAAAGTTGATTTAAAAAAGTGATTCTTGTTTACAGGTGACTGTACGGATGTACGCCATGGTTGGTGGACCAAAAAGTCAAAGCTGTTTAAAGTCGATCATTCCATGCAAGGTGAGAACAGATTGCCTCTTTATTAATTCACTCTCCTGCAAACGGCCATCAAACTTAACTAACGCAAGTTCAATTTTTTTCAATAGAATATAATGTGTTGTATTTTGCAAAAACAGTAGAATCTATCTGACAAAGGGAAGCTTGCAAAAGTATTTCATAAAGAAATGCATCATTATGACATTTGAAGATGTCCTGAGCGAACGCAGGAAATCCCGGCTGGTACTTCTTGTTTAGAACGCCAAGGGGTGTGGTCACAGCTCTCATATACAATCAGTGGTTAAACTTAAAGGCCAAGTAAAAACAGTATTTGTTTCTTCTTCTGATTTCCAGGTTGTAAATGTTTCCTCACCTCCTCCCATTCAGAAAGCTCCCAAGAGGAAAGCAGTGGAAAGTTTGGGACCTCTGCTGTCAGGACTGAACACAGAAGGGTACAAGTTCTACGCCTTTACACATGGATCCTCCCGTCATCAGGAGTTCATACTGTTTAGTGTTGGAAATATTCAAAAGTTTGTTTTAATGATTGTTACCCTTATTTTTCATTTAAAAAAACTCAAGAAAGCATTTTGGAAATCTGTTTTTTGACTATATAAAAAAATAAAATGTTTATGTTTAGTTTTAGTTTTTAGTCTTTTTGGATTCAAACCTTGGAAAATAGCTAATCCTTCAGAAATAATGGGCTTTAGCTCAAAGATTTGCACTTTATTTTGTAACTTTGTGCAGAAAGAACAATAGAAAATGCATCTGTGAGCTCTAACATCAACAAAGAAGAGTTATTTATGTTTTTGACATTTTTCTGATCTGACTTCTGTGGGATTGGTTTATTGTTTTACTTCATTACATCTTCATGCATTTTTCAAATTTGTTGTACTGCTTGAATTGTTTAAATGTTGAATATTTAATATTCAGTCACTCTGTTTACATACTTGAAGTCCACTTTCTTATGCAAACACTACAATCCATGTTTAATGTTTGTGTGGAGGCTGTTGAAAGTATAAACATCTTTATTTTAAAGTATTTAAAGTCTCGTATGCACAGTTTAATTTACTCTTCATCTTGACTTGAACCCATCGTCTCTGACTTTGTGTTTATGGGAATTGCGTGTTTTAACCACTAAAACGATGCTTTAATTTGTGTTAAGAAGAAAAATCCTGAAACTGTTTTGTGATGACCGGGAAGCAGGAGTAGCTTAATTAAAGATGCGTCTCAATCTTGCCTCTAAAACATCTGTTTCTGCTTTGCAGGGGGTCTCCTCTTTCTCAGTCCTGCATCGAGTGTCTCACCTCCGTTCCAGATTTCCAGCTTCACTTTCCATCTATGGTCCACTGCTCCCTCTGTAGATTTGTCACTTGTTGCTCCGCCTCCTACGCTAACCACATGATCAAGTATGGCATCTCCTCTCAATGAATGTTTGTAAAGTTTGTTTAAAAATTCAAATCTCAAACTCATTGAATTTGTTTTGAGCAGTAATCACACCACCAGCAGGAGATCCCGACAGTTCCCAGCCATCTTCCAGCCCGACCCAAGGTTCCCACAGAATCTCACTATGAAAATATAGAGCTCGTTCTGACCTACGGCTCATTAAAACTCATCAACGCCGCTCTTCTTGAACTTTCAGGCTGTCGGAGGAATTAAAATGTGTCTCGTGCTTGTTTACCACCTTCAGAGGAGATGTCATAGCAAACCACCTGAATGAGAATCCGTCACATGGATTTGCAAAAATAGTAAACAAAGGTAAAGCTGTTGCAGATTTTCTTCTGCTCATTTGTTTTTTTGTGCAATTTATCTTCAGTCAAGCTTTTATTGTGGAAACTTGTTCCTTTTTGTGCTGAACAAACTGGATTGTACTAAATAAAAAAAAAACTGTAATTGTGTCATTTTGGTTTCTTGTTGAAATTAATTTTTGGTCTTTTTATTTTACTTAAAAAATAAATATTTATGAAAGTAAAGTATTTTACTAAAAACTGTGTTTATTTTCAGATCAGACTGAGGAAGAAGCTAAGGAATGCAGTTCTGACAGGTAAAGACACCATTCACTCAACAAAATCTGCAGAAAAAATAATCAGAAGTGTCAGGAAAAAAGTTCATCTTCTGATAAAAAAAAAATTACCAACAGGCTTTTACTGTAAGAAATTAGTTTGACAATTAACATGTTTGTGCTTAATTGATATAATTTTTGTGTTAAAGATTGTCGATAAAACGATAACTTGCAACGAACAAATAACTTTTCCTCGAGAGTAAAATGAGCCTATCGCGAAAGTCTTTTATTTTGAAGGGTCCGAAATTAACACTCGCCAGTCGCGAGTATTTTCTCCTCTTTGTCGAGTAAAATTTAGAGGGTTAGTCACCGCATGGAGATTAAACGTTTGTGTAAACCTGGTCATATTTATCAGCTCTTCTTCTGGTGAATTTCTTTTGTCCTCATCTCCCCCAACTTCTGCACACGAGGTAAACAATCATACGAGACACAACATCCCACCCCTACGGTCACTTCACCTGTGCAGCGTTTAGTTTGGCTGATGAAAAAGCAGAACATGTAGTGATTTATAACTGGATCCAGTCAGAACTGGAGGATATAGCAGCTTCACTTATGAATATATGTTTGGCTGGCCAACTTGGCCAGTGTCTCAAAAATGACATTTTGGCTCCTGTGTGGAGGTATTCTAGTCAATAAAAATCTGACAAAAACTGAGTAACGTGCACAGCAAATTGTCCAGAAGGGATGTTCCTTCTAAAACTGGAAATACCACCAACCTTTTTTATCACCTGAAGCAGTGACACCAAGCATGCTCAATCTCAGACTGAAATAAACCAGAATTCTCCAGCAAAAACAACAAAGTTCAGACCTTCACATTAGAAACAGTCTAAACTACCAGAAGAAATGCAGAGAATTTGCTTTTAGTCCCTAGTTTATTCACACGATGTTGACAAAAATGTTTGTCAGTTTTATGTTTGTTCTGTAAAATTTTAAAACATTAGAAATTATTTGTAGAATTAATGCTTTGTTTTAAAATGGAACTGATCAAGCGGTTTAGTGTTCTGTTTTTATGTGTTCTCTTTTGAAACTTGAAGAGTTTAGTTATCATTATTTATATTATTGTTATAATTATCCCTTTTTTTTGTTTTCTGGAAAAACAAACTGTTGCATCATGTTTCTTCAGTATATCTGTTATGTTTAAAGTAAGATAATGCATATTTGCGTGAACACAGCGTTCAAATTTGACAGATATGGTAATTTGGTTTATATCTGATGTAAATCGTTATCACTTGATATAAAAAAAACTGTCATAATATTAAAAAATCACTATCCCCTAACCCTAGTTTAAGATTGTATGAGATTAAAAAAAGATAGTTTCAAGTTTATTCTGCCTTTAGCTCTGCTGTTAAATGGGAACTCAATGTGGCTTTACTTTAATTTAACTAACGATAGATCTCAAAGTGATCTTGTCTTGTCTTATTGGAAAACTGGTTGTATGTATCTTAAATATCTCTAAATATTTGTGTTAACAACCAAATGCGAGACAGATTTAGTGATAGTTATCTCACATTCTGAAGCTATGATCTAAAGTATTTTATTATGGAGGAAAATGCAGCAAGTTGTCTTCACAAAATGAAATTAGTTGTGTAATCTCGTCTGCCTTCCTGTTGTGTTGATTTTTACAAAAAAAACTGTTGTTTCCTGTATTTAGATTGATTGTAACCCTTTAATTATTCCATTCAGGCCCACGGCCTGCGAAGAGGGAACGTTTGTCCCGATCCACCTCGCCCCCTCCAGAGAAGACTCCACCCAGCTAACTGTCAAGCTCCTCAACTCCAATTCAAAACCCAGTTTCACTCCAGCCATGACCGTCAAGGTCATAGCGTCGCAGCCGGAGCTGGAAAAGGTAATTACATTCCACTGCAGTCCTGTACTGTAGGGGTCCCCAACCCCTGGGCTGCAGACCGGTACCGGTCAATGGGTCTGGTACCAGGCCGCAAACAGGTTGGAGGAAAAAAAATGCATGACAAGTTGGATTATTTCCTTTTTGTTTATTTTCTGGTGTGAAGGAAGTTCTATTTTAGAAAACTACTGAATTCTGTTCACCACATCCGTCAATGACTCGCTCTTTTATCGCATGTGAAGTCGTTCTGATTGTGTTGTGAATGTCATTTATGATCCATGTGAAGCTGAAGGATTTCGGTCTTCTTGCCCCCAGCCGTCGATCCCGTCCCTGACCATCTTCAAGCTCTCTGTCATCCTGTCTTCAATGTGTCACGGCATCGCTCAAGCTTCCCGCCGCTTCGATACTCCCGCTGCAACGATACGCACTTGGATCGCGCATCAGCAGCGTGGGCTGTGCCAGAGAAAGTGGCGCTGGAAAACAGACAAGATGGCGGAGTGGGTGCTGAATAGAAGGGAGCAGCAGCTGACGGTGGGCGAGGACGTCCTGCTGCTGACGGCCAGAGCCACGTTGGGAGGGTGCTGCAAGCTGGAGGAGTATTACAACTGGACGGTGGACGTCATGTTGAGACACGACCTCGGACTCCAGACCACAAACAACCACAAGTTGCATAACATCGAGCTCAGCAGCCACCTTTTCCTGAAAACCCTGTTCTCGCAGGTCAGACAGATGCCTAAAAAGACCTCCGTCAATCTAAATCCTTCTGAAACCAAAAGTTTTGTCTTCTTTCAGGTCCAGAGTCTCGGCGTTCCTCCTCACTGCTTGGGTTGCATGGACGAACTCCCAGTTTTCATCAACTTTGACCAGTTCTTCAACCAAAACCCTTCAGCCTTCCAGCTGGTCAGCTCTCATCAGGAAAAGCCCATGATTGACATCCTCCTCTCCGCTTTGTCGGATGGCAGCTTTTTGCCCCCCCTGCTGTTCTTCACAGGAACTACACTCAATGTTCCTGAGGGGTTTCCGGACAACGTTCTGCTGGAATCTCGAGAACAAGAATTCACTGAGGAGGAGCGCTTGGAGCTCTGGATCCAAAAGGTCAGTGACTTTAACATCCAAAGCCACAGATTTTGAACTGTTTGGCGTTGCTTTTTTTATTATTATCAAACTTTATTTCAAAACTTACAGTAACAATGATGATTATTTATTTATTTAAGCACCTTTAATCTAAAAATTGAGAAAAATCCAGAAACTCAGCTGAAATGAGGCTTTTTAACCAAGAAATAACCTCCAGGTTTGTTTTTCAAGATAATCAGTTTTAGTTCTTCCCTAAACTTTATTTTGCACAGCTGCTTTAAAAATGAACAAAAATTTTAAGTCTTGAGTTTGTCACAAACATTCGAGGTTTTCTCAAGGTCTTAAAACTCTTAAATTTACCCAAAAAGGGGTTACAAAAGTATTCAATTTCGTGTCACAAGCCTTTAATGTCATTTAGTTCTTTGTGTTTGCGAAATGTCCAAATCACAAAGGCCCTAAAATGCCAGATCCAACCGGCTTAGCCGCAGAGTTTATTAAACATTTATTGCAAACTTTGAAGCAACTGGTGACGTCTGGGCATCAAACACTAAGACGCACAAAATGTTGATGCTCCAATGTTTGCACACGAGCAGCAAAGAAAATAAAAAGTTTTATCTGTATCTTCACCTGTACTTAAGTATAAAAAAATTTAAAAGGTCCTCATTGTGTCTTTTCATTGAGCGGACTTTCTGTTGATTTTACCAATGTCGGGATGTTTTTGATTTGTCCAAAATGCTTTTGGCGTTACCTTAACGAAGATTGTGTCTACGTAAAGATGCACCATACCTCCTTGAATTCTGGCTTTACAATTAATTTCACTGTGATCCCCAAGCATGACTTGGCAGTATGGAGCATTTTAGAGTTTGCTCCAAACAAATGACCGCTATTTGTCAACCGTACATCTGATCAGGAAATTTCTTTCAGTTTTGAAAAGCACACAAATAGAGGAATCCATTTATGTAAATTTTATTTCTATCAAGTTTAAACTCTTTATGTGAATTTAATCAGAAGTGTCAGAAAAAAAAGTTCATCTTCTGATAACTGAAAACCTTGTTATCCAATTGGAAAACTGCTTTTGTGACTGCGCTCAAACGAATATTCATATCTTGAAAACTCTTTCACTTGTTGAAAATGTTGAACCCTTGTGATTACCGCAAGGCTTTGGGCTACAATTTGTGAAAATGTCATATTTTTAGTTTCTACTATGTTCTCATAATCGTGAATTAAAAATATAATTTGGTCTTTGATTCAGCTGAAAGATTTATATTGCATATGTGAGGAGAGAGTGTACTTTGTGTCAGTCTTGGAGCTGTGGGGGTTAAGCATTTGCCCCATGACTTTGTCTGTGATATTTAATGAATCTAGAGGGTTTTTCTTACGTTTTGCTGAAAAAATTGTGTCATTGCGACAAACGGTGGTCGAGTTACAGCAGTTTGTTCGGGAACGTTTTTTCTTAAAAAAACTGGCTCTCCCCACTCTAATCAGTAAAATATTCCTGTACAGGTGTGCAAAGCCTCTGTGTCATGTGACCGTCCTCCTTTTTCCAATAGGTGTGGTGTCCCAACGTGGCGTCCAAGTATAACCAGGCCTCCATCCTGATGATGGATGTTCACCGAGGTCACCTGAGCAGCATGTTCCGAGGCAGGTTGTCCTCTTACAAAACGCAATCTGCCTTCATCCCTTCAGGATGCAGCTGCCGGCTGCAGCCGCTCGATGTCTGCGTGTCACAAGTGCTGCGAGATCAACTGCTGGTACACCACCCCCCACCCCCACATGCGTCTGACCCCTCCCACTTTTCAGGCTCTTTAACGTTCTCTTGTTTGGTGATCGCTACAGGTTCGATGGAACCAGCTGGTCTCAGAAGGAGGTCTGGACGGTCTGGGACTGGACCAGCTGGCTCTGATGCTGGCCTGTTGGCTCAGCGAGGCTTCTTTCAGTCTGAACTCAAAGAAAAACATTTTGCACAGGTGAGAATTCCTACACCTGCAAAAATGTTTTTTAATTTGTTATTTATGAGCAAACATGCAGTTCAGCTTCTTACGTTTGTGTTCCACTTCAGCCACCAGTTGGCAGCGCAGCACACCAAACCTCAATGAGCAGCTCTGCACCAAAACAGTATTAGACGTTCACTCGTTTGTCTTATGGTTGTTGCAGCGCTCAATAAGACATAAACAACTCAGTTTTATTAGGGATCGTTAACAAAACTCTGTGCCAACTTGGTACCGACACATATAGAACGAGTGGTACCGTATAAACCAGATTTTGGTGCTGCGTCTCAGACATGTCAGTCACTTCTATGTATTTAGTTTTGCTGTACAATTCCAGCCAATCATTTTACCTGTCCAGCGATTGTGGGCGGGCTTACATAAAAATAGGTGGGGCATGAGGGTGGATGGAGCTCATGTCAAAATGCCGAAGGTCTCTGTATTTCACAATAAAATGACCGTTGTCATGGCGATGAGATACTTAAGTGTATTTGAAAATGTAGTTGCAGCGCCGCAGTGCAGACAGAAAGAATGAAATAAAGCATGTTAGGCACATTTAAGTGTTCTCCGTCACCCTGTCATGTTGCTTCATCAAACTTAAATGTTTTTGGAAAATCTTGGCTTTTTTTTTTTTTTTTTTTTTTTTTTTTTAAGTTCGGCACCAGAACTGTTTCAAAAGTACCAGATTGGCACAGAGTAAGGTCCAAATAGTACCCATCCCTAATTTAACTGAAAAAGACAGATAGTTTGACTTTGTTCATTGATTTTTTTGGTGGTATATTTCAGCAGCCATTAACTGCATTCATAAAGTACATTCAATCACTTTTGTAAATAAACAGCCGTTTATTTTCTTAATATACTTAAAGAACCTTATTGGTTAAGACACATTTAAGCTTTACTTTTTCTATACTGAAAAAATATTTCGTTGCATAAACAAGACAACATTGCATGCTGGAAAGAAATGTTTCATTTACCAAAATAAAAGCATTTGGAATTTGTTACAACTTGTGAGCGACACAGCTTGATGCTCGAAACATTAATTTAAAGGTATTTCATATCATTGTATTCATGTGAAATGTGTGTTATTTGTTAGGCACATTTTTTTTTTCCAAAAATCGTCAAACAGACGATATTTTCCGTTATTGTTTGCCCCTGCTGTGTGACCGCGGCCTTCCTCCCTCTGGGTCTTGATTAATCTGATCTGCTGTTCTAAATCCCTCAGATCCTTCAGTTTGGCCTGCAGTTTGGACCGCACAGAGAATACAGGGGAGGCGGCCCGGATGATCAAAGCTCTGGCCAATGCTCTGAACCAGCCTCCAGAGATCGAAAAGACAGAACTAGGAGTGAAACAGCTGCAGGTGATGGACGAGGAGAAGAGTCCATGTGAAAAAGAGGCTCCTGAAATGAGAGCAAAAGAAAGAAACGAGCAGGCGGAGCAGGAGTTTCCCATCCAAAGCCCCTCACATTTACAGCAGGTGTTTGAAGGTGACAGCGATGAGGAGTCATTTCTTGGTTTCCCAGACTGGTAAGTTGTCATCAAGCTTTCTTGACTCCTGGACCTGCTGTTGAGGAGCCTGTTAGACTCTAAACATTCAAGAGATGAAATTCCAAAGGACTCTGAATGAAGCTGCTATTTTTATGAATTAATTTCACTGAACATAAATCCACATGTTGTACAGAACCGACATTTTCCAATTTAAGCCCTGAGCGTTGATGTTCTTCTGCCCAAAGTGTTAACAGGAAGTGACTACAGACAGAAACTCGGTGAACCCAGTTTTCCATTTGCAATTTACTTTTGTGTTTTGTAGTAAAATAATTTAAAGAAAAACTTAAGTTTGTGTTTTTTATTCACAATGTCTCCAAAAGTCATCTTCTGCTTCTGTATTCATAAAATGATTTCCATACAGAGTTATTAAAAGTAGATTAAATGGAGATGACTGGAAACATGGGAGTGGTTTATCCACTTTAACTGGAATTTAAAAATGAAATTGTAATCTGCAGATTGGGGTCGAGTTAGCCTGCAGAAGCTGATGTTTAAACCCAACACACGTTGACCTCCGACCTCGTGAGCATGCAACATCCCCGCTGACACTTAAATATAGAAACCATGAGAACAAAGTCACTTTCCCAGCATGCTCAGAAGCAATGCATTGACCCCCCCCGAAGGACAAGGGACCATCTGGAAGATGTTTGATGGGAAGATCTTCAGGACTTTTTTTATTCTTTAGAGATGAGATCAATCCTGTGAATTCTTTCAGAATATAATCAATGGTTCAAACATTGATTTTTATAGTAAGATTATTATTTTATATTCTCCATTTCAGTTTTTCTTGTGACCTCACACTGGTAGCTGAATTCCTCTCGCTAGCATTACCAATGCGAATAAACTCCCAGCATGCCGTCTGTTTCCCGGCCTCCTCATTCTTCAGTGGAAGGAAGTCCAGCTTTGACTTGTTTTTTTCCTAAATCTACTTTTGACTTTATCGTCTTTTTTTATAGCTGTGGTAAAAAAATAAAATGAGGTGTAGTTGAAGGAGTCAGATTACACATTCTGCTTGTGGATTTTAATCTGAAAGGAGGAAGAAAACCTCCAAACTGAGATAGAAACATTGAATGTGATCACCTCAGATGATCCCTGAGCTGCTTTCCCCCCCATTGCCAGTTCATTTGGGCAAACCTCTTAGCTGTGTGACAAACCAGAAGTGTGTCAGTTTGTTTTTTAATCTGATTTGATCCAGCTCCCGCTGCAGATTACAGCCTGAATAGATTCTTTTCCCTTAATGCAGTAGACCAACTGGTTCTCTCAGATTCAGCTTTCCCACTAGTTTCTGGTCTGCTGACAGTTTTTCTGGAAGAAGTGATTCCGATGAAAACAGTCCTGTTATCTCAGTTTCTGTCCTGCAGGTCAACGACTTGCTCCATAAGGAAAAGCACAGAAACTTCTTGAAGTTTAGGTAATTTGTAAAAAATGAATATAAAATGCAAAGAAATTAACTCTTTAATTAAATTATTAACTGATCTGCACAAAAAAAATGCTGGGTCAAAAATAACCCAACTTGGATCATTCTAAAGCCCTTGTGCCGGGTCAAAGATGGTACAGGTTTTTATGTTAACCAAACCCACATCTACCACATTCACAATGTAAGTCATATCGTTTCTCTGAGCTTTAGCCAAGAATTTATGAAATAAATTTTCACAAAATTCAATAAAAATGCGACAGCGATAGATGAACCCCAAAGGAAGTTTTCAGCCACTACCGAAGTCTCTGTGACCTTTAACCTCAGAAAAAGACTGTCATCTTGAATTCTCTAAAAAAAAAAAAAAATCAAAATCCCTTTTAGTACCCTCTACAAATGTTTAGGGATTTTGATCAATCGCCTCGAGCATCATTGGAAAGCTACTTTGGGAAAAAATGTTGGTTTTAACTAAGGCTGTCAATGTTAATGTATTAATGGGCGCGATTATTTTTAAAAAATTAACACGTTAATGTGTATTAACACTGATTAATTACACTCTGTGAAGCAAACTGTCTTCGTCCGGTTCAGGCTTCTGCGGTGTGCGTCCATTTCTGAATGCACACTTTGTCGGGTCCAATCCCACTTCCAACATGTTCACTTATAATAGAAATAAATATTCAATTAATTTTTAGTACTTTATTCTTGTTTTTCTTTTTTGGTTTAGATGCTTTTTCACAAAAAGCAGACTATTTTATACATGGCAGTAGCTCCTCCCAAGCACAGATAAAGCATCAAGCTTATGAACACTTCTTTTTTTGGACAGGCGATGCTCTATGGCAAGCAAAAAGTATAAAAAACGTCAGGAAAAGGGGAGTAAAGAACTGCTGTTTCAGCCATCAAAAACACAGGTCTTTGCACTTAGGCAGCGGTTGACATGGTTACCCTCGTGGACTCTCAACAGCTCCTCTTAAAAAGATAACTGTTTCTGTACCACACTTCGAAATCTAAACTCTTTACACAGTTAAAAGGTGCAATCTATTGAAAAGACAACACATTTATTGCATGGTGTTAATTAGCATCGTATAATTATGCGTTCCTGTTACTTTTCTTCTCAGAAATGTAATTTTACATTAAAACAAATGAGCAACTCCTCACAGTCACTTAGCAACCCCAGAGAAAAGAGCCTGGAGCTGCGACACTGTAAAAATTGCGTTTTTTTTTTTTTTTTTTTTTTACCGGAATATTGTGAACACTTAATATGTTAATCCCTGGCACAAGCTGAATGAAATGATGTGACATACAAAACAAAACATACAATATCAGGAATGTGGGCGCCGTTAACAAAAACCTATGTTGCCAAGGAAATCCAAAAAGTTACTTTTTTGGATTCTTCTAAAAATTACACAGACCTGTTCGACACCCCCAGGAGACAAAAAAATAAAATGGTTGCTATGGAGATAAACTCAAAAGCGTTTGAGGAGAGACCCCACCGCTGTGCTGGTCAGAGTCCTTGATATGAATCCATTTCTTTTCCGGTTGATTTCAGTATCTCACACCAAACTCAAAGCTCTGAAGCAGGAAAACAAACCCTCAAGTGGTATCAGGGCCCCTGCGGTGTTTCCCTTGTTTTTCGTGAATTAAAGGCTTTTCTCAAACAAAAGCTTCATTCAACACCCCCCAACCTCAGCGAAAGTTCACTCAAGTTACAACCCCCCATGTTTGAAATGGTTGCAAGAGAACAACCAGGGGTTTTCTTGGCCTCCATGAAGCAGAAGATGAGAAGAAAGGAGTTTTATTGACAATTCTGACTGTTTTCTGTTTGGGGAGGTCACAGACTTTAAACAAACCCCCAAGTTTGTGTTTCTACAGGATGTGTCTTATTGCTGTAACAGAAAATAAAGATCTAAATTGTGAGGAAAACCGTTTGAATGTTGTTGTTTTTGGATATTCAACAGTGAATAGTTTTGATGGGAAATGCAGACAATTATCAGCAGTTGGTGACATATTTCAGACTCCCCTGGGTGGGGTGGCTGGTCATCAATGTAAGTCTTGTCTGCAGCGTGAAACAGGATGAGAACTGCAGAGTCTGATGGGATTCTCCACACATCCCACTTTCAGATGTCCGTTTGTGGTCGAAGCTGGTGAAGTCACCCTGCAGAGGATTTCCCTGAGAACTGACTCCATAGTCCATTGTTCCACATCCAGCTGTGAGAAAACAAACCCTCTTTTATTGCTCTTTGAAGAAAACGGGCCGCAGAGTTTTACAAGTTCTACTTCTTCAAGCACAACCTGGATGCCCGCCGTCAGCCCCCTCGTTTTCTGCCAAACTCAACCTGCAGACGCTGAAACTTGAGCTGCAGATATATCATGTTTTGTTTGAGTCCCACGGCAGCTTTTCCTGCCAAATAAAAGACAATGCTTGGTGTTAAAGGGGGGCAAGACGGGACAGGAAAGTTAGAACAAAAACACCTCATGAATGAGATGCTAGAATTTACCTCGGGGATCTGATTAGCTGATGCACTGCAGCCTTTTGTGCTTTGGTTCAACTTTAGAACCTGGATTCAATCCAGAAACAGAAGCCCGATCATCGACGTTGATCATTGACCAACAGCTGCACTCAGGAAAACACAACTTTAAATGTTGGCATTGGACAAGTTTGGAGAAGAGAAACAAAAAAGACATGAAAGAAAACCACCTTGTGGAAGTAATTAGGATCATTTTCAACATTCCTCTTAAACACGTTTGCAGTTTAACCCCTTCGGTTCTGCAGTGCTGCCGGTGGGAGGTTCAGCCGCAAAGTCCTAAAAGGGAGAAATAGGAAACGAATGAAAAACAGAGTCAATAACTGACGTCCAGCCTGTCAGGAAGAAGCCCATTGAAGCAGAAATAACTAAGCCATTGTCTGTGGACACAAACGCAGGTTAAAAATGCATCTATGAGCCATTCATGATGCAGGAAAGCACCTGTTCTCCTTCCACTCAAACCCAGTCAGTCATCTCAGGCCAAAAGTGGGAATGTTCTCCCGTCAAACCAAAGCATGGATTTAAAGTTTGTAGCGGCATTAGCATGGTGAGCTTTCAAAAGTGGCGTTCCTCTAAAAATGACTTAGACCTGTTCGTCACTCCCAGACAACCAAAAATAAAATGGTTGCTGTGAGGATAAACCTACAGAAAAGCCCCCATATTGAAAAAATGTGTTTTTTTTCTCCCTTCTTAATTAATTTGTCAGGTATTCGCGGCACAGCCAATCAGGGCAGGTCAGGAGGGGGCCATGAGCGCAGGGGTTGGTAGTGCTTATGGGCTTAATTTTTATGTGCAATTTAAAAACAGGAAAACGAAAGATTTTTAAGGAACAAAAAGCAAGAAAAGAAAATCAAATTTTCACGCGTTTTTCCTCTCAATTCCTTCTCTTGATTTGCTTCTGGTCTGACGTTTTGTGTACACTTCATCCCTGTCTCAGCCTCTTTTAACCTCCAACATGCCTGGACAGAAACACTTGTGTGTTTACTCCCAGCATCACGTGTTCCTCACACTCACATCCACCCCCCCTGTGAACCAGGACAGGTGGGAACCGAGCGAAAGCCGCGTCCTGACTCATCGTGAAAAGCTCATCAGCAACAATTTTCAAACTCTGCAGCTTCTTTTTTAAGAAAGAAGACATGTTTGTTTGAAGTAGAAGTATGCGAACATATGAATTTGTTTGGAAAACCAACAGGCACCTTCACGGCCGAAGCTTTTCGCTCTGGTTCTGTTTTGTCTGAGGGTCCTTGTTTGGACTGTCGGCCCTCCAAACCCGAAAAGAACCAGCCTGTCGGTTTTCTTCAGGAGTAACTTCATTCCTTGTCATTTTTTAAGAAGGATGGTCTTCCCTCCTGCGGCTGAAGTAACGCAGAGCAGACACCCACGTACAGAACACGCCGTCAAACTCCATTCTTCTTCATGTCTCTTTGAAGCTTGAAGGGGAGAGGAGGTCAGGAGCTTTCAGCCCTGTAGTAGTTCTTATCTGCTCTGCCTCCAATCAGCAATCATGTGAACACATGTGGGTCCATTCAGGAACCACAGCCTGTCGTATGGAGGCTGCAGAACGCAACAAGTTTGAGAGGTTTAACAAAACCACGAGACAGCTGGAAGTTCATTCAAGATGCAAGTCTATTCAGGGAAAACGTATGAACCACCATTTACTGAAAGGCTGCCGACATTAAAACAAACCATCACTTGGACAGCGGTCTGATGCTGCACATTTATTTACATTTTAGGGACGCAACAATTCACTTTCCCAACCAGTTGGTTCAAATTTTATTTTCAAGTGTCAGATATGTGACGTGTTTCACAAAAGAACAAATAAAAATGTTACATTTTGAAAGATCCTTTTTTAAAATTTGTTAATAGCAAATAAACAATGACAAAAAACTTTTTGGTTTGCTTCTACTAAGTCTGGTTTGATTTAATAAAGCAGTTAATAATAAATCTTTCTTCAATTTACATGTTAGACACTGTCAATGTGAACATACTGATTTTGTAGTTAAGAAGCAAGATTTGGTTCAAACTTTGGTTTTCAAGTCACTGTTTTGTTTCGGTTTGATTTATGTGTCGTGTATCACAGAAAAATTCAAGAAATCCTATTTTTATTTGCTAATAAGCAACTACCCATTAAAAACCTTTAGGTTGACTTTACTCAACTTGGTGGAATGTAGTAAAGTAAAAATAATGATTTGGCACAATTTGTTTTTGACAATTTCAACGTAAACGCAGTGGTTTGCAGTTGGGATTGGCTTTCACAGAGATTCGGTTCAAATGATTTTTTTTGGGTCTTGGTTTTGTTTTGGTTCGAATGATGTCGTGTGTATCACAAAATACAAACAATCGGAAAAAAATCTATTTTTAAAATTTGCTGATAACCAAATAAACAAGTAGGAAAACCTTTCCTTTTGGCTTCTACTAAGCCTGGTGTGATGTCCTAAAACAATAAGTAAAGTAATACATAAAACCCATCCTGACTTATGGCGGTGCTTTTGTTGGTTTCTGAACAAAGAAATGTATTACTTCGGATATTATTAAGGGTTTGCAAATATCTTAACTAACGTGTGATTAATAAAAACATAATGCTATGAAATTGCATTAGGCAACATTTATTAATGCTTTGTAATTCATTATACAAGGTTCAATAATAAGCATTAGTTACCTGATAACTAATGCGTGAAGTAAAGCATTTAGTAATTCATAAAAATAGTTGATAAGACTTTATTTAACGGTTAATTAATGCTTCGCTATGCATTCACCGATGTTAATAAATGGAGCCTTAATGTAAAGTGTTACTCATTATATTTTTAATCTAGCACAAGTGTTTGACACGTTCAGTGCAAACATCCTGGTTCACAGTTGGAATACGATTCACTTCCATCACGAGGTTGTATTTTAAACTGAAAATGGTGGCATCCCTGTCACAGTTAGAGCAGGAATAGCTGTAAATAGGAAGTTGTGTATTTTTAAATTAAAACATCATTGTTTCATCAAAAATGTCAAACTTTAGATTGTGATTAGGAACAAAAGAGGAATGAATCCCTGAAAGGTTTCTCTTAATTCTCAAATATGCGCCTCTGCTTCTCGTCTTTTGTCTGAAGGGGTAAGGCGGAGGTGGACGGTGCACACTGACATGACTCATGGAGTCACAGCAATTATGTTATTGGGAAACACAGCAAATCTGAGTGTAACCAGCCTGTGTGCAAACAAAGAACGTCAAAAGAAAAGCCCCAAACTGCAGAAGGTTTACAACCAGGACACTATTTTTACCGGGACTGGAGCCTTTCTGTGGCTCTGAATGTCTTTCTTCATGTTTGGCAAACAGGGAACAAACTTGGCAGGAAAACCAGAGCACCCCCCCCCCCTTCCACACGCACACACATGCACACACGCCGTCCCTCTCCTCCCCCCTCCTATACTCTTTGCCCTCCCCTTTTCTCCCGGCGTGTTCATTCAGAGCTCAGGCGCCCAGACCATCACACCTCTCTTTTCTTTTGTCTCCGTCTTTGTCTCCCGTCCGTCCGTCCGTCCGTCCGTCCGTCCATGTGAAGGATGTCCATCCTCAGGTCTGTGCCGCTGCTGCTCCTGCTGACTGCTGGTGAGTCCTTCAACTGCCGTACGCTTGCAGCTGTTTGACTTCCTGCTCTGGAGAGATCATTTTACAGTCTGACTGTAAAGTGACATGACCCCAACCACCAACGACCTCGATTCTTCCAGCCACGAGAGCTCCAGCTCTGTTTGGTGAATATTAACAGAACCAGATATTATAATAAAATACATGCATCACTTCTGCAAAGTCACTGTTATATCTGCAGAACTGAGATTACATCTCACGATATCTCTTACTTTATCAAAGATCTGAGTCAGGATTTTCAGTATTTAAAGTTTCTAATAAAATAATCTGCTTTGTAAGAATTTCTCACATTTGTCACCTTAATGAGATTCAGACGGTCGCTTCTGCCTGACCCAGACGTTTTACATGTGCAACACATCAATGTGGAAGAAAACTCCAAACCACATGTAAACAAAGACAGCTCCTCAACTGCCATCTTCCTTTGCCACCGCAGGGGGTTTTTCCTCAGCTTCTCTGAGGCTGTTTCTGATGTCTTCTGTCATTCTTACAGGTTGAAACTTTTGATACTTTTATTTTGCAAAGTGTATTTGTGTAAATGTTCCGTTCTCACACAGTCTCTGCAGAGACTCACTGGATCGCAGGTTTAATGCCGGCTGGGAGATCAGCTTTGTTGGCCTCCAGCAGTTCAAATGTAATTTGGTTGAAGTTTTCTTGTTCAGCACACGAGAACATCCAAACGCATTTTCAGTCAGACTTTGACAAACAGACTTTGTATCTTAATGCAAACCGCATGTTTGTTTGGCTGACAATCCAAATGAGCCCAAAACACAATGATGGGATTTTTCTGAGCGGATGTTGCTGCATCTTTACACGGTTTTCCCATCGATCTCTTTGTTGGAGCGGAAAGATTTGGGATGGATGTGAACGGCTGTTTCAGTGCAGGACCGGCTTCCCGGATTTCTTTTTAATTCTGCTTTTATTCCCTTCGAGCTCCACATGTGTTTCAGTTTGTGCTGAACAGCTGTTTTTTGTAAAGTTCCTCTCTGGATCGTTTGACTCTGCCAGAAACACCCCCACATTGTTGCTGACCCCCACTGAATTTTACTTTCTCATCCTCCTGTCTGTCTCTTTGCTTCTCTTTAATCTGGTTCTTTTCTTTCAGAATCAGCCCCTTTCCTTTTTCCAGCAGCTACTCTTCCTTTGCTACCCTCCTCTTTAATTTCCCATCTTTCTTAACCTCTATCCACCCCCTTTCTTCTTCTTTCTCTTCATTACCATATTTTTTAAACCAGAGATGTACCCAAGCTCCGCCCACACGCATTGATTGACAGCAGACATGTGTTCCAGCTGGTTTTCATTTTCTCAGTTTAGATGAAGAGATGTGATTGACAGGCGGTCAGGGATGATGCATTTCCTGTTTGGTGATTATTACCCACCCTCCCCCAAACTTTCCATGCCTTCTCATCAATGGGGATGCGTGTTTTTGATTTAAACTGAATTCAAGCCACCTGCATCGGCCTAGTGTCCCTATAAATAATATTTAGGCCTTTCAGGTTGGGGGTGTGGGATTCCTTTGTGTCAGACCATTGACTGTACATGAGCAGAGCTCCAAGAAGCCAAGATCCCACAGGCTTTTATAGAGAGATAAACTGCTATTACTCAGTCATTCTATTGGTCAGAATAACCATTCTTGTTCTGCTGCAGTTTTAACATGTTCTCGATAATTCACCTTTTTAAAAATAACATTTTTTATTTAGTTAAGTAAGTTACTCAAGTTACGAACCAATCAGATGCCTCAATAAAACTACATCCAACGTTCAAAACTTTTGACTGACAGATTTCATATAGCTGGCTTTCAGGTGGTAGAGGTGTGGACTTCCAACAAGCTCACCTCTGATTGGCTAGGGTGGTTGCCGTGGAACTGATGACCCAGATTGACACAACCAATCACTGAATACTGACGTGTTCTGGATCCAGCATAGCTGTGTCCATAATCGCGTAAAAAAAAATTGTACAATTTAAGTTATTTTCTATGGGTGACGTCACACTCACTCAGTCCAGGTCTCATGTACAGTCGATGTCTCAGAGTAGCGTTGCTATGGTAACAAATTAGTGTGTATTAATATGTGTGTACAAGTTAGTGTTGTTTCAGGTGGTAAATGGTGAATACTAATGTATATAGAGCTTTTGTACTTTGCTTTAAGGTCCAAACCCCTTTATGGTCATAGTCTGATTTACCCAGGGGAAAGGCGGGTACCAATCCTCTGATCAAAGGTCGACCACTCTACCTCTGCTCCACGACTACGACATGAATTTAAAAAGAAAAAAGTTTTCAAAACTGTGGATTTAACATCCGTAAAGTAGCCTCACCCAATTTGTGTGTAATTGTATTAGTGTGGTCACTTAATGCGCGTTAAGAATTATTCAGATAACCATCGCATAAATAATATGCGGACGAGTCAACTAAACTTTTAATATCACTTTAAATCACAAATCCATTGAATTATGGATCCTCTGTGTCGCTTTGGAACAACTCCACTAAGCGCAGCGTAAACTGAGCGATGCTGCTTCTTCTGCTGTCAGCAGCAAATACTGACACACACCTACAATGCCCTCTAGTGGTTATTACTATTTATTTGTTTAAAAAATAGCATAAATTGCACTGTCAAACTATGAAAAATAGCGACTTATATTCCAAAAATACAGTAAAATCAAAAGCATATCCAACCACTAAGGTGAAGAATGTTTTTTTTTTAAACCAGGGCAGCATAATTTACTTTTACTTGATATTTGCACCACTTTGTATTGGAGTAAATGGGATCTGGCTTGTGAATCCCCTAGTAGAGACTTCTCTCCTGTTACTTTAGTTTTTAATTTATCTTCAAACCAGATGCTGTTCTTAATGAAAAATAAAAAGCCACTCCTCATCAATTTGCTTTCCCTGAACTGTTCACTGAACCCAGACTAACAGTTTCAGTTGAACTGAAACGCATCAAATCAGACGGAGATTATCAACATTTTTCACTGGAGAGCAGCTGCGATTTCTAGTTTTGTAGCAACCCAATTAGCAAAAACCTAAGCTCATCTCTGCGAAAAAGATTGGACTTTTCCACTTAAATCTTAAGGTTTGGTTATCTTAGAAAAAGAAGCACAAAAGTAGTGGTAGTGGGTCAAATAAATGTACTACTTTACGTTTAAAAAAAGAATCATTCTCCATAAACCTCAGAGAAAACACTGATGTCAAAAGTCTGTGGGAACAACTGGCGTATAAAGATATGCAGGAAAGGAAGAGCTCCTGTTAACAATCATCAACCACCATCGTCCAGCAGCTCCTGAACCAAGCAGACTGTCAGAGCAACAAGAAGAACGGCATCCTTCTCAATTTATGACCATTTGGAGGCATCTCCTACAGCCGCGGCTCAGATCACTGCAGGACAAATCCCAACATAAATTTTTCTGCTGTTTGTATTAATGCATGTGGAAACTAACAGCGTCCTGTTAGTTCCAGTTAGTTAGCAACTGTTTCCCAGAGGAATGGCGGAGGAGATGTGAGCGCCATGCAGCTGATGGATGGGGGGGCTCCTGAGGGAGCAGCTTTCCCATCCCGCTGTCTCTAAAGTTTTTTCTCATCACTTGCTGGTCATCATCTCTGAGGGAGGCTGCTCTAAAATCCACTTGCTGTGTTAAACTTCCCTCAGCTTCTCACCATAAAGTTAAACCTCGTTGTAGCATCAGTTTGTAAAAAAAAAAAGTATACTTCACATCCTATAAACCAATCATATTTTTGAGCCTTCAGCAACGATCCGATTCATCACTTTACCACTGTTTAAAATATCTCCAAACTAAAAATGACAGAAGAGCCACAGAATAAACATCTGTCAGGTCGCTCCTACAGAAGTGTTTATTACTGTGTACATGAGGGTGAAATTATGACTCAGTGAGTCTCTCAGCCCTTTTTTTAAAATCAACTTCAACACCAAGAAAATTCTCTCATAGAGTCAGCAAAAGGCTTTCATAACATTTCTGTTCTCAGCTTTTCTGTTTCTGCAATCAGATTTTTATGTCCCGCCTACCGCAAAGCGTTCACCCTCGCCACAAACTCTAAACTCAACAAAGTTTGCACGCACACAGTACCCAACGAAAAGGAATTTTCAACTTCCCTCCAAAAACAGCGAAAGAAACCCTTAAAATTCCTTTTGGGGCTCAAAAAATGGTTCAAAATCAAGAAACGAAACCAAAACGCAAACAGAGAATATTCAAACGAAGTTTGGCTTGTCGGCCATTTTGTGGCAGAGTCCATTTTAGAAATTTAAACTCCTCCTAGGAATTTCAACTTCCTAACTCTTCGAGCATCACTGGTGGTGAGCTAACAACAGTGACGTATCCCTGTTGTTCACTGACTTTACTGTTAAAGAGTCAAATGTCATCTATGTATTTCTGATAGGCAGAATGAAACAATAAAACACATGATATGAACCTATTGGGAATGTGGGCATGGTTAACAAAAAACATCTGTTGCCAAGGAAATCCTAAAATTTACTTTTGCAGAATTTTCAAAAAAGGACATAAATCCGTTCGTCATCCCAAAGCAACCAACATATAAAATGGTTGCTATGGAGATAATACCAACTCAAAAGCACTATTTTGGAAAAAAGAGTTTTGTTTTCTGGCCAGCGGCAGAGGCCGGGTGAGAGTGAGGGCTGTGTAGCTGTGAGTGAGGTCAAAAGGGGTCAGGTGCGCCAGCAGCTCTGCTCGCGACTTTAACTGTATTATATCATTTTTCTGTCACCACTTTATCAGTTTTTTGATCTACAGCTAGTGAAATTAAAGTTTTCAGATGCTACATAGAAATATATCGAGGATTTTCCCCCGGAAGTCATAATTTTGGTTTAAATTCACTTTATTTATGTATTTTACTTTTTAAAATTAAAAAAAAAATCACATCAGAAGATGACTTTATCTTTCTTTACGATTGCTGTAAAATATGGATTGCAGCATGTTCTTTCTCAAGCTTCAGCTTAGTTTCTTTTCATGTTTTTCTGCCCTTTTCTCCTTTTGCGATTTCATCCAACTGCCTTTTGATTTGCAATTTCAAGAAACCTCTAAAGACAGTGAAGCAACATCTTATCGATGAAGGAGGTGAAAGAAATCAGGGTGATAAGGCATCCAAAAAACACACAACCTAAACTACACCCCTAAAGTAAACATGTTTTCACACATTTAAAGGCGAGGAGAATCATGAGAAGGTTCTTCAGAATTGTTCCGAGCTCTCAAAAAAAGACAGCTAGATTCCCACACCGTCCTGGACAGCAGCACAACTTTCTTAACGGTGTCTGAAGATGAAAAAAATCCACCTGAACCTCCAATATTCTTCACTGGAAAACTTTGGGAAGCAGAAAACCAAAGAGGAAAACAGAAACAACTGAGTGAAATATGATAACACTTAACTGAGCTAAAGCCAAACATCAAGAACGAGGAACTGAAGCATGAAGAAACTTTATTTAACCAGGGATAGGAGACAATAATATGTCCAACTTACAAGTCAAATGTATTGACTGTAAGAGAACTGGATTGAGTAAGTGTAACGTCACTCGTAGAAAAATGACTTCCGGCTCTCATGAAACAAAGTCAATTCGATCCCTTTTTTTTTTGGAATACGAACATGTTGGAGCCAGACGTTCCCAGTAAGCAGTGATTGCTTCAAGTTGGTCTGAGTCATTGACTCAATATAAGATCTGGACTGAGTGGCCCCTCGCCCCTGGCATTCCAAATAGGAAGTACCCACGGGCTCCAAGAAGCCAGAATCACCAAGATGCCTCAATAAAAGTAGGTGGAGCCTGCTGGCCCACAAGCATGTTTAAAAAGGTTTTACAATTTTTCTTTTCTCAATTAAAAAAAACACTTTTGAGGTCACATTGTTGCTGGAGCCTATCCCCTTACAAGTTGATTAATATTTCAAATAAGTTTTGGTACGTTTTCGTGACACGTCATTCTAGAATCCAGGATCTCTGTCAGAATAAAGAATATGTATATATATATATATATTTTTTTTTGGGTGGTGTTGACCCCATCCCCTCACGACAAGGAGGTTCCTTTAGCTCCTTTGTCCTCAGGCCTCCTCCTACAGGCTAAAGCCGCTGATGAGAGGATGAGCTCTGATTCCCCTTTGTTTGTATATGTGTGGTCCTGTGAAGGAGCGGCGGGCCGTCCAGGGAAACTCTGACCCCATGACAGCCGGCACCTCCCTTCCCAAACACACATCCAGAGATGATGCTGGATCAACACACATTAGATCAAGTTAGCTTCAGCCGTGTTTGAACATCTTTGAATAGTTTTTAGTTCACCGGACACTAAACTTTTATATAAAACGACTTCCTTGGTGTATCCCAACATTTCTTTTCTCCCCCACTGAAGTAGTCCTAAAACAGGTTAAAATATGAGCCTTTTTTTACTGCAAAATGCATTTTTCTCAATATCGTTTTCCTTGAAGCTGACGGACACATTTTCTTTTCTTGCAGATATAAATGTGACTACATTGTGTTTGTTTTCAGTCTGCCTGACGGAGAATCACAACGAGGAGTATAGCGACCACACGTCATTACCAGAATACGACTACAACGCCACCTTCGAGTACAGCTTCTACAGTGAGTGATCCTCACAAAACCAGCAGACTGTAGCTTCCAAAGCTGTTCAATATGAATCTGTGGATCCGTGCTCCAGGGTTTATCTCATTGTTCTGCGATGGCTCCCAACCAGGACACAACAAAGTACAACCTAATGCAGGAAGGACTGTTTTTATCTGTGATTATGACACATACATTCATGTCAGGAGAGAAAAATGTCAGGTTCTGGATCCAATTGGTCACCGTTTACTTTCAGATTTTTCTAACTCTTCACAAAGTTGACTCATAAATTATGAATAGTTTGAAGCAATTTTTTTAAACAAAAGTTTTTTTTAACATGTTTACAATTCAAGAAACACACTAAACTAAATCAGGAGTGAGGTTTAAAGCTGAAAATCACAAATGTATTCAGAAATAGTGGAAATTTCCTTCTGAGTGTTGCAGGTTATCACAAGCTTTGGCTTCTCCCTGAAGGGTCTTCATAGTTGATTGAATGTGGCTTCACCATCACTGAAGGTGATCTGAGATAATGCAAGAATATCCAAAAAGCATCTAAACTTTTTGCAGATCAAGAGAGAAATCCTGATAGATGCACTGCAAAAAAGGAATCTCAAGAAAGTAAAACGACCCTCGTTTCAAGAAAAAAACGTCTTATTTTCTGTTTTGCTAGAAAAATAATCTTATCCAGAAGTTATTTAATGCCAAAATAATTTACTGATAATTTAGGAAAATGCGTCCTAGTAAGAATTCCCGGTGAGACAATTTTTTCTACCCCAATTTTTTTTCTCATTTAAATTAAAAATGTCAAATTTTAAGAATTTTTGACTTCTTTCTAGAGGGCCTGTTTTTGCAGTGTGTTTTTGTGTGATTTCAGGTAACAGCAGCAATGAAGACCTGGAGAACTTCCAACAGCAGTTCATAAACCCCCAAAGCGAGGAGGAGGAGGAGGAGGAGGAGAAGGAGGAATATTACAGAACAGGAGGACAGCACGAGGAGGAGGTGATGACAACAGAAGGGAGCATTGTCAGACTTCCCAGTGCAGCATCACTTCCTGTTTCTCAGGTAACTGCATCAAACCATGTTAGCAGGTAAACGAGTAATTCAGTAAAACTCTTAGAATAAACCTCAAAGGGGCCACGTTAAGACCAGATTGTAAAGGAGGAATAAGGCAGAAGGGCTAAAAATGAACAGAACCATAAGTGGTCCAGTCAACGTCCAGATTTAAGTCTGTCTGAAGCATATGGAAGCCCTGAAGGATCTGTAGATCAAACTCCCATAAATCTCTGAAAATTATAAAACAAAGCAAAACAAGAATGGGAGAAGCAGGAAATGATCACTTTCTGCAGCAGCAGATGAATCCAAGACAGATAATAAATCATAACGTACATGTGCTTACAGTAAACATATAAAAACACATTTTATTTGTTTTATTCTCCTCCTGGTTTATTTGTGTTCCGAGTCAAGAATTGGTGTTTGTTTTATCCGGCTGGAGACCAACAAATCTGACGACCATGAATGCTTTATTATTTCTTTAAAGTTTACTTTAAATGTCTGTGTTACATCAGAAGCCAGAAAAACATTCAGTTAGAAAACAAAACTAACAAGCAGGAAAAACTCAAAAACACAAGATGTGTTCAATTCACCTTCTCCTAAATCAATTTTCATCTTTAATTTCTTCTGGAAACACCCACTCGTTGAAAACGGTGTTTCTAACATGACGATGGAAGACAAAAATACAGAAAAATATGATATTAATTGTATTTGTTCAATCAAATCATTGTGAATGGGTAGCAGATGAAAAAAATTCACTTTGAAAAAGATCGTATTTGTGACGTAGACAAGCCCCAGCTCCGCTCCATTCCGATGCATCCACCTGCAGACAAATCGATCCGTGAACGTCTTTGTTTTCCTCGACTGAGCTGGAATCTGGATCAAAACTGTACGGATGGATAGCATCAGTACTGCTCATCAGTTTTGCTGCGCCAGAAATGTTAAGCTGAGGTTGTGAGGGGCTGTAAGCTAGCAGGAGAGCTTTGTAAACAGAGAACTCTCACTCTAATGAACTACTGCTGCTCTGCAGAGACTATGTCCTAGAAAACAACACAGGTTTTTGATTTGGTCTAAAAACAGCATCATCACAATTCAAAGACAGTTTTAAAATAGATCAAAAGATGATCAGAGTAGAACTTTAAATGTTTTCATTCAAATGTGGGCAAGAGAAAAATCTGCGAAGGAAAGGAGAAACTGGAGGCAAATATTTGCTTTCAAAGCAAAATCCAACATTTTTCCAAAGGGTTATTTTCTGTCACGTCCAAGCCTCCTGAGGTCTCAGATGCTCCTCTGAAAGACGGCCTCCTGCTGGCAGGTCTGGAAGACATTTTTCACACATCTTCCATGGAATCTCACATTTATGTGGATAAAACAATCTGAAAACATAACGGATGATCTGTGATAGTTTGCAGCTTTCCCGGTTTATCCTGTAACTGATTATTTGGGCTTTTTATGATCATTTACAACTTTTAGCCATTTTTTTTTCTGATAAAGTCAGCACGTTTATAGTAATTGGAGCCTTAATCTCCAGTCAAGCTTTCACACCTTCAAAATCTTTGATCATGGGAGCAAAAAAAAAAAAAATTCCCGACCATGTCTTAGATCAAAGCTGCTGTCTGTCTGAAGGTATTGATAAAAGATCTGGCAGGTGACCTCTGTTACCTCCCAGACTCCATCTGTTTCCTGAATCGGATCGGATCTCTGCCAGCACCAACAAACACAGCCCGCCTCACCTCTGTCGGGCCTGAAATCATGCAGGGGTCTGCAGACAGAGGACACAAACGAGAAAAGAAGAAACCGCAGTGCCGGAGAAGAAGCTAAAACAGTTCTGACACTTGTAGAAAACCTGCACATCCTTCAAGTCTCAGGGCACCCAGGACCAAAATATCAGCTGGAAATGTGCAACTGTTGGTGTGTGGTTTGTGGTTTCCTCTTGCTTTGAGCAGTCTGCTTTTCAGAAACGTCTCAGAGGTAAACAGAACTCAAACTAGAACCATACGGTTCTCCAGGTTAGACTGCGACTCACAGAAAAGAAAAACACAAAACCTCAAAAAGTATTTTCCTATTTTTAAATGTTGGACGGAAAGCTACATTTTTCCAGGAAGATGCATACTTCAGTTTGAACCCTGCAGGTTTCACTGCCAGTGTGATTTAAAGACATCTGAAAACCAAAATGAAATACTGAACTCAAATAGATTTATTTATAAGTGTAAGTAAGAACATATTTCAGAGCAGTAACAGGGAGAAAGAACGTTGATGACAGAAAGCAGAGATCGTGCGTTCAGACATTCAACCTGCCAGCAGGTGGCGACACTCAGCATGAAAAACCTCCATCACTTTAGAAAACATCATTCTCATTTTCATGCAGAACATGTAAATGACGCGTTTGTTTGCTCCAACATGTTGTACGTTTGTCTGCAGGACCTCCAGCTGCTGCTCTGGACTCCGGTGGTCGTGGTGGTTTTGAACTCACAGCAGCTGTGACACAAACTGTTGACTGACACGCAAACACAAACACGCACTGCAGGTAAGAAGCAGAGGCTTGTTATGATTATTACAAATGTCACACAACCTGTTGATGCTTTTATTCAAAAATGCAGCAAGAAACCTGGATCCTGTATGTGTGGAGAGTCAGGGAGGTCCCAGAGTTCACCTGTGGGACAGGTGGGCTTTTAAGCACCTGCTTTTTTTGTATATTTTAATATACAATATCGAGGAGGAAGACCATGTTTAAATCGTCTCGGTTTCTGGGAGGACGTTCATATTTCAGGTTTTCAAGGACGGATTATCTCGCAAAGATGGTGGACAGGAGTGTTATGAAGGGAGGGTCCCTTATCATTGAAATATTGGTCAATTTAAAGCACACTAGCAAAAACTCCTCAGAGTTTAGATGAACTCAAAACAGTTATTAGGAGACAAAAGGAGGGGGAAAAAAGTCCATCCATCTTTGAATTTGAGAAGATGAGACCTGAATCTGTTCAGATTTTCTTCACCAAGATAAGATTCCTGCAGATCAGCTTTAGAAAAACCTGCTAAAGACACGAAAATGTGAGTTACAAACCCGTGAGATGCAACCACACAAATGTAGATAGGAACACTGTAAACACTGAGGTGTTTTTAAAATATCCACTTAAAATATAAAAATAGTTCTAATAATTAAGAAGTAAAAAGAGCAAAAAGTGTATATTGTTTTAGGTGACTGAGGTAAACTGGTGAAAACATGCGCCCCCTTTTACCAACACTTATAGAAAACAAGGGAAATCTTCTAAATAATTGTCCTTTTTCCAACTGTAATTAAGTCTTAGTGTTCCAATCACTTAATAACTAATGGTTATGCTGTTTCTAGCTAACATTTTTAAAAACTGTGTGGTTTTTTAGGACAGAGCGGCAGAGGTTGCATAAAGAAATACTCAGAAAGGCAATTTTAACCTTAATTTTCATCCGACACGTCCTCCATCATCAGAAAAAAAGAACCTGGTTTTTAGTTAAAAAAAAAGGACCGTTACAGTTTTATTTAAAGTTTAAAATATTAGATTAAAAATGTCTTATTCATTAATCATGAATGTCAGATCTATCAACATAACCAGCTGCTGGGATGTCTGGGAAAATAAGAAGGGAACCAGCAGCTCTAAAGCGGTGGAAAACTTTTTCCGGACGGAACTTGGTGTTCAGGGAGCGTTTCTCCCAGTTTGTGATGCGATTGAAAGATGGCAGTTTGCAGGAATGTTGAGGTCAAGTTCAGGTCCGGAGGACTGGAAGGTTTGGTAGAAACGGCTTCCTGTAGGATTGCTAGATGGACAAATGAAGTCAGTAGAGGACCTTTGTGGAGATGAATCAAACTCTGGTGCTGCTCTGCACACCTGTACAAATACGACCTTTTAGGGGAATATTTTCCACATCCGGCTGTAAAATTAAGATTTGTTTGTGAGAATACATGTGTACCTCCATGATTCATTCCGGAAATGTGGGATGGAAGGAGAAATCACATGTATGTGAAAATGTTGGATTTTTTTAACAATAATTTTCGGGTTTGAAGGACCAAACAGCCTCAGAGGACATCAGAAAATTCATACAAAAAACGAAAGTTTAATTTTTCTCCCCAAAAGTTTGAGAAAAAGACAAACTTGACCTTAAAAGAGGTCGAACTCGGGCATCAAGCTTAACTTTAACTTGATCAACTGAGCAGCCTGAGTCACAGCGGTAACTAACCGGATGGCTGATCAGACTATTCAACAAACACGAGAGAAACTAACAACAGTCAACACAGACTACTCACAAAACTAAACACAAAAGCTGGTCTTTCAGTGGAAAAAAGTGCTCAAACATCATTAACAAATAATTGCAGCCAACAGTAGTAAAGCAAATAAACATAAAACACATCCATTATTTCTCTCCTGGGAAGCCTGTGTAAATGGCGCCTGCCCAATTACCGGTACCTGGCTGGTGTATTTAAAGGCTGACTCCACTGCCTCCTTCTGCCTCATCGTGCTGGACTAGAACCTTAGCCACACCCAGAGCGACCAACGTCATCGCCAGCACGGTTTTCCGTGGGTGTGGCGGTGTGTGCTGACATCATACAGGGTAAAAAACCTTGACTGTATATGAGAACTGGACTGCCCTTACGAAACCATCTTAAATGTCTCAATTTATTGACATTCCATAAATGGAGGTAACATATTTTTCAGTATATTGAAATACTGCGATTATTGCCATTTTCATAAACACTCATAAAATCTGAACTCATTAAAGGAAACAGTAAAATTCAAAAAACAAAAACAAAAAAAAACGATACAGTAAAGAAGGTAAAAAACAGGAACTGGATCCATTTCTTATCGTGAAACTGTTTTTCAATCAGTGATTTAGTTGCTAAAGCATGAAGAAAAACTTCATCCTACAGTAAATGGGAGAATTTATTGCTAAATCTACAATCTTTAATCACATTTGTATGAAATGTTTCCCCCAAATTGATGCAAACATTTTTCACAAATGAAACTTTGACCAGAGCAGACAAACTCTTTAACTGTCGGCACTCCAAAGGCCAAAATAAATGAGACGACGTAGAGTGCATGAAGGGTTCATTTGCTGTCATAAAAATACTATAAATAAAGCTTTGCGTTCTGCAGACACTCTTTGCTTACTTTACTGAAGTAAGAAACACTGCACAGTTCATTTAAACGAACATCTGTGAATTCTTTTCATGTGGACATCAAGCTGTTTCTTCTCTTAAAGTTGTGCAACATGTGTAATGAAAAACACAGATGAGCGTAATGCGCCTCATTTTTAACCAGCATCCTTAACTCCCAGAGACTAATAGTCATTCTGGGCCCCTCCGTTCAATCGCTCCACTGCGCCTGGTCAGCAGACGGAGCGGCCCCGCAGCCGAGGTCAAGTAGGAGAAGATTTACAGGGGAATTCCACTTGAAGTGACTTCCTTGACCTCGTTGGAAAATGTCACGAAGTCTTTGGAGAAGACTGCTGCGCTGCAGAAAGAATCCAAACAGCTCTCACTTTTAATTGCGCAACAGTGTTGAAATGAGCAGGAGGCACTTCAGTTCCACGGGAAGTTTCCTTTCCCGGGAGCTTCTCTGTGCTAAAGGAGAGAAGACGTGAAGCTGGAAAACTCAACATCCGCAGCTGAGATTTATGGTTCCAAAATATTCAACGTTTTAGTCAGTTTCTAGGGATCATGGAAACTTTCTCAAACCAAAAACAAATTCAAATTAAAGCTGTGAGTGGCATTGCTGCTGGTGATACCTGCCGCCGCCCCCCACTAACCAATGGGCTTCATCAAGCATCTCTCCCCTTCTCCCCCCGCCTACCTGGTCAGAGCTGCACGTGACAATTTCATTCAAAATGGCGGCTTTTCTGTTAGTTTTCTCCATAGCAACCATTGGGGGTGACAAACAGGTCTATGTCGTTTTCAGAAGAATCTGCATAAGTTCATTTTTACGTTTCCTTGACAACTGAGTTTTTTTGTTAACCACGCCCACATTCCTAATAGGTTCATACCTGTTATGTCTTTTCGTTCTGCTTGAGCCAACGATTCGCGTTTATAAAATGTTCACAGCTTTCCAGTAAAAAAGCAACAGATGAACGACACTTGGCGAGTTCGCCATGGTAACGCCGTTCAGTGTCTAAAAACTGTAAAATGAAAGTCCCCCCCCCCCGAGTAGCTTCCCAGTGAAGTTTAAAAGTGTAGCTGTTGTTTCTTTTTTTTATTGTTTTTTTAAATGACGACGTCAAAGGTCAACGAAACTTTAGTTCTGATTGTAGACAAATTTCATGAACAAAAAGGTTTTTTTTCCTGTATTGTGAGAAAAATGTTGAAATCTCAAGTTGCCAAGCTGTAGATCCCATAATAATTTCAAAACCTTCCTCTGAATATTCGGACACGTGTTGTTCGGTTTCATTACTTGTTTTTGACGTTTTTGGGGGAAAAATCCATTTTTAAAGGAGTACTAGGTGCGTGAGTTTTTGAGTTTGTGGCGGATGTGAAATGTTCGCTTAAAGATGCAGTAAGTAAAGAAAACTGTAAAACAATCTGATCCTTCAGTCCATGACTGCAGGGGATACAATGAGCCTGATTCCAGTAAATGTTTCATGCAATGAATTTGTCTTTCCGTGTTTCTTGTGACATTTTGAATCAAAACTATCAAGATAAAAGCTGTGCGATGGAAAGTGACGCTTGCAAAGTTTGCCTGATATCTCAACCATCTTCTTTTGGATAAAACTAATTAAGTTTTGACTGAATGAATAGAAGCTTTATGGATTTTTTTTTCTTTCAGAATTTGAATTTCGGAGCAGATCTGTTGGAAAACTACAACTCTGCAACATTTCGTATTAGTTCATAAATAACTAAAGGAGATGTTTAAACTTAAAGGAAAAGGCTGGAAGCAGATGGGATTGTCACTGCACAGGGATTATCCAACTCGCAACAACTGTTGTCAGTTAATCCCTGCATCTGCAAATGGGAGTTAAACCCTCAACATGCAAAAAACCAGTGTGTCTGCTTAAAAAACAAAACAAAAGAAAATCTGCCTCTTTGATGGAGCTGCAAACCATCTCATGACACAATCGAAATAGGTTAATAAAGAAAAGTTAACATGTAAGTAATGATCATTTAGTTTGCATGACAATATTTTGCTGAATTTTGAGCAAAAATTATCTCCCCGCCACGTACTCAAAAACGTACTAACATTTGCACCCGGTGAAATTTTTAACTTAGTGAATGACAACCCCCCAAAAAATGACATCACAGCAGGAAAAAACATTTTAAAAAAATGCACAGAGTGCAAGTTCCAGCACTGCCTGAAGAATAGCCTTCCCGCCACGCCAAGGGGCCCAGCATAGGGCCCCACCCCCGGAGAGCCCTCCCAGCCCCAGACAAGCAGCCCAACGCACCCTGGAAGTTCTGGGCATCCTTCCCTCCCAACCCCAGGCATTTGAATCAGGCCCCCCCAAGGGAGACCCGCCCCACGCTCCAGGCAACCGTCAGCCAACCCTGTGGAGGGTCCAGGAGAGAGCAAGGCAGGGGCAGCCCATCCCCGCTCAGGTGGAGGATGCCCAAAAGAAGTAAACTCTTGTTTATCACACACCACCCGGTTAAGACTGCAACCACAACTAAAGTGACCTTTGACCTCAAGAAGAGCGAGCCATCTTGAAATCTAAGACAAAAACATCTTTAGCACAAGCTACAAATGTAAACTCCTTGGGATTTCGATCTAACCTCTCCTAACTCCTCGAGTATCATTGGGAAGCTACTTATGAAAGCTCAAGCTAAGTGAAACAAAATGACATACCGTATGAAATGAACTTATTTGAAATGTGGGAGTGGTTAACAAAAAAACCTCTGTTGCCAAGGAAATCCAAAAATTTACTTTTTCAGATTCTTCTAAAAATTGCACAGACTTGTTTGTCACCTCGAGATTAGCAAAACATGAAATGGTTGCTATGGAGATGAAAGCAACAGAATTGGAGAAGTGGGGTTTTGATCATGAATTTGTCGTAATTGTCGTTCTTTTGAATGTGCCGTCCTGATAAGGGTGGGATGGGAGGAGAAGGGAGAATGAGGGGCATAAAACAGACTCTTGGGGCAATGGGGGCACTAGAATGAGGGCCAGGGAAGGTAGTGATAGCGGGCCATATAATGCTGCTTGCTTTTCTATTCACTTCCAAAAGTAGCTTAATGAAGCCAAAAATAATCAGTTTAAAGGAATTCCCTATTTTTTATCCAGTAAAGCAGCAGATTATCTCTAAAAAAAGTAAAATAAACGAGTTTGTGTTGAAATTAAACAGACTTTTTCAAAATGATTCAAATCTTTTAGTTATTTCAATTGTTGCATGTAATCATTTGTGTTTTGCAGTTGTTGGCCCTCCTGTAGGATCACCAGAGCAGAAGAACCGTGGAGGTGCCACCTCCCTGAACATCCTCTGGCACGTGGTTGCTGGTGGGCGGGACCAGCTGGGCCTCACCCAATCACAGAGCTCTCTGGAGCGCAAATCAAAGCCCAGCACACTGCTTTTAAAAGAGATGAACTTTAATCACATTTTGAATAATTTTACAAGAGAGACTGTTGGTTTTTTTTATTCCTGCACAGAGAAGCAGGAAATGGATCCGACATGTATTATGATAAGCATTTTTTATTGCAATTATATGATTATATATGTCTTAAAACACACAGTATAATGTGAGCAAAGAAACCATCAAAAAACAGGTTTTCATTCATTTAGCAGCAACAGGTTTACACAATTTGATAGAAATTTGTGCAAAAAAATGGAAAAGCATTAAAATCATAATAAGAATTTTCTCCCAGAAGATCTGAGATCAGCTGATGTTCCACTTTCCTCGTAACAGGAATGTTTTAAGATCAAGTTACTTTAAAGCAAATGGTTGCATGTGTTTTGGAATGTTTGTTTTTATTTTTCATTCATTTACCAAAGAGTTTCTGTTGCATGATGATGTAAATCAGCTTTTTCCGGTGCTGAAGTTGAGGATGTTGTCCTTCTCCCTTCCTAAACACAGATATTGTCCCATCTGAAGTTTCTTGCCTGAAATCAGATCAAACTTCTGCTGAAAATTGTCTTTTTAGGCTGTCAGTGATCTTCCAAATTATCAGATTGTTCTGGAAGTCTCCGCTTTTGAAGTCTGGTCAAAACTGTCTTCCAAACCACTTTCAGTCTGTCCTGCATCTCCGTGAAGCTCATGATATTTTTTTAAACGCCACTGCACGCCTTCACTGTGAATTCATCTTCTGCACTTTGTCAACAAGCAGCACTTATCAGCTCATTTGTGTGTTTTTCTCCTAAAGTTTGTTCTGAAAAGCAATAATGAAACTTTGAATTTGAATGTAAACAAAGTGAATCATTCCAACTGTATTTTATGAGAAATGGAACACTTTTGTTCTGCAGGTTCAAATGGATTCTGTGCCGCTCCGTCATACTTCAAGAGTTATTAATAGAAAGTTGTTTTTGGGTGTATATCTATGTTTAAATTCAATCAGTGTGGTTTCAAATTACAAAAAAACAAAACAAAACCAGACATTTAAAAAGTTCTGTAAAATGTTTAATAAATCAGAGTCTTCAGAAGAAAATGCTTGTTTTTATAGATTATGTTTCATTTTTATTTTTCAATAAAATCTTTTAAAATAGTTTCTTGTATATTTGCTGTTTGCACATTAAAAATGTGAAATTTCTCGTTAGAATATTTGACATCATCTTTTAAAAGCAACTTGTTCATGAGGAAAACTGATTTTTTTATAAGATCGATCGGTTAAAAAAGATGGTCCCACTTCAAAAAAGCTGCATGCAAATAAAATAATGTTGCTCGCTTTTTTAATGTTTATTTTCCTCACAGGAAAACAGAACAGGAATATTTTTCTCCCTCCCATCATTGAGTTTTTTTTTCTTTTCACAAGAGACATTATTTTTAAACTTCTGTTTTGTGAAAAGCTTCACATTTTGGTCTTCAAGCAGTTGGCCAAGAGGATTAAAAAACACCTCAAACGAATAATAACTTAAAAAAAGATTTCCTCCAGTACTTGTTTTGTGAAGTTCTTCTGTGAATGTTTGACTGAATCCAAAAATATTCCAACATGTTGACCATATTATGCATCTTTTGGCAGTTTGATCAAAATATTTACATTTCAGTGGAACTTAATTAAATCTTAATTAAAGATTTAGAATTTTTAGAAATGATTACATGAAAATCCTCAAGAATGAATTCAAATACACGGAAAATATTTCACATACTTTCAGATCTAATACTGAGTTAAGACAGTTAAATCTGGCCCAGCCCTTAGATTCTAGCCATGCTCAAACCATGACACTTCCACTTTTGTGCTTCAGACAAACAGGGCTTTTTTTCACAAAAAATATGTGTTTACGGACTTTTATTTATCATTTGCTGCATTTGTTTTCACAGAATCTTAATAAAAAATATTGGGTTTGTATGTTAAATGTTGTTTTATTAAATATATTTTATATTTATTCAATCTCTCCTGGTTCTGAGAAACTTGCATTAAAACAATAATCCTCCATGTATATGTAACTTCAAGTGCGAAAGGCTTATTTATTTAGAAGAATCAGAATCAATATCTTCATTTTTCAACAATATTACAAATCTAAACCCGACTTGGGACATTTTAAACACAAAAATCCTCTAAAATTACAATGCAGATGGTAACAGAAAAAGCATAAAAGTATACTTGAATAAATTCGTACACTTTAAACAGTCACTTTGTGAACCTGTTTTTAGACACCGTCAGATCGTCCTTTTGCGTCATGGATCTTGTTGTATGCATCTTCACAAATACCATCCTCTGTTGCATTAGCCAAATGCAACTAAAATTGCTCAAGAAAAACAGCAATGTGCAAAGCATGATGGGACAGATGTCGGCTAGCGATCTAGATGCTGATGTAGACCTCCATGAATCAACTTCTAAAGGATGGATAATTCATCTCTTTAGCTGTAAACAGCCACAATTTGATTATCTGATACATGTGTCCGTGCACAGTGAGAAGTTCTGACTTCCTTTGATCCTAATTCTTCTACCTAACCGTCATGTTGTGATGCGACGGACCGAGCCTGTGAGGCCCTGCAGCTTCACACGTTTATTTCTGGAGGTGGCGTCAGACACGTATGCTAATGATGGCGGTTTGACTGTGATGTCTGTTAACGAGAAGTGCTCCGTCACTGTCAGAACTCACAGAAAGTGTTGTCCACAAAAGGAGGTGATGATGCCTCTGGCGGGGCAGATATTTCAGTCCAGGAGGAATTTGCACGAAAGCTGGCACGTCCAACCAGTCAAACGTTTTACTGAGGACTCCAAGGCTTCTTGTTTCACTTGTGCTCCAAATTAAAAGTCAAATTATTTGTATTTCAGTGTTTGAACTGATGAACATTTAAGCATGATTTACATGAATTCTTTGCTTTTGTGCTTTTGAGGGATTTGTCATCACCGTCGGTCTGAAGTGAAAATGTTTCAACAGGTACGTCTTCTCTGTGAAGACATGACTTTTGCACAAACGCGCAACCCAGCCTGCATGGAGAAATGTCCTTTATGCAGAATCACCGTCTGCCGAGTCTCCTGAATGTGAAAAATGTCTCCCTATCGCTTTCCCAGCAGAGATTAGATGCTATTCCTGCAGAGTTGACTTTCTGTTGGCGTTAACATCGGAATGCATCACGCCGAACGGTCAGACCGGCGTGCATTTGCAAAGAGCACGAGCGCAGAGAAGATGAAAGGCGTCTCTGATGTCCCAGGTTGCTGGTGACCTTCGGTGACGCTCGACGGTCAGCAGAGACATCTGAAACGCTGCAGCAGAAAGCGGCTCATAGTTTTATCACTGTTGGTTCTCTGTTTGGCAGCAGAGACTTGCTCAAGTTAGAGTTTAGATTTATACGATTTCATGAAACCATATTATGGTTACACGAAAGATCAGAGCCTTTGAGGAGGACACACAAACAGCAGATTTCTCTTTTCTTTCTTTTCTGATTATCACTCCAAAAAACAGCATAAGGTCACAGGTTTGATTGAGCCGTGGCTTTTTGATCACATGTAAGTAAAGTTGTTCAGGTCCTCACTTCACAGCCTTCTTTTTACAAATAAATATGTGAATCCATGACTGGTAAAGAAGGGAGTAAAAATGACTTTAATTTGGGTCTTTTAACGCAGCTACCTGAGTGTGCGTGGTTGTTTTGCGTAGTTTGACACTTATTTCTCAAAGTTTTAATCCAGCATTTTTTAACAAATTAAGGATTAAAAGATGAATTGAGTATTGCCAGATACCTCTGGACCGTTAAAAGTGGGTTATGTTAAATTGTTGTTGAACTTCCTGTAGAGAGAATATAGTATTTTTTCATAATTTTTTGTAAAATTAATTTTAAAAAGCATTTTTATCATTGCTGCAGATAACCTTCTACAGAAATAAAGCCAATAATAATAATAAGAGAATCATCCTAATTTTTCAAAATAAAACCCAACATTTTGAGTTAATTTTTGATCTTTGAAATCTGAATTTTTTTAATGTTAAAAACATTAAAAACTCAAAGTGAAGGGTTAACTATGGTTGGATAACCTGAAAGCTTTAACACTACCAGAGTTTCTCCTAAAAGATTAGAAGCTGGTAAACTTCTGTTTACATGACAAATGTGATTTTCAAACAGAAAAAAGCCTCTAGGAAAAGTACATGTGTTTGTAATGTGAGTCCAAGATTTGACTAGATCTCTGATCGCAATGTTTTAAATGAAGAATACATTTCAAGGCAAAGCTCAAAGAATCACAGAAATCCATTCAATAATGTAATGTTCTCTCTTCATCACCAGATTTCACTATTTTTATGATTCAGTCCTTAATGTTTCAGTATTTAGATTTATTTACAAACGTTGATTTTCTATTGTTTTTGTTGTTATTAGAACATATTTTATTGTTCTAATATTTTAATATTTTTAAGTCGGATTGAGTGTTTTATTGTTTTATTGTTCTAATATCTTAATATGTTATTGTTCTCATTGGGAACATTCTGGTTTATCAAAGGTTAATGTTGCTAAAATGTTGCTCACGTTTCATTCAAACGATTTGTGTTATTTTTTTGTTTCCTTCAGGTTTGTGTTTGGTCTTTAGACACTGCTCCATGTCTCCTTCATACCTGCTTTAAATTGACAACCAAGAAAGCTATTTAATCAGTAACTCAATCAGTAGAAATCCATGTTTTTGGATTTTATTCTTCTTGAATATTTTTCTGGTTTCTTCTAGTGTTGTCTCGTTGACTGGTTCTTAAGTTTCCAGCAAGTTGCTCTTTGGTTTCCAGAACTGCAGCCGCTGACTTTCCTCCAGCCA
This sequence comes from Oryzias celebensis, assembly GCA_014656515.1. Classification (NCBI taxonomy): domain Eukaryota; kingdom Metazoa; phylum Chordata; class Actinopteri; order Beloniformes; family Adrianichthyidae; genus Oryzias; species Oryzias celebensis. The sequence goes on along the minus strand of BNCR01000011.1, from coordinate 2,859,532 downwards.
GTTGACCTCAGCTCTTCTGATAACAACCAAACCCCCTATTGTAGTGGGAAAGCATTTTTCAGATCCAAGTGTCTGAAGAAGCACAAGGCTGTGTGTTTAATATATTCTGGAGCTGCTGTGGATTCTCATTTTTCTCCTGAAGGTGACCAAACTCAAGGCGCCTCAGCGGGAGGTCATCCTGTCCTCTAGCTCTCTGGTTTTTCTGAATAAACAGTGCGGACATTGACGTCAGCCTCAGCCTCCACTGTTGAACGGACATTCATCTTTGACTGTAGGTTTTTTGACCCACATAAAAACTCTGCCACGACTTCAGACGCATCTTTGAACCACAAGGTTTTCAAAACTCAATCATTGCTGTCAAACAGGGAAATAAAAACAATAAAAATCAGCTTTCAGAGTTGTAACATCATACGTTTAATTTAGTTTTTTGGGGGGCTGATTGCTTTATTTTAAGCAAACAAACAAAGAATACAAACAGACAAAGACATTTATTTAAATACATATTTACAAAGATATGTCAAACGTTGTTTGGATAATTCATCAAGAATTGATTGGAAAATAAAGAAAGTAAAGGAAGATGATGAAACACGCACTTACGCATATGAACAAAAAGAATCCAAAAGTGCATCAAACTTGTGAACATTTTCATCTAAAATGCAACAAAGATATAATTTACCATAGAATAATACTTGAAAAATAATCAAATAAGAATTTTTCTGCCACATTTTTACCTTTTGTGCCTATTTCAGCCCAAAATTCTGGTATTAGTTTCGATTTTTCTGTTTTGATCAAACAATGAAACATTTTCAGTCTCAACAGCAGCTCTTCATTTTCTATTAGATTTGTTCAAAGGCGTGGATGGTTAAATTAAAAATGTTAAAGGTCAAATGGAAAGCCCTTCAACTGTCTGTCTTTAAGAAGCAGCTAAAAGAGCAGCAATAAAAGCTAAAGCCACAAAGAACACGATCGAGCTCCTTCAGAAGGAGATCCAGAGGAACAAGTGTAAATTCAAACTTAAGTGGCAGACTCCAGTGCTAAAATCTGTTCGCTTATTTAGTAATTTAACACCTTAGTAATCTACTAAATTTACTTTTATTTGCCACCTTCTTCTTCCAATGTCTGCTTAAAATTGTGGCGCCCAACTTTTTAGTTTCTTTTGATAAAGTTTAGGATTAACTGACTTTATCTTTATATACATTTGTCAATTTTAGGGGAAAAAACTGAATTATAGATTTGAAAGAAGCTTATAAATGAACATTTGATTGATTTATTAAATGAACAGGAGTATTTAAATATAAAAACTTGAATTTACTCCTGGCTGGTTTGTTTGTTGAAATGGATGAATTGTGGATTTTTATTTATTTGCAAATAACTTCAAAAAGTGTCGGTAAAATAAACACTTACTATTTTAAAATCTGGATTGACGTTATATCTTTAAAGTTATATTTTATTTTATTTTATTTTATTTTATTTTATTTTATTTTATTTTATTTTATTTTATTTTATTTTATTTTATTTTATTTTATTTTATTTTATTTTATTTTATTTTATTTTATTTTATTTTATGTATTATTATATATTTTGGGCTTTCAAATGAAGGAACAAATAAATAAATTTTGAAGTTGTTTTGCAGAGAATAATTCAGTTAAAGTGGATTTGTCAGGTAGCACATTTTAAAAGTTAGTAAAAAATATCAACAAAATATCAACATTCAGATCTGTTTAAACTGAAGGATGTTAAAGTATCGTAACAATAAAAGTTTGGGGTTCTTTGTTCACTTTTGGGTTGGTATAAATTGGTATAAATGGTTGGTATAAATGTTGTAAGTGTGAAGCACATCTTAAAGTGTATAAGAGTTAAAGGAAATATGAAATGTCATTTTTGGCATTTTTTGCAGTCTTGGGACTTAAGGCTTTTTTTGAAGAATAGATATTTCAGAAAAGGTGGCATTTATCAACTTATTTAATTGATTTTGCTGCAACCAAATTCTATGAGTTTAATGTTGCAGAAATAATTACACTTGTTTTTGGACATTTAATGTTGAAATTAGGGCTGATTTGTATTTTGTAGCTTTTTGCAGAAAGGCATCGTCAGATGTGGAAGCAGCCGCAGCTGAGCCACCATGGAGATAGCCGTTTTTTGGTGGTCTGACATTTAAGCGTTAATGAGAGTGGAGATGAAAGCAGAGCAAACGAGCCAAGCTGCAGGTTGCTGCACGATGCAGATCAGACAAGAAAAAGGGCAAAAACCTTTTTCTCTGCGTCATCGTTAAACCAGGACCTGACCTGAGGTCGGCTGCATCGCATCCGAGCTGCATGATGCGACACTGCCAAATGACTGAGTCCTCAGGGATTCTCACCTCTGACCTCCAGCGACCAGGCAAAGACAAACACAGGATGAGACCACTTTGTGTCCAAGTGTTAGACCCAGCCCAAAGAGGCAAAGGTCTGCTTTTAATACAGTTTTTGAATCCTCCATCACAACCACGCACGTCACAAATACACAATTTAGTTTGATTTCATTACATAATTATAATAACAATTTACAGCAGAATATTTTATTTTGTTTGGGATAAATAAGCCACAAAAACTGGCCCCATGATGGATTTGTGTCAAAACGTTCTTTTATTTTAATGTAAAAATGACAAAGAAACAACAAAATGAAAACAAACGACAAAATAATGAAAATTAAAGCAACAAGTCCCAATTAACCCCTTTTTACTGGTTGCTGTCAATATGTTTATATTGTGTATGATATCATTTCGTTCAGCTCGAGTCCCGGATTTATTGTGAAACATTTTTTACAAAATTCCGGTTAAAAATTTGCAAGCAGAAGGGAACGACACTCATGTGAGCTCGCCACGCTAATGCCGTTCAAAATCTATAACGTCTAGACCCAATACTTCTTCTCAAGCAGCTTCCCAACGATGCTCGAGGAGTTTTGAGGCGATGGGTTGTGGTTGTATACTTCACCTGGCGTGAAATTTTATGGGTGTTGCACAAAATCGTTTTTTTTCTCATATTGCGTGAAAATGTGAAAATAACTAAATTTTAAACGTTGCTACAAAATGGCCGCCAAGCCGTGGGTCCTGTGGCCATCCCATAATAATTTCAAAACTTCCTTTTGATATCCTTGACAAGTGTGTTTTGATTTCGTAAATTGATTTTGAAATATTGTTTGAGATTGTGGACCCATTTACTTTTTTAATGGTTTCTCCTGCGCTGTCGTTACCCAGAATTCATTTCACCAGGTACTAGATGTGTTTCTGAGAATGTGGTGCAGGTGAAATTTTTACACAAACATGAGAAAGAAGAACTGCAAAAAGAATCTTTCCGTCCAGACCTGCTGCAGAGCAAAAAAAAAAATTTACTTCAAAAAAATAAAATAAAGTTTGTAAAAATTTGATAAACACAAACAGAAAAAAAACATCAGCAGAAAACAACAAACAAAGCAAATCTGTGTAAAAAGATTGAATCTATGTGTGAATTTCACACAAAAAGAAAACAAAAATGTGTGAAAGCCCACAAAAATAGATGACCAAAACAGAGAAAGAAAGAGCCAGTTTGTTTGTGTCCTTGTTTATTTGTTTGTTTTACACCGTGTACAGATGCTTACGGTCATTATCTGGTGACATTAGCAGACAACGTTTCCCTTTTGTTGATTATTAGTCATAAAAGTGCCGGGCCGGCTCCTCACAGCAGCTTTTCCTCCCCTTCCCTGACCTCTGCTCCCTGCACAGCAGGAGCCCACATGAAAACACCGAGCTGTTTAATATGAACTCACAAATGCACTATCAATCACAGGAACACGCATCCACACGCTTATCTGATGAGCTGCATACATGAATAACGTGAGCGAACAGCATCACAGCAGGAGGAGGAGCAGAAGGAGGAGCAGCAGGTATAAATACACCAGAAACTTCAGCTTAACACCAAAAAGGAAAAGGAAAAAACTTGAAGGAGGAGAAGACTGCTGCAAAACACACAAAATCTTTAGACGAATCTCGGGGAACAAAACGAGGAACGTTCTCTCAGAAGTTTGGGGAAAAACTGGTTCAGAGACAATTCCGGTGAGTTTGCATCCTATTTTCTCTACGTGTCATGTAAACAGGTGTGAGGAGGTGTCATCTCTGATTGATCCTTCTCTTTGGGCTCTCCAGGTGTTTGTGGAGATGGAGAGCATGCGAGCAGTGGTCTACCTGTCCGTCTGTCTGACCGTGATGACTTCGGTGTGTCAAAGTCAGAGGTCGTCTGAAAATCAGCAGCTTTCCGAGCCGGCTCTGGGACTCACAACCAACGAACTGGTGAGCAATTCTCCCCCCAAAACCATCAGTAAAAGCTGCAGGAAGCGAGACTGGAGAAAAATATTTCAAAGTAAAAGTTTTTAATCCAAGCTAAAGTTACTTCCCAAAAACTCTAATTATTTTGTCTAAAAGTGAAATGACTTATTTGTACTAAATCCAACTTAGATTTTCTTCATAACTTAATTCCTAATTCTAATAATTGGATCAGCTTTGTTTTATATTTATTTTGGTCAAATAAAATGTTTTTTTAATTAAATTAAAATGTAATTTTAAAGATATTTTTTAAAAATTTGGGGATAAATTACAGACAATATGTTAGCGATTAGTCCATTTTGATGTTTCAAATATTAGATTTAAATATAAATTTAAAAAAAAATAAAGTTAAAAACAGTGGCCTGAAAATGGGATGGATTTATAAAAATTTGGTCTAATAAATAGTAAATGTTTATAAAACAAAAGTAAAACTCCATAAACAAAATGTTCAACCAAAAAAAAAAAAAAAACTGGAAAAAGAACTGATAACTACAATAATGTTTTGATTTTAAACATTTTTCTTTCAATATTTCATAACATTTACAAGCTAAAAATTTCAGTAACTTTTTAAATTGTGCTTTTATTGTCTGAAAAAACTGAGGAAACACAAATGTTCACACTTTTTTAAATACTTAACGAGCAACTATGTTTTTTTTTAGATTGACTGAGAATAAAGATGAAAAATAATCCTTTTGTTTGTTGTGGACTTTTCAAAAAGGTTTATCTGATTGAGTCAATAATGTCATAAAAAGGTCACTGAGACAAGGAAACAACAAAACGCAAAAATCCAATAATTACTAAATATTTTAATTTAGCTTTTCTTGCAACTTCAATCATTGGTGAAATGGAGAAAATGCCAAATCACAGATTATTACAACTATTTTAAAACTTGTTTTTAAATATTTACAAAATCACATTTAATTTACTGTTTCATGTATTGTATTTACAAAAAATTTAATTTAAATTAATTATGATTACAATTTGTATGTGGATGTAAATGGACATATATCTTATATTTTTCTGAAGTCTAACATATCTATGCATAGATATACATATTTATTTTGTTTGTTTTCTTTTTTAATTTTTTGTTTTGATTGCTTGAACTAAGCCAATTTATATATATTTTTCTTTATAAGTATTTTCACAAGTTTACTTCTTTTATTCAAGATTTTTTGGTCAAAATTAAAGCTTTGATTTGTTGGTTTCCTCTTGATTTAACCTGTGAAGCTGCAAACCAGACCGCAGACAAGAAATGTCACAAAAGAACGCATTCGTCATTCAGAAGGAGAGGAAACAAATATACAGAAATATCTCATATTTCCCAAAAACTGTATCCTGGTTTTTGGAGATGCTTAAGGTGCAGTTTTGATTCTCTAAAAAGAAATACACAGCAAAAATTAGACCTTTAGAAATAAATTATAAACTCTAAAAATTGTTTTTAAAAAATCTGCCAATGCTGTAAGAAAAATATTCTTATTTTTAAAAAAAAGTTCTAGTCACCAAGAAATGTTTTCTCAAACTAAGATTATTTTGCTATTGGAAATTGTATTTGATTACTCTTCTTATATAAATAAGACCATTTGAAACAACAGTTTTTTTACTTTTTAATATTCAGTTTTTGCAGTGTAAACAAATAAATAATTTCAAGTCTGCCAGAAAAAACAACCCAGATTCAATAGTGTTTAATTCAATAGTGTTTTCTTTTTGAGTTGTGTATTTTCACTAGTGGAGTCATGGCTGTAAATGATGAGACTGAGCTTCCTGGATGGCATTCAGCTGCCCAAAAACAAACGCTTTTGCAACAAAAAAAAAATACAAAACCAGAAAGATATCATTAAAGAGTCTCTGACAACATGTATGCATGTATCTCCAGGCTGAAGCTCTGCAGGGACTTTTGGAAGAAGCTGACAGCAACGTCGGCCTCTCTGTGGAGAAGAAAGCCAGCGTCATCCCACGGGTGAGAATGAGCATCATCACTGTCTGGTGTTCCTGGACAGCCATGAGATCATAGTTTAAAACGGGGTGAATAAATGTTAAAGAACAACAAAAATAAGCAAACTTTAACCGACTTAAAGAAAAATAGATACAAGAGCACAAATGTGGGACTGTGTAAAGACGAGGATAAGGTGTCAATGACCCCATGAGTTTGTAGTAAAACATTTATATCTGGTTTTTAACCAATCCATCTGTAAAGATAATTAGAATAAATCTCTAGATTGTTTTCATCATTTCCTGACACATTCTGAAGACACGTCACTGAACTGAAGGTCGTCTTTCTTCTCCCAGTGTGACGTAGGAGAGCGCTGCGCCATGAAACATGGACCTCGCATCGGGCGTCTCTGCGACTGCCTGCGTGGAACAGCCTGCAACACCTTCTTCCTGCGCTGCTACTGAACTCTCACCTTCACGCCCGTGAGGACGCGACCTCCAATCTGACCTTTACCACTGACTGTCCTCGTGATGACAGAGGCCACGCATATTTCACTGTCTCTGCATGTTTGTGACTTTGTTTCAAAGTTTCTCTCTCCGCCTTTCAGAAACATTTATTTTTGTTAATAAAGTTTCTTCACAAAGCTTCACAACTCCAGTTATTGTATGACAAAACCGAAGGCAGACTGAGCAAAATATACGACGTGTGCAGATCTTATCTTTCAGATTTGATGAATAAACCCTCAGAAAATAATAAATTAACAATCAAAACAAGAGAAACTTGTGAATTTTGTTTGCAGCAGTTTCCCTTTAAACGTCCTGAGAACTGCAAATCACTTCAGAATTGTTGTGCAAATTTTATGACACATTTTTATCAATAAAAATATATCTTTTGGTGCCACAAACCATGTAGCATCACTAACTTTGAGGTACTTAGTGACATTTTTCACTGATTAAATTGTTTCTGTTTATCGTGTAAAGATTAGCCTGCAATTTGTAGCTGCAGCTATTTGCAGTTTTTATTTCTGCAGGTTTGTTCAGGTTCATCTGGAGCTCTGTGGATTAATTTATCTCATTCCAGATCTAAAGTCTGTTTATTGTTTAACTGTTTTCAGTCTGTCCTGTAGTTCTACAATCTAATTTCTGAAAATTGTTTCATTTTAAAGAATAAATGTGTTGAATTCAATTTTCATGTTTTCAGTTTCTTGACCCACAAATATATTTCTATTTTTTTTTTAAATTATTTTATTTCACTTTCAATCAGCAAACAACTTTGCCACATCTGATGTTCAGTCTGAATGTCCATGCAGTAAACTCTCATTTGCAATTTTATTTTATCTATTTAACCTTAAACTTTATTACAGAAGTTTTTTTTTCCTTTTATGTGATCATTATGACACATTTTTTCAATACTTCTTTTGAAGTAAAAGTATTCAATCTGAGTGTTTTTGTTCTGTAAATCCTTCCAGTCTGTGGAAACTGAAAAGATGCAGAACCGAATTAGATGTCCTAACGGAATGGGACTGTTAGATGGCTGTTGTACATGAGGGATGTGTAGAAGCTGACTCCATCCAACGTTTGCCAAAATGGAGTATCAAAAACACAATTTAAAAATGTGTTTTCTGACTTTAAAGTTAAATGCTCTTAAATTCAGCAGGAATTAGATTACAAATAGCAAGAATTCTTTCTTTATTTTGGGTGTTTTTTCAATTTTATCTTTCATTCATCAGTTTGTTCTTTACTCATGTTTAATACATCTGTCCTTTACTGAGCTTCAACCCCCAATCATCCAATCACAGCAGGCTGCGTCTGACTCTAAAGGACCTTTAATCGATCGGGCTGATGCGGCTTATCAATAAAAATCACAGACAGGATGGCATTTAGTCTGCAGCATCCAGAAACCCTCAGATAACACACAGTAATTACTACATAGAACACACAAAGATACAAGAGCTACTACATCATGCAAAGCAGGCGTGTTAGAGGGATGGAGCCATCAATAATCAGCGCCTTTATTTTGGTAAATTCAGAGATTTTATTGTTTTTTATTTTTGAATAAAAGCAGACTGGATTCATTGGGTGTGAAAAAAGACCCAATAATCTAAAACATATCCAAAGTGACAGTATTTAAATATATTTATTTTTGGTCTTATTTTAATCAGTAAAGATGATTTTTATTCTTTTTTTAAGATTGTATTGCTAAAGCTTTCAGTATCTTCTACCTATTTGTCTGACATGTCTGCTAACTTTACTTTTAACATTTTTTATCTATTTTAAAAAGTGTATCCAAAAACAAATACAACAAAACCACAAAAAAATACCAGGCTTTTTCTTTTCTTTTTTATTTGAGAACAGAAACAAGTTTGTAAATGTTAATAATAAAATCAGACAGTTCAGGAATTAGCTATTTTATTTAAAAACAGAAATTAAAAAATAAATCCACAAAAAATGTTAATAATCTTAAGCGGTAGGACTAAAATCCTTAGTATTAAATAACTTTTATCTTAATTATTTTATTTTTTACTCGCTTACTTTTATTTTGTTATGCCTTTCTGATTTTATAAATAACTGGGGGGGGGGGCTCGTGCGTGGGCTCGAGCAGGCAGGGAGGGGCTGATGAGGTGAAGCGCGCGGGAGAAGCAGAGGCGGAAAGCGCTGGAGGAAGCGGCTGTTGGGATCCCTTCCTCCGAGGTGAAGACATGTCCAAAGCACAGGTGCTGAGAGCGCAGGTCCGGCAGCGGCTGGCGGCCGCAGCGGAAGAGATCTTCGGCCTGTTCGAGGCGGTCATCGCGGAGTATGAGGAGCAGACGCAGCGCCAGCGCAGCCGCAGCTGGCGAGAGGAGGCTCGTGCGGAGCAGCAGAAAGCAAGAGCAGGTCGGTGTGTCCTGATGATGGGAGAACTTAAGCTTTATGCGATTAACAACTGTTTTGTTTAACCGTGAAAAGGAGTTTGAACCAGTGAAAGATAAAGGGTGAAAACCGCGTGATTCTTCTATTCAGACTCAAAGCTTCCTGTGTATACCGGATGTGTTGGTTAGCTTTCAAAATAAAAGCTTTAAATTGGCATGACGGACGCAATAAATACCTAACTGGGAACGAAAACAGAATTAATGTACTTTTGGCACTACCTTTTTAAAAATAAATTTGCTCTGCATTTATTTTGGGTAAATCTTGTGTATAGTTGTGTAAATAGATTTATAGTTGTTGGTCATATTTGTACCAAAATGCTTAGAGTTGTTCTGTTAGTTTTTCAATTTCAGGGTTTTTAATCAGTTACAATAGTTGAAATATAAATAAAGAAAAGGTGACTTTTTCTATGAAAGATTATTTTTAAGCACTTTATTTTTTAAAAAGCACTGTAATTGCCTCTGTGGCACAAATGTGTCAAAGAAAAGAACCTGTTTTCATTGTCCCTCCAGATGTTTACCAAGCTGTTGTGAGGGATGAATGGCTTCCTCCTGAGCAGCAAGACAAGATCCTCCGGGTGGAACAGGAGCATTCTGAGCCGGCTTATATTAAAGAGGAAAATGAGCAGATCCTGGTGGAAGCTGGGCTCACCTACCCCATACCTTTGAAGAGCGAAGAAGACGACATAAAACCTTATCCTCCTGTGCTTCACCAAAACCCAACTGAAGAAGAAGCAAACTGTGAAGCAGCAGAACCAGAACAAAGGAAAAATAACCAAATTCCAGACTTGTCTAAGCCTGAGGCTGAACTAAGAGTTCACCGTAGAATCTTCAGAAAACCCCCAAACTTTCAGAAAAGCTCTTATAAGAGCGACAAACCGTTTTGCTGCTCTGCCTGTGGAAAAAGGTTCAGCCAAAACTCTAATCTGAAGACCCACATGAGAATCCACACAGGAGAGAAGCCCTTCGTCTGCTCATACTGTAACAAGCGGTTCATCCAGAAGGTGCACCTCAAGTACCACATGGTACGCCACACAGGGGAAAAACTGCTCGGCTGCAGGTCTTGTGGCCAGAGATTCAACTGGGTCTACCAGCTTAAAAACCACCGGTGTAGAAACACAGAGCTGAACTGCGCTGATGAAGAAGCAGAGGAAGCAGAAAGTTCTACAAATGAAGGAACATCATCTTCTGAGCATCCTGAATGTCTTCAATCACTAGAGGAGAGTTCCTCACCTCAGACGCTCCTCAAAGACATCAGTTCTGTCAACAGCGGTAAAGATTTTACGCAGAACCACTTGCCGGGTCACACAGGAGAAAAAGGCTTTAGTTGCTCGGTTTGCTGCAGAGTTTTTCCCTGGAAAAGGCAACTGCAGAGACATATGAGGAGCCACGCCGAAGTGATGGGGCTCAGCTGCAGCATCTGCAGCAAAACCTTTGCTTTGCCTCATCAGCTCAGACTCCACCAGTGTGTCCGAGGAGACTCCCTGCAGCCAGACCTCAGCCTCAGGAAAGAAGGTGGCACCCCTGGACAACGCACCGTAAAGCACTTCCCCTGCTTTCAGTGCGGGAAAGTGTTTGGCCTCAAGGACTCGCTGCTGCGTCACCTGCGCTGCCACGCGGGTGAAAAGCCGTTCGGCTAATCAGTCTGTGGAAAGCAGTTCAGACAAAGGAAACATGGGGCAGCACCACCTGGTCATCCACACGGGGGAGAAACGCCTCAGCTGCAGGCCCTGCAACCAACATTTTTGTTGGCATAAGCAGCTGAAGAGGCACAAATGTGGCGCCCAGAGCAGCAGCAGCTGCCTGGACGGCTCACGGATTCATCAGAAAATATCCAAATGTGAACTCCAGGACAGTTAAAGTCCCACTTTGATCACCTTTTAATCTATTTTAAAAGTGTTCCCAGTAGTCTTTTAGTTATGATGGTTTAAAAAAAAAAAAAAAAGCATTTTCTAGGATGTAGTTTCTGCAGAGCGGCAGGAGTTTATTCGAAATTTGCCACTGACTGATGGCGTAGAGTAAACATGCCCTGACTTCCCTTCATCCCTATGTGACATACGACAGAGTGTTAGGGCCACCATTAAAAAAAAGAAATGTACAAGAATAATGTCAAATTATGAGGAAAGAAGTCGTCGTTTTACGAGAATAAAGTTGTAATTTAGGAGAAAAAAGTCATAATTTTACAAGGATAATCGAGAAATTATCTGAAAAAAGTATAGTAAGCCTCCATCCACATTATTTGCCACATTTTTACTGAAAATGGACCCAGAAAAGTTTTGTTTGTCTTTCACAGTCAAATATGTGTAATGCAAATACAAAACACTGTTAAATGTTTAAAGCTGCAGGATGTGTTTGAGCGTGATAGTACATTTAATCAAAAAGACATTTCAACAAACTACATATGCATATGGAGTTTATTGAATTTAACTGAAGAGGGTTCCTTATTCGCAGAGAGCCTTCAAAAACAAACAGTTTTTCACAATAAAATACAACTTTTGTGTTTTGTATGTATTTCAATAAGGTTTGACATCTTCCTACATGCAAACATAAATGTATATGTTGATTCATTTCCCTTTTTTTCAGAGTAACTGCTTCATTTCCAGTCATCTCTTCTGCTGCTTGAACTATTTTTGTCTCGTCAAACCTAAATCGTGTCTTTAGTCAGGGATGCGTTATACTATTTTGGATATCAGATAAACTTTGACCTCCTATACTGTCAAATCTTTACCATGTTTTGCTGGTGTTTCTCTCCTTGTAGCATCATTAACAATAGAAGGGTTTCATAATTATTGCAAAAACTGACAATAAAAGTTGATAAACTCCAGTTGTGTAGTTGTGCAAAATGTTTTTCCATATTTTTATTTCAATTCTTCAGATTAAAGGCTTTTCGGACAGGGTGGTAATGGTGAACCAACCAGACATTGTAGTGGTGGATAAAGAACAGAGGAAAGCGGTTGTGCTGGTAGTGGGAGTACCAAGAGATAACATCAAGAAGAAGGAACATTAGAAACTGGAGAAATACCAGGGCCTCAGAGAGGAACTAGAGAAAGCTTGGAAGGTGAAGGTGACTGGTGCTCGTGGTAATTGGAGCACTTGGCTGTAACCTCCAAACTGGAGAAGCAGATCCCTGGAAAAACCTCAGACATCTCAGTCCAGAAAAGCAGTGCAGCTAAGATACTGCAGGACCCTCAAGCCCCCAGGCCTCTGGAAGAGGACCCGAGTTTGAGGTGAGGAATCACTCGCTGAGGGTGACGGTGGCGTTTTTTAGTTTTTTCTATATTTTTATATAAGCTGTCCTGCCTCATTTTAAATAAAGTTGGCAGGAAAAGACATTGAACATCATCTCATGATGACTCATTTGAGCTTTCTTTTCAGTGATTCCTGTGTACTTAGTAACAATGTCTAATCCCACACATCTTGTTCTGATTTGTGGCATTTCTGTTGGTTTTGACCATCTTTAAGCAACAGTTTAAAAAAGCTTTTCATTTAGAGATTTTTTTAAAAAAAGAAAAACACGAGTGTGGATGTTGTTTTAAACAAAATACAACCCATATATAAAATACATAAGAGTGCACAAAAAGTGGCAGTCTCTGGACTCTTATTTTGTAAACATGCTCCGGAAGCAGTTTTCAAGCTAGCATACTCCTTGGTAGTCATTGATGCTAACTGTAGCTTTAACCGGTCTGCTGAATGTAGAGTCCGTTATAATCTGTGTGTGGAAGGAGCCAAACCTGAAATGGCCAAAAGTTGCTCTCGATCACACAGGTTCGATTCCTTCTGTTTTTTATTGTTCGTTAGATGTACCTGAAATGTCATAAACTAAACTGTTCTGTGTAGCCTGTTAGCTTCTTTAGTTCTGCGCTGTAAGTTTCTGTTTATGGTGATTCCATTTTTAAGATAAGTTTATTTCTCACCACTTGCAATTTTATTTATTATTGTTATTTTATTTTGGAGGGTTTATTTATTCGACAGAAGCCACAGTGAAAAACTGCTATCCCAGAATTCCTTGCAGCAGCATGTACATCTCACTTTTTGCACATTGTGATAAAATCTAAAGATGTACCTTCACACATTACACTATCAAGGATAAGGTTAAGACAATAATGTATTAAAAAATTCAACCAATGCCTTTGATAGTTTTCTAGAACCCATTTTTCTGATTACATGATTGAAATTTTTAGTTTATCTACAATTTAGGCCCAAAATCTTATCGTCAAACAACTGCTTTTCATGACTGCAAACGCAAAACATAAATGTCTGTCAGAAAAAACCTACAAGTTAGCTTGACAATACAGTGATTTTATTACAGTCAAAACTGCATGAGAAATAAATAAAACTATAAACAAAACATTGATTCAGTAAAAAATATATTATCTGATCACAAACAATTTTAACCAAATATACGTTCATTAAGAAAATTATCACCATTTTAAATTTAAAATCTGTAGAATGCTTGTAACATTTAATCCATTTAATTGAAAAAAAAACCTGAAAAACTTTGATAATTAATCTTTTTAGTGTTTTGGCTCCAGATTTTTTTTTTTTTTGCCATTAAGTATCATTAACTGGTCATTTTATCTTTTATTTTTATAATATTTGGTTTAATATTGTTGGGGAAAAAATAGACAAAAGGTATCTTCCCTGGATTCTGCTCTTTTTTTGTTTGTTTGTTTGTTTTTCAACAAAAACAACCTATAACAGCCAGACAGAAATAAATGGATTTATGTTTGTGTTTCTCAGATTTCCATCAGCAGCTGAGAGAAAAAGCTCCATCTGATCTACAAAGTCTCAGTCTGGAGGAGAAGGAGCCACACGTTAGAAACAAGGAGACCACTCTAGGATCATCTTCAGACATTCAAGATGCTTCTGGAAGTATGACTGAAGATAAAGACTCCATGGATTTAAAGGACATCAGATCTTTATCTGGTGAAAGAAAACATCACATCTATAATCCTGAAAAACCAGAAAATGAGGGTTCTGGTTTTTGTGAACAGAGAAGTGTGGCGCTGTTTGGTCTAAAGGATCTAAAGGAAGAATTCTCCAGCAGTGACTCAGAAGGTCAAACTGAAAAACTATTCCGCTGCTTTTTTTGTGGGACTACATTCCTAACAGCAGGACTTCTGACTATACACACAACCCTCCATACAGGAGAGAAGCTGCCCAGCTGCATCATTTGTAACAAAACGTTCTCTTTGGAGTCTAACCTCGCAAACCACACTTGTGCTGGAGAGTTTTCCGAGTGTCATCAGAGCCAGAATGAGGAGCAGGTTGTCTCTGACAAGCTGCTGAGCTGCTCCCAGTGCGGAGAGGCCTTTTCCGGGCAGGAGGAATTAAATCTCCACCTCAAAGGTCACTCAAGAGAGCTCAAGTGTTCGATTTGTGCCGTGAGCTGCAGCGACAGGGACTCACTCATTCAGCACATGAGGATCCACACGAGGCAAACGCAGTTTAACTGTTCAGTTTGTGGCAAAGACTTTGCATGGAGGCGACACTTGACCAAACACATGGAAGTCCATAAGAAGAGGAAGAAAGTCTTCAGGTGCAGGATCTGTACAGCTGAATTCTACACCTATTATCTGTTATCTAAACACAAACTTCTCCATCAGTCATCAGATCCTGCTGATGGCCTGCCTGAAAACAAAGAGGAGGAGCAGATGGAAGCCACAGCTGAGGAAGAGGACGGATCAGAACCGACCAGGATTTCTAACCCAGAGGCTCAGATGTCCATAAAAACGGAACATTTTGGCTTTTCAGAACATATTGACTCTGATTTTTTTCCAGAGAGGGATAATGAAGTTTCTCATAACACCACAGAACCGCTTGCACACAGAGAGGACATCCCAGAGAAGGAGGTGAAGCAGGAAGAACTGCGTCCTCAGATTAAAGACGAGCAGGAGGAAACCGTCATCTCCAATCTCCACTTCAGTCCCGTCTGTCTGAAGGCCGAGGACGACGACGAAGAGAAACCGCATTTGTCTCGGCTTCATCACGCCGAGGAGAGTGCAGCCACAGAAGCGGAGGTGGACGGTGGGACTCCAGAGTTTTCCGACGCTGACACTGACGACAGCAACTGCTGGAAAGCGGAAAACGTTGAACGGAAAGTTCAGTCGGGTTCCAACTCCGGAAGTGATTCTGGCAGAAATTCGTTCAGCCAGGTGTCCGGATCTCTGCAGCCCGAAACGGATGACAGCGTCGACAGCGACTTCTGGAAAGACGATAGGAAACCGCAGTCGAACTTAAACGCGCTGAAACACGAAACCTCAGAAGCTGGAGTTAAATACGTAACTGACCTGAAGCCATACAGCTGCACTCAGTGCAGTAAGGCGTTTCGCTACAGCTCCTACTTGAAGATCCACATGAGGCAGCACACAGAGCGGTACTTCTGCTCAGTTTGTGGTCACAAATCCACGTCCAGCTCCAACCTAAAGGTTCACATGAGAACTCACACGGGAGAGAAGCCGTTCAGCTGTGAGATTTGCAGTAAAAAATATACGAACAAGGCCAGCATGCAGGCCCACATGTCTGTCCACAATGCAGAAAGGAAGTACAGCTGCGATGTTTGCAAGAAAAACTTCGCCTGGTTCACGGAGCTGAAGTACCACCAGTGTGTCGGCGAGTCTTCACTGCAGCAAAGCTACGAGGAAGACGCTGGAATCAACCTGAAACGCCACATCTTATACAATTTAAATGAGTGACCTGCAGAGGCTGGGAAGAAGAGCTGGTTAGCTCACTTAAAGTTGTTTATTTATTTGTGTGAATGATGCATAAAGTTTGTTCTTGGATTCTTCTCAGCATCATCATAATCTACAATTTTATATAACAAAGAAAAGAAGTGTCAATTCAAACTTTTAACATGACATTTACCTCTGTGCAAGTTTTACCGGTTAAAAGTATGGAAGCCCAGAGTGGCCACATTTAATTAGATTTACAGTAAAAGAAGTCATGAGTAAATTATTCTGTCATTTTGAGGTGTTTTTTTTTCATTAGGAAGAACTTTTTGTAACTCATTATGTCAAGAATCAACTTCCTTTACCTTTGAGAGCACATTTATTTTTTAGTAGAATTTTTAAAATTGGAAATCACTAAGTGATCATGTTGGGTCAGAATGGTTAGTTGATAGTAGTGTGAAGTCTATGCTTCAAATGAAAATACACCATGAGTGAATGTAAATCATTTCTATGAACTTTTGGTCATTTTTATTTATTGAACTTTGGCTTTTAAGCGGCTTTCCCAGTAAAAAAACAAAGTTTTCTCCAAATCTGCTCACGTGATTTATGCATCATATTTATGTATTTATTGGTTCAAAATGAGTCAAAATAAAATATGAACTTTCTTATGAACTTCCAACTAGTTGTGTATTTTATTCATTCAATGCTCAGTGTCCATTAGTCTCACTGTCATCATGGGCTGCCACAAAATCTGAAATTACATTGTTTGGTCACAAAGTTCACAGTTTGGGGGGGAAATCATGACAAGCAAATCCTCTATGTGACATTATCTTTCAATTATTTCTATCTGAGAAATCAGCAGAACTTATAGACTTGAACAGAAATGCACACAATTTGAATAATTGTGCAGAGATCCCCTGTTCTGGTCACTTACCTGGTTCTGAGGAGTAAAACGATGAAGTGCAATCCTCTTGTATTTACAGACAAATGTTTGAGATTTCTGTACTTTTTGGACATTCCAATTTTTTTTTCAAAAAAGTAAAATTAAAGTTGTGCATTTATTTCAATTTTAAAACAATTTTTTAACCTCAAAGTATTTTTTGCAAGATATCAAAACAAAAAAATGTGAATTTTTTGCTCGTAACCATGGTGACAAACCTGAACCCTGGTGATGCGGTTCTCCGCGCTCGTCTCTTGTTTTTGAATGAATCAACGCAGAAGTTTTTGAAAAACACTCACGTGACTTTAATGTAAATTCAATACATGTTAAGATAAATTTATCCCAATAAAAAAAAAACATGAACTTCTGGTTTCAGGCAATCAATAACATCCATTTTTTAAATGTGTACGTTTTTTTTTCTTTTATTACATCACAGAATTTTTTTACATTTAATTTTTTTTTTTAATTTTCCTTTTTGATTTCTTTGATTTTTGCAGATGTTTGTTTTTAAATTCTGTTTTTAAAAAAAATAACTTTTTATCATCTCTTCTGTTAAAAGGGAAGCTGAAACACCAAAAAGTACAGACCGTAAGAAAAAAGTCGTCTCTCAAGGATTTTTTTTTTAATTTGCCAGTTTATTTTTAAGTTTTTAAACCTCAAGCTGGATTTTGTCGTTGCTTTTTTCTTCAAATGAACATGACATACAGTGATGAACATAGAACAGTAAACTGTACATACATTTTTCAAAATAAAAGTTAGGGGGAGTTTAAAAATAAACCTTAATGGGAAAAGGATATGCTTTAAGGATATGACATCACTGGACGGAGAAGTAGGTGGGGAAACCGAGTCATATGAAAACAAAGGAAACATTTTCGATTAAGATGTTATTAAAAGTGACCAAACAATTACAGTCATTAAAAAAAAAACTCATTCAGTCACCAGAAAACTCTGAAATGTGTCTTTGGTTAAATCTGTCACACAGAAAATGTTTTAAATCAATATGAGACCATCATCCTTTATGGTTTCTATGCAATTAAAGACAGGCAACAACAGGTAAAACTAGTTATTACTAAATAAAAAAAAGTTCAGAACCCCAAGGAGAACGCATCAAGCGGACTAGAGTCACTTCAGCTCCCTGTGAACATCCATGTGTTTGTTCAGACTCCCTTTTTGTCTGTATCTTTTGCCGCATACGGAGCAGTTAAACGGCTTCTCCCCTGTGTGAATCCTCATGTGCACCTTCATGTTGCCGCTTTCGATGAACCCTTTGCCGCACACCGTGCACCTGTACGGTTTCTCCCCCGTGTGAATCTTCATATGTTTCTGCAAGCACGCGTTCCAGGAGAAACACTTCCAGCAGACCGGACACCTGAAGGGCTTCTCTCCCGTGTGAGCTCTCATGTGTGACGCCAGCTGCCCCTTAAATCCGAACCTCTTCCCACATTCAGAGCAGCTATAGCTTTTTTTACACGCGCTCACCCTCCAACAGTTGGCGGGAACTCCACCGTTTTCTGTCACGTCTTGACGTGCAGAACTTGCTGGAAAGCGTTGGTGTGGGCCAGAGTTGGCCGTTTGTTCTGGTCCTCCTAAAGAGGTCTTGTTCTCCGTCTGGCTGCGCTGAAGTTGCGAGGAGCTGACCGTCGTTTCTCCTCTATGCACCGCCATGTGCATCTTTAAATTTCCTCGCTGTGCATAGCTTTTTCCACAAAAGGAGCAGCTAAAAGGTTTTTCTCCCGTGTGGATCCTCATGTGGACCTTCAGATTTCCACTTTCAGTGAAGCGTTTGCCGCACACGGTGCATTTGAAAGGCTTCTCCCCCGTGTGGGTCCTCATGTGCTTCTGCAGACGCCCTCTCCACGTAAAGCACTTCCTGCATACGGGGCACCTGTAGGGTCTTTCGGCGTGATATTGTATGTGTAGTTTCAGGTAACTCAGGGAGCCGTATGTTTTCCCACATTCTGAGCAACGGAATAAGTTAATAGAATTAAATCCAATATTATTTAAAGGAATGTTGGTATTTAGATCTGAGTGAGGCTCCTGGGACTTTTTGCAAAGATCAACACTGGCTTCAGTCTTAAGGTTCGTCTGTGGTTCTGGTTCTTCTGAGTCCTCTTCATCCAGAATGATGATGGGCTCCTCAGTCTGTGGAAACTGGGGTTTGTCTTCATCTTCAGTCTTCACAAAGACGGGGCTGGATCTGAACTCAGAGATACTAATCTCCTCCTGTTCCTGCTTAGCATTTAGGAGTGCAGGATCAGGATTCTCTGGTTCCGGACTGGATCTCCTCTCCTGCGTCAAAGTGTTCTCTTTTCTTGCGATCTGTTTCTGGATGTCTGTAGAAAATGCCGCAGCAGACACAGACAGAAAAAGAAGGATCACAAATCTGAATCATTTATGTGTAGAACAGAAATAATAGTTTATGAAGTTGTGGTGAAATATTTGCTTACAAAGACAAACGGTCTGCAAAGAAGTCATGAACAATAAAGTCAAGCAAGTGGCTTCAGTCCATCATTTTGTTTATTATTTTTTATAGGAAAAAAACTAAATTTTTCCACTTTTTGTTATAAATTTGGTTTAATTTTAAAAAGTTATATAATGTTTAAAATGTATGTGAATTTAATAGATTTTATTTAGAAAGCGCCACGTCACAACTGAGGTCGTCTCACAAAAAGCGGGAACAATCAAAGCATTATTAGTTCTAACTGTTGGAATGATTTGAAATCGTCTTAAATTAATGATCTGTAAAAGTGACCAACAGATTACATCAAAGGCTTTGTAATCCTCACATTCATAAAGCAAAAGGTGACAGTAAAGCGGAAAATACTACAGAGAAGAAGTCTATCTTTAAAGACTCACTCCGATGTAAATTGTGTTGTGGTTTTAGATCCATGCACGCCTTTTCTCCTTATCTGAGCTGTTATCTGGATCAAAACTGAACGGCTGGATAGCTCCCATATTGATGACCATTTTTGTCACTTCCGTAATATTAGCTTGGGGTTGTGAGGAGTATAAGCTAGAGGGAAAGCATGCAAACAAGAGCTCTCAGCAACATGGCGAGGAGAAGGGGGCGGGGTTGCTCTCCACCAACAAGTCCTGCCCACAACCCACAAACTCCTTACGTTCTGCAGAAACTATGACCTAGAAAATGACAGTTTTTTTTTTATTTAGGCTAAAAACTGCTGAATCATAATGAATAGACCCATAGGAATGTCACAAAAACGATCAAAAGATGATTGGAGTGTTTCTTTAATATTCAAGTATCATCTGCATAGCACTGAGAATAAATGTTGTGCCACCAAATAAAAGCAGGATTAGGCCAAACACAGAGCCTTGTGGTACACCACAACTGACTATGCTTTATAAGAAAACTTAATGTTTAAATGAAAATATTTAAATTTATCAGATAAATGGGACTTCAATCTAAATCTCATCTAAAAGTAGTTTCTTAAATGAGTCACTGATCTGAAGAGAGCTGCAATTCTGAGCATTAGTATTTTTCATTAGTCTGAAAGCCTACAGACAGCAAAATCAGTCAAATCTTATCTTTTGTTAGAATAATTCACATTTACATTTGTTTTAGATAAATCAGTATCATAAAGCTTTTGGGACAAACCTTGTAAATACATGTAAAGCTAAATTTTAATTGCTTAGTGGCATTTTAAATTATCTAACGACACACTAAGGATTTTTTTTTTATTTCAACATGTAGGCATAAATCACAACAGAATTAAATTCTATCTTAAATCCACATCTGTTGTTTATGTGCATTATTTTGCTTGAAAACATGCAATCCATAAACAACATTCACGTGGATCTGAGCAAAGAATTGTGGGTAGGAAGAGTTTTTTTTTTTTTAATTATTGTTATTATTTTTATTATTATTATTGACTGAGTCTTATTGTTAGCTAATGTAGTTACTGTACCTAAAATCTGTACTTAGCTAACGTTGCTAATGCAGGTTTGGCTAACGTGAGCGAACCGGGAACACACCTGTTCCCTGCTGCTTCATCTCAGCCGTAAGAACCACATCCAGAAAGTCGCGATGGCGGCGCTCCGTCTCCTCCTCATACTCCAGGATGGTTTCCTCCAGGTGTCCCAGAATGTCTTCCACAGCCTCTGTGAGCCGCTGACTGATGAACCCCTTCAGACCCTGAAGTCTGGACATTCTTTAGCAAAAACACACAATCAACACGAAGGAATTACGTTTTCTTTTTGCTAAAACTTTTTTTTACGTAACTTCTAGAGTTAAAGTAAGCCGAACAATCACGTATTGATTTTGTTGACACATCACAAAAAGCGAATCACGAAAACGTTGCCGAAATTCAATCACATCCGGGTCACGCTTTATACATAAAATCTCTTTAAGGTTTTCTTCTTCTGTTCAAATGCATTCAATTTGTGAGTTCTGCTTTTATTTTGAAAATAAAGGCAACTAGACCGGAAAAGATTAGAAAAATCATTAGATCCAAAATATAAAGCAAAGTTTAGATTTTATTGCTCTGCATGAAGCAGAATCACCTCAAACAATATTCTTTAAGTTCCATTCTGAATCTTTGATTTTCTTTGCTGCCCAAAGTTTTGTAGCACTTGTCCAATAGGTGGCGCTGCAGAAGCTGCCACAACGTTTAGTGTAATATCTCCAAAGCTGCATTAACCAAAATGCTCAGATTTTGTACTTTGGATGTAATTAGAGTCATGTAACACATATAAACAAATTGGGCTAATTACGCCACCTAGTGGTGACTTTGAGGGGAATTTCACATTCAGGATAAGACCTTTATTCTCCCAAACCAATGCAGATATCAACATGCAACCATTTGTAGTTTGTAAGGGTTCTTGGTGAGATTATTGGTTTACAATTTCATACTATTCAGTGGTATGAGTGATTTTATATAAATTTCTAAAAATAAACGTTTTGCCATAGGAAATGAATGGAACCCACTTGTGAAGACCCATATCTTGAAAAATAGGCGAGAGTGGTTGTCAAGTTTGCAACCCTGCAGCTTCAAATAAATTTACATAAACTTACCAAATTTTACAGACTGCTTCATCAGAGATGAGTAAGCACAAGAGCATTCATAACGATGCTCCCATAGGTGGCCCTACAACATATTCCAATGTGTTTCCATTTATATCTCCAAAAGTCATTGACCAAACTTCATGAAACTTTACGTGCCAGTTGTACAGAAGGTCTTTAAAATTTCCAACTTTAATATCTTTCACAAGGGTATTTGCTTTCAGCAAACATACGCAATTTTATACAGGAATTGCAATTCTAGTTATTATTTAGTAGTGTAATCTTTTCATGTAAGGAATATAAACAAAACGTGTAGTTTATTTAGTTAATTTTCCTTTCCGTTTATAGGCGTGTGTGTCACATTGAGTAGTTGGAACATTGCCCACTAAAAAGGAAATCCTCAACAACTTTTGTGAGTATATTTGTTTTCTTGTTTTGATTAAAATCACAGCACATATGAATGCTGTCTTATTCAAAATTGTCATAACCTCAACACTAAACCTTATAAATGCATTGACACACATGGTCTTGTAATTAAGTGATCCAAGCCATTACACACACACACCCACATATGTATGTATATATATTTATACTGAAAAATCAAAATGCAATATAATTTTTTCATCACTGACATGTAAATATGCATTTTATCTTCATACATAAAAGCAATGTTTATTATTCTGGACATATGTCCAGACCAATTTGTATATGTATCATGTGTATTTTGTGAAGTTCATAATTTATTTGCATTTTAAACTTGAAATTACAAAAATGTTAAAAGTGAAATAAAGCTTTTTAAGTGCCAAACATATATCAAGTTACAGTCAAAAAGGCAGAAGGACAAAAGGAGATGAAACGGCAGATAAATAACGTTAGAGGCTTTTTTTTTAGACAAAAGCAGTCAAAAATTAGTAATAATTCTTTTAAAAAAGGTTTTAATATAGCATAAATGCAGAATTCTTGTAAATTTATTTTTACACTTCGTTTATCTGTTGTTTTTTTAAAAGAAAAATAATTTTCGAAAGTTTTAAATGGCAAGACCCGTAGTTCTCATTTAGTTCGGACGGTGGCAGTAATGCGCCAGTAAGTTAGTTTCTAAACGGCCAAAATCATAAAATACGAAGAAGAAGAAGAACGCAAGCGGATGCTGCACGAACTCGTCTGGGTACCAATAAACTCGTTCAAAACCACTAATATGAGTAAGACACTGCCGCTGCGTGTGTCGGTCAATGAGCGGATCAGCAGCGCCGCCGAAGACATCATGCTGCGGCTCGAATCGGGCGAAGAACCGATTGAACTCCCCACGCTGAGGATCCTGCTCAACGAGCGGCTAACGAAAGCTGCGGGGCAGATCATCGCTCTGTTTGAGAAAATCGTGTCAGATTTCGAAGAGACTCTGAGACAGTCAGAGCAGAAGGTCTGCCGCCAGAGAAAGTTACTGGATGCTGTTCTGAAGCCAACGGTGCAGCTGGAGAGAGCAGGTCAGTCCGGCTAACGACGCCCAAACATGCTAGCGTTAGCATGTCAAACGTCTTCATTTAGACGCCATATTTCCTCCAAAATCCAGTTTATGAAGAAAGAAACTGATGTCCTGCTTTAAACATTATGACACATATTAACTGTTGCGACAATATGAGCTTGTTTGGGATGTAATCATCTAATTTTTATATGAACTTCTTCTTTACGGTAAATAAAAATGTAGAATTTCATTAAAACTAAGTTTTAGATGAAATGTATAATGGAATCCCAAACGTTTTTGTTGATTTTCCATGAGCTTCTTTGCTAATTTGACTTTAAGTTATGCACTCATCAGATTAATGAATTAAAAAATGTACAATTATTTGTTTTAAGGGATGCAATTACTATAACTGCTGTCTTTGTTTCACCATTTTTCACAGAGATCCAGCAGTCGATGGATAACAAAGAAAACGATTCTTCTGGGCAGTTGGTCCGAAGCAACAGTCTGGACCTGAACGGACCGTTGATCAAACAGAATCTGGAAGAAAACGAAGTCATTCCCTTTCAAGGGTTGGATCTGGACGCATTTTTACCCCCTCTGTCTCCTGAAGAAACTCCAGACTCGCGTGAACATTTCTGGTTTATAGAAAATGGATTGTACTACAGTGAAATGCAGAACATGAGGGCATTACCCAAACCAGAAACGTTCCCGTGTTCATTGTGTGGTCTGACGTTCACCTCCATAGCAGCTCTGGGGTTCCATTTGAAAGTTCACAAATCCAAGAAAAAACCCAAACCGCGTCGCCTATCTGACTACGAAAGATTTTCCAAATTGTCTCTAAAATTCCATAAACCAGTCAACGCCGTGGAAAACGTCTTCACTTGCAGCGAGTGCAACCAAGCCTTCAAGTTTCGGTCGATGCTGAGGAAACACAACTGCAGCCAGGATGCAAAGCCTCCCTTCGACTCTCACTGCTGGCCGGTTGAGTTTCCTGCTGAAATAAAAAGTGAATTAGCTTTGGAGTCAGATGGACCCTTTGAAATACAAGATGAAGCATCGAGCACGAAGGTACAGGAAAGGTCCAAAGAGGTGGGCTCAGAGCCCTTTGGGCTTAAAGAGGAACTAGTGGAAGCAGAAATCTCAGAGGTCGTGATAGCCTCCGACAAAGATGATGACGAGAAACCTCAGACCTCTCAACTTTATCTCAGAAACATTAACCAAGCCTCTGAAGACGGACCAGATTCGGATCCACTTGCAGGGGATCAAACCTCAAACTCTACAGAGAACATTGATGATGGAGGTGAAGGAACCAGTCAGTCTTCTTCAGACCCCGGTGCTGTTCCAGGGGCCTCCAAAAGTACCGCAACGTGGCCCTCAGAGGAGCGGCCTTTAAAGTGCCCCTTTTGTAGCAAGTCTTTCATAACGGAGTTTAACATGAGAATTCATGTGTCGATGCACACGGGTCAGGGGGCGTTTCAGATGCAGAGTTTTTGGTAGAAGCTTCAGAAAACTGTCAGAACTCGAGCTGCTGAAATTCATTTTTTTTTAATAGTCAGATTGTTTTTTTTTTTCCCCAATCAAAACTAAAGTTTGTAGAGTTATGAAAGAACGTTTTGCATAACAAGTTATATAAAATGAACAAAAACCTTTTAATTAATGAAATTATCACATTTATCTTTGGAAATTGATTTATTGTTAATATGACAGAACACTACAATAAACAAAATTACAAATCACTTACATCGAACCCATTTTAGATTTTAAAAAATAGTAATATGGTGAATATTTCAGATTGAAAAATAGATTTTGTTTTACTGACTCAATAATTTTTGATCAATTTAATTTAAAATAATTGATGTGTTTTTTAACCTTGTCAGCACTACTATGAAAACAATTTGCATAAAAAGTGATGTCAAATCAAGAAAATAGAATTTTAATTGATGAAACCATGAAATCTTTCCTTAAAAATTGTTGTATTGGTTTTATTTCAAGCATTAACAGTGACAAGCATTAGCTTTGTTATGTAATTTATTTTATTGTATAAGTCAAAGATCAAACCCATTAAACTAATACAAGATATTTAAGAATTAGCTTCAAATAACATTGACATTTACTGAATCAATTTTTGAAGTAAAGAATTTAAAATATCAAATTTGTTTTTTTAACCTCGTCAGAACTACTAAATCAGGTTTTGCATAAGTGATAGTGAGCAAAAATGGCATTTTAATTGATGAAACTATAAAAATTAATTTGATTTCAAGCATTAACAATAATTGAATACTACAATTAAAAAAAACAAATCAAATCCATTTCAGATATAAACTAATATGAATAAAATGTTTAAGCCTTACGTCAATAAAAATTTGTCTACACACAAGTCAATGTTCATTTTTAAAGTAAATATCAATTTAATTTTGATTAATTGATTAGTTTTTTTTTTTTTTTTTAACCCCTGCCTTGTCAGAACTACTGATAATGGTGATGGAGAGAATGTCCTGGCTGGACAGGACCGGCCCGATCCGCAACAAAACAAACAGAAGTGACCTCATTCAAGTGTCATTTGATGTTTGCTGTTCGCAGCCGTTCAGCTTCCCGCTTTAGAGGGCGCCGCAGCAAATCATCCCGCTTCAACCGGTCAGGTTCTCCGCAGACTCCTCTCTCACACCGACCACCTTCATCATCCTCAATTCATGAACCGTCTCCTCTAGGCCTTGTTTTCAGGGGCCGGAAAAGGACGCCAAACTGCTGAATTGATGATATTAACTGTTTTGCATTTTAACATGAGCTAATTAGTCATTTTAAATTGAACAAAATATGCTGATATGATTTATTTAAAATAAGAAGTAAAAGATAAATCAGTTTATTTTTATTTTGTAAAAATCCTAGAAATTGCTTTAAAAGAAACAGAAGTTATGGATCTGATGAAACTATTGATAGAATCCCAGCCCTCGTTTTTACAGATTTCTTGTTAATTGTTGTGTTTTTAATCAGACTTTATTGCTTTGCAGACATAAAACTTTCATCTGAAGTCAGATCTGATGTCTTATGTGAGAAACACTAACACAGACAAAAAAAATGGTTGACCTTTTTATTACAGCTGTTAATGAAATATTTCCTTTTTTGTAGATATTTGAAATTGTATGGATTTATTCTGACATTTTCCTCATTTTCACCAGTTTACTTCTAAATGTGATTAAATATTTTTAAATGTGCTTTAGTGTATTAAACATTTTCCGTACTTTGTCTGCTATTTAACAGACTAATTATCGTTTTTCTTCTATTGTTATGCTGATGGAAGAATAAACTGTCAACTTTTTGAGATTAATCAATATCTCATCAACAACTGTACGCTTCCTGTTATATTGCCTTCTTTTTCTCATCAATAGGAAACACATCCAGGTATTTTGATGAGTTTAAAAACAGAAATTTGAGAATGATTGTTGAAAATACCCGTTATGTTACTGAGCTCAGAAGACAAATCAGTTCAAGTTGGGGTAGACAAATGGATCCATGAACGTCTCGTTTTCTGGGAAGCTTTCTTTGTCATTCTGTGTGGTGACAGAAATTCCACGGTGACGTAATCTATTTGTTAAAAATCGTTTAAAAAATGGTTTACTGAGATATTTATCTCCATTAAAAGCACTAAGAATTGCAGTTTTTGTATTTTCCTAAAAGGCCATTACAAACACACTACAGCACTCAAACACTTGTTCAAGTTGATTTTATAGTTTAGAGTTTGGCTTTGTAGTCATTGGAATGAAGTTCAAATCAGGAGCTGTTATAAGGATTTCATCAAGCATAGAAAGTGAATAAATATTTATACATATAAAAAAATGGTGAAAAATCTAGTCAGAGATGGGCGGTCCAATTTGCAAAAAGTTTCCAAAGGGGATAAAAAGCTTGTTCCTACGCAATGCTAGATCTCAGTCCAAACGGGCTTTGTTTGACCACCTGGTGGCACCGTAGAACTAGAATGAAAAGATCATGGACAAAAAACAAAAAACTTTAAACTGTTCAAAATGTAATTCCATTCATGTACAAATAAAAGCTCATTTTTCATTGTACATTTTATTAATAATGATCTCAAACAGACGCTCACTTTTCATAAGAACGAATGTCCAAAATTATAACCTTTTTAGCAGAAAGCTTTCACTGAAGTGCATAATAAAATAGTGGTAAATGATAGCAAACTTTTGCAGATCTTTATTATTATTATTATTAAACATATGCCAAACTGTTGACAGATATGATCTATTATAGCGGAGGATGTGTATCGTTTTCTAACATAAATGTATTTAAATGAAAGTAAAAAGCATCAAATACTCTGTCAGTTGACATTTTTCTGTCATTTTAAAGTCACACATGAAGAAAGCAATCACCTCCTACATCCTTCAGAGATATTTCAGTTTAGGAGAATGTTACACAAAACAAACAAACAACTGCTGAAAAGCTTCAGAAATGTACTACATTTGAAATAACTTTATCCAA
Organism: Oryzias celebensis; assembly: GCA_014656515.1. Lineage (NCBI taxonomy): Eukaryota > Metazoa > Chordata > Actinopteri > Beloniformes > Adrianichthyidae > Oryzias > Oryzias celebensis. The sequence goes on along the minus strand of BNCR01000011.1, from coordinate 2,831,789 downwards.
AGATACAAAATTTCAAAAACAAGCTTAATATCGAGTTAACTAGAATAACAACAAAAAACAAGATATAAGTTAAAGCCGCAAGCGCCCGCAGGCGCTCTAGCAGCCTCCTCTTGACCGGCCCTCACTGGATGAGTGGCTGCCCCGCTCTACCCCTCTGTCACTATGGTCAGAGCTGCATGTGACAAATTCATGGAAAAAGATGTTTTAATCTCCATAGCAACCATTTTATTTTTTGGTTGCCTGGAGGTGTCGAACAGTTCTATGTAACTTTTAGAAGAATAGACAAAAGTAATTTTTTAGATTTCCTTGGCAACAGAGGTTTTTGTTAACCACACCCACGTTCCTAATATGTTCGTTTCATATGCAATATTGTTTCATTTTGCTTGAGTCAACGATTCATGTCTTAAATGTTCACAACATTCAGGTAAAAAATGTCAGGTCTATCCATAGATTTTCAATGATGTTGTAAACCTTCAGTTTCTGCCTCTTAATGTAAGACGGCGTGGATTTGGAGGTGTGTTTAGCATCATTATCATTTGGAGAAGTCATTCTCTCTTCATCTTCAACTTTTTCACAGATGGCATCAAGTTAGTGTCCAAAATTTGCTGAAATTTGGTGGAATCCATTCTTTCTTCTACTTGTAAAACGTTTCCAGTGCAACACAAGCCCAAATCATGATTGATCCACCCCCATGCTTAACAGTTGGACAGGTTGTTTTCATGAAACTCTGGACCTTTTCTTCTCCAAACGTACCTTTGCTCATTGTGGCTAAAAAGTTCCATCTGAACCGGGTCGGTCCACAGAACTTGTTTCCAAAATGCATCAGGCTTGTTTCTATGTTCATTTGTGAACTTCAAAGGTTGAATTTTGTGGTGAGGACGTAGAAGAGGTTTTCTTCTGATGAATCTTCCATGAAGACCATATTTGTACAAGTATCTGTTGACAGTAGAACAGTGCAGCACAACTCCAGAGTCTGCAGGTCTTTCTGGAGGGAAGCTGCAGTCAAACATGGGTTTGGATTTGCTTTTCTCACAATCCTGCGAGCTGCTCTGTCTGAGATTTTTCTTGCTCTTCCAGATCTCGCTTTAGCTTCCACTGTTCCTGTTGACTGATATTTCTTAATGACATTCTGAACAGAGGATATTTTCATCTGAAAAGGCTTTGCTATCTTCTTATAGCTTCTCCTGCTTTGTGAGCATCAACTATTTTCAGTTTCATTGTTCTGGACAACAAGAACCCATGATGCTGATTGTTGGGGCGAGGTCAGATGACTCAGATTATTTACAATCTTGGAGATTAAAATCACCTGGTCTTTGCAAACCATGATTGTGAACAATCAGCTTTTCCAAAGGGGGCGGGGCATACTATGAATTCTGCCGGGTGTCCAAACTTTTGCGCACGCCATTATTTAATTTTCTGTTATTTTGAAAGAGTAAATGATGGAAATAAAGTCTCATTTTTTGACATATCAAAAGAATGTCTCCTCTGTAAACTGATGCATGTAGGATATTTTTCAATCTTTATACATATACGCACAATAATATAACATTTTCCTGGGGTGCTCACATTTTCAATCCCCACTGTATCTGTTATTAACCTTCAAGAGTTATTGAGGTTTTTGGGCAAATGTCCTGAGGCACCAGCGGAGAGCGCTGTCACACCCCCGGTGTCTGCCACACTCCATTCTTAGGTCCCAGTTGGATGAATGAAATCAGAGTGAATCTCTTCCTGCTGCTGGGTCACGGTGGGAGCCACAGATAACCCTTTGGAGGTCGGTTCTCCGTTGTGCACCTTCATGTGCGAGTCCAGAGAGCGTTTCTCCTGGTAGCTCTTCCCACAAACCACGCACCTGAACGGTTTCTCGCCTGTGTGCGTGAGCATGTGTCTCTTCAGGTCGATCTTCTGGACGAAGCCTTTACTGCAGAGCTGGCAGATGAACGCTTTCTCCTTCTTGTGGAACCTTTCGTGCGTCTCTAGTGAGATCTTCTGCCGAAACCTTTTGCCACAAAGGCTGCAGATGAAGGGCTTTTCGCCGGTGTGGATCCTCATGTGAGAGTCCAGATTGCCGATCTGTCGGAAGCTCTTGTTGCAGACTCTGCAGGTGTAGGGTTTTTCCCCCGTGTGGATCCTCTTGTGGACATCCAGATGTTGGCTCATGGTGAACTTCTTGCCACAGACCTCACAGGGGTAAATCCTGGGTTTTCCTCCTGTGTGGCTTTTGATGTGCCGCTTCAGGACAGTGTTTTCAATAAAAGTCTTTCCACAGAATTCGCAGATGTAAGGCCTGTACCCAGCATGCAGCCTCATGTGTCTCTCCAGAGAGCCTTTCCTGGGAAATTCCTTCCCACAGTCTTTGCATCTGAACGGTTTCTGGCCGGTGTGCGTCCTCATGTGAATCTCCATGTCTCGGAAGTTGACGCCACAGATTTCGCAGACCTTGTTTATTTTTCTGTGGCTCTGAAGGTGGAGCTGCAGACTCTCCAAAGAGTCGGCGTGCACTCCACAAATACCACAAAGGAAGTCCGGGTCACCTAAATGCGTCTCAGCGTGCCGCAGCAGGTTGCCTTTATTGTGAAAGGAATTCCCACAAATCTTGCAGGAATGAGAAGGAGTCAAGCTTGGTTTCCTACGTTTGGCTCTCTTGGTTTGCTGGTTGTGGCTACGGGTGTGCCGCCTGAGCTCCATGCTTGTCTGAAAGCCTTCATCACAGACTTTACAGCTGAATGGTATCTGCTCTTCATGAACCTTCATGTGCCGCTCCAAGGAGCTGGTATGGCTGAACTCTTCACAGCAGACGGTGCAGGTGAAAAGTTTATCTGCTGTGTGAGTTTTCATGTGAGTCACCATGTTTCCCTTCTGGTTGAAACCCTTGAGGCAGAACTGGCAATTAAAGGGTTTCTCCCCGGTGTGCAGTCTCATGTGCGTCTCCTGCGCTTTAATCGATGGGAACTTCTTGCCACAGATGTTGTAAGACCTGCTGGTGGTGCGGTGGGTTTGGAGATGCTGTCTCAGGCTGTTGCCGGGCTTCAAACTTTCACCGCACACACCGCACACGCACTTGGGTTCACTGGAGTGTTTCTCTGCATGTTTAAGCAGAAAACCTCTCCCATTGAACAACTGTCCACACACTCTGCAGCTGTGAGATGCCCCCTCTGCTGAGTCGATTTCTTCGTCTGCAGATGGATCTTCTGGAGAGGTACTCAGTTCACGGACCGTCTCTGTCCTGGAGGACGTATTTGGTACAGTGGTCTCCTTCAGCTGTTCCTTCACCGTAACGTCCTGTTTCAGACTTTTGCCATCGGAAAGACTGACTGACATGCAGAAATCTACAGAGAAAACAAACACCACAAATTAAAACTTTATTGAACTTCACATTTTGACTACATTTAAATGGCAATAACAAAGAAATAAGTTATGATTTTGCAACAGAAAGTTCACACATGAAGAAACACTGATCACTGAGGGGATATTTTCAAAGAAAAAGCCTTCCACTTTTACCTACTTTTTCTGTTTTTCTTTTTAAGGACCCATTCCAATGAAAATGGCATTTTTAACATGTTCTGACATTTTTCTGGAGGACATTTATTAAGAATATTTAGCTTAGAATTGCATTCCTGAGTATTTTGTTTTAGACTGGACATAAATCTACAATATTGCTCACCATTTCTGTTGCCTTGATAGTTTGGAGGTGTGCAAAAGGGCTGTAAGCTAGCAGGGGAGCATGTAAACAAAAAGCTCTCAGCAACAGGGAGGAGATGGCGGGACAGGTTACCCCGCACCGTTGGTCCCGCCGACAACTCAGGAACATTTCTAATGAACTTCTGCCGCGCTGCAGAAACTATGTCCTAAAAAAACTACATGTTTTTGGATTTTGTGAACACTTAGAAAACAGATCAAAAGATTATTGTAGTGGGTCTATAAAGTATAAAAAGGATCGAAAAATAATTTGGTTAAATAAACTTTTTAATACATTTCTTTCATATAGAACTTTGTAACCTGAAGGAGCAAAATATTTAAACAGCAAAGTGTCATAAATGACCCGTAGATTGCTATCAAATGCTTAATAACATCTGGAATTGACCTGGAATGTAATAATAATAACAACAATAAGCTAATATATTTCTGGTGTTTTTAAATCCAATGCACAGTAAATAGAGCTTCTAAAAAACCTTGGTAAAAAAATAGATTAAAAATATATCTACCAATTATACCATAATAGGGTGACTACAGTTTGTTGTTAAACTTTTAGACCCGCAAAAACACGCACCTCTCAGCTCTGATGAGGGATCAACTCCCAGACAGGCTTCGGGGTCCTGCGGTTTCTCAGCCGCTCTGCTGACCTCGAAGGCGGTGAGGATGAGCTCCACGGCCGCGGTGATCCGCTTCATCACCAGCTGCTTTAGCTCCTCCATTCCGGTCTGGCTGCGCTCCTGCAGAAGCCGCAAGATCTCTTTAGCAACTTCTGCTAACTGCCGCTCAACGGTAGTCTTCAGGCTGCCCTTCCCAGACCGCTTTTTGGGCATTTTCTGCTCTTTTTAAACACAGGGCCAAGAAAAAAAAAATGTAAACACGTTAAACCTGCAGAACTTCCGGGATCTCTGTTGCGTCATGACGTATTACGCTGATGTCTGTGACGCGACGACACCGAGAAAAAGCAGAATTTGTTTTATTTTGGTCTCTATCATAAACATCAAACATTTTGTCTGTTTTTTTTTTTAAACTCCGTTGTAATTTTCAATGTTGCATTTAAAAAAATAGGGATAGATTAAAGCTTTTGTATCAAGAGAAGTGCGCACATTTAATGTGTTTCATTATTTTTGCACTATTTTGAAAATTGTATTTGTCAGTAAGTAAAATTGTAAATTATTTTCTATTATTGTTTTTTATATATTATTTATACCCTAAAATTAATTTATTTGCCGTCTAATTTGTGTAGAAACTTTACTATGATTGTTTTTTTCGGAGTCACTTTCAGAGTAATAAAATTAACTTTTTTTTCCCTTTTTTGTTTTTCTTTTGTGTTTGTTTGGGAGTTGACAGAAACTCTTAACTTGTAAGCCTGTTAATTTCAAGAGTGTTTACTTAAGAATGGATCTAGGGATACTATCACCAAAACTAAAGGTTATACCTTACAGATTATGTTAAAATTTCATGTATGTGCCAATCATACACAAAATAGAATTTCCTCAAAAGATAAGGGTACGTATTATTAAAAGAGGGACTTCCCCCTAATTTATTTCAAATTTGAAGAATCAGAGAAGAATATGAAAAAAAATCAAGACACTGTTTTCTATTCATTCATTTTCTGAACCGCTTTATCCCTTTTGGGGTCACGGGGCTGCGGGAGCTGCTCATGGGCGAAGGCAGGGGACACCCTGGACTGGTCGCCAGTCTGTCGCAGGGGCCACAGTCACACACTCATGCACACTCACATCCACACCTAGGGACAATTTAGAGTGACCAATTAACCTATGAAGCATGTTTTTGGACACTGTTTTAAATGATCAAAAGTTTTCTAATTTTACCCAGGTAGAATATGATTTGTTAAATAATTCATTTATTAAGCACATTATGCTTAAGTGAGTTTGGGAAATGCTGAAAGGAATATGATCGTGTTTGATAGAAAAAAAAAGGATATTAGATTTCAAAAAGCAAAGAGCTTTTATGTGTAAAAGGCAAGGGTAGAATTTTTTACATACAAGAAATTTAGTAGCCTACAAGAAGCCTGTTACTCAAAAAAAAAAAAAAAAAAAAAGGAAAAAGAAACGTTGGAAACTAGAAAGTTATACATGTACAGAATCAGTTTTGAAAGAACCACATTACCTGAAAGCATGACCACATCTACTGAGGTATTTAGAACAGTCAGTTGGATTTTTACTCAGAATATGCAAATACTGAAAACCTATGTCTATAAGACAACAGTTTCTCCTTATAGGAGAACTTCCTGATTGTATTATTATCATTATTATTTTAATGGGCAGGGGGAAAACAAAATGAGGCACTTATTGTGCACATACAGAGGAAATGTTTAAATATTTTAATAGTGGAAAGATGCAAAGTAAATAATGGGATGCAAAACAAATTGTAAACAAGCAGAAAATGTTACTGCTGAAATTGTATCAGAATGGAAATACCAGAAGCCAAACGAACTTGCATTGTGTTGAATATAAAATTAACGTGTGATGTAAAAGATTATAGCTTACATTAAAAGATATTCTCTTTAGATAACCATTTCCCTCTGTTTTCTGCTGGGGTTACTGTAAAGGGAAATCTGACGTTTCCTTTTCCACCCACTAGAGGGAGTATTCCAGCTTTTGGTAGGTGACGTGCAGTCACAGAAGAAGAAGAAAGGATGAGGAACCGTGTTTTGGAACAGGTTTTCGTCTTTGAGTTTTCCAGAGAACTAAAATAAGAGTAAAATGCGCACTTTTCAGCTTCTGCGGGTGTCGATATACGAGCGGATGAACGCCGCCGCTGACGCAATTTTTCAGCAACTGCAAGAAGATGAAAAAGCAGCCAAACTGGGGCCGCTGAGAGCCCTGCTGTATGAGCGGCTAACAGCAGCCGCGGAGGAAATCATCGGTTTGTTACAGAAAACGATTGCGGATTATGAAGACAGAATTCAGCGGTCAGAGGAGGAGAACTGCCGCCAAAGGCAGATTTTAAATGCCGCTTTAAAACCCGAAGTCAGATTGCACAGACTTGATCAAAAGCCGCTGCTTTCACTCGGTGGACTAACAGCCAACGGAGTGGCTCAGGCTTCCGCTCAGCTTCAAAATAAAAGCACGACCAGCGACAGTGAAGAGACTGAAAATAAACAGAAGACTGAAGGCAGTGGTGGGTAGAATGGCCTACATGTGTTCTCAACTTAAAGTCCCACACCAACCATTTTTTAAAACTATTTTCCCAGTGGTCTTTCAATTATTGTTATGCTATTTTTTTACCCAAAATCCAAAAACCTGTGTTGTTTTCAATGATATAGTTTCTGCAGAGTGACAGGAGTTCGGTAGAATGAGTTGTGGGTGGACCATTGGCGCAGAGCCACCCCAACCCCACTTCCTGTCACCCATAACTGAGAGCTGTCTGTTTACACGCTCTCCCATTAGCTCATAGCCCCTGAAAATCCCAACCAAACATCAGTGGTGCAATAAAACGGCGAGCAATATCAGCGCTGTCCAGCCGTACAGTTCTGAGCCAGACGCTAGCTCAGATGAGGAAAACAAAGACGTACACAGATCCATTCGTCTACAAGTGGATGCATAAGAATGGAGCAGGGAGTTATGGTCCAGCCAACATAGTTTCAAGACTACAAATACGATTATTTTCAAATAGCATTTTTTTTAATTTGCAGCTGATTCACAAAAATTTGAATTAAAAAAAACTTAATTTCTTTTATATGTTTCCTGCATCATCAGAAAAATGCCACACGTTAAAGACACAAAAATATGATTTTCATTTGAGTGAGTCTTTAATTACTGTTTTTTTTTTTATATAAATAAGTCTTTCAATTAAACAAAAATATTAAACATTATAAAATACATTAAAATAATAAATATGTATTACATATGTAAACGTGTAGTTTTCCTGTTCTTTTTTTTTTTTTTAGTAAGTCATTTTGTTAGACTTTTGAAGAGGAAAATTGTGTTTTTGGTGTTTTCAACGTGTTTTTATGGCATTTTTATCCTATTCAAGAACAAATTAATCCCAAAACTGTTTTTCTTTGTATTTTTTTATTCCAATCGTGAATCAGGAGGAGAAGAGAAAATGCAATTTGTTGCTGTGACGTCGGTGCTACAACTGTTCGGCCACAAGCTCCCTGCTCTGATGCATCCACTTGCAGACAAATAGATCCATGTTTGTCTTTGTTTTCCTCGTCTGTGCAGGCATCTGGATCAGAATTGTACGTCTGGAAAGCTCCATTATTGCTCGCCGTTTTTGTTGCACCGCTAATGTTAGGTTGGAAGTGTGAGGGGCTGTAAGCTAGTGGGAGAGCGCGTGAACAGAAGGATGTCGGGGAGCAGGGGTGGGCTTACTCCACACCAACATTTGTTCCCTCAACTTGGAGGCAAGATTTCTACTGAACTATTGCTGCTTTGCAGAAACTATGTCATAGAAAATGCTGAATTTTGGCTATAAATGGCACTGAGAACTTGGGGAACGCTTTTAAAATTGATTAAAAGATGATTGGGGTCGAACTTTAATTATTTTTAACTTGCTAATATGTGAAATGCTAACATTTAAAGCTTATTGTCCTTCAAAAGCCTGCAATGTAATTGCTTTACATTAGTTTATTTCTATTTCAGATGTCTTATACCCCATCATTCTGGTGGATACAGACTTCCAGCAATCAGTCCTGAGCCGGTCCAACTCCGAAAACAATACTTCCTGTCCGTCCTCGCCTCTTTCTACCTCCATGTCTTACCATGCGCCCATCTCTTCATGCAGCGATGATGATTTTGACTGCAGTCAGGAAGCTCAGAGTCAGATATCTACATCCGTTCCTAAAAGGAAAAGAGGCCGGCCTCGTCTTACGAAACCTGTGGTGAAAACCAAACGCAAGCGCTTGGGTCCATCTCAGACCTTCAACTGTTTTGTTTGTGAACAAACTCTGCAGGGCAAAGGTTTCCTGTTGAAACACGTTCTAAGTGTCTGTGCCGGCCCCCAAGACAATCGCTGCGGTTACTGCGGTGAGTTTTTAAACTCGGCTGACAGCTTAACGGCTCACCTGCAGGTTCATCAGAAGAGCAGCAAGACCTGCTCCTTCTGCGGAAAGACCTTCAACTCCATCCTGGCGCAGGAGCTGCATGTTCGCCTGCACACTGGAGAGAAGCCCTACAGCTGCCATGTTTGTGGCAAAAAGTTCACCCAGAAGGGCAACCTAACGTCTCACCTCCACGTGCACAACGCAGAGAAGCCCTTCAAATGTAAAGAGTGCCCTCGTGCCTTCTGCCACCTGACATCGCTGGAGCGCCACGTGAAGGAGCACAGCCAAAATGTGGTGCACACCTGCACCGTCTGCAGCCAGGAGTTCAGTAAGCTGTCCACCCTGCAGAAGCACATGGCGGGACACAAGACAGATGGGACCCACAAACCCAAGAGGTGTCGCAGTTCTACGCCGTCATACTGCTGCAAAGTCTGCAACAATTCCTTTGACAGAAAGATCCTCTTGGAGAAGCACGCGGAGACTCACCTGCTGGACCCGGACTGCTGCTGTGCGGTTTGTGGGTACCAGTACGAGTCCACGGAGACTCTCATCGCTCACATGCGCTCTCACCGCGACCTCCGCAGCACCTGCGACACCTGCGGGAAATCCTTCCCCGGCTACTCCGCTCTGCTGATGCACTCGAGGATCCACACCGGAGAAAAGCCGTTCATCTGCAGCTACTGCGGCAAGGCCTTCAACCAGACCGGCAACCTGAAGACGCACATGAAGATACACACGGGCGAGCGTTCATTCTCCTGCAGCATCTGCGGTAAGGGTTTCACCCAGAAACAAACGCTGGACACTCACATCCGCTTTCACAACAAGGAGAGGCGCTTCCTGTGCCAGGTATGCGGGAAGGGCTTCATGCAGGAAGTGGACCTGAAGCGACACATCCTGATCCACACTGGAGAGAAGCCGTACATCTGCAGCGTGTGCGGTAAAAGTTTCCAGGCCAAAAGGTCACTTAACGGGCACCTGAAAGGGCATTCGGCTGAGGGAAAAGATTCTGGTCCAAATGCAGAAAACATCAGTGAATCACAGAGTTTTGATAACTTAAACCCAGGATATCTTCAGCTGTAGAATCTAAACACATCTTCTGTAAACTGGATCAGTTCATCATTTTGTCTGAAAGCAAGCCATTTTTTAAACTGAATTTTACATCCAGTAGCAAATCCCAGAGCAAAAATCATTAGATAGCTAATAAAATACATTTTAAGAACTCATTCTTTCAGTTTTCAGCATTTTGGATGTATAAAAACTTCACTTTTATTGCATCTGTTACTAGTTTTCCTCAATGTTGCTACTTCTAAAGTGTAACACACTACAGATAATGTGTTATTGTTGCTCAAAAGTAATCCCTTACCTTAAAATCACAAAAATGAAAGCATCACCTAAGTTTTGTTCTCAACTTACTAAGTAACAAAAACATCTAAAATATTGAAATAGTTTTTCCTCCTTTATGTGAGTTGTAAAATGGTTTAACATATACTACGTAGTACTATTGTTTACTTTAGTTAAAGTGTAAGCACTAAAAGTCCAATTTTAGGAGCTTTTCTGTCTAATGTAATGGGCTGTCTAAAAGGAAAATGAGAGTAAACGGAGAAGCTGAAGCCTTAGTGCTTCCGAAAAACTGAAACAAAAAAAAGAAGGTCAAATGGCTGCACCTTTGTTACAACAACCGACAGACACATCTGTGGAAACAAACACCATCAATTATAGGGAACACATAAACCACATAGTTTAGTAGACTTCCCTAAAAAAATGATGAACTACCTATAAAAGTGGTGAGGAAATTTGGACAAAACCAAAGTTACGGAACGTGTGATGGGTCCAAAATTACCCAAAATTCATCAGTTGTTACTCACACTACTTTGTTATTTGTAACTGTTATAAATGACTTTTTGTCATATTCCAACACTGAATGTCAACATCTTTATGTTTCATGACTGAAAGGTACATTTACCTGTACTGGTTCCAATGCAGTTCTATAATGAATCGTTTTTCAAGCAAAAACTGCTGTTCTGTTGGTTTTTTGAATTAAAAATGTGATGAAAGTTGTTCAGTTTGAACTGTTCGTACCTATTTTTTTTACATCTTCGCCTCATTCACTCGTTTGGCTACTGTTCCAGAGCAGATTTCCATCCTGATCCAAACACTCTGCTTTTTGAATCAATGCTTTTAGGAAAACAGTTTTTCATTTCCAAGCAGATGTGGTTTTAGAATGGAAGTTTTACCTATAAATTATTCTTTAATTGAATAGAAAATTGAATACAATTGTAAATCAAATTTGAACCCTTTCTGTAGTTTGACATATTAGAAAAATACCACAGCACTGTAAAAATACTGAAATACTTTAAGGGTTGTTGGGTTTTTCTCAACAAATTGGTTTTTATGTAGTGTTTGCTGGAAAAAGACTTTTCCTGAAGACTTAAAAAAATAACTAAAGTGTTTATTTTGAAACTAAATGTCGTTTCTTTTCACAATAAAAGCCTGAAATCTACATTCAGACGTTTCTTGTTATTTCTAAAAATAATTCCAAAGCATTCCTTTATATATTAGATATTTTGGACAGCTAAAGAGGGGAAATAAATTAGACTGGTGTTTTATTTCTTCCAAAATATATTGTGTTTTTTATTTCTCATGTCAGCACCTAATTGTTTTAACAGCTCAAAATCTTTTAAGAATGGTTTATTAACACTTTTGTTGTTTTCATGCCTTCAAGATTTTCTTAGTATTGGGGGTTTTTTATCTTCATTTCTAAAATGTCAAACATTACAAGAAAAATAAAAACAAATACAAAGCGTGACTGCTGGTCACAATTTTAAAAAAAAGACAATATATTTCACAAAGTATCGTGTACTATTTATTACCTTTGGGGTTCAAAATTTTGAAAATAATCAAGAAGTGTGACCATTTTTTTTGTTAAAAGAAGGAAAAGTGGTTTACTGTTAATACATTTACAAGACTGTCTTTCTTAAAAGTACATGAATCTGTGCACAAAGGGTGCTTTATTAGATGCATTTTGCTAGTAAATGACAAATGAAAGATTTTACAAGGGGAAACTGGCAAAAAAACAAGCAAGAAATGTTCATTAAATTTTGATGTTTTTTTTATGGTGAAAACATTCAAATTAGAATTCAATATACCTAGTGTATATCCGAGCATTTTTTTTCAAATAAAATAAAGAATTAAAAACTTAGCATTAATTTATAGCAAAATAATTAACCTAACATAAAACAATGAGGTGAAATCAAAAAGAAAATGAAAATATGGTTCTGCTGATTAGAAATAATACATTGAAAAACTTTAAATAGTATTAAATATATGTATATGTATAAAATTGTTTTTGATAACTGTTGATTATATATTAAAAAAAAAAAAATTCTACAGAGCCCAAATATATCTTTAAATATGTTTCTTCCAAAAAAAAAAAAAAAAAAAAAAAAAAAAAAAAAAAAAAAGGTAGGGGACTTTACCTGACCATTTCCTGTTGTGTTTATAACATTTTAGGTACAGATGTAGATTTGTGGATGGGTTTGTGGGTTTGGTGGGTGCTTTTATTGTGAAGTCGCAGTCCCCGGGGTCTGTCAGTTGACTACTTCCTGTCGGGCCGACATTGATCCCTGTGTTCTCTTCTGACTGCAGCTTATGTTGATGTTTTGGTTTCGTACTCGGAGCCGCCATGTTACAGCTTCACATGTTACGGCTGTTTGTGGAACAGCGGCTCTCCGCCGTCACCGACGACATTTTCCGCCGTTTTGCGGCCGTCATCACCGAATACGAGCGCGAAGTTCTGCGGTTGAAACTGGAGCTTAGCAAACAGCAGGCGCATTCGAAGAAGGCGCGTGGACAGCCGGGGGACGCGGCGGGTCACAGACCGCAGGAGGACCGGCGGGAACGGGACGAGGAACACAACGGTGAACGGACAGGTGAGAAAATACTAATAAACGTTTTTCAGGTACGGTGTTAATCCACTTCAATAGAAATGGTCAGCCGGTTAATTAATCGTTTTTAATAGAAAAACCAAAGAACCTAAAGGTATTTTTCAATGATTAAACGCTTATAATATAATGAAATGAAACCTTAGTCTATTTTTAGAGAAAGCCGTAATATAAGACTCTAATATTCTAGAAAAGCCACAATTAGCACTCATTTTAGTGCATAACAAGGGAAGATGAGGGTTTAACAGAACATTGCAGTTTGTTCTTAAATAATTCAGATTTTGCTATTTAAAACTTTTTTTTACATTTAATAATAATCATAAAAAGTATGTTTTTTTTTTTGTTTGTTTTTACGTTTTACACTTTAAGAGTCTAATGCTCTTTCTCTGCCCATTCTTTCCTGTAGGTCAATAAGTTTATTCTCTTGATTTATGCTCGACGTGTCACATGGTTTTGAATTACCTGTAAACACACAGGTGTGGAGGGTCACACCTGTATTGTGACTGAGACCTGATAGGTGAACAGATTTGTCCAGCAGCTTGTTCTCCTGCGTTTGTGATCAGTCTAGTTTTTAAATCGTTTTAAGCCTGGAACTTTTGCTTTGTGTTGTGTAAAAAGAGCTTTATCAATAAAGTTTCATTTCATTTGATTTAATTTGTTGAGCTGTTGTTTGGGGCACAATACGCAGAGGAAGTGAGTCAACTTCCTCCCAAAGAACTTACAAAATGTTTTTTGAACCAGTTTTACATTGAATTTTGTTCACCCAGTTAAAAATAATGGTTCTAAAGACTGTTTGGTTTAAAAATAATACAAATCCCTGCTTCCAAAAGCAATTCTCTGATCATTTTTACACATAAACCACTACGTTTGTTCCCCTTTTTCCACATTTAGAACCGTCGTAGCGTTCTCCAGGATCTTCAAAATGAAGAACATAGAGACAGAAGAACTCTTTAGCTTTCATGATTGGTGATTCAGGGACAAAAAGCTAACATTAGTGGTGCAAAATAAATGGTGACCAATGTCGTAGCTATCCAGTCGAACGGTTTTGAACCCGATGCCAGCTCAGACGAGGAAAACAAAGATGTTCACGGAGCTATTAGTCTGCAAGTGGATGCATCGGGATGGAGTGGAGCAGGGAGCTTGTGGTCCGCCCAGCGTACATTCAACATCACATACACGCTCTTTTTCAAATGTCATATTTATGTCTGCACCTGATTTACTGCCATTTGAATAAATAGGTAGTCAGAAATGCAACTCTAAGCTTAATTTTTCATATCCTCCAGCTTCAGAAATGGGTCATTAATGAATGCTTTTGAAAACTGGAGCTGAAAACATCTGGATTTGGTTTGGCCGTTTACATTTAACCTCTGTCAGGTCCCTGAAACCTGGAGTGTGCTGACCACAGCTATGTCGACCATAGATAACGACAAAAAGAAAACATTTGCAGATGTCGTCAGTCCTCTGCTTAGGTTTGGAAAAAAGTGGAGGATTTTTGACTCGAATAATTTTAAATTGTGCTCTTGAACTCTTTCCATTTCTATGTATCTGATTTTATTCACAAACACATGATTAGGTTTTAAGGTACATATTGAAATTTTGTCACAATCTTATGTTATCATGCTTTAGCTTAGTTACTATTTCTTAAAGTGCAAAACTCAGAGGAGATCAAAACGGTGAATCATTACAAATGATCAAACTAAAGCCTTTTTTTAAACTTTCAAATTCAATTTTGTTTGTGTCTTTAATGGTTCAGTAAGTTAATCACCAACTAAAGTATCTTTGCAAAAAAGCCAAATTTTTCTCTATAAAATCAAAATGATTGCTTCTGCTTAAATGTCAAGAGTCCAAATGCTTTAGTCTTTGTTTACACTTTTATTTGAGTTAATTTGAAGAGCAAATCAATGTTTTTGTGTTTAAAAGTGTTCTCAATTTTAACCAGCAGAGGGCGACTGTAGATTGAAAAGAGGTTTGTTAAAATAACATTGTTTCTGTTATTCAAATGATCCTCAGGGGGGTGGGGGGCTTTTATACAGTTTCACTATATTTTTTTATGCGATTTAAGGTGGATTGGTTCATTGGGTTTCACGGTTTGCAATAGAAACATTTCACAAAGGAAGCCTTTTCATGTTTTCTGCAAAAAGCTCTCAAATAAGTTTGAATTATGTGTTGATCAGGTGTTGTGGATGATTTTTCCACTGAAGAAAAACCCCAGGTGAAGGCATGGAGCTTCTCGCCACAACTTAAGCTGGAAGAAGGAGCTTCTCCAGGACGAGAAGACACGGAAATCGACTTCCAGTCGGCAAACAGTCAAGTTTCTACCGTCAAACAAGAAGTTGATGAAGAAGACATGTTGATGGAGATGAACCCCAACCTGGAAGGTCCGTAAACAAGTCAAGAAGCTCATCAGCGTGAAATTAGTTTCTCTTATAAGGTTCTTGCCTTTTTGAGTGTTTTTCACTACTTTATAATGAGCTCAACTTTGTTATTGCAAAAATCACAAAAATCAAGAACAAATTGTTTTTATGTTTTTTAGCAAATTTAAAAAAATGTATGGATAAGATAAAATAAAGTGTCTATTTGTACATAAACTTTGAAATGCGTGCAGCCAGTTTTGAACTTTTTTTCTTGGCCGCACAGACAAGTTTAACTTTAAATACGTGCAGCCAACTACAAAATCCAGCCTTGGACTTGGACAATTTAAAACATTGACTTTATTTTAGATGCACTTTGTTGTCCTCTGTTTCTCTTCACTACTACTACTGCGTGTTTCTTCCTGCAGGTGAGACTTTCTTAGCAGAAGAAGATGACCAGGTGAGGCCAAGCTTCAGCCTACACGTCCTCCCAGAGGAGGACAGAGCTCCGGGCCCTGACGCCGCAGACACCGAGCTCACGCTGAATCCTGATTGGCAGATAAAAAGAATAGACGAGGATGGAAGCCCCTCCTTCAATCAGAACCATTCCTATGGACACGACGACCCTCTTTTTGATTCTTCGGAGTCTCTGTCCAGGCCTGATGCTCTAGAAACTTACAGGCCTCCCGACCACAGACTGAACTCTAACGGCGAACTGGATTTATCCAATGAGTACAGTGACGGCGATGTGCTGGAAGCAGGTGACCACTCTGCCCTGGCGTCTCAAACCAGACCCGTGATTCGAAAGATCCCGTTCACCTGCAGCAGCTGTGGCCGAGAGTTCAGCTCAAAGACAAGTCTGAGGAAACACATCCGGAGGTACAACGGGAAGGACCAGGACCAGCTGCCGTGCAGCCTTCAGAGGCAGAAGGCTCCCTACCAGAGGTCGTCCACTCGCTTCAGCTGCAAAGTGTGCGGGAGCTCCTTCTACACGCAGGGGATTCTGCTGCGACACGCTGAAAGCCACTGCAAGGAGCCCGACAGCCTCTGTGGGGTTTGCGGGTTACATCTGCAGTCCGCGCAGACCCTCACCGAACACCTGCAGTCCCACAAAGAACTGGGCATCACCTGCGACGTTTGCGGCAAGAAATGGAGCTCCATGAAAAGGATGGAGATTCACAAGCGGATCCACACCGGGGAGAAGCCGTACCGCTGTGAGTTCTGCAGCCTGGACTTCAGCCGCAGGGAGAGTCTGGTCAGACACTTGAAGCTCCACAGTGGGGAGCAACCCCACCGCTGTGGACTCTGCCGGAAGAGCTTCACCCGGAGGGAGTACCTGATCCAACACCTGGACCTCATTCACAAAATGGTCAAGTAGTTTTGAAGGATGAATTTTAATCAGATTTCATCGTAAACCAACTTTTTAATCCGAATAAGTGTTCTTGTGAAGCTACATTCACACCGCCCTCCGCAACTTGCGTTCAAGCGACCATTTCCAATGAAAAGTCTATTTAAACGTGTGTTCTGGGTTCCCGCGTAGCTACACTAGTTTCCTTGACTGTTTTTGGGCTTACGTACAAAACACACGGATATTGAACGAACATTGCTGGTTTAACCGACTCAAACATTGACCAATCAGGGACTTGGGTTTGGTCGTGACGTAACTATGTCGTCATTTCTAATTAATGGAAGTGGCAACCATTTGAAAATTAATTGTGGAGGAGACAGGAATTATTGATGGTTTGTGCCCAGCCGGAATTCATGATTCCAAGTCTTTCATGTATCGGAATAGAGCAAAAGCTTGGAGCAAGATTCACCAGATTTACACCAGACATCTTCCAACTGAAGGTGGCGGACATGCTCATATCAGGTAGCAACAGTCTAGTGTGAACACCATGGGCTAAATGTGGGTTCTTGAACGCCACGTGCTCGGTGTGTTCGTAGTTTATCAGAACAACAATATAAGATATCAAATTCTCATCATTTCTCTACTAAATTTAAGATTCTTTGATTAGAATCTACACCGATTGGAATGTTAAAAACAACGGTTTTATGCATTTCAAATGTGTTTTTAAAGGTTTAAAACATGTTAATTTGACTGATTATTATATGTGTATTTATGAAAAACAGTAGATCCAGCTTCTCTCTGGTTGTACATTTTTAGAAAAACCTTTAAACTCTTGTTCTTATCAAAACCTAGATATCTGCCAAAATACAATCCTTGTGTGTAATCTCTGCAGGTCATAGGTCACTCTGCTTTTCCTTAAAATCCACAAAATCTTGGCATGTCAAAATATTTATTTAAAGTGCGTAAGTGCACTGTTTGCTGGATGGACTTCCTATTCGCCTTAACTGAACACATGTAAGAAATTAAACTTTGGAATTATCTTTTTCTCTTGACTCTCATGAGTAAAAATCTTTGGAGGAACCAACTAATGTAAATTATTTAATAATATTTAATCAAAATGTCTGAATTTGTTGTTTTTAGTTTAAAGAAGCACTTCAGATTGATGCTTAAAATCTGCATATATTTGGAGAAGAAATCGCAAGAAGTTTTTCTTTTAATTTAAAGTGCATTGACTTGTCTGGTACTAAACATTAAGTATTAAAAATGTTTATTCAGTCCAACTTCATGAAAGATTTTTTAAATAAAGCAATATGAGAAATGTGGCATGGAAATCTCATATTTTATTATCTGACAGTCAGCTGTTAATGGTTATATTGTGTTTTTTATGCAAGTGAGTTCACAAAATGGGGAAAACGACATGAATTAAATAATGTATTCGTCAATAATCAGTGGAAACAGTGACGCCTATTTGCATAAGTGATGAATTACATTAAGCCAGTCAAATCTGAGCTTCCATATTCAAAAACGCTTTGAAAATAATTTAAAAATGTTATTTAAATGAATAATCCTTTTTTTATCCTCGCATTTCTAAGACCCCATGTCTCAGAATAATTCAATTGCTCCTTAAAAACCCATGAAAATAGCTTTTGAGCTGTGCTTTCTGCCCTGTAGTTCATCATCATTCCACTAGGGCTAGAGCATGACATAGGGAGAGGACGATCTGCCCTTCAATGGTTTAAGTCCTACTTATCTTACAGGTACCAGTTTGTTCATGTAAATGGACAGCCCTCTCATTGCAGTCGAGTTAGCTACGGAGTCCCACAGAGCTCAGCTTTAGGACCCATCCTGTTTATGCTTTACATGCTGCCTCTAGGGAACATAATCAGGAAACGCAGTATTGATTTTCACTGTTATGCAGATGATGCGCAGTTGTATTTATCCATTACACCCGACCAGAATTATCTCTTAGAGAAACTGAATGCCTGCATTTGTGACATCAAGACTTGGATGGCCGTTAATTACCTCCTCCTACACCCAGAAAAAACAGAGGTCATTATTCTAGGTCCAAAATGCCCTACCTGTTCAGATGGTCTCCGTGGATGGTGTAAATATAACCTCCAATCCCACAGTTAGAAACCTGGTGGTTTTATTTGATTAGATTGTGATTATTAGAATAATATGTTACATTAATATTGACATGCTAAAATTGCAGATTTTCTAGTATTGTAGTTATTGCCATCCACTATTTGTGCCATATTACATGTCCTACAGGGTGAAGACCTCAAAGAAGAACGATTGCCCTCTGGAGGGGACCTACTCAGCTGGTCTGGAACATAGAGGATCCTATGGCTCTGAGAGGTTTATAAAATAAAGGTATTTTGGTAAATATAAAGTCTGCATGTTGTGTAGACGGACCGTGATGGCGATGAGTGTAAGTTTCTTCTTCATGGTGTTTTCTTCCAGAACGTTTGGTCCTTTCTGGAAACTGTAGCTGAGGTCTTCTTATTAGTCAGACAAGAGAAACATTCACACACAAATAACTGTTTTCATTAATAGGAGAATAAGGGAGGAGAGCAGGGAATGTGTGTTTTTGTGTGTGTGGGTGGAGATCATTTCCAGGAAGAGGTACAGAGTGGGAGAGTTTGTGTGTGTTACTAAGTGGCTTCCTGGTCCACCGGGTGTATCCTGTTAAAACACACTCTCACTATGAGGGTCCTGTGTGTGCAACTGTGTTGTATATTAACTTTATCAACAACACATCGACTGATGTCAAAGCTTTTGTGGATAGCACCGGCTGGGAATTGTTGTAACTGATCAACGCAGATAGATCCTATTGAGACGTTCTACCAGATTCCAACAATGATGTTTGCAACTCCTTCATTTTGTGGTTAGATCCCTGTTTTAACGCGACCCATATATTTATATTCAGTATATATATATTTATTTCATGATGTAATCTCAGAAACCATCCATTTTCTAAACCTGCCTAATCCCTTTTGGGGTTGCTGGAGCCTATCCCAGCTACCGTTGAGTAGAGGCGGGGTACATCTTGAATGGTTCGCCAGTCACCACAACAATCTATGTCATATTTGATTTTTTTAATGAAAGTTGTAACAGGTATATCAAAAGATGGCTGCCAAAGAGAATTTATTTCCTTCACACACGTTGGTGTGAAAACACAAAACAGAGAAGTCCAACAATTAATGAAAAAAATGCAACAAAACAAGGTGACACAATCAAAGACACACAAACAAAACTAACCGCCAGTCATGGAAAACAAGGAGGATACAATTGGCAGAAAATAAAATAAAAAAATCAATACATCCACATAGGATTAAAGAAATATGTCATTTGTGACTAGGATAGGCTCCAGCAACCCCAGCGGGTTTAGAAGATGGATTGAAACAAGACATATTAGCATTTCAACTGTCTGGACCTCAGTAATGCATGGAAGAACCACAACATCCTAGCACCTCCTCCTCACCATCACAATGCCTCCGCCAAAAGATGTTCCTCAATTGGTGAAGGAAAACCTCTTTAAATTGTGACCCTTTGATTCAACATGTGCAGGAGTGAGCCTGTGCTCATTTCCCACCATCCCTTTGTTTACACTCTCTCCTTACAGCCCCTCACAACCCGCACCTAACATTAACATTGTGACAAAAATGGCGAGCAATATCGGGGCTACCCAGCCAAATTCCAGCTCAGATGAGGAAATGAATCTATTTGTCTGCAAGTGGATGCATCTGAATGGAGCGGAGAAGGGAGCTTGTGACCCGCCAACTGTAGTTTTCAAATTTGAGACAAGATGAGACTTGTGCACTCAAAATACTAACCTGTGCGTTAAATATGTTATCTTGTCCACATAAGATATTAACTTGCACACAAAATGATATCTTGTGCACACGAAATGCTAATCCCTGCGCAAAACATGCTAACTTGTGCACACAAGATAGTGTTGTAATTTGTGTGGATAACATATACATAATCTGTGCGCTCAAAATGCAAATTTGTGTGCAAAATATGCTAATTTGTGTTCACTAGATACTAACTTGTGCACACAAAAGGCTAATCTGAGGGAATCATGCATTTTTCATGTCATGTGTCCAGGAACTTTCCAACAGAATTAGAATCAAATACATTAAAACATTTGATTTTGAAAGTTTCCCTGTTGAAGCCCACATCCAGCTGTTTTTGCATCTTCAACCAGCAGAGGGTTCCAGAGAAGCGCGAGTGTCCTGCCTCAGATCAGATTTTCAACAAACTAAACTCAAACTTGTCAACAAAACCATTTAAATGTGTAAATGTAATTTATTTTCCTAACTATATAGAAGCGCCCAGCTTTAACGCGGACAGAGAATGTGTATCCAGAGAGTGTAGCGCACCTCTGATATCCCCTCTGCAGACCCACGAGAGGGACCAGAACGCGCATGCGCACGTGCATACTTAGTTATCATGACTGCCCTCGTGCCCTCTACACACCCCTTCAAAAATGTGTCCCCGCGCGCGCCGGGAAGCTGTAGGATTACCGACTGAACCGGAAACCTGCCGGCGGCATCGGGGCTCGCGCCTCCGGTGAGAGCGGAGCGTCCCTCCCGCCGTTTGTTCTTCTCCTTCTCCTCCTTCCTCGGCGTTTTCCGCGAGCTCTGCGGAGGAAATCGAACCGCAGGCTGGAGGCATGAAGCTGCGGGAAGCCACGGTCTGAGGAGCCGGGGAGGTGAGGAGCAGAGTTTCCTCAAGTTTGCAGCCGCACAGTCACGACTCTAGGCGGAGGAGGAGGATCAGGACGGACCCGAACCCTACCTTACAGACCCGGTACTGAAAAGAAGAATAAAAACTAATAAAGTCATCTGGATATTGATGATAATTGCCTGCAATATACAACTCTTAATTAACCAATTAACAAATAGGCTGCTGGCAAATAAACAAACAAGTTTAAATCTGGAGTTTTTCTAAACTTTCTGTTAATCAACATAATATGTTTTATTTCTAATAGAAAAAGAAACATTTTTATTTATTTATTCATATTTTGGCATAAAATAAAGCTTAACATTGTTAAAGTAAATGTTTAAAATTCCAGCATAAAATTCTAAAATCCAATAAAATATTCTTTCAACTTAACCAATGACATTATTGTTAGTGGTAAATAACCAGTAATGACAGTGATAGAAACATTATGATTAATATTGTTATTTTTTATTTTGTGTGCAAAAGCTAAAACAAAAAAAGCAAAACAAAATCCTTTTATTAGTAAAAGTTGACCAACATTAGAATGTGTTCTTTTTTTTAAATGTCTTTTTCATTTCAGAAGCATATACACATTTATTTAGTTCAGCTTTTTGATGAGATTCTTTTTTTTGAAATCTAGAAAAAATTTATGTTTGCTTTTAGATTCTCTGCTTAGTTAAAAAAAACACACATTTTATTTAAGATATAGTCGTTTTTTCTGCTTTATTTTAACATTATTCAATTAAACTGAATTGAAAATTCACAAATGTAAGCTAAAACTGTTATTTATGTTCTGTTTCGCAGAAACTGTGAGTCTTTGCTGCTGCTGTTTTGCAACAATGACACTTATATAAGATGAAGGCTGCATGAGAACAATGGCACACACATCCAACACACACATATTACAGGAACCGTACCTTAACACACACACATACACACACATACATGACTTAGTATGCCCTCCTGTCGTGCTTAAGTTGTTATTATGCATGAACTCAACTCTTGTCTCCTCGACAGCTAATTATTAATAACTGAAACCTGCATTTCTAGGAATGTTTGAAGTCTTTTCTTTTTTTCTTCTAAAGATGTCGATTTCTAAAGTGAGATTTAAGTTTATTCATTAGAATAATTTGACACATGTAAGAAAGTACCTTTGCATGGATAAATAAAACATTAATATTCTTAACTTGTCTTAAAATATTTTTATACAAATTGTTTAACCTCATAGAAATGCAGCGTTGGAACACTAATGTACAACTATCTAAAACGCTTTAAACATGCATTAAAAGCTGAATTATTCTTTTTTTTTTGAATGGGTGACTTTAAAAGAACTCCTTATTTGTACAACAATATTTACCTAAACCTTTTAAACTCTACAAATTATTTAAAAAAAAAGTTTTTTATAATAAATAAAGACTATGTGAATAATCAAAGGTCAGACTTTTCTTTAAAAGAGCATTCTTGACTGAAGTCATCTGGGTTTTTCTCCAGCAACACGTCAGCAGCATCCTCTCTGAGACGCTGGAGACATTTCAATTATAACGTAGTAGCGGCTACATGTCTGCTGTAGGAAAACGGGGGGAAAACTTGACATTGATGATGCGCACAAGTGTGTTTACGCTCTAAAGCTGATTTATTTAAGTGTAGTTGTTGTGTTCATTAGTGTTGGCGTTTGTTGAAGATAGCGTTAGTGTAAAAGAGGATGTAGAAAGTGTTGGCGAAAGTGTTGCGTCAGTGTTAGCTATAGTGACGTGTGGGGGATGACCCGTGTGGGTGCTGCGGGTTTTTGGGTTGTTCGGGTCTGTGGAGGGTCGTAGAGAGGAGCGACTGCTTCTTAAAGGGAATGCAGGTGTGGTTTGCAGTTCCTTTGAGGCTCCTATGGCCACTTTAAGGGACGCCATGAAACTGGAACGTACCATTGTCGTGGTAAATGTATTGTGAAGTATAATAGAAGTTACGTGATCCATACGGTATCGTTACGCCACACTCCAGTTAGTAGGGTGCCCATACTGACTCCTTACTGATTGAGCACAAATTCAAACAACCGGGCTGCACGCTAGGAGTGCACAATGGGACATGCAAGTAGCACTAATTTATGCTGTGAAGAGCACGGATGTGCGTCTTGAAAGAAATGAAAATCCGTCCGATCCGCCTTCGTTTTACCTACTTCATCCTTACTTACCCTTGGATGTTGTAGAAGTGTTCACTATGACCTGTCGATTGAAGCAAGTGCACAAACATTTTTGCTCTTCGGATTCACCAAGCGCTCTACAATCTTAAAATTCTCCTTACAGGTTTGCCATTTTTTTGCCCGTGTCTAACCGTAAGGGCAGCTCATATCTAAAATATAATCAGGACATCCCTCGCATTCAACTAAGAAAACACTTACAGTTGTTGGATCTACAAATGTGAACTGGACTTTTTAAATTCCAGCTTAAAGATAGCTTATATCCATTTCTTCCTGTCCAGGATCCACCAACAAATGAACAGGAAAAATATTCAAAACCTTTAAAAAGTTAACTTTGTGAATCAGAACAACATCGTTCCCAGCATGTGTCCACTGAGTCGGTGAAAATCTGAGTCCCAAACGAGACGGACACTTCGGAACAACGAACGCCTCTCGTTTCAACTTTATCAGCATCTGTTCGATTTCTTTGTTTCTCTTTACAGCGTTTATGGAAGAACTCAATCTGACAGACTGGTTGACCAATTTACGGAGCTGCAGATGAAATGTTCATCATTCTGCACATCTCAGTTCAGTGGAAAGTGTTTAGTCATTACTCAAAGGAGTAAACATGGTCAAACCTGTGTTTAACCAGCAATTACCACTAACAGCTCAGTGGTGGACTTTACTTCCATGTCTGTGGACCTTCACAAACACATGGAGCTAATGGGTAACAGTTTATGGATCCCACAGAGTTCTGATCATCTTCACCATCAGTTGTATCTGTAATCTGGATTGAGTTTTATTGAAAAAACTATATTTCCTCTCTTCCGAACCTTACGGTGTTTATTTCTAGAAGACTGGACATGTTAACAAGGTTGTTCTAGATAAACTCGGTTGACCCTCATGTCAGATAATTTACAAGACATAGAAAGTATAAAAGAGTGTTCACTTTATATGGATCTATTTTAAAGGTAGGACAGTTTTATATTGAAGTGAAAACGTTTTATTTAAAGAAAAGGCTATTAAACCACTACATGAGATGTGGTTTTTTATACCTTCCACTTGTCTAACTGATTGTGTAACCACATCCAAGGTTGTTCATCAACAACGCAGACAGATTTATGAGCAGATGGAGCTGATTTATGCAGCAGGTTTCTCTGCCGCTTGTCTGCCACTTTATTTCATTCCCAGGCGTAGTATATAAAAGACACATCAGAATGTTTCTATTTAGAGCTTTGGCTGATTTCTCCATGCATCAGTCTTTCTCATGCACAGGTTTAAATATCCCCTCACCTGTAGACTTGTGTTTTTCTCTGCAGCACCTCTGGCTTGTCATCATGGCTTCCTGGTTCCTCCCCTTGCTCCTGCTCCAACTAGCTGAGGCTTCTCTGTCCAGTGACAACACCACAGATGATTTTCAGAAAGTCACCTTAGCTGCCATCTTGCCTCTTACCAACACAGACTATCCGTGGGCTTGGCCTCGAGTGGCGCCGGCGCTGTACCGAGCCGTGGACAGTGTGAACTCTGACCCCCGCCTGCTTCCAGGCTTGAATCTCCAGTTGGTTCACGGCAGCTCAGAGAACCGGGAAGGCTTTTGCTCCGACTCTGCGGCGCCGCTGGTCGCCGTCGACCTGAAACTGTCCCACGACCCATGGGCCTTCATCGGGCCCGGATGTGACTACTCGTCATCGCCCGTCGCTCGCTTTACCACCCACTGGGATGTTCCCATGGTGACAGCTGGGGCCCGCGCTGACGGCTTCAGCACGTTTGCGGCGGTCACCAACACGGGGCCCACGCACAAGAAGCTGGGCGAGTTCAGCCTGAAGATCCAGGAAACGTTTGGATGGCACCACCACGCCATGCTCATCTTCAGCGACAACAAGGACGACAACGACGAGCGGACATGCTACTTCGCCGTTGAGGGGTTGTACACGCTGCTGAGGAGACACAACATCACCGTCTTCGACTACTTCATAGAGAGTGACGTCAACTACAAGGACGTGGTCCAAATAATCCAGAAGAACGGTCGAGGTCAGATTGTATGGCTTCTAACTCACAGTTGAAGTGTTTTTAGTTATAAAATCTGTTTCTTTTTATGTTTTATATGACTTTGATGACTCTGCTGTCCAGGAGATCCATCAACATCAAAAAATATGTTTTATCTCATTCAGTTACACACTTTTCCAACTCTTTTGGTTTCTCACTGATTCGCTTTCTTAATTCTAAAGTCTAAATCGTAAAGTTTGATGGATGGATGGATGGATGGATGAATGGATGGATGGATGGATGGATGGATGTAGAGAGAGAGAGATTAGCAAACAAATAATAAATAAGCAAATGAAAAAACTAAAAACCAACAAGAGTAAAAAAAAAGTATTTAAAAATGAACGACAAACATCTTATATAAAACAGAATAAAACTGTCTGCAGTTATTTATCCACCAGATTTACATAAACTGATGAGTTTAAACTCCTAAATTCCTTTTATTTTTTAATTAATCAAGTCCACCTTCCTCTTTTTCCATCTCCCATCCTCCCTTTCTCTGGCTGGCTCCCTCTTTTGATGTCCTTGTCTTTGTTAAATGATGGTTAATTATTATTTGATTTACCCCGCGCTGGTTAATGACTCACTTTGGCTTGTTTACGTCCATCTTTATGAGGACAAGCTTTGGTTTAGGGCCTCAAGTGACAACATTCCTGCATTAAAAGAACATTCCTAAATTGTGAGGGTATTTTGGCCAGACCTCTGGGCGATAGCTTGAATTAAAATCAGATGCAGCGAAGTGTTACATGGCAACAAAGACCCGACCAGTGTGCCTATCTCTGGCCCACACCTGAAAATGATCAGTATTTCAGAATATATATGTTCTTTATCCTTTTTTTTTCTTATTTAATATGAAACATGTTGCATGAATAATGTGCGTTTAAGGTGGATGTTAAGGGAATATTTATTACCCATTCTCACTTGTGGTTGTACTGATTATTTCAAAGTAAAAGCTGGAAATCCGATACAAAAAACTGTCAAACTCCATTGAAGCAGCCATTTTACTTCGTTAGTAAGCTGACAGCTTTACAGAGTTATGCATTTGACATCAAAGTAATATTTCTGAAATAGTTTAGGAGGTCCAAGTTCTTTAAAATGCAACATTTTTCATGCTATACTTTACACATGACAGTGTTTTTTTCCAGTTTCGCCCACAAAGCCAATTGTCAGTTTTTGAAAATGCATGACAGTTTTGTGAAACATTTGCAAATCTTCACCCTATAAATACACAGGATGCTTTTGTTCAGGCCGAACCTGATGGGTTTAAACTTTTATATGTTCATTTGCTAGAATGTCAGGTGCAAACACATCTACACATCTTCATTTCCATGGCAACATGACAGAAACCTTCACTGGGACTTCTCTGATGGTTGCAAAACATCTTCATCTGAGTTTTTTTTTAATGTGTGGCATCACCATGGCAACTCAGCATTGCTTGTGATCTCCTGAAGCACATCCTGGCATCATCAAGATGACCCCAGGACCTAGAAAAGATTACCTATCCGAGGCTGATGACACTCAATTCTGCTTTTAGATGTTCCTGGCAGAAATAATGTTGGAAAAAGGGAAGATCAGTCATTTTTCAATTCAATTCAATTAAAAAAACTTTATTTATCCCCAAGCAAAGACAGCTACGGGAGATAGTCCCCCAAAAATGTTGCTTTTTGTTGGTAGGTACAGATACAGAAACAGATCTGCTAGTTCCTGTGTTGTCAGAAGTGACTGGCTTTGACTGCTGTGATTTAAAACCATATGATTGTGTTTTACCCTAAAAAAAAGGATGACACTGAGATGATGTTTTTGCATAAAATCTTGACTGGGATTGCTTTATGACCGTATAAAGATTTGAATTGTTTTAAAGCTACAGCTCTCTTTAACCTTGACCCAAGCTCATTTTTAAAGGATAATGCCAGATGAGGTGTCTGTAATCAAAAATAAGCGGACGCCGCCAAAGCGTGAACCGTCCGACGGGAAGCAGTTGCTTCCGTGAAGCCCTTTTCAGGCATTACAGATGTTCTTCTGCAGACCTCGGTTGTAACTAGTGGTTATTTCAGTTACTGTTGCCTTTCTATCTGCTGGGACCAGTCTGACCACAGAACTGCTACTCACCGGATATTTTGTCTTTTCCGGACCATTCTCTGTAAATCTTAGAGATGGTTGTGGGTTAAAATTCCAGTGGATCAGCAGTTTCTGAAGAACTCAGATCAGCCCGTCTGGCACCAACAACCATCAAAGCCACTTCAGTCACCTTTCTTCCCCATTCTGATACTCGGTTTAAACTGCAGCTGATCGTCTTGACCATGTCTACATGCCTGAATGCATTGAGTTGCTGCCATGTGATTGGCTGATTTGCAAATAACGAGCAATTGGACAGTTTTCCCTAAAAAAGTGACCAGTGAGTGTATGTTCCATTGGTTGCCAACTGCCGTTTAGGCCAGCGCAGTATTATAGAACATTCCAAGCTTCTTTTTCCTGTGTCCATTATCAATTTTTAATGGACACCCTGCAGCCAATCAGAATCAAGTGTTCACCCAGACCGTGGTATGAGAAATAAAGTGATCACAGATTCCAAAGATGTTTGTAAAATTCAAGTTCTAAACGTTTGATGGGGAACACAAAGATTTGCATTTAATGAATAATTCTTGGTCAGTCTGGGTTTGGAGAAACAAGAAAACGGTCCAAGCTGACGAGGATAGGAAGGTTTTTATGTGGGAGGAGGGTTTAGTGTTTTGGATCAACACAGTTGGGTGCTGTGTTTGCAGACTTGGGTTGTGGGATCGCTGAACTGAAGAGTTAAGATTGTGATCTTTTGCTGTGGGGTTTCAGGGACCACCCGACTGTTAATTATCAAATCGCAGGATGTGTCAGAAGATGTTGTGAAGTTGACCACCCAGTAGTGTCTTTAGGTCAGGAAGTGTCTTTTAGTGTAGGAAGCTGCAGGAAACCACAGATCTGAATTCTAGAGCGTTCTTGTTTTTGATTTTAGATCATCTGCAGGATGAGATGACCAGTTTCTTCATGTGCAGCTGCATTAGCTGAAAAAGATAAGTGACGTGAAGTTCTAGAGTTTTTACATTTTACTTTGGAGCTGTTTTTGATGAAGAAAATAAAAATGTTTGACTGCTCGAAAAGAAAACTCTTTTTTTCCAGCTTTGCGTTGCTTGTGTAGAAGAGCTTGTTCTGGTGTTTTTCGACACAAACAGAGGCAGTCGATTCCCAAATGACCTTCTAACTACTCCTCTTGTCCTCCAGCTGACACCAGCCGTTACCCCCGGCAATGCTGGATGTCGTCACAGTAATTACCTTTATGTGTATGTGGGTCTGTGTACATAACAGGTGTAATTCATAAGGTGGGGATGCAAATCTGTTTACACACCATGAGGAAGTGTCTTCTATTGTAAATCATTGGAAATTCAAGCAGAAACGGGAGTGAGTTCAGCCTTGGTTGGGAGTAAATCTTCTAAAAGTCGACGTAAATCGATGTCGTCCAGAGACGTGGATGTGTCACAGCAAAAACTATCCCTTGATCTTTTTAAGGAACACTTCTCTTTTTTTTTGCTTTCAGAGGATTTTACATGTTTATTAGGATGAATGATTTTCACATTTATGTTGGGATTAATTAAAAATGAACCCGACACAGAATAATAAAGCTTCAATAAGACGTGTTTAGAGGCTTAAATGTGAGAAATCGCTTACATTTTAGGAGAAATTCAACCCCAAATATGTTTCAGTTCATATTTATTGGTTTCACACCCTCAACAATCTTCATTTGAAATGATCCCTAACAGCAATGTCCTGTCAGAGCGCTGCGCTCATTATAGTAGAATCTGTGATTATCTCCATGGAGACTGACGAGCTGGATGCTGAGGTCAGTTTGCCACCTCCTGACCTGGTCTGCAGTCTGAGGGAGTTACATTAGGCCCTGAAGTGCAGGTACTGCAAAAGTCCCTGCTTAAATGAAGAGACAGAACGCCACAGGAACCATAAATGACTAAAACATAACAGTAACAGAAAATATATCTGAAAAATATAGTTATAGTTAGTGCAAATGTGGGGTGACTTAAAAAACACGTCTAATTTTGTTTTGTAATGCAAGCATTCATTCACTTCTGCTTTTCTTTACAAAATAAAGTGACTTCTTTTCACAGTTGTGTACCTGTGCTGCTCATGGGACAACTTGAGGAGTCTGATGGTCCAGTTCTGGAAGGAAGGCGTGGATTTAGAGAACTACGTCTTCTTCTTCATTGATCTTTTTGCTGAGGGTTTGGGTGGCGAACAGCCCGTCACGCCGTGGTTCAGAGGAGACCAGGACGACCACGCAGCCCATCTTGCCTTCAGAGTGAGACGTTTTTAACCCTTTAACACCTGAGCTTAAAGTCCAGCATTGACATTCTCTGACATCCGTAACTCTTCAATCGTTTATGCAATTAACGCAGTTTAGTTTAGTAGAGTGCTTATGCCATCAACCAGCTGATCCCGTCGCAGAGAAAAGTGGCTTTGCACTGCTATTCAACATTTTACATTAGTGCAAAGTTGATATTAAAGCTGCTTTTCTCAGCGGATTCCTGTTGATCTTATAAACGGTCGAAGAGTTACGGTAAATCAAAGAACGTGCGCTTTTTAGGTTATAATCTCCAATGTTAAAGACCAACTCCGATCATCTTCTGAACTATTTTCAGTGGTCTTTTTAGTTGTATTTTTTTGGGAGAGAAAAAAAAAACACATTTTTGCGTGAATTGGCATTGAGAATGAAAGTTTTTCCATCAGGTAAATATTGTGAATAATAGTGTTGGTGGTTCCTGTTTGTACCATCTTTTTGCAACAGCTTTTTTACACTGTTACTGCAGAATGTATAGTAGTTTATTATCCATATTATCAAGTCCATCAACAGTCCAAATACAAAGATGCATGGCTTCATCTGAAAAATCAGCTCCTGAATATATGAAAGTGGTTGGTGCCTTTTTTTCCACCTCTCCAGGATTCATCTCCACTGCTCCGATACTGGTTTTGAACTGGAGGGGTAAAAAAATCTCATTACATTTTCAGTGGTTTTTTGAGTCAAAATAAAAAACTTGTGTCGTCTTCTAGGTCATAGTTTCTGCAGGAGTTCATCAGAAATTCACCTCCGAGTTGTGGGCGGGGCCATAGGCGCAAAGCAACCTCACTGTCCTTCCCCTCCCCGTTACTAAAAGTATATATATATATATATATATATATATATATATATATATGTCCTCCATCATCAGAAAAATACCACAAGAACCCTTTAAAAACACAATTTTCATCGGAGTGGGTCTTGAAAGGGTTAATTCTCTGAGTTAAAGCTGGTTACCCATCTAACATCAAACATTACAACCTCATTTCATCTGTTTTCTGTAGAGTGTGAAGGTGCTGACCTACATGGAGCCTCAAAATGCAGAATATCACCAGTTTGTGGAAACTCTGAAGAAAGACGCTGAGAAAATGTTCAACTTCACCATCAAAGACTCTCTGGTATGACCGCGCTTCAGCTCGGCTCACGCTCGCAGGGAACACAGACATTTGTTCCTTTTATCTAAAGTGTCAAATGACAGGAGTAAAGTAAATGTCATTCCTCACTAGAGGCCTTAGGGTGAATTCCCACTTTGTGTTTAGTATGCAGGTATTTTGTAACAACAGTGCAGTGAAAATATAAATATACAACGAAAGAGCGCCGACAGAGCTGCTTTTGAGTTTACTGAAGAGGAACACGTTCTCACCCCAACTTGTCAGATATGGATGCATGGATAAGAACCCCCTCAAGCAGCGCTCAATGCTTTCATTTAAAATAGCCTACATTTTTTGCTGGAGAACATTTTTAACTTGTTTAGGAGGAGAAAAATCAGATTCTCCATTTTGGTTTTCAACTCCACACCCTGATCCTATCATCATCACGTCACAGGCCACATCTGAGTTCCTGATGGGTTGACACAATGCAAATTCTTTTCATATATTTGAAAATCAGAAATCAGAATTTGCCAGAAACGAGCTGCCGCTAGAGAATCGCTCTGCACCGGGCACTCAGATTGCGCCGCAAGACCTCCGATCGGCGTCCCTTACACTGAACGGCCCTGCTCCCCCAATCGCTGTTTGCACTATTGCAAAAAGGTCTATTTAGGATATTTTTCTAAAATAAGTGGCTTTGTTTTTTTGCATTTGTTCAAAATAAATACACTTGATCTTTCATCATCTGTGTCTTCTGCGCAATGTAGTAGCGCCTCCTACACGCAACAGAAACTTTATGAACATATTTTTGGAAAGCATTGATCATTGAATTTGAGGCACGTCTAAAGAGGCAGCGGACTTGAATTTGAACCTCGTTCGATGTGACTGCATCATTATGCCAAGCTTAGTGGATCTGTCCAGAAGCATTGCACCTTTTCTCCCAAAAGTGCGACTTATTTATGTTTTTTTTCTTTATTGTGTTTTTTTTTCTTGCTCCTGCAATTTATTCTCTGGAAAATGTGGTAGATAAATCAATAAATCAGATGCAGCTTAACTTTCAAGCAGATTGTTGTGTTGAAAACATGATGTAAGATCTTCAAATCCAGAAGCACCAGAACAAAAGTCTTTTCACCATGGAACTGTCACAATGACCCTGTAAATCTGTGTCCTCATCAGTACAACCTCATAGCAGGAGGATTCTACGACGGAGTGATGCTGTACTCTCAGGCTCTAAACGAGACTCTGAGCAAACAGAAACCAGGGCAGAGGCCGGTGCTGAGACCCAAAGGAGACATGGTTACCCAGAGGATGTGGAACCGGACTTTTCAAGGTGATGGTTTACCTTTTCATGTCATTTTTGGTGCTTAAATAAGAGTTGTAATAGCATGAGTGCTGGATTTTATCTGAAAGTTATAGCTGACGTTTTACAGTAGGCGTGAGTCTGCCATGTTAGTCATTTGCTGTAATGGGAGTCGGAAAGGCTTCGCAAACGTGACGTTAGCTCAGTGTTTCCTGACAGAAACCAGGTTCCTTCTGCAGACCATCAGTCACTCCATGGATCAAACTGCTGATGACCTACCGGGACTCTTGGAGCTCTGGAAGTTAGAACGGGAATCTGAGTTTGACAAACACACTCGCATTCTCATGGGTATGATGTATGTCTGCAGGGAATTTGCGTTTAAGCGTAACACTGCACTGTAAATTTGTACCAGCTGGCACTTACACTGGGAACAGGATGTCTGAGACTCAAACCAACAACCAGGAGAGGAAAACCACACCACAAGAGATTTAATGTACCCATGTCTATATTTTCTGCTTGGTCCCTCATATTATGCTTGTGTGTGAGGGATGGAACATAGCAGAAGGAGAGGAGTATTTTGTAGTTTGTTTTGGACGACCCGCCGCAGATCACAAACTGCAGCGTCCAGCATGTTCACATGGACGAACATGGTGAGGCCCAATGTCTTTTATTGTTTCCACTGAGAGGAAGTTGCCCATCATTTGTCAGAGTCACTAACAGCTTCAGGAAAATGTTCAAGAGTGCAAAAACAAAGAGAGAAAAAAATCTGCCTAATTTGACCACCGGCTGCGCACGGCCGGGAAAAAAAGGATGTGTGCATTTCTGCATGTTTGACCATAACCTGCTCAGAAAACTGTTGTTTGTCTAAAAGCATTCCATATTTTAATAATCCAGATTATTCGTCATCTTTAATGCCTGTTAGGACTTTCAGCTTCACTTCTAAGTCAGTTTTAGCTTCTCAGTGTGGAATCCATTAACTGAATATTAGAACTGGACCAAGTGACCCCCCTCCCTCCTCACGTTCCAAACAGGAAGTACCCGCTGGCTCCAAGAAATCCCACAAACTTCTATAGAGAAATAAACAGCTATGACTCAGTCATTCTTTATGTCAGAATAATCATTCTTGATCTGATACCTTTTCTTTAACATGTTCTTGATAATCCTCATTTTTAAATGATGCTTTTTTTTCTACAGTGCAAGTTATTTAACTTATAAACTGACCAATCTGATAGCTCAATAAAAGCATGTGGTGACCCCTACGTCCAAATGTTCAAAACGTTTGACAGATTTTCTTGTGTCCAAATCCCCTCACTACTTCTCTGCGAAAAACCAGTGTTCATCTATGCTCACTAGACTTTGAATGATTTGTTATTTGAAAAAAATGTATACAATTTTAGTTTTTGTTAATCCTCCATGTTCTCATTATCAGAACACAGAGGATTCATTAAAGGTCTTTGTCAAATGTTCATAATTTTTAGGTTTTTACTTCTACAAATGGTTGACAACTTATTTATTGTTCAAAAAAACGTAGTGACCTTGTGTCCGACATATGTTTAAATCCAGGACACTAATAATCCTGCAATTTTTTTGTGGGTTAGGGAGAGATTGGTTGCCATAGTAACACTGACTCAGACGGACTCGTACCACTGAGAACTGATGTAACTGGCTCCACCATGGCAGTGTTCCTGTCATGAAAGAATTGACAAATGAATTTAATTGATTTGGTTGGAGCCAGAACTACACCATTTTGCATGGATTATGTCACACTCGCTTGGTCCAGTTCTCTGGTATAGTCAAGAAAAGTTGGGGCATCTTTTAAGTAGAGGGAAAACTAAAGACCTTAAAGTCCCACTCCAATCAAATATTTATATGTATCAAATATATGTCCTGCATCATCAGAAAATGCCACATGAACATGTTAAAAACACAACTTTAATTGAAGTGGGTCTTTAAAATGACATGAGCCAATATTTCATTCACAGCCGAACATGGATAACATTAAAAGAAGGGTTTAAACTGAGCAAAAAGTGCAATTCTAAGAACTAACTCTATATTATATTTCTGCTGCAGGTCTGAATATACTTGGGATTTTTTCCTCTTCTTTTCAAAGCAGTTTATTTCCATTCATAGTTAGTCATTTGGCAGAGACTTTGATCTAAAATGACTCAGATCTACAATTGAGAGCAGTGTGGGGTTAAGTGTCTGCCTCATTTCCATTTCCAGAAAAAGGGAAAAGTTCATCCCGTACTTTGACGCACTTTTACTTTATTGATGGGTCAAATGTTCCTTAGAGGATCTGGACTCACAGCTAGCCAAAGCAGCTCGATTGGGACAGAATCAACTGTCCTAATCATTTCACTTTTGTGGCTTTTGCATCTTCTGCTGAAAAACACCACATCTTCCCTGATACAGAGATTGTCTGGAGGGTAGCACATCTTTGAGTATTCATTACCCTAAAAATAGGTAAGTTCTCCTTACCGTTTGGACTTCTGCACCCCCATACCTCCAGAGATCCTAACAAAACGCAGCTTTTTGTTCTCATTAAACCAGAAAATGTGACGTCTGTTGTTACCTACAGGAATGTCAAATTTGGACTCATCTAAGCATTTTCCCACTTTAAAAACGGCTATGGACTTTGCAGATGCTTCAGTGGATTGAATTTCTGTTTTTTTTCTTGCGCCTTCATGGAGATATTTTGGACTAAATAGATCATCTTCAGGTCCATAAACTCTCACAGTCCAACATAATTTAATATCAGAAATGTCCCACAAAACTCACTGTTGCAGAAGTCATATCCAGAAAACTGTGCCCTTTAAACCATATTTAGTAATGTATATTCCTAAGTATAGCTGGATATTTAGCTCAAAAATGCTTTCTATTGGATTCGTTTTTACTATTGCTTTATTAGCTTGTGTTATTGGAGCTGTGAAATGTTGGGGTATGTTTAGGTTTTGCCTCATGCAACAAAATTACAGTGATAGTTCAGAAAAGGTCCAGTCTAAATGCTGGGAAATTCTCATGCACTCTTATTATCCAGCTCCAGATTTTTTCTATTTTATTATATTTTTGTTTGAATAACTATTAATTGGTGTTTTTCCTCTGATCTCAAATGCCTCCCTGATCCCGTCTAAGTCAGTCTGACTCCCAAGTTCTGATATTATCAAACAAACCTCCAAAAACAGTTCATTTCTGTTGAGTTTAGACTTTTCGGTTGAAATCACTTCTTTTTTCAAAAAAAAAAAAAAGGAAAACCAAACAAAGAAAGAGAAACTGCTGAACAAATAACGCGGACAGACTACGATCCATCATCACGGCCACTCAAACCGACCTGCCGTTTACAGACCAGCAAAAAGTCACGGTTCATTCGCCGTAAATGTTGATTCAAACTTTGGTAAAAGAACTTTTTTAAAGGGAAAAATTCATAAAAATAACAACAGCGTCAATGATTTAAACTGAAAACTGGACATGTTGGAGAGTTTCCACCAACAATAAAACCTAAAGAAGAAAGCAAAATAGAGATGTCACTGATATAAACATGGTTTTATTCATGCGTGCTTGTGTTTTTCTTTACTATCTTTAGAAGAATTAAAGGGGAAAATATTAAGGAATCCCAGCATTTGAGGCCCAAATGACAATCATAGATGAGGGACAAAAAGCAAAAATGTTGGCAAAGCAGTTCAGATCAGGAAGAAACAAGAAGAATCAAAAAAGAACAACAAAGTTTTAAAGGAAAGATCACAGGAAACCTAGAAAAAGACAAAGGTCCTCTGAGGACTTAAAGAACAAGACAGGAAAGGTTCAGCCAGATCTGCAAGTTCAAAACAGCGGCAGGGAAACTGGAAAGCCAGCTTTTTAGAGGCGATGTAGGAAAGGAAAAGTATTTACAGGAAAGCAGGGGGACAAACACAAGGACAAGATGGTACAACCCAAAAGAGGAAAAGACTAAAAAAGACACAGAGCAAAACAAGCCAAATGAATTATCTGTTGTGATTAAACGTGAAACAAACAACATAAAGGCTAAAACAATGTTGACAAATAACTAATCAAAGAAAGGAGTATTTTTTGCATGGAATCACCTGCTTACTTTGAAACATTGACTTTATATGAGAACTGGACATAGTTCATATTTTTCAAATAGAAATATCCCACAGACTTTTATAGAGAGTCAGAATAACTGTTCTTGCTCCGATACCTTTTTGAATCATTTATTGATCTATTTCCACTGTTTCCTGTGGTCTTTTAATTGCAATTATGCTGTTTTTTTTTAGCCAAATATAAAAATAAAACTGTTGTTTTACTAGGGCATAGTATCTGTGGAGCGGCTGAGTTCATTAGAAATTTGGCTTTGAGTTGTGGACGAGACCACTGGTATGAAGCAACCCCACCCCCTTTTCTTGTCACCCTTTGTTTACGCTCTCTCGCACTAGCTTAAAGCAATTTGTATAAAAGAATACTCAGAAATACTTAGAAACACAATTTCCAGGTCTTTTCTAGGTCTTTAACGTGTTCTTGTTAACCCTTACTTTTCTTTCCTGATATTTTTTTCCTCATTGAAAGTATTTTAAGTTATAAACTGACCAATCAGATGCCTCAAATAAAAGTAGGTGGAGCCTGTTGAAATGTGTGACAGATTTTGTGTATAGCCTGCTTTCAAGTGGTAGGATTGTGGGATGCCAACAAGCTCACTCCTGATTGGCTGTATTCTTGGACATAGAAACGTTGTCTCAGACCAACTTGAACCAATCACTGCTTTAGTGGTGGCGTCTGGCTCCAACCATGAACAAAATGGCGACTGAATTGGCTCAACTTGGTATGGGTGATGTCACGCTCACTCCAGTTCTCATTAAACTGTTGGTCTGAACCACAGTTTCTTTTTTTCAAATAAAAAAAAAAAAGTTTCCCAGTTGATAAAAATACCCAGTGTGTGTTTACAAAACAAACTCTTAAATTAGACACTAATTAAAAAACAGGAAGAAATGAAGCAAGAAGTCACAGACATGGGAAATATTTGCTCTGAAGATGATGCTGAAGGTTTAAGGTGTGCGGCATGAATGTCCACAGGAAGTGACACTCTGGCAGCAGGACTCAGCTGGAGATGACGACTAATCTGATTACTCTGATTGTGTTTTACTAATGCAGGGACATCAATCTGTTTACTCGGCTGCGATGCGGGCACCTGTGTGAGTGTGGGTGGGGGGGTGGGGGGGTGAAATAAATAGCAAGTCCTCGTAGCAGTCATAAAATCTAACTGGAGAATTACATAAACCGCTTCTCCTCAGATCAAGGTTCTTGTTCATGACTAAGCAGGAGAATGATTCAACCTGATCACCAAGGATTTTTATGAGCCTCTGCAAAATTAAACTAAAAAGATTTATAAAGGTTATTAAAACACATACACACAACTTTTCCAGTTTGTGCAGTTTGATGTAAATAATTAAAATAATCAGTAATTTTGTTTTTATGAGAAACTATTGAGTGTTATAAATGTGATTGATGCAGGACCCCTGAGAAAAAAGGGTCATTCAATGTGCGTGATATTTGATTAATGAAATAAGCTAAATATTTCTGTTCATAATATCAAATGTTTAGGCTAGAAACAGGACAAAGAAGCCATAAATACAGTGGTTTTAATCCATATTTAGTACAGTACTAGTACCAGTACAATATTAGTACTAGTAGAGGTGTCAGTTTAAAATGTATGTTTATTTCCTCTTTTTTTTACTATTTTGTTCTTATGTTTTTTTTAAATCAACAAAAAAACTAAAGAATTAAAACATTTTGGGGAATTTTGTCACATTTGAAAGGGAAGATTGTGACTGACATTGACTGTATTTTTTTTTTTACTTAGAGTTAAAACAACAAAAACTCTTCAAGTTTATTGAAGATAACGACCAACAAAGAATTTTAAAAGATTAAAAATATCAATACTGACCAAAATGGTTCCATCTGGTCTGTCCTAAGATCTTACAGTTGCACAGGTAGAAGTAAAATGTCACAACTTGATTATGAGACTTTACTGACACTCTTAGGAGAAGGTTCTCTGGGCAGAGTGAGGTGAAGGGTCATTGGAAGCAGCTGGTTTCAGAAGGAACCCATGGACACTGAACAGGATTCGCATATCAGTTTCAACGTTAAGTCAATGTGCAGGTGCGATTTGAGTGACGGGTGCGATCTGAACTGGCAAAGAAGATGCATCGCCTTAAACACTCAGCTTTGACACGTGCCTTGTTGATTACTCAATAATTGGGTGGGGTAGAAAACCAAAATGGAGGAGAATCTGATCGTACTCCTGAACTTTGTAATTTTTTTTCTATTGAGACAACAATAAAAAGCTCCTCTAATTGTATTTTTGTTGTTATTATTTCCCTCCTCGACTAATGTGGGACAGCAAGTCATCAAACTGGGTCACAAAGAGACGGAAGTACCGCTGAAAGCGACCATCATTCAGGTGCAGCTCCTGCAGTAGATGGTGAAGGTCACCGTACTGCAGAAGAATCTCTGAATGATCTCATGAACCCAGACATGGAGACGTGATTACCGATGCTTTGGTAGAGCTGTACAAAATAAATCAACCTGATCTCTTTGAGCAGCGTCCGGATCTTCCATGCAGTGTAAATAAGATATACTGTACAGTCAGCACTTCCATGAAGAGATGACGCTAAAAAGTTTAGGCATTAGCTCCTCCCACATGTGTCTGGAGTATCTTTTTTTTAATTTTTGGAACAGTGTCGAGCAACAAATTTAATGCGCTTGGAAAGAAAGGCCTCTGACACAAATGTGATTACATTCAGTGTGATGGGCCTCATCTGGATCCCACCTTTCAAATGATTTAGTAATATATTTTGCTCAGCTGGATCCCTCTTCAATTACAGACAAATATCACTCCGCTTCCACATGGATAAAACATTTGGGCCGCCATGGGCCCCTCAATTCAGCCATATGAGGCCGGTATTGAAACATTTGCTGCAAGAGTGAGGAAAATAATAAATATTTATATGGTGATATGGCCATCATATTGGCATTGGTAGCATATAGACCTTCTGGAAAGCATGCAGGGTTTGGACTCCATACATTTGAACAGCCTGTGTGCTGGATCTGATGTGACATGGGCTCCTCTGACCCAGATGAAATAGTGGAGTTCTCCATTCCCCCTATTACCCAGCTAGTTTGAAAACTTAAAAAGTTTAGCAAAGACCTGACAATGAGTAACTAGAAGCATGAATTTAAATGTATTGAGAAACAACCAAACAAACAGAGAGAAGCGGCGCTGATTACTGACTGACGCAGGTGTGAACAGGACAAGGGTCAAAGCAACCAGACAGTTACTCCACTTCAGATTAGTAATAAACATTCATCTTTAGCAGCAAAACATTTCTCTGAAATTAGACTAAAGGCTTAGTTTGGGTTTGTGTCACCAATAAATTAGATTTATTAGAATTACTGTGAACTCATTTGAAAAGAAAATCCATTCTTAACAAAAGCAGTTTGACAATTCCACAAATATTAGCTTTAATATTGTAACTTAATGTGTTTAACCAAACCTAATAAATGGTGATACATAAAAAAACATTAAAAGTGTCAATTTGAACAAAATTAATTTAAATGTATACGTTTGTCGTGGCTGGAATAAAAACCAAAAGACAGCAATGAAATGAGGCGAAAAGTCATTTAGTATAGAAGTTAGAAACATGTTTTTGTTGTGTTTGCAACCCAGACATATCATATGTACAAGAACTAAAATTAAAAATGGACCTAATATAAACAAAAAGAGGGTTTGGAGTGTGGTAACATACTCCCGGCCTCAGTGTGTATTTCAGGACATTGATGGTCCAGATAAACAGCCTGCTCTTTATTAGATTGGGCTGCTTTTATCCACTAACACTCACCGAAACACCATCAGTGGTCATCCATCACCGTTCAAGTGCGTCACCAGGCTCAGACTGATTTATGTTTCAAAACCTGCAGTCGACACTTGATGAACAATAATCGTATACCTTGAAAATCCAACCTGTATTGGCTGCATTGATCTCATCAGCCCCTCAGATCTGTTTGGAGCTGATGTGGATTTATTTTAAATGTGAAAACCTAAACTTTATGTCTGCAATTACAAAAAAAAACACATTTTCCTATTTTTTTAATAAATTTTTTCCTATTTTTTCTGCATAATTACAGGTATTAATTACCTACCAAAGTTAGAAACTGTTTTAACAGAACATAAATATGTACTTTATTGTTTATTTTTGCAATATCTTTAAGTGATTTATTGATATTTGTTGTTGTTGTTTGTCAGAGTTTTAGCACAAAGTAGCAACTGCTTACATTTAATCCCTTTTTTCTATAACTCAGAAGTTAAGATATGTTCAAGATAAATGATCTGACAATGAACTTAAAGATTTTTAACAAAGAACTTTGGAACCATAGGTTTGTATTCATGACCTGAATCCAAAAAATCTTTTTAATATAAAAAAATATGAAAAAGGATAGCAACTCCTTAGCAGTAGAACTTCTTTAGATTGCATAACAGAAACTGAAGATGACAGAAATCACAGATTTGATTTAAGAGCAAGATTTTTTGAGAGATCTTACATCAGTTTTTCCTAACGCCAAATTCTGACTCAGAGCATTCCTGCATTCTTTCAAAGTCGAGATTATTTTCCCCACCCTCGTAAGTGAAAAATGATCTTAATTTTCCTTTTCTGCTGTTGGTGTTTTAAGGATTTTTTTTATTTCTTATTGGAGTTTTACTTACAAAAGTAGCAACTGCTTCCATTTATTCCTGTTTTTTTCCTAACTTTAATCACAAATTAATTTATGATAAAAGTTCTGGAAATGAAAGTAAGAATTTATGGCAGAAATGCAAAAGCAACCTGTTGGTTAGATAAAGCCGCTCTCTGAACTCGTCTGTTATGATGTGTCTGCAGGAGTGATGGGGACAGTAGAAATGGACGAGTTTGGAGACAGAGAGATAGACTTTGCATTGTGGGACATGACAGACATCAACTCTGGAAACTTTGAGGTAAGACGTCTTCCGCTTTCATTTGGCGTATTTTTGTTAAAGGTCTAAAAATGGATCGGCAGCTGCTTTCTCACTGCTTTTTCTGTCCTTTTGGACTAACCAGCCAAATCTGCGACTTGAATAATCACAGGGAAAACACTCTGACAGTTCCCAGCTCCAACTGACGTTTGTGTATGTTCTCACTGAAATGGAAGCTGGTGTCTGTAGTTTCCATCGCAAATATGAATCAATAATGAAACAAACCAATTCCATCAACACCTTAATTAAGAATTAAGAAATATTGATACATAGCGGAATATTAACTCCTGGTTCTCGAGGCCTGAGGTGTTATAACTGTGTTTTACACCTAATAACATATTTTATTTCATCCACTTTACATCCTTAATAACTTTTCACTTGACAGCCTGAAGAAAACCCAGCATAGAAGTTTGTTGACAATACATAAGTTTTGGCACCCATTTTGAAAATCTTATGATGTCTTGAACTCTGATTAGAAAGAGAAAAGGTCGTGATCTCAATATTTTTTAACTCACTGTAACAAATCATATAGAGTAGAGCAGGGGTCTGCAACCTATAACACACAGTGATTATTGGTCCAGTTAGTTACTGACCAAAACCCAGCGGGAGTTCCTAAATTTCATCTCACTGTTCAGAAAAACAAGCTATTTTTGGGATCATTAAGCTATTAATAAAATGTAGCTTTTAAATATGTACAATAATTTTTATATATATATATATATATATATATATATATAATTATAAAAATTTTGTTTTGACAGCAGAACATACAAGTTACTTTCAAAATAAAATACATCTTACAACAGATTTACTTGAATAAAAAATGCAAAAAGCCAATTCAAGCATTTTCTATCATGACTTTGGTGCTCCTTCATTCTTTTTCTTGTTTTACAATAAACACACCAGACCATGCTTTAGTAACCTAGCATTATTTAAACAAAAACAAAGGAAATTTCTGTTCTGTGGATTTTATAGACAGTTTGGAGTATTTCTGGGGGGGTATCTATG
Source organism: Oryzias celebensis (assembly GCA_014656515.1). Classification (NCBI taxonomy): domain Eukaryota; kingdom Metazoa; phylum Chordata; class Actinopteri; order Beloniformes; family Adrianichthyidae; genus Oryzias; species Oryzias celebensis. Next base: position 2,789,702 of record BNCR01000011.1, on the reverse strand, counting down.
TTTTACAATATTTATTATGATGTGAGGTACTTGTTGTTACCAGGTATGAATGGTGCTAAATAGATTAATTGTTTGACTGATTTATTGATTGATTGATAAATTAATTGATCAAGCCTGAAAATGTTTTTAGTTGTGCATAGACAATACTTGGCCTAAATTTGTCCAACACAAGTTGATTCCAAACAATCCAAACTAATAAAAGAAAGAAGTTCACTTGTGGTGTTTACCTTCCTTCTTTTGTTTCTTTAGGTAGTGTGTGTTTATAACAGCTCCATAAAGCAGCTGGTCCTGCAGAAAGGTCTGAACTTCCAGTGGCCTGGAGGCTCCCCTCCTTTAGAGGTCCCGGAATGTGGTTTCAAGAACGACAACCCGGCCTGCCTCACACGTATGAGCTCATCCTGATGACTGACACTTCCACAAGTTCAGAAGAACTGACATGAAAAACAGAAAAACCCATAGACACACCAGACACGTTTCCACCTGCAAGTCTAAACCACACTAAAAAGGCGGAATCCCAAATAAATCCCTCTGACTCCACCAGCTGTAGGAGCATTTGAATGTGTAGTGGTGTCTGAAAGTAGGAGCGGCAGTGACTTAAGCTACATTCACACTGGACATGATTTGAGCAGCAGGGGTGTCAAGTTTTAATGTTAAGTCATGTGCAGATGCAATCTGAGGCCCTGCAGTGCGATTCTAGCATTGGGTGCAGTACATCAGTCCGGCAGCAGTGTGATTTGAGCAGCAGACAAAGCGATCACGTGTTCAGTTCCTCAATCAGCGGGTTGAAAAAAAAAAAGTCCAATATGGCTGCTAGATCAACGCCGGTCTCCAATAAATGCCGTGCCGGCTTCCAAATTTTTTAATTGAACGCCAGAGTTACTATTAGAAGAAATACGGTACACAACCACACAAAATGCATTTAATAGATCTCCAAAAGCTGCTCAAACACCAAAACTACCCAAAATGTATTTTGAAGTAAGTTATTTTATGAAGTGTCACACTTCAGAGTGGACACACTAGATGTTTTTTTCTTATAAAATAAAAATGAACCTCTACGTAAGAGTAGACAGTTTAAATAAGAATCCTAACATGAATTAGAGTTGAAATAGGGTTACATATGGTAATAAATAGTATTTTTTCTAGTTTCACTGATGAAAAATGTGCATATTTTCCTGAGCCAAGTACGAGGACTTATTCTGACCAAAATGGCCAAAAATTGTAAATGTTAATCATTTTAAAGTACTCTAAACTCAGTCATAATTAATATACTAACAGATTTTCAAAATAAAAGAAAAAATAGCAGATTGATGAGACATTAAGGGAACATTTGCAAGTTAAAATAAGTAAAAGAAAATTCAAACCAATAGACTAGAATAGACTAGAATAGAATAGAATAGAATAGAATAGAATAGAATAGAATAGAATAGAATAGAATAGAATAGAATAGAATAGAATAGAATAGAACTTTATTAAGTCAAGGTTGACTGAAGAAATCTGGATCAGACGAAAGATTCCACGCAAGCAGAAACATTAGGTTTTCATTGAGTTTGTATCCTAGTAACAATCTCTGGATCTGAAATACAGTTTGTATAACAGGAAAGTGGTGTTGCTACAGGGACAAATTCACAGCTGCCAGTTACAGCAGATATGGGATTAGCATCTATACAGATTCAATTCATTTATTTATAAAGCACCAGTTCACAACCCAGGTTGTCTCAAGGTGCTACAATCAGATCAGCTATTCCAGGGGCTTCCAGTTTATGGCGGGAGTTATGTCAAAGAGCCAACCCATGATAGACAAAATCAAATAGTCAACTCTAGTTTTTACAATTATACTAGATGTTTTATTGCTATAAAACTCCTCAATAGACACTTTATGCACAATTTGACTTTCACAAGAAATACAACCCTGACACAAAAAGGTTGCAAGAAAATATAAAACTCCTGCCATCATGAACAAATATAGATTCTCATCCATTTACGGATTTTAAAACTCAGCAGTAAAGATCAGACCACTAACAGATAAACACATGGAGTTCCCTTTATGTTCATGCATGTAAAGGAAACTGCTCACCTCTTCTGATCAGGACCTCCTGTTTTTTTTTCCCCCTCACAGGTACAGTTACAGTGCATCAGATGGTTGCCATAGTGATCTGCTTCGTCTTTGTTATCATCGTTACCATCACTATTTTTATCTACAGGTGAGATAAAATGTTTTGCTTTTTCAAAACTTACGTAAGCTCCCGCCTCTGAGAATCTGTCTGTCCCTAGCTTGTACAGGTTACAAGGTTGACAGATGCTGAAAATGAAGTTTTATTTTCTCACAAAGATAGATGTGCAAAACCACACAAACTTTTGTGACAGTTCAATCTCTCACAACACCTCTCCCCCCCACCCCTTTTTTATTGTTTTTCTCTTTTCTGTCTTTCCTTCCCTGTTTTTGCACATCCCTCTTTTGCACATCCTTTTCCTTTCTTTTTTTTCTGCCTCTATCATAAAGAGAGATCACAGTGAGGCCCAGAGCGAGAGGATGCAGAGTTATGCTCTGAAAAAAGGGATTGAAAGAGATTTGACTGCAGTTTTTAACTCACACAACTAAAGGGAAACATGTTATACTCTAATAAATGAAAATTCCTGCTAATGTTTTTATTATTGCTTAACATTTTTGCATATTCAGATTGACATGTTAAGAAAATCCAAACTATGTCACTCTAAGTTGTTGATATGTAGGGTTATAACAGGTTTGGTGGATGCGTAATAGCGAGGTGTAATTTTTGTTTGATCAAAAAATTATTGTTTCTGCAAAAAACTAGACAGTGTCTCTCACAAACAAACTGATTTTACAGGTTTAATAAGGCAATCAACAAAAAATTTTGAATTTTGTCGATATTTTTTGTTTAATGAATATAAATAAACTTTGTCACGAAGCAAAAAAGTTGGATAGTTGCATGTTCTCTTACAATTCGTGATGAAAAATAAAAACTTGAAGAGAAATTTCCTGTTGTCAGAGGTTGAGGCAACAAACATGGAAACAGCATAACACAAGATTGAGATGTGACCCTGAGCTGTCTGTTCACACAGTTCAAAAGGTGCATTTAAGAGGCGGAGCCAGCTGAGTCTGACCTGCAGCCTGTTGCATTTGTTGATTAAACAATCCTCCATTTCTGTCTCCGACTCACTGATAAACTCACTCATCACGTCTCTGTTTATCTCTCAATTCTCCCAAACCTTTCCCCCTTTAACTCCTCACTTATTTTTAACACACACCTATACACCAACACTGCAAACACTCGCACACACACTTGTCCTACTGTCTGTTGAATAGGAAGCTGAAGCTGGAGAGTGAGCTGGCAGCTCAGCTGTGGAGAGTTTCTTGGGACAACATCCAGATGAGCAACCTGGATAAAGTTCTGAGGAGAGCGTGCAGCCGCCTCACAATGTCTCTGGTAATCCTTTGTATTAATGTATAATATATTTCTTTTATGTTATTTATAGTGCAAATATGATGAGATGGAGCTCCTTAAAATCTACAGTCTGTCAACCTCCTGCATAGTTACTTTATTTAAATAATGTGCCTTTTTTTGCTAGTTTTTTATTTATTTTTATGTTTGTAGTTATAATTTTAAAAAAAATTCTCGTAAAAATGAATGTTTAGCGTTCTTGTTTGTTATTCTTAGGACTCTTATGTGTTTTTTAAATTAATCTAAAAAATCTTTTCATCACAAAAATGTTTTCCTGGCTGATGAAGAGAGCAGCTTCCAAAGTAATTTAAAGTTAAGCCGCGACCGGCATTGTTAGACCCGCAGGTTACGCCATCCTTGCTGCCCCCTTTTCACCCGTCCTCATTGGCTCAGAGGCTGCTACACACCCCTCTCTCTCTTCCTCTGCCACTGCCGCCCTGGTCAGAGTTGCATATGACCAAAAAAAACCAAACAAACAAAAAACACTTTTTTCAAAATGTTAGTCTTTCGATTGGTTTTGTCTCCATAGCAACCATTTTATTTTTTGGTCGCCTAGGGGTGACGAACAGCTCTATGCGATTTTTAGAAGAATCTGCAAAAGTCGTTTTTTAGATTGTCTTGGCAACCAAGGTTTTTGTTAACCACGCCCAAAATCCTGGTATGTTTATTTAGGGCCGGCCCTGGGCTGCATGGCGTCCTAGGCGAAAAGAGATCTTGTTCATCCTCAAAGTTTTAAAGAAGCACTAACAACAGCAACACCCCCCACCCTCACCCCCAGCCACCAACTAGCTCAAACACCCGTCAGCGTCAGGTAAGGAAGGACGCTGCAATGGGCAAAGTTATTGATTAGGTCAACATTTTGAGTTAGTTTATTTATTTTTCAATTGTTACTTTTTATTGTTCATGAAATGACTGGAGTGTCAAATTGTTTAAAAAATAAAATAAAATCATTAAAAAAAAATAAAGCATAAATAACAATTGAGATTTGGCGCCCCCTCCAGCAAATGGCGCCCTAGGTGGCCACCTATGTCGCCTATGCCCAGGACTGGCCCTGTGTTTATGTCATATATTGTTTCGTTCAGCTCGAGCCAGAGATTTATGATTTACATTTTCCCAACATTCAGGTAAAAAATGTGCAAGCAACAGAGGAACTCCACTTTTGAGAGCTCGCCACGCTAACGCTGTTCCAAATCAATGAACTTTAAAACCAACATTTTGAGTCAAGTATCTTCCTAATGATGCTCAAAGAGTGAGGAAGCAATGGATCAAAATCCCTCAGAGGAGTTAACATTGGTAGCTTATCCTGGTGGAGATTTTTTTTAACTCAAGATGGTGGGCTCTTCACTGGGTCAAAGGTCAATGAAACTTTAGTTGTTGTTGTAGACTTAATCTGGCAGCATATGTATGAAATGTCATGAAGTTTTATGTTCCCTTATTATGGAAAAATTCGAAAAATTGCCAAATTTCACATTTTGCCACAAAATGGCAACCCTTTGATGTCCTGTGGTCATCCCATAAAAATAACTATAACCATAGATGTTCTGTGCAAAAAATGTGAATTCTTAATGTTTTTAGCAGCTCAAATGTATTAAGAATCTGTGTATACTGATGATTGTTTGACTCTTCTGTAGAAAGGGTCAAATTATGGATCTTTGATGACCATGGAGGGAAACTTACAGATCTACACAAAAACTGGATACTATAAGGTTTGTGAGCGACTGCATCCATGCCGGGAGGAGACACGAAATAAAGGAAAAGAATAACTTTGGTGATGTTTGTTTCCACAGGGGAATCTTGTAGCCATCAAGTATATCAACAAGAAACGCATTGAACTGACCAGGAACGTTCTGTTTGAACTGAAACATGTAAGAAACTATTCATTCACGTATTGCTGTTCCTTCTGAAATCCAGGAGTAACCAGGAGTACCAAGGAGGGAAAAAAATAAAAATAAGAATAAAATTTGAGGAACTTTTTGTTACAGTCGCCTTAAAAAAAGGAAAAATATGATAATAAGAGGAATACAAGCAGCAACGATCAGTTGGTCACAGACCAAAGTTGAGTCTGATTGGTTAACACAACACAGATTCTTTCAGACACTTGAACTCTGGAAACACGCTCAGAACACGCTACCACTAGACCGCCTTGACTTTCCTGAAGCTCAAATCGCACCGTGGGACCTCAACACAACTGTACATTGGCGTAACATTGAAACTGGACACTCCTCATGATGTGAACGCAGCTTTAGGACAATGTTTCCCAACCCTGGTCCTCGGGGCTCACTCTCCTGCATGTTTTCCATGTTGCCCTGCTTTTTCACACCTGATTCAGGTAATCATCAGACACTAAGCCTAATGGCAGTCATCCAAGGCAGGTGTGTCTGAGCAGGGACAGTGTTCCCCGAGGACCAGGGTTGAGTGACTCGTTTGTGCTGTGCTTGGCATGTCTGACTTCCCCTTTATGTTTTTACAGATGCGAGACGTTCATAATGAACACTTGACTCGCTTCATCGGTGCCTGCGTTGACCCCCCAAATATGTGCATCATCACAGAGTACTGCCCTAGAGGCAGCCTTCAGGTAACAGCTCTGGATCTGGGAATCCCTTTAAAGCCATTATCAAATCTCACTTCATTAAAGACCCACTCTGATTAAAAAAAAGTGTGTTTTTATGTTTTTAAAATGTTCTTGTGGGATTTTTCTGATGACAGAGGACATTTGGCTCTAAATTAATTTTTGAGTATTTCTTTTTTCAAATTGTTGTGATTCAGGAGCAGACGAAAAATTGGTCACAAATACACAAGCTCCCTGCTCAGCTCTATTCTGATGCATCCGCTCGTAGGCAAATAGATCCATGCATGTCTTTGTTTTTTTCATCTGAGCTGGAATCAAAATTCTATGGCTGAATGACTCAGATACTGCTCACATTTTTTGTTGCACTAAACAGAAAGCTCTCAACAATAGAGAGGAAAAGGTAGGCGGCTTGCTTTGCGCAAACAGTCCCGTCCACAACTCAGAGATGAATTTCTATTGAACTCCTGCAGCTCTGCAGAAACTCTGTCCTAGAAAACCACACAGATTTTTAGGTTTTGGCTAAATATGGCATTACCATAATGAAAAGACCACTGGGATTGCTTTTAAACAGTTTAAAAGATGATTGGACTGGGACTTTAACCATCAATACTCTCTTAATGTTGTTCTTTTTCTCCAGCAAATGCACTCTGGTGACTCGTTGAGTATTCACTGAGCATCAATTTCCTTTCATACTCTTCTGATGTGCCGTATCAACCATCTCATAGTTCTTGTTCCATTATGCTTCATCTACATCTCAATTATATCTTATCATCAAAGATCAAAATCACGTAATCATCCATTAAAACATTTTCATTATCCATCAGTTCTATTCGTTTCCCTTTTAAAACATTTCTATTAATCCTCAGTATCACGATAATAGAACTTCTTTGTCTCTCCAACTTTATCAAGTACTACTTCCAATGATGGGTGGAATTATAAATCATGTATCATTATCCAGGTAGCTTTCCAGAAGTCATCGAATACTTCTGTATACTTCAACCCCCCCCAACACACAAATATATAGTTATCTTTCAGCACTGTAACCTAGCAACCAGCTGGCATGGTAACCTAGCAACGTGAGAAGACGTGTCAGCCTACAGAGCATGGACGTGGGCTGTGCAGAGTTTGGTTTGTTGCCAGTATGACCGCTGGATTTAAGAAGTGTGTGGTTATTTTCAGCTCCAGCAGGATGAAAACATCTTTGGTTCCGCAAAAGAAGATCATCTTTCAAAAGCGTGACAGCCGAGATCCAGCTGCTCTAGATACACTAGAATCACTGGCAGAAGCATGAGAACACAGACAAATGCAACACGCACTCACCGTTCATTCGTACCCTCCTGATGTAGAAATCCCTCCATGATGAAAACCTCTCAGCACAGATGTTTCCTCATTCTCCACACATCCTCACACTGGAAAAAAAGTTCCCCTCAAAACAAGTAAAAAAAATGGACTAAAAGATGTTTTTCTTCTATGAAGGAAAACTTCTTCCAGTGGAATTTGTAAAATTTCTATGAAAGACAAAGTTCTGTTTAAATTTAGCTATAAACACTTACATTTAAGAATATTGCTATGGTTATTGGAAATATTATTTCCTAAAATAATCACTACAACAGTCCAGAATCACATGTTTTAAGATAAGTTTCTTTTAAAAAGTATATGTAAATCTTTGCTTACCAGTATTTTCAAACTTAGTTAAATGCATTTGTAAAGTGCTAAAAAGCAAAACAAAATTTTCTGTTTCCCTAAAATCAGGCAAGTCTGTTTCTTCAAACCTTTCATTAAGAAAGCTTTTTCTTTAAAATAATATATACATTTTTAAAAACTACTTGTTTAGTTGTAACTTTTACTAAAAATAAGATGTTTTTAAGATCTAATGATTCAACAAGTATATATTTAAGAATTACTGTCTAAGCCAACAGATTACATCTTAGTGAAAAGTTTCTAGTTAGCTAGTTTTTTACCGAGTGTAATTAGACATTTAAAGTAGAAACTACACAAAAAAAGTTGGTTTATGTTTTTGCAGCAACAACAAAGTTTTTACAGGTAATAAATGTGAAGTGATCTAACAAAAGATCTTTGTGTTTTTGTGGTCTAGGACTTGATGGAGAGTGACAGCATCACGTTGGACTGGATGTTCAGATACTCTCTCATCAATGATATCGTGAAGGTAACAGTTAGGCCAGTTAAGTGGGTGGAGCCAGAGAGTCCATCACTTACACAGCGTCATTTTATCTAATGACTTTGCTGTTGCTTGCTTGTATTTTTTGTTGCTCGTTCTGGCTGCATCTTACGAGGAAAAAGTGTGTCTTGCAGTTCCTTTGAGGCTCATGGAACCACCTTAAGGGACCTCGTATAAAATCAACTTACGATGGTCATACGTTTAGTAAGAGTATCATGAAGTATTTGTAAGAATAATGGGAGTTGCACGTACTCATGACGCACAGGTGATGCGACACTAGTTATTAAAAACGAGTGCATACTGGCCCCTTAGACTATGGTCACATATCCTGAAATGCATTCAGATCACACTTTATTTCTGCTGGACGATTTATCTCTAAAAGTTGACATCGGGGCAGACAGGATGACGGCATAATGAAATCGGGCGACAGCTGGGTGGCCACAGGGCGGTGGCTGGAATTGCCGGCCGGCAGCAGCTCTGATTGGACGATGTGTAGCTGTTGTTGAACGGTGGCCATCCATATCATGTGCCACCAGCCGCACCACAGCTGGGGGGTGTTGGAAAAACAAACCAGGTGTCTATGTGATGCATACGTTCCTGTAGGACGCCTGGAGGATGTCCACACAAGCTACACTCTGATTGTCTCATTTCTAACAGTCAAGCAGCGAGCGCATTTTCATCACGTCAACCTGACGGGCTCCCTGCGCAGCACAGGATTTGGGGGGTTGAAAAGCGGAAAAATCCGTACGACACACCTGCAACTCACCCACTTCACTATTATTTACCGTTATGTGTTGTATAAGCGTTCACGTTTCGCTGTTGTTTGCAGCATGTCTGTAGAGATAAATGCACATGAACATTTTTGTCGACAGGCTCACAAACGGTCTACCTTGATATTTCCTGCCGGCCACCTTTGTGCCCCCATAGCTTTGCCCATTTGTTGCCCGTATCCACCCGTGTGACTAAAGCATAAGGAAAAGAAAACGGATCCAGTTAGATGCTTTAACATGACACCAGCCCCAGCAGCTGGCAAACAAAGCAGTCACTGCTGCAATCAGCCTGCTAGAAATGTTTCCAGATTGATTTTAACCATATTCAGCTGTTTGTTGGCTCCGTTTGTCTGATTGTTTGCCTTTAGGGGATGGCGTTCCTCCACAACAGTGTCATTGTTTCTCACGGTAACCTGAAGTCGTCCAACTGCGTGGTGGACAGCCGCTTTGTCCTGAAGATTACAGACTACGGACTGCAGAGTCTTCGGACCAGCAGCTGCCCCGAGGATACTCACGCCTACTACGCACGTATGACCCACACAAACATGCACTCATGGCTTTCCAAATCTGTGTGACGCACCGTGCAAGCGAGATAATTGACACCAGCTTGGTGGGGAGCCCATGTCTGTCCACACATTTATGTGTAAACTTAAGCAGTAGTTTGAGTCGGTTTAAGATTTAACTCCGACTGAATGTAATGAGTCTCCTGGCAGGTAAGCTTTGGACGGCTCCTGAGCTCCTGAGGACAGACTATCCTCCCCTCTGGGGGACCCAGAAGGGGGACGTCTACAGCTTTGGTATAATCCTGCAGGAGTTGGCCTTGTTGAAAGGAGTCTTCTACATCGACACACACACCCTCACCCCCAAAGGTCAGTGAGTATTTTAGGATTTCAGAGGAAACTCCTGAAACGTTACGATCATTTTAACAATTCAGACGCTTTGAATTAATTTACCGGTCCTCTGAACGTGTGGGTGGGTCAACAGTGCGCTCTAGTGGATCCTACGGTGGCCCTGAAGTGCAAACCACATCATCAAATCAATCAAACGTGTTAAAAATCACAACTTTACTAATTGGTCAAAGCTATTTTGGACATGTCAATTCTTGCCCATTGTTTTACCTTTTCAGCGATTGTGAGCGAGCTCATACTGGAATGGGTGAGACTGCGATGGTGGGTGAAGCTTCAGTAAAAAAAAAAAGAATGTATTAAAAATGTTTGAACTCATTCACTGACTTTTTCTTTATTTAAAATAGTCTAAGCTGTTGCTGCTAAAGAAAAGACAAAAAAAAATCCAAAAATGTGTCACAAGCACCAAGAAATTTCCTCTTTTATTTTAATTCTTTAACTTGTTAAAAACTAAAACTTAAACAGGGGAAATACAGCAGAGGCTTTCTGAAACAAAGACAAGTTTCAACGTGTGCTTTCAGACACCTGACAGATACAAAGCTGAGGACTTCTAATGCAAACAGAGCTTCAGGAAAACCAGGTCAGACTCCAGTTTGTGTAGAATGGAGTGTTTTCCAATTTGCACAAAGGGTCCCAACCCATTCAGGCTTTAGCTTCCAGTCAGGTGTGTCTCCACAAGCAAACAAGTTTTACGACTTCACCAAAAAAGTGAACAAACGAACCCTTAAAAGGTGAAAAGGGTTTGTTTTCCCTGTTTAGTCTGAACTAATGTCACATTTGTGATCCCCCTGTGCTCCACACCACAGAGATCATCCAGGGCGTGATCCGGGGTGGCGTTCCCCTCCTCCGTCCTTCCCTCTGCTTCCACAGTCACAGTGAGGAGCTCGGGGTCCTGATGCAGCGGTGCTGGTGCGAAGAACCCGGAGAGCGACCAGATTTTAACACCATTAAGATCCTGCTAAGAAAGCAGTACAGGTGCAAAGTCACTACACTGAGCTCCAATCAACCTAAATAATGACTCTGCCAGCAACATTTACTGTTTTCATCACCAACCAAACAAACTTATCTGTTTCTGAAACAGAAAAAATACAAATTCTAGTCTTTTACCAAGACATTTCTGCAGAACAACTTTACAAATCAAACATTACAGAAAACTGTGAAGCGTTTACTGCCAGTCGAAAGCAGAACATCCCTCTTTTGCATTCTGCTTCATCCTTGATCTGACTGGTCTTCTCTGTTTTCAGAGGTTATGGTTCCAACATCCTCGACAACCTGCTGTCTCGGATGGAGCAGTACGCTAACAACCTGGAGGAGCTGGTGGAGGAACGCACTCAAGCATATAACGAAGAAAAACGCAAGGCTGAGGCCCTGCTGTACCAGATTCTACCTCAGTAATTAAGCTCTCTTACATTTACAGTTAATTTTAGAAAATACCGCAGCTCTTTCTGCAGTTATGGGGCTGCTGATCTAAAGAATTACAATTGAATAGCAGGATTTAAAGGTAGTTCTGCTTGTGTGTTTCAGTTCTGTAGCTGAGCAGCTGAAAAGGGGCGAGACGGTTCAAGCCGAGGCGTTCGACTCTGTCACCATCTACTTCAGTGACATTGTCGGCTTCACGGCATTATCTGCTGAGAGCACACCGCTACAGGTTGGTAGAACGTCAACAGAACCAAGTTGAGATCCACCATCCTGCCTGTTTTCTTGCTCCTCTGCTGCTGATTACCTGGATCAGGTGTAGGGATGAAAGGGGGGGTTGATTATGAGATGCATTGATTATGAGCCATAAACAAGATTTAGTCATTTTGTGAATTTTAAATAACTGAGAACTAAATAAATGAATGTGATTTAACTGTAAAGTATTAAGCGCAACTTAAATGCACAGCACATTTTTCACTCCAACATTCCTGGGGAACGCATAATCCGACCGACCTCGACTTTCCTTAAAACTAATGTTTGGAAACATTTTGGTTACTTCAGTGGGGACAGTCAAAGGGCTTTGGGCAAAAGTCATGCCGTGTGTATGTTGGGTTGTACCAAAATTAAATAATCAGGGTTCACAAGGTCATCCTGTTAAAACTAATCTATTGATATAAAGCAACATTATTATATTATTTAAGGTTTTTGAGTTCAGGGAAAATAGTTTTTCTTTTGTTGCTGCTGTTAAAGATTTTTTATTATCAAATGAAACATTTTTCATGGTCTTAATAAAAATTATACAAGTATAAGGATCTTTTATAATTGAATTGTTGCCTTCTGTATTGTAATTGAAACAAACCATGAGGTGCCTGAAGAATCAGACCCCTAATCAGGTGTGCTCAGCCAATCAGAATGAAGAGACACCTGATGAGCTCATCAGCAGAAAGCAGTGCAGAGATAACTGAAAAATCAGGCATGGTGGTAAATCTCCAGGACTAGAATTGAGCCTAAAATCACCCAGAAAAAGAAAATAGCAAATTATTAGACTGCCATCTGGTGGCAAAAACTATAACTACATCCCAAATTTTGTCGACCCATTTGAGGAAAAATATTTGTTTATCTCATATTTTTTTTTAGGTTGTGACATTGCTAAATGATCTCTACACCTGCTTTGACGCCATCATCGACAACTTTGATGTTTACAAGGTAAAATATTTGTAACCTGCTCCATCTGCAGAAGAGGAAAAAGATGAGAACTTTTTTTTTGCGCCTCCTCTTCAGGTGGAGACCATCGGAGATGCCTACATGGTGGTGTCAGGATTACCGGTCAGGAACGGTAACCTCCACGGTCGGGAAGTGGCGCGGATGGCTCTTGCCCTGCTTGATGCAGTGAAGAGCTTCAAAATTCGACATCGACCCAGCCAGCAACTCCGCCTGCGCATTGGCATTCACAGCGGTACGAGAAAACACCACAACGCTATGGTTATTCATTGATATTCAAATGTATAAATCACGACATTTGTGTTCAGGTCCTGTGTGTGCTGGTGTGGTCGGGTTAAAGATGCCCAGGTACTGTTTATTTGGCGACACAGTCAACACTGCGTCACGCATGGAATCTACAGGAGAAGGTAGGACTGGTCCCCTGCAGGAGATCAAATGTTTGTGACAAAGCTCTACACTTTGTCTACACTAGATGCAGATGCGTCATTCATTGTAAATACAAATTTATTGAGAACCACTCTGACAAATATTGTGTTTTTGGTGTTCTTGTGGCATTTTTCTACTAATGGTGGATGCCAACATCCTCGATTTGAACCGCATTGTCATGTTGAAAGACGTGTGGTTCAACATGTATTATTTATTGTTTTACTGAAATACACCAAGCTTAGTGGAAGCCAATTAAAATGTCTTACATTATTGTTAATAGCTTATTAGCAAATTAAGGAAGAATTTTTCTACATTTTTAGTTTTGTTATAGACAAATCATATATCAAACCAAAACAAAAGCCAAAAATCAACATCTGAATCAAATTGTGAGGAAAGTGAATTGTAGCATTCTCAGAAAACATAAAGAAAATTTAACTTAAATTGCATTTCTCTGTATTTATGATTTATATCGTTGTGAATCAGAAGCAGACAAAAACATTCTGTTTAAAAAAGATCGTATTTGTGACGTCGAAAATTCGATGGACAAATGGATCCATGTACGTCTAATTTTCCTCATTTGAGCTGGCATCTGGATCAAAACTGTACAGCTCGACAGATCAAATATTGCTCGCCATTTTTGTTGCTATGGTAACGTTAGTTTGGGCATGTGAGGGGCTGTAAGCTTGCAGGAGAAAATGTGAACAGATAGCTTTCAGTTACGGGTGATGAGAAGGGGGGACGGACCAACAGTACCGCTCACAATTTAGAGGTAAATTTATAATGAACTCCTGCAGAAACTATGTTCTAGAAAACTGCACATTTTTAAAAATGTTGTTTAAAAACTGCATAATCACAATTTAAACAGCACTGGTAATGCTTTGAAAACAGATCAGAAGAAGATCGGAATGGGTCTTTAATGCCTGAAACTCCTGTCTGAGTTGTGTTATCACTTCTCCTCAGCCTTGAAGATTCATGTGTCGGAGGCCACCCGCCAGGTGCTGCTGGAGTTCAACACCTTCCAGTTGCAGCTCAGAGGAGAGACTGAAGTGAAAGGGAAAGGCCGCATGAGGACGTACTGGCTCCAAGGGGAGGATAACTCAAACTGATGAAGGACTTGGGGGGGGAGACCTCCGTTTCTGAAGAGCTTTATGAGATAGATGAAGGCCAAAGAAAGATGTCAGGAAACCATGTTAAACATTCCGTCTAATATGGTGACAAACTTATGACTTTTTATGAAGTCAGAAACTTCTTGAACTGAACTGAACTCCGCTGAAATAAACTGTAGAAGAAAAACAAACAAATGAATGTTTCATTTTTAAAAAGTCATATTAAAAAAGTGATGTAAATACAATATTAAAACCAACTGTGTTGCTATATACTTGTGTCGTCGTTCTTAAAATACTTTTTCTTCTTTATGAAAAAATACTTTTTAATTGACTGTTCTAAAATCAATTTAGAAAATGGATACAAGCACAATCCAAAAAGGAAGAATGTGATTCCAATAAACTGTTTCATAAAATGTAGCATAAAAATGATACCTATTGAGTTGCTTAATCTATGAGAATATGTATTTTAACTCCTTAGACCAGAGGTCAGCAGACATGTGATTTCGGAGCCATATGTGGCTCTTTTACCCCAGCATTGTGGGTGGCTCAATGGGCAACGCAAAATAAAGCTTTTTATTTTAAAAAGGAACAGTACAGTAAAAAGTAAGTGATAATGTTTAAAAAAGTAAAGTACACTAACTCAAACCTTATTGTACTTATTCACAAACAGTTGAAGAACAGTTTGTGTCAAAAGTCGAAATAAAAACTTTTTTATTTTTGAGAACAGTGTATCACTGAAAATCAATTGGAGGTCAGTGAGCAAAACCAGAATCGAGGCAAAGCAGAGTCTAAACCAGATTTTTTAAAAATAGATTCAAGGATTTTTATGGTGCCTTTGGTTCAAAAACACATGGTATGGGTCACTGAATTAGCTGTTGTTTGATTTCAGTCATTTTTATTTACAAATTTCTGGCTGAGATGCACCACAAACGATAAAATTAACTGATTTGTTTAAAATTACTGCTGACATTGCCTACATTTGCTACATTGAGATGATCCTATGTGACACAGGGTGCCCTTTACTCTGAAAGGAAGTCGTGTAAACCTCTGTCAAAGTGTATATTTATGTTACACTTAAGCAAATAGAAAGAAGTTCATTTATAATTATCATAATAGTAACAATAACATAAATACGGAACAGTGTCTTCTTTATCAAAAGGGTGAGGTAGGACTTTGTGGCTCCTAATGGGTTGTGGTGGTCTCAATTGGCCTGAAGTGTTGACGTTTTCAGACCCCTGCCTTAGATACAGATTTTTTCAAAATTTTGATTTAGTTAACAGTGCTAATCAGCATATTATATATCATATCATATCATCCCTTATTCTGACACATTATAAAAATAATTTTAATTTTGAATTATTTTGTTTGTATTTGCGTTTTTTATTTTTGTAAACAACACAAAGTGCTAACCATGCAGGTTATCTCAAGAATCACACGCCAGGGATTGGCTCCAAATTTTCTGGCCTCCCATTGGATAACCTCCACGTCACTCAAATAATGTGGGCCCTCTGATTGGTTCGTACACTCTGATTTCCTCCCAGTGCCTGTGCTCGATCTGTGCGGATGTCCGTTATGTTACTGTGGTGGGACGGTGTCACGGAGTAGGATATACAGTCCCGGCTGTCCCTGAATAAGTTTTTAAAAAACACATATTGTCAAGCGGAGCGGTTTACAAAGAGTTTGCGACCCTGGCTGCAGCTCCAGATTGTCTGTTACACCGGCACAAACACCCATAACATTTCTGCGCCGACAGTCCTTGCTTTCCACGGCTCCGCGGGGCCCGGTGAGGCGCGGCGGGAGCAGATGGAGCCTGCACCGGCAAAAGCGAAGGCACAGGGCCGGCTCCTAGTGTCCACCCAGCTGGACGCCAGAGACGAGTTGGAGGAGGTAGGCAGACACAGCGAAGCGGCCAAAATAATAGATATTTCCTGAAATAAACTAGAACTAAATAGAGTTGTATTTAAACAAAATGAAGTTTATTTACCCACAAGCAGCGGGTACAAAGACATGATGGAACCATTTTATCAAGTGCACATTGCTAATAAGCTAGCTAGCATGGCTAGCTGCTATATCTGTAGATTGCTGTGCCACAGCGCACGCTAACATGTTGTTGGGGTTATAACCTCAGTGTGGGGCAGTTACTGTGTGTGTCTGTGTTGTATCGGCTCTCAAACACGTTGTGTCGGTGACATGGAGTTCCAGAGTTCATACATGTTTAGCCTAGCTTGCTAATCGCACATAAACATGAATAAAACCTACATGACAGGTGCGCATGCGCGGGTTTTCACATGTCAGACTTGACAGTTTTGGTTTTATTTAATCTCTCTTTTTATACAGAGCACCTGTGGGGTTATTTATTTCAGAATAACATAAACAAGTTTCTAAACTAGTGTTGTTACTTGTGTGCCTTTTGTTTTTTTATGTAACTTAATCAGTTTGATTTTGGTTTGCCCTATCTTTTATATGTTTAATTATTAAACTTTAGTTTCATTTTAAATAGTTTTTGTTTGCTGCGTTTTGGGTTTTTTTTGTTGCATTTATTGTGTCATTATTTGTTGGTCAATTTCCTACATTTCTGTGCTGCACTTTTGCTCTTATTGTTTAGTTTATTTTTCTTTACCAAGACTGTTGTAATCTATTTGTGATTTTTTTTTTCTTGTTTGTATGCAGAGATTGGAGCGCTGTGTGGTTATTGTCCAGGGGTTAACTACTGGACTCTCTGAGAGAGAAGCCAATGATGCACTTAATGCCAGCGTAAGGAAAAAAAACTGTTTATTTCAATTATCATGAAAAATACAACCTTTAGTATTAATCATTGTGATTATAAGAGATTTTATGCTTCACATTTAGTATGTATTTATGACATAACCATTTCGAATACATCTTCTTTTCTGTATTAAGTTTTTCATTTGTTATTTGTTTTGCCTTGTTTGTCAAACTTTGTGTTTACTACTACTGCAGGTGTGTAAAGGTCAGCAGCAGCATGAAGAGGTGTGTCTGGGTTTGTTCACTCTCGTGCTCACAGAGGCATCCCAGGCTCAGAGAGTAAGTATGATTTTGTATCTTTAGCAATCAATTACATGCTTCTGACATCCCTGTAACACTACGTTATATCTAACAGTGTTACAGAGACCTGACGCTTGTCAACAGAGATGGAATGAATGTAGTTTTGGGGAAAATCAACCAGATTCTGATGGAAAAGTTCCTCAAATTACAGGATACTCCTAGAACACAGGTAAATACACTGTTGTACATGTTTACACGAGGTCTGCGAAAGCAGATGTAGTGTAGTTGGCATGACCGTTGGTTTGGATTTGTTTGCAGCTGGTGTGGCTGGTCAAAGAACTGGTAAAGAGCGGAGTGATCGGAGCTGACGGTGTCATTATGACGCTCCTGAAGCAGATCGCAGGTCAGGCTCACGCAGATTGCATTCTTTATTTGATAGTTAAACTATTGCAAAATTGTGTTGATATTTGCTGTGTTCAGGTGGTGACATCTCCACCAAGAACCTATGGCTGGCTGAAAATGTCCTTGACATCCTGCTGGAACAAAAGTAATCTTTTCCTTCTGAAATGTTCGCAACTCTTTCACATCACCGGAGAATGCACAAAAGTAACTGCATATTCTGTTTTGTGAAGGGAATGGGTTTTGAAGAGTGGCATGCTAATAGCAATGTCGGTCTACACCTATCTGCGTCTGATTGTCGATCACGGATCCCCTAATTTGTTGCCTCTCCGCCAGAAAGAAGTTGACTTCTGCATCAGCATGCTAAGGGAGAAGGTAGTAACAAAGAGAGTGGGGCATCTATATTGCATTTATTTATCTATGGACTCAGAAACTCCTATTTGTTGTTGTTTCTGTGTAGTTCATGGAGTGCCTGATCATTGGCAGAGATCTGGTTCGTCTTCTTCAGAATGTTGCCCGAATCCCGGAAATGGAGCTGCTGTGGAGAGACCTGCTTCACAATCCTCAAGTTCTCAGCCCTCAGTTTACAGGTAAACTCCATTACCCACAAACGCTCATCAGGTTTAATTGAGTGGAGGTTTGTACCGTGGGCTGCACGGTGAGGTAATGGTTAGTGCTCTCACCTCACAACAAGGAAGCCCTGGTTTGAATCCCGGATGGGACCTTTCTTTGAGGAGTTTGCACGTTCTCTCCATGGATGTGTGGGTTTTTTTCAGGGCACTTCCTCACACAATCCAGAAACATGCTTCATAGGTGACTCTAAATTACTTCTAAACGTGAGTGTGTGACCCTGCAACAGACTGGTGACCTGTCCAGGGTGTACCCTGCCCCCAACAGAAGCTAGGTTGTCTCCAGCAGCCCTGTGACCCTGAAAGGGTTTCAGAAGTTATTCCCACTCCGATCATCCTTATGATCTATTTTCAAAGCATTCCCAGTGGGATTTTAATTATGATTATTTTAGGTAACATTTTTAAAAAACTGTGTTGTTAGAACATAGTGTCTGCAGAGCATCAGTAGTTTATTAGAAATTCGCCTGAGTTGTGGCCATCTTCCCCCTTCCAGTCGCTGAGCAGAAAGCTTGTGGCCCGCCCAGCGTCTTTTCTATGTCACAAATACGATCTTTATCAAACGACATTATTTTGTCTTTTCCTGATTCACAACAATTTTAATAAAGAAAACTCAAAAATGCTAATTGGAGCTTAATTTTCCTAATAAATGTCCTCCATCAACTGCATGTTAAAAACACCAAAAGCAACATTTTTATCAAAGTGGGTCTTTAAACTAAAGTTTTCTGTGTTTTGGTCATCTGTGTTTCAGGTATACTCCAGCTTCTGACGGCTCGGACTTCAAGAAAATTCCTGGCTTGTCGACTCACACCTGACATGGAGACAAAGCTGTTGTTCATGACCTCCAGGGTAAAATGATCCTTCTGGTCTTTAGCTGCATCTATCCTCAGATGTGGTTTCATACTTGTACCTTAGACTTATTTGTTCCTCTGTCACCACCTCAGGTGCGCTTTGGGCAGCAGAAGCGGTATCAGGACTGGTTTCAAAGACAGTACCTGTCCACTGCTGAAAGCCAGTCCCTGCGCTGTGACCTGATTCGATACATCTGTGGTGTGGTCCATCCATCCAATGAGGTGTTAAGCTCAGATATTCTGCCACGCTGGGCCATCATTGGGTGGCTGCTTACTACCTGCACGGTAAAATTTCACAGAAATTAAATCTTAATCTGGAAATGTCTGCTATATAAGGTCTGTTTGTAATAATCTCGTTTATTTATAGTCGAATGTGGCTGCTTCTAATGCCAAACTGGCCCTCTTTTATGACTGGCTCTTCTTCAACCCGGAGAAGGACAGCATCATGAATATAGGTAATGCATGTACATTGTTTTCAGTCATTCACATGGCCAGAAACCCTGTCCTTTTTACTGTTGAAACTAGAAGAGATTTTTTTTATGAAAATTTCTCCTACAGTCAGTTCTAAACACAAAATCTCCACAAATCACAGCTTTATTCTTAGATAACCACACATGTATTTTTCATTATCACTTTAGCTGCATGTACAGTGAGATTACAGACCACTCTGATAAAAATGCTGTTTTTAACATGTTCTTGTGGCCTTTTTCTGATGGTAGAGGACATAAATAAGGAAATTTAAGCTCGTTGTGAGTCAGAAGA
Organism: Oryzias celebensis; assembly: GCA_014656515.1. Taxonomy (NCBI): domain Eukaryota; kingdom Metazoa; phylum Chordata; class Actinopteri; order Beloniformes; family Adrianichthyidae; genus Oryzias; species Oryzias celebensis. Next base: position 2,770,005 of record BNCR01000011.1, on the reverse strand, counting down.
ATACAAAAATATGCCACCAGTTCGCCCAACAACTCGGAGGTGAATTTCTAATGAACTCCTGCTGCTCTGCAGAATCTATGTCCTAGAAAATAACACAGATTTTTTAATTTTGGCTAAAAATGGCATAATCATAATTAAGAGACCAGTGGGAGCGCTTTTAAAATAGAACAAAAGTCGACCAAAGTGGGACTTTATTAGAAACATGTTGGTTATGTGCACACAGTATGCTGAGCAACAGGAAAATAAAGAAAAAGAAGCACTGAATGAGGAGCCATGAGCCCCTCCGCTAATGTTGAATGTCTTTTCCTTATTTATAAAACACATTTTTAAGACAATTTTGGCAGGTTTATTTTTTTCTTTTTTAACGGTGCATTTAATTGACTGTTGACATTGCTAGTCTACCTCCTCCTACTTTGTGGATTTTACCTTTTTGTGGATTATTTTTAGAGCAAATCCAAGGGAACATTCAAAAGGATAGTTATTTTATTTAGAAAATTAATTGTTGAGTCAGACCAAATAACAAAAACAACCCAAACAAATACCTTTTTAATACTCTAACTCTGTCTTTTTTTTTTAAATGTCAGAACCAGCCATTCTGGTAATGCATCACTCCATGAAGCCTCATCCTGCAATAACAGCCACCTTACTGGACTTCATGTGCAGGGTAACATATATTCTGACAGCCGCCAAACAAATGTGCAGTTTCTGCTGTTGCTTCATCTCTGCTCTTCTTCCATTTCAACAGATCATTCTTCACTTTTACCCTCCGTTAGAGTCTCAGGTCCGTCAGGGTGTCTTCAACTCGCTCAACTTTATTATGGAAAAGAGAGTGCTGGCGTAAGAACAGAGAATCTTTCTTTTCACACTGGATTTTTATTTAATTTACAAACTACTGACTCACTATTTGCTTTCCTCAGTCACCTCGCTCCGCTGTTTGACAATCCAAAATTGGACAGGGAGCTTCGATCGATGCTTCGAGAAAGATTCCCTGAATTCTGCAGCCCTCCATCCCCTCCCACTGAAGGTAACACAAGGAAGCCAAAGCAGAACCACACAGGCGACTCATAACATGTAGACTGATCCATTTCACTGATTGGTTACAGCTAGATGGAAATCTACACTCCTTTTTTTTTTGATGGGCAGCTACGTTTCAAATGTTTCTTGTGCTTTGCAGTGAAGATGGAAGAGGCCGTTTCTATGGAAATGGACAACCACGAGGTGGATAAGGATGAGGGTTGCTATGACAACACTGAAGCCACTTTTAGTGATGATGAGGAAGAAGTCAATAACAAAGGTAAACAAAAAAAAACTGACGGGGAGAATTCTAGAGCCGATTTCTAAGAAATTCAAACTCAAACAGACTTTTATATCGTAAAACAGATTACACTTTTTTTTTATTATTATTATTTTTATGTATTGGGACTTTCATTCAGTCCTGATTGATTTCTAAATGTGCAGGAAAGAAGCGGGAGTTTAGGTTCCCTCCAATCAAAGAGGCTGTGGTGGAAGAACCCGCTGACATCACACCCTGGCTTGACCAATTAGATGACACCATGAAGGAGAAGGTACAGCAGCTTCAGAAGACCAGGTGAGGCTTTGCTAAGCACAGTGCTAACACACAGTATTATTAATGTTTGGCTTGATTTCATTTTTATTACAAAATAAAATCAACATTTCGTCCTCAGTGACACAGAATCTCAGTGTGAAGTGATGCAGGAGATTGTGGATCTAATCTTGGAGGTAAGTTTCCATAATCTTCTCATAATCAGAAGGCAAATGTATAACCACTTGCAAGTTCAATATAAGGGGTTATTCAAAATTAGTGATCCAAATAACCTTCATCTACTGAGAAGGTGGGCATCTAACATAAAAAGTTTCCATCCAATTGGTCAGTGACATGAAGGGGTCCATCTATCGGTTAAAGGCTTTGATTTGTTGATTTGTTTGATTTGATTTGTATACTGATTGATTTGCTTTAGCATGTGTGTAAACATTTATGGTAATCATTTATCACAGTTTACGCCATCTTTTGTGACATGTACATCACACAGATTGATATAATGACAATAAATTTTTGATTTATTGTGCAAGTCTAGTCTTATTTCTATCCTGTAGTTTGTTTAGTTTGACAGACTCAAGACCAGGATTTTAAAAAGTACTAATCAAAGTATCCATAACTTGCAATGTTTAGTGAAATTTTACAGCATTTTCTTCCTACAAGCTGGACTTTTAAGGTTTTATTAGTTTAATTTCTCCCTGTGAATCATTCTTCGGTTCTCTGTCATCCAGGAGGACTTTGATACAGAGCAGATGTCGGCTCTGGCTTCCTGTCTGGCTGAGCTGTTTAAAGATCATTTCCGTGGAGAAGTTCTGCCAGACGAGATCACAGAGGAGTAAGTCTACCTCCTCTACCTGGAACGTGTTGACAGCCTCCTGGTTCTGATCACTGATCTGTCTCTCTCAGGTCCCTGGAGGAGTCTGTGTGTAAACCCTTCTGTCTGATATTCAGAAACTTAGTCACCATGCAAGAAGACAACAGCGGCTTCTCAGTGCTGTTAGATATGTTGGCAGAACTTTACCAGAAGCAGCCAAAGATTGGATACCACCTGCTGTACTACCTAAAAGCCAGGTAACCTGGATTTAACCAAACACAACTTTCTGTATAGCTGCGATAAACACAACTAAATCTTAATCAAGATTTTGTGTTTCCACAGTAAAGCCGCGAATGGGAAGATGATGCTGTACGAGTCGTTTGCTCAGGCAACGGCTCTTGGAGACCTCCATACCTGCTTGATGATGGACATGAAAGCCTGTCAGGAAGATGATGTCCGACTGCTCTGCTACCTCACACCCTCCATTTACTCCGAGGTACAGAAATGTACCCCACCCTCCTGACATACCAAAACATAAATCTCGCCCAACTTACATTTTTACAGCCCCACTCCGATCATCTTTTTACCTATTGTAAAAACTTTCATTATAATTATGCTGTTTTTAGCCAAAAGAAAAATGGTGCAATTTTATAGGACACAGTTTCTGGAGTTCAGTAGAAATTCACCTCTGAGTTGTGGGCGGGACTAATGATGTGGAGCAACCCCCACCCCCCTTGTGGCCCGCCCATTTTCTATGTTACAATATGATCTTTTTCAAACTGTATTTTATTGTCTGCTCCTGATTCACATTTTAATTTTAAAACATTTCAGAAATTACATTTTAAACTCAATTTTCTTTATGTATCTCCTTCACCATCAGAAAAATGCTACCACAACATACTAAAAACACCTATTTCAATGGAATAGGTCTTTAATTAGGGGTGTAATGATTTGTTTTAACAACAATTCCGATTCATATCTTAATGTGTGGTTGCCAAAAATGATTCAGGTGGTTGTGGTTGGATTGTAGGAAAAGAAATCGATTCGTGGATTAATTTATTTTACTTCTCTGACAAAGATCTTTTTACTCAGTTTCCAGATGAGACGCTCCGAAGTGGCGAGTTGCTCAACATGATTGTAGCCGTTATCGACTCCACTCAGGTAAAACCAAAATGCAACCCCACTGAAGTGTTTTTGCATCTTTCACATATTGGCATACTCATGTTGTGTGTCTGTGTGCAGCTACAGGAGCTGATGTGTCATGTGATGATGGGTAACCTTGTGATGTTCCGGAAAGACTCTGTTCTCAACATCCTCAGTAAGGAATTGTCATTTATTCTGTTTAAGTCTTACCCCAAGCTCACACTGCATGCGGTTTGGCTCCGGCGCGACTGCGGATGCCAGACTCTTTATTTAACATGAAAAGTGCGAGAGGCACTCACTGCATCCAGTCCGGTCCGGCCTCTGCGACGCTCCAAATCTGTTTCGTTGGCCTCAAATTTTTCTGAACACCAGAGCTGACCCGTAGCAGTCTGAATACACCCTAAGTCACAGAGTTTTTGGGACATCTGGGCCAATGCAGGGTCATAGAGAGGAGCGGTCGCATCTTAAACTTCCCTTGAAGCTCATTTGACCGCCTTAATGAACGTCGCTAATGCCCTTTGATTTTGCATCCACAGTTCAGTCTCTCGAATGGGAAACCTTTGAGCAGTACAGCACCTGGCAGTTGTTTCTGGCACACAGTATCCCCCTGGAAACAATCATCCCCATCCTGCAGCACGTCAAATACAAAGGTGAATGCTCAGAGGAGTCACAGAAAGCCTGAACTGTGTCTAAAATATAAATAAGAAATCTTGTGTGAGTATCTGAAAGCTGTGTTTTGCATTTTTCATTTTTCAGAACATCCAGAGGCCTTGTCCTGTTTGCTGTTGCAGCTGCGCAAAGAAAAGTACGTCTGCCAAAAAGCAAGCAAAATGATTCTGTTATTTTGGTCGTTGTAACATTTCTGTTTCCTTCCAGGCCAAGTGAAGAAATGGTGAAGATGATCTTGAGTCGTCCCTGCCACCCAGAGGATCAGTTCACCACCAGCATTCTCAGACACTGGGCATGCAAATACGACGAGACCCTGGCAGAACACATAAAAGCCCAGCTGATCAAAAACAACAACCAGCCCCGCAAGAGACAAAGGTGAGGATGTGACGAGACGAGTGTTGTTGATGCAAAGAAAGGAAACTGTGGACAGAAGAGTGGTCGGGTTAAGCTTTAATGAAGTTCTGTTTCTGTGTTTGTCTTCAGTCTTCGCAGTTCGAGCAGTAAACTGGCTCAGCTGACACTGGAGCAGATCCTGGAGCACATGGACAACCTAAGACTGAGTCTCAGCAATACGAAAAACAACTGTAAGAAAACAAAATCACTCGCAAAATTACTGCTTTCATAGTATTTCTGTTCTAATCTGCCACTGTTGTGTTGTCTTTGTCAGTTTTTTCTCAGACTCCAATCCTTCAGGCACTTCAGCACGTTCAGGCCAGCTGTGATGAAGCTCATAAGATGAGGTACACACCTATACAAACACATCTCAGGGATAAGAAAACACATTCTGATCATTTCTAAAACACACACTCCAATGAAAACCATGTTACCATGTTCTTGTGGGATTTTTCTGATGGTAGAAGACATGTAAAAGCCCGTATTTTCGTACGTCATAAAAACAATGTTTTTCAAATGGTATTTTTTCGTATACTCCTGATTTACAACGATTTGAATTAAAAAAAAAAAAACTAAGAAATGCTACTTTAAGCTTAATTTATTTTATATGTGTCCTCCATCATCAGAAAAATGCCACAAGAACATGGTAAAAAAAACACCAAAAGCAACATTTTTATTGGAGTAGGTCTTTAATAAAGTCTTTGCTTTTTCCAGATTCAGTGACTTATTCGCCCTCGCTGAGGAGTACGAGGACTCTCAGTCAAAACCTCCAAAGTCTCGACGGAAAGCTCCAGCCACGTCTCCCCGCTCGAGGAAAGGAGTAGCTCCGCCCACCAACAATGAGGAAGAGAGCGTCTCCAGCAGTGCCTCGGTGTGTTTTCCATCTGCTCTGGTTCGGTGTGAGCCAGATTTTATAACCAAAGTCAGATTATTTTAAAACAAACCTGTGTTTTAGGAGGAGGAGGACTCCAAGCCCAAAGCTCCTAAAAGGAAGCGGAAAGGCTCCTCAGCGGTTGGCTCGGATAGCGACTGATGGACGCTCCGACCTCTTGCATCAGCAGACACGGACCACCAGCCATCCACCCGCTCGACCACAGGAAGTGGCTCAAACCAAGCTCAGAGACACTGCAGGCTTTGAATCCATGACAAACGGATCCCCGTTTCCACGGAGACAAAAGGACTGCCAACTGGACTTGGATCCAACAGGTCAAATGTCACTGTGTGGCTATTCTCCCATGATGCACTGGGAGAGGGACCCATAAACTTTTGAACCAAATGGACAAATTTTTAACAATGGACATGATTGCTACAGTGATGATGAGTGCACCCCCCCCCTTTTTTTTCTCTTTTCTTTGTTTGGGGGGTCTTCTGGGATCCTTGTTTTGGAGGATCCTCACTTCCTGCTGTTTTTAGCAGCTTATTTCCTGTTAATCTCACTGCAGTAAAAGCTCCACATCTCTTGTTATATTATGTAAAGATGAATCTGTCATATAAAAAGCGATAGTTTAAGGACGCCCTTCGTCTGTTACTTGGGGGATGGGATGAAGGATGCTATTGCTGATCCTGTCACCGTGGCGCCATGATCCCTCGTGTCAAATGGAGTTCATGAACTTTTCTGACCTTTGTTAAAAACCCATTGAAGATTTGATGGACATAAAATATTTTTTGATACTCTGTGCATCTTTGACATCATAAAATTGTAAAATTTCAGAGAAATCCACACCTGGTCTAGTAAAATCAAAAAACAGAGAAGAGCTTGTCAGCATTTTATGCTTCCTTAATTGTCCCACAATTTTTAAATTATTTTCTTTTGTAAAATCTACTTTTTACAGAACCATTTAACCGGTGTGTTATTTGCATAAATAGGAAAAGTTGAACTGCAGCCTTTGACCAACATCAAATCTTTATTCTGATCTTTTAGAACATTTTCAAATGCTAAAATAAACCAATAATTTAGCATTCTTTCAATTACTTAAAGAGACTTAATAAAGACAACTCGGTTACCTGCAGTGGCAAAGTCTTTTATAAATGTTTTGTTGACATAAAATGTTTGACATGTTTGAAAACCATTTCATCTGTGATAACTTGGAGGCGAGCTTCATGAAAACATCTTTTTGTTTTGATAAAAATGTCTGATGGTGTTTAAGGGTTGATGGGTTTCTGAAACTATACTCAGTCGTAAAAGTTAAAAATATTCTGATATTTGACAATTAATTTCAGGGGATGATTAGCTAAAAGGGATTTAACCCTGGAGAAACCAGAGGGCCAAATTTGGATACCTTTTTCTTTTGTTGTAATCTTTTTGGAACTGTTACTTGCTGCTACTCAAAATGAACAAACAATAAATTGTCAAATTAAGTTTTAAAAACCCAGATAAAAAGTGCTATTAGGTTCTCCATGGTCAAAATCATTACTGAATCAGAAGACGGAACAAATCTTCCCTGTTCTGGAAAAATTGGGTACAACTCTGTGAAACTCCCTCCGTTCATCTTTTGATCTATTTTCAAAGCCTTATCTGTGTTTTATTAATTATGCCGGTTTAGCCAAAATCAAAAAACCTGTGTCATTTTCGAGGTCATAGTTTCTGCAGAGCGTCAGTGGAAATTCACTTCTTTTAGTTTGAAACTGTTGGTGTGGAGCAACCCCGCCCCTCTTCCCCTCCTGTTGCAGAGAGCTCTGTGTTTACAGGCACTCCTGCTAGCTTACAGCCCCTCACACACCTAAGCTAACATTACCAGTGCAATAAAAATGGCGATCAACATCAGAGCTATCCTGCTGTTCCGTTTTTATCCAGATTCCAGCTCATAAGGAAATAACAAAGACATACATGGATCCATTTGTCCACAAGTGGATGCATCGGAATGGATCAGAGCAGGGAGCTTGTGGCCCACATAGTGTTTTTGGCTTCTCTTGTTTGCTCCTGATTGACAATGATTTGAATAAAGAAATACCCAGAAATAAACACTTCAAGCTTAATGTTCTTAATGCATGTTCTCCATCATGAGAAAAGTACCACAAAAACGTGTTAAAAACACCATTTCCATTGGTCTGCCATCAATCTGTTTCAGGTAAAATTGGTTTTAGGGTCAGAATGGATTTTCATAGAGCCGTGCTGCTGTCTGGTTATGATGGGATAAAGACAGTTACACTCAGAATTCATTATTTGAGTTTTTTTTCTCTAATGTCTGCTGCAATTGATTTGATGGATCAAAAGCCTCTGATTAGTGTTATTGGAAGCACCTGTTGCTTTTGTTATAATAACGCCCACTTGGAACAAGCAGCAACAGACTGAACGGTTATGGTGGATAGCTGATTCAAGGGCAGATACGTTAGTGTCACGAGGGCAAATATTTAAGTGTTTTCGAATTTTAAAGTGCATATTTAGAATTGTGTCCTCCAGCATCATGTCAGCAGTCAAACCCAGAGTGAGTCTCCGGACTCTGGTTCTGACCCCGGAGCGCATTCCGAGCTTCATCGCTCCTTTACGCAGTCCGCTCCTGGCATCCCCGCGCCTCCGCCTGAGCTCTCCAGACCGAATCAGGCTGCTATCAGACTGTGACGACGACAGATCATCGGGAGCAAGCCAACCCAACACTCCGACGAACCCCAGGTCGTCTCAGAGGTTCACACTGCGCTTACCTTCACCTGCGCTCGGGCGCGCCCGGTGCGCTGCTCCGGCGGAGTGCGCAGACGTGGATCCTGTGACCCGCGCAGCCATGTCGCTGACCCACATCCCGAAGGTGACCACGCCTTACGGATTCCGCGGAGTTCTGGCCAAGAGTCCGTGCACCAACCGGCGGGAGTCCCTGTTCCATCGTCACAAACCGGTGAAAGTTACGGTCACGGAGGATGACGCGCAAGATCCAGTGACGTCGCGTCCTGCAAATCCTGGAAGGTCCGTGGGGGCCCTGGAGCCCCTAAAAGCGCTCGGTCTGCAGGTGATGAAGGAGCTGAGGAAGCCTGCAACCAGTCTGAAGACTCAGAGTTCATCTCCACGGAAGACTGCTGTACCCCACTGAGGCCCCCGGATGGACTGATAGTGTTTCAGCACACTTTTAGATATTAATTTTTATTAAAGGATTAAAATCTGAAATTTTCATTATATCTAAACTTTTTTTAAAAGGGTGTGGGGTGTTTATTTTTATTTTTTTATTATTAAATAAACTCTGCGATCACCAAATATAATTTAAGTAATTGCGAGATCAAGGGTGGCCTAAGTGGTTCTTACACTTTTTACATTTGAGTCTTAAAAATTACAACGTGGTTTTATTTTATTTTTTTAAAGGTTGAATTTTGTTTTTACTAGTAACTATTCTGATCGAACAATAAATAGCTCTTTGTAACAAAGTGTATTTTTATTTTTTGTTAATTGGTTAAGATACAAAACTTAAACATTTTTTTTGAATCAGACTATTACTATAATAAACAAAAACGGAACAGTTTGAGCAAACTGGTTATATCAACCATGGAAAAAAAGCAAGACACAATCCTTTTTATATGATTTGTCTCCAAAGACTGGTCAATATCTTAATATTGTGAACTCTTTTTTTTTTTTCTTTCATAAAATGTTGGAAATAATTAAACGGCAACGTACGAATGTGACGTGTTTGGTGAATCATGGAAGTTTAACCCACCACGAAAAAATAAATGTGAAACATTTCCACTATTTTTAAATAAACATTTCTTTCCGCATAAGCCATATCGTGAACAACTTTTTTTGTGTTACTGTAAAATTGAAATAACTTCCGATTACGTCATCGGACGTCAGGTGTTGCGTCAGCGCTGCGACGCCGGAAATGTAGTTTAGCCAACAGAATCGTTCGGTACTTGTGGCGGTAAGTATGTCCGCATTGGAAATGAGCGAAATCCTTGAATATGTCTAAAATCTTATCAGCACTGCGCTTTAAAGAGAGCTAAACTCAGCGTGTTCTCCAGATAGTCATTTGACGCTGGATGAAGAAACCTCGCTTGCTAACGTTAGCCGCTAGCCTGGTCGGGGGCTGTTCCTGGTTTGGAGGTTCCCACTGATGCGCACGAGCAGGTCCTCTGACCGGACAGGAGACCCGCAGAGCCGGCGCGAATTTAGCATCGACTGCTACACGACACGAGCTAACATTTGCTAACAACAGCAGCCAGCGGCTCGTGCCGACTTTGTTTTGCAGATGCTTTTAGCACGTGTTTTCTTTTTGTTTTGTTCTTTTATTGGCTCTTGTTTTGTCAATCTGTCACCAAGTTTTGGTAATAACATAACCGTTTTAAAGCTTTTAATTGCAATTCTAGGAGCAAATGTTATACTCTTGATTAAGTTTAGGAGGAGTTATATTCTTGTTTTTATGGAAAAATCCTCAGTCTCTTGTAATTTAAAGACAAATGTGAGTCTTTAAGGCTTAGCAGAACTAAAACAGGTGAAACAAAACGCTTCACTTTGAGCTTAAATGTGTTTTTATGTCCAATAATATCTTAGTATAGGTGGGCGGAGGTCATGTTTCTCCAAAATGTACCCAGTACGCAAACGCCTCAGACTAAGCCCATCCAAACCACAGCTCAACAACAACAGCACCCTGAAGTTTTCTGAGCTCCTTTCCGATGATGCCCCACCAGCTTCAGCTTCTGCTGGAGCTAGAACAGAAGAGGAAGAGGGGTACTTGCTGGTGGAGGAAGACACCACTGACTCCAGCCTTGTCATTACTATGGGTAACTTAGAGAAAACACCTTTTTAACCACAACGTAAAGCTAAAAACCTCACAACTGTAAATTTGGACTAATGTCTGCATGTTTTCATCTCTCAGAGGATACTCAGATGAAAGTGAAGACACCGAAGAAGAAGGCAGCGAGGAAGAAGAGGAAGGCACTGAATGAGGAGCCATCTCACAACAGAGTCAAGGCCTCGGAGACTGAAGAGGAGGAGGAGGAGGATACAGGAGTGGATGTGGAGATCGACAAACAGCTTGACCAGTCTTTGGAGACAAAGTCTAAGCAACACAACCTGACAGCTGTGAACGTCAAAAACATCATCCATGTAGGTTGTCCACCTGAACCCTACATTTTTAGAAATGTTCTCCTTGGCCCTGGAGTTTAAAAATATTTGCTAAAATACATTTATTTGCTGTAGTTCAAGGAGTTCTGTACAAAAAAACCACCAACCAGCTCCCAGTTTAGCTAAACTAAAGCTCAATTGTAGCCCTGCAGGATATTAAACAGCGTTTGAGGTTTTACACGAAAATCAGAGGATATACGGTATAAAATAAACTGTTGCACAAACACAGATTTTGGCAGGATTTGTGCTCTAAATTCGACCATTTTGGCTTTCATTCCACAGGAAGTGATCACCAACGAGCACGTAGTCGCCATGATGAAAGCAGCCATCAATGAGACTGAAGCCGTTCCTCCCTTTGTGAGTCTCCACCTTCACTGGTGTAAAAAAATGGTTTGAAAATTTTCTGTTTTATATGATTTAAAAGACTGCTTTTTTTTAGGAGCCTAAGATGACTCGGTCAAAGTTTAAAGAAGTTGTGGAAAAGGGAGTGGTGAGTGTTGAGTCTGTTGTCTCTTCTTTTGTAGCTGATTTTCGGTTTCTGAAAGTTACTTCATCTTTCCAGGTGATTCCCACATGGAACATTTCTCCCATCAAAAAGAGCAGCGATGTCAACAAGGTAAAACATGCAAAAGTGGTTGTTCAGGTAAACCTGAGGCTCTGAAACCTCATGTGGTTGTTTTGGTCTATAAGAACTCTTTGTTTGTTATCACATATAAAGTTTTCGCCTTTTAAAATCTCAAACTTCTTGTTCATTTATAATATTTTTTAAAAAATATTTTAAAATTCATTTTATATCTTTTATGTGCATGGTCTGACTTAAACATCTTTGTCGAAAAATTCCTCAAAGGTTAAATGAAAGTTTCAAATGTAAAATTTTAAAGACCCAAAGCGATGAAAATTGTGTTTTTTTTTTATATTCTTTACATCATCTTGTGGCATTTTTCTGATGCTGGAGATTATTTGTAAAGAAAATTACACTTAAACTGTAATTTCTGAGGATTTCTTTCTTCGTATCATTGTGAATTAGGAGCAGACCAAAAAGTTTGGTTTACGCTGGGCCACGGCGAGTGGAAAAGGGGGCGGGGTTACTCTGAACCAATGGTCCCACCCACAACTATGTTCTAAAAAACATTGAATAATTGTAATTAAAAGATCACTTTGACTCTCGATCAAAATATGATTGGACTTTAAATCTTTTTACATAGTAGAAACTCTGTATTTTTGAAACATCTGAAAGTTGCACAAGTAGAACTTTCTGTTTATCATCAGGCTCCTCAGTTTGTGGATATCCCATTAGATGAGGAAGATTCTTCTGATGAGGAGTATCGTCCTGATGAAGAAGAGGAGGACGAGACGGCTGAAGATGTGAGGATTTTTGAACAGAGCGGTTTCATTATTGTTACTTTTAGTTGCTGATTAATAACTTTTGGGTGATTCTTCAGACATTCCAGGAAAGTGACATGGAGAGCACAGCTTCGTCTCCCAGAGGAAGTCGACTCAATCGAGCGGAGGAGGACAGCTGCAGCCCCTGGCAGGTGATGTTTATTTTAGCTTTCAGACAAAAAAAAACAGATTAACTGTAAACAGTTTGATTTTATGATGTTAAGAGAAAAACTTTATAAGTCACTTATTCAGTATTTAGCATAATTATTAATTGTGAAATGCAGAAATTAAATTTTGTCTTCATGTTTTTGTTATGGACTTTTATTTTGAAAGGAACTAAAGTATTCTAACCATCAATAGTTTAATGATAACAATACGTTTGATGATTAAAATTAAGTTTTTAAAGTTGTGTTTCCTTCAAGTCTCATTTGGTAATTTTAATCGAAAGTTTTGCGTTTGTAAAGTAACAGAAAAAAGTTTTACTATTTTGGTATAAAATAACTATTGACCAAAGAAGGCATTGATTGTAACATCTAAAGTATTTAATGTTCTGTCAAAGTAAAACAGAGCTGTGCTTAAAACGGATGTTCTTTTCTGCTCTCGCTCATCAGACCTCTCGAGTTCAGTTTAGACGCTCAAAGTTGGGGTCAATGGGACCTCCCCCTCCCCCAAAAGCCCCGCCCCCCAAAGCGGTGACTGACAGCACCTTCCTGGAGAAGCTCCATGCGGTGGAAAAAGAGCTTGCAGATTGTTTGGAACCCTACCAGGTAACCCCTAACTTTGAGAAAACAACAATCTTTGCAGTCTATGGTGAAACGGGGTTAAAGTCAGAAGTATAAAGATGGTGTCAGTATAAAATTACAAAAAATCTGTCGTTTTTTTATGTTTTGGACCCAGTTTATGTTTTTTGTAAAGAAATAAACTGGAAAGCTGTTAAACTGAGCTTTTCTGCCTCGTTTGTTTTCCTATTTACATTTGATGCAACACATATGACAGTTTAAAGGATTCAAGTTTAAATGGTTACTAGAATTAATAATCGGTACAATGGCAGCAGCACCGCTTCATGGCACATCAGCATTAAACGATAGACCCTTAGGAGTATTTGTTACGCTGTTTAAAACTGGCTTTCAAATTTTAAAATATACTTTGGAAAAATTAAAGTTTCACTGAGATTTGGCTTAAAAAAAACAAAGATTAAAACTAGAGATAGTTGAAATCGGTGACATCTCAATCAGGTTCCGGGTGTATATTTATTTTAATATCATCATTATTGTTAGTATGGTAAACACCATATATTTAAAGCCTATTATTACAGATAAATGCTCTACTAGAGGTATGCATGTCATGATGGAATTGCAACATTTTATTGCTGTAAAACACAAACAGCAGCAGTTTGAGCTGGAGTTGGATTTCCAGGCTCAGTTGCTCTTTTAATAAATGTTTAAAAATGACAGCAAATGTCTCTTTTGGCTTGTCCTAATGCAAACGACAACTTACAAAGGCATTTCGAAAGAAAAAAAAGTATTTCATTTTTTAATGAGGATTCAATGGTGAGCGGCAGTGAGAGAACTGCCTGGGGGGCCGTGTGCAAAGAGCAAGCTCCTTGTAGAAGTGATTTAAAAAGATGAATAATCTCTTAAAATAAGACTACTGAAACTGATAAATGTTTACATTGAAGCTAGTTATGAATACTCATCATCAGATTCATGCTATAACAATGGTTTTGGAAAAAACTGAGTTTTGATTAAAAAAAAAATTGAATCAGAGACGATCAAATAGCTCTGAAGATCCTAAAGCTACAGTCTAAGTGTTAAACAAAAATAAAAATAGGTGAAAACATGAATCAGTTGATTAAATTTGTTCATTTTTGATTGTATGTTACAAAAGTATCGGATCAGGATTCGGTATTGGGGGATACTCAAAATCAAATGACTTGGAATTGGATTGGGATTAAGCATCATCTTGTGTATCTGTAACTGTTTGTTATCCTCAGCCGTTGTCAGAGTCGGAGGACGAGGCTGGCGTGATGGCCTGTCGAACTCGCTCCAAGCGTCCTCTGAGGGACGTCCCGCTGGGCCAGCTGGAGGCCAAGCTCCGAGCTCCTGACATCACTCCTGACATGTACGACTCAAGCTCCGCCCCTGAGGACAGGGACTGGGCAGATTGGCTGAGAAGTTTGATGAGTTCAGATGTAGATAATGAAGGTGCATACATCTCCCATTAATGAGACTCAATTTCCTCTTGAAGATTAATCTGAAGCATTTTAGAATTTTTTATTAAATCTGTTAATGATTTAAGAAAATGTTGTTCTGTATTTGTATCACTTAATCTTAACAAATGATTGTAGAACAGCATCTCAGGAGCATCCAGGAACTGAGGCTTCATCTCTAAAACGGGAAGATGTGCTGAGAGCTTGTAGTTTTATCTGTTTTCTCTCTCTTGCAGATGAATGTGATGATGAAGATGATCCAGAGTATAACTTCCTGGCGGACACCGATGAGCCAGACGTGGAAGATTACCGTGACGACAAGGCTGTCCGCATCACCAGTCAGTAATTACCAAAAAAATGACTACAAATCTGATCTTATTTACAATTCAAGCTGACTTAAAACTGTTTGTGGCTTAAATTAATTAAAGCTTGTTCATAAAAACAGATTGAGTTTTCTGTTGATGCGTTTTTCCTCTGTCTTCCAGAGAAGGAGGTCAATGAGTTGATGGAGGAACTCTTTGAAACGGTACCATTTTTTTCTTTCTTTAAATTATGCACCATTGTTGTTGAACATCCTCTATCAGTTTGGCGGACAAACACCAGGGACCAGATTCTGCTCTCGTTGCTTCAAAGTTAGTCCCTCCAGGATCTAACAGCCTGAAAATGCAGCAAGTTTTCTTTAAAGTTGTAATATTTTTCTAATCATATTTTATTTGAATTTCTTTCATGTCAGAACCAGTTGGATTAATTGTGTAAACTTCTGTAAAGTGTTGCTCATCTGCTCAAAGCTGCTTTTCAGAGCCCTCTGGAATTCAGTTTTTTTGTGGAAGCATTTGCAGAGTTATGGTAGTTGAAGGTGCGTTTATGCTGGAGCCAAAGCTCTGGCGTTAAGAGTGAATAAAAAAGCGACTAAGCTGCAATGTCAAAAAAAAAAAGGTGCAGGAATTGGTTGAATTCATGTGAGTTGGTGCGATTGCAGCATTGTGGAATCCTGAAGGGTCCGGATCTTCCTGTTGGTCTTAAGAATTATATATTATTGTGTTGTGGAATAGTATGTAATAAAATAAATGTAAAGGTTTTTTTAGACGTGAAACTAAATATACTTACTTAAAACTTGATGACTGTGCTCTGTGTCAGCTCAAAGAGGACCTTGCATCACAGGAAGTGGATGATGAAGGCCATGAGGAAGAGGAGGAACCACAAGAAGACAGACAAACTGTTCAGTCACACCTCCTTCAGGATTCGCACATGTGTGTAACACAACCTCACACAATGTCAGATGATTGTGTTTGTGTCTGATATACAACATATTTTTTCAGAGAGGCGGTTGAGGCCGAGGCAGAGGATGAATGGGTCCCGGGGCTGCGTACGGTGAAGCAGCAGCTTGCTTTTATCAGGAACCGACAGCAAACCAATGCACATTATCATAAATACTCACATTGTCCAGAACCGTACACACTGAAGTTGAACGCTCAGCAAAAGAAGAGACTAGAGCAGCAGCTCCAGCAGGTACATAGTTTTCCTAGAAGTAGAGAAAGTATATGCTTAAAGACCCACCCTGATAAAAGGGGTGTTTTTAACATGTTCTTGTGGCAGTTTTCTATAGAAAATCAAGCTCAAATTGCATTTTTTTGTATTTCTTTATTCAAATCATTGTGAACAGATGAAAAAAATCTGTTTAAAAAAAGAGGGTTTTTGTGATTTAGAAAATATTCGGGGTGGGTCATAGAAAGTGACATTTTTTTTGATCTGTGGTAAAAACAGCATAATCACAATTAAAAGGCCACTGGGAACGCTTTTACAAAAGATCAAAAGATGATCGGAGTGGGTTGGTAGTTTAAAAACTATTGATGCGAGTCCCTGATGATTATTTTTTCTTGTCTTTGTCAGCATGTTCAGCTGCTGACTCAGATTCATCTGCTGTGTTTGCCTGTTGTCAAACTGCACAGTGAGGCTGAGACCACCAAACAGTTCCTGGTAACTTACAGCAACCAGAACATCCTTTAAAGCATGTTGTTCAGACAAAAACTACCACTAACACATCAATCTGATTCTCAGTTTGAGTTGGACATGCTGGCTCAGGGGGGCGAGCTCATCCGATCTGCAGGCCAGCCTGGATTCTGCAGCGCTTTCAGGGCGTCCAACCTGCAGGGGGCGCTGGAGCTGCTGGAGGAACTGCATCAGACTCCCATCAGTTATGAGCCGCAGCACCACCCACCGGATGCCAGAGGATACAGTGAGTGTCTAGAAGTCACCAGCTGGTTGTTCTGAAGAGGTTTATTAACATGTTTGGGTCAGAACATCTCAGAAATCTTTGTAGTTGTGGTTTAACCGACTCTTCCTGTCTTCGTTTGCTCAGTGCGCTGTTTTCCTGTCATGCCTGCTGATCTGGCCTGGCTTTTTGCCACACGGCCGGTATTCCTCTACCCGGAACTGCTGCCGTGCGCCAGTCTGGATCCGGCTCTCTACTGCCCCCGCAGGACAGCAGCCTTCACTGCAGCAGAGGACTGGTAGCACAAGTTCATAGATTAAAATTCAAAGCCAAAGATACATTTTTAAAAAGTGCTGTATTTGTGTTTTACTAGCTTGTTGGTTCTTGGCCTCAGAAATATGGGAGGGTCGTGTGACCCACCAAAACTCGTATCTCAGTTTCTGGTAAGGAAAACTGTGGTTCAGGTCAGAAGGAGAATCCTACAGTGCTGCAGGCCCGGGTTTCCTGACAACATTGTCAAGGTAACGAAACAAAAAAACTCACATCTGAATACGAATAAATGATCTGAAGCTAAATCATGTGTTTGGCTGTGAAATATTTGCAGGCTTTCAGGTATCAGCAGGTGTTGTGGCCAATGCCGGCTGCCTGTCGACCTGTAGATCCCGCAGAGCGACGCCCCCCTGTGGAGAGGGAGGAGAACGTTTTGCCTCTGTGGCTTGTGGTACGACAGCTGTGTTAGCATCTTACAGAGTGACTGCAGATCCTTGAAAATCTGAAATACCATTTTTACTTAAAATATTGCCTTAAAAGGCCTTACGTTTTATATTCTGAGCACACAGGTCTTTGTTTTCATTTTCACCATACATTTTTAGTCTAATGCCAATGAAATAAAATAAAAAACAGGGTTCTTTGAAGGTTGCAAACAGATTGAAAAATAATGTCACAGCATCTTGTGCCAAAATGTTGTTCAATTATTGATAGAGAAAATTCAGTTTAACCTCCTGCACATGACTTTGAGCCACAATCGCCTCCAAAGGCGTCAGAACCAACACCAGCAGAACACGCATTATGTTTCATTAAAAAAACGACTCCATTAAATGCAGATCGCTATCATGTTAGATTAGCTAAAAACTGCCTATAAGATTTCCCTAGAGCAGCTCGGGGAGCCAGATCAGCCCTCTACTACCTTTAGTGGTTGACCTTACCTGATCCCCACTTTATATGGTTTAAAATTAGATTTAAATCAGTCTTAAAATGTATTTCAAGGTCTTTAAATGCCTGTCTTGAATGCAGCATTTCTAGGATTTATTTCATCCGCTCTGACGGTCTGCATATTCGTTTTCACACACGTCGCCATGACAACGGTCTTTTTTTGGACAGCGCTGTACACATCTCTCTTATCCCTCAGGTTGCTGAATAAGACTTTTTTCTATTGTAAAGTACAGACAACCTTTCGCTCACTTTGCCTTTGACATTTTGCCGACCTTCACAGCCACACCCATTCTTTTATGAGCCCGCCCACCATCCCTGGAAAGGTAAAATGATTGGCTACAATTTTAGTGCAGAAACTGAGCAAACATCTGCATTTTCTATTTTTCTATTTCTATTTCTATTTCTTTATATTTTTTATTGGTTTAAGCCTCTTTGTTCCAATTTTGCTCTTACAAAAACTTTTTTGATCAAAAAGTTAGAGAATGGCTTCAAATCTGTTGAAAATGTCTTATTCTGAGCTTTTTGTCGATTGTAACTTTTTTTTTTTTTTTTTTTTTTTGCCAGCGGAGCCTTCCCATCATTTACCTGTCAGTGAAACATTTCAACAGCCCGTCTGGCTCCATCCCCGAGGCCCCCACTTCCTGCAGGAAGGGAAAACCCCGTCAGAGTCAGCTGGCCGTCCTGCGTTCTGCTGCCGTCACCTACAGCTTTCCCCCAGGATCCAAATACCCGTCGCGCCTTCCCACCAACCTGGACTTTAAACGAATCGGGTTTGTTCTGGTGCAGCCGCCGCCCAACCCTCCCGCCCCCGACTCCTGCCCCCCACCGGACAGCTCGCCCAGCACCTTAGTTTCCTCACCAAATCCTCCACGAGTCCTCCTTCACCGACTACCTCTACCTAAGACTGACACCTTCTCTAACCTCACCACCTCCTGCACCGTCTCCACGGTAACCACTGAGAAAATCAGAGGCCACATCCAGACGCTAGCCGGCCTGAGGAGAAGGTTGTCTCCTTCGTGTCAAGCTGCAGGGAAACTGAAGGAGAGGAAAGGTTCCGCCTCCTTTCAGAAAAGTTCAGTTGATGCCCTCAGAACCAACCACGAAAAAGGGAAAGAGGGAGGAGTGAAGGAGAGAAATGCAGCGTCCGAATCTTCCTCCAGTTCAGGAGGACGCCTTGATTCTCCTCATCCAAACGGGGCGGAGTCAGAAAGTGAACATGAAGTGACTGTCACCTTATCCAGATCAGGAAAAGAAGATGAGATCTGTGGAGACGGAGAGACTTCTTCTGATGAGTCCAGATCGTCTGTTATCCACGTTCAAGTAAAACATGTTTGTTTTATAATTTTGATCAACCAGGACCAAATTTGTGCTTTCAGAGAAACTTCCTTTGCTCTTCAACTTCAAGACGATCTTTTCACCAGAAATGATTTTGCCAAAACTTCACTTTTATATGTTATGGAGTAGTTTCTGTTTTTTATGAAGCGAGAAGAAACTTCAGGCCAGAAAGAACAGCATTGTTTTCCACCTTTTTGGTTACTAGGGTGGTGTTTTTTTTCTGTTTTTGATCAACAATACAAGCTTGTTGCTTTCAGAAGAAAGTTGCAAAGAATCGCAGTGTATTGACAGTAATATGATCATTATTTATTATTAGTTTTTCTGTTTAATCCTAAAAAACGGAGACCAAAAATCCTCTTCAAATGATTTTAAAGTTCTGATCTTTGGTTCTTATTGTTTAGTTCATTGGACTTTCTCTAAAATTTAAATGAATGTCTAATTTCTTTAAATGAAACTTTTTAATTGGAAATGAACCAATTAGAAATGTATGACTCTGTTCTCACAGGAGAAGCTCTCCTCAGAAGAAACGGAGGATGATGATGATCTGAGGGAATCGGAGGATGTGGTGTTTGCCCAGGATTATCTCCACCGAGTAAGACAAATACTTTCACCTCTTATTTTTGACATGTCCAATAAATGAAATGTGGATTGCTGTCCCATTTTTACATGTTTTATCTTCCAATTCTAACAAAACATAAGTATGCTCTTAATTTTGTGAAAGTGGATCTTATTAGTAACATTTTTTTCTCCTCTGCTGGGCAGGTTTGTGAGGCAGTGCAGGGCTGTTCAAACCTTTCTGAGCAGCTGTTACAGGTTCTGGATGAATTTTCCGCAGTGGGGGCTCCAGAGGTTTTGTACAGCCGGTTGAGCCAAGTCCTGCAGCCGTGGCCTCAGCTGCTCAAAGACTTTGCAGCCTTCCTGAACCACAAGCAGGCCCGCAAATGTGGACTGGTAGCTGCCACCCATCTCTCTGTAGCTGTGATTTCATTTCACATAGGCTTCAAATTAAAGGTTTTTTTCTGTTTTTCTTTGTCAGTTTTTGGAACAGCAGCTGTTTAAACGAAGCAGGCAGTTTCTACGGCGACTGGGGCGCACCCTGGGAGAGAGCTCATCCCTCTACCAGGAAGTGGTTTCTGTGCTGCAGGGATGCTCCGCCCCTTCATCCGAAGACATGGACAAGGTGGATGAAAAGGGACAAAATGAGATCAGGGGTCACATTTTAGATTTAAGTCAAAACTTCAGTCAACTTTGTGAAGACAGTTTTTACTTTACTTAAAGACTCACTCCAATCATTTTTTGAGTTCTTCTAAAAGCGTTCCTTGTGATCTTTTTATATATGATGACGCCGTTTTTAGCCAAAATCAAAAAACGTGTGGTTTTTTTAGGACATATTTTCTGCAGAGTGGCAGGAGTTCATTAGAAATTCACCTCTTGAGTTGTGGGTGAGACCTTAGGCGTGGGGCAACCAACTTTAACTTCTGCTCGTCCTCTCAGGTCGCATCCCTGCTCAGGCACCATGCAGACTTGCAGATAGAGGTCCGGGAATTCTTTCAGCAGCTCCACACATCCTCCTTACCAACAGCAGCCAGCTCTAAAGCCGCCGATGTGGACTCGGTTTCTCAGAACAACGCATACGGCGACAGAATAAGGGTCGACTCTGGTTCAGAAGGTGACATAGAGGAACAGCAAGCAGTTTGTGCCAAAAACAGTAAAATGACTTCCTCTGGAGAGAAGGTCGTCGTTTGGACCCGGTAAGAACCAAATGTTACTAAGGAACTTGCAAAGATAATGGGAGACCTGGTTAACGTTTTAATGTTAAGTGCAGGGACCTAAGCAGAGGCAGCAGAGAGTCCAACGTCTTTAAGCCTCTCTAAAAGCACAAAAAAACTCACACAATTTTCTATTTTCCACACAGTTCTTCTGAAACTGTGCAACAAAAACTGTTCAATAAAAGATTTATTTATAAACAAGGCATTTTATTGTGACATATAACTTGTAAAACCTCGGTAAAAACAGTAAATGTATTTAGCGTATTTGTAAAGAAAGGTTTATCCGTGAACTGTTGTTGTTTCAGTGAGGCAGACCGCACCATTTTAACAGCCTGCCAACAGAAAGGAGCCAGTAGAAAAACTTTCAGACACATTTCGGCTCAGCTGGGAAACAAAACAGTCCATCAGGTAAGAGAAAGTGGGTTCTTTATAAAAGAGCTTCATCTGACAAACATTTTTTATTCTTTTAAGAATAGAATAAAAATTGTGTCTTTTTTTTTCCAGGTACAACTCCGTTTCCAGGACTTAATGAAACTATTTTACACTGCATCCCAAAAATCCACGGCTTGGACCTCAAAGGGCCAACCAGTCAACAAACCCAAAGCAGCTCCCGACTAATCCCGGACAAACCGCCACAGATGACCGCCAACTGGATGCCTGGTCTGGATGCGTCTGCTGCAGTGCTTTAAGAAAGCAGCATTTTAAGCTACAGGGTCATTAAAAGCACTAATGGTGGATTTCATTCCAGCAGAGTGTGCTCGACAGCTGTGTTACAGCCTTCAGAATCACTGCATCAGTGCAAGATCGAGCCTTTACAATCATTGTGATTCAGCATGGAATGACCTGGAAAAGTTAAATCCTGATCCGGGTTCAGTGGAGCAACTCCATGAATACTTAACATGAATGTGGAAGGTTTTCCTGTTCCTCTCATTGCAGCTGTTCAAAGATTTTTAAGGTGAAATATCAACATTTTTTAAACAGAATCCAAAGCCAAAATCAGCAATATTTTTCAAATAGAGTGAAATAAATTCAGTCCTTAAAGCACATTTGAATGACATTTTTAGAAATTGTTTTTCTTGGAAATGGGAAAAGATCTGATCTTTATCTGAAGCATTACAACAATTTCAAAAGAAAAAAAGTAAACTAAGTAAATGTATTTCTTTCTAGATACATTTCCTCACTAAACGTGCCAAATGTTAAAGATTGAAGGCCTTTTAGCAGCAGTTTGAGGGAGTCCCTGTTGGTATCAGCTATACTTTAAAAGATGATATATTTGTTTCCTGGGTTGGATTATGTTTTACATGACTTTCAGATGGATTCATTTTTGACTTGCTCTCTTGTAATTCTTAAAAAAAAAACTTTGACTTAACAGTTAGATTGACGCAGTTTGGTCCTGTAGCAAATGAAAAAATATTTAAAATCAATGGGCATTGATTTATGATTTATCTCCTGACCTCAAAGATCTAGGATTTCACTGTAACTAGTTGTCAAATGTAAAAAGAAAAAGCTAAGCTAACAATTCTCAAAAAATTCTACCTTTTTTTTTTTTTTGTTTACCGGTACTTTATATTTTTTCACCTGCTGAACTGTTAACTATAAGATTGGGATTTTGCCCAATTTTTTGTCTTTTTTTTTTTATATAGACCTGGAGTTTTAGTTTGCCAAGGCAGTGGCTGCTGTCTGATGCCAATGACAATAGTAATAAAATAAAAGTCTACATTCTTTTATATACTTAATAAAAAGCAAAATCATTGCTTGTTTTAAAACATGAAAAGCAGATTAAAACTTAAAGTCATTCATATTTAAACACCTGAAACACTTGGTGATGCAGCTGTGTGTAAATATCTTATTTTTATGTGTCTTAACAGCTGTACGCTCTTGTTATGAAAAATGCTCCAACGTTCTATGAAGGTTTTGATTAAATGTTTGCTTATTCATGTTGAATATAAACAAACAAACGTTGATTTCAATAAAAAATAATTTTACAACTAGGTATTGATGCTCAGCTTTATTATCACTGTGTTTCCATTTACTTTTGCTCAAATCCTTGATACTTTATTTTTACCGGTTGAACTTCGGGATCGGCAACTTTCTGACCAATGAGATGATTACATCACTTTTGTTTTCCTTCGGTGGACCAATAGGAAGCGCTAAGGCCGGTTTCTCACATAGACATTATAAATTGATATTTGTATCATATATGTCTATGGTTTCTCGGGGTTTCTTCACATAAAGTCCAGCCTTTCGTCTGACAGCTGGGGACCAACTGGCAAACAATTAAGTTTCTGTTAAGATAACCGGACGCACAATGGTGCACAATGGCTCTTCAAAATTAAAGGCACGTAGGAGCTGTTTTAATTGAAAATTTTACCTATGAACCTTATTTCTCTTCACAGAATGTTAAAAGTTGTTAACAATAAAGTACAATGAGTATGTTTTTTTACTCTAATTTTTACATTTTAAAACATTATGCTTTTTTTATTTTGAAAGTATAAACCGGAACTTTACATGTTGTACTTCCTGTTTTGTCAGTGTAGCTGTGGTTTTTGTCCGTCCAAATGACAGGCTCTATATTCAGACTTTTCCTGTTGTATTTTCCTAATAGTGTACCCCTGTTTTCTGCACAATGACGGCTGCGGTTGCGTTTTCCACCGTCACGTTGGCGCTGCTTTCCTGCCCGCCTGTATCCGTGTCTTCCCGCAGGGATGTGGTCGAGCTCGGAGACGCAGACTTCGACTACCTGGCGACGGAGCACGAAACCATGCTTGTGAAATTTTACGCTCCATGGTAACGGAGGATGTAGCCTAGCATCTTTAGCTTAGAATTGGTTCTGTTTTATGATAACCTGCTCTCATTACTAATCAATACCAACTATAATTTAATTTTTTGGTATTTTTTTTATGTGTCCTACTCTATTTATACCTTTTGAATAAATATAATATTTTTCTGACTTCTTTTAAGGTGTGGTCACTGTAAGAAACTTGCCCCAGAATTTGAAAAAGCAGCAAAGAAGCTAAAGGGAATAGTTAAATTAGCAAAGGTAACTAAATATCATCTTCATCATTAAAATCTTAAGTTTAAATTTAGAAAAAAATAGACGTTTCTTTGTCTGCCAGGTGGACTGCACTGCCAACTCAGAGACGTGTGGTCGTTTTGGAGTCACCGGTTATCCCACCTTAAAGATCTTTAGGTATGGCAAAGACTCTGCCTCATATGATGGACCTCGCACTGCAGGTAAAACACAATAAAATGAAAAGATAATATGATACAAATCCTGGAAAGATGTCGAGTCGAGTAAATGTGCTTGTAGATGGGATCTATGAGGTTATGAGGAGGCAGACTGGTCCAGACTCGGTTCACCTGAAGAGTAAGGAAGACCTTCAAGGCTTTGTCAACAACTATGATGCCAGCATCGTTGGTAAGGATGCCATGTTTGTCTGTTCTGATAAATCCAGCTGTTATAGCATTTTTTACGTCGTTTCTTCTTTTCGCTATGCTTTAGAATAAAATGTTTGCTTGTGTTTCTTCTCAGGTGTTTTTCCCAGCTCTGAAGGCTCTCGTTTGCCTGAATTCCTGAAGGCAGCAGGTCTGTTAAGAGATCAGTTCAGGTTTGCTCACATTACTGATCTGCAGGTAGCCGATGAGTACAATGTGGACTCAGAGTGAGTAAACGAATAAAAATTAATTTGCTAAATGTTTGTTTTCTTAATGTTTTCTGATTTGCTTGCTAAATAACTTTCATTAACTATTTGTCTTTTGTTATTTATATTTTTATGTCTCTCCAGGAGCGTGTTACTGTTCAGACCTCCACGGCTGGCTAGTGCATTTGAAGATGGTGTCATTGTCTTCAAAGATTATCTGACCATCAGTTCTTTAAGGCGCTTCATCAGAGATCACCTGTAAGGTTTTGTCATTTGAGTGATTGCACGCTTATCGACTCCAGAGGAAACTGCATCTTCACTTCCTGTCTCTTTGTTTGTAGCTATGGTCTGTGTCCTCACATGACGTTGGAGAACAGAGATCGTCTGAGAGTGCGTGACCTGCTCACGGCGTATTACGACTTGGATTATCAGCACAATGTGCGAGGCTCCAACTACTGGAGGAACAGGTAACACTCATGCATATTTTGGGTTAAGATGACTGTTATCATTCTGGTTTGTCTTCATGTTCCTTTTTACATATTTAGGACATCATTTTTACCCATTTTTGACATATTTGGTGAAAAGAAAGGAAATATACTGCCACACTTCATGAATTTGTTGGTTGAAAATGTAGACTTAAACTGTTTTCCTTGTGGTTTGTTGCCAGAGTGATGAAAGTTGCATCCAAATATGCTGGGCGGAGCCTGACGTTCTCCATAGCCAATAAAAAAGACTTTCTGGTCGAGCTGGAAGAGGACTATGACCTGGGCACGTCAGATGCCGGAGATCTGCCGTTTGTCACCATCAGGACCAAGCTGGGTCAGAAATATGTCATGAGGGAGGAGTTCACGTAAGAGAACGCTTTCAAGATTTTTAGCAGTGATGTCCTCTGCCTTTTTCAGATCACAGACTGGTTTCACATTTTCAAAAAACTGGTCTAAATGAGGCTGATGTGTGCGTCAGATTTTTTTTTTTTTTTTTTACTTACAGTTAAGTTTTGAGTGTTAAAGTTTATCTTCATCCTTGGTAAAATATCTGCAGCCGTTTTAAACTTTATTTGTAAACTCAATATTCATGTAGGAACCATAAAAATGTGAAACAGGGTTTTACATTAAAATCATAAGAAAATTAATTCATATTTGGAGTAAAGACTCCAGGTTTTTGTGGGTATAAATAAGTGTTTCTTTTATTTTGAAGTGTCGGAGCAGCTGTTTTAAAAAGCAGCAGGTGGATTTTGGACACGTAACCAAACAACTTTGCGTGCGTCATGATGAGTGGGATGTTGTGGAGAGAATTAAGTAGTTTTCATTAAAGAAACCTAATTCTGAGAATCAAATTAGAAATGAAATGGAAAATAAATTGGTGCTGGGGACCACTGATTTAGAGTTTACTCATTTATTTACCTATTGGGGTTATTTTTGTTGTTCTGGACTTTTCAGTCGAGTGATTTTGGTGTTCACTGTTTCAGGCGGGACGGTCAGTCGTTGGAGAGATTTCTGGAGGATTATTTTGCCGGTCGTCTCAAACAGTACATAAAATCAGAACCCATACCTGAGAAGAACTCTGCTGCTGTTAAGGTATAGCGAGCTACATTTATTTTCCTTTCTAACAACATGCCATTTTAAATGAAGACGGTCCTCACTGTGTGCGC
Source organism: Oryzias celebensis (assembly GCA_014656515.1). Classification (NCBI taxonomy): domain Eukaryota; kingdom Metazoa; phylum Chordata; class Actinopteri; order Beloniformes; family Adrianichthyidae; genus Oryzias; species Oryzias celebensis. The sequence goes on along the minus strand of BNCR01000011.1, from coordinate 2,743,979 downwards.
TCCCCTCTGCAGGTGGTTGTTGCTGAGTCCTTCAATGACATTGTGAATGATCCCGATAAAGATGTCCTGATTCAGTTTTACTCTCCTTCTTGTCCACATTGCAAGAAACTGGAACCAATCTACAAAGAATTAGCTGAAACGGTATGAAGCATTTGCTGAAATTATTTGAAGTTGATGAAACAAGTTTTCCATTAGTTTGCTTTTACAGTTTATAGTTGTAACAGCTAATGCTAATTGCTAATTACTAGTTTACATTTTATAAGAGTCCCACTCTGATCATCTTTTGATTTATTTTCAAAGCGTTCCCAGTGGTCTTGTAATTAAGAGTATGATGTTTTTAGCCAAAACAAGAAAAAGACTGTGTCGTTTTCTTGGTCATAGTTTCTCAGCAGGAGTTCATTAGAAACCCACCCCTGAGTTGTGGGCAGAACTTTTGGTGTGGAGTAACCCCGCCCCCCTTCCCTTCTCCGTTGCTGAGAGCTCGGAGCAGGTCGGTTGTGTCCCGCCCATTGCATTTTCTGCTTCTCAAAGAAGCTCTTTTTCAAACAGCATTTTTTTTCCTTCTGTTCCCAATTCACCACAGTTTGCATCAAAATACTCAGAAATGCAAATTTGGACTGAATTATTTTAATGTCGTTCGTCCTCAGAAAAATGCCACAAGAACATATTAAAAACATCAGAGTGGGTCTGTAATGAAAACAATAACACATAATTCTTCTTAAATGTAAAAATGTTTCAAACTAAAGTCTTTCATTTGTGAAGTACATCTTTACTATGTAAAAACCCTCGAGTCAGTTTTTACAACTGGAAATGAAGCTAAAACATTTTTTTAATTAATTTCTGAATTTTGTGAAATGATCCAGTATTTAGCAGAAGATGATAAGCACAATTTAAAAAGTATGATATGAAACAAAATACTTAATAGATTTTAACTTCCCTTGTCTGTATTTATAGTTATATTCTGATCCTAACACTGTGATCGCCAAGATGAACGCTGTCGACAATGACATCCCACTGGGTTATGACGTTCAAGGGTGAGGAAAGGCAGTTTTTACTGCAGTTTTCAAACAATAACATTCATTGCATTTTATTTATTCCTTTTCTTTTTCTTCTCAGGTATCCTACAATCTATTTTGCTCCAGTTGGTAAAAAGGATAATCCTATTCGATACCAGGTAACTCATTTATTTCTAGTTGATTTTTTTTAGTTGCATGATGTCTGAGAGTCCAGTGAGATCTGTTGTATTTCCAGGGTCCCCGAGAGCTCAAAGACTTCCTAAATTTCCTGAAGCGGGAGTCAAGTCACAAACTAATGTTGAGCGGCTCTAGAGATGAACTCTGATTCAGGCGGTTAGTAATCGACTTTCAAAGGATGGAGCAGCTTTTTAAGCTTGTGCAGGAACTGCTAAAACATCCAGACCAAGTCCAAGAAGGCGAACCTCGTTCAGTCAGTTTCATTTGCCATTGGCAGGTTTACTTCCAAATGATCTTCTACCACTTTTTTGTGTTCATGTTATTTATGCTTTTCAAGTAGACTGTTTTATTTATTTATTTTTATTTATGAAATGTATTTATTTATTTCAATTTGAGCAGACGTAAAAAAAAATAATAAAGTAAAGCTAATAGATATTTATTGAAACTTTTAAATTGTAGTGGCACTTGAACCACTTTTTTATGCAGATTTTTGTTGGCATGCTAATGCACTACTGTTATTAAGAAAACTTTTGACTCATAAACAACTAAAGTTTGAAATATTAGTAAATTCAAAAAGTGAATATGTTTTTACTGAGGGTGGACATGTTATTTTACAGTTTTTGTTTTATGAAAGAGAAGATGAACTTTTGGATTGAGATTTTTAAAATTCTGTTTAACACTGATTAGTTAACACTCATTATGCATAACGTTCATTAGTCCTACCTCAAATGTGCTACTATGTATGTTATTTTATCTATATAAAAACTAATTTTAAAAAAAAGTGTTGCCACAAAAATGTTTGTAAATTTTCCTTTTTAATATTCAAATAAAACAGTCATATTCTGTGTCGCATCAGTCAATAATTATGTTTTTTATCTAATTTCTTTAAACATAACGAAATACGAGGCGTTTCCTCCATAAAAGGCTAGAGCTATCATGTAATTCATTTTATTCGTCGTAAGACATGTCAATCAAGTGGATACTCTTAGTTGATTGGTCGAGCTCAAGCGGCACATCTTCCTCTTCTTTCGAGCCCGCCCTCTCGCCTTGCCACCCAGAACCTTCCAGGCTGCTGAGGTCCGACTCCCGCTGTCAAAATGATCGGCCAGCAGGTTTTAGTGCTCAGTAAGTATCGCTTTTACTTTTTACGGGTATCTTAGACTTAAACAAATATTATTTAATGGTTGCCGAGCTTTGCAGCTCTGTTTTGGTGGTATTAATGAAGTTGGAAGGGGTTGGCTATCAGACAAAGCCGGCAGAAGCTAAACATGTGCTTGCTACGCTGTGAACCGCGAGGGGAGCAATCGCTATTAGCATCTCCTGTTTATTTCCTCTCGTCTGTGGGCTCACAGCTCCACCCGGATACTCCCATCATCTTCATTTCAACAGTCTGGTTGCCTACAGCGCATGTAGATGCTAGGCTATCTTAGCTAAATCACTCCAGTTACTCAGCATGAACGTACGGCTAAAAGGCTAGCAAGCTAACATTCTTCTGCAGCATCAGTTTGGATGCTAAACGCCAGGAAGGAAAGTGGTACTAATTTCAGAAACGCCTAATATTAGTTACTGTATTATGATTTATTCCCACGATAATGCGTTTTTTAATCCCTATACAATATTTTTGTTTTGATTTTGGTACAAGTCTTGTTTTTGTTGAGTCATCAGATATATTTGGTTTTATTCGATTTAAAGCTATTTTAATACAGGGAAAAACCGTAAAAGTAAGAACGCATCGACATCATATCTATTTGACATACAGTACATTCTCATGACACTTTAAATCCATTAAATATATGAAAAACATTTATATATCCCACCTGTAATATGATTTACTCTTGTTATAGTTGCCATAGTCTGTTTTGTTAAACCTATTTAAACTTGTTTATCTGTTTTCAGTTCAAGTGCCTCAAAATATATTAGCACACTATAAAAGAAATTATTTTTGCACATCACCTAAGAAAAGTTGAACTTATTGATTATCATCAAAAGATATTACAATATTTCTTTCTATGTTTCAATTTGAATTGTTATCATTAAAATTACCTTATTTTCATCTTATTTTCCTATAATTGTGATTGACATGTTTAACAAATATTGTAGGAATAAATTCTATTCTGGTCTAAATATGTCTCCGCCTTCCAAACTTATTAAAATCTCATTGTAAAACCCAAAGTTTAAAGCAAAAATTTTACCCACATTTAAAAAAAATCTCAGTTTTTACATCATAATTACTTTACGGTAGTCGCTATAAAACACTGGTTTTAATAATGAGTTGAATAAGGCAAACATCTTAAAATAACTTTTTCTTAATTTATCGGGGTGAACACACCCTGTTTCTCTAGTTGTGGCATCAAAATGAATAGCAATAAGCAAGATTATTATTCCTTTATTAGAACTATAGACAAACTCTTATGAGTTGTTTTTAGTTTGTGATATATATATATTAAATCTAAATATTTTTGTAAAGCTTTGCTGTGTACTCTAAAGTGGGCCAGGCCCCCTAATAGATATCAAGTGTTATTCAAAAATTCTATTCAGACTTTAATCTTATTTGTTTTTGTTTTTCATAAAGACCAGAATGTGAAGAGAGAGTCGGGTCGCAAAGTTCAGACTGGAAACATCAACGCTGCAAAGGTTGGTTCATTTTGAAACATATTTTAAATGCTCTTAAAATCTGCTAGGCGTTTTGATATGTCAGTAATACAGCAAATGAGGGTGGGGCGCAAGTCTAATTGTTTGAAAAAGTTTTTAAACTATTCACCAGTTGAGCAAAAATCTGTTAAAAAGATGTATTTTTTGTTTTAATTTTTTTATAGGAATGACAGTGATTTCTATAAACATTTTATTGTGATGATTCATACAAAAAATAACAGCTATACAAAACTAAAGCTAGGGAAGAAAAGCCACAATCTGTCCATAATCTGACATTACAATAGAAGTTCAAACAACAAGCCTATGTGAACATAATAAACTTTGTAAATGGAATAACTATATCTGGATTGCTGTGATTGATAGCAGGTTTTTTTTTCCAAAAAAGTTCTTCAACTTCCAATTGTAAATTAAGTAGACTAAGTATTTGGTTGCAGGTCATTATGATGCACTTGGCCTGTTTTTCTTTTTTCCAGTATTTAGTCTTAGTCTTGGCTCAGGTGCTAACATCTCTCTTTATTTCAGATGATTGCAGACGTCATCAGAACCTGCCTCGGCCCTCGAGCCATGATGAAGGTGAGTTCTGTTCACTATCTTGAATGCTTTCATGTTTAGTATAATACATAGAGTGTGTGTCTATATATATTATATTTATATTATATATTCTCAGGTAATAACATGCATTTTTTTCTGCTTTGTTTAGATGTTGCTTGATCCTACAGGAGGAATTGTGATGACCAATGATGGAAATGCCATTCTTAGAGAGGTTAGATTGACAAAAACCGACTTTTTTCTGTTAAAAGTATAAGCATGTAGGGATGTTTATGTTTCTGGCCTATCTGTTTGTGGAAACAGATTCAGGTTCAGCATCCTGCAGCCAAGTCCATGATTGAGATCAGTCGCACTCAGGATGAGGAGGTCGGAGATGGGACCACTTCTGTCATCATTCTGGGTAAGGGGATTGTTTTTCTTTCTTTTTTATTAATATAACAGAAAGTAACTTAACCTGATCATCTGTGACTTTTATTCCTGTATTTATCAGCTGGAGAGATGCTGTCTGTAGCCGAGCAGTTTCTTGAACAGCAGATGCATCCTACAGTCATTATTGGTGCCTACAGACAGGCTCTAGAGGACATGCTCGAAGCTTTGAAGGAAGTCAGGTATACTCATAACTGTTATAGTAACACTCCACCTGGACCTTTTTTATGTTGTAGATGCCTAAACTGAGTGAAATGACAACAAAAAACGGAAACTTACTTTTATTGTATTTAGTTTCTCTTCAAAAAAAAACTTGATGTCCTCTTATCAGAAGAAACTCTGAATGCAGACAGGCTGAATCAACAGAAGGAATGTAAGGAATAGTTTAGCTAAAACAAATCCTTGTATTTCTAGGAACTGCAAAAAAAAGAAAAAAAATACAGAAGCTTGACGTCAGTAGAAAAGTTGCAGTAACATTGTTATAGGAAATCTAATCATAGGCACCTTTTTTAAGAAAATATTTACTGCACTTCACCCTCTTTCTCTTCCTGTTTTCCAACTCTTTTCTCCTCCCAAACTCTTAAAGGAGTTATTTTCCATCATAGTTTTTCACACACACACATTCCAATTAAACATCACTAAAAACACTGCTAAACAGTTGAAGAGATACGGTAGTTCAATGAGTGTTATTTTCTGTCCCCGGTGACAACTTGGGTCTTAAGCGGTTAAGTAATACTATGCAAAATCTGGAGTGTTTTTGTTTTTTACATCTAAACCTCAGCTTTTTTCAAGACTGAGCAATATTTGTGTTATTTGTTGCAGATGAAGTTAAGAAATTATACATTTATACAGTCAATATAACATTTTTCATGAAAACCAAGGCTCAGGATAAAAAGGCATGTTGATGTGTTGGGCATTGCACTCTCTGCAGCACTCCCGTGGACACATCAGATCGCTCCATGATGCTGAAGATTGTCAACTCTGCCATCAACACCAAAGCTCTAAGCCGCTGGTCAGACCTGGCCTGCACCATCGCCCTGGATGCTGTCCGTACAGTGGAGATGGAGGATAACGGACGCAAAGAAATCGACATCAAAAAGTACGCCAAAGTAGAAAAGGTACGACTCTCACCTTTGTTGTTATTACTCCTCGACAACTCACCTTAAACCAGTTACTTTCAAATGGGTGCATTCTCCGCCTCTATGATGCTGCGGTCCGTGTAGGTTCCCGGCGGTATCATCGAGGACTCCTGTGTGCTGAAAGGTGTGATGATCAATAAGGACGTCACTCACCCAAGAATGAGACGGATGATCAAAAACCCAAGAATTGTGCTGCTGGACTGTTCTCTGGAGTACAAGAAAGGAGAGAGTCAGGTATAACGCTCAACAGCTTGTGTTCTCAAGCGCTCTGTGCTGTGGAGCAGCGCTTGACCTGCCTGTTCGCCCCTAGACCGACATCGAGATCAGCAAGGAGGAGGACTTCGCCAGAATCCTGCAGATGGAAGAAGATTACATCCAGCAGATCTGTGAAGATGTCATCCGTCTCAAGCCAGACCTGCTCTTCACTGAGAAAGGGATTTCAGGTGCGCTACCTGTGTCGACCTCAGAGGGAAGACGCAGTTCACACAGTAGAAGTTCATTAGAAATTCACCTCTGGGTTGTGGGCGGGATTGCTGGTGTGCAGTAACCTCGCCCTCTTCCCCTCCTCATTGCTGAGAGCTCAGAGCAGGGAGCTTGTGGGCCGCCTAGCATGTTTTCTACATTACAAATACACTCTTTTTCAAACATTTTTTGTTGCTCCTGATTCACAATGATTTGAATAAATAAATACTCAGATGTGTATTTTGAGTCTAAATTCCTAAATATATGTCCTTCAGCATCAGAAAATGCTACAAGAACAGGTTAAAAACACCAGAAACACAAATTTCTTAATGCATTTCTTACATCGTAGTGGTTTTTTGTGTTTTTAACATGTTCTTGTAGCATTTTTCTCACAATGGAGGACATTTGTAAAATAATTTAGTAGCAGAAAGAAAACCTGCGGTTTGGGAATGCTTTTAAAATAGAAAAACGTATAACTAGTGGGACTATAAATGCATTTGTTAAAACCGTTTATCCTTCGTGAAAATAAAACTATGGATGCTCAAAAAAAAAAGGTCAATAATGAATTTAGATCTGACTTTTGTCTGTCTCAGATCTGGCCCAGCACTACCTGGTTAAAGCAAATATTACTGCAATTCGCCGAGTGAGGAAGACTGACAACAACCGCATTGCCAGGTACAGCAGTTTCAGTCTTTTATCTGGAAAACATGTCAGCAACACGTCTGAACTCACCTGTTGTTTTGTTTGTGTTTCAGAGCATGTGGAGCTCGCATCGTCAGTCGGACGGATGAGCTTCGTGAGGAAGATGTTGGAACGGGAGCCGGAATATTTGAGGTGAAGAAGATCGGAGATGAGTATTTCACCTTCATCACTGAGTGTAAAGATCCCAAAGCCTGCACCATCTTGCTGAGAGGAGCCAGCAAGGAAATCCTGGCGGTGAGAGCGCCGCTCGCACTGAAGCTCTGATCAACCAGATTCATCCGCTTGGTGTTAAATCGCTCCTGTTTGGTCCACAGGAGGTGGAGAGGAACCTGCAGGACGCCATGCAAGTGTGCCGCAACGTGCTGCTTGACCCATTCCTGCTGCCAGGCGGTGGTGCAGTGGAGATGGCTGTGTCGAAGCGTCTGACAGAACGCTCGCGCGCCCTGACAGGGATTGAACAGTGGCCATACCGGGCTGTCGCCCAGGCACTGGAGGTCATCCCCCGGACCCTGATCCAGAACTGCGGAGCTTCCACTATCAGAGTTCTGACATCACTCCGGGTACAGAAAACAGGAACATTAAAATCCATAGTGTTCCATACAGTTTAAATAATAGTTTTTTAACTTAAAACAAACTTTCTGTTTTGGTTCAGGCAAAACACACACAAGAGGGTAATGTGAGCTGGGGCATCGACGGGGAGACCGGCTCTCTGACCGACATGTCCACTCTGGGAATCTGGGAGCCATTGGCCGTCAAAGCTCAGACCTACAAGACGGCCGTGGAGGTAAGAACTATCAGTGATCTATGCCGATCAATAATAATGATCTCCACTGACGGAACTTTGTGCCATTATTGCGTTTTGCAGACGGCCATCTTGCTGCTACGCATCGACGACATTGTTTCCGGTCACAAGAAGAAGGACAAAGAGGAGCAGTTTGGAGGCCAAGGAGCCGAGTAGATCACCTGACGTCAACATTTCAACAGTTTGTGTGTGTGCATTTGTATGTATGTGTGGGGACCAGGCGACTCACTGAAACTTAATAAAAACAAAGTTGAGACCTTGTTTCTGGTTTCATTTTTAAAGTTAAAATACTTTTTTTGCAACAAATCAGTTTGAAAAGTTACAGTTTGAAAAGTTTAGGACAAGTTTTTCCTGGATCATACAAAACCTATCCCATTAGATCATATTTTATAATAATTAAAAATGTTCAAAGCAAACGTTTTGTGTTTTGTATTTAATCATTCACTTTAATGTGTTAAATAAAAGTTCTCAGATCAGTCAGTGTTTTTTTATGGTTTTCTTGACACCAGTGTCTATCAATATACTGAGCGTGGTTACTACGCAGTTCGGCTCAAAAATCTGTTAAATTTTTATTACGGTTGAATTTAGTAAGGTGAAAACAGAAAAAGTTAGTCATGGTGAAAAATAGTAATAAGCATATATTTTTTTAAATTAATGGTTAAATTATCTTAGACATCCAAGGGAATTATGGAATAATATTTTTAAAAAATGTTTAAAGAAGATATTGTAAACTTCTGTGGAAAACTATAAAAAACCTGATGTTAATTTTAAAGAAATCACCTCTGAGAAGAACCAATTGTAAATTTAAGTACATTTACTATTAAATTAACAAGTCTTCAAACAAAAATGTATTGAAATATTTATAATAGGAAATATTAAAATTATTTTAATTCGTAATTTGTACAATTTTAATTTATTTTCTAACTAGAGATATGCTGATTTGGGTATAAAATACTTTTTTTTATTTTAGTTATAAAGTATAGATGATATTGATAGTATTTATAGTAATTCATAGTGATAAAATAATATAAAAATGGCCAACAAACTCGTTTTTCTTGACTGTTTCTTTAAGAGAACTGGAGGGGCGGAGTCTCCCAGCGATCAGCTGACATGAAGTAGAGGGTCATGTGACTCAGTGCAGAACGGTCACAACAGTAATGGCGACTGCAGTGACAACGAAAAGCGACAGAATTTTGGCCGGTTTGCTTCTTTTAGTGTTTAGTTTTTGCCAAAATTTCGTCGGCGGGACAAACGAATATAAAAGACAGGTAAGAAAGAGAAGCGAAGGCGGAAATTATTTAATTTAGACCGCGAAGGACCAAAAAATACAAAGAATAAACAGGAAGTGAAATTGACCACATTTTATCACCAAATGCTTCTATTGAAATAGTTTACGCCCAGTAATCGAAGTATTTTTCTCTGATTATCTTGATTAAATCACTTCATTCGTAGCTTTGAATATTTTCTTCTTTTGTTTGAACTCATTTATTCTGATATGTCACGAAAATAACATTTTAATCCTGATGAATTAATTTCATATAGAGAGATGCTTTTGTAAAGTTTTAGCCATATGTTAAATGTTTCTGATACATTTAAGTAATTTAATAACTTAATTATGGAAAAACTGAAACTCTTTGCTACATTTTCCTCGTTTTTTGCTTTAGCTCGTACTTAAAATGACAAGTAATTTGTAAATTCATCTTGTAAATTAAACATCGGGTTTTGTGGATCCTTTCAACAAAAAAGCTATATTTTTTGTATTTTTTTCAGCTAAGACAATTACCTTAAATAATCCAGAATTTAAATAAAAATTTACGAAGAGTTCATTACAATTTGTAGTTTAGAAATACAATAAGGAGCATAGTCTCTTTTGTAAAGAACTCAGTAAATGATCCCTTTAGTTGAGTTTTTGTATCCATCAGGCTTTGTCAGCATGTTAGTCACGTGAAAATATGAATCCGTATGAGATGAACTCTTTACATTAAGTTTTTTTCTCGTATTTTTATTTTTTTTTCATTTACTTTTGGTTGATAAAATTAGGGAGATGTATCTGATAAAGCCTGTTTTGATGCAGTCATTGAGCTGCTGCATTTCTGTATCTGCAGACATTTTTCTCTCCTCTGCTTTAGTTAATCGTGCAGGTGAACCCAAATTCAACGTTGGAGCCACCTGGTGGTGACTTGCTGCATGTGCGAGCTGTGGGACAAAACGACACCCTGCATTACCTGTTCTGCAGCCAGGGGGCGCCAACGCTCCTAATAGTTCACACCAACACCAGTACTTCTTCTGTTCGGGTTAGAAAGTGCTTTCTTTCAAATGAATTACTCATTTGTATTTGTAGTAATAGTGATTAATGTAATTAACAAGAATACTTCTCACATTTTCACAAAATGTTATGTATATTCTCATTTGTATGTATTACTGTACAGTTAATTCTGCTTAGCAGTGTTTGTATACATTTTTTATAAACATCTTCTGCACACAATAATCACTTGTAGTTATCTCTAGATGCAGAGTACTGTAGATATATATTTTCTGTTTGATAAACATACACCTAAAATTATAAGTTGGAAATAATTAATTTTCTTAAAGCTATAACCAAAAAGGTTTATGGGGAAGTTTATTATATTGTTGTTAAATCTGCATTCATTTTTTTGTGCATTAGGTGAATTGGCCTCAGTTTTTGAGCCGTAATGTCAGTAACAGCCTCAGTGTGGAGCCAAGGAGCAGCATTCAGTACAGCACCGCTGTGGTTTTCAGTCGGGTCGGTCAGAACCTTCTGCTCACTCAGATCTCCATGGATCCATGGATCTCGGTTTGAGTCATTACTCTGTTGTGCTTCTCAGCTCTTGGAGTATGACGATGTGAATGACACTGCCAAGCCAGATTCCAACTTCTTCCCTCCATACGAGCTGCAGAAGTTTAACTGGACCCGCCTCCAGCTGTTTGGTTCCATAGCTCTGCTTTGCGGAGAGACCCCTGAATTCGGGAATGGATCGCTCTGCCTGAAGGTTTGAGACCCAGGACACTTTAATTACTATTCAAGCAAAGCTGAGTAAAGTGTGTATGAATGTTTTAATAAATGATTGCCCTGCAGTTATCCGTCTTTGACTCAGACGGGCGTGCTGAGTCTTGGCCCCGCCTCCTCCACTCAGCTAACTCCTCCCAGCTGGAGGTATGGCTGAATGGCATAATGCCACGGGCGCCAAACTCCAGGTTCCTGCTGGAGCTGCAGGCGGTGGGTGAAGACTCCCCTCTGAGAAGAGTGGACATCCGTCAGTTCATCGATGACGAGTTCACGCCGTCTATTTTTAAGGTGACGTACCAAAGGAAATGTCAGAATCAGAACCAAACACGAACATTTACATGGATCCCCTCACCGGCCAGGTGTTTCAGTGGGTGTCTCCTGAGAATGGCGGTTCAGACGTGCTGGGTTACGTCCAGTGGAAGCCGGTGGCGTACCGCCAGTCCAGCCCAGCCCTGGAGGACGCCACGCCATGCCGCCACTCTGACCCTCAGACTCAAGATGGAAACGCCACCGCAGCTTCATCCGCTCTCATCCAAGCTTTCTTCGCCAAACACAACGTCACAGGACTTAATGTGAGCTTTGGCCTGGCGGGAGAACCGTTCTACAACAGCACCAAGTTCCTCAGCTGGTGGGTTCCCTTCCTTTCAACCTCTGACGGTCTTTCTGGATCTGACAACAAACATCTTCTGTTTCAGGACGATACTGGTGGGCGTCGGCGCTCCTCCCGTTGACTCCTTCTCTGCCATCGTTCTCACCATCATGGCCGTAGGTCTCGGAACTCCCATGATCCTCCTGCTGTTGGGCGGAGTCTTTGTTTGCCTCCATAAAAAGAAGCAAGGCGCCGCGGCAACCTACCAGCCAATCAACTGATGGATGGAATGACGGACTCTTTTAGAAATGTTTTAGAGAAACTTCAGAGCGGCAAAGCAGCGACAGGCCACACAGAAAGGACCTGCTAGATTTATTTTATGATTTTTAAAAATGTTTTCTTTGTGAGAGTAGTGATCCAGACTTTAGTCTGTACCCTGAGCAGAAAGCACCAACAGAATATTCTGACCTAAAAGCAGAATTAAGGAACGAAATGATGTAACATTTCAACAAAGGCATTTCTTGTATATAAATCATAAATATTTACCAGATATTTTTACCTTTTTTTTTGGTGAGATTAACATTTTTTTTTTTGTTCCTGTGTTTCAGCTCAGATTTGAGGCACATTTATTCAGGTTTCAATGGTTTTTTTCTGGTCTCTTTTTTTTCAAAGTGGAGGATTTGTTGCATTTTTTTAGACACTTTTTTGTAATTTGATAATTGGGTTTATGCAAAAGTTCATGGATTTTGTTCATCGGGAAGTAAATAGGTTGGTATTTACTTGAGGTTTATCTAAACCCTTCAGATGATTTGAAAGCTGCTCAGCAGTTGATTTGGACCAAATGTTTCATCTAAATAAATCTGAAAGCGTTTTGTTTTTGTAAAATACTTTGTTTTAGGTAACTCAGAGACGCTCGCTGACACATTTTCCAATGGAGCACGTTTTGTTTTTACAGGAAACTTCATAGAAACATGATAAAGACAAAACTTAAAAAACAACTTTTGTTTGACCACACGTTTGACCTTCAGCTTGTAAAGAAAATTTTTGGTCAAGACAAAAATATATAATAATCTTTTGACAAGTTAAAAATCTGGTGGTGACTTTATTTCATGCAGTTTATCCATCTTTGAGAAACTGTTATGAAAGTTCTGTCCTGATAAAACCAGTGATCAATGAGGTGTGTAAACCACTTTGTAACAGTTTATTCACAAACAGTTTAATGGTGAACCACTTCTGAAGGTTTACATCTTTTTTCCCTTTAAGAACACTGAATCAATATTTAAGTGTCAGAAATAGCACGTTTTTGAATCCAAACATCGTTCCCATGAAATAAAATCAACTTACACCATGTTTTGTTTTTTAATAAGCAGGAAGACACTTTCCTGTCTTTGTCGTCTTATTTTAGCACATAGTTTAAACTTAAAGTCCATCATGCTGGGAGATGGTCAACACATTTTATTTGGTGTTTTGAAAAAACAAACACTGGATTAGACCTCACACAGGAATTATAGATGGACAATCCAAGAAATTCCAATGGATAAAGCTGAAAGTGTTTCAGGATCCAGCAACTGTTCTCCATCCCATCATCCAATCCTGTATCTTTAACCTCGACAAGAATACCGTCTAGTCTTTCCGTCTGCAGTCCTTGTTGCATGTGTTGCACACCTTCTGCTAAAATACTGAGGAGAATAAAAAACAGTGGAGCAGCTCTCAGAAGTCCTAGATGGACTCAATCTGCCGCCGGACCTTTTCAGAGGCTCGCCGATCGAGCTGGCGCTGACGGACGACCACGAGAGCTGCAAAGAAAGCCGTCAACGCCATGGTGACCACTTCAAACTTCCAGAAGAGATGCTCCTCCATCAAAGCAGATCGACAACTGAAAAGAGGAAGCCAAATAATTCCTTAATCCTGAATAAACTAATCTAATCTGTCAAACAGTTTCTGTTCAGTTAGTTTTAACTATGTAATTAATCATTAACATTTCAATTTTCAGAATAAAAGATGACAGATTTACATGTTTTAGCAGCTAGTGGGGTGAAAGGTTGATTTAAGGCAGGGGTCTGCTATCTTTAACATTTAAAGAGCCATTCGGGTCAATTTCTTATTGACAAAAACCAAGTACAAACTACTAAGTCTTATTTTGCCCTTTAGAAAAACAAACATTGCTTTGTATTTATGGTATTGTTACTATTGTGATAAATATAAAGTAAATAATGTGAAATATAAAATGCTTTATAACTTTGACAGAGGTTACAATGACTTCACTTCAAAATAAAAGACATCCTGTATGGCATAGGATTATCTTATAGCAATAAAATGTAGTAATTCAGCAATGATAACACAACAACAAAAAAATTACCTTTTTTTCTATGGTTTGTGATGCATCTTAGCCCTAAATTTGTAAGTCTAACCAATACAATTAAATCATAGCTTATTAAGTGAGCCGTATCAGATTCTTGGAAAGCCACAATGGATGTGGTAAAAGAGCCACAATGGATGTGGTAAAAGAGCCACAATGGATGGGGTAAAAGAGCCACAATGGATGGGGTAAAAGAGCCACAATGGATTAGGTAAAAGAGCCACAATGGATGGGGTAAAAGAGCCACAATGGATGGGGTAAAAGAGCCACAATGGATGGGGTAAAAGAGCCACAATAGATTAGGTAAAAGAGCCACAATGGATGGGGTAAAAGAGCCACAATGGATGGGGTAAAAGAGCCACAATGGATGGGGTAAAAGAGCCACAATGGATGGGGTAAAAGAGCCACAATGGATGGGGTAAAAGAGCCACAATGGATGGGGTAAAAGAGCCACAATGGATGGGGTAAAAGAGCCACAATGGATTAGGTAAAAGAGCCACAATGGATGGGGTAAAAGAGCCACAATGGATTAGGTAAAAGAGCCACAATGGATGGGGTAAAAGAGCCACAATGGATGGGGTAAAAGAGCCACAATGGATGGGGTAAAAGAGCCACAATGGATGGGGTAAAAGAGCCACAATGGATGGGGTAAAAGAGCCACAATGGATGGGGTAAAAGAGCCACAATGGATGGGGTAAAAGAGCCACAATGGATGGGGTAAAAGAGCCACAATGGATGGGGTAAAAGAGCCACAATGGATGGGGTAAAAGAGCCACAATGGATGGGGTAAAAGAGCCACAATGGATTAGGTAAAAGAGCCACAATGGATGGGGTAAAAGAGCCACAATGGATTAGGTAAAAGAGCCACAATGGATGGGGTAAAAGAGCCACAATGGATGGGGTAAAAGAGCCACAATGGATGGGGTAAAAGAGCCACAATGGATGGGGTAAAAGAGCCACAATGGAATAGGTAAAAGAGCCACAATGGATGGGGTAAAACAGCCACAATGGATTAGGTAAAACAGCCACAATGGATTAGGTAAAAGAGCCACAATGGATGGGGTAAAAGAGCCACAATGGATGGGGTAAAAGAGCCACAATGGATGGGGTAAAAGAGCCACAATGGATGGGGTAAAAGAGCTACAATGGATGGGGTAAAAGAGCCACAATGGATGGGGTAAAAGAGCCACAATGGATTAGGTAAAAGAGCCACAATGGATGGGGTAAAAGAGCCACAATGGATGGGGTAAAAGAGCCACAATGGATGGGGTAAAAGAGCCACAATGGATGGGGTAAAAGAGCCACAATGGATGGGGTAAAAGAGCCACATGCAGTTCTAGTCTCAGGTTGGAGACCCCTGATTTAAGGAAATTGACCCAATTTTAGTTTTAGTAATGATTCAGAACTTACCTTTTGTACTCTTCTTTGCTGGATTTAGTACAGTTGATCCTCTCGACATATCCTGTTTGTTTGCATGCCAACTGCGTTTTCTAGAAAAAAAAATAAACAATGATTTCGTTAGTAAAAGTTCACCGGAGTACGTGTGTAAGAATCACAGTTTGATCAGTTGCAGCTAAAATAGATGGTAGGACAACATTTATTTTAATTTTTTAATGTATAAAAAGATGCTGGTTCGTCACACTCAAAATATGTGTTTATAAATCCATTAGCATTTTATAAATGAACTTACAGAGTTGAAATCGCTGCACGCTACACACTCCTCCAACACAACAAACTCCTCCATGAACCAGCAGGGAGTGGCCACGGGTTTCACTGCTGCCACAGAGAACAATGGAAGTATTTTCAGATTTACATTGTAAAACAAACAGATGGGGCGGCAAACATCGCTTAACTTTACCTGTAGTTTTCTCTTCATTCAACAGCGCTGCTCCAAACACTCTAAAATTGAAACATGAAAAACTGATAAGACTAAACCAAAAATACCATCTGAGAACTTTAAACGTCTGCTTTGATTGCCCCCAAAAGTCTGATCTAAATATTCACAGTTTTATTGTGAGGCTCGAATGGCTATTTAGAACATTTATTTAATGTAATTAATTCAAAGTTAAATACAGAAAAACCTCTTCCACTTAGACATTCATGTTAATCCACATAAATTTTCTTCATGATCAGATTAATCACAATATGAGTAACAATTTACTTGGATAGTTGTCTATTGTAGCGGTTTCTCTCTTTAAAAACTCAAAGAAAACTAGTATCAACCTCATCAATTTGTCAGAAACCAGAGAGCCATCAGCCCACAGACTCACCTGAGGGAGACCAGGCCCCAGAAAAGAGCGTGAAGAAGGAGGAATCTAGGTCGACAACAGGCGACTGGGATCCGACAGTCGCTCTCCATCAGTCTGCCCCTCCAGCTGGGTGGAACCACAGCCACCCTGACACTTCGCTTTGGGTCAGTGTTCGGTTCTGGATCCGTGCGCCCTTTGGTTCACTAATGTTGTCCTGTTTGTCTATTTACATGGTGGTCAGACTGAGGGAATCGTTTTAAGGCAGCAGGAAGTGCAACCCTAAGAGATAAAGCAGTTCAGTCAATAAATTGATTATTCCAACTTTTAAAATGATATTTTTACGAAAAAATATGAGCGTCCTTAACCCCACATATGTCTAACTAACAGGAAGGTAAAAACAAAGAAGTTAATAGACACACACGCAACCAGTTATCGATCCACCAAACTGATCATTTTCAAAACAAAAATAGTTCATGCAGCTTCCCTGCCAGTGTGGTAAATTATCAGTCAAGAGTTAGAGTCTACCAAAAAGAACATACCTCCAAGTTATCGGGCAAATAAATCAATTTAATATTTACAGACTACGGGCGGTTATTTACCATTCTGTTTAGTCTGTTAAGCTAGGCTAATATTAGCTCAGCTTAGCTAAACTCCGTACACTTACCCTAATCCGCTAAAACAACCGTCATTCTGGAAACTAGGCGGCGTCCACAAGAAGAGAAACTTGTTTATAACGAGCCGACACTGAAACTAGTCGATAAATATTTTTTACTTTAGATGGTTTTGCTGGTTAAATGGAAAAACAACTACCGGACCTGTTTACGGCCTCACGTCGATACAAAGACGTCACACAACACCGGAAACTCTCCTGGTGTGGTTCTTTCAAAACAAGAGCATGCGACCCAAATAGTTACAGTCCTCACTGGTGAGAAATAACTCAGACGAATGTTCACTTTATAAAAATGACATTAACACGTTTACAATTTATTTCAGTTTACTTTTTTTAAATATACATAAAATTAACACACATAAGTAGGGATTTTTCATAGTAAAACAAAAACGTATCGAATTGTTCCTTTATGCAAGAGCCGTTCTCGCCCAAGTTTCTTGTTATTCGCACACAAACATTTTCGAAATGTACATTTTTAAAAGCTATGATTAATTTTCTTCCGATTTTACATTACTTTTATTATTATTTCTTCTTAGTTTTATTAACCTAAAACAAAGATTTATTTTGAAATTCAGAGACTTTCGCTTCCGAAAGTTTCTGAATTGTTGGAAACGCAAATGTTGGCGGAAGTCAGAGAGGCAACAATCAGTGATCACACCAAGCAACTACACTGCTAGGTGTGATCTTAGTCACTGTAAAATGTGTATAATCATAAATCAACCTGAGATGGTGAAACTACTAAACCTAAGACAACCAAACCAAAGATTATTTGGGGATTTTTTATTTCTCCTTATTTTGTTTTAAACTAGATGTAACAGAAGATGTAACAGTAACAGAAACAAACACCTTTTATTTTAAGTTAATTACGCTTTTGATTTAACTTAAGATTAGAAGTTCACTTTACCTAATTGTAAGTAATATTTCTGATGGAAGTCTGAGTATTTTATAATTTTGTTTTTAAGTCTTTAATCCTGTAAATCCCGTTGTATTGATGTTGTGTGAACAGTGTTTTCTAAATAAAGTTTTATTTTATTTAATAAACAGCAACAATAAATACATTTTTGGTTTTGTTTATCAGTTAATTTCGTGTGATCAAAACAAATTATCAATCGAAAACCAAAAACAACAAAATGATCAAAAAGAAAAAAAACAATTATTTAAGATTTATCCATAAAATAATAATAACATAACAATAATAACAACAATAATACACTTTATTACTCTGGTTTAAAACAAGTTATTGCATTTCCACAGTTATTGGCCTAAAGAAAAAAATGCCTTTAGTATAGCTGAAGCGTTACCTTTTTTATTATTATCATTTTTATTCAAAGGCTGTGGAGAAAGAAATGTGAACACTTGGAACGCAGAGGGCAGCGACACACCTGCCCAGGGGAAATTTTCTGTCTTCTGTTCCAACTTCGTCCCCAACAAAATTTCTCCATGTTACACTGGAAAGGAAATGTCTGTCAGATCCGATGTGAAAGACAGAAAAAAGGTAATATTGCAATTGCAAATCTACCAGGACTGTGACTCTTCTTCTCTTCAGACGTCGACAGATTCCAGGAAGCCGCAAGAAACCATTCTTCTTTATAGATGTGACAATGTTCGACCCTGATTTCACAGACAAGTTTTCCTAAATAATGCATAAAAAAAGACATAAGTTCTATTAGTTTATAGATCATTAGATATGTTAAGAGTTTGATTTCAATTGGTAAAAATCTGAAACAATCAGATCAGAACCAGGGGAACATACAGTATATTGTTATTTTTGATTTTATGCATTCGTGCAAGTTTTCTGTTACTAGAATCAGCATATGATGTTTTAGACCAGGTGTCTTTTAAAAAGAACCATTTGGTCCAGTTTCCTACTGACCAAAGCCCAGCGAGAGCCGCCGTCTCACTTTAACACTTAGAAAAATACACTTCATTGTTGTTTTTGTGACCATTAAGGCATTCATTTATATAAAAGAAAATGCAGCTTTAAATATTAAGTATAATAATTTAATCATAAAAACGTCATAATTTTCTACTGTATATACAGTAAAACAATTTAAACTTTTTTAAACTTTTGACAGGAACTCATGCACGTTCCTTTCAAAATAAAATACATCCTGAAAAATACAGCCTTGAATTAGAATTTTTATGCAAAAATATACTAGTATTTAGCCTCTGAATAAGAACTAGACACTGCGAAAGGTAAAAAATTTTCAACTTCAACAAAAGTTTTCAACTTATTCTAATAATAATCCATTCTGACAGTAGATTCAATTTTTTGCCAACATTTTGCTTAGTTATGTGATGTGTGCATTTTGGAGGAGTAGTCAATGCCTCTTGGTTTAGTCTAATGTCAACAGTGGTTTAAAAAAAACAATAAATAATAGTAAGATCAAATCAAATTAAAAAGTCTAAACATAAATGGCAAAACAAACGTAAAATTTATTCAGATTGTTAGCATTTTTTCTTCAAAGCCAAGGAGTCACAATGGAGGATAAAAGAGCTGCATGTGGCTCTGCAACCTCAGGTTTCACAACGACATAAAGAAGTACTTTACTAAACCAACAAAAAAAATTAGAAAAAAGGGGGGGGATGCTTATAATCTGACACCACTTCATTTTAAAAGTTTCATCATTAATTCAAAACTTGTCCCTTTAGGGACTCCGTACAGAGGTTCTGCTGAAGCCCAGTACAGAAAAAAATTCAAAGCAGTGATCTAGTCCTGCTGGAAGGATGTGTTGCTAACAAGTTTCATATTGAAAGAGTTGCAGAAACCCTTCGTTTATTTCATTTTCACTATTAACTGTAGGGTTTTCCAGGTAACCCCATTTCCAGGGGAGTTGGGATAGTTTAAGAAGCATGCCTGAGAATGTAGACCTGCATCCATTCATGAACAAGTTCAGTTTGTTGGCTCTTTCCACGCTAATATGACTTAAGAGTTTTTTTTTTTACCAAGATAATCATGTTCCTCCATCTTTACAAAACAGATTTTTCAAAAATTCTGTTTTAAGCTTATATTTTAGACAAATGCGAGAGAAATATGTCATATAAAACACAAGACATCCTTTTAAACAGAATGTTAGTGGACCAGAAACTGTGTTTGATGGTAGATGATTTAAGCCTTGACCTCCATCAACTAATCTTCTGATTATTATAAGCAGATTGCCCTAAAAATGTCAAAAACACAAGTCAGATGTTGAAATTAAAGAGTTTTTTGAAGCAAAAATATTTGTGCAAAAGACACAAGAAACAAACCTAAAGATTGAAAAAAGTCAAAAATTGCCTTTTTTTATTTTTCTGTTTAGGTGGCTAAAAACTAAACCCATTTTGAAGTTAATACCATTACAGCCGATGCCTTTCCTCAGCTTTGGTGTCTGAACCCTTAGCTCCGCAGCAGCACCTGTCTCACCTGCAGCGTTGGCACAGCAGGCGTGAAGTCAGGCATCCTGCCCGCCACGCTCCACAGAAAACAGCTGAGCAGAAGGAAAACTGCGCACGCCTTCAGCTTCATCTGTCGGTCGGCTGCTGGTCATCTGTCCTCTCATCGGAAAACGGACGTCTGCAGATGTTTACGCTACAAACGAAACAAGCAAACAGACAATACATTTAAGAGGGAAAAAAAAACCCCACAATAATCCTCTTACGTCTGAATTATGCATCACATGACCACATGATGACATCACATTGATCCCTTCAGAGAGCTTGAGTCAACATGTCCATCCCTTAGAGGTAATGATAGCCTGTTACCACAAAAAATTATGAAACTTTCATGAAAACATTATTTTTTAAATGCTGGAATAAACTAAGAGTAATATTAACCATCCAAAAGGATTATTCTGTGGAAATAGCTGATTTGTTTCTAAAGTTTTAAAAAAATAGAATTTCAAACTCAGTTTAAATCACAGACTTAAGCGGCGGTGGGATGTTGACTCATCATCAAAAGAATTGTCAGATGGAATGGCAGAAAGTTAAAGTGTAGCTAAAATATATGTAAATATGCATACATATTTATTGTTAATAAAGGAAAAAATACACTAAACTCAAACACGAAAACCAGGAAAAAACTGTGAAAACTGTGCAAAATGCAGCTGATAGATAAAGAGTCGTTCACAGATGGAGTGGCTGGTTAATTGTGAGCATATATTACATCTAACTGGTGTAAACACAGACAGGATGCAAAAGATTTTCCAAAATAAAACAGGAAGTGCAAACATTTTTTACCATTTCTGCCTAAAATACCAAATGAATAAAAAAAATTTCCTTCTGTGTGAATGCACTCACAGTTTTGGACACACACATCCAAGAATGGATCCAATGGATCCAAGAATGGATGTGCGTGATGGAGGAACCTGTAGTAAACCTGCATGTATGAGGAGAACATACAAACTTCATGCAGAAAGAACCCAACTGGGATTCAAACTCGCGCCTTCTCACTGTGAGGCGAGAGGGCTAACCACTGCTCCACCATGCAGCCCAACTTTTTTCTGCAACAGAACCATCCCCGATGAATGTGAGTCTTCACAGACAAGCAGAACACTTCTAAACATCACTTTATCACCTTTTTTCCTTTATTCACCTTATTCATCTGCGTCTCCACTTAGACTTGATTTATCTTTTATTTTTGAAAATGTTTCACCTCAACTCCAAGAGATATTCTTAAATCTTTGGTTTTTACAGACTGCTTTGGTTGATTAACCAGGATAAATGAGTTAAGCATCATTTAAGGTTCAGATCCATCTGTGCAGATCTGGTGTCTTTAGATCTGAATCAATAGGGGAGTTTCTTCAAGGTCACACCTTTTAGGATTCAAGCTACCTTTTTAATAGTTCCTTCCTGATGGGTCAATGAATTTATGCTAGTGATGTCTGCTAAGGTACATTATTATACCGTAATCTCAAATGTGTAAACAATTTGTTTTGGCATTTTTAATGGGCCGATTCTTCTGTTTACATCATTCACAGCTTTCTTTTCACAGGTAATCAAACTTTTTTGTTTGTTTTAATTACTTCTTCAGTAAAGACAAAATAAAAGACCTATTCACATTATGTTTTTTTAAACAAATAAATAACTTCTCTGATCCACGACCAAGAAAAGTTTATTCGGATTTATTGTTGACACGGTAAAAGCGGAACCGCTTGGGCTCCCTCCATCCGGTGCAGGCCGGTGCTACGGGTCTCATACTGCCCTCACAAACAGACTGAAGGACAGTTTTTTTTCCAGAGCAGGCAACTTCTAAACAAAAAATATGAATTCTGAAAAACCACAGTGTATCATTACCAAGTAAAATTTGGATCAGAAAAGTGCAATCTCCATTTAGTCAGTTCATTATACATAATGATTATATAGTTTATATATAACATTGTTTTCAGGTTATTGATTAGTGCAATACTACAACACTCTACCTGTCACCTGAAGAGCAACACTAGATGTACGTTTTTCAGACCTGATATTTTCAGATTTTTTATATTCTAAATTAAAAATTTATTTTTATTTTTAACCCTGATTTTTTATATTCTTTAAAACAGCTGGAGAGAATCATAATTTCGTTTTGCAAATGAAAACAGAACTAAAATTCCGATTTAAGTATTATTAAATCTTTGGTTATGCACAGTAAGGAGTCAAACTAGTTAAAAACTATTTTTTGTATTTATTTTTAAAGTGTGTGACTTTGAT
The DNA here is from genome assembly GCA_014656515.1 of Oryzias celebensis. Classification (NCBI taxonomy): domain Eukaryota; kingdom Metazoa; phylum Chordata; class Actinopteri; order Beloniformes; family Adrianichthyidae; genus Oryzias; species Oryzias celebensis. The sequence goes on along the minus strand of BNCR01000011.1, from coordinate 2,721,492 downwards.
GAATGATAAACTATTAATAAAAATAAACGGGAATAAGGAAAAATGGCTCAGGAAAAACATAATTTTAAAGGAAATTAAAGGAAAATACAATTATTTAGATAGAAAACCGCACATACACTACTGTTTAAAAGTTTGGTGTCACCCAGAGAATTTTGTTTTCCGTGAAAAATCACTCTTTTATTTACCAATTGAGCTACACAGTGAATAAAAAATATACTCAAGACATTGACAAAGTTAGAAATAATTATATCTCATTGAAATGGTATTTTATTCCTTCAAACTTTGGTTTTGTCAAACAATCTTCCATTTGCACCAGTCCCAGCATTGCAGACCTTTTGCATTTTAGCTGTTAGTTTGTTGAGGTCAAACGAAGAAATCTGACCCCTCTCTTCTAGAAACCCCTCCCACCCAAATTAAATAAATAAATAAAATGGCACTACATTCGCTCCTCATGAATATAAAATTGGGATACCACAAGGTTCCCTCCTGGGTTCATATATGTTCTGTCTTTACATCAATGAACTCCCAAGCCTCTGCACAGAAGTTGCGTGCCAGCTGTACGCTGATGACACCGTCATCTATGTCTCAGCAAAAACTCCAGATAAAGGCTGCAGAGATGGTGAACCGGCAGATAGCGTCTCCTAATGGCTTGAAGATAATTGTTTGTCCTGAAATTGTTCCAAAACTGTTTCAATGTACATTTCATTATGACCAAAACCCACAGATACGGATGCAATTGGTCCATTAATCCATAAATCTGATTAATTTAAATATCTGCAAGTGGTTTTAAATTTACATTTAAAATTTGATGCACTTGTATGGGCATGATGGACAAATAATCCATCATGTTCCATCATGGCAGCGCACTCCATTTAGGAAATTAATATTACACAACAACACGAAGCAGTAATATAAAATATATTTAAAATAATTTTCATTAAATTTAAATTCTCCATAAATGAAGAATATTATTGATTTTTGCTGGCCATTAGCATTGCACTGTTAGCTTGTTGCTACGGCAACATTTCTCACTAACCTGCTAGTTTCATGTCCATTTCAGCTTTTATATTAAGAAAATAATATTTTTGTTTTTGCTGAATAATTACAATTTAGTTTCGGATCCCATCGTAAAGCAGACTTTAACATCATACACATTATTGACAAATGCGTTTTACACTAAGCATGGAGCTTCTTCCGGATTTACCGGTAATTCTTATTCTCTCGACACCTAGTTGATGCAACACTGCCACCTACTGTCCCCAACAAGTAAATGCAATTGAGCTTGGCTGTTCTTGAATATCATGATACAAACTTTCCACTGTATTAAATAATCTTCATTCATTTTTTGCATATTAAAAATAAAAGTAAAGTAAAATTAAGAAATCCAATTATTGAAAAAAATTGGAGAAAACTTTTAGCCAAAAAAGCAAAACACCAAAACAGAAAAAAAAACAACTTTTTGCGTGTATCCTACTTGTGGACCCAAATCAATAAAAAATAAAAAATAATTTTAAAAAATTGGGTAAACTAGCAAGTGTCTATAAAAAGTGAAACTAAAAAAGCAAACAAAAGCTGTTTTTTTATTAGAGTCAATGATTTACATTTAAATTTTAAAGAGAACTTTTGTATTACATTAAGTAAACTGATGCAATCTGATTTTCTATAAATTAAATTTGCAAACAAACGACTTAATGTATGAATATTATTGTACTTCCTCTAAGTACTGATAGGAAAATAACTGTTTGAATTCAAATAATAATAATAAAAAGAAGAAGAACAAGGGGAGAAATGCTCAAAAGTAATTATATTTTTATGCAACAGAACATGGATGTAATTTTTGTTTACAGATGGGTTGACACCATCTTTGACCACTAGAGGAAGTTATTCTCCACGGACTGTTAGTTTCGTGAAGCCAGATTTTCACATGGGATTCAATGTCTATTCTATTATATTCTATTCTATTCTATTCACTAAATTAGGCTATATATACATATATATATATATACATATATATATATATGTATAAAAAGCATACATATATATATATGTATATATATATATATGTATATATATGTATATGTATGCATGTATGTATAAGGAAAAATTGAATTTATTGAACATGGCCGGCTGAATGTGTTTGGTAGTATTTCTATCTTTGGCTGCAGATCTATGTTTAGCCTCTGAGGCGCCCTCCACCCCCGCACCTCCACCACCATCGCCCACCCGTCAACGACCTGCTGATCTTTGTCGTACGTAACACCGTCACCGCGTGGCCCCGCCCCCTTTTCTATGGAGGATTTATTTATTTTCTCCTCCGTCTCCGCCGCTCTCCCACGAACCATCACCGCCGGCACGACTCGACGAACCGCGGCGGGATAACGCCACAGCGGAGGCGGGAGCGGAAGAAGGATGAGCGCCTGGAAGCGGAGCCGACCGGAGCCGCCGCCGCCGCTGAGCACCGGAGGAGGCGACATGACTGCAGAATAAACAGGCAAGAGGACACCGCTGCGCCTGTCGGTGAAAAGGAGGGAGGGTGTGGATGATGCATAGATGATGGATGGATGAAGGGATAAACCGGTTGATGATATGATGGCGGGCGGAGGCGCAGATGGAGCTCCCGCCGCGGGGCTCGCGCGGCGCCGCACGCGCACCTGGAGGTGGACAAAATGTTACAGGCGTCCCATCCTCACCCCCCCATCATCCCGCCTCATCTGTGGTGTGACGCTCTGAAGCGTCTGACTGACCGCCTGCCTACCTGCGTCCGTCTCTTCCAGCGGTTCCGAGGATGTCTCGAGCGGTCGGACCTGCGCCGCCCGCCGGGACCGGGTCAGAGCTGCCGGACCTGAGCCACCTGACCGAGGAGGAGCGGCGCATCATCCTCTCGGTCATGGAGCGACAGAAGAAGGAGGAGGAGAAGGAGCAGAGCATGCTGAAGTAAGCAAAATTAGCTGCAGGTTTAACTCATTTCAATCACAAATTATCTCCCTGAAATGACCTCTGACCCCTTCCACCAGCTTTAATTATAAGATTATCAACAATATTTTCACTGTCGGGTTTGGAGGTTTAAAGTTAAGCATGAACTAATATGGCAAACTGTTTCATGTTAAATAAAAACTCTGATCATTGCTGCTGCAGAAAAATCACTCAAAATTCCCTGAAAGTCAGAAGAAGTCTTCTGAATGCACAGTTTGATGGAAGAACTGCTATGGGTATTGAGTTGTTCTCTTTAGTGTTGTGTCCCAGTCAAAGATTATTGTAAGTTTTAGGCCAAATCACTTTTTCAAATCAAAATCGGTTCATTATGTCTCTTATTTTTATCATGTTGTGTAAAAACGACCGTTTCCAATTCCCTGCTGCTTGTGATTTCCAAAGGAGCGCCCCATGGCTCATTCCTTGGACCCAATTCTTTTTCCTGGTTGCTTCAATGATTTGTGGGATAATCTGGCACATGCTAAACACATTTATACCAGTGACAGTGATCACATTGAATTGCAGATTTTCTTATATTTGTAGACACTTTTTAGATGTTGCAGTTTTTTCTGTGGTTCAGTCCCTGAAACTATTTTTAAATGCAGGTAAAATCAATGTTTCTGGATTTTCATTTTCCTTTCAACTAGCATCATACTCAGAACAATTCTCTTTTGTAAGATTTATTCTATTACTATATTTACAGTTTAGTTGTTCGTGTCTAAGAGCTTTCTGTTTAATTCAATTCAAATCAATTTTATTTCTACAGCCCAAAATCCCAACCATAGCTTTCTCAATGCGCTTCATACCGGTATTTATGCAAAGAACATAAAGTCAGTCATAAAATATAAACTATAGCTGGATGGGCAGACGGGCGATGTGTTCGAACTGTTAAAGAAGAATTAGCTTATTGAACTCTGCAACTACATGTATGAATAACAACTACATGTTCAAATAAACAAATACATGTATGAATAGTGTCACAGATGGGCTTCATCCAGATGAAACAGTGGGGCAGCTGGGTGTGCGAGACGAGCCAGAGGCGAGGTCCACAGCCAAAGACAGGAGCGCCTGGAGTCTCTCCCGCTTCCCTGTAGGGAAGTGGGAAACACGGACAACATAGGAATTGCACTGTACCACATAGACAGATGGTGAACTAAATAAATTCAGTACTTGGTAAATGATAAATAATAGAGGAGAGACGTAATAAAGGACAGAACCCCAGTGCACCATACGTTCCCCAGCTTCTAACTTCCAGTATCCTGCTAACAAATGAATGCTAAAATCGGGTTTAAAAAACCCTCATCTTCAACTTGCTTTCCTAATCAAAGGTTTGCCTTAAATGATAATGAGTTCTGCTTCTTCCCTTGGAGCTTGGAACACTTTTAGCTTTATATAATTTTAGAAAGTTTATAATATATTAACGTTCTTTATATATGAAGTGTTTTATTCTTGGAGATGTTGTTACAGCTATGGCCGCTAGATGTCACTAAAGACAAATATTTAGATATTTCCAGTTTATTTTATTTTGAAGGTTGAAAAATTGAATTTTACACGAGATGATTAATCTTGATTACCACAATTTCTTTCTTTTAAAAACATTTTCATGTGATAAAGAGATTGTTGAGGTTGTAGATTAATCACAAAACATTCAGAAGATTAATTATTAAAGATCACAGCAGTTTTTGAAATCAGCAAAATGGTTCGGTTCAAGGACAGGAAATACTTTGCCATGAAGCTGTGTGGGTCTTGTCGTGTCTGAGTGTTTTTCAGTTTATTTTTCCATCTTTTCATGCATTTCTGTTATTTATTTTTGTGTTTAAATGTGTTTTAGAAGCTGCTGGAGTCAAGAGGTGATCTTAAAGTTATCTAATGAGTTTTATTAAATGACAGTTTTCTGTTTTCTCCTTCGGCACGGCATTTGATAAAACTATATATTTTTTTGTGGACCACTTAAACTATTCTTAGGTTCTTAATATTTATTTTAAAAAGTTTTTCTGTGAAATATGGAGCAAGATGAATGTAAAACTCAATGTTTGAACACCAAGTGGAAGGAAGAAATACAACTTCACTAAAAATAAACTTATTTAAAGGTTTATTATTGACATCTAGAGCAATCCTGATCTTTAAAGCTTTGTGACAGACCTAATAGAACTCATTTGGATAAAAAAACTTCTTCCACATATTTTATATTTTATGAACAACTGTCAAGAGTTTTTGTTTTAATTTTGAGCAGTTCAAAACTTCTCACTCCCTCTCTGAAGCAAAACGGACTTTAGGTTAACACTGACGTTCTCAAAAAGGACCTTTCATAGCAGACGCAGTGTTGGGGGATTTTTAGATTAAAACTGAAGATTTGTAAAGACTTGAATAGACTTGCGTGTTTCCTCCCTCATGCTCTTGTAGATAAAGAAGAGTGGAGACACCCATCCGTAAAGTTCAAAGACCAAAACTGTAAAAACAATTGAATAACTTTAACTGTGTAGAACCTTTTTATTTTCCTATTTTTGTATTACTAGTTTCTTTCTTGAGTTACTGTTGATTGCTGATGTCCAAACGGAACAAACAGAAAGAAAAAAGCCCAGACTAAAATGTCTCTTTGACTCTCAAGGGTTTGACTGCACGGTGGTGTAGTGGTTCGCACCCTGGTTTTAGACCCCAGCTAGGACCTTTTTGTGTGGAGTTTGCATGCTCTCCTCGTGCATGTGTGGTTTTTTTCCTAGAACTCGTTGATTTGCTCCCACAGTCCATGCCTCATAGGTCAATTGGTGTTCCCTGACTAGCCGGAGGTGTTAATGTGAGACATTCTGACCCATGATCAAATCAAGGTTCATTTGGGAGAACTACATGTTTTCTTTTGTTTCTCAAATTTAGTAAAAAAGCACTAAATGCTGCTCTGATCAATCCTTTGCAACTTTGCAAATTCCTACTTATATCAATAAAAACGTAGTGAAAAAACTCACAGAAGTTTAAGAAAAGCAATAGCCTTCATATCAGCAGCTCACCTCACCAGCATTTTCTCTCATTTTTCTGGACATTTTCTTGTTTCAGTTTCTGTTTGTTTTTGTTCTGACATCATGTTTTGATTTTATTTCATCATCATCATCCTCAAAACCATGTTGGGTCCTGCAGGGATCAGGAGGAAGGGAAACCTCCCTCGGCTTTGTGAGTATCTGCAGCTTCACCTCACCTGTCCTGAACTCACCTGTTTACCCCCCCTACCCCAAAAAAAAAATAAATAAAAACTTGCCTCTTTCCGTCCCCCGGCTGCCCTGCGTCAGCTGACTGTCTGTGTCACCTGAACAGGTGGAATCCACTCTCAGGGTTCAGTCAGTTGGTCAATAACGTTGCTGCCAATGTATCCGAAGTTCTGCAGGTTAAAAGTCCAACTGACAGCGAGTCGCAGACGTGAGTAAAAACTAGGAGCTGGATCGACAAAATCGCCCAAAAACAAAGAAACTCGCAAGATTTAGACTTTTATCAAAAACTGAGTTGAGTTTTTCAGGGAGATACACACGAAGAGGTTCATTTATGTTGTTTTTTGCAAATTGTAACCAGAAAATAAAGAAGTATCAGTCTTTTTTTCAAATGCCTCCAATTTTCAATAATTTTGGCAAAATAGTCAAGTTTTGTGTCTAGTCCTTGAAATAAATATTTCAATATTCTTGAGATCACGCACCTTCAGACCTGATCATCTGTCAGCCTCTTCTCAGTCTAATCTGTAATCTGATCAAAGAGGGTCAGATTACAAAAAGCATTAATTTTTCTCCTAATCTCACCTGACCTGTGCTCTTCCACAGGAAGTTACATCAGCAGTTTGAGATGTACAAAGACCAGGTGAAAAAGTTGGGGGAGGAGCCTCCAGCGGCCCAGACAGCGAGGGCGGAGTCTCCCACCTGCGGCATCTGTCACAAGACCAAGTTTGCAGACGGCTGCGGCAGGGCCTGCTGTTACTGTCAGAGCCGCTTCTGCGCCCGCTGTGGGGGGCGTGTCCCGCTGAGAGCCAACAAGGTTTTTATGGTTTCCTTTACATCAGTTCACAAACCATCTGTACATCAAACGTTAAAGTAGTTTAAATCTCACCGTTTGTTTCATTGATAATTAAGAAGCGATATATCAGGACCTTTAAAAAAAGGATTTATAAAACATTTTGGTCAAAATATCTTTAGTTTTATCTAATTTTTCCTTCCTTTTTCATGCAGTTCGGCTAACAAACCTGGAATTTATAAAAACAGGCAGTTTTTATTTAAAACAAAGGACATTTATCTTTCCTGCTTTCATAATGTGATTGTGTTCATTTCCTTCACTACTAAGTGCACGATATAGATATTTTTCGAGGTCTCCAAATCTACAATTCTCAAATCCAGTGCCCTGGAAATATTCCCAGAAGTCTCAGTGAAAACTAGTTTGCATGGATGCTCGCCATATTGGCCAATACAAACCAGAATGCACTGCATTTGAATGATTTGTCGTTTGAAAAAAAATGTATTTAGATTTAGATTTTATAACTCATCCAATTTTCATCGTCAGAACACTTAAAAAATTGTCTATAAAGTGTTCATATTTATTCATTTTTGACTTCTGCAAATAGACAATGTCAGAAAAAAAGTGTCTGAAATGTGTTAAAATCCAAGACACTAAATAGTCTATTTGGAGTTAGGAAGAAGGGAGGGAATTCTGACAAAATCAATGAAACGTGGATTTTTAGCACCATCTGAATAATGACATGTTCTGTTGTTCAATTTGTGTAACTGTCAGTTTGGATGTGTAAAAGATTTATTTTTGGATCACTTTTAAACATAACATTTCTAAATCAAAAACTCACTAATTTTAAAATCAGCAAGTTGGATGTAAGGTTTCAGTAAATGCACCTTTATGGCTTAACTCATCAAAGTATCTCAGATTCAAGTCAAAAGTTGTAAACATTTAGGAAGTTTCTGTGTAAAAATTCCAGTGTTTGATAAATCTGTTGACTTTCCACCATCTTAAACCCTAAACGTGGTTAAGCAGAAAGTGGATGGATGGTTGGGATTTTTGCTAAATAACTGTAAAAGGGAAGTAACTCTGATCAGTTTCATCCTCATCACACATATATTTCTCAATCAGAAGGTCATCTTAGTTGGACTGAGTGAGTCCTCCTCCCTGGCATTCTGAGATACTCAGTCATTCTATTTGTCAGAATAACCATTCTTGCGTTGTTCCTTTTTTAAAAAAAAACATTTTCTTGATTAAATTTTTTCTGTAATTCGAGTATTTGAGTAAAAACTGGCCAATCAGATGCTTCAATTAAAGTAGGTGGGACCTGCGGCCCCCCCACCATGTCCAAAGTTTGATTGACAGATTTTGTGCAGCATGCTTTCAAGAGGTAGGGGTGTGGCCTTCCAACTAGCTCACACTTGATTGGCGAGAGTGGTTCCCATGGAAACGATTATATATATTAAATTCTATAATTAAATTCTATATTATTCCTTGTTTTTGTTTTTTTTTGCTGAATGACACAATATAACCAAACGCTTCTTCGTTTCAGGTGATGTGGGTGTGCAATGTTTGCAGAAAGCAGCAGGAGATTCTCACTCGGTCAGGGGAGTTCTACTCCAACACCTCACTGCTGTCCGCCGATCATGGCTCCCATGGGGCTCCCCACCCACTGACACAGGGGCCTCCAGGGGCCATGGCTTCCCTCAGTAATGGAGCCATGGATCAGTGAGTACTCTGGACGATGTAAAAATTAGAAAATGCTCCAACAGAAAAGTTAAATAGATCTATTTCTCTCCAAACGTTAAAATTTTGAAACATAATCAGATTTTAAATTAATTGTATTAATGATTTAGAAACCGTTTTACTCAAATTAAAGGAAGAAATGCACAATACAAAAACTCATCTGACCCTCAGTTGTGTCTGCAGGGCAGAATCAGTGACAACAAAACCTTAGAGGGGTATTTTCGGCATGCACCGGTCCTAATTAGATCACAAATGTGTGCACACAACACACACACTATTCACACCACACAATTCACATCATGTACAGGCACCCACAGTAATCAGATTAACAGAATAATAATCCAGCAGCTCACAAGGGATTACTGCTGTTGCCAAATACGGCATGCTCGCACACAAGGCTAACAGCATGGATGTCACTTCCTGTATGGGTGAGATTGTAGTGGTTTCAGGGGGAGTGGCTTCATGGAGTGTGGGCGGGGCATCATCCCTGCTCCAGCTGCCTGTATTAAACCTGCTGAGTGTGTGCATTAATGTATGTCAATGTGCCGTGTGTTGAACCGCCATGAAGCCTCAAACCTTCAAAAGCTGACAGGAAAACAGTAAGACGCTAATTTTTGTCACTGTCAAAAGAATTAATATTTAGTGAAACATCAGTAAAGTGTGTTATAGTGTTGTAATGTGTTTGGAAGGAGTTTTAGCACATACCAGTGAATGCATGTAGGATGCTCTTTTTGAATATCTATTTATATCTCTGAATAGCTTTAATTTTTAGCAGCAAAAATGTATTCAAGGTTTCACTACTATAATCACTACAACTACTTATTAATGAATTAAAGCTGTTTGTTTTTCAAAGAAAATATTAAAGTAAAGTAGACAATGTGCAGAAATATGTTTGATTGTAGAATTGCTGAAGGTGGTTGCTTTAATTGCTTGACTGCAAAACCTTTTGCAGAATAAGCTGAAATTAATGAAAAGGAAAAATGTTGAAAACTTGCTGTCGCTAATTTGCTTTGTTTTTAAATATATAAGTGTAAAGCTGGGGAACACAATTGCAATGCTGCAAATTTTAATTAACTGCACAAAGCAATTAGTAAAACCACAAGTAAAAAAAAAATGCTAAAGTAAGCTTAAAAATCTCAGTAAATGCCAAATTAACCAAGCAGCTGGGATATTACCAAAATATAAGCTAAAAGCCAATTTAGCTTAGAAACCTTGGTAGATTCCAATTTAGCTAAAGCATCTAGCACATTACTCAAATATTTGCTAAGCTCTAAAATAGCCTAAAAACGTCAGTGGATGCCAAATTAGCCAAACAAGCCAGCCTAATATAAGCATAATGGTTAAATATCAAAGCAGAAAAAATGGAAAAATACTTAAATTAGCTAAAACAGCTAGCATATTGCTAAAATATCACTTATATGTGAATTTAGCTTGAAAATCACAGTAAATGTTACCAAAAGAGTTAGCGTATCACACACTAAAAGGACCCTGCATGAGGAAAAAACACATTTCATGAAGAAAAAGAAACAATACCAAATACTTTTCTCAACACATAAACTGAAAATATTTAATTGACCCCTAACATAAATATCATCAACGATTATTATTCCTAAAAATTTGACTTGAATATCTTTCTCAATTAATGTGATTTACGTTGATATGAAGTTGTCGATTTTCTTTATAATCATCAAAAAATCTTACTTTTTTTCCCCATTAATAGACAGTTTTTTGTTATCTTTAGTTTAGTTAATTATTCAAAACATTTAAAGAGACTGACTATCACTTTTTAAGAAAATTCAGATTTTTAAAAAATTTCTTATGGTGATTCTATATAAATCTATGTTATGTATTTATATGTAAAGAGATTTGTTTTGGTTTTACTTTTTACCAAAATTAGAATTACATTTATAGGAAATAAACAAAACACACAAAAACCATACTTACAGTGTTTTTCTTTAAATGTCTGAAACAAAAGTGCTTTCAAACAAATTAACATTCAATCATTGATCTGACCACAAAAACATTTGAAAGATAATTCTAGAAAAAAACGGTGTGATGTGATAAGCCCCTCCTCCAGTTTCTGTGTTGTTTCCTTGTTTGTTTTTATCAGGAGGCGGAGCCCCTCTGGCCTATATTATGATGGTGCAGCGGACAGGATGCCACGCTCTCCCTCTGACCACGGTCTGGAACGCCGTGCTCGTCTACCGCACAGTTACCATGGTAACGGGGAGGAGGATCTGCGGGCAAGGCGGCGGCCCATCAGAGATGGACGAGGCCGCTGGCACTCACAGGTGGGAGGAAGTCATCGGTTTTTATTGACATGAATTAAAGTTTTAGTTTATGAAGTGACTATGACTCCTTTAATAAAACAACTTGTCTTTTCTGGATTAGGACCACCCCCTGGATCAAGTCTTAGTCGACCGTGAGCTGCGACGGCGACAGGAGGAGGAGTTTCAGGCTCGCTACCGCAGCGATCCAAACTTAGCCCGATACCCAGTGAAGCCACAGCCGAGCGAGGAGACCATGAGGATGCTGGCTCAGGTTGGCCGGGTGCGCCACCAGCGCCGCCACAGCGATGTCTCTTTGGCTACAGCTGAACCTGAGCACCTGGCTCTGAGGCACATAGGTAGGGCAGGAAACTCCTCCCAGTGCCTCTGTTTTTAACCACACCTCGTCTGAGCTGCTGTTCCTCTCTCAGCCTCCCGTCAGAATAGGCCTCAGGGGCTGCTTGGCTCTGGAGGTCAGAGGTCATTCTCAGTGGACCGGACAGTCAACCACATGAGCCCCACGTCTCCCCGCCGCAGCACTCTGCCTCAGCAACACCTTGACCCCAGCTCCGCCCTCAAAAGGAAGCCGACCGGTGACAACATGGCACAGAGGGGTTGCATGATGGGAAAGATGCACGTGATCGGCAGCTTCAGCAGCTCAGAGGAGGAGCTTGTGACGCCCGACTACACCAGCTGTGATGAACATGACAGTAAGTCATGACTGATTTCCAAACCGCTGACGTAGGTTCTACTAAAAGAACAATTCTGTCGATTTCCGTTTAAACAGGAGAAAAACTATCACTTAATAAGGGAAACTTTTGATAAAAACAGGATCATGAAGTAAAAAAACTGATGCCAAATTGTCAACCAGGATTTAGGACAACCGCTTCCACACCGGAATATTATTAAGCATAAAGCCTAGTTTAAATTTTCTTTTTTGTTTTCATCTTAGAAGTTCCTCTAATGCCGTAAAACCGTAGCTATACTTAATAGAAATTAGGCCAAAACCTGCTTCGTATATTTCATTTCATTTATCAAAAGAAAACCTTTTTTTTAATTGTGAAAGAAGATTTTGTGAAAATAGAATTTCTTAAAATAAATTTATTGATCATACAGGTTTAAAGATTCAGTGTACAAACCTGACGTGTATGTTGTTCCGCTGAAGGTGTTGCCAAATGTGGTGAACTCAGAAAGCTCAAAATCTCAACAGATTGCTATAGAATTGATTTAATTCAACCAATCAAAACAACGACACAAAATCTATATATGTATATACTGTATATTCACCCACATCTACGATTGCTTTTAACATAAAGGCAAAAAAATTGGAAATGTGTCTTGTCAACAACTGCCAACACTAAAAGATTATCAGTTTTAATGTTGAGAATAAATGTTGCATTTTATCGTATTTGTAAGGATTTTTAATATTTTTTTCTTTTTAATGTTATTTTTTTGAGGTTTTTTTCCACTTAACATAATAGTCAGAAGATTAAGAAATAGCTTTTGGCTAATTCTGGCTTTTTTGACCACATAGTCATGGGTTTGTTGAAGCGGCACTGTCTCTTTATAAAAAACTGATAATGATAATAATATTTAACACACATGTACAGTAAAATATACTATTATAACTACTTTTAATTACTATTAGACCTATTTGTACTCAAATATACAGGGCATGACAAAATAAATCCAATCCAATAATACTTTTGAAAAGTAACTTTCTTAAAAGAAAACTTTCTTATACAGACATGCCGGCTAATTAATTTAAAAAAAGTCTAAAGAAGCATTTTTAAGCTACGTTTTTTTATTATTATTTTTTTTAAATATTTGAACAGCAAAAATCAAAAGAAGCCTTGACCTCTGAACTTGTGATTTTAGATAGTAGCCAACAGTCATTTTTTGTGTCACTGATACAACAAAAATTTTCTTTGGTCAATCCATCAGTCATACATTACAGTTAAACAATAATTTACCAGAACAAATAAAATAAATAAATAAATAAGTGTATTATTCAATGATTGAGAACAAGAAATTATAGCCAATTAATTTGCAGCAAAATAAAAAGTGATACAAACAAATAATGAGAGTGTTACAATTAAAACCAGAAAAAATACGGATAAAAATACCCCCGAAAAAAGCCATACGACCACAATAAAGTGAATTTCTAAAAGGAGAAATGTTTCCCATGTACTATTTTCAGGTTTAAAGGATAAAAAAGAAAGAGAGAGTTGAACCTTTACTTTTTCTCTCCCCTCTAAATTAGCTCAGTGAGATAATCTTCTTACATCAGTTTCTGGCTTCACCTCCAACCAGATTCACCTGCACTTCCTCTGTCTCACTCCAGAGGGCTCTACAGCTAACAGAACATGAACAGAACCTACATTTGAGAGGTCCTTGAAGTTCTTTCATCTCCATGGTTTGAATTGTGGATTATATGTGCAGTTTTAGTCCTACCTGGCGGCCCAGTGACAGTTCTCTGAGGTTCTCTGGATTTGGTTGTTCCAATAGCAATCATGTCTAATTCTTTAAAGATTTCTTAAAACAAGACGCCATGCTTCTGAAGAGCTACCTGTCTGCTGGTCTTCCACTTTTACCTGTTCTGCTTGCTGCTGATTACCTGGATCTCTGTTCTCTCAGAACCTGGAACCACCTGATCCAGGACATCCATCATTTTGTCACAGAGTTCTTACTTTATCCTGCAGAATGTTTCCACTTTTCATGGAGATTCTGTTGCTGTTTCTTTGTCTTCACATGGTTCTAAGATTCTTTGCTCCACAAACATCCTCTTCTTATGTTTTTTGTTTTTGAGTGAAAGTTCTGGTTTCAAAACAGACTTCTGTCATGTCAGGAGATCAAGAGATGAGAGGTACTTGAAGGAAAAGGATTCTGGAGTTTACCAAACTCAGATCTGCACTTTGTTGGATCAGCTGTGAGTTCTGCCAGACGTTCTGCAGCTGATGTGGGTTTTCCATCAGGAAGTCAGGAATCATGCTGATGACTTAAGCTGCTGCTTCAGTGTCACAGGGTCACCTGCTCAGAGATTATGAGCTCTGATTGGCTCAGAGGGCTCCTGGACACTCCCCTTTGGTTCACAGCAGAAGATCTCTGATGGCCTGAAGGCGCTTCGATGAAGGTGTTTCATCCGGCTGAAAACCGAGGAAAATGATGCTGCCGTTCCAGTCATGATCGAATCACCTGGGCTTTGGTTCTGGTTCTTCAAGACCATCAACTCAACACCACTGCTCTCGTTCAATTGGATTAAGAGAGAAGAGTGTGGATTATCAGGAGTCACACGGTACAGGAAGCAGCACAATGGTGGACGATCACTCAGCAATATCTCTGTGGACTCACTGATTCAACAAAGAGGCTGGAAGCACCGCTCTTCTGGAGTTTTGCTGATTTCCTGTTAGGATGCTGGATTTCTTGCAAATTTTTTTTTCTTGGGATTGAAAAATGAGATCTTGAATTTGTGAAGATTCCAACTGTACCATCTGTCTTGATAGAAACTCTAAAACCCAAACCAACGTCTGGTTCTGTTGATATCAGATCGGCGGCAGAGAGATGGACTGATGGACTCTGGGTCTGGAGAGGAATAATCTCGTTACAGAGACTATGAACTACCTTTCGGTCTGCAAGCAGAGCTCAGAGCAAAGCAAACTCCTGGACTTAAACAGAAAGGTTCCAAGTTAACCTCCTCCTCTTCACCTCTTCTTCCTCCACTCAATCCTGCTCTTATTTGATGGCGTCCAGATTCACCTGTGAGTTCGGTAGAAGCTTCATAGGAAGGCAGATCCTGTTTTTATTCCCTCTGTGATTATTGTTTATTGATCAGAATGCTACAAAGGAAGTCTGATGGGTCACCTGAGGATTCGGATGCTTGGGTGTTTGTGTGACTCTTTTAGATGCAGATTTTTTAGAAATGTAAAGTCCCAGTCCAATCATCTTTTGTTCTATTTTCAGAGCATTCCCAGTGGTCTTTTTATTTAAATCTTTAGGCAAAAACAAACTGGTGTCGTTTTCTAGAACATAGTTTCTGCAGAGTGGCCGGAGTTAATCAGAAATTCACCTCTGTGTTGTGGGAGGGACCGTTACTCCATAACTGAGAGCTGTCAGTTTCCACTGCCTCCTGCTAGCCTACAGCCCCAACCTAACACTAGCGGTGCGACAAAAATGGCGAGCAATATCGGAGCTATCCAACCGTACAGTTAAGAACCAAAAATGCCATTTTCATTGTAGTGAGTCTTTAAAAAATAGGTTTTAAAAAGGAAAACTTTTTAAAAATACCAACATATATAATCCAAATTTATTCTAATAAACATAATTGCAATTTAAGTTTATTCAGTAGTTTGAGCAGTCCTTCATTCTGTGGTTGGACAGTTTGCTCTGATATTTCTCCTGCAAACCTTTAATAAAAATAAATGCTACAATTGTGTAAAGTTTGAAACAATATTTTCTTTAAATGCCAGGAGACATGGAGAGCCAATGGTGGGATCACGGCTCCTGGCATGGCGAGCCTCCACCCATGTCGATGGTGCGTTTCTACATCATTGCTATGGAAGCAAAAGTTTTTAAGAAAATAAAAATGTGGAAATGAGATTTTTTTTTTTTTTACTATTGTAACTCATTAGCAGCCAGTCACATGGCAACCATCCAAAGATGGCGAGCGCCTGATTGGCCGAATCGTGCTGAACAAACGGATGAAGGACGGGACGGTTCCTGCGGATACGGGAGCGCTGCTAGGGCTGAAGGTTCGACTTTTATACCTACATGTTTTGGAAGCAGTTGAAGTGCCTTGCTCATAAGTCATGGCTCTTCAGGTCGTTGGGGGAAAGATGACGGAGTCTGGTCGCCTCTGTGCGTTCATCACGAAGGTGAAGAGAGGAAGTTTGGCTGACACTGTGGGACACCTGAGACCAGGTACACTCAGTTCTGTGGAACGTCTGATGTTTATTGCATCTGGTACAATTTTGTGCTTTATTCATATTTATTATCATTACTGATGTTAGAAAAAAAGAATTTCAGAAACATTTTTTTGTAATGACATGAATGGATGATTAATAGAAATGAAACACAAACCAAAAATGGTGACATGTGGAGGAAAAAGGTTTTGGTAATGCAATAACAGTATCCCAAAAACGAGCCTAGGGCTGACTGATTTAAAAGCCATGAATATTTTAACTTACAATATTAGGTAAGTCACATCTTCAGATTTTATAAAATTTTTTAGTGATTTTAACAAACATGAACCGAATTATAGAAAAAATCTCTGTTTGTTTTAAAGCTAAATCAGGCTGAAGGAAGCACATCATCATAGATATGTTTCCAGAATTGCATCCTTTAAAAAAAAAGCTTGAATTGTTTTGCAGGCGATCAGGTTCTGGAGTGGAATGGTCGGGTTCTGCAGGGGGCCACATTTAACGAGGTCTACAACATCATCATGGAATCCAAACCGGAACCACAGGTGGAGCTGGTGGTGTGTCGACCTATTGGGTGGGTTTCACCTCAACTTTGAAATTCTAGAGACAAAAAGTGTTTCTTATTTGACTGTTGTGTTATTCAGAAACACATCCAGAGCAGCAGACAGCTCACACGTCCACCTGGACTCCAGTAAGTATAGCTCAGAACCATCTCGAATTAAAATTTCAAAAATCGCATTAAGCGCTTTAATTTTTGTGATTGCACTTCCTGCCTTCAGGTTCCAGCTCCTTTGACTCTCAAAAAGTCGGTCCTTCCATCTCCGTAACGTCTCCCATGAGCCCCAGCGTTCTGTCCGGACAGGTCTCTGTAAGTTTACCCAGAATTCAGTGTATAGATCACAGCTGATCAGCCGTCTGTTAACGGTGGTTTTGATGGCGGTGTGTGTTTTCAGGCTGTGAACAAGTGTCCTCTGGTTCCCAGAATTCAGGTAACCTGTAGACAAGAGTGGGAAAGAAGGTCTGACCTTGGCTTGTTCTGTAGTTTAGTCAACAGGATGCAGAAAAATTTAGGATATAGTAGTGAGTGAAGATTTAGACCAGGGATGGGCAGCTCCAGGCCTCGAGGGCCGCATTCCTGCATGCTTTCCAACATACCATGCTCTGGCATGTTCTAATTGGCTGGACACACCTGAACAAGTCATGACTAGGGCTTGGATATCTGGAAATCATGCAGACACTGCGGCCCTTGAGGCCTGGAGTTGCTAATCCATGATTTAGACCCTATTTTTTCAAATCCTGTTCCCACCTTATCTGTTAGAGCAGTGGTCCCCAACCCCGGGCTGCTGACCGGTACTGATCCGTTGAACGGCTGCTACCAGGCCACAGAGAAAAACACAACCTACCTTTTTTCCATATTATTTATAATCAGATTCTGAAGGAAGTTTTATTTTTGAAAACTACTGAATTCTCTCCGCCGCATCCAACTCATTCAAAAATCAGTCATACGCTACTTTTTTAAAGCGGCTCTAAGCTAGCAAAGCTAACAAAAAAAACAAGCCTATTTGGAAAGTTTGTTTTGTCAGAAAAGAAGGAAGAGAGGAAGAGCCTTTGAAAGCTGCAGACAGACAGAAACCAGGAGTTCAAATATGGAGTAAAATTAGACTCTGTTACGAGAATGCTGCTAATAAAGTTTCTCAAACAAAATTATATTTAGAAAATACCAGATTCATACCAGTGACTTTTTTTTGGTATTTCTCCGTCACATCTTAAAAGTTTGACGAGACTGAAGCTGGCGTCTGAAATTTTTAGATCCACTTTGGCAGTTAGAAAGAGAAAAATCTATATCACATTTCAATTGTTTCTACATGAAATCAAAAGTATAAATAAAGTTACTAATGAAAAAAAAGATACAAATAAACGTTACTCTTAAAAATTAAAGACCCACTCCAATAAAAATTGTGTTTTTGACAACTTCTTCAGGAGCAGACAGAAAAATGTTTGTAAAAGATTGTTTCGTGGCATAGAATCTATGGTGGGCGGGGCCACCACTGGGTACGCTTTTAACATGGATCAAAAGATGATCAGAGTGGGACTTTAGGGTAAACAGGAGGCTCAAAAAACCCACACCCCCACTTTAGCCTCGTACAGATCGATCTGTGAAACTTTCATCTGACATTAAACCGGTCTGTGGCCGCAAAAAGGTTGGAGGCCACAGTTTAGAGTCTTCCTCTGTTGGAAGGAGTTCTTGTTTGGTTCGTCACTGTTGGATATTTCCAGAACTACTCACATTCGCTTTCCTCTCCCTGGTGTTATTTGTGATATTTTGTTTATTCTGTAGTGTTCTTTTCTGATCAAGTCCGGTTTGTGCAGAGATCTGCTCTAACGTTCAGAGTCATGTTTCTTTTGCATCCACAGCTCTGTTGACTTTCCTGAAGTATTCCTCAAGTCTCCTTCTCTTCTCCAGAGTTTTGATGATGATGTTCTTCTGTAGATAAAGCTGTGGTACGACAAAGTCGGTCATCAGCTCATCGTCACTGTTCTCGGAGCCAAAGAACTTCCGGTTCGGGACGACGGGCGGCCCCGGAACCCCTATGTGAAGATCTACTTCCTTCCTGACAGAAGGTAAACGGCTTGCTTTGGATCAGAGCTTCTGATCTGGCCAAGATCCATCCCTGTTGATGCTTGGGATGTTCTTTCTGTCTGCAGCGACAAAAGCAAACGAAGGACAAAGACAGTAAAGAAGTCTCTGGAACCTCGGTGGAACCAGACTTTCATGTACTCCCCTGTGCACCGGCGAGAGTTCAGAGAGAGGATGCTGGAGCTAACCTTGTGGGACCAGGCCAGAGTCAGAGAAGAGGAGAGCCAGTTCCTGGGAGAAGTGAGAACAGGAAGAACTTTGGAGGTCAAAGGTTGCTGCTGTGGACGTCATTTCTGACTGCTGGTTTTCGTTGCCGCCTCTCCGCTTCAGGTCCTGATCGAGCTGGAGTCGGCTCTGCTGGACGACCAGCCTCACTGGTACAAACTGCAGCTTCACGACGTTTCCTCTCTCCCGCTGCCGAACGCCTCCCCGTACCCGCAGAGGAGAGGCCTGCAGGCCGAGCCGTCGCAGAGCAGCAGGAGGCTCCAGAGTGAGTAACAGCGCGTCTGATGGCCTAACCATTGCACCCCATCAGCCGTTTTACTCATTTCCTTTCAGTTTCACATGTTCACTCTGTGGCTTTTGTCTTCTGTTTACTTTGTTTTACTGACATGACGCTTTTCCAGGCAAACATTATAACTCAGGTAAATACACCTGTGTGTGTGAGTGGATCAGCTGTTCCTTTGTGTCCATTTGAATTACTTATCCTTTCAAAACTGTTTGTTTTCTGTGATATTATTGTCAATGTAGAGGAAGTTCCACTGAATCTATTCATCAAAAGTAGAGAAATGTAGAATTTGTGTGAATTAAGCAATAATAAGAGGGATTTTTAAAATCTGCTCAGTAGAAAACAGTTTTTCAGTTTATTAAAACTAAGATTAAATCTTCCTGTTGTGTTTAAAATGAGGTCATTTCTTTGAGAGGGCTTGAAAAAATCTGTCTGATGTAAAGTTTGATCTGAAGTCTTATTTTTTTAAGGGTCTGGGTGTTTCAGGTGATTAAAACTCGAATTTGTTAGTTTCTTTGCTGTTCTATAATCCGTTGGAATCTGCTTTTTTCCAATGGTTTGCTTTCTACTGCAGGAGAAACACTATATGTAATGTCACGTATGTACACCTAATTTAAAAAAAAAAAATTTTTAGACATCAGAAAAAATGATAAAGCTGTGCAAGAATACACAATATTTAAATATAACTGATTATGGTATTATATGCTTTTTAATTTGGACCCAAGAGCAGAAGAACTGAAAGTGGGACAAAAAGTAGTCTGTCACTTAAATAATAAAGTTTATCGTTTTTTGTTCAGTCCTGAGTAAATTTATAGTTTTTTAAACACCATGATCTGTAATTTCTGAAAGTAATAAGTCAGTGCCAAGACATTCACATTTTAGATTCTTTAAAAAGTTTGTAGTTTTCGAGGTTCTCAGGCAGGAATCTGGAAGAAAAGTTGGATGCAGTTTGCAGATTGATTTTAGTGAGGATAGAAGGTGAAGAGAAGTTTCTGGTTTGTTTAGGAGGTCAGTGAAAGTCCAACACTTTCAATCAGAAATATACCATCTTAGATCACACAAACAATACAGAAAATGGGAACAATTTCACCAAATGGTTTTTGAACAGATTGAACTAGAATGTGGGCATTGATGAAGAAGCGATCCGTTCCGTGTTTGTGTGTGAACCTGTTTCTTGTCTGGCTGCTCAGTCCAACGGTTTCAGTTTGCTGACCGTCCTTTAGGATTACCGACAAGCAGATTACGGGCTTTAACATCTCCGCTTTGTGTCTCCACACCTCTCCCTATGAAGGGTCTCAGAGGATCAGTGACAGCGAGTTCTCCGACTACGACTGTGAAGACGGGATTGGGGTAATATCAGGTAAAGCTGCCACCTTAACTGGAGCATTCTGGTGAAACAAGAACAGATGAACACAACTTATGAAGACATCAGTTTGTCAGCAATCTGTAAAGCATTCTAACATGGTAAACACATTTGAACAAATAAACAATATTTTAGCTTTTTTAATATTAAACTAAATTATTAATATTTAATGAAGTCAAATAAATAATTATAAAGACTTCTTTAAATTGTCAGCTCTGACAGGGATCTGTTTCTGGGTCAAACCACTGACTGCATCTGAGAACTGGACTGAATGAGTGTGACATCACCCAAAAAAAACAGTTCACTTCTGTCAATTCATTCAGTTCAGTCGCCACGTTTCTGCGATACAGACGCCGCCATCTTGGAGCCAGATGTTGTCAGTAAGCAGTAATTGGTTCAAGTCAGTTCGAGTCAGCATTTTTATGGCAACCACTCTCACCAATAAGGAGTCAGCTTGTTGGAAGGCCCTACAACTTGAAAGCGGGCTACACAAAATCTGTCAATGATTTTGATTGTGGACGTGGCAGCCAGAAGGCTCCGCCTTCTTTTTTAAAGCTTTTGATTGGTCAGTTTGTAACTGTAATAACTGGAACTACAAAAAAAATATTGTGAAAGAAAATAAGGATTTTGGAGAACATGTTAACAAAATGCATAAAAGCAAAAATGGATATTCTGACCAATAGAATGACGGAGTTATGGCTGCTTATTTCACAATAGAAATCTATGGGATTTTGGCTTCTTGAAGCCAGCGGGTACTTCCTGTTTGGAACACCAGGAGGGAGGGGTCACTTAGTCCAGTTCTCAGACACAGTCAATGGTACAAGCACTGTTCACAAGTCAAGTCAAGTCAATTGTGGGACTGATGGGAATCAGGTATAAGTCTGAAGTCCAAATTCCCATGTTTCTGAGTTGACAGTCAACATCCAAAACAAACTTGTACCTTTGTAAAAATGTGGTTTTTTTTACACTTGAAAAAGAGCAACTGAAATGATGGAGCGACTAAAAGAAAGCGGCAAAAACCTTTTTAAAAAAAGCCCTTTTAAACATCTGGAACATCACAGATTCATTAATAATGTTCAAATCAGAAAGTTTTTCCATCAAAACAATAGCATGCACAGAGAACTGTATAGTGTGATGGACTCAAAGCCCCACTCTGATCATCTTCTTATCTATTTTTAAAGCGTTCCCAGTGGTCTTTTAAGTGTGATTATGGCATTTTTAAACAAAATCCCAAAAAACCTGAGTTGTTTTCTAGATCATAGTTTCTGCAGAGCGGCAGGAGTTCATTAGAAATTCACCTCTGAGTTGTAGGAGGGACCAAGTAACTACAAGTTTTTTCCATCTGCATTTTTTTTGTCTCATCCTGATTCACTAGATTTGAATAAAGACATGCTCAGAAATGCAGTTTTAATCTGAATTGTCCCCTTTGGCTTCTGACAATGAAGAGTTCTCTGCTAAATGCGGATCGGCTCTGGATTATGCAACAGCCCCAACGGCAAATCCTCCACTTCTGTTATTCTGTGTACAGATTACAGACAGAATGGGCGGGACTTCCACAGCTCCACCCTGTCGGTGCCAGAGCAGGTGATATCCTCCAATCACTGCTCCCGATCCGATCTGGTCAGGATGAGGTCGCGGTCTCCAAGCCAGCCACCTCCTCAAAGGTAAGCGGCAGGAGCCGTTCAAGAAGCTGCGTGGAATCACGCTATGCGCCACATCTAGGCAGAAGTTCCTGAGGTAAAGCAGATGAGAATCTGACAAGAAGTCGTCAAATCATTCAGATTATTTTAATTGTTATGATTGACAAAAATAATATTAGATCAATTGGGTTATATTAGGTGAGACAGCTGGAGGGTAAAACAGACTTAGTCTGAAATAAGAAGTCCATAAAACTGGATTAAATTGGACAAATGATTTAAAAAAATCATACAAAAAAATTAGGACTAATGAGGATTAGGAACATATAATCTATGATTTCCTTTAGAAAAATAAAACCCAAGTGCAAGAGCAAAGAAAAAGTGACTAGAAAACATTTAGTTATTTACTAGAAGACAGAATTTGACCATAAAAGGTAAATGAAATCCAGGTGAGGTGAGAACAATCCAAAATTATGTCTCAAACATTATATGACATTATGTTGCTCAATAGTCAACACACCATTGTAAAAAAAAAAAAAACATACAAAGCGGGCACAAGGCCTGGTGAGAATGGATGAGAAGAGATTAAGTGAGATTACTGCAAGTGAGATGAGAGATAGCTCAATGTGTTTGCATGAGATGAAATTAGATTATTTGGTTTACTACTGATCTTTACAATCCAATCTAATCCCATCCAACTTTATTTAACAATCATTGGGAGATAAACTGGACTGACATGAAGAATGTAAATAAATAGGAATGAAAAAGTCAAAAGTGATGCTTAGTGATACTTAGAAAATAAAATACTTTTTTTTCCAAAGTCATCTGTTGATAATCCCTGAATTTTATATTTGAAGTGACACCTTTCAGTTTATCTTACCAAAGCATTCATATTTTATGTAACTCCTTCCTTCTTGTGACCTCTGACCTTTGGTTGGTAGCAGTAACCCACTGTTGCCGTTATTCCGTGAGGATGCTGTACGGCTGCTGCGTGACTCCAAGCTGAGCAGAACTTACTCTGATGTTTGTCAGTACAGCAGTTTGGACAGGTAACGGGGGCAAATCATGATAGCACACCTGGCCTGGGTCACCTGGACAGGAGCCAATCAGCACGCAGCCTCATCTTATTTCATAAAACTGATTCGACGTCATCTTTTGTCACCTGGGAACTGTAATTCAGGGTCAGGAAAAAATATTTCTGAACTTGTAGCCAACACAGCACAAGAAAGCAATGATAATGAGTAAGAGTTGTTCTGATTTAAAAAACAAATGAGTGGAGGCCCACACAGAGACAGAGAGGTCAACAGTTGGGTCTTACCAAAGACTCTAAAAATGGGACCCTCTGACCACCCTCATTGACAGAGGTTGGATTATGATTAAGAACAAATGTCCCCAGGTTTATCCTACGGTCACAAATACAACTGCCACCGCGCGATGGGGAGGCATCGGCAGAATCTTCAAAATCAGCTGCTGCTGAGAAATTGTTGGCATGGTTGTGAATGTAAATGGCGGCAGTCAGACAGCCTTCAATCAAGGATGACAACATTCCAAATTGAGCGACAGCTGAGCAGTGGCGGCCAGATTTCCATTCGGCAGCTGCTCTGATTGGATGGTGTAAATGTCTCCAGACGGCAGCCGGATCTCGTCAATTTACACATGAACCGTTGAACAGGAACGGTTCTTCCCAAAAAAGCACAATGTTCTGTCTTCTTCGTATTCTTCTCAGCATCAGCTGCAATTTGTCAATACGCAGGTCTGGGAGTCTGTGTGATGCTATCAACGCCATGAAGAGTTTAGTGCAGCATCAATCCCTTGTCCTCATTTGGACCCATGGTGGCCAGGATCTCCAGAATAACATCTGGTCATCGCTGTCAAGTGCTAGCGCTGCTACCGTATGATTTATAGCAATCGGACGATGGCAGTGGGATGGCAGCATGGGGGCAGGGAGGTGGGAGTCTGAAATCAGACGATTTTGGGGACATTGAAGACCCTCCCATCACTCTGCTGCCCTCCTGCCACCCACCTGTCACTGGACTGCCACCGTGCGACCCCCAAATGTCTAGAAAATTGTCTGGTCACCGTTAAGTTTGTATTTTTTAAAAACCTCCTCGGACCGTGCGGTGTGTAAAAATGCAACAGCCACTACTGATAAAAATATCGAAGTTGCTGAAAAACTTGCATTCAGGTATCTGTGTGGTGGCATTTTGGGATATGGGACCATGGTCTTAGTGATGGGACTTAAACAAACAATGTGGATCAGATGAAACCAGGACCCAGGTCAGGGAGGATGCTCCTAGAATGATTGTAGATTTGAAGGGTGGAGCAGATGAACAAGCGTAGTAGTATTTTGAATACATTTTTATGCTGAACAGTCAGTGTTTTTGTAAATTTACTGGAGGTAACTTCTGTTCTTTGACTGTATAAATGAGAACTAGACTGAGTGACCCCTCCCCTCTAGTGTTCCAAAACAGGAAGTACCTGCTGGTCCCAGAAAGCCAAAATCCCATAAACTTCTACAGAGAAATAAACAGTTACTATTCAGTTCCTCCCCAATCCTCTGTTACCCACCAGCTTTTATAGACTGACTGACTCTCAGCACATTGTTCAAGCCTTTCTCATCATAATAACAAAAAACATGTTTTTCCTGCTAAATCTTACTGGGGAGACTTGGTGGGACATTTGCTTCTTACTTGTCTTTTCCTGGAAAGAGTGGTCAAAAACACTCACTAATCATTCAAGTTCACCCTTATATCCTCAGATGTTTTTACTTGCTCCCCGGGTGAGAAAGGAGACCATCGAATATCAGAACTGGCCACTACAGCCATCGTTTGACAGATTTTGTGTAGCCTGCTTTCAGGTGGTGTGAAGTGTGGATTTTGCTCACTCTTGATTGGCGATAGTGGTTTCCATGGAAACATTGACTTAGATTGACTTGGACCAGTCACTTGTGTACTGAAGACGTTTGGCTCCAACATGGCATCAACCATCCCAAAACTGGTGACTGAACAGACTTCATTTCCTTGGATTTGGATTTTCTACGGGTGACATCACACTCACTCGGTCCAGTTCTCATATACAGTCAATGGGTAATACTAGTTGGGTCACTACTGTAAACACTAGTTTTTGAACTTCTCCTTAGTGTTGTAGTTTTGCTCTGCTGTCTATTACAGCTTGTAATAGACTTGTGCAGCTTGTTGTAACATTCTAGCATTATAGACCTGGTTGCATCACCTGTGTCTCTGTGTATTCAGGCGATCATTAAGGAGAATGTCTGTCGGCAACTCTCTGGATTCCTATGACAGGTACTGCAGCAGGAGGCTGGTTCATGTTACGAGTCAGGAAGAACATGAGACCACAAATCTCCATCTTTTAAGGTTGTTTGTTTGTTTCTCTTGTGTGTAAGATACAATGGCGTTCACAACAAATGGACAAACCATACAGTAAATGGACACTTTGAGGACTGTAGGTGAGGCCCAGTGAGTCATGGGAAATACAGTAGAGTAGAATCAGAGAATCATTTTTTCCCTTTTCTGTTCTTCAGTCAAGACATCATCCCTGACTTTCCCTACGAGCCTGATGCTTATGATGAAGAGCTGCTGAGGTAAACTTACAGACAAAAAGCTGTTGGTCATAGAGATGTAGGCATAGAGGATGTAGGCATAGAGGATGTAGACGTAAAGGATGTAGACGTAAAGGATGTAGACGTAAAGGATGTAGACGTAGAAGGTTGTATTCATTCTCATGGAGGTTTTTTTGTGTAGAGGTTGCAGGTGTCTGCGATACACATTGATTCTTTCCTTTTCTTCTCATCAGATTATGAACGTGAGGCTGTTAGTACCTTCAGTGCCTTGTACCTCTGATTTACAGATTCTCCAAGACAACCAGCTCACCTGGATGGTGAACTAACCTGTCCCACAGGTGTAGGGGGAGGTTCCTGTGACTGTGGGTGATGATTTTTTCCACGGTGACATGCAGGTACAGTCGAGGGATGGATCGGAGAGATTACTACACTCGCTCGCGCTCTGCAGACCAGAGAGCAATGACTGACCGACCCATCTATTCACGCTCACACTCCACTGACCGAGCGGGGTCTTCGCAGCTGAGATCTGGGCGCTCCGCACCCCCGTCGCCTGCCCTGATAAGGTGACAGGCTGGCAAGCTATCAAAAACATCTCCTTTCTCTTTGGTGTTTGCTGTGTGCTGGTTTTGGTTTTCAATAAAAGCATGGACTTTATTTACCACTAACTTTTGTTCCATCGCCCTTCTAACCATCTACCTTTTCTTTTTGCATGAGCCTCATTCCCGATGTTTTCCAGCATGCTTGCCTTTTTTTCTCCTTGGTGTCTATTTGCAGGGTTTGTTCCATGACCTCCTGAAAAGTTCTTGCTTTTCGGTTTAATTTCTGCACGCTCAGGTACATTTTTGACTGTATAGTTTGATGGTTAAAATAGCAACTTTGATGTTTAAACTTGGACTCTCCAACTGAAAGATGAGACCTTCAGAACAACCCTGCACGAAAAGCGGATGGCTTGATTGTTGCTTTCTCAAGACCTCCCCTGTTGTTCATGGGAGATCTTATCTTAAATCCAGAGATTCTTCCAGGTGCCGTGCAGAAGTACTTACAGGTTTAAATACCTATGAAAATCTTCACTCTGAGTGGATATGAGTTGGACTGGTTCCATTACAGCTGTGAGAAAAACCTTTGTCCTCAGACATTTAAGCAGTTTAGAACTCAACCCATTTTCATCTACAGCGAAGCCACAAGTGTTCTTGATATCTGGAATAGACACTTTTAAAAAATGTTTCTTTCTATCATCTAACCAAAGACTGTGCCAAACTATAGTCCATGTGTTGTCCTGTAGCACTGATAAAATGTTCTTTTGCCTTGTTTAGTTCTGTAACCAAAGAAACATTTGCATAACAAAGTCCATCACCACTTTCATCACTTACATTTTACATTAGTGTCTTGTTTGGACGCTGTTAATTGTGTTGGTTTTTCTTCCCAACAGAGCAAATGCTCGAGGTGGATCTACCCTCACGAGTCCAACAGGAACGCCGGTCTGTGGCCGAAGAGGACGCCAACTTCCTGTTGTCCCGCCAAAAGGAGCAGCAGACAGAAGTATGTTTGCAGGAAAGCTTACTGACGTCCGTTTCACCCCCTGAATACTGCACATCAAAAACAAAAAAACAAAGTATTTATTGACGAAACAGATCTGAAGGGGTTTCATTTTTGCGAGTCTTATTGATGTCTGACATAGAAGCGGTTTTCTTCATTGAGATTTGGCTGGTTTCATCCGACGAGCATCTGGTGAAGGCCTAACACTGACTTCTTTCTTTCAGATGGGGAACCCTTTGACTTTGTTCAAGCAGGTACAGCTAGTTAGCATTCTGTTTGCCTGCTAAGAGTAGGACCTGTTGGGATTGTTTCGTGTTTTGATTACAGAAAAGCCGGCAGTTTTAAATTTTCAATTTTAAATGCAATAAACTCTGGTTAAGCAGCTTGTTGATTTGTAGCAGTTGCAGATAAGTTGTAGTTGAAGTGTCTGTAGAAAAGTGAAGTCTTTGTACCCGAGCTGGTTCTCAAACTTGTCTCAATCATTGCATTTGCTGACAGAGTTCTGAACCATCTTTAGTTTATCTGCTTCACTTGTGATTGGAGTGTGATTTAGTGTTCTGAATGAACGCTACAATGTCATGCAGTAGCTGCATGTGTGGACTTTTATTCTTTCTCCATTTTCAATCATGTCTCTCATCTTTTTGTTTGATTTTTATATGAAACATTTGGCTTTATATCAGTTCCGGCTATTCCAGCCACAGGAGCACCTGCCCCTTCAGTAGTTCCTCTCACTCATCAAGCCCCGCCCCCTATACACAGACAAACCTCTCTTCCTGTCAGTCATCAGGCTCCTCTGATACGCATCCAGGGGCCTCCCACTCCATCTGCCCTGACCCACCCCCGTTCTGCATCTGTGCCTGCACCTGCACTGTCAGCTACGCCTGCATCCACCCCAACATCTGTGCCTCGACCTGCACCCTCATTTCCACCTGTTAATGCACCTGTACATGCTGCACCTAAACATGCACCTGCACCGACACTTGTAAATGGACCAGCACATGCACATGTATCTGCACCTCCACATGCACCTGCAGCAGCATCTGTAAATGTTCCAACACCAGCACCTCTTCATGCACCTGCACCCCCACATGCACCTGGACCAGCAGCTGTAAATGTACCAGCACCTGCAGCTCCACATGCACCAGCACCTGCAGCTCCACATGCACCTGCAGCTCCACATGCACCAGCACCTGCACTTGCACCTGGACCAGCAGCTGTAAATGTCCCAATACCTGCACCTGCACCAGCACCTACATCTATACATGCAGCCACTCCCGTACATCCATCTGTCACTGCTCCACCCTCGGGTCCTGTAGTTGCACACAGTCCTGTAGTTGCACACACTCCTGTAGTTGCACACACTCCATCTCCTGTCCCTGCTCCAGCTCAGACGCCAGTTTCCACTGTTCGATCCCAACCAACTCCCACACCTTCCCCAACCCCTGTTACAATGCCCACCTCTGAGCCTTCACCAGCCCCTTCACCGGCCCCACCCCCACAGACTCCAGGTGTGTACTTCACAGTTTCAAAAATACTTCTGTCATTTGTAGATAGACGTGTGTTTGTGTGTCTGCACAGCTGTTTTTGTTGCTTCTTTAGAGTCTGTTATGCTAACCTAAACACAACCCGGTTTTAGGATTGTTGTGGGTAATTATCCACATTAACCACTTTATTATTATTTAGTTTAATTACATTTTATTGCCATCTTTAGTTGAAGATGCTGGAGAGGAAGAACTAAAATGCAAGCTTTATTTGTAAGTTTCTCATAAAAGGTTTAAGTCAAAAACTGGATCATAGGAACCCATGGAAATTGGAAAAAAAAAACTATATATGTGTGTTAGGCATTAGTCATCATAAATATCATTGATTCATTTGTCTGCATAACCCTGTCTTTCACATCATATCACTCCTGCACATATCAGATCCTGAAAGACGCTCAGCAACACCTGGAGGTACCAGAAAAGGCAAGTCAAGTTTTAGGTCGTAGCCTTGCGGTAATCCTCTCAGGTGTCGAGGTGTGGTAGATCCTGAACTCAGAGGTGTGTGTCCTCAATAGAGTTGAACCTTCTTGCAAGTCTGACTTGTCACTTTCCCTGTTTGCACGGTTTAGAGGTCACATGGGAGGACCAGCAGAAGAAAGCAGCTAATGGTACGGTAACATGTCAGCCTCGTGTCGTGTTCATGTTGAGGAGACGTGAGACTCTGTGATCTGCATTTAGTTTAACGGGTACTAATGTAGTGAACCACTCCTTAGAATGTCAATGATCATAGGGTTCACCAGTGTCCCATAGCTGTTAGTAGTTTTTAAAATATTAGGACTTCACATAATATTCCTATCGAGTCCTTTATAGTGTCTTTTATTGAAGTAGATTTTAAAAAATACTTTATTAATTACACCATTGTAGATGGCTGTAGCAGTTATTATAGGGTATTTAAGCAAATTAAATTACGTTTATTTTTCCATGTTGAGACCTGAAACTGTCAGTGGCTTCTGCACATTTGTAGCGATTGGACTTGAGAGCTGCTTAATTTCAATCCATCCATATATTTTAGATGTAATCTGTGGTTAATCTGAACGTTGTGACTGACCTCTTGTTGGGTTGATTTTTCTTCCTTTCATCCTTGGTTGTCATTTGAAGGGGAGGTGTTACCAGTGAGCAGAGAAGGTAGAGACGAGCTTTCTTTTCCTTTTGATTTTTCTTTTATAGTGACTAAAAGACTGTGAAATTTCTTGCCAGAAGATGGCAGATAATGAATATCTGCTGTTTGAACATTTGGAAAACCTTTGCTTTCATGTTGTATTTTTCTTGCAGTTGCATCTTCCTAGTTCTCTCATTTTCTTTTTGAATTGTTTGAAATCTTGTCATGTCTTGTTTCCTGATGTTAACCCTCTATTGTCTGCTGAACAGCATTGCTCTTGATAAGAGTTGTGTTTTATGGTCGACCAGGAGCTTCTTTTACTTTGAAAAACAACTTTTTGATTATAGGAACATATTTGTGAAAGAAAAAATATGACTTTTAATTCAACAATTAACCGACTAATAAATAGATTAAATTGCAAAAATGCTTTGAGCATAAATGCCCAACATATTTTTATTCAAAAAAGACTTTTTAGAAGAGTATTTATATTTAAGGAAAAGCTTGAGAAGGCTTGGACACATTAAGAAGAGGGAAGGTGATGATCTTGGTAAAAGGATGCTGAGGTTTGAGATGGCAAGAGGAAGATCAAAAAGGAGGTTCATGGATGTAACAAGGATGGTTGGTAGGAGTGAGGAAGATGGAGGCTGTGGCGCCCCCTGAAGGGAACAGCCAAAAAACAAAAGAAAATGGGGATTTCTACTGTGATTTAAGATGGATTTGGTTTAATGCGATCAAACGATAATGCTTTTCATATACTATAAAACTGTTTTAAGTTTGCGCATATTTTATTCATTTGTTACTTATTGTTCAGCTGGAAATCATTTTTTTGTAACTGCTTAAACTGTTGCACCATCGA
This sequence comes from Oryzias celebensis, assembly GCA_014656515.1. Taxonomy (NCBI): domain Eukaryota; kingdom Metazoa; phylum Chordata; class Actinopteri; order Beloniformes; family Adrianichthyidae; genus Oryzias; species Oryzias celebensis. Next base: position 2,690,863 of record BNCR01000011.1, on the reverse strand, counting down.
ATCAAGGATGTTTCTTCTCCTCCCAAGTGTTTTTAGAGACTGTACGTTATTTTGAAAAGATTGAATCTGATTCTGTATTGAAACTTTACTCAAACTGACTTCATTGACAAAGATCATGTGACCTGGAAGCTTGTTGTTTTAAACTTCCTCCTTTGTTTCTCTGCAGGTGTGATGAAAGACCCCACAAAGGTAAAGAAGCTTCACACGTCACTAGTTTTTACCATCACACACCCCCTCACCCATTCACTTGTGCTTTACCCCCCCTCCCCTTCAGTTGAGAGACAGCCTCTCCTTTAAATCGTCTGACAGCGACGTCAGCGACGTCTCCGCCATGTCCAACGCTTCAGACACCAGATCTGCCCGCAAGTTGAGGTGAGGGAAGGTCCAAATCCCTTTCAGTCCAACTAGACTGGAGGTTCATCCCATAAAGAACAGCTTTTATGTTCTACGTCAGTGTTTTTCAATTAATGTGAGACGTGGTCAGGTGTGCTGTGGGGGCATATTCAATTTCACCTCATTGGTCGAACAAACATTTGCCAAAGTACCGGAGTAGTTAGGAACATGAAAGATCATAAAATACTTTTTTGTGTTCATTTGAGTCCTAATCAAGACACTTTGATAAAAAAAATTTATTGTGCTGTGATTTTGCTGCAACTTTTTTTGGAAAAAGTCTGACCCCTAAAGTGTCTCCACCTATCATAGTTGGAGGCCTAATCATCTTCGTCATCCACCAGTCAGACGGGGTTAACGCCCTCACTTCCTTGTGCCAACATGGCTCACAAAGTCTCTCAGTTACAACAAAAATAACACCTAAAAGTGCATCAAATAATGAGTCAGTCAGCACCACTTTCTTTTACTACGTATCCCAGGGTTCATTGGGCGAAAGTGACAGCATGATTCATAACAAAGCAAAACAAACACTACTATCCAACCGTCTGGTTTAACAATTTTCAGATCTCAGATTTAAACAGTTCTCCTTCAAGGCTTGTGTTGAAGCACAAATACTACAGATACAAGTGTTTGGTCCAAGTTATCTTTCTAACTCAAACAACTGCTTTAAAAACATCTGGATTAAAGGATAATGTCAGACTTGAAGCATTTAAATGTAAGTGTGACAAAATAAAAGAAACAGAATTCAAGTGAAGTGGCTAACAGACACAGCTAACTAAAAACCAAATTAAAATTACTGTTTTTTTCCTAAAATAACGAAATATGTTTTTGTTAAAGATGCAATTTTTGATTCAGACAAATGAGAAAGTAAGGAAACCTCAGCGTGTCTTCTCTAGTTTTGGTCTTTTTTGTGTTAAGGATGCTGCATTATCATTAAAATAAATCATTGACATAATTACATTAAAAAAGTTAAAAAAACAGAATATTAGACAAATACAACCAGGAAGATTATTTATAATAAGCACAATTAAGAGACTATTTGCAAAGACATTTAGAAAGATGTGATGTTATTTGCATGAGAATCTTTTTTTCTTTTAACTAATCCAATAGTTCAGAGTCTAAAAGGAGGGTTAATGATATTGTAGATTGTTTTATTTACATTTGCTTTTGCACAAACATAAATAATAAACACTGTTTATAAAAGAATATAATATTTTGTATTGTTTAGGTAACATAAGACTGCATTTTCATAAACTGGAGGGAATTCGTTGTACATTCCCCTCTATGCAGCCTTTAGTTGAAAATGATTATTGAAAACTTTTGCAACTTTTAATGAAAAACATCTCCAACTGTTTCCGGGTTCCCACGGGGTCTTGTGCACTTTGGGTTGAAAAACGCTGATCCACTTCACTTTCTGCACGACTCATCTGCTGTTTGCTTGCATGCTACTATCACGCTTCCTTTCATCTTTGCACGCTTGTTTTCTGTCATGACCTGCATGTTTCTGTCCACGCTGCTTCTTCTTCATCTGGCTGAGACAGTCAGATGGAATCTGTGGAGGTCCAGTCAGCAGAGGTGGTGGCAGGAGCAGAGGGAGAACAGGAGGTGGTGGTGGGGGAGTCGGAGGAAAAGGCTCCTCTGCAGAAGAGCGAGTCAGTGGAGGAAGGACAGGAGGAGTTGGAGGCTGAGCCTGCAAAGTAAGACACTGTGCTCCTCCCAAAGCCTGCGGTGTTCTTATACGGTGATGATGGTCCTCCTCTGGTCACCTGTATGTTTCTGTTGCTAAAGCACAGAACTAGTTGCTTAGATAGAAAGCTTTTGATTATCTTTTTCTATTTATACAAAGCTGATTAAAGTTTTTCTGCATATGTCACCATGACAACAACGATAAAAAACCCCAAGATACCCAATGTTTTAAACTAAAAAAACTTGTTCTCCAAGAATACAATCAAAAAAGAATTTAAATTTGTGCTATCTCTAAAGTAGCCCATACTGCTTTTCTAAAAGAAAACTACATGTTCCTTTTCTGAGTCGACACCAAACAAATGCCGCGTCACGGTTCAACCAAAAGACGCTCCGTTATAGAAGTTGTTTCACATTTGTGGGTTTGTCCTCCTCCATCACAGGCCTGCCTCAACTCCTGGAGCTCCTCTTGCCAAGTCCTCGAGTGTCGGCGGTGAGATTTGCTCGCTTGGGAGAAACGACGACGATGACGACGACAAAAAGCGGCGATCGAGCTTCGGAGCGAGGATGATGGGAATGGTGGGACTGGGAAAAAAGAGCCAGAGCGCCTCTCAGCTCAACCCAGAAGGTCAGTCAAAGCTGACAAAATCGCCGCTGGTATTGGTGTTACAAAAGGATGTACCCAACCAACATTTCATCAATTAAAACTTAACATCTACTGACCTTTGACCTTGGGGAGCGGTCGCTTTCTTAAATTCTCAAAAAAATTAAAAAGGACCTCAAGTACCTTGTAGAAGTTTGAACTTCTCCTAGAGATCCTCCTAGCCGGGAAGCGCCTTAAATTGTACTTATTGCTGGCTTTTAAATGAAAAAGTCAATCGGAAACACTGCTGAGGGTTTAAATTTTGTTCTCCAAGCAGAAGAGGAGAAGAAGAAGAAAGTGATACGACTTCCTGTCCAGAGAAGTGTGGAAACTGGGTTGGCCGTCGAGTTTAAATCTCGATTCACCCGCCAGCCGAGTCGAGATCCTGATGCTGAGGACCCAAAACCCGGAGCGTAGGCATTCCGATTTCATTTTCATCTCCTCTTTTCATCTGCTTTTTATTGTCGTAGTCGCTTCATTATTTTCTCTGCTACATTCTTGTTCCTGAACCCTCCTCAGTCTCATATTTCCCGGAGTGAAGTTGGCGTCAGACAAACAGTTCACTGGCTTCCTGGAGGGATTAGGCCCCGCCCAGCTGGCTGGACGGCAGACTCTAGCTACACCCCCCATGGGTAAGAAAATGTGTGTGCGTGTGTGTGTGTATGTGTGTGTGTGGGCGTTAGGTACGTTTTCATCCAGATCCCAGTTTTATTTGTCCCTTTTGTTTGAACGCTTGTTTCAATAACTTATATTTTGAGCTGTTTTTACCTTTCAGGTGTTAAAAGTTAGAGTTTTTTGGACATTTTTCTGCCTGTACTTCTGGTTTTCGTAACTTCAAACATATTTTAAAATGTTTTGCATATTTATGCATATAAAAATGTTTAGCTGTATACTGCTTTTTTTCAACATTTTAAAAATCTATTTTAGGCTTTTTTTCTATCCAATGTAGCCGTCACCATTTTGCAATTTATCACAGTTTAATAATATATTGCAGTTTTTTGTGTTTTTGATTATTTTCTTAGCAACTTCTGAAGAACAGCCGTCTGAACCATGTTTTAAACAAAAAGACAAAAAGAAAAAGGCCAATATTCATTATTTATCTGTAAAAAACTATTTCAAAAGTTGCTTTTATCCAGAACAACATTTAAACACAAGCGGATTTTTGCTCCTTTTTCACAAATGGAGCCTGAAAAACTCAGAAACCATTCTTTCAAAGTGAGTTCGTACTCGATGAGTTTGTTTGACATATTTTGTTTATGTAAAATATTGTTACTTAATTACACTTTAAGACCAGAAACTGTCATCTTTAAAAAGTTTGATACATTTCTTTGACCAGGGGACATCCAGATTGGGATGGTCTACAGGAAGGAGCGTCTGGATGTAGAGGTGATTCGTGCCCGGGGGCTTGTGGGTAAACAAGGCAACAAAAACACTCCAGGTAAAAGCAAAAAAAACCTGGGCTGTAGAAACAGTTGCAATAAAAATACATTTTAATTTGCAATACTGGTATTGATTTTAAATGCATAACCATCTTGTGTTGTAGATGTTCGCTCATTGGTCTCTGGGTTTTTGTTGCTCAGTGACACATATAATATACTATTCAGTTTGAGTTTAAATAGGCAGATTATTGCAGATTGTTTCTTACTTCTTTGGTTATTTAATCCATTAGTTATTTCCTGTCTTGTAAAGTACATTTAAGCAGTGCTGGAAATACTTAGCTCTTAAGAACTTTATATGTTAAAGCACATTTAGGCTTGTTTTTTTTTTAATAGCAATAATAATATAATAATATGTTTTTATTTACATTTGAGTTTCCATTGTGAGAGTTTTAATAAAGTGTTTAAAAAGTTGTAGCTCCGCTATAAAATAAGACAAAAAAGTGTTTTTCAATAGTGAATTCCACTTTACAAGGTGAACTGAAACTTGAGAGTCAGACATAACATCGCCACCCAGTGGTTTTAAAGAGAATAGAATCCCACTTCACAACAATTAGTTGCAAAAAAATAAAGCTTAAAAATCATAGTTTGTAGTGTTTTTAAAGAAACAGATGTTTTTTTTAACCTGAACCGTTTGGCAGCTCCTTATGTGAAGGTTTATCTAATGGACAATGGGAAGTGTGTGTTAAAGAGAAGAACTCGTCTGGCGAGGAAAACCCTCGATCCTCTTTATCAGCAGCAGCTACAGTTTGAGGAGAATCCTGAAGGAAAGGTGCTGCAGGTAAGTGTCCGCTCATGTCACATATGGTGTGTGTGCAGTACTTTGTCAATAAAGTTTGGCGTGATGTGGCTTTGCCTCTGCAGATCATCGTCTGGGGAGACTATGGTCGCATGGACCATAAATCCTTCATGGGAGCAGCTCAGATCCTTCTGGATGACTTGGACCTATCCAACATGGTTATTGGCTGGTTCAAACTCTTTCCTGCCACCTCATTGGTGGACCCTGCCTTGGCCCCACTTACCAATAAGGAAACAGAGGGCGGCAAGTCGTAGCATCTGGAGATAAGACGGATTGTGTTGTCTCTGTTTAAAAAAGCCTAGGAGCAAGCAGGAGGGGACGTTTGCGAGCCTGTGGTGGTCCTCCTGCGCTGCTGCATGCTGCATGATGATGATGTCATGTTGATGACGTACCAGTGCCATGATGAGGATGTCACCGGGAGCGGAGGGGAGGTGGCTCCATCCTTTGACCCAGTGCAGGCTGGGCCACGCAGCAGAAAAGAAAGGAGACGCCAAATGACCTCCAACCAATCACAGCAGCTCTTCAGGAGTCACATGACTGTTAGAGGCATGTCCAAGACATAAAAAAACTGTGGGTCCGGTCCAATAATCAATAATCTCCTGTAGAAATCCATTGTCTTTTTGTTTCGTTTTGACGTTGCTGTAAAACTTCATGAAGTTTTAGGAGAGACTTTGGTGAGACGTGGGATGAAGCTGATGCTTCTGCAGGGAAGAAAGGGTCTCAGCTGCTCACTTTCACCTTTCACTTCGGGTTGATGTGAACCACGGCGAGTACAGGTGGAGGAGAAGAACCGAATGACACCTTGAATGTTTTAGTCCAAAGGAATTGTGGGACAGAAAAATTTCTTTCCTTTCATAAAGGATGGTCCATCAGTTCCTTCATTAAAAGAGACAATAAAAAAGCACTGAAGTTCATTTCCTTTAGATGATTTAGGCTGTTTTATCAGCTCTCCTCGTAGCACTCAGAACGTTTCACTCATCTCATTTGGGACATGACGGTAAAAAGGCTATTCGACCGGACCCTTGACCTGTGACTTCATCGTTTCCATGAAGGTGCAGAAACATGGAGGTCTGTTTCTTTGTGTTTTTGCATGGAACAATGAAAAGATGAGAAAAAAAAACATCATCTGAGGCATCATCTGTAAAAAAAAAAAAAAAAAGATTTAAGAGAAATGATCCAAAAAAATCAGGAGAACATTAAAACATGAGAATGACGCCTGAAAAGCAGAAAATAAAAGACTCCTAAAGGTTCTCAGTTGTTCTATTTTAGTTTGTAAAACTGTGAATACAAGTCTTGAAGTTTTCTATGGTTTATCATCAGGAAATATTCAAGGTTTTTCATAGGAGTGTCATTCAGGTATCGTGCTGCTCCACCATTGCAGTGAATTATCAATTCCGATCACTTTTCAAAGCGTTCCCAGGGGTCTTTTTTAATCATAATCATGCAGGTTTTTTTTTTTTTTTTTTCTGTGACATAGTTTCTGCAGAGCGGCATGATTTCATTAGAAATTCATCTTTGAGTTTGATTTCTGAAAGCTCGGAGCAGGAAGCTTGTGTCCCACCCTATTTTCTGTCACACATCAGTTCTTTTTCAAACCACATTTTGTCGTCTGCTCCTGATTCACAACAATAAAACTAGAAAAGCTGCTTTTTTCTGCAAAAGTGCAGCAACAACAGCTAAAAATTGTCACTGAAGATGCGATAGATGTGTTAAAACTGAAGAAAAAAGCTGAGATAAATAATTCCAATAATTTGCTTGTTGCTAAACAGAAATTTTAAACAGAATGCCAGGGGAAAATCCTGTACAAAAATAAAATAAAAAAGCTGAATCTACAATAATTAGAAAAAAGAAGAGTTGAGGTGAACTAAAATCAGCGTAGAAAGAGGTGGAGTAAAATCCAGGTTTTGGGAGGATTTTTTTTTGAGGATTTCTTTTATTTCAATCCTATTTGCATCAAAACTTTCCAGAAAACTCCATTTACTCTTGGAGCTCTACATAGCCAAAAACAATAGCCAATTTTGCCAGCTTTTGTTTGCAAATACAATCACTAAATGCAAAATCGAATGAGCCCTTAAAGGTTTGGCCTCCCTGTCACACGGCAACATCTGCATCTCCAGCCCGACGCTCACCGCAGTTCATATGTTCTCGCAGTGTTTTTCTTTTTTTAAACCTTCCAATGCGCTTCTTACTGTCAAAGAAGTTTGAGATTTAAAAAAATCTGTTTTGTTTTTTTGCACAAGTTTGAGCTCAGAAATCATTCTGTGTCTGTGGTGTTGGTTCCTCTGCTGAGACTGAAGAAACGAGCTGCTGCAAATGGCATTAACAGTATTTCTTTTTATCTGAGCTATATATGATTTTTGAAGATGCTTTCCCTAAAAATGGTGATGCAATGACAGAATCGTGCGCCACCTCAAGCATAAAAACCCATCGTCAGTTACCTGCTAGTTAAGAACCGCATCCTCCTCCACCGTCAGATGCGTCCAACGGTTTTGGTGACCTGAAATTCAGATCAGAGATCACACAAAAACATCATATTTTATTGAATGAATCGAAATAGAAAAACATTTCCTGTTTCAAAACATCTGAGTTTGATGGACACATGAGCTGGATGGAAAAGTGAAACTTAACTCCATCATAAATATTTCACCAAAGAGATGCAGTGAGTTGAAGGATGAAGATGTTTGGTTTACCTTGAAGATGAAAATGCTGATGCAGAAATTCAGGAAACGAGTTCAAATTTCTGCCAGCATGGATGGAAGCAGGAACACCAAGAAGACTTCAAATTAAAAGCTTTAAAACAAGTTTTTACATCTAAGCATTTTTATATACTATAAACATATCACCATAAACGGGTTTGTTTGCAGAACCACATGTTCCTAAAACAGAGAATCAGTCTGGATGTTTTCATTAAAACATTATTATTACACTGTTCTTAAAAACACAGACACAACAGCAAACAAAGGAAACATAATTATGCTAGACAACCTTTGGAAATGACTGCAAAGGGAAATTAGACAACAGAGCGTATATTGTATGCATGCATGCAGGCTGTAAGGGGCCAGTACTAGCACCTTTCATCATAGTGCTAGTTGAGACGAAACCAGTCGCCTCAATGACTACTGTCCCAATCATATCCGCCAACCTGCACTCAGTTATCACCCAATTACATCACAAAAACACCTACGCCAGAATCCTGTTCATTTATTTTGGTTCTGCATTTAACGCCATCATTCCAGAAACTCTAGTAAAGAAACTTCTCCCACTTGGCCTGAATACCACCACGTCTCTGGATTCAGGACTTCCTGACTGAAAGACCACAGTCTGTGCAGGTTGGAATAAACACCTCTGAACGGCTCTCCTCACGGGTGTGTACTCAGTCCATTGCTGTTTGCACTGCTGACATATGACTGTGCAGCCAGACAAAGGAGAACCTGATCACGTTTGCTGATGGCACCACAGAAGAGGGACGAATCAAAGAAAACAACAAATCGATGTATAGGGAAGAAGTGGATCATTTTAGGTTTTTGTCTTATTGTTTTTAACCTTCAGTCCCAGGAAACGTCATTTCACTTCAGCCTGTCATGCATTTGTATGAAAGGCAAGTGACAATAAAAGTGTCACTTACATTAGCAGCCTTTCAAATACCACTAAGGTTTTAACTAAAATGATAAAGCTCAAGAATGATCGAGACAAAAATGAGAAAAGGGTTTCTGAATTCACTGAACGTGACCCTTTAATCTTTAGTGCAGTTTAGCAGGTTTTTTACTTTACAGACTCAAAAAACATCAAACAAGCTGAATCATGCAGGTCTGAAAAACATCTACACAACGGCAAAATTAACACATGAACCATAAACATATTATTAATGATAAGAATAATAAATATACACAGTCACACCCACACGAAGTCAGCCAAGTACCAAAAACAGTAACAAAGATCAGAAATACAGACGTTTGAAAGGCTTCAGTCCAGGAAGGGTGAAACTGGGCCACAAAACAGGAACCACACGGTTTATAAAGCAGCTTTTCCTTTTGCTGTCTGGTTTTGGTCCCAGTTCAGATGTGTTTACACAACATTTTCCTTAGAAATATTCCGTCAACGTTTCCCCTTATTTTTTTACTATTTTGTGGGGTTTTTTTATTTTTACTTTTGGAAACTAATTTTCCTTTAGAATCTATCCAAACCCAGCAGAAAACCACTGAAGATAAAGACGGAACCAGAACCTCAGCAAGGACATGCACCGTGAGGAACAGACGCTTAACAAGGGTCATGTGACAAAGCCTGATGACGGAGTCAAAATGACTCTTCTTTTTGGTGATGAATAAAAACATTGAGTCGTAAATAAAATCTTAAAAAAGAACTTTGTTGAAAAGACGTGCATGTTGTGCTTCCAGTCCTTTAAACTAAACAAAAAACAGTGTTCTCGCATAGTACTTTTCAAAATCAATACATTGACATTTTTCCTCAACATGTTAATAATTAGTCAATGTCTGGTGTGTTTTAATACAAACATATAAATACAAAGATCTGCAGAAGCCACGAGGATTGCAAACAGTTTTATGTAAAGTTAAAATAAGAAAAACAACCTAAGCTTGTACCTTTAGTGGCTGCTGTCAGTAAAGAACCCCATTTTACCCAAGTATAAATCCAATATATATAATAAAAAGACCTAACTAATGAGGCCGCCCAGGAGCAGGCCTCCCCCTGGAGCAGGCCTCCCCCTGGAGCAGGCCTCCCCCTGGAGCAGGCCTCCCCCTGGAGCAGGCCTCCCCCTGGAGCACTCTCGTGGTCACATGACCCTTATCTCATGTCTAAAGCAGTTGTGTGACCTTTGAACTGTTGCAGCTGACCAGGATTCCAAACATGTACTCCGGTTGTTGACGTGCAGTCTGTTCTCCCAGGACTCCATTTACAGATGTTCTGCTTACGGGGGTGTTGGGGCAGTGGTGGTAAATGGACGGACAGGGGGCGGGGGCACAAAAGCTATGTCCGAATTCCCTCACTGACTCCTGTAAGTCCTAAAAGGATATCTAGTAAGGCATAATCCCAGGATTTTAATGCAATTTTGACCAATTGCTTGTTTTTTTTTTTTAAATGTTTTGACAAATACGGCATCACCTCTTTGTTGAAGTAAAAACCTATTAAACATGAACATTTTTCTAAGACTTTCACTGCATTCTGATGATGAAAACTTGGATGGTTTATAAAAAAGAAATGTACTTTTTTTTTCGTTTAATAATTGTTCAAACGCAATGCATTGTGGTCAATATTGGTCAATCTAATGGGCATTGATGCACATTGGCTTTTCACAGAGACTTTGGGGAAATTTCCAGAGCTGTAGATTGTGTAATTGTAGATTCAGGCAATCCCACAAAATAGCAAACGCCCAATATAGTGCACTAAGTAATGAGGAAATTCGGACATAACCAATGACACGATTTGAGATAGTACCGTTCTAGTCCAATCAGTGACAAGTCTGACTGGTTTGATCATCTTCACATCAATAAAAGCTAACTGCTGATCCAGCTAACATGCTAACGCCTGTTAAAACAGGTTAGACTTTAGATAGTGGTAGTGGGAAGAGAAAGGAAACATGTTGGACAGTAGCGTGTTAGTCAGAAAGCTGTAAGAAATGTCAGTTATTATTTAAGACAAAGGATTAGCTTGCTAGCAAGCTAAATGTATGGCATAAGGTAAGTTTATCGTGTAATTTTGCATACTGGCTAGCAAAACATGTTGGATTTGGATAATGGGTGATAGTGAGCTGTTGAGATGATTGGTTAATTAATTTGTTAGCTAAATAAAGAAGATGACTATCAAAAGTTAGTCTTAAAAGTTAGCATGTTAGCTGGCAGGTTAGCCCGTTAGCACAATAGAAGCAGCTCGTCATCACTGCTTTCCAGCTTGCCCATGGCCTCAAGACAAGGGTCAGGGATCTGAGCCGTGTGCACCATACCGCAATGTTCACAAGTACCATCCCGCCCTCCTCTACCACTGTGTCCACGGTGATGGTGGGGGGCGTGGCCTGCGGTGAAGGAAGGGTGCGGCTCCAATAGAGGCTGCTGCACATCACTAATTAAGGAAGATGAGGAGGAGTCAGAGTCTGACACAGGGATGAGCAGCTCCACGTCCTCCTCTTCATCCCTGCTCGCTTGTTGCCCTGCTGGATCTGCACCATCTCCTCCTCTTTCCAGCTGGTGGAGAGGGCTGTGATTGGCCTGATTATGCTGGTTTTGGCTGGTTCTGGTCAAGGTCCTGGCAAGACGATGTAGGTTCTGGGCCAAGCGGTGCAAGGCAGAGCTGGATGGAGCCGGTGCCTCCGAGGAGTCTCTGTGACATTCTGGCTCCTGGTTGGACGTCACCACGGTGACCGGGCTGGAGGAAAGAGGAGCTTCTCTGGTCCGGTCGTGGCATCGGTCTGGTGTGACAGAAGTCGCGGGTGCTGCCAGCGACACCACCCCTTCAACGGCAGAGGGCGGGGGAGTTTTGTGAGGGAGGGGGGCTACCGGCCCACACACGGCACCCACACCTCGCTCCCTCCCCCGCTCACTCTCCGTGTCCGTGTCGTCAGAGTCTGGAGACAGAAGGTCCGAGCCGGAACTCCCAGTGCTCCCAGAGCCGGTGCTGTCATCCAAATCAGCGGAGACCAAAGCCAAAGAACCTGACCGACGGGATCGGGAAAAGGTGAACAGTCTGCGCCACAGGTTGCTATGGCGACCAGAGTAAGGGAGCCTGAGGGAGGTAAAGCCAAGCTGAGAACGTACAGCGAGGCGCAGATTTTCCAGAACTGAAGCCTGAGGAAAGAGATGATAAAACCAGTATTTATCACATCATCAGATCCATCTTTAAATTCTGTTTTTAAGGATGTGACTCAAATCTAACAAAGCTAATCTGGTTTTTATTCTGTCCCATTTACATTTCTCTGTTTTTATGAAATCTCTTTAAGATGAAATAGAACTGTATGCGCCCATGTGGACAAACATTAAGCTACATTAAGAAAAGTTTTCCTCCTATTTGCTCATTTTGTCAGGAAACAAATAATAATAATTATTATAAATATGCTCTTTAAGATGCAGATTTCTTTATTCTCTGTTTGGTTCAGAATTTGAAATAGACATAAAAAAATGTGATCACAGACAAGGGAGCCGCCCTAACAAGTGGCTGCAGAAAAAAATAAATCACCACATATTTGTGATGTTAAATTCCCAAACTGATCATACTTGGATTTATTTTCAAAGTGTTCCCAGTGGTCTATTATTTATGATTATGATGTTTTTAGTCTAAATCCAAAAATCTGTATTGTAATCTAAAACTTAGTATCTGCAGAGCAGCAGGAGTTTCTCAGAAATTCCCCGTTCTGAGATGTAGGCGGGACTGTTGGACTGTTGACTCTGTTTAAACTCTTAGCTACAAAACAAATGTAACCGAGGCATCTATTACTAGTAAAACCTGAGTGAACCCTTTTGTTTTTAAATATTTTTAAATAGGAGTTACAAGTCAGATCATGTTCAGGTGAGTTGATCCCTTGTTGAATCAATTCTGTACCTGACTGCCAGAACAAACAGGGAAATCCTCCACAGGTGGGATCAGCCCCTGCGCTATCAGCTGCCCATAGGAGGGCGGGGCCTCCCTCCTCAGAAGCTCCGCCTCCACTCTGGACAGCTGGGTTTCGAATGACCTGCAAACAATTTTTGAATTGTAGTTTAAACAGAAAAAAATCAGATCAAATTATCATGAAGGCACAAAGGTGTCTCTCACCTGCGTTCGAACATGCGCAGCGAGTAGAGCTTGCAGGTGCAGCCGAGGGCGATGACCAGCAGGAGGCCGCAGATGAGGCTCCCGATCACTGCGGCGGTGATGACCCTGGTGGGCACAATGACAGGGCAGCTTTCCTCATCGCTGCCGTCACCACAGTCGTCCTGAGCGTCACAAACCCAGGACTCAAAGACACAGCGGTTATTCTGCAGAAAGAAAAGGTTTTGTTTGCATTTTGGTTAGTTTAAGCGAAACCCAACAGACACAAAAGTACCCAGAAGTATTACTGTCTTTTAACCAGTTGGTCTTGTTATTTTAAGACACACATTTGTTGCAGAAAATCAATGATTAAACATAAAACAAACAGTAGACAATAAATAATCGGCACGGGCACAGCATCTGTTTCGGTACCTTGCAGTGGAAGTTTCCAGGTTGACAGAAGAAGCAGTTCTTCTCATCAGAACCATTGGGGCAGTGGTTCTGGTAGTTGCAGCGGTCCGATCGGGGATAGCAGGCTCCATTTCTGGAGCAGGGAAACTCGTCTTCCTGACACGATGAGCAGTTGAGCTCATCCCGTCCGTTGGGGCAGTGCCAGTAGCCGTCGCAGCGCTGCTGCTCCACGTAGCAGCCCCAGTTACCCCCACAAGGAACCTCCCAGGGCAGACAGAACCCCTCCACCTTGAGGAGAAAAACCCACAAAAGATAAAACAACAAGACAGTTTTGTTGGGTTCTACCTCTTCAGAACAAAATGTGAAACTATGAGCCCTGAACCAGAGGACATCCCAAATGTAAATAAGTTACAATACCATACTGAATGAAGGACAGCAGTCTACCTGATAGGTGACATTAAACCCTCTGGCTGTGTTGATCTTGTCAGCATAGAAATGAACTCTCAGCTGACCCGATGAAGAAACCACGGCAACCGGAGTCCTGGAGTCAAAGGCAGTCAGCACGCGCAGAAGGCGACGAGGGTTCTCCTCCAATCCGTCGTAAACCTTAACGTAATCGCCGTAGCCTGTCCCGTCCAGTTTGAAGTCCGTAAACCTCAGAATGACCTGGAAGGAGGAGACGCAGCTGATCTGTTATCAAAGGGTTGTGTTTTAAACGAAGCACAATCCCTTCATTTCTTTGGGTAACAGCTTTGTTACCTTGCGGTGGTCTCCAGTGTCGATCAGCCAGGTACAGTTACTACCTGGAGGGTAGAAATCTGGATAGTTTGGAGAACTGAAGGAACCATAGAAGTTCCGCAGCCATTCTCCACAGGTAGGAACGTCACAATCTATCTCATCACCGAGATCCTGGGATAAAAAAACAAAACAGAGACCCACTCTGATGAAAACTGTCTTTTTAACAGGTTTGTGGGGCATTTTGCTCATGACGGAAGAAATATATGAAGGGAATTAAGCTTACTGTTGTGTTTCTGGGTATTTTTTATTCATATCGTTGTGAATTAGGAGCAGTTGAAAAATGCTGCTTGAAATAGGTTGTATTTGTGTCGTAGAAAATATGCAGGAGGACCACACGCTCAACACCCATATGCAGGTTAATTCTAAGAATGTTGGCTCAGAACTGCTGGATGGATCTGATATTACTCGCCATTTTTGTTGAGCTCCTAGTAAAGGGGAGGGGAAAGGGGGCGGGGTTGCTCTGCACTAACAATCTCACTCACAAATCAGAGGAGAATTTCTAATGAACTCCTCCTGACACTCAGCAGAAACTATATCCTAGAAAACCACATTTTATTTTTGATTTAAAACAGCATAACCATAACAAACTGGGAACAATTTGAAATAGATCAAAAGATGATCAGAGTGGGGATATAACATGGAAAACAAGCAGGATGGTGTTCCCCGAGGATCATGGTTGGGAAATGCTGATCTAAAGTGTGCTCAATATCCCAAAGCCTGGAGAACAAATACTTTCATGAACTGTGTTTTGCATAAGACGCACATATGGAGGATGAGTAGAGTTAAATTAGTTAAAGATCTACCTTTAGTAAGCAGGAGAATGTCTTTTATCAATTTATTTTGTCATTGTGGCATCATTTTGAAAGTTCATAACAAAAAAAGATGGCTTCAAATATACATATTAAATTCAGTCGTTAGTTTGACTTTCCTCGTGTTTTTCCATTTTTTATTCTTTTGAAGTTTACATGTATACAAAGCTGTGAGTGTGAAGTATTTCATTAAAAAATCCTTTTGTGCGCCTTTAAGGCGACACGCAATCTCTCCCCCTCCTGTCTGTCTGCTCTCAGTCATCACGCCTTGCTGCTCTCTGAGGTCATCATCCTCTCTTCACCTGACTGTTACCTTACCTCAGTGTTTTCAGCTGCTCTGCCCCTAAACTCTGGACTCTGACTCCCTGATCTTCTTCAAATCCAAACTAAAACACATCTGATCAGGAGATCATATCTTTGATACCATTTCTACAGTGACCTTGAAAGTCCTGAAAGGTGCTTTAAAATGAAATGTGTTTTTATTATATAACCTGTGAGCGTCTTTAGTCAACAGTTGTGATTATTTAAGTCCCACTGCGGCAAAACTGAGATGGATTTAACAGGATCAATGGGCTTTGATGGCTTCTGCCAGCCTGCGGTTAAACATGCTCTTTACCTGGCAATCGATGCTGCCGTCGCAGCGCAGGCTGTGGGGCAGACAGGTGTAGATGCGGGTGTACCGGGACAGACAGGGGAACTGGTTCAGGCTGCATGGCTGGAAGGCAAAGGACGAATCCACGCACAGCTCCTCATCAGAGTTGTCGCCGCACTCATCCATGGAGTTGCAGCGCCACCAGTCTGGGATGCACTTCCCATTGGAGCAGTGGAACTGGTCCACATCACAGCTGGTTGCCTCTGGCTTCCCTGCAACAAAAGGGGATATTTGCAGCTATGTGAAAAAAGTTCACTGGAAACACTTTCTGCGTTTTCCTTGTGTCTCCCTTTTTTAGTTCTGGTTGGGAGGATTTGCATCAGCCTTTAATCCAGAATTACGTCACTAAATCACTTTGCCCAGTAAACAACTGTTATGCAACATCAAGAAGAAGCGCCAGCTTATGGAAGTCAGGTTAAAAACACGAAGGTCGTCTGTTCAAAAAACAGAAATCTGTCAATGGACGATGGCGGCCAGCCGTCCTCACCGGTGATGTAGGACAGTCTGAACCCTTTCCCTGTCAGGCTCTCATCCGAGTGGAAATGTATCCAGACGTGGTCCTGGGAGGTGATGTAAGGAGGTGGCAACGAGGAGCCGCAGACACGGAGGCCGTCCAGGCTCCTGTAGCTGCTTATGGACATCCAGTCGGAGGTGCAACGATGGGAACCCTGAAGGTCAAAGTCCTGAAAGCTACAGAGGGGGAAAATAGGAATCAAATGTTTAGCACGCCCCCGGTCGACTATAAATACATTTTATTCATCAAAGCTTCGACACTTCTTTCAGTAATAATAACTGGCTGAATTTGATAGATTTTCTTTCTCCAGATAAAAGGACTTTCTTCAAAAGCACACAGTCATGAAATTGCTAAAGATATTTCCTGGACTTATTTTTAAACACTTGCAGACATGGAAACTTCAAGGAATTATTGTGGGAAAGAAGACTAAAAAACAATAAAGTTGCTTAAATGCTAAAATGGTTCTCTATTCTATAGACTCATTGCTTGATTTTGCTCTATATTTTTTTATCTTACTCTCATTTTTAAACCCACCAAGTTTCAGGAATCCAGTGTCGTCATTTAAATTCAAATAAATGAAATGATTAAATAAGTTCTTTTTGTTATAGAGATCTACTCCCTATGGAGGACCGGAGAGACAAATAATTTAAAGGCGTATATATTTAGTGCAATTTGTCTCTTCCGGTCCTCGAAAGAGGACCGCATTTTTCTGCTGATGGAGGACTTTTATTAAGAAAGTTTAAAATTTCATTTGAGTATTTCTTCATTCAGATTTTTGTAAATCAAAAACATAAAAAAATGCTGTAGGAAAAAGATTGTATTTGCTCCATAGAAAATATGCCAGACGGGCCACAAGCGCCCTCCTCCGAGCTGTCAGCAGAGGGGAGAGGAAAGGGGGGCGGGGTTACTTTACATCAAAGGTACCACCCACATTTTAGAGGCAAATTTCTATTTCAAATTTTGGCTAAAAATGACATAATCATAATTTAAAAAAAAAAAACTGGAAATGCTTTTATAAAAGATCAAAAGATGATCAGAGTGCAACTTTAAAGTTTTGCAGACACGAAAACTTCAAGGAGTTGTAGTTCAGCAGAATTTTAAAAATAAAGCCACTCAAACACCATAATAGTTCTTTATTCCATAGACAGCACTTTCCTTTCTTCATTGGATGTTTACAAAATAAATTTTCAAAATAAGAAAACTTTTCTGGCAAAAAAAAAGATAGCGTTGGTCTTACCTTATGGTGATGGAGTCTCCGGGTCGAGCTCTGATGATCCAGCTACAATTCAGTCGAGTTGGGTACTGAAACGGCCAGCCAGGGCTGGTGACGATGCCGCTGGACGCCCGGAGGAGCTCGGCCACATCGCTGCAGGCTGAAAAGAAACAAACACAGTTGCTTTTTTTTATTACACACTTCACTTTTGGTTTTTCTTAAAATGGATTGAAACTCACCACTGGAAAAGCCAGATGCATAGACGTCGTTCCTTTGAGAAGCAGCAGTGCATGCTGGTAAAAACAAACACAGATAATCCATCATCCAGGATTAGTAAAAAACACAAATAGTATGACAACAAATTTAAGGTTTTTTTACCCATATATAGTTTCTAACCTCAGAAACCTAATAAAATAAGACAGAAAAAAATTGAATCCAAAGTACCAGAAATGTTTATGAGCTGAACTTATTTGAATAAAGAAATCCCAGAACTGCACTGCAAACTAGTTCATCTTAAGATTTTAAACCGTGTTTTTAGACATTGACTGATTCAATATATTTTACCAGCTTTAAAGTTGTTTTCATTTTTCTTTCCTCTAAAATTTTCCAAATCAAATTTTATTGCAATTTTTTGTTAGATTTTAAAGATGTTGTTTTAAACCTTAATAAATGTTGACAAGGTTGACTGGCAGTTACTGGAAACAAAAATTTGGATTTATGTTCAAAGAACAAGTTTTAGATTTTATGAGAATTTGTTAAGATACTTGTATATTTTGTTCTAAAATGAGTCATTTCCACTTTTTACACTAGTTTTTTGTCTTTATAATGAAAATGAACTAGAATTAGATTAGATTAGACTACTTTCTAGTGATATTCTTCTTAAAATTAGTGTTCTTATCCCATTTTAATTAACAGACAAACTCAAAATAGGATGTAAATTCTGTTAATGTTTTCAAGCAACTAAAGGGTCCATCTGAGTCCTGGTTCACACAGGTCATCAGAATTGATGGACTCACCTGACAGGAGGAGCAGGTAGACAACACGCAGCCTGCAGCCTAACCTGGGAGCCATAGTAACCCTGACGTCTCCGCCAGCTGTTTGGCTTATTTGGATGAATCGGATGCAGATGATGAGTCCAAGGTCACTGAATCGAGCGCCGCATCTCAGCTGACCGTGAAATGAGCTGATCTAAGATGAGAATTTTTAGCCTCATCAGAAAAACCGCTTTAGCCTTCCCGCTGCGCTAACCTGCGCAGCAAAACTGCTCTCACACCTTGAGTCGTTTTCTGACGCGAACAAAGACATAGGAACTGCTAGCTCCGGATTTTCGCTGCCAGGGCGGCTGTTAGCATAAAATCGGCCTGGTCACGTGCATCAGTTGACAGAAAAGCATCGCCGCTTTAACGCAACAAAGCATAATGTGATTAGAGGAGGCAGCTAGCGCACAAAGAGAATCTCAGGGCCATCGACCACTCCGAACACCGATGAAGCACCCAAGCTAGCAGCCGGAGTCCGGCTGAGCCTCGCGCTAACACCGATCCGTTGGAGCGACTACATGAACAACACAGCAGTGAAGCCGAGAGACGCGCAGTCAAATCAAGTCGACCCCGAAATAAAGGCCGAGGATGGAACGGAGGCCAGAAAGCAGCTCCGTGCGCCCGCACTACAGCATCATCACGGCTGGCGCTAACGGTTAGCTCCTCCGCCGGCCGAACAACAACAGACACACAACGGCGGAGAGAGAATTACACGGGAGGCCCCGCCCACTGCGCGTGCCTGCACGACGTCACGAATGAGGGGACACCCCCTCCCGCCCCAGAAATTAAAAGATCACGTGGTCAGGTTTTTAAACCGTCTGGACATAAACAATTACAAAAGTACTTTTAAAAAATTAACCTAGGAATGAAAAACAATTATTATTTGGAATGCACTTTAACGGAATATTCTAGAGTTTTTCTGTCAGAAAAGAGAAAACGTTTTTTTTTCATATTCATCACTTTTAAAAATGAATCTATTCAATGCATTTGGAATATATATCTGTTGCTTTTTCTTTGTTCCAGTTTTATGTTTTTGGGTGGTTATAGTTGTCTTATTGTTTGTGACTTTCAGTGACTACATGTTCTGTTACTTAGAATATGTCAATAAAAGAATAACAAAACAAACAAACAAAAAAAAGATATTTCCAAAAAACATTTTTTAAAAAATCACAAAACTTTCAAATATTATTTTTATAAATACATTTGTTGTGTTTGATTAAATGTATGTAGATGTATGTAATTGTAGTTTTTTAAATTTCTTAATATTATATTATGTAGTTATAAATTATATTTTGTTGCGTTAGTTTTGTGTGGCTGTCAATTTGTTTTGTATAATAGCAGCTTTTAAGTCTTTGTCATTCTTATTTAGTATTTCTGTTGTATTTATTTGTAGTTTTGTCTCTGATTACAAATGTACGTATGGATTTGTGGTGAACTGTTCTTGCTTTTTTTTTTTTCTTACATCCATTGTATATTTTTCAACACATTGGAGGCTCATAGGGAAACGGAACAAAAGAACACAGCAGGCTAAAGCTCACGTCCCACTTCTATAACAGCAGCACATATGTTGTTGCCCCACTTCCACGGTTAAACAGCAGCTGGAGCTCCTGTCAGCTGTCCTATTGTTGCTCTGACTTTGGGTTCAGCACCCCCATGTTTGTACCCCCCCCCTTAAAATGTCCATCTGCTGCTGACACCCCACCATCCTCCCCCAGTGTTATGCAGACTCAGCTGCCCAATAATGTGGCCGGACTGAACCAAAGATGCTCAGTTTTATTTTTGCATAATTACATTTAGAACAAATGTAATATTTTTAATTTTTGTGGGGAAATAAACTCACCTCACATTCCCGGTTTCCAAATATTACACATTAAAGTGATCCATGACATGTAAATGTTTTGCGTTTGTCTCACATTACAATGAGAAGACCAGCTGTCCCAAACATATCATGTCTGTCACTCTGCGCCGCCGTCTCAAGGCTAAATATAATGGAGCAAATATAGAATTAAATTATTGTGCATTTCTTTGGGAAGAGCTCTGATGACAAAAAATTGAGAACGTTTGCTTTTCTGACACGCTGACTGTTTTGTTTTGAATTGTAAAATATAAAATATTTAAAAATTGGATCAAACTGTGGAAATCCAAAGGTTTTTTGTGAACTATTCCTGTCTACCAGCTGAGAAAACAGAAAAGAGCTGAAAGCCTCTGGTTTTTGACAGATTTTGATGTTACTAAAGGGGTTTATTAATCTTTGGAGGCACAAGGAGTATATTTGTAAAACTCCTTTTGTATTTAAGGAAAAACTTTATATTAGCATTCTCTTTTTGACTGAACTCTTTAATTCTTTTAAGAGTTTAGTGTGGAAGTTAAGCCACTTGTTTGTCTCAAAAAGTTAATTTTTTTATAAACTTACATTCAAACAGCAAAAAAATAAAATCATACCAATTCTAAATCTCACACTTGTGACAAAACAAATGCATTTAACCCTTAATCTGTACAGAATATTCATATCTATACTCCTCTGAAGGAACCCTGTGATGGAAATTCATAATCAGGATTTCATTGGGACCCATTTTCCCAAACAAAAGTCCCTGAACATCGTCTTTGTCTGACAGGAAGCACTTTCTCCAGCAGGTGGCTCTGGCAGATCTTTTGAGGGAAAATCCTTCGCCAACCGAGGCCTGAAGCTACAACCAGCAGCTGCTAAGACACCGCCGTTGATGATGAAGCAGATGTGGAGGCATCTTCTACGTACTTCAGCAGAAACAGATCTAGAGTGTAAACGGTTCCCCAGCCGACGGCAGGGTTCATATTAATGAAGTCGTCCAGGTTCATCTTACTCTCTGAGGAGAAAATACACCACAGCTTAATGGCATCATTAACTATTAATAAGACATGCTATATTAGGCCTGCTAACATAATTGGCACAGGGGGAATTTCTTTTACCAGCCGTCTGAATAGGGGGGTACGAAGGGGGAGGCATCTTCCAGGTTCCATTGGCATTCTTCATGTGAGATCGATCTGACGCGAAGTTCAACAAGAAGCTTTCAGCAGGAACCACGCGCAACTTCCTGTCATGAAATCCAGGTTACCATGTCGTCACCTGGATGCGTCACCTGTAGTTTGCTTTGCGAGTATTACCTGTGATACTCCAGTCTGAGGCTGCGATCCGACCGGAGGGCCTGAGCTGCGTAGAGCCGCAGGCTGCAGGGGAACGGCAGCACCGAGTCCAGATCATAAATCAGAGCGTCTGACTTTACGCCCACCTTCAGCAGGATCACATGGTAGTCCTGCGACACAAAACGACAATCATTCAGGTCGTTTTGAGATTTCCACCGCCACTGTCAAAGATGGAGTGTTGTGACACACCCAGATCACCGGCCGATCTTCACGTCCAGACCTTTGTTTCCAAAGAGGAATCTAATGGAGGACAGAGGATGAACATATGTTTCAGCTAAAGAAAGAAACAGATTTACTTCAAGAAATTAAGACCCTGCTCAATGACACACTTGGGAATTGTTCCCACACCCTCACTCAGAAGTAGTAAGGATAGGCTCCAGCAACCCCCCACCCCAAAAAAGATCAAGTGGGATTAGAAAATGTGTGGCTAAATGACACTGTTGCATCTTTTTTTACATTCATGGATGGTCCTTTTTGTCTTCTTTTATATCTTCTGTTGCAATGGGAGGCTTACTATCTTTTTTTTTTTCTTCTGTCAACTTTGTTTGCAGATCTGTGCATAATTGTCTAGAGCACCTGATTGGGCGAGGATCTCCACGACATACGGCTTTTGGTACTTGTACTGTCCGCACTATAGTGCACACCAGATCATAAGGCGCATCAAACTATAAAGTGCATTAATCGAGACAAAAGAGTCAGAGATAAGACTGCCAGTCAGTCTTTATGAACTTCCTTTCACAGTAAATATAGCACTTATTTGTGACACGCTACACATTAGAAACGTTAGCATAAACACAATACTTGTGACTCAACCTTTTTTGCAAAATATAAAAAGCTGACTTATGCCACAAAAAAACAAATGTTACTGTGATGATGCTCTTGCTCAACTTTGCTGGTGACAGTTTTTAATCATGATTGTGCTTTCCCATCATTTCAATATTCTAATTTTCAAGAAACAGTGTATAAATCATAGTATCTGTATCTTGAAACTAACAGTTGTTTTGCTGAAATGATATTTCTCAGATATTTCTTAGGAACTGCGTATAAAACTTCAATACCTTTAGGGGTTTGGCACCCCTCATTATAAATAAATAAGACACTTTTTGCAATGTTTTTGAGCCTAAATTATGTTTCTGGAATCAGCGTGTAAAGCTGTTTCTAATGTATCGAGACGTTCTTACCGTTCTGGTGTCATTGGAAATGAAAATCACAGCAAACTGGTCCAGTGGAGCTATTTTCTGTGCTTGAATAAACTCGCAGAGTTTCCAAACATTTTCCTCACTGCAGAGAAAGTAAAGGACAGCAGGTTCAGTCAGATTCTTTCACTTGGTTAAAGTAACTTGACTTCACTGAATATGGAGATTCACTCAGATGAAATAACAAGCCATTCACTAAAATAATTGTAAAAAGGTGTCATTTTAACAATGAAAAACTGTATCAAAGATCGGCTAGCTGAGCAGCACGCCTAGCATTTTTATATGTTTTGACAGCAAATGATTTATTAAAACAAAAGTAAAGACTGGAGAGCAGCTGGCTGCGTTTGTGATCGCTCAGGATTCGGGTTTACCAGTAACAGCTGGTGTAAACGCAGTTGTCCCGGCTCGGTTTTCCTTCTGAACGTTTCTTGAACAGACCCTTCATGACCGTAAGCTAAGCCGGAAACACCTCCGCCGGAAATGCACTGCGCCACAACCGCCCTTTCGAACTAAAAGCCCAGACCAACCGCACTGATTTCAGTAACGCGCTGAGAGAATCTTTATATATCCACAAATGAACATTAAATGCGTGTAAACTGTACATAAACGGATCTGCACGAGTAAGAAAAAAACCCTTTACGTCTATTATGTTTTAGGTTTCATGCTATATTGAAAGGACACGGTTTACAAGTTTTTATCCTTTTTGTGAAAAAAAAAACCCTTTCAGGTTAGCTTTATGTTCTTTCGCATTTTTATAAAAGCATGATATTAAATGTTATTCAAGTTTGCCAAAAGAGCAACAGATAAAAACCTTTTGTTTGTAAGTGTTGTAGTACGTTGTGTTTATAAGTCAGCTGGTGATGGAGCATCCAAAGAGAGTGGGACACCCATCCAGCAAACGCTGCAGCATATCATGCATATCAGCAAACAATGACCAGCTGTTTTTAAAATGTTTCCTTTATTTCTGTGCTACGGTTTCAAATGCAACAATAAAATCAGTCTAAATCAATCTAAATTCAGTCCAAAGACTTTCACTGAAAAGGGAATAAACTAAATCTAATACAAGAGGAAGGTATTTTCATAACACAAGCTTGAATTATTCAAAGTGTCTACAGGATTTTTAAAGACAAGAAATGTTCTTAATAGAAACTGAATTGTTTGGCTGCACTTCTTATATTTTCCAACTAATTCTGAAAAAATATATTTTTTCGCCCAGTGCTGGGTCTGTAATGACAAAATGGTACACTTTATAATTATTAGTTGTAAATTCTGTTTTTTCCCCTATTTTTTGAATGAATAATGAACAGACCAAACACAGCTTTTTTCATTTTATTGCTCTAAATGTGACAATGACAAATAAAGCATCTGTTCCATTATAAATGTGTAGTAATCTGTAAAAATGTTGGGAGTACTTTTTAAGTGTTTTCATTCTTCCAAAAACTGTTATATATATTTTTTAAATGAACCAAAGTTTCTTGATTAAATTAAGCGGATGCTTGAAGTTTAATGAGTTTTCAATCAGAACAATAAGACACAAGTAAGAATATTACAGTTTATAAAACAGAGAACTTCATGATGCTGGAAATGACACATTTTTCTGTAAGTGACGGACTATTATACTCCAGCTATGAAAATGGACAAATTCACTGAAAAAAAATCACTGCTAAAAAAGCAATCCCATCTTTATTGTAGATCCAAAACAATATAAGATTATATCAAGTGAAAAGCCGGATTGTTGCATCGGCTCCAGAGGAGAAAACCCAGGGTTGTGTGGGATGAAAAGTGACATCCAGAACTCCAAGGTCATGCGTGATCACATGACCTCTAAGGACTTTGACAGGAACGATCAGCGGGTTCTGAAGCAAATCACTGAAAAAGAAAAGAAGAGTTTGATGGAATCTGCAAGCATCAAAACATCATCACTAAGCATTTATGTTCAGTGGGGATCAAAAGTTTGGGCACCCCCGGTAAAATGTTATGTTATAAAGTAAAAGAACGTCTGATGCCTTTAGGAGATTTTTAAATCTTTCTTTAGGTTCTTTATGCACAATAACATAAAATTTTACCTTGGGTGCCCCAACTTTGAATCCCCACTGTATACTTTATTGGTAAAAGTAATTGCTCATGTCTATTTACTCTTTAATGACCATCCAGTTCGAATCAATAGGGTCTAAAACGATGTTGCCCTGCTGCTATTACACCTTTAACTCTTCTTTGTAGGCTCCCAAGTGAGTTTACAAGACGGTTTGACAATTTCTTCACGAGGAGATTTTTGAGATCTAATACTGATGTTGGAGAACAAGCCTGGCTTAGGCTTTGGTCACAAATACCAACGCCATTGTGTAAAGACTTTATGCTGCCGCCAACTTTTTAAAAATCTCTGTGGACGTTGAAGCCTTCAGAGTTCCCGTCCCCAAAACCTTAAATTTTCTGGAAACAACAGCTTATCTGTCATAAATGCAGCTGTGTGGCCACATAAACCCATTTCATGACAATTTCTATGCACCAATCTTGAGCTAATATGAAGTTGGTTGATCTGTCGTGTCTGACTGGAGAAAGTTGGTGATTCCTTCACACATATTCTCTCAGTCTTCTAGCTTCAGTTTTTTTAAAATTCCTGACCACTTAACGTGTAGGAACATCTGCCTTTAATTGTTTTGGTGTTACACTTCTGCCAGTACTTTCTCAGGACTTACTTGTAAACGGTCCCGTGACAGACGATCACCGTTCCATCGTCAGATGCTGAGGCAAACAGCGGGTAACCTTTGTGATAAGCCACACTCCTCACCGCCTTCTTATGGTGTCTGAAAACAGGAAGTGATTTTTGCATCACTGCCATCATTATTTAATGGGATGAAATCACCAGGTGTTTTCCATGAATAACGTACCGTAGAACCTTATATGGTTTTGTCGAGAGGTCCAGGTCAAACCAGCCCAGCTTACAGTCATAACTCCCACAGATCACATGATCACCTGTGCAAAGACAGACAGGTGAGACGAAGGCTCCATTTGCTGTTTTCATAGGAAGTTTTTAGCATCCACCTACCTCCAGGGTGGACTGCGATGTTGGAGATCCACTTGGAGTTGGCCTGTAGCTTTTTGGTCATTTCCTGTTTGACTAAGTTGTAGATCCTGACGTAGCGTTGTGTTGCCACAAAGAAGAAAGGCCTAATTGGGTGGAAGGCGACACACTGAACGAGACCTTTGTTTCTCCTGAAAGGGTTCTGGCTCCGCCTCCGGCTCAGCTGGTGAATAAACACCTGCAGGTGACTGGAATTGTCTGGCATCACAGAGGCCAGGTAGTCTCCTTTAGCGTGCCACGTCACCTGATGCACAGCCTGGGAACATAAATACCAACCAGTGAGCATACGGGTTTGATCACATGATAATTCCTGTCACTAATGAAGAATTCCTCACTTTTGGATGCTGGATTTTAAGATGGATCCCTTCCTTTCGCTCCTCCCCCTCAGTTTCAGACCAGACGACAGGCTCGGGACCTTCCGACGGGTTCTCCTCTTGTGAACCAGCAAGCAGCCGCTCCGATGAAGAAACGACCAGTTTGTCCCCCAGAGACGGAGACAAGATCAAGACCAAAGAGTCCCTGGAAGGAAAAGAAAAGCAAAACAAAACAAAACAGAAGACGGTTGAGAAAAATAAACAGATAAAACGAAAAAATAAAACAGAGGGAACATGAAATTCTTACACAGCAACAGCCAACAAACACAAAGCCGGGTTTGGATTCCATGCAATACTCTTTACGGCTCCGCCCACTTGGACTGTCTTCATGCAGCGAGATGAACACACCTCCCAGAATCGGACAGAACCGTCATCACTACCTGTAAGCACATGAAATACACACAAGAGACACTTGAATAACTGCTCTTAATAAAAATAAACATAGAGAACTGGATTCTTTGAGAGCAGAATCCTGCAAAATTCTGTTAAGTCGAACACATTTACAGCATGAACGAGTTTAAAAGTCCCACTGCGGTCATCTTTGAATAATGATTATGCTGTTTTTTTAGCCAAAAAAAGAACCAGTGTCGTTTTGTCGGACAAAGTTTGTGCACCGCAGCAGAAGTTCAGCAGAAACTCGCTTCTGAGATGAGGGCGGGACTGTTGGCGCGGAGGTAAGGCTCCACTAATGTCCCAGCATCCCTCTGTTTACACTCTCTCCCGCTAGTTTACAGCCTCTCACAACCTCAAGCTAACAATAGCAGTGCAAAAAAAATGGTGAGCCGTACAGTTCTGATTCCAGTTCAGACGAGGAAAACATTATAAAATCACTTTGGTTTTGAATTGAATAGAAAAAAAGATGAAAGACTTCACCTGAAGCCAGCCACTGTCCAGATGGAGACACGCTGATGGAGCGAACCAGACTGCTGTGACCTCGATACACCTGAGAAAACAGGTGAAAGCAATATGTTGTGTAGCTTTAAACTACTTTAATTAATTCAACTGAAAATCAGAACTACGGTGGCCCTGAAGTGCAAATCACACAAATGTTTTAATGCAAAATCCAGGGTATATGGATCTACAGGTATAAGGATGTTAAATGTTAGACAATTTAAAAACTAATTGAAGACAACCTGTACAAAGAAAATGAACTACTGAAGAAAAAAATGTAAACCACTTAAAAATGCAAATCAATTAATCAATCAATCACAACTTCCTTAACTTTAACAAAACTATCATCATCTTCACATGGAAACAAATAAGCAGCAAAAGCAACAACGGATCTTTAAAATGCCATAAACTTTCTGCGAGAGTGAGGAATCGATGAGAAACCTGGACCTTTGTTTGATGGACACGGAGCTGATATCGTGACCATCTCTCACAGCACACTAGTGTGATCTAACTTCTAAAGGTGAACAAACGTCTTCATCCAATCAGTGACGTCCCAAAACACCTACTGTTCCCAGTTTCTTAGTTGGTTTCATTTTTTAACATTTCATTTTTAATTCTGGAAATTACATTTATTTTCCAAAGCATTTTTATTTTTGCTTCATTTCTTAATTGTGTTTTGGTTTCTGGAATTTTATTTTGATTCCTAAAATGTCATGTTACTTTTGATTATTTGTTTAGATTTTTCATTGTCATTGTGATCTTTGATATGTTTTTGATGAGATTTGTCCTTCAGGGCCACCGTACAGAACACCTTTAACTGTCAGCAGCTTGTGACTTACCAGAGACTGTGTTGTAGGAAAAGGCTGCAAGTCCTTTGGTTTCGGGAGTTTGGGGATCAGATCTTCTGGATTCACGTTGACCTGCACACAGAGTTTCATTTGAGAGAAGTTGCTTCCACCTGCTGGGCAGGTGGGCTAGTTAGTTACCCTCATCTTCCTCTGCCGGGGACACAGGTAAAGATCCAGGCAGCGCTCAAACTTCTCATGGATGAACCGGGAATACGCAGGAACCTGACGCAGGCTCGAGAACTTCTTGGGGATAAACGGCAACTTCCTGTCTTCTGGATCTTGCTGCTCCCACATCGCTTTCTGTAGAAGGTTTGGGGCTCAAAGACTCATTTACTGAGAAACAATTTGCTCTGAATAAAACTTTGGTTTGGCTCTCACCTCTTCCTCTGTGAACAGGTACTCAGGTGGGGGGTTGTAAGACTCCTCATGACCAGGGAGGGGGATTTTGGGGGCAGGCAGGTGCATCTTGTGCTTTGCCAGAATGGATGAATCCTCGCTGGCCCACAGGTCATAGTAGCGCTCTTTGTTGTCGTCCTGCACTCGTCTTGGTTTGATCCAGCCCATTTTTATGGCATGAACCAGTTTAGAAACCTTAAGACAACAAAACAAATAAATAATTAGGAGATAAAAACAAACCTGCAGCATTTTTCTGATGTCATTACCTTCTCTTTCTCAATGAGGGACGGAATGAAGCTCCGTTTGTCCGCAGGTCTGTTGGTGACTGGATGAATCATGACGTCGCTACTGAAGAACTCCACTGTTGGCTGAAGGAAAAAAGGAGTCAAACTCAGCTGTTACTTTATGGTTTCAAATCAGGATCAGTTAAAAGTGAAAGGAGGGATGACATCGACTGTTCTGGAGCAGAAATGTCCTGGAACCCACTGGGCTCAGAGCTCCACCCCCACGTACAAATTAGGATAAACTCATAAAGGTCTGAATTGAAACTGTAAATTAAGGACCGACAGCGAAGACAAACAAGAAAACGAAAACTTAAAATATAACGAGCACCACTGCTCTGTTCACTTCACTGGCTCCTGTCAAATTCAATTCAAACTTTTACTGTTTGTTTTTAAAGCTCTTCATGGTTTTTCCCCAGTTTGTTTAATTGAGCTTTTAAATGTCCATTTGAGAATTTTGAGGTATTAAGGCTTCGCTGATTCAAAACATCAGCTGTTGATAACACCCAAGTTTCTTTTTTCAGGCTTATTACTTTTAAGTTTTCAACATTCTTTCAAGATTGAAATAAAGATTTTCAAGTTTAGATTTATTTTTTTTTTTATTTACAATTAGTTTTTCCGTTCACTTTAAGATGATCCGGATGATAGGATTTTAAAAAAAAAGTATTAAAAAAAACAACCAAATGTTGCCTCTGACAATCATTTCTGTTTATGTATGAAAGCCTCACTGTGTCACCTGAACATACCTGATACTCGTTGAAGTTGATGTCTCCAAACTGTCCTCGTTGTAGTCTGTTTACCAGATCCACCTGTTCGTCTGACAACACAATGTCTCTTCCCGTCTGCTTGTCGTGAACTGTTCTCCTGCAAACACAACCAGAACCATTGATTTTTCCTGTTTTGAAACTATGGAGGAGACTGACATGTGCTGGATAGCTTACCAATAGTCAGGATTTTCCATTTTATCCAAGAATTCGTCCAGTTCATCCTTGTTCCTGATTGGCTTGAAGATCTTCTTTCCATCCAGATCGTAGCCTATGTGAGGGAAGTCTTTGTACCATTCCATGGGAATGTTGCCTACCGTGTTCCTAATGTCCTGCACAAGAATCAGAACCAGCACATGACAACAGTAGGGAGAAATCAGGAGGACACAGATCTTTAAAACAAACGCAATCACTTAAAAAAGAAAAACATTTCAGGTAGTTTGCAGAACAAATAAATAATGATTATACAATAAAAGACTTTGCAAAGTAAGTAAGATATGTCCAGAACAGAGAGCAGCTGACAAGAATCAGACAAACTTTGTTCTAAATTAAGCAATACAAAATTTAAAAGAGGCTGATCGAAAATCTTACAGAAGTGACATGCAGGAACTTAAAGAACGTACAAGAGATCACAAGAACTTAACGAAGGGTGAACAACTCCTACCTCCTCATCTGAGGTGTCATGCTCATACTCATCTTCTTTCTCCTCTCGCTTTCCTTCAGTTCCTCCTTTTTTGTTTTTGTTGTTCTTCACTTTTGTCTGCAAATGCAACAGAAATTCAGCAAAAACCCAATATTGAGTCGCCAACAGTCAAAGGCAGTGAAAGCTACCTGCTGACTCTGTTTATCATGATCTTCATTTGACCCATCATCTTCCTCCACATCATCTGCTCCCTTCTCTTCAAGATCTGACTCTTCCTCCTCAGAGTCACTCCCAGAATCCTCCAGTCCAGAATATTCACTGTCCTCACTGTCTGACAGGTCATCGTCATCTTCTTCATCTTTCGTAGGAGATTTGTTGTTTAAATTGAAAAGCTGAAGACACAAAGTTGTAGTTTATGGTTCAATTTCCAATAAAGGTTTGGCTAACATTAGCATCCTCATTATTGAGAGAGTCCATTTCTACAACACTCTATTCAGAAAATATACATTTAAGATAAATTAAGCGGCTTAAAAACCCCATATCACGTGTCTGTGTATCAGCTATCTCTGTGATATTTCCACTGCTACACAGTTCGGTAGGAAGATTATTAATTAGTAGGCACTGTCAACGTTTTTTTTAAAGATCCAACGTGTTTTGATTCTGCTTATTAGCATGCTAGCCGCTAAAAGACAACTCTTAGCTAATTTACAGAATCGTTTCTCGCTTCTTTTTCTGCAGCAGTCAGACTGAGTGTCTCACTTCGTCTCGCTCTTCTTCCTCCATTTCCTTTGTCTTCCTCTTCGTTTTCTCCTTAACTTTCTTCATTTCTGATCTCTGCTCCATACTATGCACGTTTTCCTGCACAGACCCACGTGGAAAAACCGCGGGGTCAGAGGTTAGGTCTCATAAGAAAAACGAGAAAACACCACAGCGACTTCCGCCACCTATCGGTCAGATGTATTTACTGCAGTATCGTTGTTTGTTGCGACTGTCCAAGACTAAAACGACAGTTTTTGTTTCCCTGTTGTTATCCTACATTTAAAATTATTAGAACCCTATACAAGACTGAATTAAATATAGACATAATGCAAAAAAAAAAAAAAAAAAAAAACACTCAAACAACAACTTAAATTGAGCTTCAATACTGTATTTTTAGATATTTGTTTATGACATAAAAAACGCAAAAGTTTTTATATGATTTTGAATAAATAAACAATCAGAACAAATACAAAACTATCCAAATGATGACATTTTCATATAATGAAAAGCAAACTTCATTGTTCAGATTAGAAGTTTTTATAAAAGTAATTTATTTGAAGTATTTAAATGATCCGTATTACTGATTTTTGCATCATATTTTTTTTTAACATTTCAGGAATGCAATACAAGAATAAAATATTATTTAAAAAATACAGTGTAAGAACATAACACAGTTCTAAATGTAAGTCACAAATATTCTTAACTTTTAAACTACTGTTAAAGACAAGAACAAGAGTAATTTAAAGTTTTTTACAAACTGGTGATTGTTGCAAAAACTTGCATTATGTATTACGCAGTCATGACGTAATCACCCTGCGACAACCAGAAAGCTGCGCAGTTGTTTGCTTTATCGGATTTGTTGGAATTTTCCACTACGGAGTTTGTTTCGAGGAGTTTAAGAAGCAATTTTTGGAAAAACTGGAACTTGTTGAGTTCCGATTCAGAAAAGGGAATTTTGAGAACATAATTTAGTTTCAGTGGGAGGTATTGTGGCAGTTTATTTGTTGTGTGTGGTCCTTCAGGATGGGGTTTACGGTAGGCTAGCTGTTAGCATTGTTAGCTAAAGAAGTACATTTAGAGTTTTTACTACCGTCGTTACTATGGAATATACTGGAGGAGTTGGAGGAGGTGTGGTGGTGAGTGGAGGAAACGTCCCAGCTTTCCTAACAAAACTCTGGACCCTGGTGGAGGACCCCGAGACCGACCATCTCATCTGTTGGAGCATGGTAATCACCGTAGCCTAGCCTAGCCTAGCCTAGATTAGCCTTGCCTAGCATACCCCAGGAGCGCACGTCGTCGTTCATGTAGTTGATTCACATAACACAGCCCTACCCTGGAACTTCAGTTAAAACCTTCTTATGTTTATTAAGAGAAAGAATTACACTTAACCTAAAAATATACATCATTATAGTTTATAATGTGATACACACTTATTATTAAAAAAAAACGATAATAATAAGACAGTTTACACAATTTTTTTAACATTAAAAACAAAACAATTCAAGTGGAACATAATAGATTACAGTAGACTTCAATAAAGACACACAGTGCAGGAGAACATGATACAAACTCACACTGGCGTACCCATAACAATAACAGTAAAGTTTTATTTATTTAATTTTTATTTTAAAAGGGTCAGTGCACATTCATGAACATTTCTGTAAATCTGCCAGTGTTAGCTGCAAGGTTGATTTTCAACCGTAGTCCCTGGGCAAGTTGTAGTTTGCCAGCAAATACTAAAAATACATATAATCAACAATAAAAAGGCCAATAATATCAAATTTAGTAAGCGTTTAAATGTTCAAAAAGAGAAGTTTCTACACAGTTCTTCCAAAAAATTACACATCAATCGACAAATTATTAGAATGAAACCATTTAAACAGTCAAGATTTGATACACATCCAACACTGACATACAGTAAGATAATTTTTAAAAAATCTGGCTCCGTACTACATAAACATGCACATACAATTTTCTAAAAATAAAGAAGATTATGAACCATAGATTCGTAATCATTTTAGAAGAAATTTAATATTGTTTCTCCAGACAACATTAGTTTGAGCTTTTATTTAAAAATTGTTTGCCACAAACTTGAAAGCCGAATTCCTCTCCTCTTCCAACCCCTAGATTTATCCCTCCAAATGGAGAGTTATGGAAATGTGTCCAAATTCAGACGTCACCTCAACTCGATTCCGTCAGCAATAGTCGCCGGTCAGCTATGTTATCACAGAGCTGCCAGCGCTCGAATATACATGACAACAGCGGTTTTATAACTTTAAAAAGGTCACAGTAAAACCAAAAGCCATTACTTGTATTTAAATGTAACCTTTTGTGCTTCAGAGCACATCCACATGAAGAAAAGTGCTTGCAGAACACGACACGGAACCCCCTCTTGACAGATGATTCTCTATCCCTCCGCTTGGAAGGTTGGCCCTGAAAAAAAAAAAAAAAATTCAGATGCCCTTCCACTACAAATGCCCCTACAAATAGAGGGGTATGGAGAATGGAAGAATTCAGATTCTCCCAAAATGTATGTTGGGATTAAGATGGATTATTAAAATGAACATTTTTAAGGATGGAATACATTAAATATTCTGATAGATTCTACCACCTAACTCATCTATACAGTTTTAGCTTCAGACCCATGGGTGTGAATTAGAGCAGTGCTCCTCAACCACCAGGCCGCGGACTGGTAGCGGTCCGTGGATCAATTGCTGCCGGGCTGCGGAAGAAAAAACAAAATATTTTGTTTTGAATTCTGAAAATCTTTTATTTTGATAATTGTTTATAAAGGAGACTTCTAACTATCAGGATGCTACAATTTTGAGCATAAACTTGCACAAAGTCGGGGCATTCTTCCACAGTTTTATGTAAAAAGTGTGGTATTATGCAGAATCACTTTCTGGTTTACCTGCAAAATGGCCCAGAATTTGTTATCTTAACATATCCAGCTTTAGGGCTAAGCTTTAATGTCCATGGGTTCTTAATTATTTCTGTTTCTTTGCTGCCTTTTTATAGTTGCACTTGATTCCATCATCTGAAGTTGCTTAAAACCCTCCTGAACATCGATTGTGTCATCTGCTTTCAGTTCTACATCTGTAATTCTGATGTCTCCTAAACATTTTAAACTGATTTTGGATTCTGAGTAAGTTTATGGCACTAAAAGGATGTAGATCAGTGCAAATAAAGCTTATTCAGACACAAGGTAGAGTCACAGCAGGTGAGATATAGCAGCATTGTAGCTGTTTATGTGGCTCTCACGAATATGGATTCCTAATGATTACACATATACGCACAACCGAGTAGAGAAATAAAAGTATAACAGTAATTACCTTTGTCCTAATAGAGCTTCAGACTGAAGACAAGAACAAGTGAACTGAACCACCTTATTATTACAAAAATGGCAGCCTCCTTGTAAACAAAATAGAGTAATTTGTCCATTTTAGCCACAAGGATTTAAAGCCCCACTCCGATCATATTTTAAACTATTTTTTCAGTTCCCAGTGGTCTTTAAAATATAATGATGCAGTTTTTAGCCAAAATTGAAAAAAGTCAGTCATAGTTTCTGCAGCGCGGCAGTAGTTCACTAGAAATTCACCTCTGAGTAGTGGGCAGGACCGTTAGTGAAGAACAACCCCACCCCCTCTTCCCTTCCCTGTTGCAGAGTGGTGCAGGGAGCTTGTGGCCCACCCAGCATATTTTCTACGTGACAAATAAGATCTTTATTTAAATTAGTTTTCGTCGTCTGATCCTGGTTGACGATTTAAATAAGAAAACACATAGAGATGCCATTTAAAGCTTAGCTTTCTTTATTTATGTCCTCCAACATGATAAAAAATGCTACAAAAACATGTTAAAAGCACTGTTTTCATCAGAGTGGGTCTTTAAATCTACTGGGGATTTTTCTGTGCAGAGCGGAGCTTCTTGGAAACCTGACCCACAGTGGTCAGATTGATTTCAAATAAAGGCGTGAATTGATCTGCTGTCCACTTTTACTCCACCACGCTTAGCTTGCCATACTTGGGCTCACTTACTGTAGGCACCACATGGCAAGAAATATTTTGAATCTGGTTATTTTGAGAAGAAATAGTATCTGTTTGTTTGTGGCATTTAAACATGTAACCAGGTGCAAACCCACTTATATATATTATTTAAATCTTTTTAAATAATTTGTCTAATGATAGATAACTTTTGTTTACTCTTTCTCATGTTGTTGTTACGTTTCAGAGTGGAACCAGCTTCCACGTGTTCGATCAGGGCCGGTTCTCTAAAGAAGTTCTGCCAAAGTTCTTTAAGCACAACAACATGGCCAGCTTCATCCGGCAGCTCAACATGTGTGAGTATCAGCTGGTGACTCAGCTCACTTCAATCATCTGCTGTAAGGTGTAGATCAGCACGGAGATGTGAGACACTCCAGACATGGAATCACAGAGGATGTTTGATGTTCTGTGTCTGTCTGTGGTTAGATGGTTTCCGTAAGGTTGTGCACATTGAGCAGGGCGGTTTGGTGAAACCAGAAAAAGACGACACAGAGTTCCAGCATCCGTTCTTCATCAGAGGACAAGAGCACCTTCTGGAAAACATCAAACGCAAAGTCACAAATGTAAGTACTGGCAGAAAGAAAACGCAATGCCAGATTTTAGGATTCTATGATCCACTAAAAGGAATTTCTTTAGCCTGTACTCACCTTTAGAAGCGAAGTCCCACTCCAACTATATTTGTTTCTATTATAAAACTGTTTCCACTTATCTTTTGATCAAAATTATGCAGTTTTTAGCCAAAATCAAAAGCCTATGTTGTTTTCTAAGACATTTTCCGCAGAGCGGCAGGAGCTCATTCGAAATTTGCCTCTGGGTTGTGGGCGGAACTGTTGGCGCAGAACTTAGCTCTGCTAATTTCCCATCAGCCCTTTGTTTGCTCTCTCTCTCGCTAGCGACAAGCGCCTCAAAAGCCCAAGCTAACTTTAGCGTAACAAAAAAAACAAAAACAGTGAGCAACGTCAGAGCTATCCATCTGCACAGTTTTGAGCTAGATGTCAACTCAGACGAGGAAAATGAAGACGTCGTTCATGGATTTATTTGTCTATTTGTCGCCTTTACAAACCGTGAGTTTGTATCTGTTCCTGATCCAATGCGATTTGAATAAAAAACATACTCAGAAACGCAATTTAAATCTTAAGTTATATTATACATGTTCTCCATTTTGAGAAAAATGCTACAAAAACATATTAAAAATACCCGAAAAACCATTTTCATTGGAGTGGGTGTTTAAATGCACACATTTGATATCCTCATAACCTTCAGTGTTGGTTAAAATATTCAGTTTGGAATTATTTAAAAACTTTTATGTCTACTTGAACTTGGTGAAATGTTTATTCTTGGCCCCTTTGGTCTCACAGTGACTCCTTTTTTTATGTGACCTTTGCAGGTCTCGTCGGTCCGTCATGAGGATGTGAAAATCTGTGCTGATGAAGTGAGCAAAATCCTAAACGATGTCCAGTCAATGAAGGGAAAACAAGAAACCATCGACTCCAGGATCATCGCCATGAAACAGTAAGAACTAAGTGAAATTTATTAGGAAGGAGAAAGCTTTTGGGGTTAATATGGATAGTAAAATAAAATTTAATGTAATTCAATGCAAACTTTTTTTTTAAATTATCTTATTATAACACACAGTTAAAATGTAATTTTTTTTATTTGTTTTGGATTCTTTAAAGACCCACTACTATGAAAGTTCTGTTTTTAGTGTTTTTAACATGTTCTTATAAAGAAAATGAATTTAAAAATAGCATTTTTAGGTTTTTCTTTATTTAAATTGTTGTGAATCAGGAGCAGATGATAAAAACAGTTTGAAAAAAGTTTGTACTTGTGATGTACGCTGCTCAGCTCCATTCTGATGGATTTTTTTAATTTTGGCTAAAGACAGCATAATTATAATTAAAAGACCACTGAGAACGCTTTGAAAATAGATCTAAAGCTGATATGAGGGGCGATTTGTGGTCTTGGGGTGAAACTGCTTTGTTCTTCATGTTGTCTCATCTTTTTGGTCTCACATTCTTGTCTTTCTCCTGACCTGTAAATTGTTGCTGTGTTTCAGTGAGAACGAGGCTCTGTGGAGGGAAGTCGCCAGTCTGAGGCAGAAACACGCTCAGCAGCAGAAAGTTGTCAACAAGGTACAAACATGTAAAACAGAAGCACAGAGTAGAGTTGGCGTGTATGTCAAGTGTTGTGGAGCAGATGTCGTTTCTTATTGTGTGTTTTTGTAGTGTTAAAGTTGCAGCACCTTTACTGAGGTGTACCTTTACCTTCATGTGCACTTTGATACAAACGCATGTATTGGAAGCCATTGGGGTGTAACGGATCACAGAAAATCTGAAAATCTGCTGCAGCGGCGGTCACAGTGAAGAATTTAAAGTTGTACATTATTCCATCTATCCATCCATCTCGTTTATTTAAAGATGCAGTGCCCAATGGTGCACTTTTGTTTATATGAGCATCTTGAGTATTTTTTATGTATAGGAATTTTTATTAGATCAAAGGTGTTATTAGGGTTTTTTTTTTAATAAGTAGGCCTGAATGAGCAATTTTTTAATATTATATATGTGTTTGTGTTTTAAAGTTCTCTATATACCTTTTCTTGAAAATATATGTTGTAAAACTTTTCAAAAAAATATTCTTATCTTTAAACTAGTTATTTTATCTTTTTGTCCCATTATACCGATCCAAAAAACGATCTGAACCGTGAGTTTGGTGATCTGTTACACTCCTAGAAGCCATGCTTTGATTGTAAATGTCTTCTACATGTTTTCTTTTAGATTAGACTTAATTTTGCTGGCAGCAAATAGAAATGTTGTCATTCCATAAGGTTTTTAAGACACAATTCAATGCTAACATGTTAGAATTCACGTTGCTGCGTCACAAGCTAATATATTTTTTTTATACTTCTCTCTCTGCAGTTGATCCAGTTTCTGGTGTCTCTTGTCCAAACCAACAGGATCATGGGAGTCAAGCGAAAACTGCAAGTTTAAAACTAAAATAGGATCATTGACTGTATATGGGATCTGGAGTGCACTCTTCTTCTTGCTTGTTTGAGCCACTTCCTGTTTGAAACACCAAGGGGGAGGAGTTGCTCTATCCATTTCTCATATACAGTCAACTAATAGGTGTTCAAAGGTGCATTCACATCGAACATGATTCATGCGGACAATTCGCGTGCCACGCCCCTCTTTACCGCGCGGTGAATCCGCTGCTCACCACGTGGCCAAAAATGTGCTCCCTAAGCTCGCCATCTCAGCCACGTGTGGGAGGAGCTAGCAGCTAATGTTTTTAGCCTTATTGCTACATGGGGTGGTGTCTGTTCATCTCATTTACAGTGCAAGTGAGACACGGATGATGTTTAGACATCAGGCTTATTTATTTTGGTGGAGGAAATGCAGCCACCTCCCCAATGTTCAGATTTTTATTTTTAAACTCTGGCCAGCCGCGGCGGCCGCTCAATTTACTCTACGCCGCTCATTTTGCGCTGTTCCCAGACTTTTGCGACACAATGGCTCCTCAATTCTTATCCAATCCATTGACTTCACATTGAAATTTGCTGCCGAATTGCATTCGGTCTGAATGCACCTTTACACTTAATGGATTTTAAGTTATTGAGCAACCAAGCAATTAATTAGCTTTAAAAGAAAGATTGATAAAAAAAAAGATTATTAGTTAGAAAATGTTTTCCTTTTATTGTTTGTTTACTCACTTCTTCTGCTTTCTGCTCTTTAGTCCCCTGATGCTCAATGACTCCAGCTCCACTCACTCCATGCCGAAGTACAACCGTCCATATGTGCAGGTAACAAACCCAAATCCTCTCCCTGGATTCTGTTACAGATCTGAAAAATGTGGCGCTCCTTATGGTGAGCAACAGGAGGTCAGAGTCGGTAACAGGTCGCATCAGGTCATGGGGTTATTGAAAATCACCTCTAGTTTTGATTTAATTGAAAGCTGTTTGGTTGGTTTAAGTTTTTTAAAAAGTATATTTAGCTTCAGTTGGTAAACTTCTTAAGGTTTTTTTTTCCATCAGATTTTTAGGAGATGTGAAGACAGGAGGGGATACGGAGTTTGCTGCTGAGTGAGTCTTATTTAACCTCCATCTTTTTCCTCCTCAGGCAACAGCTAATCCTTTCTCAGCAGACTCCGCTCTGAGTTCTGGACCAATCATCTCAGACATAACCGAGTTGGCCACCTCTGCCTCAGATGATGTCGTCAGTGAGTGGATTGACCCAAAGTAAGCACCTCAGGATCATCCTCCTTTCATTGATCAGTGAGCGGGCAGTGAGGCGTCTCTAATCCCTGCCTTTCTGCTTTCAGGGAGAATGAATCGGTTAACATAAAAGAGGAGCCGTCCAGCCCGGAAGTGGAGGAGATACCGATCATTGAGGAAGAACCAGTGCAGGTGGAGACCCCCTTTTCCCCCACCACCTTCATAAACTCCATTCTTCAGGAAGAAGCACAACCAGCAGCAGTGACCGCCACCCCCTCCCCAGCAGGCAAGCAGTAGACTTAAAGACCCACTCCCATGACAATAGTGTTTTCACATTTTCTTGTAGCATTTGTCTCATGATGGAGGATGTGTATATAAAGAAAATTATGGTTAAAGCTGCATTTCTGAGTATTTCTTTTTTTAAATTGTTGTGAATCAGAGGAACAGATGAAAAAATGCTGTTTGAAAAAGATTGTAGTTTCTGCATACAAACTACAACTAGCAGACACTCTTTTACAACTGACCTAAGACTCTTTCTCGTAGCCGTTTCAGTTGTTGTAACAAGCCCCGCCTCCATCGAGTCTGTCCAGCCCACCCCAACCAGCCAGCCATCTGCCCCTGTTACTCCCGAAAGCGCCGCTTCCAGCCCAGCCACACCTCAGCAGAAGTGTCAGACAATCGCCTGCATCGGCAGGTAAGTGTCAGGCTCACTGCGAGATGCTCCTGTACACTTTCACAGCTGATCTTTAAATGATTCTTGAACCATAATCTCACAGAAGCAGCTCTGACCCAAGAATCAATTTAGAAAGACATTTGTTTAGGAGATGTTTCCTTCCTGTCAAAAACAAAAAAAGTGCTTCCTTTCCCAATTATCTCAATGTTTTTCTGTATTAGAGATCCCACACTTTTAGTGCTCAAATCCTGTATTATTTACAAGGTGCTGTGTGAGGATTTAGTGTTTGTCACATCACATGAATTTGAAGCTCATCAGTGTAATAAAAAATGTTTGTGCTTCCCTCAGATTCCTCCCTCCCCCTGCAGGTGGACACCCACCTGAACTTTGGCGCATCGTACCAACACAACCCGACAAGTGAATCTTTAAAAAACGATCAAAGACTGTGTTTAAAAGAGGAGAGTGGTACCTGGGACTGCAAAACTGAACTGATGCTTCATTCTCTTTGGTTCTTGATCGTTGGTGCCTCCTATTTAGAAGAATAGAGCAGCAATACATTCTTTATGTCCTTTTAAAAGCAGTGCTATAAACTAAACTATTGTCCATTTTAATTAAAGTTAGTCAACTTTTTAGGGCTGATGGATTCATTAGAAAAAAACATGCCTTTAGACGGAATTTAAAGATGGGGAAAATAATTGATATAATTCAAACATTCTAAAGCAGATGGAAGGACTAATCCATTATAAACCAAAACTATTTAAACATAAATAGAAAAATAAGCAATAGATTAAGTTGATTATGTCTTAATGAAAATTAATGTAACAAACCATTTTGTGTTTAGCAGAAGGAAAGCGGATTGTTGGTTAAAATCCTCTAGGGTCTTAACCTAAAAGAGGAACAAATGAGACGTCAAATTTGACTATATTTGATTTAGTTTTGTCAAGAAGAATTCTTCATTAAGAAACTATCCCCTAATATTTGTAAATCTAAAAAATAATAAAAGACCCACTCTGATGGAAAATTGTGTTTTTAAGATGCTCTCGTGGTATTTTTCTGATGATGGAGGACATATGCATAGTATATTAAATTCAAAATTGTATTTCTGAGTAATTCTCTATTCAACCCGTTGTGAATCAGGAGCAGACAAAAGAAAATTGCTGCTTGAAAAAGATTTTATTTTCCATTAACCTACTACCTTTCTGCAGAAGCTAGATCCTAGAAAATGACAGTTTTTTTTTTTTTTTTTTTTTTTTTTTTTTTAACATTTTGGCTAAAAACTACATAATCATATTTAAAAGACCACTGGGAGCACTTTGACAGTAGATCAACAGATTATCAGAGTGGGTCTTTAAAAGGTGTTCTGTTACAGAATTGAGTTGGGTGTCATCTGCGTAGAGTTGGACTTTCTTGCTTTTTTGTGATCTCAGATGTTGGATAATTGCTAGAGTGGAGGCTCATATTATTTATTATTATTACTGTTATTGTAAAATAAAGCTTTTATTAGCAGGAGGAAATCAGATTAAACGTTGTGGTGAACACGGGCAGCAATTTGCACCTGAAACCAGGACATCGCGGTTTTGACATTCCCACTGGAAACGAGGTTGTCCAGGAAGAAGCTGAGAAACTGAGTCAAAGGCTCAAGAGAAATGGGTGTAGTTTGGAGTTTGTGTGGTGTTGCATTCTGGATTGGGGCTGCCTTGTGATTAACAAACTATTGCATTAGCAATCCGCAGACTATTCACATATTTTCAGTATGACTCACTTTTTACTGAAACCGATGATTTCCAAACTACAGAAAGTTGTGATTTGATGCTGAAACAGGTCGCAGTAGCCTCACATTTTCTTTTGAATACAGTCTCTGATGATTAAAGTAAACTAAAATGGGGATCTGTTAATATCACTGGTGGAGTTTTACTTTTTTCTTTTTATCATCATGTAAGAGATCAGACCAGACAGTGTGCATTTAGGTAGCCCATCCAATGCCCAAATGTTTCAAAGATAATTTAAACAGATGTGGAGGAAGAAAATCTCGTTCAGAGCTGATGTTTGTCTGTTGTTCCTGTTTGTTTGCATGCATTTGTGATGCTTAAAAATTTGCTTGTTCTTTATTTTGTCAAATAGAGACACAAACAAAAAGAGACGTGTGAATTTGGGCCCCTTTAGAAGACACATTGCTGGTTTGAATCAATGTTGACGAAAAGAAAAAATGTGGAATAACACCAGACTGACTCTGAAAGCTAACGCTGACCCCCCCTCCCCACCCCTGTCTGTCCGTCTATGTCTCAGGTCTGAACTTTCTGATCACGTCGACAACATTGACACCAGTTTGGACAACCTCCAGACCATTTTAAACTCTCAGACCTTCACCTTCGACACCACTCCTCTCATGGAGGTCAGTATGGCCGTCCCATAAACACAACAATCCATGAAAATACTTTCTTTTTGAGCAAATTCTTGTATTTTTTTTTTAAGGTGCAAATACAGCTTTTCAGTTTATAATTGTAAGAGTTTTATAACTTTAACAATAAAAGTTCCACTTTTGCTAAGATTAAGCTTCTAGTTTTATAAAAACACAACAAATATGGTTTTAGATTGGAAATTTGATACATTGACATGAGCTTGTGAAGAATTGAATTTAACAGTGAAGGTCAGCCCTGTCAACCCAAACTGATGTTTTAACTTCTGTTGCTTTCAGAGGAACAACAGCTTGAATATTCTAATAACATAAGTGCACCTTTCACCTCCTTTCTGCTGTCCTCCTCAGGCTTTGGCATGTATGCAATTTAGCTGGAGTGTGGGAGTTGTGGTATTTACCATTGAAAAATGAAGTTTGTTGCGTCACATTCTTTGACTTTGCTACAGATTACAATTCATAAACATTGTTTTAGGCATTACAAAACTGAAGCTTTTTACGGGAAAATTTCTCCTGTTAAATCTTTTCCTGTTTCCAAATTTCTACCTCAGTATTCCTGCTAAACTCTGTCCTGTGTTTAGATTCACTTTAAAAATTATTTTTAAAAAGAACAGTTCTTCAACAAAGGGCTGTAAATCACTGTCAAAGAACAAAAGGATCGCCAGTTCTGTTGAACCTACTGCTGAGCAAGAAAAGGATGTAAAACTTTAAAATTATGTAAAATAATTTGTCAAAAGTTTAAGGAAATATACTTTTATGTAAACTGACTGCTATATTGCAATATAAATTCAAACAAAAACAGTTAAACCCCAAATAAACCTTCACAATCCCAGTTAAAATGTTTTTCTTCTATATAATAAACCTTTATAAAACATACACTCATTATTTTATTCTATCAGTTTAATAATAGTCATGTTTTTGTTCAAGTGTTATTAAATCACTTTTTGAGCATTTTTAAGACAGAGCAGATTTTTTAATGAAGGTGTCCTTTTTCTTTCCACATGGCTGTGTGAGTTTATGTTCAATTTTGTTTGTTTATGTTGAAATCTGTTTTTATCCTAAATTGTTTGTGTGTTTAAATGAAAATCGTTATAATAGTTTTGTTACATTTTGCGTGTTTTTGTGATATTTTGTGTGTTTATGTGAAATTGTGGTTGTGCATATGTGTTAAACTGTGTGTTTTCTGTGTGTTTAGTTCTTCAGCTCCTCTGGATCCACCGGAGACTTTGATCTGGACAGTCTGGACACTGTGAGTTGCTGAGATCCCTCTGGCTGATGAGTGGTGGTTTACCTGAGTGGATGTTTCACGCCTGTGTCACACCTGTCTGATTTGACTTTTGCTTTCAGTTGCTCTCTGACGCAGCCCCGAAAGCGAGTGAAGGAAACACAGGTAACGCCCGCTCGCCGTCCCTCAGGTGAGACTCGACTCTGCATCTGCGTTGTCATGGTGATACCGGTCGTCTGCCCGCAGGGAAACAGCTGGTGCAGTACACCGCCACACCTGTCCAGGTACCCGAAGCGGTGAGTTTGGAGGATGGGGTTGCCGACCTGCCGTCCCTCCTGGAGTTGGAGGCGGGGCCGTTCTTTGGCTCCGACACGCCGGCGGACGACCCACCCGATGTCCTGCTGAATCACACCC
Organism: Oryzias celebensis; assembly: GCA_014656515.1. Taxonomy (NCBI): domain Eukaryota; kingdom Metazoa; phylum Chordata; class Actinopteri; order Beloniformes; family Adrianichthyidae; genus Oryzias; species Oryzias celebensis. The sequence continues at coordinate 2,647,358 of BNCR01000011.1, read as the reverse complement.
AACTGGACTCAAACCTCTGACATGATCAGGACTGTGAGGATCAACAACTGCAGCAATAGTGGTGACAAAGTGGATCAGATCTAGATCATTGATTAGTGCAAAGGTCGCGTTTTTATCATAAAGATGTTATTGATCGGAATTAATCCGTTTCTATACTTGTTTGTTTTACTCTTTTAGATTTTTATTTCAGTTGAATTCTTTTGTTTGTTTTGCTTGCGCTTAAAGAGAAAGACAAAAAAAAAACCACACACGATATTAAGAAAAAAAACAAAACAAAAACAAATAAAGACCTGTTCTACAAAATTGCGACTTGACGACTGCTTGTGCAAGTGTCAGGTCATGTGGAGGGCGCCATCGGGATCAGGTGACCCCCGGCTCGTGTTTCTGTAAGTTTGACTAAGATTTTATTGCTTGTAGTTGTTTTCACTTGTACAATTTAAACGAAGAGATTGAAATATTTTTTGAAGAGTTTATCGAGAAGTGTTTTTCCTCCTGTCACCTCGGTTTCCACGGAAACGGCAGATCAGTCCAGTCGTTTTTTTTCTGTTTCCTGGGGGAGGTCCATTTTTAGCCACTATGAGAAGACTTTCTTTTCCTTTGTCTGGATTTCTGTTGCCCGGTCCAACTCCTAACCATCTAAAGATCTGCAGTCGTGCGCAGGCGTTCTTTAGCTCTTTTCCATCTGCTTCTAGGAACACGTAGGTTAAATCCAGACGGCAGAAACGCACATTCATCTGGAGACTCTCCCTTCTGCTCCCTCTGAGAGGCACGAGCCCTGCTGCATCAGTATTAGCGCTGATCATTCTGAGACGCATCCACACAAGTATCATAAGTTTACAGATAGTTATTGCTCATTCATATCCAGATCTCTACGTTTCTACCAAGGTCATGTGGTTCATTGTGTGTAGAGCCAGAAATGAAGATCAGAAAAGGACTTTAGGATATCAGGATTTCAGGAATAATTCTAGGCATTTCTATTGTTCAAAAAAGAACAAAAAAGGGATTCCTTTATTATTATTATTTATTGGAGATACTTCTACAAAAAATACTATAAGCCTATGTTTTAAAGGTCATTATGTTGGCCTTTAGGACCTAAAAGAAACCACTATTCGAGCAGTGAGACTCCTGATGTCCTGAAGTTATTTTTCTGTCCAGGTGATCCAAAGGCTTGTAAGCTGCTATACAGACATAAAGCATCTGCAATTAATATATTTTACAATTATTTTAAGAGGAAGCCATCTTTTTTATGAACCTGCTGCACAGCTTTCTTCATGTCAGGGGAGAGGAGGAAAACAAAGGCGGATGAGGTGTTGAATGGTTGTTTTGGATTGTAAACTTTGGCTCAATAAAATGTTTAAAACTGTTTTGTCAAAATGACTTCATCCAACCAATACTTTGATTCATCAGAATGATTGAACTTTGATGAATTAATCGTCTATAAATAATCTAGTGGAGACAGGAAGTGAAAATGTTTAAATGAAAATATCAACACATTTATTTTAAGACATTAATGTGCACTTAGATGATTTGTGTCATTCAATCTTTTTCTCATTCTCTCATTTTACCCAAAATTCAGATTTTAAACCATTTACTTATGCTGGTAACAATCTTACTGGGGTTGCATTTACTTTGAAAATGAGCACTTTTAATTATTAAAAAGTAAAAAAAAAAGCATGGCATCAATCTGATTAAAGGATTCACCTGACACAACTGATCCATCACTCTTAGATTGATGGAATTCTAATGAAAACAGTTTGATTTTAGTCAGAATTATAAAACGAACCCTTCTGTATCATCCAAGGAAACACATTTTAGTAACGCTTCGGTTTTTAGGGTCAAACTTGTGTTTTTTACATGTAGACAAAGTAACACATTTTGGATTATTGTAGTCAGTACGTCATTTATTTGCTTCTATTTAATCAGAAAGTTTTCAGCATATTTGCTTAGTCTGGTGTTATAATTGAGAAATCAAACTGTAAAGAAAGAAAAGTGATTTTGACTAAAAGACTCTACTCTTATTTTGAAATTTCATTGCTATTCCAATTGTTTGATAATCTAATTTCATCGTTAAAAAAAATTACCACTAAGAAAACTACTTTAGTTCATATGTTATATTTTTTCCCAGATATTTAACCTAAATGTAAACATCTCTTTGAAAGACTTTAAAGACATTTAATCGATGTTGAATTTTTTTCTGAGTGAGGTAAACATCTTTTAAATGTAGAAATCTATTAACTGACAATAAAAAACACCAAATTCATACTGAGCTGCATGTAAATCCTTAATGTTTGTATCAATCGTGGTAAAAACTCTGAAATAAAGTGCATCACGGAGAGGAAAAAGCCCAGACAGTTTAGAAACTGTAAAATCAGCTTTAAAAAGACCAGAAAAAGGTTAATGTTCAGAATCAAGAGAAAAAAAATAAAAGCCATTTTTATTGTTGAAGTTCAAAACAAAATTTTACAATGACACAGATATAACATCCTGTATGATGGCGTGGTAGCAGAATCGCCAGATGGTCAGCTGGAGTTTGGATTTTCTGCCCCTCAGTGATTCTCTAACACAAAATGTCTATAAACAACATTTTTAAATATTAAAAACAAACCAAAAAATGACAAGCAAAGTGACTTTGCCATTGGATGAGAGGGTTCTATAAGCTAGTGGAAGGGGTCAGAACTCCTGGGCCATGTTGATTGGTCATTACACTGTAATTGGAAGCGCAAGAATCGAATTCGTGGCGCGATGTGGAAGTCAGCAGGTATCCTCCAGCTCCACATTTTCTGCACCTGAGACACAAAAGACCTTTAAGCAGATGCAGATTCCACGATTCATTCAAATTCATCTTCATGAAGATTTGAAGCCTGCATTTTTTCACGGAATAAAGAAACTTAAAACTGGAATAAACCCAAAAGATCAAATCCAGAAACTGTTTTTACTGACCAGTATTGGCCATAATTTTCCAAACTGTTGTATCACCTAAATCATGGAGGTATTTAGAAAGTCCTTCATATATATTTATGAATTTAATAGCATACATTGTTAGCCCTCAAACGGTTAGTTTTAAATATCAAGGAGAAGGAAGAAAAGCAAGAAACCAGAAATGCATGTTGTCTGGGAACACATCAGTCGATTGATATGAAATAAAAACTAAAATCATCATAAAAGCAAAGTTTAAGAAATTCAAATGTTGGAAGAGAGGAATCAGTCAAATTTCAAAACAAAATGTTACAAACCTTCAGGACCCTGACCAGACGGGTTGTACTGTTCAGTGACGGAACCTGCAGAGGACAAGCAGAACCAAGAAAAGAGAAATAACAAACCTTCAACACCTGATCTCGGGTCAAACAAGCCTGGATTCCAGACTTTATTAAAGAACCATTCTGATGAAAATGGTGTTTTAAACATGTTCTTGTAGCGTTTTCCAGCTGGAATCTGGATCAGCACTATAGAGCTGGATAGCTCCGATAACGCTCGCCATTTTTGTTGCATGTATTAGGTTGGAATTGTGAGAAGCCATAAGTTAGCAGGAGAGTGTGTAAACATAATTAAAAGACCACCGGGAACGCTTTGAAAATAGAACATATGATGATCGGAGTGGGACTTTATAAAGGAGAAACCAAATTTTAGGACAAAATTCCACAAACAATCATTTCACCGATTGGGGGTCAGCTGAGCCTAATTGTCTTTCAGATTTGTCACCAAACTATTTTGCAAACTATTTTGAAGACATTTTGCATTTATAAGCTGGTTTCAGCTTTAGAAACTGGCTTTCGTCTAGTTTTGAACTCCAATAGGTTTGAGGTGAGCGTCATAAAAAAACGTGAACAAATGTAAAACTTACCAGCCATCTGTGTGTGATCCGTCACAACCGGATGACCTGCAGACAAAGAGACACGCTGAAACCAAAACCCTCTTCGGCTCACAGAGAAACAAAGAAGGGCAGACACCCGCTCTGCTCCTCTATGAGGTCAGAAGAACTTACTGGAGTCAAATGGAGTTCCTGTTGGATCTGCTGGGAGAAACAGACAAGCAAAACCAGGTTGTTCAATGACAAATCTGACCTTTGACCTGTTAGGGGGTTCTGTGTCAAAGTGGGTCTCACCTGTGCTCCTCCCTATGAAGTCTGCTGTTACTGTGATGAAGTCTGTGTGGGAGTAAATACCTGAAACGGAAACAGTGGACAGACCGCATCAGACGGGCAGACAGGTGAGAGCCGCCTGTGGAAGGCTGACAGTTACCTCCACTCGGCGTGTGTGGGACTCCCACTCCAGATTCTGTGTGAAGACCGCTGAGCGACGATTCTGCAACGCCATGTGATAGGAAGTGAAAACAAACCCCACGACTGTTTGAGGCACCATGGCAACCGTTCGTACCTGTGACATCACGGGCCGGTTCCATCGTTGAGGCTGGATCTGGTCAGAGCAGACGGTCCGTTACACCAAACGCCATCCAAACGTTTCATCCAAACGTTTCATCCAAACGTTTCATCCAAACGTTTCATCCATACGTATCTCCTACTTACCTGCTGGATGAAGACGGGTCACTGACTCTGCGGCGCCCCCTAAGGAACAAATCACCATGATCACCCATGTTTGCTCCATTCTATTACTCATAGGGGTATTTTTTCATACTTAATATGTCTTTTTAAAAATGTTTTGGCACAAAACCTCGAATTAAACAAAAACTCGAGGTATCACTATGACTGGGAGGGATCCAACATGCATTTAGGTTTACATTTAAACAGAATTTTAACCTGACAGTGACTTAAAGCTTCTTTTAGGCGGCCATTACTGTCTGCTCAGCGGTTCAGAATCAAGAGTCTGCGTTCTAAGTTTAGTTTGGCATCTGCTCAGAGAACATTACATCAGTTTACTGCCCCCGAACACCGGAGGGTTTTATTGACCTTTAAACAAGCCGGAAACAGGAAACTAACTCAGCTGCTCTGCAACATTTTAGTTTGCTCCAATGGCATGAAGTAAACGATAAGCAGCTCCACCTGTGAGATCAGTCTGCAGGCTCCCAAGGTCACTGGAGGACACCGCTCTGTCCGTCACCGCTGCAAGAAACACAAACTTCAGAGCCTGATCTGAGCGCAGCTTATGCACAGGGCAAAGACAATGAAAACCATTAGTCCCAACATCAGGCATACAGCATCCACAAACACAGAAATATTGAACATTTTTCTTCATAGCAGCACCATAAAGAGTTGGAAGTTTATTCCTTAAGTCTTGATCTAACCAAAGTGTTTAGGTGTCATTTTTTCCATTCACAAATCGTTGTGTTATTAATAAGAACTACAGGGGATTCAGACTATGGATGTCAATTAGCATTATTTATGGTGGCCCTGAAGTCCAGGTTTAAATCCTGGCTTGGAGCTTTCTTTTTGGAGTTTGAATGTTGCCCTGTTTTTTTTGGTTACTTCATTGTCCTTATGTGTATGTGTGTGGGAGTGATCGGGGAGCCCGTATTTCACCCAAAAGTAGCCAGGACAGGCTCCAGCAACCTCCTAAGGATGAAGTGGGTTAAGAAAGTGGATGGTGATACTGGATATACTCCCTACTAATCATATAACTTTTATAAGTATTCAGACATTTGAAAAAAATCAAACAATCAGCAATGACCCTTGTTGGTTTCTTATTGTGTTTCTTTTAATTTCTGGAAATTACTTTTGTTTTCTAAAACATTTCATTCCTTCATTTTTTGAGAATTATGTTTTAGTTTTTTTGTTCTGATTTCTTAAATGTAATGTGCATTTTGTAAATGACATGTTTGGTTTTTTTAATTACGATCTTTAAAATGCGTGATTTGTTTATGTGATTTGCACTTCAGGGCCACCGTACTTGCTGCAATAATCCAGTACATTCACACCTATCACTGTCTGAAAAGATCAAATAAAAAACAGAAAACCAGCTTTTACCTCCATTTGTGTCTGTCAGTAGAGTCTGTCGTCCGTTTCCTGCACAACACAGAGACAAACTCTAACTTTAAAGAAAAAGAGTAAAGAAATTGTCCTACATTTTCCATCCTTTTTAGGTGGAAATTGCAGCTGTACCAGTAAAAGCAAAAAACTTTTTTTTACCATTATTATCTGCTGACTCAGCTTCTTCTGTGAGGATAAAATCAGCATAAATGCAGTCAGGTGGGGGAATGCATTGTAGCACAAAACGTGTAAAGATTTTGCATGTTTGTGGAGCTGAACTGATAACCAAAACATCATGGTGTCAAAAGTGTGTGTTTTTTTATCCTCAGTTTACCAGTTTGCTCCCTGACCGCTCCATTGTCCAGTGAGGACGATGAACCAGCTGCAACAGCAGATTTCAGTTTGCAGGTGAATCTCAGACAAAAGGTTCTGATTGATTCTAAGATTGAGTTTTTATTCCTCACCAGCAGAGAGGGCGGAGCCTGAAGCAGGCCTCAACAGGGAGTGATCCGGTCCTGAAACGACGGAGAAACCATCTGGACCTAACCGATCGTTTGACAACGTCTGATCAGGTCCTGAACCCGGTGATGAGCCATCTGGACCCGGTCGGTCAATGGAAAGGGACTGACCAGGATCTGAACTCTGAGAGGCAGCGTCCGGTCCTGATGGATGAGCGTGATGAGCAACGTCTTCAGACGAGGAGAAGAAAAGCATGTGACTCTGGGTTCGACGTTCAGGAGCTGATACTAAAGGGGGCGGGGCCAGTACCTGCAGGTGGGTCCAGAATGTTTTTGTCTCCAAACGGAGCTTCTGTTACACCTGAACTGATCACTGAAGGGAAAAAAAGTCATTACATCAGACCTAAAGAGGATCTATGCCAATCTGAGCTGGAACCAAAAATGACACACCTGTGGAGTCCAGGTGAGTGGGCGGGGTCTTGTGACCTGTTAGAGAAAAGGCATAAAATCAAAAGGTGAAACATATTTAATTGCTACCTAAACTTATTGATCCATGTCATTCAACACATTTAATAATAGATGTTCAGCTTTAAAGCTCAACAAAGTTTGAATCTGAGCAAACCTGGGACGTTGACATGAGCGCCTGGATTAAAATGATTGATTAAACCCCCACCTGAAAGCAAAAAACAACAACAAAACATGTCAAGATCACTCAAATACTTTTGTCAAAATGTAGGAAAAGTGTTAAATAACCTTAGTGGGCTGTTATTTATTTATTAATTTGGTCAATTTTTAAATAATACCTAGCTAATATAGTTCTTTTATTATGAGACATGATTACCCATAAGGCCTAGCAGGTAGTCGTGGCTGGATGGATCAATAATTCCTAAGTGCCAAACAAATTAAACAATCAGTTTTGTATTTTTAATTTTCAAATCATTTTTTAGAACAATTTTCCTTAAATACAATAACAATAATAATACATGAAAAAAATCTGTAATTTAATTAAGGACATCACTTATAAGAACTTTCATGGTTTATAAAAGGAGCTGATCATCACTACTGTAAAATAAAAATAAAAAATGAAATTGTTATTTAAGTTTTTCCACTTACCAGCATTCATTTCTCCAGTTGGAGACCCACCTGCATGGCTCAGGTGTGAAACTCCGCCTCCAAATGTTCCCAAGACCCCTGAAAAGGTCAAAGAGTCAGCTAAACCTGTACAAGTTCAAGAAAAGAATCCCTGTTTGACCTGTTGGTTCCTCAAGAGGTCAGAAAATCAGAGACAGGAAATCAGAGGATCTAAAGGAGCGCAGCACCGCCAAAATAAAAGTCTGATGGAGATGGAAACCAAATGTGCCAACAAAAAGACAAGGAAATGCATGTGAAAGCCGCCTCCCACAGACCCACCCACTGATGCTCACCTGTCTGACTGTGGGTTCCAACCCCTTCTCCTCCTCCACCCCCTCCATTCAACAACTTTTGTCCATTTCCTTGACCAAAATAAGGTAAAAATCAGTTGTACTCATAAATAAATAAATAATTGTTTTGCTCATATAAAACATTCTTCCTATTAGTGAACAACTTTAAATATATTTACCATTAAACATGGAGTCGAATCTATCAGAGCCTGCAAGTCAAGACAAAGGGTTCTTCTTATAATCAAGAGGTAAAACCAAACAGTTTCATGGAGAAATGTGAGGAGATGATTACCTAGATGAGTCTGACCTGCAGAAACATCGGAAAGATGAACTGCTGCGGCACCAGAATCTGCAGAACCTGCAGATCCTGCAGAACCAGGGTAACCTGCAGATCCGGCTGAATCTGCAGAACCTGCAGATCCTGCAGAACCAGGGTAACCTGCAGATCCGGCTGAATCTGCAGAACCTGCAGAACCAGGGTAACCTGCAGATCCGGCTGAATCTACAGAACCTGCAGATCCTGCAGAACCAGGGTAACCTGCAGATCCAGCTGAATCTACAGAACCTGCAGAACCAGGGTAACCTGCAGATCCGGCTGAATCTGCAGAACCTGCAGAACCAGGGTAACCTGCAGATCCGGCTGAATCTGCAGAACCTGCAGAACCAGGGTAACCTGCAGATCCGGCTGAATCTACAGAACCTGCAGATCCTGCAGAACCAGGGTAACCTGCAGATCCGGCTGAATCTACAGAACCTGCAGAACCAGGGTAACCTGCAGATCCGGCTGAATCTACAGAACCTGCAGATCCTGCAGAACCAGGATAACCTGCAGATCCTGCAGACCCGAATGGATCAACAGAACCGGCAGATCCTGCAAAACCTGGATAATCTGCAGAACCCACAGATCCTGCTGAATCTGCAGAAGCTGAAGATCCTGCAGGACCAGTATAGCCTACAGAACCAACAGAACCTGAAGATTCTACAGCACCTGGATAACCTGCAGAACCTACAGGACCAGCGGAGCCTGCAGAACTTGCAGAACCTGACAGGGAAACAGGAAGAGAGCTTAACAGACATGTCTTTTTATTTCTAAAATAACCTAAAAACTAAATATAAAGTAAACAATTTACATAACACATTTCCTTTCAACATCAAACAATAAAAGAGACGTTCTTAGATGGAAACTTTTTGAGGACATGATCTCTGACGTGGACGTTGACGGATATTTACCTGAGGAACTGCCTGGACCTCCAGCTGCTGGAATAAAAAGCAGGTAAAACTCTTTAACTGTGCGTGACAAATGGCTTCAACGACCACAATCCACATGACAAAAAGTTGAGATCTTTGGTTCCAGAATCCCAAACCGGGATTGAGACCAAGTCTGAGGTTTAATCTGGGGCTGACAATAGTTTGTCGCATCATCATCTTTCTTTATAAAACGCTTCAACACAATTAAAATAAATTGCTGTACAGAAAAAGCTAAACAGTTGGAAAAAACCTGTATTAAATGAGTAAAACATATAAAGACCAAATAAAAGAAAACTTGAAAATAAAAACTTAAATAAAAGCATGAAATGTAAAAGAACAGCAAAATCTTATGTGTGACTAAATCGTTGCCTTTAAAATGAGTCTTGAGTCGAGTTTTAAAGACGGACTGTGAAGACGCTTGTCAAATATTTAGCGGCTAAGCATTCCAAAGCTTCGGAGCACTGATGGAAAAGGCTCGCTCACCCAGCAGCGTCACAGTTGGCCCATCCCTAATGTCACGAATACTTTCCGATTTTATGTCAGCAGAGAGCAAATGCATGCATTATTATGTGTGTTTCTTTGATTGGCAGGAGGCTGGACCTAACCATCGACTGTACATGAGAACTGGACTGAGTAAGTGTGATGTCACTCACAGAAAATGGCTTACATCCGGCCCCAACCAAATGAAATCAATTCAGTCGCCATTTTTTCACAACATGGAGTCAAACATTGCCAGTGAGCAGTGATTGGTCCAAGTTGGTTTGAGTCGTCGTTTCTATGGCAACCATTCTCACCAATCAGGAGTGAGCTTGTTAGAAAGACACGCCCCTGCCACTTGGATACGGTTACATGAAATCTGTCAAACGTTTCAAACTTTGGAAGTGGGCGCCAGCAGGCCCCACCCACTTTTGTGATGGTTTCAGTAAGCGAATCCAATACGGCTGTTCGATGCGCGGGTTTTCAACCTGAAAAACTTTGGCGGTTGCTCCCCCCGCACACGGCCGGGGCGTCAAGGACATTTTGGTCAGACGTTGAGCAGTAAATTTAACGCGCAGCGACAGAAGGGCGGCTGATGCAAATTTGATGTGTGAACTGCTCCCGGTGTGAATGCAGCTTAAGGTAGTTAACACATTAGTTTAATACAATGGGAGATTCTATTTTTGTGTTCACATTGAAATGTAACTGTCACTTTAATGTGAGGAACTTTTTTGAAAAGTAATTTATTTTCACTTTAATGTCTTGGTTTCTTGGGTCGGATTAGTGAGAACGTGAATTTTGAAAAGATATGTTAATAATTGTACAAGGAGACCATGCAGGACTATTTAAAAGGGCCATATTTGGTGCTTCTTGATAGTTAAAAGGCAGATATGAAAGCTGGGTTGTTTTACAGGCCTAAAGATCGCAGAATTTTCCATCAAAAGGCAAAATAAGCTCAAAGTCTGACTGATTAGTTACCTGCTGAGCCCACATAGAAAGAAGCACCATGAAGACCTGGGAAAACACAGAGAAAGGACTGTTTTTAACAAAGACGCTGCATTAAAAAGATGCAGTTTATTTTATTGTTGTCTTAATTAGTTTTTTCTTGCATATGATAAAAGTGGGTGGTTAAAGCAGATTAAAAGTTTGAAGGAAGTATAAATATAAATGATAAACAAATCAGATTTTACACCAGTATTTTACATACGTTCTTAAGCCTGGGAAACGAAAGGGAACAGAAAGTAGAAGACAAAATTCTGCCCCTTTTAGATGCTTACTGTATTCCTGTGGTTGACCTCAATTTGGTTTCTCTAAAATATTTAAATATAAATGTCAAATCTAAGAGTCAGATGTAAAGTTATATATAAATAATACATGTAAATGTTAAGGCTAAACGTTAATCTAAATTAAAAAAATGTTTACACTCAGATTTAAATTTAATGTTAATATCTATCAATTTGTTTGCATTTATTGTTTACATATAACTTTACATTTGACTCTTAGATTTGACATTTATATCTAATATTTATCATTAATATTTGCTATGTAAAAGTGTGTACTCTCAAGACACAGATAATGCTTTTAATTGTGATAAAAACTGTCAAAATGTGACGTAAATTCAGCACATCGGGAAAGAAATGTCTAAATGCGGTAAAATTTTCCTAATATTTGGATGATTTTTTATTTTATAAGAAAAGCAGCAACTAAAACGGAACCAAAACCCTTCAAACTGTCATCAAAACAAGACAGAACATCATAGCGGCAGTTTTGTCAGTTCTGTTACCTGCAGAACTTCCTGCTGCTCCGTCATTCAGTCCCATTCCTGCTGATGGACCACCGGAAACTGTCAATACACAGTCAGCTTCACAAACACAATCAAACAGAAATGTCTTCATTTGAATAAAATGTTCATTGTTATTTAAAAATCCAGAAAAGCAGCTGCTTCTCTCAGATTTTCTTTTCAGGGTTTGACTTTCAGAGATGCCCACGCATGTGGCGCTGTGGTCCTAACGTTGACCTGCTGCCACAATGCCAGACCTGTATCTCCCTGCGTTTTTGGGCCAATAAGCACAGGATGTGGACTAGACCGAATCGAGTTAGTCCTGGTTAGAATGCCAGGCAGTTAATCTGGATTAAACAGGAGACTGAACAGGAACAAACAGACTTTTTAGGAGCCCAAAAACCTGATCGGGGATGACTCACCTGAACCTCCGGCTGCTGCGATGGATGTGATGGTCTGCTGAGTGCCAAGATTACCTGCTAAAGGGGAGAAGGACGGGTTGGTTGGGGGGACAGAGGATCAAGTGTTCCACATGAATAAAGCGTCTGTTTCCATACTCAAAAAACCCAAACCATCCGTGTCACTTTAATCCATTTTGCTCAACAAGAACGTTTCTAAAAATAAGGAGATCCCACTTCAATGATTAGGTTCGATTTTAACAGCAAAAACAGATGTTTTTAGACCAACTTTAAAGATGCATTTTCAGCGGTTTAAATGAATTTATGCAGGTTTATAAGGCAGAGTTAAAGTGTGTTCTGGCCTCTCACCCTTAATCTTATGCTGACTCTGGGAGTCATCATCATCTGTAAAGAAAGAAACATCCAACATTTATTTTTCTAATTAAAAAAAGTTTTAGTTGTACTTTATTGTTTGAAAAACGGTGTAATATCCCGAGGGCTTTATTAGCTTCCTTGACCTTTAAATCATTTTTTAAATGTTATTTATGCAGCTTTATCATCATTGTCTGAAGGATTTGTTATTTTCTATTTGATTTTTGTTCTTTTCATTTTTGATGAATTGCTCATTTTGCATAAAACAAAACCATTTTTGCTTATTTGACTCTAATTTCTACTGAACCACACTGTTGCACGGTAGGTCTTTTATCTACTTTTTGCTTATTAGCACTAAAATAAAATCAGTTTTGTATATTAGCTGCTATGCTGTACTTTTAGGAGGTTGTATCTTTAGATCAAAGTAGTAAAAAATAATTGTTTTTCTGGTATTTTTAACAAAAGAAATCCCCTCAGGCAGAAAATATGATGCAAATTTGCAGAATTGAGTGTTGTAATGAATGCATTTGTGGTTCTTTTTCTTCATTTTTCATTGCTTCCAGTTTGCAAAGCTGGCATGATTGTCAGTTTTTTATACAAACCTTTGTCTCTAAAGAATTTGGTGCAGGTCAGACTGTTAAGAGTCATTTTCCTGTCACTCTTTGCAAACATTATTTTCATTAAATGACATGAGAACCATCTTTATAAAGCAACATCATTTGATGAAGAAGCGAGTAACTAAAAAACACTGGCGTTTCTGGGATTGTTGTAGTATGTGGTTTTTATGTTAAAAGACTCACGGCATTCTCTGTCTTTACTCAAAGAGTTGGCTGGGAAAGCATGACTCAGCATTTTAAAAATGTTTTTTTTTCATTATTTATTAACAAAATCCTTTAAAAAGCATAAAAATTCAACACAATTTTTTAAAAAGTGTAATTTCCAATAAAATAATCACTTTTTCTTATGTTTTTGAGACCAGACTCAAGTGAAAGCTAAGACATCCTGCCTTTATGTCATCCCTGTTGAAGTTGGTGTCTGAATCCATCTTATGTTAAAAATCACAACTTTGATGACCAAATAAAACAAAAAATGAACACATAAAAGCAACATCTTAATGGGTTTTACCTTTCTGGACTCTTAATGTTTAGATACATTATAAATAAAGCAATATCTTAATTATATACAAACACATTTTTTTTCTTTTAACATATTTACTTTGAAAAAACAGAAGCAAAAAAAGGAAGTGGAGGATCTTAACAGATTTTTTTAAGGGCATTCCGATTTTTATGTTTAGTTTCTGTTAAAAATTTTGTTTCAGCTGTGGATTATTGTTTTAATTTATGGGGTTTTATGAATTTATTGTTTTAATTTATGTTTATTGGTCTTTTATGTCGAGCACCTTAAGATGCTCAACAAAACAACTGAGTGCTTGATTTATGAGGTGCAAAAAGTGAAATTAAAGAAAACAACTTAAACTGGACTTAAGCGGAAAAATGTTGTTTTTATTTGACCTGATAATATTATTTAATGCTCAGATTTAGTGCACTGTACTGTCATGGTATAAAATATTTATATTTTAGGTATTAACATTGAAAATATAGTGAAAATATCAAATAGTATGTATAGATATTTTACATATAACAATATATTGCATTGAAAATGTCTGTATTGTTATTGAAAATGTAATGCAAATAAGTTAGTGCAAAGTAAACCTCATCATTAGTCAGTATTGTTAGCTGTGGATTAAACATCATAAACTGGATCATAAACTGTGGATTAAACATGCTATCATTCAGTAAGATTCCCTCATCTTCAGACTTACCTATTAAAATAAATGGTTTAGAAAATATTTTACAATGAAAAGTATTTATTTAAGCAAAGCTGTTTAAATTACTTTTATGACTTACACTTTTATCACTGATGGATTATAGATACTTCCTCAAATGTTTAAGTATATTGGAATTTTCGATAGTATAAAGCATCTCCTATGTATTTTTGAACATTTTAGAGTTCATACATCCATCCAAACATAACATCATAAACAAATGGATAAAATAAATTAAAAAATACTAAATGTTTATGAGTATTTTTGAAGCTGATTGTGAGGAAAGGAGGAGTTTGTGTTCAACAGAAGTACCGCTGTGGCTCCACTAGAGGGCGCTAATGTCAGGCACTGATGTCAGACAAACCCACCAAATAAATCAAAATAAATGTTTTGTTGAGGTGTCATAAAGTGCATGACTGAAGCAAGATTTTCCTCTGGCCTACCCTCTTCCTCCTCGGACAGCTCTCCCTCCACCTCCTCTGTAGCTTCTAGTTCAGCTTCTTCTCGCTCCTTCTCTGAAAAACACAACAGAAACTCTCATCTCTACAATTCAAACACAAAGCCCTGAAACCCAAAGGAACGCAGGAGACGAAATGTTAAGTTTTACCCTCGACAGGAGCCATAGAGACTGTGGTCGCCAGGAAAATGGCCAGTGACACAATCAGTAGGTTCCTGTTATAAAAAATGAAATAAAATCTCATTATTTTGGGTTATCAATGGAAAACCTGTAATAAGTAAAAATAGGCTTTAAGATGAGTTTTAGAGTGTCAGAAAATGTGATTATTAGTACAACTGAGGCAGCAGTACACCGTTTAAATCCTGACAATAACAGAAAGGCTGCAGGCTGCTGTTACTGATCATTTTTGGATGATCTTCAGTGATGCTACCATAGAAGAGACTCAAATTATTGGTGCAAAATGTCTCAAATAAATAATCAAGTTCCTTAATCCTCCAAAAAATATTCCAAAAAGAGGAGTTTTAGTGTCAGTATTTGCACATTAAAGATTAATATTTAAAAAAGTAAGCATGTGTCCACTGATATTTAATGCAATTAAGCAAAAAAGTACTTCTAACATATTGCTAACCAACACTTTCGGGAGCATCACATGGGTTGCTATGACGATCAGTTGTACCAAAAGCATCTCTAGAAAAAGGGTTACACTGACAGGAGTTAGCAATATAATGAGCGGTACTCACGGTGGCAGCATGCTGCTGTCTGACAGTTTTTGTGTTGAACTAAAGAGACGCAGCTGAAGAGCTGTTGCTCCTCCTTCAAACACTCACCTTTATAGACACTGAAAGAGGGGCGGGGCCGCTCACGCTGCCCCTAAAAACTACAAATGCTACCCAAACATGGGGAAACTCTATCTAAGAAGCCCCCAAACACACAAAAACACACATCACAATACATTTGTGTACTGTTTGTTGTTGTTTTGACTCCTGCCCACAGACAGCACAGCTCCTGACCCAGGAGAGAGCAATCCCAGCATGCTCCTAGTTATGGGCTTGAGTTTACCTTGATGTAAAGTTGAGCAAAAACGTATATTTGCGTGTAGATTATAAAAGTGCTCATTTATTGCATTCATAACTGAGTTCATCATGGCAGTGATCTGTCAATATTTAGTGATAAATAATTTCTGTGAATTTCATCAACGTCATATCAAGTTTGTTTTTGGTTTGTCCAACATTTCCTTAAGTTCGTCATGGATCTTGCGTTGTGATAAATAAGTTAAATGAACAGAACAAAGGAGGTTTTTGTGCGGACAAAAGGTGCGTGTATGTCTGACATACGTACACTGTGTTTTCAATACTTTTTTGTGTTAAATACAAATATTCACTTGACTTTTCTGTCATCAACTTCATAATATTCAAAAACACAACCAACTACCATTAAAAATGACAAAAATACAAAAATCTCCAACCATCGGGCTAGGAACTTCAAACTCTGATGGTAAATAATGTCAGAGAAACGTTAAAAAGTAGTATATTTTATTTATATTTGGTTGGACGTTATTAAAAACATGTTCACATTTGCTTAGAAAATAACATTATTAAATGTATGCAAATGCATGTAACTTCCTTTGAGGACTTGATAGTAAAAAGTCACAGTTGTTACAAAGTAAATCCATTCATAATAATTGATGGATGTTGATTTTGTTTGTGGGGCGGCCGTGGTGCAGTGGAAAGGGCAGTCGGCCTGTGATCGAAGGATTGCAGGTTTGATTCCCGCCTTGCCTGCCCATATGTCAAAGTGTCCTTGGGCAAGACACTGAACCCCACATTGCCTCTGATGGAAGGTTGGCTCCAGTGTTTGGCAGCAGAGCCACCATCAGTGTGTGAATGAATGGGTGAGTGTGACTGTAAAGCGCTTTGGACCTTCAATGACGGTAGAAAAGCGCTATATAAGTATACGCCATTTACCATTTTTCTTTTTTTTAGAAAACATTAAAAGTCAAAATATTTTGTGATAAAAAGGGAAAAAAACTGTTTATTAGTTTTTGCCCATGTCTTTGTGCTTCTGGAGAATGTTGATGCTTTTATTCTGAAGGATGTTCTTGCAACCAAAGCTTGGAGTTTATTTTTATTAAAAAACTAAATGTGATTATGTTAATTTTTTAAATTGCAAATCCATTCCTTTTGTTTGTCCCTCAAACATTCTTTATTGATCTGCTTTCCTGCATGTCTCATGTTTTGGAGTCTTTTCTCTTGTGGCTTCATTTGTGAACCAGTCTGCTATCAACTCATAAATTGCCTCGAGCTTCTCATATGTCCTTTAAGATATCATCGTCTGTTGCTCCAGTTCATCTATTCTGACTTTGAATGAATCACAACTTTCAAAAACAGTAAAAATGTATTTTTACCCAGAACTTTTTTCAATCTCCAAACAGTCATCTGGGCTGATTTAATGCATGCTTGTTCCAAAAAATGAATCATTTTTCTTGAATCTTCAAACCAGCCCCTCTAAAAATGCCAACAAATATCACGTTTTTGAGTTCAACTCGGTTGTATTTGTGTCGGGTTTGTTAAACTGTTATTAGGCTGTCCAACTCCTGTTTACTACTCCAACCTAAACTGCTGTTTGTCAGGATAAAAAAATATGACAGACGGACAACATGAGGTTTCTAAGCAATTATTTAATGAAAAATCTTCATACAAACATATTATATGTCTAAACACAGTGCAATTTTAAAAATGTCACTGGAAACACAGTTATCGTTTGGATTTTTCTCCATCGTGTTAAAATTTAAGTATTGTATTTTGAAATGTTGTTTAAATTTTAACTTGTTTCATAAAATAGTTCCAGGTTCTAAAAAAAGTTTTTTTTTAATCTGTTCAATCTTGTGTATTTTCTTTGTAAACTAAAATTAACTGACAAATAAACAAAACATGAATAAACAAATAAATAAATCAGTTATAATTTTTCACCTAAAAAAATGTTCTTTTTGTAGCCAAGCTGCTCAAACAAAATAAAACTTGTTCTTTTAAACTTTAAAATGAATTTAATGGTAAAACCGTTTGTGTTTTTAGTCTATATTGAAACATTTAAAGAAAAATGAAAATCCGTTCCTGCTGAAAGGTCATATCTTGAAGGACGAACATCCTGGGAAGAACGTTGTAATCAGAGTCCAGAAAAAGTGGGGACGGTCAGTGCTAGCGGTCAGCCAGTGGAGGGCACAGCTAACCTGCTAATCAGGAGTCACCTGTGCCCACATCAACACGCTCCAACAACACATACATGTGATATGACATACACACCCACAAACACAGAGGAGCATCATTAGCACCTTTTTCTCGGTTTGTATGAGACTTATGTGAGTGTCGCTGCAAACTGTACAGCAGTAAATTCATTCTCACAGTTAACTGTCCATATCACACCTCCACCCCCGTCTTTCTGCCACCCCATCCTCTTAAGGCGATCAGGTTTCATTTGTAATTAACTTTTGGTGAAACAGACTTCCATTGTTCTGCTGAAAACGAGACGTGCGGCCTGTGAAAGTCAGAGGACATTTGATGTAACAAATGGTGGATTATTTCACAAAATAAAACTATGTTTGCATATTTATTGGACATAAGTATAAAGATGTAATTTGACCTGGTGGAATAATGAAAATATCAAATGAAATGTTTCGTTTTTACTTAAAATATTTGCAACAAACTTCTCTAAATATCACTTATTTGCCGTTTTTTCAGCCCCATGCCAAAACACTTTTACCAAACATCAGTTTAATAACGGTTTGATGAGCACATGACTCACAGGAAAGTGAAGTAAAAGGACCTTTCAGCTGAACTTTGCAGCAAACTTCCTCCTGACAATGCAGAAACTCAGGCAGGTAATCCCCCAAATTCCTCAAACTTTCCAAAGAAAGTCTGGAGGATACGGTGAGACTAAGTCTGATTATGTCGAAATTCCCTCACTAGTCTCTAAAAGACTATAGTGTGGGACTATCAAGTGCCCTGGATTTTACAGAATTCGGACACATGCTTACTACTTAAAAAAAAAAAAAAATGAAATGTCGGATATGACATCACTCAAGTAAAAACCTATATTTTCCAAAGACTATTTGTGAATCCACTAAGTTCTGATGATAAAAGCTTAAATGATTAATAAAAAATATATTTATTATTTTTCAAATAACAAATCGTTCAAGAGCAATTCATTACTGGCTGTATTATTGTGAAACCAACAAACTCAGGTCTAACTGAAAACGAGGTTCTCAATGAACTTGCATGTGAACCCTGATGCAGTTCAATACAGTGTGAATGGACATAACTTTTCCAGCCCAGCAAACCAACGAGAAGAACAGAGAATTCAAAAGAAAAAAAAAGTTCTCATCACATATATTGAAATAAAAAATGATGGGTCACACTGCAGCCAAACAAACAGATGTTGTGTTAAGCGATGTGTCTGTCCATTTCTGGCAGAAAAGTTAAGTATCTCAGATTTTGAATTCCATGTCATGTGGAAATATTGCAGAAAAGCTGTAAAAATATATTGAAAAGTTTTACTCATTTCTACAAAGAAAATGAAAAGCAGAACTTAATATTTCAAGTTACATCTGATTAAAACACATAAAGAGGACAATTGGCTCCCAAAAGAAGGAATGGGTTCATTTTCTTCTTCTTTTTGGCCATGCTGAAGGTTCCAGTGAAGGCCTCACATTTATGTTATCCTGTAGAACTGTGGTGTTGTGTTACATAACCAACCCAATGCTGATCAAACCGATTTTATGCTTTAAATATTAGGATCTGAGTCTCTTTGCTGTTGTTTTCTTGCTTTGTTTAGTCCAGCTTAGTTTTCTGTTTCATGGTTTTCTGCTTCCCTCATGTTCACACCAGGTTTCCTTTGTCAATTACCTCAGCTGCTTTGTGTTTGTCAATCACCCTCATATTATTTAAGAACATGGTTCTCAGTTGCTCAAATTTTGACGATCTGCTGTGTTTTCATGTTTCTGCTTTTTCTTGATAGAATTAAGTTTACGTTTTTTCTTTTACAAACCAAATCCATATTTGAGGCAGTTTATTAATTTAAATTCTGGTTTCCAGTTGTGGTGATGGGCAGATAAAGTTTCATGAAACAGTGAAGCCTTTCATCCAACTGGCTCACTGCAGTGCAAAGATTCTTGAAGCTTCATTTGCTCTTGTAGGATATCAACTGGATGCAAAAATATCAGTTGGTTAGAATTTGGCAGAAAGTCAGTGAAAAACAAATGTCAACAAAATGTGCAACACATTTACATTGCAGTGATTGCAGTATATGTGTACTGGCAATGTGGATGATAATTTGAAAATGATAAAAATGATTTACAATGAAATGAGAGGTTTAGTTGGCACCGGGTTGCAGAGAAAAAAAAATATGATCTGATTTTAAACGAAGTTTTATTTTGAAAAACTACTGGATTCTCTCGACCACATCCGACTGATTCCTGATGCAAGTCGCTTGGTCACGTGTTGAAAACCCATACGCTCTTTTCTTAAAGCGGCTGCTCCAACTGATAAACCTATAACAAAGTTAACAGTTTATTATGACAGAAAAAAGGAAACAGAAGAAGAGACTTCAACTTCAAAATAAAAGAAAGCTGCATTTCACAGACACAGAACCAGGAGTTTTTACTCCAAATATGGATTTTTTTGAGACAGTTGTTCCCATAGACCATAATATTAGCGCAAAATACTTAGCACCCGGCTGTCTGATGGGACAAGGATGCTGCTAATTAAGTTGTTTAAATGGTGCATCCACATTCATTTTTAATATTTGAATTACCCCCCCCCCCCCCCCTTTTTTTTTAAATGGTTTTGTCTCACAGTTATCTTTACCAAGTTCTTAGACAAAATCTAGTGTACAAATAAAGTTTAAACCAACTGCAGATATTTTACAGGGGATGAAGATAAATTTTTATCTCAAAAGTTAAGGGAACTGGAGGCTAAAAGAAAAAAAAAACAGACACCCACTTCAGCTTCGTACAGGTGGTTCATGAAAGTATTTTCTGACATCAAATCGGTCCATGGCCTTGAAAAGGTTGGAGACCATTGGTTAGTGGATCCATGGTTCTTTTTATTTAAATTCAAATGTTTTTTCTAAATCTTCAAACTCTCACTGACAGCAACTCCTGATAATTGGATAATTGAGTCCTGATTTAAAAATGTTATTATTGTTTTCATTTGATATTCACTGATTGTTTTTGTGGGATGTATGACGGAGTATTAGAACCGCCAAAATAAAAAAAGTAATATTACATGATTCAATTTATAAATATACAAGAAAAGGCTAGTAAATTTACAACTTTATTCTCACAATTTTTCTAGATTAGGACCACAAAAAATAAATCAATGTTACGAGATTAAATTTAAAGTGAACAAACAGCCCAGCAAGTGAGCACCATGTGCAACATCAGACCGACTTCTTATATTTAGTCAAACTCTCTTGGATTTAAATTTTTAATAGATAATATTACAAATGTTTTGAAGCTCCTTTGTTTTTTTAATTCTCTGATTAACAGACAGCTTTGGTGTTTTTTCTCGCAAATGTACGACTTCATGACACATACATTTATGAGAAAAAAAGTTCTACTTATGACTTTTAAATAAATATAATATATAAATATATGAGTTTATTCTCATAGTTTATCAGTTACAACTTTTTTCTAGTAAATGTACACCTTTAAAGTCGTAATTAAAAATTATTTTTGTTTGTTAACTCTTTCTGGTACTCTGTTGTGGGAATGTGTGTGTATGTTATTTTTTTCTACTTTCTTTCATTGTTGTAATGACTGATATTTTACAATTTGTTTACTTTTATTTAATAATGATTTTGAGATGATCTTTAGTAGGAAAAGTACAATATAAATAAAGTTAGATAAAGTTAGTTCCATTTTGATATACTTACATCTTTATCTGGATAATCAAATGAGCTAATCTCTTACCATTTAGCAACGTTCTTAGAAGTTTCTAGGACTCTGTGAGAAAACTCATCTTGGGATTCTTGTGAGCCTAATGATTAATGAACATAATTGTACTTTACTCCCAATAAAATGTGTTAAAACACAGAATGAGTAGCTAGACCGCTTTTAGAAGATGTGATGTTTAAAAATGCAGTTTGCGTGAAGGTGATGAACCAGATGAGAGTCAGTCACATTTTGTTCTCCAATGAATATGAGGCAGCTTCAATTTCAGGAGGAAAAAGGGTGGCTTGTTTCAGGCATTTCGCTTCAGTTTCACCTCAGTGAACCTTCAGAGCTGCAGCTCTTTGTGTGTTTGTGTGTGCATGGAACTAAGAGGACGTATAGAAAGAAAGCTTTATTAAAGTGCTAGAGAGCTGCAAAGTAAAAGCTGCCAACATTCCTTGGAATTACATCCATAGACTGCCCCCCTCCTCCTTTTGTACCCCCCACCCTAACTTTCTGCCATTGTTTCACCATATTCCAGATGACCATGCCGACAATGGACATAATGTTCAATGTTGCATAAATGTGGTCTCAAATAACATTAACCTTTGAAAATAAAAAAAGTCCTGCTATAAAAGTAAAGAGGCTGCTTTACACCCCCAGTTTTTCAAAGGTATATCTGAATTGAACCTTTTTGTGAAAATTAAATGCAAACAAACAAAACCAGGGTAACTTACTCCCACCTGGTGGACAACAAAGTCTGAAATCCTCACAGAAAAACCAGTTACTCTCATTGTAATCACTTCATTAAGAAGCCTTTAGGAAAAATTCAAGTAGAAAATCAAGATACTGTTACATTTAAACAAAATTATACTAAATTATACTATACTAAAATGATTATTTTTGGTTTACAAGTTTGAGTTACGCCCCTGCGACAGACTGGCGACCAGTCCAGGGGTGTCCCCTGCCTTCGCCTATGAGTAGCCGGGTTAGGCTCCGGCAGCCCCGTGACCCCAAAAGGGATGAAGCGGTTCAGAAAATGAATAAATGAATGAATGAAGTTTGAGTTACATTAAAATCAATTTAAAAAATAGCTTTTAAAGTACACATTCCGCATCACTAGAGAGAATCTGAGATAATCAAATGAAAATTGCTTTCTTCTTTAGAAAATGACAACAAAATGGGAAATTCTACAAAAACCAGAGGCTTTCTGGGTCTTTTCAAAGTAAGCACACGTCTGTTTCTGGGAATCAGGCTAGAACCGAAGTTAAAATCTGCGTGTTGCTGGAAATCCTGAAACCAGAACCATGCTGGAGCCCGACTGGACTGTGGGACCTGGTCCAAAAGTGGAATTAAGGGCTCTTATAGGTGTAGTAGTCGCATCCAGCTCTGTTCTGAATGACTGGATCTCACCTGGACCTTTGATCCTGATGTCTGACTGAAACCAAGAGCTGTGGGACAGTCAGGCCACAAATCATTCACAGAATTTTTTTAAATTATTAATCTTGAGACACGGGTAGATTGGGATGAAACCCACCTAGTGATGGGTTGTCAACCTGTTGGAAGTGTACGTTTTGTTTTTAGGTAAATGTGTAACATGAAGTAGAAATAAGTGATTGGGAATCTTAATTGATATTAATTTACTCCACAGATATAATTTTTCCGAGGATTAATAATTGGTTGGACAAACTGCCAAAGTCAACTTGAATACTAACCCATTACTTTAAGTTTGTTTAATCAAAAGGAAAATCAAGTGAACATGAAGTACTTTTCTCAGGTGTGTGAGTCTCAGGTGAACTTCTCACAGATATCGTCTCTGTGAAAAACTCACCTGGGCAAAGGTTTATTTTACATCACATATAAAGACACCCTCAAACACAAAGACATGCACATACTTATATGTCAGGGTCCACTGAGTTGACCTTTGCTATTAGAGTCAGCGAGGACTCCATTAACCAATCAGAAGAATTTTTGAAACAAACACCCTTTATGTAGCAGGAAGTGCCTGTGTCCTGTGTGTGTATGTGTGTACACGTGTGTACTTGTCTTGATGGAGTTGTGAGGACTGATTTAAAACAGCTCACCAAAGCTTTGAGGACATGTAGAGTATTGAGGACATTTTGTTTGTCTTCTGGACTTTTTGCATTTTTACAAACTTATAAGTTGGTTTCAGGATTTTGGTTAGGATCAAGTGAAGTTGAGTGGTTTTAGTCTCAAAATGTTATTTAAGGAAAACCCATAGGACCCTTGAAAGATAAGGAGAACGTGTGTGTACGTGGGGGAGCCACTTAACCTTTGTTGACCTGCAGGCCAGTTTTCACTTATCAGCCTGCAGAAACTTTATCCCATTCATCTCAGGACTCATTCTCCCACACAATCAGCCTGTGGCAGCAGGTAACTTGACTCCGTATACCCCAACACACCTGTAAACCAGCTTTAGACAGTCTGCCCCAGCTGCCTGAAAATGACCGCAGGTCCCAGACTCATTCATGGTCAGGTCAACAGTCAAATGAGGGGAAAAAAGTCTGTTCAAAAGTAAAAATGTAGATTTACTGGCAAAAAAGGGGAAAAATACAAACTAAAAAACCCCAAAAAGTCATATTTTAGATTAGGCTTCAACCAAGCAAAAATAAGCAATAGAAATAAGGAAAGTTTGATTTGTACAAATAAAAGAACATGTGCATCAACTGGCAAACAACAAGATTGCATAACATATGAGAGGAAATCAAACATTTTCTCAGGTTTTTCCTCAAACCTTCCTGCTTTCTTTGTTGTAGCAGAGCTGATTCAGCTCATCAGCTGTTCAATGAGCTTTGCAAAAGAAGGAAAATGATGCAGTCACGAACAACCTTTATGTGGAAGAAATTATGCAAGAAAAGTTGAGTTGAACAGTGACGCTCCACTGAAGCAGGAAAAATGTGGAGGAGCAGCAGCTGACTGGAAAACTTGAAGATAGGGAATGTGGTTAAACCAGCTTTCTGTCAGGACAGTGATGATGCTAAGTTAACTGCTGGAAAATGATGGACTGGAATTTTGATAAAATCATTTTTGGGCTGTTTTTCAGTGTTTATGAGAATTCTATCATTTTAAAGATCTAATCTGAAAAGTATTTTTTTTAGAAGGAAACATATATGGAATTAGAATGAGAATACCAAATTGTTTGAGTAAAATTCTTCTTTAATTGCTCTAAAAAGAGTTAAATTTAATCAGTTATGAGTAAAAGAAAACAACTTAAACACATACATAAGATTAATGTTGTTATGACAATATATAATAATTTATATGCTCTATTTGCTTATTTACAATATCAGTATACTAACTTTATTTGAGCTGTGAAAGGACATCATTGAGCACTTTACAAATACAAAGTGAAATGAAAGCCACGAACAGCGTTGCATAGCTTGCAGGTGCTATCCACCCTCAACAACCCCAGCCCCCTTTTCAGTCGCCCTTACTGGCTGAGTGTGAGGCCCCCTTCTCCTCTGCCAGCCTGGTTAGAACATGTGACAAATTCATTACATAAAAACACTTTTTCAAAATTGTTGCTTTTCTTTTAATTGTATCTCCATAGCAACCTTTTTTTTTGGTTACCTGGGGGTGACAAACAGGTCTATGTAACTTTTAGAAGAATCGGCAAATGTACATTTCTGGATTTCCTAGGCAACTGAGATTTTTTGTTAACCACGGCCACTTTCCTAATATTTTCATAAAATATAATATATTGTTCCATTCAGCTTGAGCCAACAGTTCATGGTTTACATTTTTACAGTTTTTACAGTATCACAGACGCTTCAACATTTGAATATCCCCAAGACGTGTATTTCAGTTTTGTTAGTATATTTTGAATTTTTTTTTTTTTAGCCTATTGAGAGATTTTGGCCTCATTCCTTTTTTAGGGTTTCTCCAGATGTGTCATCATTTTTGGGAAGAGTGTGGGGGTGGCGACATTTACTATGCTTAAAGTTCATTAGGTGTGTGCAAATTTTTGTGAGTTTGTGAATATGTGACGGGGGAATTTTCGCCTCAGACATGCAGTAAAGACATTTTTACAAAAATGTGGTTTTAACATTTTATAATTCTGAACTGTACAGTAATTTTCTTTACTATGTAGTTTTTTTTAAAGGCATTTTTGGCCAAAAATCCCTTTTTTTAATGCAGCATCACTAGCATTGGTTACTGAGCTTGTGGAAAAGTGTAGAAGAGTGAAACAAAGACTCTGTGGGTTAATAACAGTTCAAACTTTATTAGCCATTCCTTGTGTACAATTGTTGACTCTGGTATTCCCTCACATCCTTGAAAAAATATTAATGTCTGTAAAGTAAACGATGGACTGTATGTACACATTCATGCGTGAAATCAGACACACAGAGCAGATCTGAGATCAGCAGCTTGTTTAATTTTTCTGCAGACAGACAAGCAGGCAGAAAGTTAGGTAGAAGTTAAAGGACACGTCAGAGAATTGCGGCTAGTAGACTGGAGGACGGCAGGTGTCTTATACATTTTCTGAGGACATCTAAAGGCGCGTTGAAACAAAATACAACATAACATCAGGAACGAGCCTGGCAAGGCAAACAAACAGGAAGCTGGAGGTTGAAACTTAGATGCAGTTTTAGCTTCTTGTTGTCATGGCATCTGTATTCCACTGTGGAGACCGTGGGGCTTCGTTCTGTGAGGAAACGGCAAATCAGAAACATAACGTAGAACAATGAAGGTATAACTTATGTTTGAAGATCTACTCGAATCATCTTTGGATCTATTTTCAGCGTTCCCAGTGGCCTTTTAATTAGGATTATGCCATTGTCAGCCAAAACCAAAAAAACTGTGCAGTTTTCTAGGAAATCATTTCTGAAGAGCTGCAGCAGTTTAATAAAAAAATTACTTTTAAAATTGTGGGTGGGATTGTTGGCGTGAAGCAACCCCCCCTCCCCCCTTCTTTGTTGCTGAGTGCTCTTGTTTACAAGTTTTCCCGCTAGTTTACAGCCCCCACAAGCTAACATTACCAGATCAACAAAAAAGATGAGAATTATTGGAGCTACATAGCCGAACAGTTTTGAGCCAGATGCCAGCTTAGATGAGGAAAACCAAGATGGATCTAGTCGTCTACAAGGGGATGCATCAGAATGGAGCAGAGCGGAGACCTTGTGGTCCACCCAGCGTATGATCTACATCACAAATACTATTTTTTTCAAATGGCATTTTTTTTCCTCTGCTCCTGATTCACAATGATCTGAATATAGAAATACTCAGAAAAGCATTTTGAAAAGTTACTTTTCTTTAAATATGCCACAAGAACATGTTGAAAAACATGAAATTCCTCGGAGTGGGTCTTTATGTCATTTTTTAAAAGTACACTTTTTATTCTTAAATCCCTCCTCCCTCAACAAAATAGCATTGATTTAAAATTTCTTACAAATACTTTTTTTTTTCCAAAATACAAACTGTTTTCTTTTAGAAAAAAAATGAAAAAAATCTGAAAATGTTAACACTACCCTTTACAAAAGGTAGTTTATTTAAGCGTACTTCAAGTATATACTTCAAGTCTATACCAAAAGAGAGGCAGTATACTTGAGATTTACTTTTTAATGTACTATAAATAAATCGTCCACCTAAAATTTTCCAACTTAGCCGAAAGTAATCCACTAGCATGTAGTTCACGGTCTATATTATAATTTCTTTGCTTCATACACACGTACTCATAATAAAATAAACGAATGTACTACTTTTTGCATAGGACAGAAGTTAAGAGTCTGTCTTTTAGATTTACGCCATGCTGTGTTTGTTTCTACCTGGTGTCAGTCTTCTTCCACAGTTGAGAGGCAGAGCGTTTACACTGCGGCTGTAAAAGTAAAGAAAAAACGTCAAGTTTTAATGCAGTGTCTTTGAATTTACTCTGTTTAATCTCTTAAAGGCTTTTTTTTCATTGTAAAACAAACCACTAACTGTACTTTTTCTTGTAATCTGGATCTTTAAAAATGTTGACAATAACAGAGATAACTCTTAATATTAAAGATTTCTATTTGCGGAAGAACTCTTATTGTGAAAAGGCGAAGGGTCACAATATGAGGTGAGTTTTACCATCTGCAGGAGGGGTGGAGTTGTCTGGTTGGTCCGGCTGGTCAGAAGTTGTTTCTGAAATGGTAAGTGTCACATAAGTTAAATTGGTTAAACTTTTTGTTCTTTCATTCAAAGTTTTTAGAGTAAATGTTAATTCTTTTTGTGGTAAAAATGCCCAACACAGATTTAACTCTTATTTTGTCAAGATTATAGGCATTGAAAAAAGTCTAAATGTTATTTTGAAAACATTTTAAAAACTTGGAATTACTTGTTAGGATTCTAAAGAATTTTATTTTTAAAACTTTTGATAATTTTTAGGATTTAAATCTATAAAAAATTACAAGATTGGAATTAAAAGTACGATTTTGATTAAATCCTTTTTTTTTTTAATGACTCGTATGTGCTTTTATGTCCGACAAGTCTTACCATCAAACGTGTCCATTTCATCGCTCATCTCTTTGTTTGCCTCGTCTTCTTCCTCTACAGAGTCATCCACGCCCACCTCCTCCTCCCAGCCATCCTCCTCCTCTTCTTCCTTGCTGAGGTTTGGGTCTTTCTTGTCACCGGCATCCTCCTCTTCATCCGCCTGATCTTTTTCATTGCTGTTCTCCTCTGCGGGCTCGTCCTTGCTGCTGTTCTCCTGCTCTTTATTCTCCTCCACTTTCTCCTCATCGTCTTTTTCAGTCATGTCATCCATATCTTTTACATCGTCATTTTCCTCCTCTTCCTCCTCCTTGTCTTTATCGACATCTACAGCCTCCTCCTCCTGGTCGTCGTCCATCACCTCAGCTTTTGAGACTGTGCCATCGTCTTCGCTTTGAGCTGCAGCCTGGTCTTCTGTTTTTGCTACCTGCTCTTTGCTGTCTTCTTTGCTAAGATCTTGTGCAGATTGGTCAGGCTCATCTTTAGTGTCAGCACTGGTGTCCTCAGGTGTTGGGGCTTCAGTGTTTTTCACTTCTGTAGGTTGCAGAAATGAAACAGTAATCAATATTCTGATTGGTTAAACCCAGAACAAGATCAAAACGACAGATTGGCGATCAAAAATCCAGAATCAAACACACATTTTTGATTTTTTGCTGATTTTCTCCCCGTTCTGAGTCTATTAGTAGCCTAATGGAACCACCTTGAATATGTGTGAAATTTCTTTAAATTTATTCTCTTATTTTAAGTCTGCTCTC
The DNA here is from genome assembly GCA_014656515.1 of Oryzias celebensis. NCBI lineage: Eukaryota > Metazoa > Chordata > Actinopteri > Beloniformes > Adrianichthyidae > Oryzias > Oryzias celebensis. The sequence goes on along the minus strand of BNCR01000011.1, from coordinate 2,618,845 downwards.
ACCAAAGAAAACACAATTTCAATTTGCTTTTATAGAGAAAAAAAAAACGATTTTAGTAGCTTTAGAGCTGATGCATAGTGTAACAGACATGGTTTTTCAGTGTAAAAGCTAACAGGAACTTGTCCATTGATTTTTTTTCTATCGTGAGTTCTTATCACAACTTTCATTATTAATTAATTTGACAAGTTTTAATGTTCAACGTCTGAGCCGAAAAGCTTAACATTTCTTTCTGGATGCTCCTTCAGCAAAAGACATTTATGCCATGAAGACACATCAAACAAGTTCATTTTCATGTTTTTCACATGTTGTTGAAAGTGTTCACCTTTACTTTGTTCGTCACTTTGCTCAAATATTTCACCTGCAAAGACAAAACATCAGGACACAAGATCATTATTTAGTCACACAGAAAAAAACCACAAAACCTCATGCATCTGTAGTAGTATATTTAGAGGTAAAAGTGGATCTAATCTTGCTTGTTTCTGTTCAACTGTGTTTATTCTAACAAACCGCTCTATTTACCGCTCTCAATGGAGGCGCTGTCCTCAGCTCCTACAATCAGAACCAAACAAAAGGTAGTTCATTACATTTATTTACAGAAAAATGCAAAAGAAATTTCAATAATCTTTTTAAATAGTTTTAAATGTGTTTTTCCCTTAATAACAACAGATGTTTTCTTGTGGATATAATGATAAATGACTTTTATTTTTTTTATTTAATGTACATTTTTGCACTGACTAAGAAAAAAATGAGTCAAAGGGAAAAGTTAAAACAGGATAAGGATTTAAACAAAATATGAAAAGTCTTCATTTTTATTGAATGCTCTTGACTATCCTCGACTTGTTTCAGCAGCTCTAGATGACGTTTTTCTGGTATCTGTCCTGCTTTGGCTCAACATTCCGCCAGTTTGCATCTATATGACTGATCTTTTCAAAATCTTTCTAGATAAAAGCTTTTTTTCTTGTTTATTTTATAGTGTTTATTTTTTAAATACTAACCGCTGTCACTGGGACTCACGGAGGACTCCTCCCTTTTTTTATCTACACAGAGAGAAACATTAATGAGCAAATCGACTCACAGGTACAAAAAACTAAAATAACTGTCATGAAAATGTGTTGTAGTTTGAAAGAAGTAAAAAAAATCACAAAGATGTTAAAATGCAACTTTCTTCCTCTGATGTCACTAAACACATTCAGCCTGTTCACTCTCTAAAAATGATTTTAAAACAAATTTAATGAATGAAACACATCCTTTTGCACTCAATTTCAAAATTTTTTTTGGAGTTTACAAACACAGAAAACGTTTTTATTTCCTGTCAACTTTTTTATGTTTAACTTCCCCGTTCTATGAGAAGACAAAAGCTGAGAAGTGACTCATCAGAAACAGATCAAAGACGTGCACGAACAAGGAAGAAGGAAATCAAAAACCCACAGACGAGACGTTACGTGTGTTCACCTATGCCTTTGACAAACAAAAGGAATTTAAACGAAATTCTTCATCTGGCGTCTGATAATTTACAAGTGCGTTTACCTTTATCCATCGATGTATCCTCACTCAGATCTATAAGTGTGAAATTACCCCCCAAAAAAGAGGGATTTTATTAATTATGATAACCTCAATCACTTTTAGGCATCTTAAAAGCTACGTGTTTACTGTACAAGGGATTTCATATTGTTTTATTGCTTTTGAGTTAGATTTTACTTTCCTAAGAATCTTAAAAACAGCTATGACCAGCAATTTTCTTACTTAAGCATCGATATGTATTTAAAAAAATCACAAATAAAAAAAAAAGTCAGATAATAAGAATGGTTACCTTCAGTCTCCTCGAAGGATATATTATCTGAGGAAATAAAATCAACATCTTACATTAAAAAATCTTTAAAATTTTCCACAAATGCTGCATATAAGACATGAAATCTTGCAAAACAAGACAAAAATGCGTATTTAAACTCTTACATACATGGATGCGTCTATATTTGTGAACATTTGCAAAAGATATGAACATGACATTTTCCTCTTTACCTTCAGTTTGGGTGGTATTTGAACCTCTTACATCTGTGTTTGACACAAAAATCAAATGAGACAAACGTTAAAGTCATTCCCAGATAAAAAGAATTGAGTTTGCATGTAAATGTAGGGTCCCACTGACCTGGGGTGGACGGTGTCTCCTCTGACTCTGAGACGGCTGACAGGTAAAAGCAACAGGTGAGCAAACAGGTAAATTAACAAACTAATAAAATCCCCAGTAAATGAACCCAGGATCCGATTACCTTCAGACACATCGACAGAATCTGAGGCGTCATCTGAAAATGATAGAAATACTGTAAGTTGGAGGTTTGTTGAAAGAGATTTTTTTAAGTGATTTGTTTTTATTAAAAAAGCTAAATGGTTACTATAAAAATAAAGGATCAGAGATAAAGTTGTGCTTCCTTATATATGTTTGTCAAACAGATGCTGAAGCTAAGACATTTGGACCTGTTCAGTGTCTCAAAGGAAATATTTCCTCTTACTGTCAGTCTTCTCCACTGCTGAACTTTTCTCCTCACTTTTTTCTGAAAGAATCCAACAAAAACAATGAAACAATAAGCAAAAAAATAAATTGATTTAACCTTTTTTAACCCGGAAATCATTAAAATCCGTAGACATTTCATGTAATTAAAAGAAAAACAGAGACTGACACTGACCTGCTGACTCTGACTCATCAGTCTTTGATGTTTCTGCAGACAGAAAACAGAATCACAGGTAGGTTAGAAAGGTTAGGTTTAGACCTCTGAAGGAGACAGACCGACAAGTTACCTTGACTTGGCTCATCTGTAGAGTCTTGACTGTCGTCTGTGAGCAGAAAGAATCCAAAAGTGATCATTAAATGGTTATAAATATATAGCAATAAAAGAAAAAAAGCAAAAACCTGGAACTAAAACTGACCTGCTGAATCCGATTCCTCGCCCTCTGACGTTTCTGTAAATGCACAGAATGGTTAGAGTCACTGGTTAACAAACACAGAGGAGAACCCTCAGGAAGTCAAGCAGATACCTTCACTTGCTTCTTCGGTAGAGTCTTGGTTCTCAGCTGCTAAAACCAAAAACATTTGGTTTTACTGATTAAAAAAAACTGTCTTTTAAGATGTATTTCTAACAAATTAACCAACTAGCTCTAAAATGTAAACCAAACTGTTAAAAGCCTTAACTTTTGATCAACACTGACCTGTTTTCTCAGTGGCCTTGACCTCTGCAGATGCTGTTAACCACACAAACACAGTTATTTACAGATTAACACACTGAGGCCGGGACAAAGACAAATTACCTTCAGCTGTTTCATTGGACTCATCTGGAAAAAATCAATAAAAAATACGCATTAATCAACTGTAACAAGGAAAACAAATCTTAAAACCTGCACAGATATTTGTATCTGTGGAAGAGCAATTGTTTACCTTAAAGACTTAAATCTAAAAAATAAACCGAAATTTGATAAGAACTGATCATAAAAAATGGGATCAGTTTCATTTGATTTGTTTGAAACATTTCATTTATAGAATTCCAGATGCTTTCAACTGATCTGTCTTTAGTTTTTTTTTTAACATGACACTAATGTTTTTGGCTTAAAAATAGTTAGATTTACTAATTTATTGGGTGAATTTCAGAGTTGCTGCTGCAGATTTGTTCTTACTTGACACATTTTTTCCGTTCGACCAATTCTTAACAAAATCAACTAAAACATTTTGGGATGTTTGGTGGTTTTCTTGTTGGAGGATAAATCTGAGCTCCAGCTCTGCCGGTTGTTAACCGCACACTGCAAAAACAGCCTTTTAAGGAAGTCAAAGACCTTTGTTTGAAAACCAAAAGCTCTTATTCTCTGTTTTGCAAGAAAATGTATCTTATTGAGAAAGCTTTTCAACCTTAGTTTAAGAAAACAGTTTTTAGTGAAGTGTATTTTTTCCTAAAAATAAGAATTCTTATTCTGTTATTACCCCACGGGCAGATTTTTTTTGCTTTTTTAACATGAATTTGTCAAATTTTAAGACTTTTTGACTTATTTGTGTAAAAGGAAGCCTGTATTGATGTAAAAGCATAACACATCGTGAGATCTTCATCTCACCTTCAGAGTTCTTCATCGTGGAATCCCCTTCCTCTGCAAAGGAAAAACATGCAGCAGGTTTCATTCAACCAACAGAAAAAGAAGAAAGCTTGTAACTCAAAGACCAAACTGACCTGGTGATGCAGTTTGCTCTTTTTCTATTTTTTCTGCAGACACGTAAAACACGTAAAAAGAAAGTCACAGGTGAAGAAGAACACACAGGTGATCACACCCATCAGACAGGTGAGTACCTTGATCCTGTTCAGCAGAGTCTTTGACATCGTCTGAAAGATCAAGCAAAACGATCAGAAATGGAAGCTTTACCTGCAAAAATGACAATCTCACAAAGATTATTTTGATCGAGATTAATTTATTACACTTGAAAGAAGATAAAACTCATTTATTTGTTACTTTTCATGAAGATGTAACGACCTGTTTTTTAGGTAATAAATCTTAAATTTCATTTTGTCAATTGATCAATATCTCCATGAAACAAGTTTGTTTTTGTGTTTAACATTCTATTTTTAAGCAGCAGTTTTATTTGTGATGAGAATCGCTCTCGTTTCGAGAAACAAAAGAGCTTCATTTAAAGAAACTGGAAAGTTTTTTGACTTGTCATAAACAAAAATCTAACTATCATTTTTGAAGCAAATTTATCTTAACTTGTGTAGTTTTAGTCCTAAAGAAGAATATTATTTAGAAATAAGGATAGTTAGAAAGTTATCGCTCTTCATACAGGATACTTTTGGGGAGGGAAGTATACATTTATAACTACTTTAAAGAAATCAACTTTAAAACATTTTTGTTTTTTTAAGCAAAACAATTATTTCAAAACACAATATTTTCAATTGTTGGGCAATATTCCAAAATGAGTGTTTTTTATTGTCTTGTCATTTTAAGATTTAATTTGATCTCCATTGTCAGAAAGACGTCTTGTATTCTTCATTTTGTTTTGAGAGGGATATTTTTTTCAATGCTGGGAATCTCAGAAACCTTCCATGTTTTTGTCATTTTTGATTTATTTATCCAATTATTAGATCTCACCTCTGACAAATTAAATATACATATATATATATATATATATATATATATATATATATATATATATATATATTTATATATAAAGTGTATAAAATGTCTAACTATTGTTACAAACCAAAGAAGAAAACCTTTTTTCATTTTCTTTAAAGTTTTCACATAGACTTTTATTTTGTTAGATCCGGGAATTGTTTTCTTTTTGTGATTATTTATATGTTTGAGTAATTTAGTTCCTTTGTGTTTACGTGTAAAGTATCATGTTGTCCCACATAAAGAGAAACATCTTACCTTCAGATTTGTCCATCATGGATGTTTCACTGTGGTCTAAATCACACAAAAGAATCAAAGTTTTTTCAGATTAAAGTGTGCAAAAGTACTTTTTAAAAGTAGATATTAGGATTTTTTGTGGGTTTTGTGTGTGTGTGCTGACTTTGTATGGTCTTGCAGGGTCTTATCTCACCTTCAGGATTGTCCACCATGGACATTTCACTGTCTACTGAATCAGCTTGAAGACAAAAACATTGACTTTTTAACAAAAAAGATCAGATTAGGGCATTCATTGGAGCTAAATCTAGTGCATTAGAGGTTCACACCAACCTGCCGGTTCATCTGTTCCAGCTGTTTCTGCAACAGCTAAAAAAAACACAATACTTGATTTGACTTTGCAAAAAAACAGTAATGATAATATTTTTTTGGAAGAGCTTCATTAAATCCAAGTTATATGAGGATTTATAGGGTTTGACCCACAAGATAAGGTCATCTGAGTGCTTTTAAAATGAAAATAACACGCAAACAGGAAATGAGGAGGCAGAAATACACACTCATGATCTGTGACAGACAGATAAACAGTCAGAGCTCCACTGACAGGTGAGTGTGGATACCTGGCTTTTCTGTCCCAGCATCCTCTACATTCTTTCCTAAAAAAACAACAAACACAGAATTAAAACAACAAATCCCATGAGTCTTCAGGGTTCCAGTCTGATGAGGGTGGGATCTGTGAGTAAGTTACCGTCTAGATGTGCCAGCAGCTCCTTAGCCCTCTCTGGAAACAGAACAAAAAGCTTGGGGTTAGGTTACCACTGCAGCCTGTAGGGGGCGCTAACTGCACATGACTATAGATTTCAGTTCGTTCATAGAAACTCGCTGAGAGGCTGAAAAAAGAGTTTAAACATTAAAATATTTACCATCATCAGATGTCTCTCCTGTCAGAAAATAGAAACACATAGAAATAATTAGTTTTGTGATGTAATATTTTTTTCATAATTTAGCGGACAAACAAAACTGTATTTAACTGCGTTTAACAAAATCAAGGTAGTAAATTTAGACTTAATAAATTAGGAAGCTTTATTTTGCCATTATTTAAGGTTAATTAATGACACACACCAAACAGGAAATACAAAAACAAATGTAAAAGGTCAAAAATATATGAATTTATAACAAATTTTCAATAATGTATGTAAAATTTGATGGTAAATAATGTTAAAGAAAAGTATTTTCATTTTTCCACACAGTCCCTTCACAATAAAAGCTCAACGTGATTGCGCTTCACATTTTCTATGCTGATGAGTTCTGAGAATGACAAGTCTTACTTTGGACTGGAGCTGCAAGACAAACAGCAGCAAAGGCACACAGCAGCAACACAACACACCTAAAAAAAACACACACACAAACAGAACGTGAAGAAGTCAAATCTTCCATTTGAATGCAGCTTCTTTGAATGCAGTTTTGCCTTTTTTTTAAAATCCAAATTTAACTAGAGGGGAGAGAGGAGATTGGAAAGTGGAGGAACAGCAGGCCCAGTTTGTCATGTAAAAATGATGTCACAAAAATATGAGCAAACAATAAAATAGAAAGTCAAACTTTGGTTTGACGGTTTCCGTCAGCTAAAGAAGAGTAAATAGCATAAATCAAGTAGCACAAAGGCTTGATCATTCTCAGGTGAGGCGGGTGGAAGCTGGATGAAATCAGCTTTCAATCTGAAGGGTTAAATGACTGAGTGTCTTTGTGTTTCCTGGACAGAAGGAGAAAAGAAACCACAAAGCGCCTCTTTTTTTCCAACGTATAGAGAGAAATGAGCTGCAAGAGAAAACCAGATCTTCAAAGGGGCCAAATCTCCAGGAGCCACATTTTCATTGACAAAACAGAGCGGAGAACTAAAAGAAGAACACCAAAAAAAAAAGTATTTAAAAAATATAGACATTTTTCAGAAACAAACGTTGGTTTCATGTAGAAATCCAGAGCTGACTAAAGCCATCGTTCAGAAAGGTGAAATAATAAAAACTCATCAGCAGTCACAAGGCCAAACGCAAAGTTTCCACACACCTCAACAACTTCAGCCTGTTGCGTTTGTGCACAATACATTTACAGTAAAAAAACACATCTCATCTTGCAGGAGATCTCTCTCTAGAACCGGTTCGAAGAGAGCAATCTGAGGAATCCACTCACCGGTGAAGCATGTCGTTCTCAGCAGCTCAACAGGAAATGAACTTTAGTGAGAAGAAACTTGAGCGCCTGTTGAGTTTCTGATCTGTGCCGGAGCCGGGCAGACGCCTTTTATAGCTTCTCTTCCTCCTCCCTTCCCTCCTCCCTCCCTCTTATCACCTGGGTGTCTTCACTTTAATCTTGTCCGAACTCTCTGATTTAATTAAAATGTTTTTTTTTTATCCAAAAAGGGAAAAATCGCGTTGTCCTCTGTGGGTCAAGTGTGTTTTAGCATAAAAAATAGCAATAAAAAAATGAAGCTGTTTCACAAGCTAACTTTCCAAGTTTTCACAAAAGTCAGAAAGTTTGGTCTCATTAGAGTATCTACAAATAAGGAAATTATTATTAAAATGCTCCTGTCGTGAGAAAAACTTGATTGAAGACTCAAAAAAACTTCAATTGCACTGTAATATTTAGTTGTGTTAAAGTTCAATAAATGTTGAAAAGTTAGACGGGCATTTTTATTTTTATTTGTTTTGGAAACAAAAATGAATGTTTTTGTTATAAGAATAAGAGCTGGTTTTAGATTTTATGAGGATTTACGAACACCTGCCAACTTGTACCAAAACGGTACTCTTGTTCTTATCTTCTTCTAAAGGGAGTCATTTCCTCTTATTGTGTGAATACATAGCTTGTTTGAATGCTGCAAAGCATTCAAACAAGTTATAGTGACTCTCCTGCTCCTTTCCGCACGTTTTTCATCTCATAAAAACCATTTCATACTTTCAGCGATTTTAGCAATCTTTTTATCAAAACATTCAGCTCTGTCAGGACATTACTGATTGTACTTTTGGTCTTCCGGAACTTTATAGTTTTTGACATATTGAGTAAAATATACCTCATATGAAATGAATGAGAAATCCTTCAAAAACTTTGTGCACTTTAAAACCTACCAGCTAAAGACACCATTCAAACTTTAAAATTTTAATCAAAAGATTGAACTTACAGACGTGAAACTGTCACACATTGTAGCCCAAAGGCTTGTGAGTCGCACACGGGTTCAACTTTTTTCATAAGTGACAGAGTTTTGAAGATATGAACATTTGTTTGGTGGTAGCGCAAACTCAAGCCGTGCCATTGGATAACATGGAATTAAAAAAACACCATTTTTAATTTTTCTGACCAAATTTACAAAAAAACGTAATAATTGAGGCTACTAAAATGTACATCACTGGATTCTTTAACTTGTTAGCTTTTCAAAACTGAAATAATTATTTGGATCAGACTTATTGTTTAGACACAGTGTCAATGTGTTCAGGACAAAGTCTGTCCATCTCAGAGTCCGCAGTGTGTGGGGTTAAGTCGATGACATGACTTTGAACCTGTTACCATGGCGACTGCACTCTCTTTCAGACACACTGATACAGGTTTTGCAGAATTACAGGGGACCTTTGACGCATTTATTGACACGTGCATGTTTTTATTCACTATTTTCTGTAAATCCAAAACAGATCCGCTTCATTACACATGTTTGGAATGAATTCCGTTTGTATCAGTGTTTTGAAGTAGATTAGCAACAAGCATTTATATTAGTGTCATGCTAGCTTTGTGGGCTATGTTTTCATTCTTTATAGTATTTTAGAATAGTTTGGCGCTGAGCTGTTATTTTAGCGTTATGCTAGCTCATCTGGCATCTCCTGAGGTTTTATAAACTGTAGGCTTTTATAGGCTAATTTTTTAGGGCTAATTCTTTGTCCATTTTTAAAACCTTTGCAATATTGGTATCAAACCGTGCAGCATGTTCAGGAGATTCAAGCTTGCACTTTTGGTGTTTGAACTTTTTACGCATTTCAAAATTTTACGCCATTTTTACTATTTTTTTTCAAGAAATTCTTCAAATTCTTTGTACACTTGTGTTAGTGTTTTGTGAACCTTTTCTGTGATCTAAACACTAGTTAGTTTTAACCATAAAAGGATGAAGAGGAAATAAAGAATTCGCTTCCATCTTGAAGCTTTTTCTTATTGTGTGTCAAAAAAGGCTTTCTTAAGGTACCGTCAGACAGTCTGGTCATTTTGACATTAACAATCTGAATCTGAGTGGGAACACGCTTATCCCAATCTCCTGACGCACTCTGTAATCTCACAAGGACGGAGTGTGTTGTTGACATCGTTATATAAATGTTCCAGAAGAAACATAGGATTTATGTGCTAATAATTGTCCTCCACAAGCCATAAAAAATTTCAATGCTTCAAAAGTGGGGGTCCCAAATCCTACTTCCTGATAAAATGCAGGAAATACAGTAAAATACAGTGAACTCTTATTCTGAAAAATAGGAAATATTAGTATTTGGTCATAGTATCTACACTGTAGTTATATCTAGTAATTCTAGAAAAGTGTGAGGGAGGATTCATAATCAGGGCGTGAGTCGTCATCAACCACATGAATATTCCTGAACAGGACATCCCAGAACAACATCAGCTGTTTTCAGAGGTCCTGTTTCATCAAAATAAGACTTTACTATTAGAATCTTTTTTTTCTAATTTTTTGCCAGTAGTTTGTATTTTTTGAGTTTTTATGAGCATAATTGTGTTTTTTTTTATTACAGTGTAATTACTGGAATTGACTCATTTTAAAACAAAGCAAAGCAAAATACAAATACAGTCTTCGTGCAAGTTGGAGCATCTAATCAAATTCTCATAAATCTATTTTTTCCCAAAATAATGACATTGAATGCTTGTCTAACTTGCCAACATGTTGAACATTAAAATAACACTAAATATTACAGTGAAATGTGAATTTTTTGATGTCAAAAGTAATTCTGGCCTTATTTTAATACTAATGTCTTTATTTCAGGATCACAAATTCTCCACTGTGGTGATTTTGAGAGAAGCTGGCAGAGCAAAGAGAAGCTAAAACTTCAAAGCTGGTCAAATCTTTTATATCATAGTTTGCAGTGTACATGTTTCTCTGTGACGGTTTGACAAATGTGTTCTGCCTTCTTTACTATCAGATAGCATAAATAGACATGACAAACATAAAAAAAAGGTTTTAAAAAACCTCACATTCACTGGAATCTGTGATTCAGATTACTTTGAATTCATCTTTTTCATTTACGTTGATCTTTTAAAGTCACAGCATCCCTGAAACTCACGTCCTGTCAAGCTGACTTTTAAAAAATATGACTTCAGAACAAACTTGAATGAACAAACTCTTCATTCCTGTTCCAAAAATTAATCTTAAGAACCTAAATAGAACCTTGTTTCATATTTTCTGTTGTGCACAACAGTCTTATCAAGAAAGTTTTTCAATCTTGGTTTTAGAAAACATGTCTTAGTCACATGATTTATTTTCTGAAAATAATTATTTTTTTTCTACCTATGTACATTTTTAGTACTTGTTTATACTTCTAGAGAGTCCTTCCTTCTATTTGGTGATTCAGAACCATCAATTTGTGACATCAACAGGTTTCGTTTCAGGAAATCTCCTGAACTTACCTTTTCCATAAAGACTTGAAGGAAGTTTCCGACTCTGACTGGAAGCAGCAGTCACACACGTGCATCTGGGCGTGTGCACATGCATACCGTTTGTGTGTGAGCTATGAGACGTATGATGCTATTCTTTAGTAAACACCAGCCTGAAGTAACACAAGAGTCTCACAAGGAAACATATTCTGGAGTAGAAGAGGAAGCTTTCAACAACCAGCAAGACAAACAAAATTGTGTTTTTGATGTTTTAGGTGTATTTAGCGAAATGTTGCGATTGTTCTTTTTATCGATTCTTGTATCGATTTAAAATGCTGCCAAGGCAATATTTAAGTAATTATATGTAAACAAACATGTAGTTCAGCGTGTTTGATTTCCATTAAAAGCTAAAACCCCTGACTGATAAGATAAAATAACATAAAATTTAAAAAGAATCAAAAGAAAAGTCAAGTGTCTGTAGCAGCAAACATATAAAATTGACTAAAATTAAAAAGTGACTTTAATGTTTTTCTCTCTGTGATGTACTGCAGTTAATTAAAAATGTTAAAAAAAACAACATTAAACATAAAATCAGTTACATGTATTTCCTAAATCACTTTTTAAAACTTTTTTGCAACATTTTTTCAGTGACAACTTTTTTTTAGGTCAAGATCAGACAAAATCTGAGAAAATCCTGAACGACGATGTTCATCAGTAAAACAACTCTGTGTGATAGTTTGTTTATCAAAGGAGTCAAGGACTTTAGTGTCTTTTTAAGTGCAAACATGTTGGCAGTGCATTGTGGGATTTGTAGTGATGAACTAAATCAATGTTAACACCACAGGCCAAAGCAGGCCTTGAGTCTGACAAATGGCGGGTGAAACTTGAAAAGCACTTTAACAATCTTGCTAAAACTTTCAGAGACTAATAATGAGTTTAAACAACATTTATCATCAACATACATAGTTCACAAATAAACTCAAGTAGTTTATTGGGTCACTGTCCTGACAGGAAATGACTGCCCTGGATTATACTTTCATCACATCAATTTGCATCTACTTTAAATTCTTACGCTTAACAACATCTCCATAGTAATCTGAGTGAGAAGTGTGGTCCAGATATCCTCTCTGCCGGTTTTCTCATCATCAGTCATCACAACCATTGTTAAAAAAGCTTTTTCTGTTTTTTCAGGAGATGTTCTGCTTTTGTTTTGAAAGGAAGAATTCATCGTCTACACCTTGTTTTTGTATCTACTTTGAAAGTGTAGTTGCAGTGGAGTTGCTCATTTATCCTTTCAGGGTTTTTTTTTACTGGAAAATCTAATAATCAAACATTTTCAATGCAAATATTTGTTGTTTAAAGTTGGTCTTTAGTTGATTTTTTAGATGTCGCTAAAGCCAATCTTCTTTTTTAAAAATAAATTCTACCTAAAGGTTGTTCTGTTGTCATCACTGTGAGTCACAGGAGTAAAAATGGTTTAAATAAGTAAAAAAGAACATTTCAGCAGCTTTTCTAACGACAGTTTGCAAGTCTCAGCAAGTGCTCACTGTCACCTCTCTGCAGAAGCTTCTGGAACACACAGTCCTTTATCTCTGTTTCTCTCATTTGTGCCACTTATTGACTTATTTATCAATACAATCTGAAATGTTCAATACAATTAAACAGTCACAGAAACTTAAAATCATAAAATCATCAGCAGACTTATTTTAAGTCCTTTTACTTGTTTGATCGTTGGATCTGAAGCTGCTGCAGGTTTGTTTGAATTGAAATCACTTTGGTTGAAATCTGACAACAGATCAGACATTTTAAGAAACACGTGCAGATTCATTTGAAAACCAAATTTTCAGAACAACTTGAAACTGCCTGCTTGTGACAGATCACCGAGGAAGTGACGAACTTTGCAGAGAGACTTTTCATTTTGTCTGTGTTTCCTTTGAATATCTTTATGTACTTTGTGCATGCATTCGCCCTATATAACCATTTGTTTAATCCACACAATTTTGAAGCCCCTGTCTCATTAGCGTGACCCAAACTTTCCCTAAAACCCTTTGGATGTAACTTGGCTCATGGTTTCTGAACTGCATTTCATCCTCCTTCCACTAGGGGCAGTAGAAGGCCTATTTCTGCTCATTTCAAAATGTCTGCTTCCACGAAGTCTTAAAAACACTTTTGGCAGAAAAAGTTTTCCTAATTTTCAAAACCTTTTGGAGAGAATAACTCATCTATTGTCATTCATTTTATATTTCTTTTTATTTTAAAGAATGTAAAATGTGTGGATAGTGAATTCTATATAATAGAGTTACACCACGTTTAAATCTGTGGATCACACAAACACACACGGTTTTAATTAAATTAGAAAACACAAAGTTATGCCATTTTTTATTTACATTCAGTTGAAAATGCTCTCTTTCAGCTTTGTAGACGCTTTCAGTAACAATAAATGTATTGATCTTCCGGGTCATCACTAATACGAACTGGAAACACTTAATAGTTGTGTTTGGCTCACAAACAAACCAGATTAATGTAAAACTTATTTGTCTGTAAACTTTAAGTGAAAAAGCTTCATGAAATAGAATTGAAGCTGGATCAGAATTACTTTTATTTTGTCACAATGTGTTTTGAGATATTAAATATCTGGAAGTTTTGCTGTTAACCCAAATTTTCATTATTTAATCTAGAATTTAGTTGACTGCTGTCATGAGAGGATTATCTCTGGTCTTTCTATGAACTACATGATAAAACCTTAACAAAAATGCACATGTTGTGTGTTTTTGTGAGGATTGTGCTCCTGGATTTGGTTTTGTCAGTTATGTTCTGATCCTGTTCTGTTCAGTTCCTGACAGTTTATCAGTGTCAATGTCTTGGACTCTGTAGGATTTTTTATGCTGTGCAGCAGTGTGTGACCGCCTCTGCATCCTGCACCCTAAACTAATTGATTCTTGCAAAGGTTAGACTGGTATTAAATGTCATTGTTTTGAAACAAAAACGTTAGATTTACTGTATGTTCTAAGAATAAAAGGTGTTTTAGATTTTTGTACTAAGAACATCTTCTCAATTTGTTCTAAAATGAGTCATTTCCACATATTACACCAGTTTTTCAGTTAAGGTTGAGCAAAGTGTTTGAGTTTTTCCTTCCATTTTGAGTTAAAATCAAACTCTTCTGCTTTCAAAGATGCTAGTGAATTTATTTTATTTTAATGGGGAACTTGATGGGGAACAGATTTATGCATTTAATCTGTTGGTTTTTTTATTCAGATATTTTCCAGATGGTTGATAAATTCAATCTTTTTTTTTTTTTTGGTTATTTGTTTGCGATTCATGTGTTGTTGTTTTTTTTTACAGAAAACTTCCAGCCTGGATCTGAGTCAGTTGACATCTGAACATTCAGGTCTCAGATATTGGAATTCAAAAAGGATGCTAAATCAGGATCAACACAAACTACACTTTACATTGACAAAAGACATGATGAATGACCAGAACTACAATTAAAGATTAAATGTTTCTTAAAGTGACTCATACTGTGTTCAAAGACTTTATTGTCAGAGTAACAATAATAGCTTTCAAGTTATTTTTTCATTTAGTTCCTTGTTTACCACCTGCTGGGAAATTTTCAGGGTTTATGAAGACTGATGTTGGTATTTTTAACATTTTGTGTCAAAGAAATGACACTAAATCTTGCTGATAATGTTTAAATCAGCCTCAATCTCTTTTACTTGTTTCCTAAACAAACTTGCAGTCAAAAACTTCTGCTTTTGACACTTTTCATGAGTGAAAGTAAGGATTAGGAACCAACAAACCAAGAAAGTTTCCTCAGAAGGAATTGTTCCGGTCAAATGAGGACCAAAGCCTGAAGAAAAGAGCAGATAAATCTGTCTGTGTGTCTTTTGTGTGAAAGCGTGTAAGCAGCAGCATGCTAATAGTCTCTAATTAGGCTTGCATCACACCTCAGATTTAAGCTGAGGAACCACAGTTTTAGATGAAGCTCTGCTCTTTCATTTTAACACATTTTTCCTATAATGTAAATGTACATGAACTCTGTTGTAAGGAAGCATACATTCTTTTGTTTGTTTGTTTGTTTTTCTTTAGGCTTACTTTTGTTTTTTTCTGTCCTCTTGCCACATTTGCATCAGTTTTGAGTTTCTGAAATGTGCAGGTGTTTTTTTGGTTACTTGTCTTGACCAGTATTTGAATAAACAGATAAGAACTGAGGGCCTCATGTGTTGTTATTTACACACTCTGTACCTTTAAATCTGTGGTTCCTGTCGCTGACTCTCTCAGAATCTCTAGTTTCTTTTATTTTATTCATGAAATCGTTTCAAGTCATTTATGCTGCCATTATAAAGGTTTTTATTTCACCAGTTTCAGTTTATTCAATTATATTTGTTGCCACTTCCTATTATTCATGTATATATTTATGGCCTGAAACAAATATAGAGCAAAACTGAAAGCTTAAAAATGGCATAAATCTAATCTAAATCTGGACTTAATTAGCTTTAGTCTGCATTAAAATTTGTGTTTTGTCTCTTAAATGACTTAAATGTTTGTTTTGTTGCTTGCATGGCCCTGTGGTTACAGGGTGGCACAGTTTCGTCAACCTGGTGCACAAATAACCAAAATGTTTGGGAGAGATAAAACAGAACAAACACATCTTTATTGCAATTTTCCAAACTTTAACAACACCACATTAAAGTCCACTGAGAGCATCTTCTGATCTATTTTCAAAGCATTCACAGAGGTATTTTTGTTGTAATTAGACCATTTGGGAAATGTCCTCACAAAAATGTTTGAGTCAATAATAAATATGGACGTTGTTTTCAAAAAATCTTATCATTGATTCCATAGAAGTTAATTATTTTTAAGGATAATTTACCATCAAACACGGTTTTGGTTGATGTGGTTGTTAATCTGTGCAGTCGCTCACATTGTTTTCTGAAGCCAGATTTAAACCAGATTCAGGTGTTGTGAGAGAACCCGGCAGAACAGACAAACGCCCTCTTAGAAGAAAGAAAATGTTCTGGCTGGAGTTTCCTGCAGATTTTTTTAACAGTTTCGTTTGGGAAAGCAGAACAATATGAACGAAAAGAAAGGAAGAGTCAGGAGTGTCAGGAGAGTCAGAGCCTTTTTCTACAGATTATTTTCAGGCTGAACTTTTAGATGAATTTATTGATGGAGGTTCTGGTGATTATCAATCCAAAAGCCTCCCTGAAACAGGAAAAGCTGAAGCGATTCAAGGAGAAGTGATGAAGGTAAAAAAGTGAAAGTGGAAGGAGAGGCAAAGGGGTGGGTGGAGAAGGTGGTGATGTCCTCTGAAAATCAGATTGGACAACTCCCCAAAGAGGAGGTGCACACAAAAGCTGTTTTTGTCAGAGAACATAGTCAAACTAAATGTTCAAAAGAGGCTTCAGGTCTCACCAATCATTTTTGCTTGGACTTTCCCCTTTATTCCCTCTATTTTAAGGCTGATTTTCTGAAAAGCAGCTCTTTGAATCAGCAGCGACAGAAACACTGTTCCAGTTCCAAGGAAAAATCCAGAAGGGGGGGTTTCATCCGACTCCATGCCAGACTCTGTCCTTGTCTGTTGCTACCTTCAGAGATAAAACTCTGCAAGCATGTGAGGAGAGAGTGCTGCTGTTTTCGTGAAGCTGTTGTTTTGTTTCTGGAGCAACAAAGTTCAGCCCAACAAAAATCTGCCAACAAATACACACTGTTAGCTCGAGTCCGACGAAGATTTACACCTTAAAAAGACACAGAAACGGGTCTGTGGATTTATGGGATCAAGGAAGTTCATTGGCCTTCATCAAAAGATCAAGAACAGGGATAGGCAACTCCAGGCCTTGAGGGCCGCATTCCTGCATGTTCTCCAACGTACCATGTTCTAAAAGGCTGAACACACCTGAAGCAGGTAATCAGTCACGAGTAGGGCTTGGATATCTGGAAATCATGCAGACGCTGCGGCCCTCGAGCTGCCTATTTCTGATCTAGAATGTTTGTTTGTCTTAGTCTGAAGGAGTCCGTCTTAGACCTCCAACAAACACTCAACAGACTTCCACCACTCTTGTGTCAGCAGTATTTTAAACAAGTATTTTGCAAGACAAATGTAGTCCCAGATGGAGATGTGTCTGTACACATGCATACACTGGACTGATAATCTCTGGAAGGCAAAAACAAAGTTCCATCTGGTGAAATCATATTGACTAAAGTTCATGCCAAAAATAAGGTCATAAACATCAAAACGTTTGGGAAAACGGACCATAAAAGGTCATTTCTTTGGTATTAAAATGTGTTTTTAACATGGAAGCCAACAGGAAATGAAGAACCAGCCTCTAGTGGTCATTTAAGAAATGGTGATAGTTAATAAAACATTCAGAAACGGAATGTGTCAGCTTGAATTTTACTTAATATCTGTGTTCACTCTAAGTTTAATCCAAACTTTGTCAGAGGTTTGAGTCATGTCCAGGCATTTCTTACATATCTGCGTCTGTAAAGCCTTAGTCACAACTGTGCTTTTGAATAGATACGGGCTGTCTTCGAGCCAAACATGAGCAAACCTGCAGGTTGTTCTCACAATATGTCTAATTTGTGACCGGCTTGGTGACCCTGTAGAGAGAAAATGTTCGTGACCATTTTTTGCTCCGTACAACAGCTTTATCCGTACGTCACAAGTACCTACGACTTCCAGGATCCTTTCCTCCTCTTACCCACCAGGACTCTCCTGGAGGACCTTCTCCTCATGTGAGGCTGGTTGTCTTTGCCGTGAACTCTGGATTCGGATCTTGCTGACTCTTGACCACAGACGTGTGTCTCTGTCAGACGGATTTATGTTGTCTCTTTTCTGGATATTCAACCTTTTTCTTTTTTATTGACTTTTTTCCTTGACCGTCTCACTGGAGGTCACTGGGTGGATGTCCAGTCTGTTAGATGTTCTTGGAGGATACCTTCTGCTACAGCCTCTGACTAAAAAGACAAAAAAAAAAAAATCACCTTCGATTTTGTTCCACGTGAAGTTCTTTGCATTAAGTTCTTTCTACTGGTCCTTTAGGAGCATGCACTTCAAAGATCTGGACTAATACATCCTGAAAGGTGGTTCATGCTGTCATTATGTAGCCGCCTGCACACATGCACGTCCTTGACGTCTACCCTGGTGGGCCGAACACGTCACGCCATTAATCTAACTACTAACTATAAGAAAAATCCCAAAGGGTGCTGCTCATTCAAGCAGCCTGTCATATGTCCTTGTTAATCCAGATTAAGATCAGTTCAACTTTACTTAGACTTTAAGACATAGAGCCCTAGACTGACCCAATAAACAGTAGAGGTTGCAGTTTCCTGATCCCAGGACTTCTATTCTTTTAAACAAAACGTTGTTGGTTCTCAACAGTTTGAGCACGAACTCCTTTAGACTTTAGTGAAGGTCATGTTTTCTGCAGAGGAAACATTTCCAAAACACATTCTGAAACATCCAGGTTGTGGTTTCTTGACAGCACAACGTGAACTGCAACGCTCAAGGTCACGTGGACCAGGCGAGAAGGAGCAAAACCGGCAGCACGGGGATTCAGTTTGGGCCTATTGTCACTGCCAACCTGGATCAGAACCACCGGTCCCAGTAAAAATGGAGAGTTAAGGGCGTCCTCTTCAGGTTTTCCTCTCCAGGACTGAGGTCAACATCTCACGGATTCTTCTGAAGGGCTTTTATCTTCTTCAAACTTAGATTCCGTGTTCTTGATAGCTCAGCAGCTTTATCAAGCAGGTCGTTAACATTGTGTCTTCATCGAACGAATTTTCAGATCGTTCTGACAAAAAAGTATCTTCCAGCTTGACGAAGATGATAAGGCTGATGTTCACAACCCAGACAAGATGAAGGGCTAATTCTAATCCAGCATTAATCTATGCTGATTAGTATGTAAGGTTGCATTCAGACTGAGCAGAGTTCGTTTTCCCCGATGATCCGCAACAAATGTTCAGTCTGAAAGCAGACTCTGGTCCGGGACCAGCAACCGCTCTTGGACTTGTTTCCAACTGGACTGAGCTGAGTCAGTGTACCTTCATAGCTGGCGTCACCTCTTCAGTAACGGTCTTTCCTCCACCGTACCAAAGCAGCAGTAAAAAGTGTTGTGACCTTGACCAGACGTTCAAAACTGGTCAGTGAAAGTGTGAATAAGGGAGATATCCTGACAAGGACAGCAAAGTTTAGGACTTCCATTGTTCTTTCTCTCGCCCTCATAATTCCTGGCGGAAGAGATCTGTAGTCACGTGGTTTTGTTTTCCAAACAGAAATGTGGGGTTGATGGCAGTCTGAATGCAGACTAAACGTAAGGTTCAGGACTTGATCCGGACCAAACTAAGTGGACTTGGTCCAGACCGACGGGCTTTTCCAGTCTGAACACACTCTAAGATAAAAGTTTTCTCCTCCTGCAGTTTTTGAAGAATGTCACTTTGTTGATAAATGAGGAAAAAGAGGAGAAAAATAGATGTTTATCTTCATAAGTTTGGTTCATGTTCTTCAAACAAGTCATTCCATGGATCACATTTGTCACAAATACAGTCTGGTTTTTGTCCGCTCCTGATTGACAACAATTTGAATAAAGAAATGCATAAAGAAAGGACAATTTTAAGTTTAGTTTTCTTTATATATGTCCTCCATCATCTGAAAAAACAGGTTAACCAACATTTTCATCAGAGTGCGTCTTAAAGTTTGCTTTATTACAATAAGATACAACGTCCCAGCAGAGGAAAATATGGTGTTTAAATGTTTTTATATAGGAATGAAAGGAACAAAAACAAAAAGGGATTCATTACAGATTGAATACTCTGAGGTCTGCTGGAGTCCAGAATCCTGACACACACAGAAACCCTCTCAGATCAAAATCAACTTTAACCTGGAGATGGAATGGCACAGAAGGGAACCTCTCTAAATCATTTGCCGTGGTTTTTTGTTTCGACAGATTGATAAAGGGTCTCACGTCTGAAACGAGTTTGTTTCTAAAGAATCAGTTGTGGTGAAAACGTCAAGTTGTGTCCGGAGATTCACCGATCAGATGGCACCGTGAGTGTGCAGGGTCAGTGTGGTCATACAGTACACCAGGTATGATTGTGTGTGTTTGTGTCTCTAATGCTGGATCTAAATCTGCCGGCGGTTGGTCCTGGATCTTCTCTTGGATGTTCTGCTCCTCACCATAGTTTTGGGCTGTGGGATGATGATGGGCTGCGACGGGAGCGCAGGGATTTGAATTATATGGGCGGGGCTGTTCTGGAGATGGGCGGGGCCCTGAGGTTTGGCTGAGCGCGAGCTGGGCTTCTTCCTTCCTGCTTCTCCTGAGTCGTTGCTCTCGTCCTCTGCAGCAAAAACAGGAAGACAAATTCTTCACATTCAAATTTGAATTTTCACAACATTTTTTGTATTTTTTAAAATGTACATTACATATAAACAACATTAATCTAAAAAGTAAGGAATTTTTAATTATTTGATGGGTTTTATTGACTTTTTGTCATCTGATTTCCTCATCATTATTGTAGTCATTGGTGAAATGCAGGAATAGAAATAATTTAAATGACTAAATCCTGCTTAGCAAGCTCAAAATATGCTGATTCATGTTTTGATGACAGGGCAAAAAAAGAGCACAGAGTCTCACCATCATCTTCCTCCGCGCTACTGGCAGATGCCACAGCCGGCTCTGAAATCAACCAAGAATTTTCAAAATAAAACCTGACAGAATTACCATTTATCTGTGTTTTATTGAATAATAAAAGTGAAAATGAAAAGATCTGCTCTCACCGGGCACTGTCACCTGAACAGCTGACGGAGCTACAAACATAAAAAGTAAATAATTGGAATCAAAACAAAGAATGGACATGTTTTCAGATAATTTCAAGCACAAGTAGATGTTTTCTTAAGGAGATTAAGGCAGTGGACAGGCGGAACGTAAGTAAGTGGGAATTGTTCTCACGGTCTGCTGTCTCTGAATGGGAACTGCTGGGATCTGAAACACAGAAACAGAGCTGGTGAACGTCAGTACAGGTGAGTCACTGAAGCTCAACCAATCAAACTACAGGTGAGCAATGACCAGCAATTCACTCAGATCAAACAGGAAAGACGATTTGATGTTTGTCCAGGTGGCGACCACCTTGTACCCACCTGAATGTCCTTCTCCATAAACTTGGGATTCATCTGGAAAAAATAACGTCAGACAAATATGTTTAGTGCATTTGTGTGAAATTAAAGATGCTCATCAAACAGAAAGTAAAAAAAATTTACATTTATTGCAGAATAAAACTCGTTGTTTTGATGATCTCCAACTCCATGGTTGTGTTGGTCAGGCTAACCACTGTCTTTGTCACAAAACTTAACCAGGTTTTCTTGGTAATTGACATTTGACCCTACTGCGACCCCTACTGTTAAAATATGGTGGTGCTTGTGGGTTTTTTTCATTTATACATTTTTTTCAAACAAAACAAAAGCAATTTTATTTCCTGTTTTCAAAATAAAAACATCATATTTGGACTAACATTATGAATTTATAATAGAAAAGTGAAATAACTGTTTTAATCACTGACTGAAAGGGTACATTTTCATTAGCTGTAAAAAGGTATGCAGATTTTCTCCTTAAAATGTGAACTTAAAAGGCTTTATTTACTCTTTTCCCCTGTTTTCCCCATTTTTAATGCATTAACTATTTTAGATGTGTAATTTAATAAAAGGATAGCTATTAAGACATTTCATTTATATTTTAACCAAAAAATATAGCATAAATGCATGTTTACAGCCAGTCTACTTCATTCGAAATATGAAAAGAGACCTCACAAAGAGCAGAGTGAAACTTCTTATTGACATGTTCATTTCTTGATGGTTAAATGTCTCTTTTCTCTGACATTTATTTTGTTTGCATAATGTGAGACCACCTGTAAAAGTTATTAACATTTTGTAGAAAAATATTCCTTTTTTTAAAATTAATGCACAAGCTATTTTATTTTGAAAATAAACCAGGATCGTGGTTTTTTCTAGGTCTGACTTCCTGTTTTTTTTGGTCTGTTTTGTGGCGATTATTTGTTTGTAGAAAACCAAACATTTATATTTAGAAAAAACTTTTCTCTCTAATTGTGTGAATGAATGCTTAAAATATCTAATTATTACACAACAGTATTTTATGGAATTATTCGTATTTTCTGACACAAATCCTGCATCCATTGATCAGAAAAATTAACAATCAATGTGCAAAAGACAGAATTTATTAACCCTTCACGCTGCATGTCGCAGCGTCCAGGATTCCAGGACTCCATATTTAGCATCACTTAGAAAGAAAAGAAACCCTAAAAATATATATTTACAACTGGAAATAAAATCAGGCATATTTAAATTTTTCTATTCCAAATTTAGCATGTTATTATGCTTTTCTCCATAGATTTGACCTGTTTTTGAGCACAGTGGTTCTCGATATTGTAGAAATATAAATATCAGGATCTGAAGGCTGAAGTCTTACCAGGCTGATCCGGAGAAACAACGTTCATGCTTTCTGCAACAAACAAATGCAACAGCGGAGTGAGAAAACCTGAAGAGGTGATGAAGGTCAGGGCTGCAGGCGATGCAGCAGCATCACTGGGATTTTTGAAGTTCTACTTACCCACTGTAACTTTGGCTTAATATTAAAGATTTAAAAAATGACCGAACCCTTGTTAAAAATGTTTAAAAAAATCTGTTTATGTTGAGGAGATATGTTTTAGCGCCATTTTACGCTTTACTGTAATACCTGCAAAAACCCTCATTTTCATGCAGATTAACAGACATCAAGACAAAGGACAGATTTTTTTTCTACTTAATAAAATTAGTGGATATTTTGTTATAACATGACAATGTATTTCTCTGTGTGTTTTTCCAGTTTTTAACCCTTCTTCCATTTGAGACTGAAACGAAAGAGACTGTATGATTAACAAAGCCATATCACCTGTATCGAAATCAAACTTTCCTTTGCTTTATCTAATGATCGGTATATTTAATGAATTGAATGTGACCTTAGGAGTGTATTGGATGCATGACTGCAAAAATCTACAATTATGAGCATTTTCTCACATTTTCATTAATTGATTTATTTTTTATTAAAGCAGATGTGCATTTCTGAACTGAGTTTGATGTAACTGTGTGATTTTGTGTAGTACTGTCAAAAACTAATGCTTGAAACAAACCAATAAATCAACGTCTTTAGAGTATGTCATCCCAGCCTTTAATCTGCATTTCTATTACAAATTTAAGTCAAGAACAAAAATGTTTTCTTGTATTAGGCGACAAACTCAAAACTCTGCATTTGAAGTTTGGTTCTCACCTGTTGGAGATTCATCAGAAGTTGAATCTTTATCTGAGAAAGAGGCGAGACAGATTAGAATCAGACCAACTTCGTATCGATGGGGAGAAGCAGAGAGGAGGTTTACCTGTGGAAATGGCTTGTATTCCTGCATCTGGAAACATCAGAAAAGGGAATTAGGCAACAATATAATCCCATGTTGGGCTGCTTTCATCAGAATAAATGTTGGAGGATTATTTTTATCTCACCGTTGGCGTCATGGTCGCCCATCACCAACAGAACAAACAAAGACAATAGAAGAAATATTTTTCTGCAACAAAAAGATGACATTTAGTTCCTGGAAAAGATTTGTTTTTGACATATATACATATAACGTGTTTTCAATACTCATTTTAGTGTAATCTGTTTTTCTTACGTTTCTGTGGCTTTTTACTCTCTAAGATCAAGATTGTGATCACTGAAAAATCTTTCAATTTCACCTCCATTTTTCTTGTTTGGGAGTCAGGTTTTGGGTCCGATTCATGTGTTTCTGCTGTAAAGTCGGCAGCGTTTCATTGCTTAGGTGGATGCACGGAGGAGAGGATGGACGTACCTGGTGAGCATGATGCTGTGAGGTCTGATCTGTTCAGCAGGCGGGAGAATGGTCCAACGCTCAGGCAGGCAGGCAGGCAGGCAGCTGACTGTTACAGTACTTCAGTATTGCACCGCAGAAATATTCTGGCCCGGAGCATCCGGTGACGGTTTATATATCTGCCTAAATGCCAGCCGGCCAGAGGAAGGACTATAGTGTGAGTCCATTAGTGTGTATTGGTGTGTGTGTTCATGTGAGTTTCAGGTTACCATGTTAATGTACAAAAGAAGGAGGTGAAGACGACTGATAAAATGCTCCTCTATATGAGGAAGACTAACCTTTGATCTTAAATCAGAGGCTGGCATTAGACTTGAGGTTGATTTGGCTGAAATAAATTAATAACATTTCAAAAAAACATTTTTGTAGTGTGAAATGATTTTGTTTTTAACCACAGTCAGACAATATTTATGAACCGCCACAGGTATGAGACTGAAAAGTGCCTTTTATTTTTCTTTAATTCTATCAAGAAGTTTCCCCCACATCAAAGAAACTTTGTGACCTCGGGGTAAACCTCAAAGTGGTCTTCACAATGGAGGAAGAAACAGCCCACGGTTTTTGTGGAATTTCCTGGCCACCTCACAGTCCAGGGAATCCCCTTCAAACAAACACACTCAGTGTGGACATTAGCCGCAGGTCGAGTTTCACCGACTCAGATCCACCGATAGAACCCGGAGAATAATTAGAGCAGAACAATAACGGTTCAACTGGAACCAGATCCACTATAGGCCAGGAGAACTATAGAGCAAAGCCAGCTCATATCTGATCCACAAGACTGACCTCAATCAGCAAAAGAATGGATCGTACCACCTATCGGGAAAAGAACGGATGGGTTTCGCTCCGACAACTTTCAAAATGAGCCTGTGCTGGTGAGATGTATTGAGTGGTAAACCCAAACAGACTTTCAATGAGTCAATAGAATAAAACAAAGTTTACAAGAAATAGTCGTCAGCATTGAAGGTGCTCATCAACACAACAGCGGATCAACTTGCAAACTCACGAGGAACACAAGTGGACATGTGTGAACATACGCAAGGCTGTAATGGAAAGAGCTGCTAGAGTCTCTGGAGACGTGCACACACTGTGATAATGGTAGGAAGGGGGTTTACAGAGGCAATTTTGTAGGTAAGGGGCTTTTTTTGGGGGGGTTGTGTGGTATTTGTGTATCAAAGCCTCTTCTGTCCCACAACGTCTTTCTGTGTAAAAGGAGAATTGACTGAACGGGCGAGGAGGCTTTTTAAAGCAGCGCTGCTTCATTCAGCCAATGCATCGGCTTTGAAACACTGTAAGGTCAGATTTACATGTTTATAGAGCTTCCATCCATTAATCAGTCCATCCTTTCAACCAGCCATCGCTCCAACCTCTGTACGTCTGAAAGCATCCCATAGGAGGATGTATAGACCCCATTCAAAGGAGGAGCGAACTGATTTTAGGCCCGCAACCTTCTCAAAACGCTCTCTTTGATTAAACGGTTTGGATCACCTGAAGAAAACTCACAGCACACCAAGTCTGAATTCACAACATGTTTTTGTTTATTCTTTTGTTGACAGACACCATTCTGATGAAAGCAGCCCATTTTTTTGTTGCCTAATTCACTTCTAGCAATTTCATGATCATAGACCGCGGAACGAGCGTTTAGAGTGTAATTCTTTGTACACATTTCACAACAGGTCATAGCAAATATGCAATCAAAACGGCCGCCACACTCGAGTAAGGTATGAGCACTGGGTCCGTACTGACCCAAAGCAAAACGCTGCACGCAAGCGGTGTGCATGTGATACGCAAGCGCCCGCAGGACACCCACACAGACTTCACTCTGCCTGATTTTCTCATTTCTGATAGTCAGGCTGCGCACAATTATCACTTGAACAACACTAACGGGCTTCTTGACAGTACCCAGGATTTAAGGGATTAGAAAGAGGAACAAATCTGAAGTGTTTGAGAAAACCAAATGTACAACAAAACTAAAAATACATAGATATTTCTAAACGATTAAAGACAATCCATAAATTAATTGGAAAATAAAGAACACCAAAAAAATGGTGTAACCTTCTTTACATTTTATTATTTCTAAATATTTGCACGTGTCCGTACAGTACCCACATTAAATATAATGATTGTCAAATAGAGTTTCTAGAACATGATTAATAGTCTAATTGTTTTGACAGCAAAGCTTCCAGAAAGAGACTGAAATGGACACAAGCAGGCTAACGGGATGTTTTTCTGGTGTATTACTCAATCATTTCACTTTGGAATAAATGTGGCAACACCTTTTCCATAATATAAGCCCCTAGTGGTTATTTAGTGAACTGCAGTTACTTTCTTTGTTGTTAGAGCTTCAGTCTGGAAGTCAAGGAGAATGCTCCTTTGAGTGGACTGACCTTTTTGTCGAAAGTTCTTTGGACAAACTCTTAAATGAAAAAAAAAAGTGTTAATAGTGAACATAAAGTATACTCTTTATATATTTAACACTGATGCAAACTTTGTGATGATGAGATGCACTACTGTAGTTTTGGTGCATTGCTGCCATTCTTACATATTTTTTGTGTAGCCCATAGATCAAATGAAGAAATGTCAGAAAGAATTACCTGAAAAAACTCTTTGTCTTGTACTTTTCATTCTTTTTTTCCCTGAAACTGTGTATTTAGGATGTTTTGTTCAATAAAACACAAAAAGCTTAGAACATTGAATTTAGCCTCCTAAATTTCTGAAATTAAAGGTGGTTTCAGATTTTTGCATAATTTACTATTGTTGTTCATAAAATGCACATTTACTGAGCTAAGCAGGATGACCTTTGTGTGAAACTGGATGTATTAAAACCAATAACTGTGTCTTGTCTTAAAGATTTGTCCTCTTGGATGTTTTGACTATTTTCATTGCAGCGAGGAATTCCGGCTGTTATTAGTTTCTGGATTCAGGTGAGCTGATCTCAAAAGTAGGTGGGTGAAGGTTCAGAATCATGGCGGCCAGCCCCTGCTTCTGCCAGTAAAGTAATAAGTCTCATCTCTCGGATCGCAATCAGCAGTTACAATTACAGACATACCAGACAGGATCACCGTATGAAAGCGATCCAGGATCTGCTGATATGAAACTGAAACTCAGTGTGTCTGTCTGCATCTATTCATACAGTCTGAAACCAACTGGCAGGATGCACTGGCTTTGTTCTAGTCTCTCTCTTCTTTTTCTTTTTTTTACTTCTTTTAGTCAACGGAAGGTCATGCTTTTTGCTTACTTCCGGTTTTATTTTGAAACTATTCTACGTTCTGTACTTTATTTAACTTTGCTTCCTGTCCAGCACAAAACAATTGTTGGAAAGGGTTTTGTTCATTATTGCTTTTTATATTTAGTTTAAATATACATTAAGATGTTTTTCTTGCTTAAATCTCTAGAATGTTAATATTTTTATTCTTTAACTGCTTACTCAAACATGTTAGCTAAAAATACCAACATTTTTGTGTTACATTATTGCAGGTACAGACCCAGAAAGAGGTCACTGCAAAGTTAGCCACCACTCAAATCTTGCAATATAATAGTTTAATTTACAATAATCCTTTTTTACTTTCCCACCAGTTTCTTTTTTTTGTTGGAAAAAAAACATTCATCATTTCATTTTCATTTTCTAAACCGCTTTATCCCTTTCGGGGTCACGGGGCTGCTGGAGCCTAGCCCGGCTACTCATGGGCGAAGGCAGGGGATGCCCCTGGACTGGTCGCCAGTCTGTCGCAGGGGCCACATTCACACACTCACGCATACTCACATCCACACCTAGGGAGAATTTAGAGTGACCAATTAACCTATGAAGCATGTTTTTGGAAAAAAAACATTCTAATGTAAATCCTTTCTGTCTTCCTCACTTTATTCCAGTTTTGGATAATGCCTTACTTATGATCATCTCTGGTTGATGCATTTGCAAAACTAAAGCAAAGCCAATGGGTTTACACATTAAAGACGGCAACTAATATATATGCGCAAAACACAGAAACAATTCAGAAATAAAAAACAAATATTTAGCAGGTCGGATTATTACAAATAATTTGTTCAATTTCTTGGTTTTTTTTCCCCATGGCTCCTAGAGAGGTTAAGCAGACGATGCCATGAGTTTGATGATAAAAATACTCACTTTATTTTGTTTTTGCAAAACTTTCAACTTTTGTTCAACGTTTTATAAAATTCCATCTTGTTTCCAGTTTGTAAATGTGTTTGTTATGCAGTTTGATATAGGGTACACCCTACAATGATTGGTTCTTTTACTAAACAAATACAGTAATAGATAAATGGATACAAAATAAACAAACAAAAAACAAAGCTGAAGCATAATTAGGTAGTTTTGTCAAAATTTACATTATTATTTTTTTTTTATCTTTACCCTTAAAAAAACATTTGCATAGCAGTACAAACTACACCGTCAATATTATATTTATTTATTATATCCTAAAACAAACGAAACAATCAGACATATATGATTGATACAAAAAAAATAAATAAAGAAATATACAATAAAAATATAAATGACCAAATAAAAAAGGAAAAAGAGAGAAAAAAAATACTTTTCACAAAGTGTAACCAAACAAAATCCAAATGAAATAAGAATGACGCTTTAGAATGATCTTTTCTTGGGATTACTTGAACCAAGGAAAGCAATTGTGGGATTTTTACCTGGATTTTTAAATTTTTGAACCAATGGATAGATTTATACATTTTCCTACAATATAAAAAGTAGGCTGTTATATTCACTTGGAACTCCAAATTACATTCATCCATGAACAAGAAAACTGTTGTGATCTGTTAAAATATTGCAGGGATCTTGTTATCATGAACTGTCTTTTGTCTCGCCTCTGCAAGAGGGTTTTTTAAAAATGTTTTTTTCTTCTTTTTTTAAAAATTTTAAATCTCCTCCGTCTTTTTGTTTGTAATGTCATCTCTGAATGATGTTTCACCCTGACATGGTTTCTACATGAAATGCTAATAAAGTATTACAAAAAAAGGAAGAATGGAAATGGATGTCATATATTTTTTTTTAGCTTTGAATGTCATTGTTAGTTTTTGTTTAATCATTTTTTTCTCTTTCCTTGGCATTTAGACTTTTGCTGTAGTATATGTTGTTTACAATTCAAAAGAATAAAAAAAGGAAATATTGTAAATAAATTAAATTTGATTAATTTAAATTTTGTTTATTTTTTATTTCAAATTTAAATGTAAACTGTAATATATATATATATATATATATATATATATATATATATATATATATATATATATATATATATATATATATATATATATATATATATATATATAAAATCAAATGTAATTTGATTTAGTTAATTTAATGAAACTTTCTTCTTTTTTATTTATTTTGTAAATAAATTAAATAAATAAAACTACCAGGAAAGAAAGAAAGAAAGAAAGAAAGAAAGAAAGAAAGAAAGAAAGAAAGAGAGAGACCGAGAGAGCAGCGGGTGGGACGCAGAATGATGACGCAAACATAACCGGAAGTTGTTTGTTGTCAAACGTCCTGTCTGCAGTGCTGTGAGTGGGTACTTTTCGTATTCTCAAAGATACTTAAATGCAAAATTTACGCTTAATTTGAGACACTTGTGCTTTAGGTTTTAGCTTAGCATCAAAACACAAATAATCACGATTTTTGAATGTTGTCCGCTAACTGTAAAGATCAGGAGACAACTCAAAGTAAGCTAACGTTAGCAGCTCACTACAGACATTTGCACACTGTTTTGTTTTCCCGCTTCAGCTACTTCTATCTATTGTTATGTTATGTCTAAGCCCAATTTAAAAATAAACTAATAACAAAAAGATTTTTTTGTTGCTGTTAAAACGTCACTGCTGATTTAAAGGATTTTCTGTATATATGGTTTTTTACAGGATAAGGATGTCTCACCAAACTGAAACGACAAAGCAGGAGAGTGAAGAACAACAAGGCAATGAAGGGAATCTTAGGGGGGAAGTAGTTCCGAAGGAAGTGATGAAAAAGAGACTTAAAGAAGATGAAGATGATGATGAGCATTCCTCTAAAAAACAGGTAAATTCTCCTTAGTTTCCTTTGATAGTTTTTGGACAAAGCACTTGGCATTAAAATGTAATGGGATTGTGTTCCTCAGGCTGCTGATCACGGTGTAAAGGTGGCAAGTCACTACAACAAGCTGCAGGAAGTTGGTCTGGCAGCTCGAAGTCGAAGCAGAATCTTTTTCATGAGAAACTTTAACAACTGGCTGAAGAGTGTCCTGATCGGTAACTCAAAGATTGTTTGTGATTTGTGAGAAATGTTGATTTAGTGCTAAAAGTTTTAGAGTAAGACCATGTTTTCAAAAAAGAATTGTTGTTAAAATTTTGAATTGAAGCAGTTGTTAGATTTAATTCCTTATTTTTGATGACAGGTGAGATCTTGGAGCGAGTGCGGAAAGCGGGCAACAACCGTGTGTGTGTGTTGGATCTTGGTTGTGGAAAAGGTGGAGACTTACTGAAGTGGAGAAGAGGGGGAATTGATCACCTTGTTTGTGCAGGTAATCTGTTATGAATGAATGAAATGGTTTATTTCAAGCAATCAATCAAAGCAAAGAATATTGCATAAACAGTGCGATCAAAACAGGTTTAAATCCATACAAAGACCTATCAAATATAGGATCATTGTAGATTTTGAAAGGGAGTGGAAGAAAGCGAACTTGCTATGGTGTACAAACCTATGAATGGGGGTGCAACGATCCATTTAAGCAATGATTTGATTCATATCATAATTTATGCTTGACGATAGGATCCATAGTCAATCTTGGTTCATTTTGATTTAATTTATTTAAAATTCTCTCTTATCGTGACGCTTTTACTTTTTATTTTAATTTTTTTTAATTTTTGATACACACTTGTTTTTCAGATATAGCAGCAGTGTCAGTGGAGCAATGCCAGAGCCGTTATGATGACATGAAAAGGAAAAGTTACTCCAACCAGGACATCTTCAGCGCTCAGTTCATCACTGCAGACTGCTCAAAGGTACAACCACCAACCTGAAGGAGGATAGGAAGTTACATTAGTTGCAGTATTATCTTATAGTATTATAAGGATTATCTGACCGTAAACAGGTTTAATACCTGTAAGACAAATGTTTCCACCTACAAAAAAAGTGTGTGAAACGTTACGCACGCATAAGAGCGCGCTTATTGATCTACAACGACAAAACCTAAGTTCAATGCACAGTTCTTTTGCTTCTCAATAAATCAGCCCATTAACAGCTTTATGCTGCGTTCACACGGGACAACATTCAAATTTACACCAGACACCTGTCTTTTAAAGTGTGTCAGATTCACTGCTTGACGTCCTAAGCGCATGTGGGAGGAGCTACCACCAAATATTTACGCTGCATGGAGTGGGGTCTGTGTATATCTCATGGAAGATACAGAGGATGTTTAGAGATCAGATTTAATCTTTTTAAAAATCTCTACAAATACATTGGTAATCCCCTTTCTATGTCTGGTTTCATGAGATCATTCAGAGTCTCTCCCGGTACGGTGAGCTTCATTCCTGCGGCCGGAGCTGCTTGGTTCAACCGATCATATGCATTATATCCAAGCCAAGAAAAAAAATGTTACTATACACGACATAGACGAGTCGAAAGGGCAAAAGATATCGGGATTACCTGAAACTAATAATGATCAATAATTTAAATGCATCACTCACCATATTTCAAGTGTCTTCTGCCACTTTGTGTAGTTTTTTTTTGTAAAAAATGAAAAAAAACCTTTTTTTTTTCCATGTAATGTCTTTCATGCATCTGATTGGTTGATTTATTGAGAAGCAAAAGAATTGTCCCAGTAACTTGGGTTATGTCATTGTAGATAAATGCACGTGCTGGTAGGCGTTTCACTCACACAAAGCATTTCTACAGATGGACAGGTTTTTCTGCAATTATGAAACTGTTGTACAGATGCCAAAATGTCTTTTTGCAAAACTTACGGATTAATGATTTATTTTTAACAAGTAAAAAACATTTTTACAGACACTAATCTCTTGTTACAGTGCAAAACCTTTTTATGCAATAAATCTAACTTCATAAAAGCGTCTTTCCTTTTCCTAATTCCTTTGTCCTCCTCTCTCCTCTGATCTGTTGGTTCCAGGAGGTTTTGCAGGAGAAGCTGGATGACGCCAAGCTGATGTTCGACATCTGCAGCTGTCAGTTTGTGTATCATTACTCCTTTGAGAGCGAGCAGAAGGCAGACATGATGCTGAGGAACGCCTGCGAGCGTCTAAAACCCGGAGGCTTCTTCATTGGAACAACGCCCGATGCTTATGAGCTGGTGTAAGGAAAACATGCTTTGTCTCTTTAGCACAATACTGCTCCCTACTGGTTTCTGACCAGAAGGACATACTTTCTATAGACTTGTCACTTCAAAAGTTACAAATGATTGAATTGAGTGTTTGGTTCATGTTTGAAGGAATTAATCTGCTGTAATCAGGCAGATATAATGTCTGATAAACAACACAATGTTTACCACAATCAGAACAAAAACAATCCACAAAAAGAGGATTTTCTTGTTTACTTTGTTTATCAAGGATGTTGGCATCTTGATTAGAGTCTTAGAGACAACATTTTTTTCATTATATTTTCATACATTTGAGGGTAACTGAATTCTAGGTTGTCGTTACCTCCTCAAAATGATGAGAAAAAAGTTTGGATTCTTTTAGTCCCTGTGAACTGTAAGTCTATGTTTGGTTTATATTTTTTAAATTCACAAACTTTTTTTCATGTTTGGAACAACCTTTTTATAAACCTCAGATTTGTTTTATGTCAGATTGTATTGTCAAAGTCTGGTCTGTTCGAGGCTGACGTTGGTGTCTGATTTTTATCCGATTATTATTTTATCCGATTTTTCAGGTGCAGAGGATGAGTCACTAAAACTGTTATTTTTCTAAAAATGATAATAAAATGGAATCCACAGTTTAAACAACTTTATTAACAACATCCTCGTAACATTAGACCGCCGGTTGCTGAATATTCTTTATTATTATTATTATTATGGTCTGGGGGAACAACTGAATCCCTATTTGGAGCAAAGACTTCTGGTTTTTATCTGTGAAATGCAGCTTTCTTTTATTTTGAAGTTGAAGGCTCTTCTTCTGTTTCCTCTTTTCTGCTAAAAGAACCTTTCTAAATATGTTTGTTTGATGTTATCTTTGCTAGCTTTTGGTGGTTTTGATTTTGCGGTGCAGCGGCTTTAAGAAAGTAGCAGATGGATTTTTGACTCAGCGACTTGCGTCAGGAATGGGTC
Source organism: Oryzias celebensis (assembly GCA_014656515.1). NCBI lineage: Eukaryota > Metazoa > Chordata > Actinopteri > Beloniformes > Adrianichthyidae > Oryzias > Oryzias celebensis. Next base: position 2,585,663 of record BNCR01000011.1, on the reverse strand, counting down.
GGATGTGGTGGACAGAACCCATAGCTTTTCAAAACAAAACTTCCTTCAGAATCAGATTAGAAATAAGACAGAAAAAGTGTTGGTTGTGCTTTTTTCCCTGCAGCCCAGGATTTTGGGACCACTGGGATTGAGTTTTGCACATAACTCCATGTTTTTTGCTCTTCTTCTCTGTTTTTACAGTAAACGTCTGGAAGCGTCAGACTCTCTGTCATTTGGTAATGAAGTTTTCAAAGTTTCCTTCCAGTCCAAAGACTCCTACCCTCTGTTTGGATGCCAGTACCACTTCAGCCTGGAGGAAGTTGTCGACGTTCCCGAGTTTCTCGTCTACTTTCCTCTCTTTGAGCAGTAAGATCAGATTCCTGTGAGGACTGTTTAACCCAGCGATCGATGCAGACTCTGAAGATCAAACGTCGTGACTTCCTGTGTTCCAGCATGGCTAAACGCTACAACATGCGCCTGGTGCTGAAGCAGAGGTTCTCAGAGTTCTTTAAGGAGAAAGTGAAGAACGAGCAGCATCGCAGTCTGATGATGAAGATGATGGCTCTAGAGGTAAAATGATCAGTCGACGCGCTTTAATGGCGCTAACGCTACAGTCACAAACACAACTGCCACCGCGCCACGCAGAGGCATCAGCAGAACCTTCAAGAGTTCATGCCGCCGCCTGGTTTGTTTGAAATTGGTGTTCATGAACGTGTCAGGCGTCTGGGATGAATATGAAATCGAGCGGCCACAGGGCAGCGGCAGCCGGATCAGCGGCCGGCAGCAGCTCTGTGTGGACGATGTGTAAATATCTCCGGACAGCGGGCATCCGTATAAAGTGCCACCCACCTGCCACTGGACTGCCCCTGTGAAAATGTTCTCAGGCAGCCGCTGACAGATGTCAAGAAATTCATTCAACTTTCTCTTGAAACCTCTGCAGCTGCCGCGCGGTGTGTAAAAATGCCACTGCCACCAACGGCAGGCAGTGGCATTTTTTTCTGTGGCAATTTGGAAACGTGACCGTGGTCTAAATGAGTCTATTGTCATCATGCGATGTGCTCTTGCAGCCGTATCCCTGTGAAGATAGAGGTCAGCAGGCCACAGACGGCAGAGATGAGTACTCCACTGCTCAAGAGCACTGCAAGAAAGCAGAAGTTAGACTTCCGCTGGTGCGTCTAAAACTCCACTCATGTGTTCGTTGATGTTTACGAGCTTTTTGTTGTCTTTTGCGCTGACAGTGTTGCCCGTGTGTTTGCAGGGAACTCTGAGCCAATCTGAATGGGAAGCAACCAGTAAGTTTCAGAATAAAAGCTTTTTCAGATGTCACACTAGAGTCGTCATTGAACCAAAACATCCGACTGTTTGTACTAACTTTTGAACTCTGTGCTCTGCAGGCATCTACTTGGTTTTTGTGTTTCAGAAGATGTCCTGATCTAGAAAACAAGCTCCTCCTCTTCTCATCCCACCCGTTTCTCTTTTTGCTTTTGTAACATTAGTCTGTTATTTTTTTTAACTTCAGCCTGTCAAAGTTTTGTTTGTGAAATATTTTTGGTTTTTCCTCCCTCTAGTTTTTTTGTTAATAAAACAGGAAAGAAAACCGTCGGAAATGTTGGAAACTTTTTGAAACCTTTTGACTGAATTCACGTTTCCTCATAAATGTCACTGCGTTTCAAACATGTCACAAACATCTTCTGCCTCTTCGTGTCGTTCAGCTTTACATGAAACGTGCCTCCAGAGTTCCCTGATTGACGTGCATGCTCCGCCCCCTCGGCGGATGGCGTGCGTCACCAGCCTGTGGAGAGGCAGAGCCTCATTTAATCAGAAATGTAGAAAGATTGTAAAAGAAATGTCAGAAATGACACAAACGGGTTTGAACTTCGGTTTTAGCTTAAGAAAAATCAAACCAGCACTTTTTGTATTTCCCTGTACAACTAGATGTAGATGCAGTGATGACATTTCTTGAACCATCCTCTAAAAATACCCAAAAAGGTTTTTTTAGGGCTTATATTAATGGAGTCAAAATGTTCAGAACTAAAAAACTAATGTCCTGCTTTCCACTCTACCTGGACTGAAACCTAACATTAGACTTAAAGACTCTCAGTTTGAGAATATGTCTTAATGATTTCTTACCGTTCTGCAAACTTTCTATGAAAATCTTCAGAATTTAAATGTTGTTTATGCAGAAAAAAGTGCTAAATCTAAAAGAAAAAGACGGAAAAAAACCCATAAAATGTTTGTTTACCAATAGATTCAACACAGAAATGTCTGACAAAAAGGAACTATTAACACTGCAGGGAACTGTGTTCATCCAGGAAACCGTGATTGCATCATTAGTTTAAATCTGTTAAGTCAGCATTATGCAACAATGCAGGGCTGATGAGGAATGCTGTCAGTCGGCATTCAGGATTATGGACTATAAATAGCAAAAAGAAGCTGCAAATTCACTGTAACTGCATTCTTTATAATAATAAAACAGTTTTTGAGCATTTAGGACAGCTGATTCTTGGACCGAATTCTCTAAAAAATATCCCATTTCTGCAGAAGCTGCTGCGTGAAGTCGCCTTCGCTTTTGTTTTGTTTTTTCATTTTCAGACTGAACTCTGAAGGTGCCTTCATGTGACTGACAGCTGCAGCTGCTAAACTCTTTTTATAGACAAAGCCCAACTAGAACCATGCTTTGAAAAATTCATTTATTCCTCACAAAAAAGTATTTTTGTCTTGTTTACACATCTTATTACACTTGATATAAAGCTAAACTAACCCAGTGGCAACTTTTCAATAAATCTTAAATTATTTTGTTGAGTCATTTGGTCTTGAAAAGACCTACAGCTCTAAAAAAATGTTTTTACTCTACATCATATTTCTAATCGTAGAGTTTCATTTGTAAATGATGAGTTTCAAGAAACAAACTTTATTATTTTAAGAGAACAGATTTAATTGACTGGCAATGCAGTACAAACACATTTAACAAAAGTAGAACAGAAGTTTGAAAGTAAAGATACATTTATTGATCTTTTTTTTGACAAAATTAATCTTACGTTTCAAGATTTGTTAAAGAAACAGCAGAAACAGAAAACATGAAAGCAGAAGAATTTCAGCTAAAAATAAAATAAGATTTATTTTTGTAAATAGTTTAAAGAAACTTGATTTGTTTTTATTTTTGGTAAACCTGCTTTAACAACGCTCCAGATGTTGATTTTAATGTCAAACTATAATTGCATGAATCTATTGTATGAAACAAAAATCATAAAATAATCAATCTGGGGGATTACCACGTTGCATTTTATGGGTGTTGTGTTAGGCGTCCTAAAAAACCCACTTTTTGGTGTTTTTAACATGTTCTTGTGGCATTTTTCTGATAATGGAAGACATATTAAAAAAATTAAGCTTAATTAAAAAAAATAGTTGAGAATCAAGAGCAGACAAAAAACATGCTTGAAAAAAAAAACGCATTTGTGACGTAAAAAAAGGGCGGGGCTAAAGCTCGCTGCTTCGCTTGATTCTGATGCATCCACTGGTGGCTGACTATACATCTCCTTGTGGTGAGAACAGAGAGCTCTCAGCAAGGGGGAGGGAAAGGGGGGTGGGGGTGGATTTGCTCTGAGCCAACGGTCTCGCCCACAAGTCAGAATCGAATTTCTAACGAGCTCCTGCCGCTCTGCAGAAAGTATGTCCTAGAAAATGACAGTTTTTTGGGGGATAAAAACATCATCATCTCAATGAAAAGACCTCTGGGAACGGTTTAATATAGATCCAAAGGTGATCGGAGCGGAACTTTAAAAAACCTTTCTGCTCAACGTTCAAACACAGTATCCTGAAAGGTCCCTGAAAGTGTGATCCAGGTCAGTGCAGTCAAGCCCCCCCAGGCCTGTTCACCTCTAATTACATGTTCAGCTGGAATGAAACATGAGGGTGTGTGTGTTGGGGGGTGATCAGTGTCACAGAAAGATGATCGGGTCGGGTGCGCGGCCCGGGATGACTCAAATACTTTCCACCATCAAGTTGGCGCTCGCTTTCGGCAGCAAAGACACCAGCAAACAGCAGGCAGCTACTGAAAGCAGCAGCTGGGGCCAAGAAGATGAGTCTCCACAAGCAAATCTGACCCACAAACGAACATGTCTGAAGAAAAGGTCCACGCTCCCCGAAGGAAACCTTCCAGCAACAAGAACGTTCGGAAGTTCCGGGCAGCCAGCATGGTGTGCAGCCTGACAAGCAGCTGGCAGCACTGGGTGTCTGAGAACGAGAAGAAGCAGGCCAGCGAGCCCAGCGGCTGGGCTCCCCCTTCACTGGAAGAACCAGCAGCAGAACCCAGAAAGACATGGTCTCCTAGGAAACCACCTCCCACTCAAACCCAGAAACCTTCTGAGATCCTTGTGGCCCAAACCTCGAATCGTCAGGGGTCGCCCAACAGCGACGGAGGCCAGAAGTCCAGTCAGAACTCCAGTCAGAACTCCAGTCAAGCTTGCATCCAAACAAAGAAGGTGGTGAAGACTGTGAGCCTTCAGGAAATGGGTGCGAGCCCCAAACGTCTGACTGAGAAGATGAAGAGGGAGACTCTGCCATCAGGCGAGGAGATTGACAAGCTGCTGAAGAAGAAAAGTTCCCCGACACGCCGAAGGAAGTGTTCCAACATGGTGTCCTGTTTGACCAAAAGCTGGAAGCAGATGGAGAACGAGCAAAGGCTTTCAAAAGACGAAGGAGGAACAGCAGAGGAACCTAAACGTGGGGCAGAGAAGGAAAGCAGAGGGGCGGAGAAATCAAATGTAGAAGAAGATCAAAAATACGTGATAAACATTTCTGAGGACATAAACACCGCTGACGAGGAGACGGTGAGGATAAGAAGACCTCAGGCGTCAACGTGAGTACGGGTCGAGTCTCACTTCCCTCACAACTCTCTATTTATTGCACCATTTTTGAAAGTGTCTAAAATTCCAAAATCCAATATCTGGGAGGTTTCCCAGAAGTCCCTGCGAAAAACTAGTGTGCATTAATGCTAACTAGATTAGCACATATAGACCACAATGCATTGCATTTGAATGATTTGTCATTGAAATAAATGTTTGTAGACACATTTTTTTAAACAAGTTATCTAAGTTTTCATCATCAGAACATAATATATTCATAAATAGTCTTAAAAATCGATTTATAGAAAATCTGAGATGTCATTTTTGGCATATAACAAATTGGATCGTCCTGCACTATATAGTCTTTTGGTAGTTAGGGAATATAGTAGAGCCTGTTAGGTTTACATTAATGACAAATTGTGCATTTTGTGCTGCGAGCATTAAATTTGTCACGGATGTACCTTAGGATCACCTCTTTCAGAAAAGCACTTTAGCTGCCAGAAAAAAAAATCCAAAATGGCGGCCATTTTAAAAGATGGCGACCATGCACTCAATTGTGATAAGAACATTGAATTTGTTTGCCCCAGCATCAACAATATAGGCTGTACATGCATAAAATGCAGTCTTTAAACTTTGGGGTACCTACAGAATGTTATTATATGCATATTATACAGACATTATGCTTTAAAATCTTAGATTCTCTAATTCAAGATTAGTGTTTTTCTGAATGGGGGGGATCTTAAGGTACAGTACATCCCTGCCTAATTTGGTGCTTGCACCACAAAATGGACAATTATTTGGATAACCGGTTTCGCTTTAGTGAAGATTTGCCATAGTTTCTTCATGTGACACAATCTGCAACTTCTCGTAAAGTTTGCCAAACAACTTCCGTTGGACTCACGTTTCTGAGAAAAACAAGCTCCTAGCTTCCTCAACACATTGAGGGGTGGAAAGGTTGAGAGTGTGCACGCTTTTAATTCCAGCGACAGCTTCAGCAGTGCAGTCCGGAGGGCAGGAACGTTTCTGGCTGAAGGCCATCACACCCTCTTAAGATCTATGACGTAACTTTTTTCAGGAAACAGATTTGATGTTTCCTTAGTCTGGCAATGCCAACCTAAAAAAAATCACTGGTCATGAAAGTCCTTCTGGGAGTTTGTCTTTATGCCAAATATTTGGCGATTTTTCCTCCATTAGGATTAGATTGTTTATTCATTCTGTCCGAGAAGGACCAGATCATTTTCGCAATTCTTCTTTCTTACCGTTTGAGCAAACTCTGCCACATATTCAACAAAGGAACCAAAATCTCTGATGGAGCTCATAACAAAATCTGATAATTAGGAAGCTACTTCTAAAACTTGTTGCTATTGGAAGTTGTAGATTAACAGGGTTAGCATAGCTAGCTCACTAAAGTGCTATTTCCTTGTTGCTTTCATATTTTTTTTACCAGAATCTATTAAAAATGTATTACATAAATCCCTGGTTAAATGACATGACAAACAAAATGAACATATAAGCAAAAAATCTCTGTTGTCAAGGAAATCCAAAAGTTTACTTTGCTGATTCTTCTAAAAGTTACATAGACCTGTTCTTCAGCCCCAGGTGACCAGAAAATAAAACGGTTGCTATGGAGATAAAGCCAACAGAAAAGCCGCTATTTTGTAAAAAGTGCTTTTTCATGAATTTGTCATGTGCAGCTCTGACCAGGGTGATAGAGGGAAAGTGAGTGGTGTGTGACAGCCAATCAGACAGTGAGTCCAGGTTAAAGGTGGGCAGGGGTAGCACCTGCAGGCCATACAACGCTGCTAGCGTCTTTAATTCAGAAAGAATTTAGTTTGAATGCTTTCAAATATGTCCTCCAGGTACAAAAAGGACACTGAAGACGCAAACAAGATCAACACCTTTTCCAAGACATACAGCGCTGTGGGAAACCTCAAGAGCCGCTGGCAGAGCTGGGCCGTTGAGCACACAGTTAACCAGAAGTTGAACCCTTTCAGTGAATACTTTGACTACGATTATTCCATGTCGCTTCGCCTCCAAAAAGGCCAGGAGGGTTACGGCCGTCCAAAAGAGGGAACCAAGACAGCGGAGAGGGCGAAACGAGCCGAGCAGCACATCCACCGGGAGATAGACGACATGTGCTATGTGATCCGGACCATGGCTGAGCCGGATCCGGACGGGAAGACGCGGGTCACGTTTGGGCAGCTGTTTGACAGATACGTTCGGATCTCTGATAAGGTGGTGGGGATCCTGATGAGAGCCAGGAAGCACGGGAAAGTGGCGTTTGAAGGGGAGATGTTGTGGCAGGGCCAGGATGATGGAGTGATCATTACTCTGCTGGTGTGACATTTATTCTGAAAACCCTTCTATAGTCTATTTATGTCAATCCTTTCTTTATTTAGTTTCACAAACTGTTGCTCTGCCTCTCTGACCTGATTTTTTGACACGGGTGGATGGAGGTTAGAGAATGAGGTTTGATCTGATATTGTCCTGCAGTCAAAAACTACATCCGAATGTCAAATAACATGGTTTCTTGGGCAGAAAAAACCCAGGATTTGCTTGTTTTCCTTATAGTTAGAACACTTTTAACTCTTCTTTGTTCGTATTTAAATGATTAATGATTCACTTTGACTGTTTGGAATCTGGCAGGGCTGGTGGTGTAGTGGTTGGCACCCTCACCTCAAAGCGAGAAGGCCCCGGTTCAAGTTCTGAAAATGAATGAATATTTAAATAATAGTCCTTTCTGTTTTTAAAAAGAAATATTCATCATTAAAATAAAGATTGTCACTTACATTTAATAACAATATTAAACAAATAATAATAAACAATAATGAAAGCGTTAAACTTAATCCTGAATATTTGCAGGGAAGCAGACGATGGTGAAGGAACAGCTGTAAAGAGGTGGCATCTTGAAAACTGAGATAACTGGGAAAACACTGGTGACACCGACAGCAGCTTAGCTTTGGGGTTTTGCTCTAAAGAGTTTGAACAATGTTAACATGGATGGAAACTGAGGTTCCACAGCCACAGTTCACCTCAAGGCCCTCTGCTGCTGTGACATGTTTATGATTTGACTGCATATTTATGAACTGAAGGGAAGGAATTCTTTAACTCTCTAAGGTGCAGATGATTCTTTTATGTTTGATCAGGATCTTGTAATAAAATGTGTTAGTAAAATTTGTTTTCTCTTCAGAAATATTATTCTGAATAAGAAAAGCTACCAAGTTTGATGTGAAACAGACATGTCACAACTTTTCTTTAGATGCTGGCTGCTTGATCCATTTTTTGCTCCACCCTCATACTGGATATTGACAAATGCTTTTGTTTGTTATTTCACTTAACATCTGACTTTTAAATCCCAAGAGCAGACAAAAGGAACCAGAATCATACTGCTACAGTTCTGGATGGAATATATAGAGCGTATCTACAGTTATTCAGCAAGAAATGAAGATTAATTGAACGTTTTTTTTGGAAGAAGTGGGTTAAAAAAGCAACCCATTTACAAATAAACCAATAAAATTTCATCAGAAAATGTATAGAATATATTCATTTACAAACCTAAAAATGCATAAAAACAAAATGAGCAGAAATGTGTTGCATTTTTACTAAAAAGTGACTGTTAAGGCAGATAAAACATGTACAAAACCTGTGATTTTTGAACGTTGACTACTCCCCAAGTCATTCATCCTTCATATCATGCATCATTGTGTTATCCTAGTCACTCTGCTGGTCTGTCATGCTATTTTCTGCAAAGCACAACTTCCCTGTTTGACAGTAAATCATATTCTATGATCTGAGAAGGTATGTTGCTTCTAACCAGCGTCTTGACTTCTAGCACCAATAAAAAACGACAAGTCTGCCTGTTTGTTATCTCAGGTAAAGTGTTTAGTTATTTCTTACAAATTCAGAACAAAATCAGATCAGCATCATTGACCTTAAGTTTTCTGTCATTTAAAAAACTGTTTGCAGGAAGTAAAAAATAAGAAAAGCTTTTCTTTGTTTTTGTTTTTAAACCTGTTTGTGAGGTTTCACTTTCTGTCACGAGCAGACAGGACAGAAAGAACATGCTTAATCTCACGTAGACCTCGACAGGGTGACTGGCAGCATTACCTTCTGACAAGAGCTGCAGGACTGGTTTACTATTGATTCACCTCAACATATCTGCTCCTTTATTTACATGAAGTCTGGCAAGCTCCTAAAATATAAGCAAAATACAAAGAAAAAATGTTTTTTCTTTGTTTAATTTAGAAAAAATGTAAACATTTCACAAAACATCAGCGAAGGAAAACTAGGGTTTAGATCAGTTCTAAAACGTGTATGTCACAATAATAAATAAATGGAACCCCTGAACATGTTCAAGTCAACTGACATTTGTTTAAAAGTTGTAACGACACACCTGAATGCTCTGTGATAAATGAGGAATTATGCTCAAATGGATCAAATTTATGTTACTCTGAGTTTTGTGCTAGTAAAGCAAAATGTTATGTAAGGTGAACTGTTGGAGGAAAACTGCTGGAGTGCTACTGGACACCAAACCCCGACTGGGCGGAGTCACAGATGATCAAACTGCTCATACTTTATTTAACACCTGAATTATTACTGAATATTATTGATATTTTTGAAGCCACATATATGACGCCAAGATAAAGCGACGGGTTGACATTTAAATTTGAGCAATTTGGGTGAAAGAAGAGGCGCATCAAGACTTAAAAAAATCTGTTTTGGTGGGAATCAGGGACTCAGTTTGAGGGTGGCGACCTAATCACCAGGTAGAAATAAAATCAAACATGGTTGCTAGGGTTTCTGTCATGAACTTCCATCCATTTTCTTAACCCACTGGGACCAGTGGGAGCATGTAGATGTTAAACAGAAGTGACCCCAGGATGAAGCCTTGAGGGACTCCACATGTAATGTCTGTAGAATGTCATGAACCAGGCCTGGTGGTCTTCAGTTAACCATTATGATGGTCACTCTAAAGTTTGCTTCTCACGTAAATGCCATTTTAGTGACAGTTGCATCACAAAGATTCCATAGAATTTATTTTTAGTTGGAAGGCCTATTTAATTTTTTTAATCACAGTAAGTAAATCTAGCATTTTTTACATAATTTGTGGAATTTCTGTCATTCTTCTGAGTTTGTAGTTTTCTGGATCCTGGCTCAATCAAAAGCGGCATTTGCTGGCACAATCCTCTTCTTTAGACTCTTCCTTTTACAGTTCGAACCGACACAAGCCAATTAAATAAAACTACTTCATATTTCCTTGGGTAGTTTTTTTCTTTTTTGATGATTTACTGCTGAAAATGCAGTTTCATTATTGCATGCTCTAGTCACTATGGTACCAGTGAACTTATGAAGACATTTACAACCATTAGTCAAGCACACTAACTTTTACTTTAAGAGGAATTTAACTGGATCTTAAAACATAAAGTAGATTACATCATCAAATGAACATGGGAAGTGACAAGGAAATGCATACCCGCTCACTCATCTGGGTCTTGAACTGGCATGGTTTTTGGTAAGAACTTATGCAATACACATGTTTTCTACATGCAAGTCCAGAAAAAAACATAAGACTTCCTTCTTAAAAAGCCGAAAGAGTTTTACAGTCACTATCTCATTCACACATGCACACACACACATTCACACACCGCTGCCGAACACTGGCACCAACCTATAACCACCAGGAGCAACGTGGGGTCAAGTGTGTTGCCCAAGGACACTTTGACTCATGGGGCGAGCACCAAACCTGCAACCTTCTGATCAGAGGTCAACTGCTCTACCTCTGCACCATTGTTGGACAGATTTTACTGTTGCAAAATGAATCTTCTGACACAGAAGTTGTATATTTATATGAACTCCTTTTGTATTTCAGGTTAAACTTTATTTTTATTAATTATATTTTGATACATTTACATGCTGTTTTTTAAACATTACTTTGGTTTTATTTTAGCGGAAAGCAAAGCCGCTAAAATCCCTTTTTAAATTTAGTTTCAAATCCAAACTTTTAAAACCCAAGAAACAGGGCAGCCTTTAGCCAGTCAGTTGCTGGTTTGATTCCTCGTCCTGACAGTTGCCGTGTCTTTTGATTGTGAAGTTTTATTCCAGTGTCAAACTGTGTAAGTTGCTCTTAAAAAAGATGCACCCACTAAATATAAGTGTGAACTGTTTTCAATAAGATAAAGTTAAACGAGTGGCACGTTTTGAATAAAACCTTTTCATATTTTCTATTGCTTGATTTTGACTTCACATCTTAAATCTGCATAAAGATGCACGTTTGAAACTCATCTGTGACAGAATGGATTGACAGGTTTAGTCTTGGTGTTAAATGAGGAAGTGCCATCTTCATCCTCCAGAGAACTGTGAAGGGTTGTGCTGCCAGTTTAAGGAATGTTTTATGTCTCATTTCTTAATAATAATATTGGGCGCTATCGTTAAAACAACGTAGTTTGAGTAAATACAATTAAATGTAACTAATTTTAAACAACTTAGATTTTTTTTTTGTTTTAGATGTTAATACATCATATTTTTGATGCCCATGTTGCCTGGCAAGTCTATTGCTTTTGAATGACGAAAATTCCTGTCATTCTTGAAACCAAAGCTCCTCCTTTTTGTGTTATGTGTGTCTTTCCTGTCATTTGCATTGTAAGACTGACCAATAGAAGTGCTTTTCTATTCAAAACATGGACTATAAAAGGAAGAAGCTGACATGCAGGGATCATGTGAAGAACACGCACAGGGAAAGGTGTGAAACTCTTCATCCCTGATCTGGGAAGGACACGACTATTCAATCAGGTGAGAGATGGTCTTATTTTGTTTGACTTTCTGAGGTGACAGAAAATCAAATAATCGTGTCATTTCTCTTTTTTTTTTAGAATGCTTTTTGCCGCCGTTTTTGCTCTGCTTGCAACTTCTGCAGTAGCTGACTGTAAGTTTCAGGGTCACGACAGACAAGGAATCCTAAAAAAAAAAACAATTTGTTTGAAACCAAATGCAAATGTAAGAAATGAAATGTGTTGAGAAAGTTTCCTGTGTTTTTCTGCACAGTCTTGCCTCTGTACTCGTACTCCCCGTCAGTGGGATCAGGAAGTGGCAGCTCGTACACCATCAATGGGGAGGGAAGGATCACTGCCATCCGTGTGTGGGAATACTACAGCGGCTATATCAGAGGGTAAAAGGAGCATTTTATCAGTGAGACACAGGGCTTTTTATGTTCAGTTTGCATTCAAACCTTGTTTGTTCCTAATTGTTCCCTATTGTTCAACAGCATCCAGTTCCGCTATGGCTCCACTTGGTCCAACATTGCTGGTTACACATATGGCACCCCCCATGAAATGGAGCTGTACGACGGTGAAGCCATCGTCCAGATCTCTGGAAAGTATTCCCACTACATACAGACCATCATTTTTGTCACAAACCGAGGTCGCTCCCTGTTCGTGGGTCAGCCATCGGGTACTTCCTTTAACATGTACCCCGAACACCAGGAGACGGAGCTGGTCTTCATCAGTGGACGCTATAGCGGAGGTCTGACCTCTCTGGGAGCCCACTGGGCTGTGGTTGACCCAACCTTCAACACCACTGCACACTAAGTGACTGAACAGGCCTTTTAAACACGTGTGTTTTCAGAAACAGCTTTCATCCTTCAAACTGAACCTTTTCCATCCTGGATCCTGGAAGCACAGCTGTGTTTGGACAAAGAAAGGAATCAATCTTTGCTGGTTGCACTAGATTTTGTGTTTATACAAATCCTTCAATATTAAGCTGTTAAAAAGCTTTTCATCCTCCGAGCATCTAATCAATTACTGAAACAGAAAAAAATGTAATGCCTATCGTTTTATGAATGGGTTTGTTTTTATGAACAATAAAACGGTAAAAATGTTACAAAAATAATCAACCAAAATGTGATGTACGTCTCAAGTTGGTACCAAGTAATTAAAAATAAAAAAGTAGACCTTCCAACACAACTTCCTGTTTGTTTGTTTATTTCTTGCTTTATTTCTATGCAGCAAAGCAGCCCCAAAACATGACTGAGCCTCCTCCATGTTTCACCGTAGGGACAGTGTTCTTTTCTTCGTATGCTTGGTTTTTGAGTCTATGAACATAGAGTTGATGTGCCTTACCAAAAAGCTCCAGTTTGGTCTCATCTGTCCAAAGGACATTCTCCCAGAAGCTTTGGGGCTTGTCAACATGCATTTTTGCAAATTCCAGTCTGGCTTTTTTAGGATTGTTTTTCAGCAGTGGTGTCCTCCTTGGTCGTCTCCCATGAAGTCCACTTTGGCTCAAACAACGACGAATGGTGCCATCTGACACTGATGTACCTTGGCCTTGGAGTTCACCTTTAATTTCTTTGGAGGTTGTTCTGGGCTCTTTGGATACAATTCCAACGACCCGTCTCTTCAATTTGTCATCAATTTTCCTCTTGCGGCCACGTCCAGAGAGGTTGGCTACTGTCCCGTGGGTCTTGAACTTCTGAATAATATGAGCCACTGTTGTCACAGGAAGTCCAAGCTGTTTAGAGATGGTCTTATAGCCTTTACCTTTAAGATGTTTATCTATCATTTGTTTTCGGATGTCTTGGGACAATTCTCTCCTTCACTTTCTGTTGTCCATGTTCAGTGTGGTTCACACCTTTTCACCAAACAGCAGAGTGACTACTTGTCTCCCTTTAAATAGGCAGACTGACTGATTATGAGTTTGGTAACACCTGTGATGTCAATTAAAGGACACACCTGAGTTAATCATGTCAGTCTGGTCAAATAGTTTTCAATCTTTTATAGAGGTACCATCATTTTTGTCCAGGCCTGTTTCATTAGTTTTTTTTTTTAATAATTATGTTAATCAGCAATTCAAAAGTGATGGCTGATTTTGATTATTTAATTTTCAATTAATTTTTATTTATTGTTACTTTTGGGAGTTTCAAGTGATTTCAGTGAGAATTGTGGGTTTTTCCTTCTTTAACTGAGGTGTACCAACAATTTTGTCCATGTGTGTAGGTACTCAAAGCATATGAAAGACAATCTTACTTTTACTTAAAGTTCTTTATACTTTTTAAATCTCCTCCTCATTACCCTCAGATTCCCCACATACATTCATGTTTCCACGCCATCTGCCTACCTCATCACTTCAGGGCAGAGATCCTACAGCCTCTCAACCCCTGACATCTGACACATGAATTCATTTTCACTTTTCAATCAAAGTTACAAAAATGCTTTCTCATAGTGTTTGCCGTGATGTCATTTGTCCTTTCCTTGGTGAGATTCCCTGTTGACTTTCTTAAAGTTTTTCTGCAAATAAAAACCCCTTCATACTTTGAGCTGATTTATGTGACCTTTTTATGAATATGTTTAGTGTTTTTTTTTTTTAATATAAAGCAAAAAAGTTGATTTTCAAGCCCCTAGGGAATAAATGGGAAAGTGTTCAATTCCTTTGAAATGCTTTTGATTTTCGACTAAAACCTTTTAAACTGTTCAGCTGTGATTCCGCTCTCTTGGATGTATTCAGCTTATGAAAAGACCGCAGCCTGCAGTTCTACACAGTCATTTGAAAATTTCAAATCATTTCTGAGCTTTCAATGGAAGTCAATGGAGCGGAATGTTCCGGAGCTAGGGTGATGACATCATAGCTTAGGGTGGGGATTTCAAGACTTTTTGAGAATAAATTGTCATAAATCCAACACTCCTTGTCAAAGACACAAGATTTTTTCAGCAAAACGTAGGAAAATATATGTAGTTTCATACAATCTCACTCTCAATGTTTTAAGACAAACACTTTGTTTTCTAGAGCCTCAAACCTGAGACACACTTTAATCACTTCCCTGAATCTGCCTGTTTTAAATCAGAATGTTTCTTCCTGATTCTTGTCATTAACTTGTGGTTGTGAGAGCATTCATGAACATAGAGACATGAAACCAGCACACTTTTCACATAAAGACTTTATCATTGCAGCAACTCAAATGTACAGTGATGTATTCCTCTACTTTTGAGCTTTAAGGAACAATTAATCTGACCAGGATAATGATTTAGAAACAGCCTTCAGTTGCTATGGGGAAGGTGTGTTTTAAATTTATTTTAAAGCATTTCCACTTGAATAATTGTGAGTAACGCAAACTTGTCTAATCTTGTATTGTTATTACGTTGTCTTATACTTGTGAGTTCTAAAATTCACTTTGAAATGAAATGAATTTATATTCATATTAGTGAGTTCGGGTACCATAAGGGGCTGTGCAGTGAGTGATTAGCACTGACTTTGGTTCGAATCCCAGCTGAGACCTTTCTGTGTTGAGTTTCCATGTATTTCCTCGTACTTCCTTTCCCGCTCCAAAAACGTGTTTCTTTGGTTACTTGGTTGCTCTAAAATGTCCCAAGGTGTGAGTGTGTCTGGTTGTGTGACCCTGCGACTGACTGGAAACCTGTCCAGGGTATTCCAGCCTTTTCCCAAACGTATTTGGGATAGGCTCCAGCAACCATAAGAATACCTAATGGAGATTGAGTGGGTTTGGTCTCAGAGGCTTTGAGACCAAATGGCAGTGCAGGGTACCAGAAGGACACACATCCTCCATCTGCAGTAGCATGTGGTAAACAGAAGGATAAAAGAGGAGCTGTGATAGAGCTGCTCTATCTCTGCTCCCTTCATACCTCACGGGGTCTCAGAACTGCATGAAAATGCTCTCATCTGTGACAGAACGGTTTTACAGGTTTAG
Source organism: Oryzias celebensis (assembly GCA_014656515.1). NCBI lineage: Eukaryota > Metazoa > Chordata > Actinopteri > Beloniformes > Adrianichthyidae > Oryzias > Oryzias celebensis. The sequence continues at coordinate 2,570,147 of BNCR01000011.1, read as the reverse complement.
TCTAGTGTTAAGGGATGTAAATGAGGAAGTGCCAGCTTCATTCTCCGTAAAGAGTGCTGCTGCCAGTCAGGGGAATGTTCTACGTCTCATTTCCTAATGCAAATGTAAAAATTATGTTGCATGCGATTCATAAAACAGCTGTTTTTAGGTAACACTCACCAAATACATGTACCGTATTTTCCGCACTATATAAATTTTTTCAAAAGCTGACAATGCGCCTTATAATCCGGTGCGCCTTATATGTGGATCAATATTGAGGCGCTATAGGTCTCGCAACTACAGTAAGCAGCCGCCAACTCCATTTTCCCCCGTAGAAGAAGTAGTGCGCGGTGCATGCTGGGATATATAAAACTGCGTTTCATTTCCATTTGTGTGTTTGTGCAAAGAACCTGAAATGGCTCCTATTAAGAGACACGCTTACAACGCAGAGTTTAAACTCAAGGCGATCAGTCACGCAGTAGAACACGGGAAAAGAGCAGCTGAAAGAGAGTTATACATTAACGAATCAATGGTGTGGAAGTGGAGGAAGCAAGAGGATGAGTTGCGCCAAGTAAAGAAGACTAAACAGAGTTTCCGCGGGAACAAAGCTAGACGGCTACAGTTAGAGGACAAACTTGAACTGTGGGTGGTTGAACAGAGAGCAGCAAGTAGAAGTGTCAGTGCAATCACTATTCGAATGAAGGCAACAGCACTAGCACGCGAACCTAACATTAATAAATTTAGATGCGGTACTTCTTGGTGCTTTCGGTTTATGAAAAGAAGTAATCTCTCCATCCGCACACGAACTACTACCAGCCTCTACTGTTGTGCCGTACAATGCGGTGCGCCTTATATATGGAAAAAGTTTTAAAATATGTCATTCATTGAAGGTGCGCCTTATAGTGCGGAAAATACGGTAACTAACAGAAAAAAACGTTACACTTTATTTGTTTACACGTAAATATTGTACATTTTAAAGTTCCATAAGATAAACATCTGACAAACATGACAGGAGAACCAACATGTACGACGGTGAAGCCATCGTCCAGATCTCTGGAAAGTATTCCCACTACATACAGACCATCATTTTTGTCACAAACCGCGGTCGCTGTCAGGGTTGACGTGTGGACACAAATGCAGACGGACTCGAAATAAAGAAGAAATAGATTTAATGACTCGAGAGAGGAACATTAAATCAGAGCAAACAAACAAAACCACCCGACAACCCGTGCAAGGGAGACGAGGCCATATAACAGGGAGAGAGGATTGGTTAACCACATCCAGGTGTGCCAGGAGGGAGGGAACACACAAGGAGGGAAGTGTCAAAGGACCTCGAAAGCAATGGTGAGCACAGGAAATACAACAAAATAAAACAGGAAGTGCCAAACAACAACAATTAATGTCCTGGGTCCATAACCCCTACAGTACCCCCCCCTCAAGGTGCGCCTCCTGGCGCAGGGGGAAGTCTGTTCCGATGCCGCCGATCGAAGTCCCTGATGAGTTCAGGGTCCAGAATGCGTGAAGCAGGCTCCCAGGACCTCTCCTCAGGCCCGTACCCCTGCCAGTCCACCAGATACTGGAGGCCACGACCCCGTCGCCGAACGTCCAGAAGGCGACGGACAGTGTAGGCCGGTTGGCCATCAATGATGCGGGGAGGGGGTGGCGGAGAGGATGGCCGCTGCAGGGGACTCGTGACATGTGGCTTTAGCTGAGAGATGTGGAAAACCGGGTGGATGCGCAAGGACCTGGGCAAGCGCAGCCTGACTGCCACCGGATTGACGACCTTGATGATCTCGAAAGGACCGATGAACTTGGGGAACCGCTTCTTTGACTCTGTCCGGAGTCTGAGGTGCGAGGTAGACAACATGACGAACTGACCAGGTAGGTAGGATGGTGCTGGCGTGCGGCGACGATCTGGCAACCTGTTGTGGGAAACCCCTGAACACAACAGGGCTCGTGACTCGGAAAACACAGTCAGGTCATGACATTCAGACGGATCCCTGAATGGGTCAGGTGAGGGCGGCCGCCCTACTGGGACGGCGGGATCTCCCCCAGGAGGCCGAGCTGAACGCAAACATGTGGTGTGACATTTCTCACTCCAGCCGGAGACACGGCTGGAGGGCCAGTCGATGACTGGGTTGTGAGCATTTAGCCAAGGGCAACCTAATACCAGAGGGTTTTGTGGGGAGGAAAACAGGAAAAAACGGGTGTGCTCGTGGTGATTGTCTGACACAATCAGATGAACCGGCTCAGTGACTCGTGAGACGGTGGCTAATTCTTGGCCGTTGAGGGAGACCACTCGTAAAGGATGGGGCAAAAACTCAGACGTAAGACCGACCTGTTTGGCTAGCTCGGCGTCCATGAGGTTCTGCTCTGCTCCTGAATCCACCAATGCTTTGACAGAAACTCCCCCTTTCTGGAACATAACCCGAACATCCAAAACACAGGAAGCAGGTCTCGGGATAGTGGGAGCCGGACCACGGCTCTTCAGCGCGCCCACTCTGATTGATGAGTTGGGGCAATCCCTGCAGAAATGACCCCGGCCGCCACAGTAAAGGCACTCACCTGCCGCCATCCGCCGCCGTCGCTCGGAAACTGTCAGTCTGCCCCGGCCGAGCTGCATGGGTTCTTCTGAGACTAAAGACGGGGGTTCTGCGGAAAAAGCAGCAAAGTCAGGTGAGTCCATGATCCTGTCCTTAACAGGACTGCGTCGGGGGCGGGGTGCCACCCTGCCATGCTCCTGCTTGTGGTCCTGCAGGCTATTGTCAATTCTGATGACCAGGGCGATGAGGGGTTCCAAGGAGGAAGGTAACTCGAGAGTGATTAGTCTGTCCTTTAACTCCTCGGAAAGTCCCTCCACGAAAGCGTCCATGAGCGCAGTGGTGTCCCAACCACTAGTGGAGGCCAGGGTGCGGAACTCGATGGCATAGTCAGCTGCCCTTCTGCCCCGTTGCCGAAGTTGCATAAGGGCTCGAGCTGCCTCTCGGCCCGGTTTGGTGTGCTGGAACACCTGCTGAAATGCCTCCAGAAATGCCGCGAGAGACGCGCAGGTCGGTGCTCCACGCTGCCATTCAGCCGTTGCCCATGCGCCTGCTCTCCCGGTGAGGTGAGATATGATGAAGGCCACCTTAGCTTGGTCCGAAGGATAGTGAGGCGCTTGTAGTTGAAAATGGAGCTCACACTGAGTGATGAATGCTCGGCAGTCCCCGGAGTCCCCGGAAAACCTCTCCGGGCGGGCCAGCTGTGCAGCAGGGGCGACAGGAATCCCATCCTGGACTGGCGTGGGAGGCGAAGGGTGCGGAGAAGGAACGGACAGTGGATGTTGGATCCGCTCCGCCAACTGCTCCAATCGCTCACCCAATGCGGCAAGTTGTCGCTCGTGACGGCTCGACATCTCGAGTAATCCTTGTCTTAAGCATGACATCTGCTCCTCCTGTTGGCGGAGTAATGCCCGTAACGTCTCCGCGTCTGCTGCGTCCATTATACTGGTCGGGTGGTAATGTCAGGGTTGACGTGTGGACACAAATGCAGACGGACTCGAAATAAAGAAGAAATAGATTTAATGACTCGAGAGAGGAACATTAAATCAGAGCAAACAAACAAAACCACCCGACAACCCGTGCAAGGGAGACGAGGCCATATAACAGGGAGAGAGGATTGGTTAACCACATCCAGGTGTGCCAGGAGGGAGGGAACACACAAGGAGGGAAGTGTCAAAGGACCTCGAAAGCAATGGTGAGCACAGGAAATACAACAAAATAAAACAGGAAGTGCCAAACAACAACAATTAATGTCCTGGGTCCATAACCCCTACAGTCGCTCCCTGTACGGCAGTCAGCCATTGGGTATTTCCTTCAACATGTACCCCGAACAGAAACAGCTTTCATCCTTCAAACTGAACCTTTTCCATCCTGGATCCTGGAAGTACAGCTGTGTTTGGACAAAGAAAGGAGAATGACAACATTTTTATCCTCTTTAATAAAATCATTATTTTCTGAAAATGTAGAAATGAAACCTGTAATTCTTATGATTTTGCTCAGAGCACTTTATTGTTGGAATGTTATTAATAAATTTACAATAATAATCATATCCCTACATTTATCCCTACATACATATAATATCCCTACATTTATCCCTCCAAGCGGAAACATGGGAAAAAAAAAGTGTCTTGAAATTCGGACGTTGCTACCGCTTGATGACATCATCAATAATCGCCGGTCATATACGTTAGCCGCAGGGGTGGGCAACTCCAGGCCTCGAGGGCCGCATTCCTGCATGTTTTCCAACATACCATGATCTGGCGTGTTCTAATTGGCTGGACGTGGTCAACTTTTTGCAAATTGCAAGAAGTTCTTCTGCCAGTTGCTTGATAACCAATAAGACATAAAAAGTAGATCTGAGTCAACCTTTTATAAAGTTCTTCCATGAGTTCAATGTGAATCTTTAGTTAATGCCTTTAAGGAAGTAAGCTTTTTATTCTTTCTTTTGAACAACTGAAATTCCATTCATTCTTTCTTAAGCTCCTCCTACACACCAGCACTATAAAGAACCAGGTCGACAAGCTGGGCTTTACTCCTGCAGACGAAGGCTAGCCGTTCACTGAGGAGTGCGGAAACAATTCGCCAGGTAAAATTAGGATCTTTATGTCGCTGTTTATTGCAGAAACTTTTGCAAAAGTCGAATAATCTCTAAACTTTCTTTTACAGAATGTTTTTTGTTACTTTTTTGACTCTCCTTGCAACCTGTACTGCAACTGAGTGTAAGTGAAGAAATTACAATCCAAAAGAGTTTATCTCCAAACAAAATGCTGTTTCTTTTTGAAATATTTTGTATAGTTATTGTGATTTCCTTCAAAAACTCTTCAGTTGGTAGCTCTTCTTCTAACCTCTGATTTTGCTCTCTCAGTCCTGCCTCTGTACTCGTACTCCTCATCAGTCGGGTCTGGCAGTGGCAGCTCATACACCATCACTGGGCAGGGAAGAATCACTGCCATAAGAGTCTGGGAGTTCTACAGCGGCCACATATATGGGTAAACATAAACCAATGTATTACTGGTGCACAACCACTTTTTTTTGTAAAGCCTGCTTGCTGTTTCATTTGTAAACAACAGAACATTCTGAGCAGCTGATATTTTATTTAATCTGTGAAAAAAGTTTCTCCAGCTCATTTTATCTCTTCTGTGATCAGTGTCCAGTTCAGATATGGATACTCCTGGTCTAATGTTGCTGGCTACATTTATGGCACCCCCCTTGAATTGGAGCTGTACGACGGTGAAACCATCGTCCAGATCTCTGGAAAGTATTCCCACTACATAGACAGCATCATTTTTGTCACAAACCGAGGTCGCTCCCTGTACGCCGGTCAGCCATCGGGTACTTCCTTTAACATGTACCCCGAACACCAGGAGACGGAGCTGGTCTTCATCAGTGGACGAGTGCACGGAGGCCTGACCTCTCTGGGAGCCCACTGGGCTGTGGTTGACCCAACCTTCAACACCACTGCACACTAAGTGACTGAACAGGCCTTTTAAACACGTGTGTTTTAAGAAACAGCTTTCATCCTTCATACTGAACCTTTTCCATCCTGGATCCTGGAAGCACAGCTGTGTTTGGACAAAGAAAGGAGAATGAAAAATTTTTATCCTCTTTAATAAAATCATTATTTTCTGAAAATGTAGAAATGAAACCTGTAATTCTTATGATTTTGCTCAGAGCACTTTATTGTTGGAATGTTATTAATAAATTTACAATAATAATCAATAATATTGTAATCTATTACAGAAGTTGGTCTTGAAATGAAAATCAATAGTAAACCTTCCAACACAACTTTTCTGCTTGTTTATTTATACTTTTCATGAGTTGGATGTTTTCCCCAGAAACCCTTTTTGATGTTCAAAACCTTCCAAAACAACATTAGAAATTTACTTTAACCTGAACTGAATTCATTTTCTCTTTTCTTTTAGCATGTTAGGAGATGTTTCTCAAAGACTTTACAAAACTCTAATAAGATCAGTTATAAACTCCAGTATCAAAGCAATCAATAACAGTGATAGGGGGTCACATTTGACCAAATATTAGTAGAGTTAGAAGCTAAAGAATAAAAAGACGCCTTGGGAGGAGTTGAAAAGGCTGATAGGGTCCATCTGATGGACTCTTTCTGTAGTTGGTCTCATATGTTGAAATGAGCTTCCACTCCAGGACAAATGGGCCCCATCACTAGAACAGGTCACCAGGCACAAGGCCACATATTGATCTTGGAATGGATTCTTTCATTTACTGGGAACCGGTGGAGGGAAGCTCAAACCAGAGGAGTGGGATTTCTTTTGGGGTGCACGTTAGAAGCTGAGTTGCATCGTTTTGTTCCAGCTGCAGCTGAGAGAAGAAGAACTGTCAGACTCATTATTTAAGTAGAAGTCAAGTCTGATTGTATAAAAGGTGTGGATTCTTTATCGGGATGTATCATCACAATGGTTTAGTTTTTGGATAACTGTCTCAACAAAGAGAAACTGGATTTTAAAACCACACCAAACAGATTCAAAAACTAAAATCTGAATTGCTTCAGTATCCTCATACAGCTTCTCTCTATCCCTACATTTATCCCTCCAAGCGGAAACATGGGAAAAAAAAAGTGTCTTGAAATTCGGACGTTGCTACCGCTTGATGACATCATCAATAATCGCCGGTCATATACGTTAGCCGCAGGGGTGGGCAACTCCAGGCCTCGAGGGCCGCATTCCTGCATGTTTTCCAACATACCATGATCTGGCGTGTTCTAATTGGCTGGACGTGGTCAACTTTTTGCAAATTGCAAGAAGTTCTTCTGCCAGTTGCTTGATAACCAATAAGACATAAAAAGTAGATCTGAGTCAACCTTTTATAAAGTTCTTCCATGAGTTCAATGTGAATCTTTAGTTAATGCCTTTAAGGAAGTAAGCTTTTTATTCTTTCTTTTGAACAACTGAAATTCCATTCATTCTTTCTTAAGCTCCTCCTACACACCAGCACTATAAAGAACCAGGTCGACAAGCTGGGCTTTACTCCTGCAGACGAAGGCTAGCCGTTCACTGAGGAGTGCAGAAACAATTCGCCAGGTAAAATTAGGATCTTTATGTCGCTGTTTATTGCAGAAACTTTTGCAAAAGTCGAATAATCTCTAAACTTTCTTTTACAGAATGTTTTTTGTTACTTTTTTGACTCTCCTTGCAACCTGTACTGCAACTGAGTGTAAGTGAAGAAATTACAACCCAAAAGAGTTTATCTCCAAACAAAATGCTGTTTCTTTTTGAAATATTTTGTATAGTTATTGTGATTTCCTTCAAAAACTCTTCAGTTGGTAGCTCTTCTTCTAACCTCTGATTTTGCTCTCTCAGTCCTGCCTCTGTACTCGTACTCCTCATCAGTCGGGTCTGGCAGTGGCAGCTCATACACCATCACTGGGCAGGGAAGAATCACTGCCATAAGAGTCTGGGAGTTCTACAGCGGCCACATATATGGGTAAACATAAACCAATGTATTACTGGTGCACAACCACTTTTTTTTGTAAAGCCTGCTTGCTGTTTCATTTGTAAACAACAGAACATTCTGAGCAGCTGATATTTTATTTAATCTGTGAAAAAGGTTTCTCCAGCTCATTTTATCTCTTCTGTGATCAGTGTCCAGTTCAGATATGGATACTCCTGGTCTAATGTTGCTGGCTACATTTATGGCACCCCCCTTGAAATGGAGCTGTACGACGGTGAAACCATCGTCCAGATCTCTGGAAAGTATTCCCACTACATACAGACCATCATTTTTGTCACAAACCGAGGTCGCTCCCTGTACGCCGGTCAGCCATCGGGTACTTCCTTTAACATGTACCCCGAACACCAGGAGACGGAGCTGGTCTTCATCAGTGGACAAGTGCACGGAGGCCTGACCTCTCTGGGAGCCCACTGGGCTGTGGTTGACCCAACCTTCAACACCACTGCACACTAAGTGACTGAACAGGCCTTTTAAACACGTGTGTTTTCAGAAACAGCTTTTAAAAGTTTTAAAAATTAGATTTTTTTGTGATGTAAGAAATGGTTTTCAACTTTAGGTGGAGATGTTTTATTTCAGGCATTCTCAAATAAAAATGTAAAGAAAAAAATCACATATTTCTTATTTTCTTCATTATTTTGTCCCAAAAATGTAAACGCTTTTAGTGTTTTGTGATGTTTATCACTCTGTTTTTATGATGAAGCATCTAAACTGTAAATTCATTCTAAATGTATCAAACTAATAAAATATATATATATATATATATATATATATATATATATATATATATATATATATATATATATATATATATATATATATATAAAGATAAAACCAATAATTTTTTGAGTTTTTTTTCATTCTTTTATTTTGAAGGAAACCCTAAAAGACATCGAAACACTGATTTGTTAACCTGTGAGAGGCCGCTCCAGCAGGTTTTTAAAATAAAAATGGTGGTACAAATATAAAAGGTTTGACGATATTAAAATACACTAATAATAAAACATTCAACACAGAAGTAAAAAAAACTTCTGTAAAGCACGGTGGTGGAAGTATAATGATTAGGGCTTACCTTGCAATCAATTGAAAAAACTAAAAGTAATCATCACTTACCAAAAATGAAGGTTGTGGATTACGCTTTCTCTACAAAAGATCCAGTCACACACAAAATACTGACTTCCAACTGGTACAAATTGCGGGATTAACGCATGTATTTGGTTCATCCTTTGCACCTCCTCTTTGCTAATAAAACAACCACCTGGGTTTGTTCTGTTTCAATTTCAACAGTAAACATCAAACGGTGGTGTTCTCATTCTAAAAAGAGCGGTGCATTCACTTTATTGTGACAGCTTGTCATTTTCTAAGCCTGATGTTAGCACTTTTAATAGGGAAAACACAAAACTTGAATTTGCTCTTTAGAAGTTGTGCTTTGCTGCAGGTAGTTATCAAACTCAGGCTGATCTGGTAAACAGGAGTTACAGTAAAAGATAACGTGGGAACAATGTTCACATGTGGACATCCTCGTTCCTCGTAGTCGCCTACCGTGGTTCACTGTTTCCGTCCTCCTCTGCATTTCTCTGCCAGTCGAGCTTCGCCTCAGCTTGTATTTCCTTAAGAAGACAGTCGGCTGGGATTAAAACCTGTACAGGGAACGGACAAGTTTGTAAGAAATATTGGATCATGGACCGCTGGGTGAACCCACAGAGCCAAAATGTGCATGTACATATGATTTCTACATGCATATTGCAAGTGACAGGTCGTGGTGAACACTTACACAGCATGTAAGGGTGAAGTAGGTGAGACACGAGCAAATTGTACAGATTTTTATGTTTTTTAATCCCCCAAATCCTCTGGACTGCACAAGGACGCCCATTAGCCCATCAGACAAATGTGCACTTATTGGCCTGTATTGACTGTTAAACTATGTTCACATCAAAGCAACATGCATTCAAGCCACCAAAAGTTTCTAGGACCATTTTTGGAATCTTATTTATGTACAAAATCCATGAAATGGAGATGAGAGATGGTAAAGAATCATGATGTCCAGATATCTGGAAAGTACGCTCATAATCTATAAAAGGTTTCACGTTGGACCCTGAATGAGGCTCTGCTCTTCATTAACAGACAATTACGCCCCTTTCTTTTATTTAGTGATAGAATTTCCTTTTTTAATTACAAAATTAGTCAATTTTAAGAAGATTATCATTCTAACAAAATTTCCACATAACTAATCCACTGAAAAAAGACCAGAGTTTTTCTTAAACTCTGCTGTGGTTTGTTTTGTTTGAACAAAACCTCTTTGGTTTTTGTTTTTTTAGAACTTCCTGAATAACCTGCCTCTTCTGCAAAATTCTTGTTATTCAAAAGTGTTATTTAATGTTTCAAGTCTCATTTCTAAATCTATGAACAGGACAATGCTTAAAAGGGTCAAAATTATACGTAAAAAAAATATTTAAAAAATACCTCGACAAAAACAAACTGAAATTATTTTTTCTATATATGTATATATATATACATATATATATATATATATATATATATATATATATGTTTGGCTTTATTTCATCCTGTTGATCATTTTGGCTAAACTTTCCCTAAATATTTGATATATTCCAGAAAATTCCCTGGAGAGAAGGGTTTGCAGCTGAAGATCCAACACGCAGATCTTATGTGTAAATATTCTGTAATTACAAATAATTCAAAATAGGAAAAGATTCTTTAAAGTCATTAAATCATCTGGGATGGCAATTTGAGATTATTAAATACAAATAATAAATATTATGCTGACTCAAACCCCAAAAGTCTATGTTTTTATGATCAACTTTTGCTAGTTTCTGGCTCCTTTGGTCACCCTGACAAATCTTTTACCATCTGCAGAACTGGATTTACACAAAAGGAAAGCTGATCATGATCAGTGAAAAAAGTGTTGTACAACTTCCTTGTAGAAAACTGGAATGTGGCTGTAAAAGACATCCAGACGTAACTGACAGTAAAAACTTCTTTCCTCTGAATATTACAGCTTGTTTCCTTAAAGGTCTAATCAATGGAAAGTTTTTTTTATTTTTAGAACGTAGAGCAGCTAAAGACAAACAAGTGGAAAATCCTGCCTTCCTTTACACAACATTTACATCAAAAGTCATCCTGCATTCAGTAGAATTTGTTTTTGTGTCTTGTGTAATTCACAAAGTTGACTGAACATAATGGACACATGTTCTTAAATGTTAACATAAAACTGAACTCAACAAAGATTGTATAAAGTAAAGATGCTTCACTGTCTCTACCATGATGACTTCTCTGATTTTGTGGAGGTAGGAGGTAGTGAAACTGTCATGTATTGTGTCACGAAGAAATAATTGGTGCAAAACCTTTCCTTAGAATACAAATACATCATTTAGTTTTACGTTTAACATTTCTGTTTTGAATACGGCTTTTCTTTGTCTTGAAAACAATTTTCTCCTGTTAAAAAACTGTCAAAATACATCACAGGGTCAGAGGCTTTTGCTTCGAGTCCCGGACCATTGATTGTTCAAACTGTTTTAGTTTTTTACCAAACCAAAATAAAATAAAACTTTTTAGAATGTTATTGATCCCATAACGGAAAATTATCTTTATAACCAAAGCTCTGTTGAAAATTGAATTAAACAGATCATAATACAGCGATCAAGCGACAGCAGCTGATCCGTGTAAAGACCGAAGCAGCGGATGGTTTCAGACGCAGAAGTGATGGAAAATGCCCCAAAGGAGAAGCAGACATGTCGCTCCTCTTATCTTTATTTTCTTTCATCATTCTCTTCTTGACATCACGAACATGGGCTTTTTTACTCCTAATATGAGGGATGTCTGATGCTCTTTCTTATCCCCCGTTGGGTCCGTTTCATTGTTTAAATGCTGCGCTGTTGTCGCCTGGCCAAAAAAAAAAAAAAAAAGAAGAAGAAAAAAAGCAGCAGGACATGGCTGTTTATTTCTGTATTTTCAAGCAGAGCTACGGTATCAAGATCATTTTCCTGTCGGGGATCAAGAACATTCTAAAAAAGTTCCATTTTATTTTTGTTTCATAAAAGAGCCTCAACGCGTACGCTCACTCTGTTGAATCGATGCTTCAGGACACGATGTTTGTGCCTGTGACTTCGTGTCGTATTTTATTTTTGACAGTTTGTTAACAGGATACATTTTTCTTCAAGAAAAGCAAAGCATTGTATTCAAAACAGACATGTCAAACATAAAAATACACTTTTTGCTTATATTTTTTTCTGCATAAAGAAGTACTTTGTTTCTTCTTGACAGTTTTCTTACCCCATAGTGGAGGATCACGTGTTTTTTTTGAGTGAGGGAGTAAACTCTTCTCTTTTTTTATTAAACCCTTTTTCTTCTAAGCGAGTGAAACATTTGCTGCTGTTTCCTGAGGAACACAGACATGAGCTGCAGATCTTTGGATGTCTTTTGTGATTCTTCATGCTTGTTAAAGCAGCACTTTTCCCACATTGATGTGCTGCTTTGAACAGGGCCGAATCGGTCTTCTTCACTGATTGTAGCGCTGATAAAGGCCCGTTTGGTCCAGTCCAAAAATCAAACCGCGGCAGTTAATAAAAATTGATTTTGATTTGCTAACACTCTGAGATCCTCACTTTTTTAACACATTCTGTTCTGTCGTGAGGTTTTTGTTTTTAATTGGTAAACAATATCATTTGTTTTAGTGATTATTTTAGAAGCTGTTGCAGCTTCTGGAAGTCCTCTCATTGCATAATTAAAAATTCCGTCAGTTCATCAATCAATGAATCAATGATGCTCTTTATTTTTAAGCTTTTCAAAGTCTGTGGTGTTCAGTGCAAAATAAATGTTTAAATTATTAAATAACACATTTGGTTAAAATATTTTCAAATAAAAGTGACTTTCTATTGGAGACAATTTTTTTATTGACTAAAGTAGAAATGATAAGTAAATGGCGTCTACTCATATAGCGCTTTTCTACCTTCATTGAAGTCCCAAAGCACTTTACAGTCACATTCACACACTGATGGCGGCACCGCTGCCGAACACTGGCGCCAACCTTCCATCAGAGGCGGGAATCAAACCTGCAATCCTTCCATCAGAGGCCGACTGCCCTTTCCACTGCACCAATATAAATATAACTAAAATGTTGTCCACGAAAAGGTTTTTTTAAACTCCAAAAACTACAATTCCCAGAGGCCCATCCATTCAGCATCATTCAGTCCCAAATGTCCTCTGTAGAAACCAAAAGTAGTGGGAGATTTTCAGGTTTAAATTAAATTAGAAATTTGCATTGCTTGTAGTTGGGAGGATATCACCAATAATTATTTATAACTAAATATAATATAATTAATGCTGATAGAAAGCATGGTTTACTCTAGTCACAGAAGTTTGATTTAAATGTCAGTCCTTGGATCTTCTTGGACTCACAAAGTTGTGCAGGGTTGTTGGAAATACAAAAGTACATTTTTAAAATCTTTGTTGATGTGAGAGCTTTTTTAATGATTTTATTAAAGGAATTCCATTAGAGCTGAAGATGTCGGAAGTTATATTTGATGGAATGAATCCATCAGAGGAACCGCTATGCAGAGAAATAAATGGAGATTTATTTTTGTAATATGTATTTATGAATACTGTCTGTATGGTGAGATTGTTTTTCATACTTTTTACTGTTTTACCTCCCAACCATTTTTGGCTCATCCCGTGATAAGCTTTGGAGCCTTTATTTGAGAATGTAACAATACTTTTAGTCAGGAAAACATTTCTTGTACTCTTTCCATCTCTGTCAGTAGTGCTTGTTGGCAAACTGACAAACACAAAACAGGATTACTAGAAAATTTAAAAAGAAGCAAATTTGTTTCCCTTTCCCCATTAAAAAAAAATCAAATCAGTTTGTATTCAGACAAAGCACTAGAAAGTTTACTTTACAGTTTCAGTTTGGTTGTTTTAACCATGGTTTAAGTGGCACTCCAAATGATTGATTGTAAGAAAAAAAGTTGTATTTATTGCCATTCCATCTCCGCGTGCAAGTCTTAACCTTAAGTTTAGGTCAGAAAAGAAATCACACACAAGTTTGTGTTTATATTTCTGTCATCCATTGTTCATGTTACGTTTTTAATCAGGTTTGAGATGATTTTTTGGAAGAAAAATGAACATTTGATCTATTCACTTGACAGTAATATCAAAACTAAACAATGATTAAGCATATACAAAGACCAACAAAGAATTAAGCAACAGAAATAAAAAAAAAACATGAATTCAGGGATTTTTTTGTGCTGTAAATACCAGTTTAAGGTAGACGTGATGAAACGGCACGTTGGTGATGTAAAAAATCTGTGTCTCATAAATCCTAAATTTCAGTTCAGATGTTTCAAGTTTGGACAGATGTTCAATCTACGTTTGGATCAACCACTGCCCAGTGAGCTCCCAGGGAGGTGATGGGTCCAGAGTGGCGTCCGCTGATGAAGACCAGCTCTGCCTTACTGTGTTGGGGGTACATGTTGAAGGAGTTCCCCGAAGGCTGGCCCGCTTGCACGAAGCGGCCGCGGTTTGTGGTGAATACCACGTACTGCAGGTAGCTGGAATACTTTCCAGAAATCTGGACGATGGCTTCACCTTCATGCAGCCTTATTTCCATGGGGGCACCAGACATGTACCCAGCAATCTCTGACCAGATATACCCGTACCGGAACTGGATGCTGAAGGTGAGGAAAAGGACAATGGAAACAAGTAAGAAGCTTTAAAAAGTCTGTGGTTTCTTTTGGACCGAGACGTACCTACCCTGTCACATAATTGTTGTAGCTTTCCCAAAGCCTGATGGCTGTGATTCTTCCCATCCCAGTGAGGGCGTATGAGGAGCCGCTTCCTGACCCCACGGCGGGGGAGTACGAGTACATCGGCCCATCTATGGGGGCAAAGCATGCAGGTAATACCGAACAAACTGGAACCAGCAGAAATCTGCATGATCACAGAATCTAAACTCCAGAAGCTTTATTCTGCTGTAGCCGTGACTCAAACACACCCCCAAAAAACCCAAAAAACATGTATTTTTCTATTGTTTTCTCAAGTATTTTTGTCTAGTTTACGATGAAATACCTTCTTACAGGCACACTTATTAAGACAAAACTAACTTTCTTTTTACTTGTCAGTAAGATAAGACTTCTGTAAGAGAATACATCTTGAAAAATCCAATTTTAAGAGATCATGGAACCATTTTTCTTTTATTTACATGTTTTTAAGCAGAAGTTTTATTTGCTTGATTTAGGGGAAATGGAAACGTGCATTTGTTCTAACACGATGCAAATGCATTGAACAGCAGCAGGACAGACGTCTACAAGTAAAAATGTACACATTTTTAGGAAAAATGCATCTTTAACCGTGTGACTCTAACCTTACTGAAAAGGGATACAACTATTTTTGAGCAAAACCTGCTTATTTAAAGACCAATTGCCAGTACTCAAGTAATGACATTTCTAGATTGAATTTTGTCTTGAAAGGGCACAACATCATAATGTATTTTAAGAAACCATGACAAGACAAATTGTACCAGTTCTTTTGGCAGTTTTTTTTTCACTTTTAACAAAGGAAATTTAGCTTGTATTGTATATTTTTTTAGCTTGCTTTGGGAAGGACACTTTTTCAGGTGCACAGTCCAAATACTTACCATTAGCTGCAGCAGAAACAGCGAGAAGAGCGATGAGCACAGCCGACAGCATCCTGGAACGGACAGACGGTATTTTTTTTCCTGTTTCCTGTGAGCTTCAACAGTCAGTCAGAAAAAGATTTTTTTCTTACTTCTCCAAACAGATTGTCGTCTCCACTGTCCAACGCGTCAGCCAGTGTCAGTTCAGCCCTTCATTGTGATTGACGGGAAGTGATGACTTACCTGTTCATCTGTGCAGGTGCCTCCTCATTGGTTGCTTTGTTGAAACCATCTACAGAAGAGTTGCCAAGAAAAAAGTGGGAGGAGCTCATGATCCAGCTGGTGAGGACGTTCCCAGACAACATTTCAGAGATATTTTCAACAAGGAAGCACAGCTTTTTTTTTGTTGTTCATTACCGCCGTGTTACGGTCATGTCAGCTTACAAAGACTGACAGGAGTTACAGACACTTTAAAAGAAAAGCTTCTTTCTTCAGTTTTAGCTTTAATTTAACAAATGTAACCAGTAAATTGTTTAAAATTAAAGAAAAATTCGAACTGGACTTTAATTAAAAAGGAAAAATAACAATGAGGCATGATGTGACTCATGACTCAGGTCATCTTGGTTTACAGTAATAATTCATTGTCTAAATTCTTCTCACGGAAAACCAGTTTTCCATAAAAACGTGTTCTAAATCTAATCTGATCCATGTTTCTGTAAGTTTATCCTTCTCAGCGATGGATTTTGCTGTGTTGCTGTTTTTGGAGGAACTTCAGAATACATGGAAATGGTTAGAAATACTACAGCGGAAGAAAAAAATACAAGCAAGTCAAAGGTGTAAAGCAGCAGAGAGAAAAGAACAACTTTATGAAGGAAAACAGCTGAACACAGCTTCCTGTTGTATGTCCACACGAGGCCTTGTACCAAAAATATTTCTGTCATTTGCTGGTTACTTCTTGTTAACCTTTCGGCCCATCCATTCAGAGTTAGCCACAGCGAATCAGCTTCCACCGATTTGCACTTGACTTTTTGGGGAGGGTTTCATGCACATTATTTGAAACTGAAATGTCCATTTTTATCTCCATTTTTAGTGTCAGCAGGTCACGAGGTGACTGCTCGTGGTTTTATAAAAGTAAATGTAAATTTAGAGGTGATTGGCCAAAACTGTAGAATCCAGTTTCTGTTTTAGTGTTTAAATGTAACTCATGTTTGATCTCATCGTTGATATCTGTGCATCACAGAGGGAGGCTGTGGTGTTTTTAAACAGCGTTTAAATACAGCTTATTTAAGTTCAATTTACCCAGATATTTGATTTGTTGCATTAAGAAAAAATTAAAAATGTTTCATCTTTAATTTACCAGTAAATTAACTTTTTCATGGGGAGTTTTATTATTTTTTATTAAGAAGAAAAAACAATATGCCTCACAGTTTCCTTCATAAGCAAACAGCAAATATTTATTAAATTCTTTACTTTCTTGGGTAATTTGCAAGAAAAAACACACATGTTCCCAAGGTGATAAAAGCATATTATTAAAAAATATCTTTCCTTTTAAAATGTAAGAATACAGTAACATTTATTTACAAATTTTAATATCTAATGAATTTCCATCCGTTTAATGACAACAGGATTGTTGATGCAGACATGCTGTTGAAAGGTTTTGAAAAAAAAAAGGTTAAAAAATTAATAAATATAGAAAAAGCATAAAAATCAATGTTCTGCCACACATCATCAAGCTTCCACACACTGCTGTCATGTAGTTTTGGAAAGTTTAACTGTTTTTTCTGATAAAAAAGTTATTTTTTCAGTTTTTAAATCGGATGTTTGGTTCTGATTCACAGTCACACACAAAAGTAACAGTTCAAGTATGTACAGATTTGTGTCTTATTTTATTCGGTAATGTTTTTTTAAAGGTTTGTAAAAAGATTGTAAATGATTTATCTGTTTTATAACAACAGATAAATCAGTGCAAAAATCAACAGCAAAAATCACGGCAGTTTCCAACAAGCTGACATCAAAACAAAATGCTGGGATGTGAGAAAACTTTTATTAATATTTTATTTTAAATTGATTGTTTTTATTAACTGAAATATTTGATTTTAAGTCTGAACTTTATACAGGCGCTGGGCTTTACCCACAATCCATTGGGTGTTTTTCTATTTTGTTATTAAAGTCTAACTTACACAGATCAGATATTTTAAACTTAGGATCCAATAAAATACACAAATGGAATCAATATGTTTTATTATAATGATTTAAGAAGCTCAAATAAATCTCTCCTCACAAAGGAAGTTACGGTTTGGTGTTTAGAGCCCAGCAGCTGCCGGGTCCACCACAGCCCAGTGAGCTCCCAGCGAGGTGATGGCCCCGTTCTGCCGTCCACTGATGAAGACGAGCTCCGCCCCCTCAAAACGGGGGTACATGTTGAAGGAGGAACCTGCAGGCTGGCCAGCGTGCAGGAAGCGACCCCGATTTGTGGTGAAAATGACGTACTCCAGATAGTAGCCATACATTCCAGAAATCTCCACAATGGCTTCCCCGTCATACAGCTCCATCTCCACGGGGGTTCCATACAGGTATCCCGCAACATCAGACCAAATGGCCCCATATCTGAACTGAATGCTGTTGAAACAAGGAAGAATGATGGAAATAACCCTGTAAAAGGGTGCCCACTCCGATCATCTTCCGATCTATTGTGAAAGCATTCTCAGTGGCCTTTTTGTTATGATTTTGTAGGCGCAGAGTAACACCGCCCCCTTTTCCATCACTTATCTTTCACACACCCTCCAGCTAGCTTACAGCCCCTCACACATCCAATCTCACATTAGCGGTGCAACAAAAACAACGAGCAATTTCAGAGCTATCCAGCTGTACAATTCTGATCCAGGTTCCAGCTCAGACGAGGAAAACAAAGACGTTCATGGATCTGTTTGTCTGGAATCAGAATGGAGCAGAGCAGGGATGTTGCTACTCCTGATTCACAACAATTTGAAAAAAGAAATGCTCAGAAAAGCAATTTTGACCTCAGGTTTCTTCTATGTCCTCCATGATCAGAAAAATGCCACAAGAAGATGTTAAAAACACCAAAAACATGATCTTCATTGGTGGATGAGTGTTTGAATTCACCCTCTGATGTTGCTGTTGTAGCTTTCCCAGACTCTCACGGCAGTGATCCTTTGGTTTCCAGTCAGCGTGTATTCAGAGCCACTAGCTGAGCCCACGGATGGAGAGTACGAGTAATGCTGAGGCGGAACTGCACAAAAAGCACGCAAACTGCTCTCAAAATCAAGCAAAACACGCTGCTACTGTTTCCTCCAAGTTCTACCATGAAAGGATTGCTTTTTTATGCATAAATACTTACCTTCTGCTGCAGCAAAAGCAGCGAAAAGAGCAGAAATCATAAAACGATCATCCTACACAGAGAAAAAAACGATTACATTCTGCACGATTCCTCTTCATTTTTACAGAAAATGGAATTCTTTTTTTACTCACCTCAGACTGTTTCTGCTGTCAAAACTCTTGATTTTCAGTCTGAATTTGAGCGTCTCTGTGAACTCTGGAGGAATGTTATACTTCTGCCTTGTTTTTCTACTATGAATAAGTACGACAGGTCTTTTCTATCATTGGTCTCCTCGCTCATGCTGGTGCCAATAAGATGTTGAACAGGAATAATGGGAGTAATTTTCTACGAATTCACCTCTAAACTTTTCTTAGAAATACATGTCAGATATGTTAACAAGGAAGAACAATAATCTGACAATCAGGTTCACGCTGCAGCATTTCTAACTGTTAAACAGACTATAAAAAGCACCAAGAATGAACAAATGAAACACAAAAACCCATGGAAACCAAGATATTTGGGATTATCCATCAGGGTGGGATAGATTTCCTGAAAAAAAAACCTCACCGCTGGGTCTGCGGTGGTAAACAGGCTGACCTAATTTCAGCTTGAAATTAAATTTTTGGAGTATAATTCTACAACATTTTCATGAAAATAATTTAAAAACGTGTTTCAGTATCAAGCCAAATTTAGACGTTTTCTTTAGATGACATTTTATGTCTCATTTTGTTGCTTACGAGGGGACGGTACGTGGACGGTTGAGGGCATTCTGTGTTTTTTATCAGTTTATTCTGAAGTGTTTTAAACCTGTAAAGCACTTGGTGTTGTATGCAAAGTGCTTTATATGTAAAGTTTGAATTTGTGCGTGGTTTCTGCCAACTAGTAATCTGTAAAAACTCTGTAAAAAACCTTACAAATCTTGGTTCCAATAAAGCTAAATATTGCAATAAAACAAAAAGGCAAAAACAAACAGTTTCTTTCAAAGCTATTTTCAGAGTTTAACAATATACCTGCTTTTATGGGCATTTATGAAATTTTCCTGTTATGAAAATGAACTTCTGCTACAGTTCCTCTGAGAACAGCAACTCATCATTGCTCAGCATTTTTCTTGCTGCCTTAAAAAGTCATTTCTTTCTTTATTCCAAAGCAGACTAAAATCTGTGATCTTTTTAGGAGATTAAACATTTAAATCAACTTCAGGGATGGAAGTCTTGCTTTTTCCAGTCAATTAACATAAGAAAATCACCCCTTTAATGAAACGTTATATAATTACTGACACATGACTAATAATGGTTTTCTGAGCCCTGAAAAAACCACATCGTTCCAACATTTACCGACTGTGTTCTTGACGTCTGTCGGCATCCAGGAAAGAAGTCTGTTACCGTAATTTAACAAGTCATTGCAGGAAGTAGACAAACGACGTCTCTGCTGCTCAGGCATGAGGAGAAATTAAAAAAAGAATTTAACTTAACTGCTGAAGCTTGAGTGAAACTTCAGGAACTTTCAGAAATCTTAACAATCTAATTCATTTCTAATTAAAGAAAGTTGCTGAATAAAGTAATACCTAAAATAAATCAAACATAGATGTTAGGAAAGAACATGGTTGAAAGCTGCAAAAATATCTTTTGATAAATTATATTTATCTGTTGCTAAATGATTGAAACTGGGAGTAGTTACCTGGAATGGCCTGCAGGGGTCCCTCAGGAACAATCAAAATGTCACCATCTTTGCAGATGATTCTGTCATTTCCCGACGCTCTGGAAAATAATCCTAAGAATTACATCCTAATGAAATCATGCGACACATAATAATCATTTTAAAAAAATTAAGACAAATATGAAACTAGATCTGTGTTCAGGGGAGACATGAAAATCAACATAAAAAAGAGTTTAAGGATCTGACTGAAAAACATTTTTATTGAATGTTACTTTTGGAAAATATTCTGCTCCACTACTAAAGTTCAGCTGGAGAATAAATATTTGAAGTACAGCGTTCTTAAATTCTGTACTGTAAAGAACAGAAGACATGTTTGCTACCACAGCGCCACCTAGAGGAAACTTTGAGATCAACATGGGAAAAATGTATTTATTTATTTATTTCAAAAACAAAAACAAACATCCTAAACAGAAGTATAACGACAAATGACTATATGCAAAGTTTGAAAAGGGCTTTGGATGGAATTTAACAACATATTCAATAACACATTTAGCACTTTGATTATGTTGCATGCTGATATTAATTTTAAATTGCATCTCAATGATTTGCTGACTTTTGCCCATTAAATTAAAAAGTATACTATGAAGAAAACCTCAATGAAATGACCTGAATTATTATGATTTTTATTATTTTAGTTTTGCACAAATCACTGATATTATTGAGAAAAAATTAGAGCAGAAGCTCATCTAACAACAGATGACTGTAAAAGCCTGGATTTGTTTATTTGAGGATCACCTGCTGAACCTTTTCCTCTTTGACAGCTTTACAGTAGTGTGTCGGGGCCCTTCACATCCACCTGACAAACTTTTGACCCAGATAGACACAGCTTTTTAATTATTGGAAATATTTATTAGTGAGGATGTATTTATTAATTTTTCGCTTAATTCCAGGATTTTAGAGTTTGGTAACGTCACAAAAATAAGAAAAAAATACTTTGAGTTTCAACCATATCTGCAGAGCATATGGGGGGAAAAAGGTGTAAATAAAGAAACTTCCTGGAAACATAATCAGCATTTGGATCATTTGGTTCCAATTCAGGAATGTAAAGTTAAACCTGTGCTTTAAAAGAAAAAAAAACTGTAAAATTAACAAGTTGGACATTAATACGTGTTTACATTACATCCCAAAACAGAAAGAGTTGATAAAAACCATGAAGCTAAAAATTGATGTTGTGATTGAGGAGCCCAACAGAAAATAGAAAAATAAATGAAAGAAGAATGAAAAGTTTAGCTGTCCTTTGCCGCCCTCTGGTGGTGATCTGTAGATTGCATCGTCAAACCTTAATTGCAGACTTTATGGACTTCTGAACAGGTGGAATGCATCTGTATGAATTAATGCAACATATGAAAGTGGAGGTGAAGGTTTACATGAATAATCAGAATTTTGAGCAACATAACCTTTCATCCACAAGCTTTTTTAAAAGATGGCCCTTCTGTGCCTGCACTGACAGATGCTGAAATGTTGGATTTTTGTCATCAGATTCCACCCCTGAAAGATTTTCAGCCTCACCCAACCAGTAACCTTTATTCCTGCTCTTCTTCTCTGATTACTTCTTCAAACGTTAGTGGTGTTTTTTTCCCTTGTTATTTTTACACAGACATGGTTCATGGTTACATTTCTGTAACTATGGCCTCTCTGATTGTTTTAAATGACAAAACGGACGTTTTCTAAAAGAAATAGTTACACTAGACTAGAGGGTTCACTTGGAGAAAGTCTCTTGTAAGCATAACCTGTTTTACCTTCAGGTTTTATTCTCTCCCACTCTCATTTGAACTTTTCCTGAACTTCGTTCCCAACCTGTTTTTCAAGAACACTCCGATGTTCATTGTGAAACTTGACTGATGGTGGTAACTCTTTGGGGCAAATCAGACCCAGGGTGAAGGGTTGAAAAATGCATACATGCAAAGCATTGCCATGCTGCATTTGTTTGAGGGTTTTTTGTGGGTTTATCAATGCTTTTAGCAAAAGTAAAAGAAAAATCTGTTTTGATTTGGGGTAAATGGGAATTTGGATATGTTTCTGAGGTAGATGCTAAATATTTAGTTGTATTTACTGTACTGAAAACAAATGTAAAAAAAAAAAACTCCCAGTATTGTTCATTTTGCTTCACATTTTTATTAAGTAATGCTGATCTTAAACCTTCACTCTTACTCACCTACTTTTGGTTTTATTTACCCGTTGACTTTCTGACTGAACCACATATTTCTTCTTCTTTCATTCTCAACACAGTACGCTCTTTTTTTTTTGCAAAGGAAGTGCCCTGTAGTGAAGCAACTTTCATATGCAGGCAATTCAAAGGGAATTACATGGAAAGTAAATGCTAAGAAGCACTAAAACAATAAAAAAAAATTATAATAAAAATAGTAAGACATTAATGGAAAGACAAAAACTGCAATTTTCCATCGATTTAAAACATTTAAACAGAAAATGATTTTAGATTTTATAGAGTTTCTGCAGAATTATTTTAAAAGCACAAAGTTGATTATATATTAAAACCTGAGGTGCCACAGGGAAGGTTTAAGGATAAATGACTCATCCCTTAATTGTTGGAGCTCTTGATCTGAAAGTATTTAAGGTGCGGTCCATGACAGGTGTACCGTTAGAACTAAAACCTCGCTACTTATGATTTAGAAGAATAAAACTTTTAGCCAAAAACATGATTGGATTTTTTTCATTTACTTTCAGATGTCTTAAAGATTTTTTTGTTTTGCTGATTTTTACTTTTTTTGGACATAAAATGTCCCAATGAGAAATGTGCTTCAAATAAAACAGTGAAAAAAGTAAGTAAACCAGTTCTTTCTTTTTTAAAAACCTCGATTTATTCATATTTTATTGAAATGTTGGTATAATTTGCACATTAATTGTATTTTTTCAGCTCCATCCCAAAAGGTTAGGCAATAATTCAGATTCAAACAGGTTTATTTTACTATCTTTTTTTACTCTAATTAGATTTTTGTTAAATACTTTTACTTGAGTCACGTATTTGCTGCTTTCATTGGAGTACAATTACCGGCTTGTGGCCCATTTTAAGGCAATTTCTTGACAAAAATCGTCTTTTCCCCCCGCCTACACTTCCCAGAATCCTTTGGGGGGCGTGGTGGCAGCAGCTGGGCGCTCTGGCTCTCCCCCAGCTAAGTGATGACAACACGGCGGAGAAGGAGCTCAGACGCGGACTTCGGCGTTCCTCCTGCTCGTCGGGGGGTGATGCGCTCGTGCGTGGGGGAGCAGGATGGCTGTTGAAGGTAGGAGGGCTCGCGCGCGGGTCTGTCCGCGGGGAGGTATCACTTCGGTTGGTTTTTTTTTTGGTCTTCGTGTTGACATTCTCGCCGTGTTTGCTTGACTAAAACGCGCGGGGCTAACAGCTGAGCGTTTGCGTGGTGAGAGCGCGCGCGTGGCAGCGCGTGATCCGGAATGAATGGCTCGCGCTGACGGGACGGCTCCGCGCTGCCGCGTGCGCCCATCCTCAGACTAGACGGGCTCTGGATCCGGGTGCAGGTGGGACACGTGGACTCCCCCGTGAGGAGGCGGCGACATGCTCGGTCAGTCTTCCCATCTGATCGGAGGGATCTTATGGATCCAGAACCCGGTGAGAGGTGAAGATGTCTCACTAGGAGGCCTTTTATGGGGCTGATTTGCCCCGTTCAGGCACGACTGGAATGACGCGGCATCTGCTCACATTCCCACAGCAGGTTCTTTATCTCTGACTTGACAGAAGTCCATCTGGTTGGACTGAATTCTTTGGGTGATTGTTTGTTTTCAACCACTGAAAGAGCTTCTGTGCATTTTAGTGATGATAAACTGAGAATTTTGGAGCTTTTATCACAGCTGCTTCTTGTTTAATCATCATGAGTTGCACTATTTTCAGGTGATAACCAGCAGTTCACATTTGGCACATAATAAACAGAGTCAGGTAGAAGAGATAATCCCCAGAGCCAAATATTTCAGTTTTCTTTTCTTTTTTTTTTTTTTTGGCTGTTGTTACTTAAACAAAAGTCCAAAAGGAAATAGATCTTGGGTTCTCCGGGGTTTAAATTAGAGCTCCAGAGTAGAACTCCATCAGTTCAGCTTCACTTACAATTTTACAAAAGGATTTGATTGAATGTTATGAGACAAAACGTGGATTTATGTCAAACTTTTCTTCTGAAGCCAAAGTTCTTTTTAATGGCCGTTTTGAAATGATCACACTGGACAAAGGTGGAGCTTTCATGAAGAGAGTTTTTACAAAAAAACTTTGATCAATAATCAGTATTGCTTTTAGTGTAAAGATCTTTTCAATTTGAATTCCATTTATACAGTAAAACCACATTTCCTTGCTTTGTTAAAACTATTTACCTTCTTAGTTGTTCAAGTAAAAAACTACCTAGTAAAAAAAAAAAATATCGGAAGCTTTAAAATCAAATTTTATGATGCACAGAAGTAGAACTTTAATAAAGATAATTCAAGTTTATATTCAAAATTGGCAGAAAATCAGCTTTTTATTGCAAGTGAAAAATTATTTGAATAATTTATTGGGTGTAGAATTTACTAGTAAAGCTCAATTCAATTTGTATTCTTTTGTAACCCACTGCTACTCCCATGAAATTAGCTTTCCATTTTTAAAAATAAGATAATCAATTCAGGTAAAAGAAGTAACCAGAGAACACATTACTTTAAACAGTTGAGTCCGATTTATAGCCCATAATTCATTTGTAATTCACTAAAACCCTATAATTTTAGATATAAAATAGAAACCAAATAATAAATGCATTCCCATTTTAATTTAAATGAGACAATTCCTCACTGATCTTTCCAAAAAAGAATCAGGAAAACGAAGGCTACAATGTGTGCACTTTAGCTGTTTCTAAGCTTTTTATTTGTAGTTTCTTGCTAATAAAACTGAATCTGGAGCAGCAGCTTCCAGATTCATTCATGTATTTAAAGATGCAGATGTTTGCTTCCAGACCTCCGTCATTCTCTGCGGTTCTTGTTTTTTCGTACGGTTGTGTTCATTTGTGTCGGTCATTGAAATGACCATAAAAATGGATGATTTTATTTCTGTCATCTTAATGGTGATCCTGGACGTTGCTCCTCTGCCACCCCTGGCGGGCTTCGGAGAGGCTCGCCAAGAGAAGAAAGAGCAAAGGTGTAGAAAATCTCAGCTCTACTTGGGCCAGAACAGTTCTAGTTCAAATTTCTGCGTCAACTCTTGAGTTAAAAGCCAGACGGTCCCAACAGGAAACGGTTGATGCCATTGACTGTATACGAGTCACCAAAGGACGTCAGGAAGCGATGATTGGTCCACACAGGCCAGAGTTTCCATGGCAACCCCTCTCACCAGTCAGGAGTGAACTTTGTGGGACCTTATTTGTTCCCACCCCTATCTATATGAAACCCTGAGCCCTGCGACAGTCTGGCGACCTGTCCAGGGGAACCCCGCCTTCGCCCAACAGGAGCTGGGTTAGGCTCCCTGTGACCCCAAACGGGATGATTTCAGAACAATTTTGACTTGTTTGTGCTGCTGTCAAACATCTCGATGCCTTTTCGTTGACTTCTGACATGAGTCAGCATTCAGCCAACGTTTCTGCCAGAATGGAGGCGAGCATCCCAGAGAGATGAAGCTGTTTGGGAGAAAACGTCATCGAAATTCACAGCCAAGCTTCTGTTCATTTAAACAGAGGTCCTCGATCCTCGGGCTGCACGCCAGTTCCGGTTATTTCAGTTTTGGTTATTTTCTGATGCTGAAGGAAGTTTTCTTTTGGAACAACAAACCCGCTTCGCATCCTCACTGTTGAGTTCTTCAAATGTGTGAAGTTTGATGGAAATGGCTGCAACTCTGCTGTCACTTTTTTAGTTCCATTTGTGTTCCTCCCCCCCGCAGTAAAACAGAGAATATAGGTCACGTATTAAATCATTTAGAACGGATGAGAAGACAAAAAGCTCTCGGAGAAATGCGTTCTCTGAAAAGTGCAGCCTCACATCTGCGTCTGAATTTCAATCCTGAGCTGCGTTCAGCAAAACCTGTCCAAAAATTCCAGTTTGCTGCTCTCATCAAACTGGATCTAGAAGGTGATAAAGATTCTTTTGATGCAAAGAAATAGATTTAGTGAATTCATGATCTGGTTTGGAAGCCTTTCTCTGGTTTTCAAATCTCCTAGTGAGACTTTTTCTCATAAGATCACTTTAAAGCTCTTTACACAAAAAGACAATAATTCCAAGCTGTTTATAAGCTTCCTAAACCGATGATGTTGATATTTCTCCTTTTTACTTGACAGGAATGAAACATTTGATATAGATGGATATCTAAAGCCACATTTGTTTTTATCCACTCTTGATTTGACTCCACATTAACGTTTTTCTTAACAAAAACAGGAAAACATGACAGAAATATCTACTCATGAGTCAGGAGTTCAGCTCATTGCTGGTTTCGGTCGTGGTGGAGAGGACGGGCTGAAGGGGATTGAAGCGACGACACGGCTGCTGGTGTCGGCTGAACGACGGCCGATCAGCTGGGATTTTCAGCTGCGCTCGTCTTTGAAGTCTGAGGGGGAAAACAGGAATATGTGAAACGCAAAGCTCAGAAAGGATTTGACTCTTATCTGTCTCCAGCTGCCTCCTCCAGACACCAGACTAGCTGAGAGACATAAGCTCACTCGTGGGTCCTGGGTCTGCCGTGGGGCCTCCTCTCACTCCAGCCATGCTGTAAAGGACGCTCATTTCTGTCTGTACCTGTGATCAGAGCCCATAGCTACAAGTGAGGGTTGGAAAATGGATCATCAGCTAAAAACTTTGTCTTCCATTTCAACTTTCATCACTAAACTGACCAGAGCTGCTCTCATGATGTCACTCTCTCACGCTCCATCTATGAACAGCCTGTCCAGATGCTTGTGACTCATTCCAAACCCAAAGGAGACATTTGACCTTTCTCTGACTTGTTTTTACTTCTGTGATAAGATGGAGAAGCTATGAACTTTCACAGTGACAATGAATCTTTGACTTTTCAATGGTCTCCAGTAGTAAAGTGCAATAATATGTCAAAATTTAAAGCTTGACGTCAGTAAAGATGCAATGATACACCGATATGCAGCACTTTATATCACTAAGGTGAACCAATCTGAACCAATTTTATCGAAATGCAACCTGTTACTTTGGTAAAATGTAAGGATAAGCAACAGTTTGCCAAAATGTAACATTTTATGTCAATAAAGTGCAATATCTGCCAAAATGGAACAAGTTACGTTGCTAAAGTAGTACCAAATATATCGTTGCATATTGTTGCAAAGTGCATTAACATGCCAAAATGCAAAATTGTATGCTAGTAAATTGCAACAATGTGCAGCAGTATGTGGATGTGCAACACTTTGCATCGATAAGATGTACCAATCTGCATTGATATGTCAAAATACAACCCTTTACTTTGAGAGAATGTAAGGATTAGCAACAGTTTGCAAAATGTAACATTTTATGTCATCAAAGTGCAACAACAGGCGGAAATGTAACACTGAACGCTGGTAAAAGCAACAATAGGCGCCAAAACGGCAAAATGTAACACATTATATTGATAAAATGTTACATTTTGCGACAAAATGTCTATTTGCAACATTTTACATCTGTAAAGTGCAACAGCCTACTAACATTTATGTTAGTAAAGTGCAGCAAAATGCAACACTTTACTTATTTATAGTGTTGCATACTGGCGATATTCTACTTCTTTACACAATAATCTATTTTAATGACATTAATTCCATCACAGTCAAAGAGTTCCAGTATTTTAAAGATCGTTTGTTATTTTGCTGTCAGTGGTGACAGCTCAGATGCTTAAGGGTTAAACTACCCTTCCTCACAACCATATAACCTTTCAATCATTTAGGAAGTATCTTTTCTGACTGCAAGTGAAAGTGTCTGACTGCACGGAAGTGAATTCAGACGTGCCTGACTGGTGTTTGGTTTGTAAATATCAGGAAAGCAGGAATCTGGTGATTCTGCTGTGATTTTCCACACCAGTCAAACTAATAGAGGACTGACTCACAGAGCAGAGCTTGTACTTCATTCGCACTCAGAGTAAAAACTGGACGGCAATGTCCAGTCACAGCAGTGTTTACCCCTGTGGCTGAGGCTGTTCATTTCACTTCTTCCCTCATTGCCTGTGTGCATCAATCCTCCTTGATATGCCCTGCCCCGCTCTGCCAGCCAGTGCACCCACTCAGAAAACTCACTTCCAATCCATCTCTGTGATCTCGCCCCAGAGCAGAATTACTAGAATAAACATGTTTATCCGAGCCAGTGAAACAGGATTACATCTCAGTCAAGTTAATCAGCAGCAGCAGCAGCAGCAGCATCTCCACCTTTATCTCTGAGAATGGGTTTACGATGATGGAAGATGAGACAAAAGTCACTGGAGGGCAGCGTCCTTTGGGTGGACCTGCAGCTGATGCTCCACACTGAAAATCCAAATAGAACCGCATCCAAACGTGTCACCGTTCCATCATTTATGACCATCAGAGAAAGTCTAATCTGTCAAAGAAGTTTCTTTTACTTTCTAAGTTTCTTAAGGTCCTCTCTGCCAAACTGTAAGAGCATTAGTGATTCAACTGTGAAGAAAAGCTGCTAATAATTGGAGCAAGAGGAAGAGCATTTTTGAATATTTCAATCTTTATTAGCTGTTTTCTCCCGGGAAAGTGGCAAGGCTTCGGTGTAAACCAACTGAAGTTCACAGCATCATTTCTTTTTCTCGTTTGGACGTTCAGATTTAATCTTCCTGGAGATGTTTTGCAACTTTCCTGTTTTTCCAAACCAATTTAATGCTAACGTTTCTAACAGATGAGCAGTGAAAACCTGTAACATCACCTTCAAAACATGATCTGACATTTGTGGAAACTCGGTCTCAGTTTAACTCTTTGATTTCTTTCCAGTGATGAAGAAACAGTTTTTGCTTTCCCATAGATCCTAAACCACCTGAAGTGGTTTGATGCGTATCTGCATGAATACGTGTTAACAGGTTAATCCTTTAGAACTGCTTCAGTTCAATATGAATGCAAAACATGAGCTTAGATTATGTTACAATGGAAAAAATGAAGGGAAAAAGCTGGAATATTGAAAGAGTGATTTTGCAGGTTGAAATAAAATCCATTTTGGCTGAGATGGCGTGGAGAATAAACAAAAGAGAAGCGTTTTTCTTTCCTAGGGCTCTCTGTTCTCGTTATGGCACACATTAAAGAAAGGAAAACTTTTTGCTGGATTGATTTGAACAAATTGGGGAGTTTTAGTTGGACGTTTAAGTCTTGTGATTACAGGTTTGAGTTTCTTTAAGACCTTTTGTTCTGTTGTCTAAAAGTTTCCTTTAATGTTTCTCTGCCAACACTGCAAAATGATCTGGATAATTATCACTCTGCACAGACGACCTTGTGAGGTCATTCGTGTTTTTTCTGGCATATCCGTAAAGCGCCGCCGCCTCGGGCTGCATGTTTCTGTTTGCTGTCTGGCTGTGTGTTCCACCATCTCTAAAAAGGGCAGAACAAAAGGATCTGCTTTGACCTTCGTAAAGTTTCTGAGCATCAGGGAAATTGCACCCGTGGGAGGAGGCAAATTTTGCTCCACTCCTTTTTTTTGTGCTGCTTTCACCTTTGGAGAGCATTTCCAGAAGTGATGACGGTCGAGGTTTTTTTCGTGTTTGGCTCCCTGCTGTGAGGAGTTCTGGCAGAGCATCGGCCTCATTCCCCGATGACCATAAAACCTGCTGCACTGCCTTCTGCTGACTGATTAAAGCTGCAGATATGAAGGCGGTTTTGTGTAAAACGGGGACGGATGGAGGCAGACGGTGTCAGGTACGGTGATTAAATGTCAGTCTGGAGGAAAAGTGAAAAGACTTGTTTTACCTTCAGATTTAGGTTTGACGACACAAAGGAATGAATCTGTGAAAATATCCTCTGTATTCAACTACTGACTGTGACAAAAGTGCGGCTAAAAGCATATTAAAGGTTTTTTGGAGGCTGTGGAAAGAACAGCAGCACATCATACAGCAGGAGCAGCTTCTGATGCTTCTGTCAGCTGAGACAATAATTTGGTGCCCAGAAAACAAAAGCATGTTTTCAGTGTGTGAGTGTTGGTTGAGATTCATGACCCACTTTTAAAGTTGTGCTGGCATTTTTATGCTGCCATTTACTTTACTTCTAGTTCCATTAATGTTTAATGAAAGAGTTTACAGTCCTCACCCAAAAAACTCCTGATAAGGAAGCTCAAATAGAATAAAATCATTGGATTGAAAACATTATTTTTAGCATGTTAACATGCTGTAGCATCCAGATGCTAAAAAGTCTGATTCCAAACTGTAGTCTCACTCTGTGACCTCTAACCTTTTTCAGGCCACGGTTCGGTTTAATGTCAGACTTGAAGTGGGCGTCTGATTTAATTTTTTTAGCCTCCAGTTTGAGGGTAAAGTTTGTCTTCATTCTCTGCAAAATATGTGCAGCAGCTTTAAACTTTTTGTTCACTTGATTTCATGTAGGATTTGAACCCATAACTGCCAAAGTTGCAGCTAAACTTTAGACGCCAACGTTCAGCCTCGTCTGACTTTTAAGGTGCAACGGATAACTGAAAGTAAAGTCTCTGAAACTGGTATTATCTAAATATAACAATGAACATGAATCCACCGTTTGAGCAACTTTATTGGCAGCACCCTGGTAACGTTAGACAGCGTTTGCTGAATGTCCTGCATTATCATTGTCTGTAGCAACAGCTGTCCCAATAAATCCATACTTGGAGTGAAGACACCTGGTTTCCTGGTTTTCGTCTAAGTCCTGCTTTCTTTTATTTTGAGATTGAAGGCTCTTTTTCTGTATCCTCACTGACAAAAGAAACTTTCCAAATATATTAGTTTGTAACTTTGCTGGCTTTGGGGTTTCAAGATTGTGGTCAGGTTTTTGCTCTATGTTGCAGGTTTTGGTGCATATTGCACTTTTTGCTTTATGTTAAAGTTTTTGGTGTATGTTGGTATTTTTGCTACATACTGCAATTTTTGCTGCATGTGGACTTTTTTGTTTCATGTTGCAGTTTTAATAGCACGTTGGAGATTTTAAAACACGTTTTTTGATGCATGTTTCTGTTTGTGCTGCAGGTAGACTTTTTTGCTTAATGTTGCAGATTTTACAGCATGTTGCAGTTTTTTCTGCACTTTGCTGAATGTTGTTTTTGCTGCATTTTGTCCTTTTTCCTGAATGTTGGAGCTTTAGTTGTTGCAGTTATTTCTGCATGTTGCAGTTTTTACAGCACGTTACAGATTATGCTGCATGTTTCTGTTTTTGCTCCATGTAGACTTTTTTGCTTCATGTTGCAGTTTTTGCTGCATTTTGCTGTTTTTGCTGCATGTTGTTGTTTTTGCTGCATTTTGCTGCATTTTGCTGAATGTTGAAGCTTTAGTTGTTGCAGTTTTTGCTGCATGTTGTTTTTTTTGCTGCATTTTGCTGAATGTTGAAGCTTTAGTTGTTGCAGTTTTTGCAGCATGTTGCAGTTTCTGCTGCATGTTGTTGTTTTTGCTGCATTTTGCTGTTTTTGCTGAATGTTGAAGCTTTAGTTGTTGCAGTTTCTGCTGCATGTTGTTGTTTTTGCTGCATTTTGTTGTTTTTGCTGAATGTTGAAGCTTTAGTTGTTGCAGTTTTTGCAGCATGTTGCAGTTTCTGCTGCATGTTGTTGTTTTTGCTGCATTTTGTTGTTTTTGCTGAATGTTGAAGCTTTAGTTGTTGCAGTTTTTGCAGCATGTTGCAGTTTCTGCTGCATGTTGTTGTTTTTGCTGCATTTTGCTGTTTTTGCTGAATGTTGAAGCTTTAGTTGTTGCAGTTTCTGCTGCATGTTGTTGTTTTTGCTGCATTTTGCTGTTTTTGCTGAATGTTGAAGCTTTAGTTGTTGCAGTTTTTGCAGCATGTTGCAGTTTCTGCTGCATGTTGTTGTTTTTGCTGCATTTTGCTGTTTTTGCTGAATGTTGAAGCTTTAGTTGTTGCAGTTTTTGCAGCATGTTGCATTCAGAGTGTCCATGTTCTGCCAGTTTTGCAGCAGGAAAATGACCAAAGGTTAACGGAGTGAGGGGTCCTGCTGTTATCATAAACTGTCTTTTCAGTCTGCATTAGTTCCCACTGCGTGGGCCATATGGAGGATGTTTGTGTCTCTTATCAAATATTAATAGATTTTTCTGGTCCTTAAATTAAGACGGTCTATTTTTGCTTCCCTTTCACTTTGTGCCTTTGAAGCAGAACACAAATGCCTTTTCATGCAGGATGCTGTTATATTTGTACTTTTAAGTGGGTCACAGTGTTTGTGCTTTTTTTGTAACCAGCTCTGTCATTCTTAGTCTTATTTGTTGCCTCCATCTGCATCTTTGCCAAATTTCTCCTTACGTTTTGTCTGTGCCCCCCACCCCCTGCCTGCTGTTTTAAATAGCTGGGTGTTTCAGCCCCGTCTTTGGGTTTTAAAGGATGTAACCTAAAAGAAAGAAGACCACCAAGACCATATGAATAAAAGTAATCCAGGACTTATTTACAAACAAAAGCAACCATTTAAACGAAAATGCATAACTATAACAACTACATTTTTTGGACTAAAGATGCTCAGAATTTGAAAGCTGCAATGCAGATCCTCACCCAATCAGATGTTCTGGGCATCTAAGAAAAAACCTGCAAAGACGGCAGAAGAAAAGACAGAATACGTCCCACTCTGACTTAAAATAAAAAGGAACTGACAGAAACACAAACTGAAAGTGCTACAGGAGTGGGAAAACTATGGACCACAACAGGATGGATGGTTTAAGAAGAACGTGGAGGAAAGGTAAAGTGTTGAGCAAGATGCTCCTGCAGACAAGGGTCCAGAAGTCCCTTTTTCCTCTCTCACTTTCCAGGAAGAAATGAAAGGTTTCTTATATTTTTGTAACTCTGAATGTTGTTGCAGTAAAATGACAAATGTTATTGTTGAGATGGTTTTATTATTTGAGCTCAGAAACCTGAAAACGTGAATCCTTCTGTTTCTGCAGCACCCACAGTTGCTGGGAATGTTCAGGAAATGCTCTTCATTTCAAAGATGCACATGCATGTGAACCTGTGAACCTAACTTTGAACCAGGTTTGATAAGAAGTAACACGTTTGGAGTTTTTAGTACTCCAAAAAGTATTTTGCTTGTTTTTTCTTGTTCTTCTCAATAGAAGTTTTAAACTTTCTACTGGTTTTTCAAAAATGTTAACATAAAATTAGTTTTTAGTTTTTTTATCTAAAAGTTAAGCAAATTTAAAGACATTATGATTTAAAAATGCATATTTTCTTCCCTGAAAAATTGCTCCGATGTGTTTTCCTGAAGTTTTAACGGCAGCTTCCCCCGTACCGTTGCTGACATAGTTTTCGTTCTCTTTTGATTGTCACTTGATCATCTGAGCCCCAGATTTCATTGTGGAATCATGAATTTTAATGTTGCATGAAAGCTTGGATGGCAGGTTGGAGAATGACTCACGGAATGAGTAAGGTGAAAGACAAACGTCCTACTTTCTCCGTGTTTGGAGCAGAAACAGCTTGTGGAAAACCCAGCTGACTTACACAAGCGATTTGCAGGAATGCTTGCTCTGCAACACATTTATGCTCTAAATAAACTTTCACATTTGTTAAAAAGATCTTTTTTAACACCTCCAAGAAAATGAGTTCAATGACTCCAAAACCCTTCAGGACCTTCCAAATCCTTCATGAATGACGGCTTTTTTCTGGCGGATTTTCCTTTTCCTGGAGGCTTTTGTCCAAAACATCTTGGCCTCAAAGCCACATGCTTCTCTCTGCTCCTCCTTTCTATTCCTCCATGTCATTCTAATTAGTACTTGAGCGATCTATCCCCTCCTTCTGATAGAGACGCCTTCTCCAGAGTCCTCAGGAAATGGATTGAGTTTCCACATGCGTTTGCACGACTTTGCTTCAAACTCACAAACTGAAATGGCGATGCGTTGAAGCACATTCGTCTCCACGTGTTTTTTGTCTGCAAAAACATGTGGGATAAAAAAGACAGGAACTGACCCCCCCCCCAGTCACTTTCTGTCCAGTTGGAGAAACATGATTTGTGATTTGGCTCCGAGCTGCTGTGAAATATAGCAGACAGCTGCACCCAGGACTGAAATGTCATTTTGCAAAGATCCCGCTTGGTTCCGATGCCAGGCCTCCTCTCCGGAGTCTCAATAACTTATTCTGGCGGGGCGGGGGGGTTGGATTGACAGCACTTGCATCATTCCTGTTCTTTTTCTGTGTCTATGAAACGACCCACATGCAGGCAAAAGGACACTACTCCCATCACTGGTGCCAGCAGTTCATAGTTTCTACAGTCGTTTCATTCTTTAAGTTTATAGTTTTTTATTTTCAAAATGAAAAAATGATATTTTGGTTTTTTAAACTGTCTTTTTTCATTCAAATATTTGTGACCACAAAATGGAGAATTGAGGCTCAAACTAGAGAAAAGAAAGTCAGTACAATCGTCTTTTAAAATGTGGAAAAACCAAAACCACTTTAACATGTTTAACTGTTAATTTGCTAGACTTGGGTTTTGTAATTATCAGTGAAATTTAGTAATGTAATTACTTTACCTCAACACACCCTTAAAAATTATACATTTTTCAATTTGTTTAATTAATAATTCATGTAATTATTAATACATTTAATTTAATTTGTTTGTTCTATCAAAGTCAATGGGATTTTGGAATCTCCCCGTTTGGAACGCTGAGGAGTCCAGTTCTCATATACAGTCAATGGTTTTGTTTGAATGAAACTCAGCTTTCGAGTCTGAACAGACAGTCTAACACTCATGTTGTTCTGTTTTTCCCCTGGTGGGGCTCCGGTTCATAATGTTTAAACTCCAATGCTAAAGCGCGTTTGGGAACGGTGTTATATTGCTCAGAAAATCAAACACAGAGGCGCACCTCCTTTTTTCTGCCTCCTCTCTTGTGATGCGTTCACAGCGCATGTCAGGGAGTAATGTGTCGGTGCTATTTATAGTAACTGTTGCTGTTAAGACCCCCCCCCCCCGCCTCCTGAAACAATGAAAAGCATTCCTCCTTTTTTTGCTCTCCTCCCTTTGACCAGCCCTGTTATCACCCCGTCATCTGTCGCTCCGATCACTCCGCCCCATCTTTTGTTCACATCCACTTTGCAGAGATGCATGATTCATGTCTGCCTCCAAGAGGCGCATCCGTTTGGAGCTGGTGGGGGGGTTAGCGTGAGGCGAGCTCCGTGATGTGCATCTCAATTCCGTTTTAGGGTTTTCCTGCTCGTTTTGAGCTTTAAATCCTCATTTTGGGACCAACGCCGCAACGTTTGTCATGATTTTACACACAAAGTTTAAAGTCAATTTAGCTTCCATACATTTTTTTTCATTTTTGTTCAGATATTTGCAAAATGTAAATGAGCTGAAGAATCCAAAGCTGTGGGTGATGCTTTCTGTCAGTTGAGTGACTCAGCAGCTGGATGATCGCCTGCAGCTTTACGAGTTCTTGTCTGCACAGACAAAAAAAAGATTAGTCTGTCATCGATTCTGCAGGTCGTCCCGCCTAAAAATCTGAGAGGCCAGTGATGTTCATCATGGATGCACTTTGAAGTCCCACTCCGATCATCTTTTGATCTATTTTCAAAGCCTTCCCAGTGGTCTCTTAAATTGGATTCTGTCATTTTTAGACAACATTAAAAAAAAAGAATCGTTTTCTAGGACATAGTTTCTGCAGAGCAGCAGGAGTTCATTAGGAATTCACCTCTGAGTTGTGAGCGAGACTGTTGGTGCGGAGTAAGCCTTCACTCATTTCCCATCATCCCTTTATTTACACGCTCTTCTGCTAGCTTCCAGCCCTCGTACCCCTACCCTAACATAACAGCTGCAACAAATAAAGAAAATTAAGCTTAAAATTGCATTTCTGAGTTTTTCAAATTTAAATGAGGAGCAGAAAAAATGTCGTTTGAAATCCCCCCCCCCCCCCCCCCCCCCCCAATTCCTCAATACATCAACTTTCAGACAAAAAGATCCACGTTTGCCTGTTTGTCTCGTCCGAGCTCGCCATTCTTGTTGCACGGCTAATGTTAGGATGGAGTGTGAGGTTGAAGGAGAGCGCAAACAGAGATCTCAGTTATGGTTGATGGGAAGGGGCGGTGGGGTTGCTCCGTACCAACTGTCCTGCCCACAACTCAGACCAATTTCTAATGACATTCCTTCTGCTCTGCAGAAACTATGTCCCAGAAAACGACACAGGATTTTTGATTTAAGTTAAAATGGGGTCATTATAATAAAACAAAAATCAGGGAACATTTTAAAAACAGATCATAAGATGATCAGAGTGGGACTTTAAAACATATATTTTTAACTCTTTCTCATGGGGTTTAGTATATTAAAACCTTAATTGTGTTTCTACATTAGTTAAGTTTATCTGAAGAATTGTGTTCTGTAATCTTACAGGTGAGGGCGGTGACACCACGAACAGCTTGTGCTCAAATTCTGCATCTTTTTCAAGGATTTTGCAGAAATGAAACTGCGTTTTCATAGTATTTTCCAACCATGGAACTTGAAATGTACTCGGATTGTTTTTGCTTTTTTGGTTCTTTACATCTCTTGTACGATGTTGACTTTTGTAGTTTTTGTTTTATTCTGCTTTGGGAAAAATTCAAATTAAGGCTTTTTTCTGTTCAATTTGAGCATTTAAATCTTTAACATCAAATAAATAAACTGTTGAAAGATCTCAAATTCTTGCAGATAAAATTCTGAGGTATTTGTTAAAGGTCAAAGAAAAAATGTCTTTCTCTTTCACAAATGTGAAAAATCCTTTCAGTTTTTTGTTGGTACACACTGTGGTAGTAAAACAAAAGCTGACTCAACGACATCCCTGCAGCTTGCCTCCATTTTTACAAAACAAGCAGCACATTTCCACTTTCTCACATCTCCAGGTGTGATTTCCAGATGTTTCCCGTGTATGTTTACTTACTGCATCATGTTGTTCTCAGTTTCTCAGATGTGAACCTCGTTTTAGGAAGCAATCAGAACCGCCCACAGAAGATTTCCGTCTCCTTCGTCGCCTCCTCCACCTGCTGCGCCGCCAGCAAACATCGCATTTCTTTATGCCAAGTCGGTTTACATTCGAGCATGTCAACCTCAGACAAACCAAAGATCTCATTGGTAGGATGGTTTAGAGCTCAGCCTAATGCAGATGAGGTTGAATCTGGTTCAAATCAAGAGGATTCTGTAAAGATGGAGAAAAGCTGAAGGTTTTTTGACTCAAAAGCTGAAGAAATCTACATTTTATGGACCATTCCTGTGTCGTGTAACAGTTGCTCTTGAAAAAACTTTTTTCTATTTAGTCACATTATTTCCCATTTAAGTTACAATACAGCCAGACTTGCAGTCTTTTGTCTACCAACAGCTTTACCTGCCGTTACAGCTGATGGTTTTCTTGCCGTTACTCTGATTTCTTAATCATTGCAAAGCGCAGGACTTCCATTATTCTTTCTCTCGATGCTTTGTCCCGCCCTCGTAATTCCTGGCCAATGACTGAAAAAAATCTTTAGTCACATGGTTTTGTTTATAAGCTTTGATTTGAAACAGAAATGTCTGGTTGACGGCAGTCTGAAAACAGACTAAACGGAAGGTTCAGGACTCGATCTGGACCAAATCCTATAAACAAACCAAAGCAGGTTCCCTATGAGATGAATCCTGATTTTTATCTGGAAGGTGCAACAACAACAAACGACATCAACACAAAAACGTAAAGAAAATGAGTGACACTGGAAAAAAAAGAAAATTTTACCTCATTATTACTTAGAAGTCACAAAAAATACAAGTAAGGCTGCAGCTTACTGTGTACTTGTGTGTGTTTGTGTTTGTGTGTGTGGGGGGGTGTTAGTGGGAAAATAATTGCTAAATCTCTGAAATGGATTTTGTTTACAAGTTAAATCATTTCTTTAGTAGGACATTTAAACTGTTTCTCAGACATCCTATTCTTGTAATTCTCTGCTCATTAGTTCTGGTTCAGTCCTGGTGAAGATGGTCCCGGTTCTGTTCTGACAGTTCCATGTCAACGGTGTTTGTGTGTGTCATTTCCTGGACTTGCTTCCTCGCTGCTCAATAGATTTTAGCCACTGCAGGTTTGTCCTTCTGGTCTCTGCCGACGGCGTTTGTCTTCCTGATGTTTCTGGAGAATTCAAAAGCGTCACTACAGGTGGACGTGTTTTTTTTCTGCTGCAGGCAGCATTTTCATTTTATTGACGCCTGCAAACACTGCGATCCATTCATTTGATACCCTTGCATATGAAAAAAACAAAAAAAAAGCCATTTTAATTTAAATATAAACAGAATCTCAAAGATCCTTATGTATCAGTAGTGGTATCAGTAAAACCAAACCACTGAAATGTCGGAGACAAACAGAAACAATCATCCCCAGGGTTAAAAAGTATAAATACCACTCATAGGTTTGTTGCAGTTTTTCTGGCCAACTAGTTCATACGGTAAGGTACTACGATGTCGATACAGTTGATGCGATGGCTTATCACCCATCAGGGCATTTGTGACTGTCTACAGGTAAAAAACGGTCAAACCAATACAGGAAACACAACCTGTAAGAGAGAAGTAAGTGAAAAGCAATGTCATACCGATTTTGCACTTCTTTAATGCCCTTGAACCCTGTGCAAGGAGCCTGTTGGTGCTGTTTACTTGAAACGTGTGTTCCGTGTGTGCAGCCTAAACGTTAAAAATGAGCAAACTAGACTGTTTGTAGTTTTGTGGGCATCCTACGGGCTCTTGTTTCATTTCACTGCACACACTGGGTGTGCAGCATTACATGTGTATGCAGAACTAGAGTGTAGCCTAAAGACACAGTCCAACAGCATCACCCGTACATCACAAGTGTGTGTAACTCACATTATCCTTACAAATGCTTCACAATACGCTTTCCACACGACAATGGTACGTTCCATTTTCAAGCTGTCGCTTTATGTGGCTGGACGAGCCTGAAGGGAGCTACAGGACACGTCTGCAGTCATCTGCAGATGCTGCTGCTCTTCTTTATAACCCTCTAGCACCTGTACGGGTGCATGCGACTAAGCCTTGAATCTATACAAGTGCTGATCTTTTTACAGCTATTTCACTCGCCTTGTAATTCTTTAAGGAAATGAATCTGCCGTTTTGACAAAGGTCTCGACTTGAAACCAAAGCATCTGTCCGTCGTGGCGGGAAAGACTTCAGACGCCGTTCCGACAGATCCTCTTTCATTGCTTCCTAACAATACAATATTAGCTGTCCCCTCTTTGCAGCCCTCACCAATTATTGAGAATTGCACTTGAGTGTGACACTTGATATGACAAACAAAACTGCTTTATGTAGAAAAGAAGGAGCGGGACAGTAACAGAATCCAAAGCTGCTGCAGAAATGAGAGTTTTGTCCTTCACAGTCCGAGCCGTAAGCCTTCCTCTAGCTATCAGTTCCACATGTAAATCAGTCTACTGTTCTCACGCTACAATATGGTTTCAATCTTAAATTCATAATAGTTAAGTAACAGATAATTAAGGCTAATGAGGCTTTTCGTCTTTATATCAAACCTTATTTATTGGTTTCTTACTCTGAACAAACATACTAAACAATGACTTTAGACATTATTAAGGCTTTATAAACATGAACTAACATGTAGTTAATGCATAATGCTAAGCAATTATGTAAGACAGCTTTTAATAAAAAGTTATAATGCATTAAGTAAGATTGAGTAAAACATTTAACTACTATCTAATGCTTTAAGTACTACAGTTGTAATGCACCAATGTGGCTAACACTGCAGTTATTAGTTGATTATGGCTTCATTATGCATTAACGACTATTACCTAAGGGGCCTGTATTATAAAATGTTACTAAACATTAATTAGAAATGTTATTTGTGAGGATGAGCAGATTATAATCTATGCAGATGTGTTTTGCATAGATTGCATAGACTTGTGGCATCATTTTCATAGAATAGAAAAGAACAGAAAAGTATTGAATAGAATATTGGTTCCACACAGTAGACG
Organism: Oryzias celebensis; assembly: GCA_014656515.1. Lineage (NCBI taxonomy): Eukaryota > Metazoa > Chordata > Actinopteri > Beloniformes > Adrianichthyidae > Oryzias > Oryzias celebensis. The sequence continues at coordinate 2,529,959 of BNCR01000011.1, read as the reverse complement.
TCACCTTGTTACTATTAACAGCAAGTGGATAATAAATAACATTGAAAATACACTTAAAAATGAATAACGACAATAATTATTGTTCAGCGTGAATTTGGCACTTTCTGCCTAAATTTAGCATTTATTGGACCTAAAGTATTCCGACAAAGTATTTCAGATTTTTGAAAAGATTTGCCTCTTGTATGTGATTATAAGCATTTTTTAACCTTTTAGAGGCATTTGGTCTCCTTGATGCTGAAAACGGTTTTCTGGATTCCTGGTTAAAAGCTTGTACTTTAGTCTAGAAATGATTTTTTTCTTTTTTCTTGCTTTGACTGTATCTCTGACTTTTGTTGCTGTTTGACAGCAAAGTGTTTTCTGCTACTTCTCTGCTGTAATATTCACTTGATGTAGTCATTCATAAAGCTCCTCGTCTGGACATCTGCTGCCATCTTGTGGCTTTTTGGTGTACATTTTTGAGTGTGGTCGGTCCAGATTTGAAATGTTTTTTTTTTCATAATTAAAAATCTCCTGCAAGTTTAAAAATATTCACACGTTCCAGACTGTAGGATGATAATTGACAGACCTGGCAGCGTTTCTCCAAAGCAGAGCAACTTTCATGCATCATAACAAAAGTCCCTAAACAGAAATCGGTTTTGTTTTCACAGCATGTCTGAATGCATGAACAGATACAGATACAGAACGGCTCATTCTTTCATGTGAGGAAAAGCATTTGATGGTGCATGTCTGTCTCCAGCAGTTCACCCCAACCTGAGCCAGAATGGCATCAACCATCTGATGCGTCAGGAGGACATGACGTCTCACCTGGAGGAGGTGGAGGAGTCCGTGGACGCCGAAACCGTGCTGCTGGACGACGACAGTCCGGGCTACCGGGACATCAGCCCGTCTGTGTACCATCGACGCTCCCCACCGCACCGCTCCGTCTCTGAGTCGGAGCTGACCCGGGTAAGAGCCGCGCCACCGACACTCAGATCACCACAAAAGGGAGAACTTCATGACTGAATATGTGTGGGCTGTTTTGATGCAAACATGTACAATACTTCTTGAATAACTTAATTTCCAGAAGAATTTGTTGGAAAGAACCTTTCTGTGTGTTTCTATTGCTGTTTACAAAAGTAACCACTGAGAGGCGCCAGAGTCTGCATCATTGGATGAAAGTGCATGGCAGAGTGAGGATGAACATTTTGGCTTTAGTTTAATATTTGGTTTTTAATATTGTTTACAGCAAACTGAACACTTTCAAAGAGAAAATCGTTGACTCAATAATGGAGCTCAAAAAATGGACGCCTGCAGTCAGAAACTGAGGGAAAAACATGTTTTACTTTGTTTTTAAGTATAAACGTTTGGTGTTTGGTTGAATACTTTGACCAACACACAATCAATGAATGATAATGATGTTGGGTCATTTTCTCCCCTGATTTTACTTTCAGCTAAATTAGATTTCAACAGATGTCCTTAAAAAGGGACAAGAACAAAAACATGAAACCCAGAAATGACTGGAAGAGGTTTTATTTTCAGCTGTTTTTAAGATTTTTATTCTTGTTTACTTACATGTGGTCTGCCTCCTCTTTGGTTTCTGTTTGACATTTAAATTACAGATTTTTAGTAAATGATTTAAACATGGAGTTTTGATCATTCAGAAATCCTCCATGAAGTAACTTCTGTCCATAAAAATGAACAGCATCTTCTGTTTAGTGGTTTGAACATTCTTTGGGAATATTAAACATCCGCTCTGTTCTGCTCTGCCAAGTCTGTATGTGAGGATCAGGGGTAAAAAACAAGTGATAATGTTATTCATTCAGAACTGCACAGTAGACGCACTTAGGAATTTCACCAGGTGAATCCATAAAAAAAATCCACCTTCCATGTGGTGGACTGCCAGCCTGTTGGCTCTGATTTGGATCATCAAACAATGTTTTTCATAATTCTGTATCATTAAGATTTTAATTTAGAAAAATAATAAGTAAACATGTTAGAATTTTATAATTCTAACATAAAATTTAAAGCGCTTGCTCCTACCATGAGAGAGGGGAGGTTTCTATTTTATAGCTGCACTTTTCCTCGTCATACATTTGCTTAATACTAAAGAAAACAGTTTTTCCCTCCACTTAGGTAAAATGCTCCCGTCTTTTGGTCTCCATCTCGGGTTCTGCTCCAACCGCGGCGTTGACACAGAACAAAGTGCGGGCTGTTGTTGAGAGCTTGCATTGCAAGTCCCCGTCTTGGTTTCTGATAACAGATCAAAGGAGCCGTCATCAGTGGTGCAGAATAATTCCTCACTTCCCAACCAGACATTGCCTGTGGTGTGAGCAGACAGGAGTGATTGCCTTTGATGCACACACATTCTCATGTTCTCCTCTGCCTGTGTAAAAGCTGTGATGATTAGATCTCAGTCAAAGAAAGTGGACAGACTTTTGAGTCAGACATCAATTCTGACAAATCCACTTCCTTTAGCCTTTTTTTTCCTCCATAAATGCCAGGGAGTATGAAGCAAAGACATTTTCTCTAACAGCTGATTGGTAAATTGTCTGTTGTTGTGCTGCAGGAAATGAGGAAAATATCTAATCTAAAAAAATCTGCGTTTAATAGTTCAATGATGGGATGTTCTTGCTATTCAAATACACCAGCTCCAATTTTCAGATGGAAAGCTGCTGGTTCTGAAACTCAAAACAGGATTTTTACTCTTCCATGACTTTGGTTTTGCAAGTTCACTAAATATTTTGGAGTTTTAAAAAATCTGTAGAAGCTTTTCTGTAACAGAAATCATTAAATTGACCCTGTTTGCCGTCTTGGCATAAACTGTTTGTGTTGGGATTTAATATCCTCATAGGAGAAATTAAATCCATCACACATGCTTAGGTTCTGATGTCATGAAGCAGAAGAGCGTGTTCATCAATCAAAATAGTAATGGGTTCCTCGCAGCTTTGTAATGTTGTTTTTTTTTAAAGTCTAAGACTAATCCTTTTTTGTCAGTTTAAAATTTTTGATTATTTAAATAAAGGGAAATGTTTCAGTTTAAAGACCCACTGTGATGAAACAGTGTTTTTGACATGTTCTGATGATGGAGGACAAATTTGAAGATATTCAATCTTAATATTGAATTTCTCAGTGGTTCTTTATTTGAAAATTTCTGAATCTACACTTAGGTAAAAGAACATTTGAAAAAAAGGGAAAAATATCCAAATAAATACACACTCTGATAAAAATGGTGTTTTTAGCCTCCCCTTGTGGCATTTCTCATGATTGAGGACATTTATGAAGAAATGTATACATTTCTGAGTACTGGTATATCTTCATTCAAATTGTTGTAGATCAGAAGCAGATGAAAAAAGGCTGCTTGAAAAAGAGCGTACTTGTGGCTTAGAAAATGTGCTGGGCGGTGGCACAAGCTCCCTGCCTTGCTTTGCAGCAGGGAAGGTGGTCAGAGTCGCCCGCGCCAACAGTCCCGCCCACAACTCAGTGGGGAGTTTCTAGTGAACTACTATCGCCATGCAGAAAACGATGTCCTTGAAAGCGTTTTGTCTAAAAACGGCATAATCTTAATAAAAGGACAACTGGGAACGCTTTGAAATTAGATCAAAAGATGATCGGAGTGGGTCTTTAGTTCGAATGAGTTTAATCTGGATCAGATGTGTCAGTTCATCTTTTAATGTATGGCACACGTGAATGAAGACTATAGTAACACCGTTACAGTAACTGAAAAGTATTCTATTAACTTAAAAAAAAAGGTTTTTTAGATCAGTTCTGAAGAAAAGCTTCTTGAAGGAGTTATGGGAAAAAATCACACGAGACAAAGAGCTGTTGATGGGAAAAGTTCTGATACATTCCTGATTGCTTTATTAAATATGTAATAATCTAAACATTATGTCTGAATTCACTCGCTATTATACATTTGTATTTGTAAATCATCAAAGTTTCCATCATCAGAACAAAGTGATTCCTAAATAGCCTTTGTAAAATGTTTGTGTCTATTACATTTTTACTTCGGCAAATGGACGATACATTCATATTTGGCATATAAATGAAAAAAATAATGTAGTGAGCATGTGTTGGAATTGTGTTAAAGTCCAGGAAACTGGGACATCCCACTGCTAGCGATTGGGGAGAGGTAAAGGAAACATTAATTTTAGTCATAAGTCAAAAATGAATGCTAATTAGTGGTTTTGATGCTAAAATACTGATGACCACTGGAATAAACTTGGATTAAATCAGTTTTCTTTCTGAAAAAATTCTTCAGGAAAAATTCAGGAAGAAGACTGATTAAATCCATTTAGAAATAAGGCTGTGACATGAAAAAATGTGGAAGAAGTGACTGTCAGGACTCCACCATCCAGCTCCACCTCCAACCACCAGAGGGAGCCCTGGCCTGAGTTCTGATCTGCTCTGCTCACGTCCTCACCAGCTGCATCACATCATCCCCGTCAGTGTCACCAAAAATATTCTCTCTCTGGACATTGCTCGATGCAAAGTATTGTTTTTCCCAGCATGCATTTCCTTGCATACTATTGTGTCTAGCCTTCTAGTTTCTGCTCCTTGCCTGTTTTTCCCAACGCCCTGACTCGCTCCTCATTTCTGACTCCTGCCTGGCTTCTGACTTCGTCCTGTCTTTGCTCTTGCCTGTTGTTTTCTTTAATAAATCGACCTGCCGCGTCCTTGTCACAGAGGTGCAGTGAATGCTTTCCAGATGCGCCGTTTATTCCACTTTTTACATATAAAAGGCATCAGTCAAAAATGGACAGCAACTGACATTGAGCAATGCATTCACATTTTCTGATAGGTCTTAAAGTAATATCATAGACGGACGATACTTTCTTCCCTGTGAAGCTCAACATTGATGTAAACTTTGCTTGACTTTTTAAACAAATCAGATGAACTCCAGTGGAGCCTTTACTTCCTCAGAGGATTATGTCTCTTAAAATTCCTAAAATCTGATCTAATCTCTGAGATTATTTAGCCATAATCCCTCCTTCCACCCACACGGTGCAGTGATGCAGCGTCTTTAACCACATCATTTGCACGCTTCTTCGTCTTGCACCAAAGCCCTTCTTTAAATTGTTGCTGTGAAGTAGGTCCTGTTACATAATCTGATGGCGTTAAAGAATTTAAAAAAAGAAACCAATCTTCTCCAGTTTTAGATGATCTATAAGGCTCAGACTATGTGGTTATATTTGCAGTTTAGAAATACCCAGAGTGATGGACCAACAACAAGCATGTTCTGTGTAATAGTTGCTGAAAATGAAGAGAAACAACTGGACGGACGGATGGACGGACAGACGGATGGATTGATAGACTGAGGGAATCTTTATTAATCCTGAAGGACATTTCATAGCTGCCAGCTGCTTGCATTTAGAAATACTTACACATCAGATAAATAATGAAAAGTACAATAAAACCATAAACATTCAAAAAGTATATTGGATTTATTTATGCATGTTCGCCAACAGGCCAAAACCCATTGAAAGGCAAATTTAAAGACTAAAATCAATAAAACCACAGAATTTTCATATAAAATATACCACATAAATATAATAAAACCGAGAAATTCATTATTTAAAATTTTCACAAAAATCTAACTATCCGCCTTAAACCAATCAAAAGAAACCTGAAGCAGAAACAGTTTTAGAGGTTTTTATCATCAATGAATATTCTAAAAAAGGTGAAATTGGTCATTTGTACAAACCTGGGGAAAACACTTGTGTTGTTTACTTCTCATGATAAAATCATATCATTTTTCTACAGAATAAAGTTTTAAGGTGCTCCTGTCTAAAACAGACCATGTCAGTCATGTGTGAAGTTAAACTTGTTGCAGCCCTTTATTTTCATTTGTTGTATCGTAACCTGAAATAAACACCGTTTTAATAGTTTGCTGCTTAAATATGTTTTAAATTGAAGCATATCTGGACTGAAACAATAGGATTCTTGGTACAGAGCCCTGTGGTGCACCCAACTGATTTACACTTCAGAAAGACTTTACATGATCAAACTAAAATCTGTTGGAGAAATAGACTTTTATTAGCTTACTGAGTGTCTTCAGAAACATTTAAACCTGATCATCTTTGAATAAATATTTATGATTATTGTAAATGAATGTTTACAGAGCCTGTTTATGTTGAGGCACTTCTTTAGTTGAGATGAGACGAGAGATGTCTGCAAATAGATGCTGAGCTTTCCTAAACAAGGCTTTAACCAGAGCAGCCATAAAAACCTGACGTACAAAGCCTGTCAAATAAGTTCTATTGATTAAACTCCATGTAGAAATTTCAGAAGTTCTGTTCTGTTTTCTTTTCCTGATTCAGACTCTATTATCACACCCTTTATGTGCTTAAAGGCACTAATCCAGTCCGTCTGTCCCGCCTTTATTGGATTAAGGGTTCCACAAATATTTGCAGCTACAAGTTAATGTCCTTCCTCTTAGTGCCAGTACTAATAACCATAAAGATGTTTTATTAATTCATACAAATTGAAGAACGTAATGAGCGTTGAAATAACTTTCTGATTTTTAATGAAGTAAAATTGGCATCTGGATCGCGCACAGCTTCACGTTTCCAGATGCTGAAGTGACACGCCGTCCTAACGTGCCGCATCCAAACATCTGCGTCTCCCTCCTGATGCTTTCCAAACACAGGCTGGGGCTTCATCTGTTGCTTATCAAGCCGCTGCTGTCGCTTCTCCTCCTAAAGATTTATTAAGGATCTTTATGATAAGATTCAGACATGTGAGTCCTAACAGCAACTCATGTCTTGTGCCCGCTTTGTACCTTATGGAGATTCGTCATTGCTTTGTTGGTCTCAAGGTCATTGGATGAACTGATGACCTTGTAGTGCTGCTTAATCTCTAGTTATTTTGAGTGATTAGAAGTCACAACAGCAAAACAAACTCGATCCAGAAACATCCACTTTCCAGTTTTTAGACTCTACCAGAGGGGCTGTACAGTACTTCATTCTGACTCGGTAAAAAAACCCCAACATTTTCACTGCTTATTTACTTTCTATTGCATAACTTCAGCTGTATTTGATTAAGATGTGGAGCAGATGGTGAATCATTTTCAAATTGACAATTCTTTTGTAAAAGTAGATTTTTTTTATTTGTTTAGGCTTTTAAATACAAACACCCTGATGTATCTCTTAACTTGTCTACATAATTAAACACAAACTTGTGTCTTTTAGATGTGAGACTCTTCAGAAAAACTTGTGAAAAACAAGCTTTACAGAAGACATAGAAACTGAATCTCAAGGATCCCTACATATTACTAAAGAATAAAATACCAAAACCACTGAAATGCTGGAGACATCTATAAAAAGCATCAACTCCGCTCAGAAGTTTGTCACAGCTATCATGACTAATCGTAGAATTAGATCACATGATTGCAGTCGGGATAAAACGACCAGTCACAACGAGGTATAAACTGCTATTGATCAGAACTGTCCTGGGTGTCTTACGGGTGAAAAATGGTTAAACCTTTACGTGTCCGGCACAAAAAATCAGGGTTGTAGCGCGAAAATGTTCATGGAGATTCTTTACAACACTTAAGGGCAAATAAGATGAGACGCATTTGTGTTGTAGCAATTTTTAACGTATTCATCTGCCCTGAATACTGAGCTAGGGGCCCGAAAGTGCTGTTCACGTGGTAAGTGCACGCTCATGGCGTGCTGCCTGATGCTACATACACACCAGGCATGTGATGCACATTCAAGAACGCGCTTGAACACGCTTTTAGCATACGGTGCTCATACTGGACTGTTGCGACCCGATACTACCGCATGTAGTTGGAGCGAGAGCTTTTAAAAAAAGTGCACATATGCGCTTTTACATAGACTCAATGGAAGTGGTCGCATGAAGACGCGTTTCCGAGGCCAGTCTGAACGTACGTGACTGTTGGAAATGAGACAATTGGAGTGTAGTTTGAGGGGACATCCTACTTGTGTTCTTTGGGCACTTGCAGTACGTAACCTGCAGTACGTAACCTGCAGTACGTAACCTGCAGTACGTAACCTGCAGTACGTAACCTGCAGTACGTAACCTGCAGTAAGTAACCTGCAGCACGTAACCTGCAGCACGTAACCTGCAGCACGTAACCTGCAGCACGTAACCTGCAGCACGTAACCTGCAGCAAGTAACCTGCAGCACGTAACCTGCAGCACGTAACCTGCAGCAAGTAACCTGCAGTAAGTAACCTGCAGTAAGTAACCTGCAGTAAGTAACCTGCAGTAAGTAACCTGCAGTACGTAACCTGCAGTAAGTAACCTGCAGTAAGTAACCTGCAGCAAGTAACCTGCAGTAAGTAACCTGCAGTAAGTAACCTGCAGTAAGTAACCTGCAGTAAGTAACCTGCAGTAAGTAACCTGCAGCAAGTAACCTGCAGCAAGTAACCTGCAGCAAGTAACCTGCAGCAAGTAACCTGCAGCAAGTAACCTGCAGCAAGTAACCTGCAGCAAGTAACCTGCAGCAAGTAACCTGCAGTAAGTAACCTGCAGTAAGTAACCTGCAGTAAGTAACCTGCAGTAAGTAACCTGCAGTAAGTAACCTGCAGTAAGTAACCTGCAGTAAGTAACCTGCAGTAAGTAACCTGCAGTAAGTAACCTGCAGTAAGTAACCTGCAGTAAGTAACCTGCAGTAAGTAACCTGCAGTAAGTAACCTGCAGCACGTAACCTGCAGCACGTAACCTGCAGCACGTAACCTGCAGCACGTAACCTGCAGCACGTAACCTGCAGCACGTAACCTGCAGCACGTAACCTGCAGCACGTAACCTGCAGCACGTAACCTGCAGCACGTAACCTGCAGCACGTAACCTGCAGCACGTAACCTGCAGCACGTAACCTGCAGCACGTAACCTGCAGCACGTAACCTGCAGCACGTAACCTGCAGCACGTAACCTGCAGCACGTAACCTGCAGCACGTAACCTGCAGCACGTAACCTGCAGCACGTAACCTGCAGCACGTAACCTGCAGTAAGTAACCTGCAGTAAGTAACCTGCAGTAAGTAACCTGCAGTAAGTAACCTGCAGTAAGTAACCTGCAGTAAGTAACCTGCAGTAAGTAACCTGCAGTAAGTAACCTGCAGTAAGTAACCTGCAGTAAGTAACCTGCAGTAAGTAACCTGCAGTAAGTAACCTGCAGTAAGTAACCTGCAGTACGTAACCTGCAGTACGTAACCTGCAGTACGTAACCTGCAGTAAGTAACCTGCAGCACGTAACCTGCAGCACGTAACCTGCAGCACGTAACCTGCAGCACGTAACCTGCAGCACGTAACCTGCAGTAAGTAACCTGCAGCACGTAACCTGCAGCACGTAACCTGCAGTACGTAATCTGTTTTAGTCAACCTCCCGTACAGATGCACGTGACTAAGATGTGTTTATGATTCCCCAAATCTCTCCGGGCGGAAGTGCTCTGCCCTTTTTTTTTTTTTAGTTCACTTTTTGACTTTTTGCACATTTCAAAAACGGCGGCGTTAGGTTTGTTTAGGATGAACAATGCACCCACTGAGATTGGTAATAGAGTCTGAGTTTAGCCATAGATTAAACATGAAGCATAAAACAGCCATTTACTCCCAGTTAATGGGAATAACATCCGCAGCAAATCACCACATCTCAGTCGTAATCAATATCAAGCCCAAGGTGAATATATCTTGTTTGGAGTTAATGCACCCCGCTATGCTTTATGAACCCTGCCAAATCCCAAGGTCGGGGACTGTGAAGAGGTCTTATGTACTTTCTTTGATGTGCCTGAGGAAAGTTGGCATTGCCTGTAAATCCAATTTTAAACAGAGGCTCCTTACGAAAGCTCAATAATTTATCCAGCATGGTGTGTTCTTCTGTCAGCCATCCGCAGCTCTCCGGACTCCACTCCACCCTCGCTACGCACTCTCAGGCTTATCACGGTCTCATCCCCATCCCTGTGTGTTAAGGATTAATTAATGGAGGGAATTTTCATCTCCTGCCAGCACTGGCCAAGAGAAATCGAGCGAGGCAGAAAGAAAGGGGAGCAGGGGAGCGCACGCCAAAGCTGTTAATTAGCTGTGCAGCGGAGATGATGCAGACGCGCTGCGCTCCGTTTCTCTGTCTCTCACTCAGGCAACATGACATTATTGGCAGCTGCCCTGCTCGTCTTACTTTCTGTCCTTTCTCCATTTCTCCAGACTGAGTGCAGTTCCCGTTTGGGACACTAGAGGGTAGTAAGTGACAGTGGATCGTCTCTGCAGGAGTCCTACCTGCTCCATCTTCATTTAGGTGCAGCAGGGAAGCTTCATCCTGTCCCGGCTATCACCAGGAGAAATAGTGGGACACTTTTGAGATTTGTCATAGCAAAGCATCATACACGCTCTCACCGGTTCACCTCTTCACATCTGAGCATCACCTCCATTTTCCCTGACATATCAGGTTACCAACATCAATGAAAAAGGTGTTTTTAACATGTTTTTGTGGCATTTTTCACCCATGATTCAGGACACATATATAGAGAATTAAGCTTGAAATGCATTTCTGAGTTTTTTAATGTTTCAAATTGTAAAAAAAGATGTAAAAATGCACTGGGCCAGCCACAAACTCCCTGCTCTGAGGTATCGGCTACGAGAAGGGGAAGAGGGGGTGGGGTTACCCTGCCCACAACTAGTGAACTACTGCCGCTCTGCAGAAACTATGTCCAAGAACACGACACAGGATTTTAAAATGTAGCTAAAAATGGTATTTAATCATCATTAAAAGGCCGCTGGGAGTGCATGGAAATGGATCAAAAGGTGATCGATTTAAGCAAACTATTGTTGCAAAGTTTGCATTTATTTGTTTACAAGAAGTTTGACAAAGAGAGTAAATTAAAAAAGTCTATTAAATCTAGACTTCTGTCTCAAAACTGCTGCATTTCAAAATAAAACCCATCTTTTAAAGCAAAAATGAAGCCTTTATTGTATTTTTCTCCCTTTTCCTTTCTGTGAAAGAAGGAAGAATTGTTTGTAACGCAGCTCAACAATGTTTCCCCCTTTTCTTGCCCCAGCACCGTAACAGCATGGAATCAGTTTCCTGTTACGAGCTCCCTCGTCAGCTCTCTGTGAATGTTTTGAACCGAACAGAAAAGCTGTTTGAACCTGCAGCCGTCTGGCGTTGGAGCCGAAGTGAAAACCACGACAAAATGAATTGCAGTTCTCCTCAGAAACAGTTATTGCTGCACAGCCCTGCTGCCACCCCCCGCCCCCCCGTCACATTGCGTCTGGAAATCATTACAGTGGTTTTAATTCCCAGCTCCTCTTTGTATTCTGATATTGTCGTCACAAAGGAGCCATGCGATTGCCTCTTGATTAATTTAGCCGAGTACATTTATATTGGATCTTTAAATGCTTATCAGTGTTAATGTGATTACACGCTTCATTGTGTACGTTACAGTTCCCCGCTGCGCCTGCTAATGCCTGGATGTTGATGGCGCGCTCCTGTCCGGGGCTCTGCGTGTGTTTGTTTGCGTTCCCCTAAAGACGTTGCGCCTCTCCTTTTAATTTTTGAGCTTGTCCTTGCTCTGTTGCTAAGGTAACGTGAAGAATACTGGGAGTTTGAACCGGGCCTTCAGATATCAATTAAAGCCAAGGACTTTGCATCCGTCGTGTTTGCAGATGCATGGTTTCTAGGTGGATGGTTGTGCTGCTCTTGTGTTATGGATCTTTGTGTGACTCTCTCTGTGTGCGTGTGTGTGCGTGTTGTTGTGTGTGTGTGTGTGTGCGCTTGCATGTGTGTTCCCACATGGTTTCTACTTAGAAGTAAAGCAGGCTTCTCCTCTCACCCATACGCTGTCACTCAAATTGCTAATTGGCTCGCAGTCTCTTGAACGCAGCTCTTTGAGCGTGACTGTACTCTTGTACCTTCCCCGTGCCGCTCCTCCCTCCGCCCTTTGCTTCTGCCGGCTGCCTGGCACAGAAGCTCACCTATTGTACCGGCTCCGTGGCACAGCCACCGGGCCAAATCAGTGCAGAATGTAGAACACAGATGGCCATTGACTCACAAATGGGTTGGTGGAAAAGGAGAGCCTCCTGTGTGGAGCTGAATCCAGTCTGCAGCTCCAGCTTTTTACTCCTCTGCCTCATCTGTCAGTCCAGCCATTCTTGGCGCTTTCTTCTCCCTCCCTTTCGGCAGACACACACTCTCTCCGCTCCGTCTTTCTCTCTTTTCTGTTCCTCCTTTTTTCCCTCCGTCTTTGGCTACCTCTCCCTTCTGTCACCTCAGGCTTCTAGTCAGGGTTAATTAGCGCCGAGTTGAGCTGTGTTTAATGGTTAATGTGGTTTCTTGCTGGTGTAGCACTCTGTCCCCTCTCTGTACATTCAGCATCTATCAATGCAAGCTGTCGAGCTCTTTCATTAAGAGATGTGTCATCACCTACCTGCTGACATACCTGTCGACTTGCTTTGGCTGTCTGTCACTTCACCTTGCAGCAGGAGATACAGACCATATGCCCAAAGCAGCGTGCACCTCTCCCCCAATTTCCCTTTCCCTCCAGGATGTTGGATATAGAGTGAGTGGGAGCGCCGCAGAGACACTGGAAGGGAAAACGCAAGCTGGAACCATATAATAAGAAACGGGGGGGAGGAAGAGGAGAAGACGATGTGATAGATCTGACAGAGCCTGCGTGAGATTGAATCCTGGGCAGAGACGCCATGGAGGCGAGGAGAGGACCAAGCACCTCCTGTTAGGTTTGGTTGTGGGGGGTTGCTGCTCCTCACGCCAAAACCCATCAAGAGACGGAGATGCTTCAACTTAGGAGGGATTTAGTTTAACACTTACAGTTAAAGGGGTGTATATGTGTATATATATATATATATATATATATATATATACACACACACGTGGACAAAATTGTTGGTACCCCTCAGTTAAAGAAGGAAAAACCCACAATTCTCACTGAAATCACTTGAAACTTACAAAAGTAACAATCAATAAAAATTTATTGAAAATTAAATAATCAAAATCAGCCATCACTTTTGAATAGCTGATTAACATAATTATTTAAAAAAAACAAACTAATGTAACAGGCCTGGACAAAAATGATGGTACCCATAACTTAATATTTTGTTGCACAACCTTTTGAGGCAATCACTGCAATGAAGCCATTTCTGTATTTGTCAATGAGCGTTCTGCAGCTGTCAACAGGTATTTTGGCCCACTCCTCATGAGCAAACTGCTCCAGTTGTCTCAGGTTTGATGGGTGTCTTCTCCAAATGGCATGTTTCAGCTCCTTCCACAGATGTTCAATGGGATTCAGATCTGGGCTCATGGAAGGCCACTTTAGAATAGTCCAACGCTTTTCTCTCAGCCATTCTTGGGGGTTTTTGGCTGTGTGTTTTGGATCGTTGTCCTGTTGGAAGACCCATGACCTGCGACTGAGACCAAGCTTTCTGACACAAGGCAGCACATTTCTCTCCAGAATGCCTTGATAGTCTACAGAGTTCATTGTACCTTGCACACATTCAAGACACCCTGTGCCAGATGCAGCAAAGCAGCCCCAAAACATGACTGAGCCTCCTCCATGTTTCACCGTAGGGACAGTGTTCTTTTCTTCGTATGCTTGGTTTTTGAGTCTATGAACATAGAGTTGATGTGCCTTACCAAAAAGCTCCAGTTTGGTCTCATCTGTCCAAAGGACATTCTCCCAGAAGCTTTGGGGCTTGTCAACATGCATTTTAGCAAATTCCAGTCTGGCTTTTTTAGGATTGTTTTTCAGCAGTGGTGTCCTCCTTGGTCGTCTCCCATGAAGTCCACTTTGGCTCAAACAACGACGAATGGTGCGATCTGACACTGATGTACCTTGGCCTTGGAGTTCACCTTTAATTTCTTTGGAGGTTGTTCTGGGCTCTTTGGATACAATTCCAACGATCCGTCTCTTCAATTTGTCATCAATTTTCCTCTTGCGGCCACGTCCAGAGAGGTTGGCTACTGTCCCGTGGGTCTTGAACTTCTGAATAATATGAGCCACTGTTGTCACAGGAAGTTCAAGCTGTTTAGAGATGGTCTTATAGCCTTTACCTTGAAGATGTTTATCTATCATTTGTTTTCGGATGTCCTGGGACAATTCTCTCCTTGGCTTTCTGTTGTCCATGTTCAGTGTGGTACACACCTTTTCACCAAACAGCAGAGTGACTACTTGTCTCCCTTTAAATAGGCAGACTGACTGATTATGAGTTTGGTAACACCTGTGATGTCAATTAAAGGACACACCTGAGTTAATCATGTCAGTCTGGTCAAATAGTTTTCAATCTTTTATAGAGGTGCCATCATTTTTGTCCAGGCCTGTTTCATTAGTTTGTTTTTTTAAATAATTATGTTAATCAGCAATTCAAAAGTGATGGCTGATTTTGATTATTTAATTTTCAATAAATTTTTATTTATTGTTACTTTTGTAAGTTTCAAGTGATTTCAGTGAGAATTGTGGGTTTTTCCTTCTTTAACTGAGGTGTACCAACAATTTTGTCCACGTGTGTATGAGCAGTAGACGTCTCAAGTGGAAACTGTAGGGTTCCTTTTTGCAAAACTTCCGTTGCTTCCCATTGATTGTCAAGTCTGCGACCAGTTTTATTTTTTCTTAAAAAGTCTTTGTTGTTCCAGCTCAGGACGCATGTTTTAACACATTATTCTGATGTGCTTTTTATCCTTTCAATAGTTTTTTACTAGCATTAACTCATTTTTGTATTCGTCCTTCCTCTCTTAAGCCCATCAAGGAACAAATACTGCTAATTAGCTTCTGCAGAAAGGGTTCTGACACCGGCCTGCGTCTGCTGTGTTGTAATATGTCTGTTCTTATATCTGTCCCAATTCTGTAGATAAATTCAATTCTATTGGCATTTATGTTGTGAGATGTTTACGCAGCATTTTTTAGAAACTGAAATTGCTGAAATTAGATAAAATGTTTCTTCTTCCTTCTTAATGCGACAGTTTGATAAAAAGAAAACATTTCGTTTTCCCCCAATGACATCACCATGTTTGGACTTCATTTTGTATTTGCTCAGGATGGGTTTTTAGGGTCCAGATTATGTTTTTTTTGTTCACTTTGCTTTAGTTTATTTTGTAATATTTTTTACAAAGAGAAAAATTATTTTGAGCTAAAATTCTTTTTTATTTTAAAAAGATCAAACTTGTTTCTTTTCAGCAACAGCAGCTTGAAAACTTTCCTTTCTTACCTTCACTGTTGCTCTTGAACACCAGTGGTTTTTACATCATAAATATCTTAAGATATGATAACTTTTGAAAATCGGATAAACTGCAAATGGATGAATAGAAAACTTTCAGTCATGAAGAAATATTGACAGTTTTGTTTTTTAAGCATCATTTCCATTTGAAGTGTTGCACATCCTCGATGCAGAACGAGCTACAAATGATTCGGTGCAGGAAGTTTCTCCCTCAACTTTTTCTCATCTTTTTTCAGTCGGGGTACGTGAAACTGTCCAAACCGGTGGCCCTCTGGACCCAACAAGATGTTTGTAAATGGCTGAAAAAACACTGTCCCAACCAGCACCAGATCTACAGCGACTCCTTCAAGCAGCACGACATCACAGGTTCGCCTTTCACATCATAACTTGTGCTCTTGACGTGCAGAAGATGTATAAACTGATATATATGCGTTTAAAGAAAGGAAGTTGAGCTGAGTTTCAGTTTTGACATCATATCTCCCATTTTATAGACAATAAGTTCAACTAACTCTAAGATGATGCATTTAAAGAGGTTGTAGCCGCGCAAATCAGTTGTCTGATTTGTTTGTTAGTGAGTATCAATAATGGATTTGTTGGTTACATTTATTTTTTTAATGAGATGATGGTATAATAGTAAAATAAACTCACTTTTAACCACTCCTGACATCACACTAAATCAAGAGACCTTAATTATGTTTGTTTTTTATCAATCCTCTAAATGTACAGGTCAGATTGCTAAGTGAAATGATGATCCCATAGATTGTCAGAACTGCTTATTATTAAGTTTAAATCTTTCTTATTCTAGCAAACCGTTACTTTATCATTGCCTCGGCGTGTCAGTCCGGCAGCAACACGTTTTAAACATTTTAGTGCAATCTGAGTGTTCGGTGTGACGAATATTTGAATTTTGCTGAGATTGAACAATCAGGGACTACACCGGCCTCAGGGCAGCAGAGCTTCCTCGCCGACCCCTGAGCGGCTGGCTGGCGGGCAGACAGACGGCTGCTGCGGCATGGAGAGGCAGCCTGCTCGGGCCTCCTGAACTTTATAACATTTTCTTATTTTCATTGAGACAGTAATAGAAAAGATCCTCTAGTTTTATTCAGATTTTTACTTTTCCTCTCTCAGGTTAATGTGGGACAGCAGGTTATCAGACTGGGTCACAGAGCAGCCGTCATTCAGGTGCTGCTCTTGCTGCAGGCGTGAAGCTCACTCTCTGAATGATCTCATGAACCCAGACATGCAGACACAATTACCATCGTCAAACATAGTTTTAAAAAAATGCTACTTGGGATCTTGTTTGCGTTGTCTTTCGGTAAAGCAGTGGTCCCCAACCACCGGGCCGTGGACCAGTACCGTTCCAAGGGACAGTTTGTGTCGGGCCGCAGTGAAATATAAACGTGAGCCAGATTTTCTGTGCTTCATTTCTTATCTGATTCTGAAGGAAGTTTTATTTTGGAAAGCTACTGGATTCTCTCCAGCACGTCCGCTTCATTCTTGACTCGGTCACGTATCGATAATCCATCCACTACTTTCTTAAAGCCGCTCTGGCGACCGCTAAATTAACATCTCCAAGTTAACAAAAAAAAAAAAAAAACTTATTTGGAACTTTAATTCTGACAGAAAAGAGGAAACAGACAAAGAGCATTCAACTTCAAAATAAAAGAAAGCTGCATTTAAGACAAAAACCAGGAGTCCAAACATAGATTTATTGTGACGGTTGTTCCCACAGACAATAATAATGATGAAGAATATTCAGCAACAGCTTTTACGAGGATGTTGCTCATAAAGTTGATCAAACTGTGGAGTAGTGACCTTTATTTTTGCGTTTATCAGTCGCACTTTAAAAGTTGGAAGAGACTGAAGTTGGCGTCTGATTTGTCCTCTTCCACTTTGACAGTTAGGGGTTTTAAATCTGTGTCACATTTTAAGGTGCTTTAAGGAAACTGGAGGGTAAAAAAAATCGGACGCACGCTTCAGCCTCGTACACGCCGGTCTGTGAAAATATTCTCTGACAGTAAACCTCTTCTTGTTTCCTTCCATATCATTCAGAATATTTAAAGGAGGGCACATGTTCCATCGCATGACTGTATGGGCCATTTTCCAATATAAATGGTTAGGAAGGCTCCTTGCCACATCAGAAAACGGCTTTCTTTTGGAACATCATTAGCATCGGTCAGCAGCCATTCATTCCCGCCGTCAGCTGGACCATGCAACCACTGCTGCCACGTCAATCAGTCCTCTAATGAGGCTTCTCAAGGTCAGCCCGTCTTTAACCGCACTCCAGCCTGCAAAGCAACAGATGACCATTAATTTGCAGCACGCTCTTCTCCCTCAGAGCACAACAGATCACATTAATATGATTATTCGTTGTTGCTGAGGACCTCCTCGACACGGTGACTGGTAGGCACGATAAATTGCTTGCCGTTTGCGATGATTGGTGTAATGACTCATGTTGCCTTTTTTTTCTACCCTTTGATGCATCTGGACTGTTGTGTCTGCGTGGAGGCTTGGCATCCTCCGTGTAATGGTCCGAAAATGCAAATCTTGGCGCTCTGCACCCCAAGTTGCACAAATATCTCATCAACGAGAGAAAGGTCCTAAAGATTGACCCCACAGTTCACTGCGCCCATGCCTACCCGCTCTCGCTGCTATCTGTTTTCATTTACACATCTCAGAAGATTTCACTCAGTTAATTCACAGTTCAAGCTGTCGTGCTTTACAGAATTACTTGTAAAAACATGCGTTTGTGCTCATTTGACCACTGATTTATTTTGAATCGTGTGTACTAAACGGATCATTTGCAATAACCATATTAAGTTTCACACAAAAGGCCTCGCTGAAGCTCCTCCTCTCATCACTTCTCGCCACATGACAGGAAAACGAGGTTATTGCGTCATTCTGTAGCTCCAAATTTTTTATATCCAAACGTGGTAAATTAATCCTAAACCTATTAAACTTCCCGACAAGCCTGACTCATTCCATTCCGACTTTAAATAAATGATATTTTCTCTTATTAGAGTTCCAGTGGATGAGAGCGTTTGAACTCAGCTATCTAATGTTGTATTAACTTAATGACCTGTGTAAGCTATTTAAGTTGTGATTATTTTTACAGGCTGATACCTGTGAGAGAAAGCTTTCACCAAATTTGCACACAGACTTTCTCTTTCCCGCTGCTACAATTACGAGATAATGATATGCGCAGAATCTGTGAGTAATTCAGTTTGTCTCCACATCGGGCATTAATTAATGAAAGCCAATTAAAATGGGCCAAGCCACACCAATTGGGCCCTAGCAAGCAATTTGCATCCCAATCAGTGTTTGAAATATTATGCAGATATGTTTCTGCTGCAGGGATCCAGCACTATTAGAATCAACACGGCAAACAATCAACAATCGACGATGACAACAGTCAGAGAATCCAGGCGTAGTTCTGGGATCATCTTTTGTGGTTTGATGTGTTTGGGAGTCAAATCAGGATCAGCTTAAAGTGAATGAAAAAGCAGTTGGAAAATAGTTTTAAACTCAAAAGTAAACATTTTAAACTTACTCTAAATTTGGGGAAAAAATTGCTATTTGAATAGAAAAACACTAGAAAACTGTTAGATATAGTTGCTGAGCCTAATTTTTCGTGGGGCTTTGAGCTCATTTGCAATCAGGAAAGCTTTTTTTTTTTTTGTCTGCTCCTGATTCACCTGCATTTGATTAAAAAAATAGTCTGGAATTCTTTTCAAATGACACTTTTCTTTATAAATGTCCTCCATCGTCAGAAAAATACTGCAAGAACATGTTAAAAAGCACTCCCATTTTCATGGGAGTGGGTCTTAAAGCTGATCTTAAATTATTGTACTTCTTGTAAACTCGTGACCCGTTCAAGTTTCACTTGCATGCAGACGCTGGGTTTGAATTTCTCCAAATGGGATTCTTTGGGCGTAGTATTTCTTTGTGTTTCCCCCGATGCATCCACAGCTCAATACTTAGCCCTCTTTCTGGCTGCCAGCGGTGCTCAATCTCTCTTGTCTTGGCAATGTCGCCTTCCCTTCATGAAGTTACAAATCAATAAGCGGCCTCTATTGCAGGCCATAATTCACGCGCGCGATTGTGTCCTCCCTTCCTCTGACATAAAACAGTGGTGAAGGAAATGCATTTTTTGCTGCGGAAAATGTGGCAGGTGTGACGCCTTAGCATTGAGTGACTCTAGTGTGCAGCGGCCGCCTCCCTGCCACGCTGCTGTAACCTCTGCCAAAGAAATCAATGTGTCCTACCCCCCCTCTTCCAACTTCAATTGCCAAGAAGCCCCTGCCCTTCCTCAATCCTCACCTCCCACCCTTCTAATTTGACTTTAACACCCAGCTGCCATTAAAAATGCATTAAAGCATATTAAGGCACAATTAGATATTAGTCCCTCAGCCGCTGTAATTACAAAGCTCATTTAGTTGAGAGGACAGTATGTCACGATAAATCAAACAAAGTTTTCGTTATCAGGGATTTCATCTGCACCAAAGAGGATGTTGGTGAGTGTCTCCATCGGTGTCGGAGAAGATGGCAACACAGCGGTGTGTTTCTTTAATGTGTGCAGCATCAGAGCAAAACCTGCTGCCGTTTCGAAGCTTCAAGCAACGACCACATCTGACCAGAGTCTCCACAAAGATTCATAATCTAGATTAGTTTAGTGTCAAGGTGCTGCTCTAATCTGCCGCCTTGTGTTTATATTTAGTCATGACTTGTATCCAATGACTGTATATGAGAACTTTCAAACAGGAAGTATCTTCTGGCTCCAAGAAGCCAAAACCCCACAGACTTTTATAGAGACATAAACAGCTGTTACTCAGTCATTCTGTTGGTCAGAATAACCATTCTTGCTCTGGTACAGTTTTTCTTCTCTGTTTTTTCTGTAGTACAAATTATTCAAGTTAAAAACTGACCAATCCGATGCCTTAATAAAAGTAGGTGGAGCCTGCTGGCCCCCACATCCAATATTCTAAACCAGTTTGAAGCCAAAATACAACAGCGGCTATCAGTTACTGTACGTGTGGACCTGTCGGATTTTTTGTGTATTTTTTTCTATCATTCCTGCTTTCTTTTGTAAACCCCAAAACCTTTATTAAATAAGAGAAAAACAATGGAATCTCTCCTGGCTTCCCAACTAGTCTTTTTATGTTTTGTCCTGCACCTCCTAAGATAACCCCCTCGACAGACGCATTTAAATAAACCGTGCGAAAATATGACTTTTAACACAGGATTCTATTCTATTCTGATTAACTGGACATTGCCTGCATTTGCTACCTCCCTCTAGTGGTGATTTGAGGTACTGAAAACAAAGGGTGTGAGTTCAGTGTAAATGGAATAAATCATGTGTGTCTTTGGTTTCTACAA
The DNA here is from genome assembly GCA_014656515.1 of Oryzias celebensis. Taxonomy (NCBI): domain Eukaryota; kingdom Metazoa; phylum Chordata; class Actinopteri; order Beloniformes; family Adrianichthyidae; genus Oryzias; species Oryzias celebensis. Next base: position 2,509,427 of record BNCR01000011.1, on the reverse strand, counting down.
AACTATTTTAAGCCCTTCATTTTGAACTCTTTATGATAATGTGACCTCATCAAACCCCCAAGCATGATACATGTTGGAAAAATAACCAATAATTCTAAAGATCTCCTCTCCCAATCTCAGTTTGTGCAAAGTTTTCAAAAAGTAAAATAAATGTATTTTGGATCAACTAAAATAAATAATAAAAACCTAGAAAACATATGAATCAGTTTCATTTCGAGCCCCCGGCATTTTCTCGATAAACTGCACCAAACTCGGGTTGTTTTCATTTTCAAATGATTTTCAGTCCGAAAGCCGAAGGGCGTTAAGACATCTCTGCCTCACATTAGCCAGCCTGGCTGAACACTTGAAGTCATACATTCACAAATATTCATTGAAAGTGTTTTTGAATGCGTTTCTGATTATTATTTCATGCACACACTTACTATGTGAGCTTCAGTGTCTCTTCCAACTAAAACAGATTCAAAAAGCATATTAGGCATTAAATCAGGGATTTACCCTCTCGAGTCAAAACCACCTTTTATGTAAGCAGTAAGGAAGCTTGTTTTAATTTATCCAAAAAAGTTGTTTCTCATATTAAAGAAAAACATGTGGTCAAACCTGTACAGGTCACGCTGGTGGACCGAACAAGATTAAGGTTGTAGTAGACGCTTGGTTACGGCGTGCAGAGAAAATGTTCAAAATGTCCTGCAGGCGACAGGTCGCAGTGAGCTGAACTTGATTTTTATTTTCAATAGTAAAGTTAATGCGTCTTATTTAATTAAGGTAAACTTAACGAACGACTAGACTCTGGCTATAGGGCATCGTCCAATAGGATCATCTGTATGTATAAGTGTGTGCAATCAAAGCTACGGACACTCCAGACATGTGTGGCGTGTTCAAGAACACTCTGTTTTTTGGAACACGCTTTTAGCTTACAGTGTTTACAGTGATTAAGACTTGGCTCGTGACGGGTGAATGCAAGAGTGTTGAACGCAGAAGTCCAAAATGCACATTTACGTGAATTTAGTGAATTTACTTGTCATTGAAAGTCGCAAATTCAGCTTTCCAAGCTCTGTGTGAAAGTAGCATTACATTATCCTCACAAATACTTCACAATACACTCACCACGTTGGACAATGGTATGTTCCATTTTTACTGATGTCCCCCAAGGAAACTGCACCTGCGCTCCTCCTGAGATGCAGCCACTGCACTGACCTGGACAACCCAAAAACACACATTACCGGTAGAGGTCAGCCCCCAGTACAAGAGCACGTGACAAAGACCTAAGCTGGCTAACGTCAACTTTTTCTATATTTTTATGACTGTTGGGCAATGGTTTCTGTGAAAAAAACTGATAGTTTTAATAAGGCCCCACAGTTCTCTGTAAAATATATCATAAGGCCTCCATCTGAATAATTAATAGTCGGTATTATTAGAGTTTTAATAAAAGCAAGTCTGGATCCTACAGGTCTCTTCTCCCCCCCCCACAGCTCCTCTTGCCAGATCCATCATCCCTCCACAGTGAGGATAACAGATGCCTGTGCAGAACTGCCTGTGATCATTCTGACCACTGGAGGGTCTCGCACTCAATACAAAATGTATATTTGATGAGCCGCAGTAAAAGATGAAAGGTGAAAAATTCTATTATGAAACAGTCGAGGACACAAAGCAACAGGGCTAAACAGCTCTTGAGCGATGAGACGGTGCATTCAGGCACCTGGGGGGCTGTTGCCACGACGATAACAAATGGACATGCAGTGAAAGGGGTCACAAGGACGGCGGGAGGAGATCTTCGTCCAACTCGAGCGCCGCAAACAGCTGGGCGTCGACTTTTGGAGGCGTTCAGAAACGGGAACAGCGGCGCTGCAGATGAGGGATGTGATCGTGTGGAAATGTAAAGCTGTAGCGTGTTTTCCAAAGTTTCTGCTTAAAAGACGGTGAATGAGAATCCATGGAGCAATCGCAGTATCTAAAGACGTGTTCTCATGGCTCATTGAATAAAACATGAACAGCATAGATCCGGTTATCTTTCTGTTATTCCTCCTGTTTTCTCTCTCTTCCTTTGTAAAACGTGGAACATAAAGGCAGAAGAAAAGCTTAAACCTGCCAAGAAGAGAAAAATGGAAGCCGTGTGCCGCTCATGTCCCCAGTGAAGCTATTGTATGGATCATTCCCAGAAAAGGAGAGATTTAGTCAATGACTCCATCCGCTCTTATGATTGCATCTTCAAATACAGTAATGTTCCCAGAGACTGAATGCGGCCCCCTCCCTCAGTTTTTAGAGATTTGACTCCAGAAGACAGTAAGGGAAACCGTGTCTTGTGAGGACGCATCCTCGCTTTACTCCAGAGTTTTGGCTGCTTTGAAGTAGTACAGTGGTCCCTAACCGCCGGCCAGTGGATGCTACCCAGAGAAAACAAAAGAACCCAACCTACATCCGTTATCTTCATTATCTTATTCTGAAGGAAGTTTTATTTTGAAAAACGACTGGATTCTCATGTCAAGTCGCCTGATCACGTTTGAAAAAAATCTATTTGATACTTTCTTAAAGCGGTTGTACGACGCCACATTAAAACTCTCAAGCTAACAAAGTTGAAAAAAAAACGTATCTGGAATTTTTTACTTAGGCAAAAAAAGAGGAAACAGACACAGAGCCTTCGACTTCAAAATAAAATAAATCTCCATTTAACAGACAAAAGCCAGGAGTTTTTTCTCCAAATGTGGATTTTTTGGGTCAGTTGTTCCCACAGATCATCATAATGACGCGTGCTAGTCATCAACCGGCTGTCTAATGTTACGAGGAGGCTGCTAAAAAAGTTCTTGGTAGATTCACGCCAATTATTTTATTTTAAAAATACCAGCTTTATTGAACGTTTTATCTGTTATTTATCTGTTGCACCTGAAAAGTCAGACGAGGCTGAAGTTGGTTTCTGATTTTATTAGATTCCACTTTGACAGTTCTGGGTTAAAGTCTATGTCACATTTTATAATTCCCACATAAAACTTAGTGTACCAATAAAGTTTGAGGCACATGCAGATATTTTAAAGATGATGAAGACAAACTTTACCTTCAAAAGTTACGGGAAACTAGATGCTAAAAAGAAAAATCAGACGCACACTTCAGCCTCGTACAGACCTGTCCGTGAAAATACTACCTGAAAATAAACAAATAAACCGGTACGTATGGGGACCGCTGCTGTTGAGGATAATTATTCCACTAGGGGCAGTAGAACGGCTTTTTCCTGATTAATTATCCGGATTATTATTGTGTGAAAACTCGAACATTTTGGCAGGAAACGTTTTTGCTAATTATTTGTAGACAATTATTCTTTCTAATCCAGTTCCACCAATGTTCAAATGTTTGTATCAAATTTGAGACAATAAGATGCTTTTGTCATGTCAATATTTTTGCATCATAAACTAACATTGGTGTGGGAATAAAATGTACTTATTATAATATATTCCGTCAATATAACACACACAAAAAATGTGTGTAGATTTAATCAAAACATAAAAAACATCTTAATGTCAAAAAAGTAATTTTTTGTCTGTTCTTTGGTGCAGTGAGCTTTACATAGTTAATATATTTCGCAAAGCAACCATGAAATGCAAACAAATAGATGCTTTTAAGTAACAAATCATTCAAGAACGGCAGTACACTCCCTTAGATCAGTTATTTAAAGCCTCCCTGTTCAATTCAATGGGTTTTGCATTTTCTAATGATGTCAGTGTGAGTTGCAACTCGGTGGCAAACAGCAAGCGACTGCATTAATCATTCACCTAAAGCAGAGGGTTGGAGATCTGAGATCAGGAGTAGGAAGTCCCTGGATGAGGGTTCTAGACAAACTGCTAGTTAGGTCTGCAACGAACCTTCAAGTGATTCCAATCATTTCTGTAAACTCCACAACAGTGAGAGTCTCTGCCTGCAGAGTCCAGCTATCTGCAGATTGTTAGCTGTAACTACCCCACAGCGATGCTGCGTAATGATCAGAAATCTGAAACACATCAGTTGTGTTGAAATCAGCATGAGGCTCCTGCTGCTGTGACGAGTCTATTGAGATGGCTTGTTATCTGCGCGTGGGTGTGTCTCCATCTCAGGCTGGACTATTTTCAGAGCTTGCAGAGTCCAGTCCTCTCCCGGATCGTCACTTCTGGTACTGCTGCAGCTGCAGCGCTTCAAGCTATTCTAAAACGGTGGCGATCCATCATTGTTTATTTTAAGGACTACCAGCTTAGTGACATCAGTGAGCACAGTGGCTGCTTTAGCCATCATCCAGTGTTATTCTAGATGCGAAGGAACCAAAAACCTCCTAATGCTCATCACTTAGAGAAGTACTCATTACTTTGTGCTCACTGGAGTAGTGCAGGTTTGATGGGAGATCTGCCAGATGCAGCTCCGTCTTACCCAGAGGACACACACATGGCTTCACAGTTAAGTGGACACTTGAGAAATACGCAGCTGCTATGGAAGATTCATCTGAAGCAGACGTACAATCTGCTCCTGTGCATGTACAAGCCAGGTTAGAACTCACGGCTTCTTGATAAGCATGAAGACTTGGTCACAACTACGCTTGCAGGTGGAGACGGGCTGTCCTGGAGGTAAAAATGGGCAAACTTGCAAAGGGGACAAAGGTGTTTCGCATGAATTATCGAGGTCGTAGCTCGTTCGGTCTTTTCGCACCAACGCTCTTCCAGCTGTATGTTCAATGCACTAGTATCAGGTAGTGGCCTTCTGGAAGGCGCGTCGCATGCCTGTTGTGTACGTCCCATAAGGCTGTAGTTTTACCTCCACCTGCACCATCAGGTTTTTTTTTTTTTTTTAACGTGTGTGCGCTTTATGTTTTTGAGTGTGTACGAACACACCTTCAGCTCCCATTCATCAAAACTGAACTTGACTGTGACGGTGTGCGCCGCAGATAAATCTGCATCAGCAAAATAGTACTGCTCACCTTCCAGTCATTAATCCCAGTTCCCAGGGAACGAGTGTGTGTTTGTGTGTCTCTACAAATTGTGTACAGTATAACGTTCCTGTATTTGGTTAGTGCTCACAAATAAACTCAGCACAAACCAGTCAACCATACATCTTTTACCACACCTGCAATAAAACTCCTGTCCTGTAAAATCTAGATAGAAAAAAGGAACAAAGGAATATCGGATTTTCTCCACTTTTTGCTAAACTTGTCAAAGGAGACAAAAAAAGTACATTGTAAACACAAAGTTTCAAAGAAATTGCACTGAAATTAACAGCAGTTTGTTCCCCAGAATGACATTTGTCAGTCCATGTGGTAACAGAACATTTTCTGTACATTTCCAGGACTATTTATGGGCGACATGCGGAAAGCATTTAAGCGGAATGAAGACTTTTTGACGTTTTAACCACAGAAAAAATAGATTTTGGCCACAGAACTTTCTGGAGAGTAGGAGCAAAGCTTTTAGCTTGACTAATGTTTCACAGTTGGTAATGGATTTTTCAGGTTACCAAAAAGTCACTTGTATTGCTTGAGGATTTGCAGCCTCCTGGGCTGTTGGGGAGCTGATGGATATGCTCTGGTTCCATAACCAGCAGGTCGCACGTTCAGCCTGAGTTTGGTCACAGCCGAGTTGCATCAGGGTCAAATGGTACAAAGCTGCAAACCGAATCCCAACGCAACGCTTTAGCAACCACAGTGAATAGTGTTTTTTTGTTGGCAGAATATTAATAGAGATTCCAAAAGATTTTTATCTCAACTTTTAGAGCCAATAATTTGGTGCAATCCTTGTTTGATGTAATGTTTCCTTTAATCCTCTATTGAACCTTTTTAAGGCATCATTAGCCTCTGTCTTACTAATGCCTTGAAAATGTTTAAAATATGCTGCCTTTAAAGGCATTCATCAATTATTGTAACTCATTTATAAGACATTTATAAGACATTTGTAGATGTCTCATAAATGTCTCATAAAGGCTTAATCAGCTTCTTATAGTCATTCATTGTTTTATCCAGATGGCTTATAAATGTCTTCCTTTTTAAAGATACTTATAAGGACATTTATTAGCAATTTCTAGATCTCTTAAACATTATTGAATTGCTTATAAGGGATGAATTAATAGAACATCTGTGTTCTAATAAGCATAAGGCATCTCTATCTCCACATGCTAATAAATGTCATAAGCATCTTATTAGCACCTGTATTTAACAATTGCAAAGCATCCAACTGTGCTAATAAAGATCATTATAAGGATCTTATATGAGATATGTGAGAATTCACATTTGGTAATAAATGTCTTAAAGATATAGATGTCTTAGCAGTATCTCATAAAGGCTTACAACTGCTAATAAATGTCTCATAATGATGTATCAATGCTAATAATCATCTTATTGTTGCTTCATAAAGGCGTATAAACACATTATTCATGCTTAACTTATTAAGGATACTTTTCGGAAAGAGTTACTAAAACGGGTTAGTTTGGGAATTATTTTTTTGTACCTGTAGTTACAAAAATCCTAAAACAATTCTGTTAAGACTAAAGACCTGAAAACCTCCAAAACAAATGTCTAAAGTGTTTTGTAGATGATCATGTTGTATTTCTCCACTACAGAATTACCAGATTAACATTGATTAAATGTAGCTTCTTCCTGTTCTCTCTGTCATATTTCGGTGATCTAAATTCATGGTTGCTCTAATGGAAGTGTATCTAGTTTCACACAATCTTTTAGTCATTTTTTTCAAGGATTTGAGTTTCATTTGAGTTGAGACAGACGGAACGAGGAAAACCGACAGCCTGTCAGATGTCAGAGAAGGATGACATTTCTAATCAATACACTGCAAGAAAAGGAAGCTGTGATGATCACGAGGGAAGATTTGTTCCAGTTTCTTTACATCCACAAACTGTGAATCAATGAGGACGGAGTTTGGTGCTTCGTCCAAAAAACTAAAGACGGTTCTGCCCCCGAGCTTCTTCCATCTTCATCATTTCATCATCTGCTTTCCATCTTAACTTCCATGAGGACCTAAGACAATCACAGATTTGTAAAAATCACCTTCTAAAGCTTCCTTTTATTTCTTCTGAGCTACTTTCCTTTTTTGTCTTCCTCCTCTTCCTCCTCTCACATCACCCTCTCCTCCTGGCTATGCTTCACTGCACACTGCATTAATAGTTGTATGAAAAATTCCAAGCTAAGACATGGCCAGATTGCCGATGCCAATGACTCAGAACTGCAGGAAAAAAAGAGGGTAAAAGCTTGGACACCTTTTAAAGAAGTGTTTCCACCCCACCGCTGCTGCTTCGCTGACCGAAAAAGTACCAAGTCTGCTGCAGAGACGCTGTGCATAGTAATGACGGATTTTCTTCTTTTTTTGATGAAGAAGTCAAATAAAAATGAAAAAATGACACGAAATGCTTTCATAAGAATATTTGCTGATGTATCTGTCATAGTGACACTTTGAAGTGACCTGGATTTGTTTAGCCTTTTTATATCTGTATAACTCTGGCAGATATGAGCTCAGCTCTGACAGCTGGAGAGCTGGAGTTCACTCTGCATGTTTCTGTCCATTAGAGAAAAATGAGACAAAACAATTTACACGCTCTCACCCAAAAACCCATTTAAAAGCCACAATTAGCCCGACCTGAAATCGTTTTATTGAACTGTGGAGAAAATAATAACGTATGCGTTTTTTTTCTGTCATTTACAGAGTTTGGTTTGCAAACATTAAAAGCTCTGTAAATGCAACATTGAATAAAAGCTGTGTAGGAATCATCTAATAACTGGAAATGTTCTCCACTCTGAAGCCATCGTGTTTATGAAAGCTGCCATTGGGCCAGAGACACGTTTTGGAATAAAAATATCTCTGCAGGTTTCTGTGGCGTCTATTTTTAGAGGTGAAATGAAAGAACTGAAGGTTAGGGGTCCTCTGAAGGTGGGTCATCTCATAGAAAACATACAGGGCAAATGGGACATTTTCACCTTTTCCTACAATAAGGGAAAATGAAACTTTTAGTTGAGTGATCTTCACAAAAATACGCACACACAACCAGCATAAGTCTGCAACCAGAATCAAAGTTTTTATTGACCTTTGACCTCGGGAAGAGGCTGCCATCTTGAATTAAAAAAATATATATATTTTTGGTACCAGCTACAGATTTAAAATCTCTCTAAGGATTTTAATCTTCTCTTTACTCATTGAGCATCATTGTGGAGGTACATGTTGAAAATAAACTTTTTTAACGCGCAACCATGACAAGCTCGCATCATGGGCATTCCCCTGTTACTCGCATGTTTTTTATCGGAATATTATGACATTTTAATACACGAATCCTTGGATGAAATCTAAACAAAATTATCTGAAATATAATATGAACATATTAGGACTGTCGGTATGGTTGCCAAAGAAATCCAAAAATGTACTTTTGGCGATTCTTCTAAAAACTGCCTGGACCTGTTGGTCACCCCCAGACGACCAAAAAAATAAATGGTTGCTAAGGGGAAAAACCAACAGAGAGGTTGCCATTAAAAAAGCATTTTTAAAAAATGACGGCTTTAATCAATTAGGGGTGGATAGCACCTCTGGGCCATGCACGGCTCTCGCGGCTTTAATTTAGTGATTGTTTTGAAAGGTTATTCTGCTAATTTCTCTGCTTCTTCAGCTCATAAAGCCTCAGGATCAGTCATGGATCTGTTCTTTTAGTTTGAGCTTCTTCTACTGAGTTCAGTGTTTGAACAATGAAAAACATTTTTAGCAGCAATTGAATGCATTATCTGGAAATGCTTTTCATGCAGTTTAAGATTTCACAAGAGCGTCTGCTTTTTATGTTAAAAGCTAACAGGCTGGATTACATTTACTTAAACTGGTTGTTCAGAAGCTCATAGTGAGTGGTCTTCTTTTTCTTAAGAGCCAAAAAGCTTTGGAAAGTGCTGTTTTAACCACACACTAGTGCCAAAAACCTGTGTTGTGTTCTGCACTCACAACATTCACTTCTCTCAGCATTTAAAACACCGACCTGTGAGAAGCAGCAGAACATATAGGAGCATAGAATGGATCTGATTGTTGACATGAGAGCGGCTTCATCACAGACCTTAAACTCCAGCCTATATGCCGTCTCAGCTCCAGCATAGGAGGCTGATTTGTATCATGTCTGCCGTTATTGAAGACATTATTGAAGCAGCGAGACACCGTTACCATGCCGATCTATCTTTGGTTTCATGTTCTGATGCCAAGTGATGGCTGGCCAATATTTATAGCCTCAGAGCAGAATGGTTTATGTGCATGTTTCTTCCTTTGTTTGTACCTACCAGCCGCTATCCTTGTTGATTCAGACTGGTCTTCCACCTTTCTCGGCTTTGTCGTTTCCCTTTCCTGTTTTCAAAGACTGACCTCGCCACTCAGCCTTAATGAAACCTCTTAGTGTTTGTGCCTACTTTTTTTTTTCTTTTCAGTATTTTAATTTCCCATAATACCTTTCAGTTTTTTCCCATGGGGCTTGAACAGAGAGTTACTTTTACATGGAAACTGGCACAGTTTTAGGATTTCTCTTCTTAGCCTTGTTTCAGTAAAAGGGGAGCAAATCAGGAAAGAGTTCTGCAGTTTGCCTTTTACATCAGATTTGAACAAAAGTAGGAACAATGATTCATTTAAAGCAATTTCAGCAATAAAAGCAAGGGGGAAAAACAAAGAAATCTGCTTAAGATTTTAATATATTTATTTGTATTTTATTTCAACAAACCAAATGGTGACAATTAGGGAAACAGAGGATAACATATTTCTCTCCCTTTTACTTAATGAAGTCCTTCAGGGGCGGAGCTATAAGGGGGCAAGGGGGAAGGCCCCCCACCCCACTCCCAAATTTTGGAGTCAATGTTGACAAAGACTAAGAAATCCTCATTAAAGCTTTCATCATCATCATCATCAAAAATCCATAATTTTTTTAAAGCAACTTTGTCCCTTTCGGGATCACGGGGCTGCCAGAGTTCAATCTTGGCCGTCGGCACTGTGGCCTTAGCCAAAATCTGTGCTGTTTCCTTACTATGGCGAAAGGAAGTTCTTCTTTTTGAAAACTCATCCAAAAAATATATATATTTTGGCCGTCCACTCTGCTATCATTCACCACCTTTCCAAAGTCTTCGCCGCACCCCAAAAATATATTCTAGCTCCGCCTCTGAAGCCCTTGATACACTTGTTTTTTTGCACAAAAAACGAAAATACAACAGATGGTGATCACAGACAAATGTGAATTTCCATCGTTTAAAGTCCCTACTTCCATGAAAATTGTGTTTTTAACTTGTTCTTGTAGCATTTTTCTGATAATGGTGGTCATCTGTTAAGAAAATTAGGATTGAAGTTGCATTTGTGAATATTTCTTCATTCAGGTTGTTCTGAATCAGGAGTATTGTAACACACTATCCATAAATTGATTAGAAAATTGTTTAAAAATCAGCGTTAATGCTAACTGTCATAACAGTTAGTTGTAATTGGAAAAAGCGACTGGGTCAATACAACTGCGTGATCCTGTGATGTCTCCTCACTATTTTAGTTTCTTCTTCAGGCAGCATATAGAGAGTTAGAGCTCCTAGAATATGAATAATTAGTATGCATTATCTGCTTGCTATCTCATGTGCTACAAAGACACTTAAAACAAGCGTTAATAATCACACAAAACTCTTACTTACCTTTCATTAAAAGACCAAATCCCTCTTGTCTTGTCAAAGCTGATTAAATTATTAAATTATGGATTTTAAACCAGAATTTGCAATTAATAAAAAAAAGCAGTGAATTGTTTGGTTTTTTTACACAGATTGATCACAGATTGACAATCACATGACAAGAAAAGACTCTCAATAATGTTTTTTTATAATTGTGAATCCTTGGGAAGCTGCTTGTGTTCACAAACGATTCAGGGTTTATGCAGAACCTGCTGGCTGCAGCTTGTTTCCTCGCTCTGTTCTTTCACTCACATAAATGCTTCATCTCCACCCTTTTAGTGCATCTGCAGCCTCTGCATACCGAAGTCCCGCTGGCCTGCCGTCTGTCCCCAAACATTAAATCTAGTTTTTTGTTTTTTTTTTCCACGTTCTCTTTTCCTCTTTACTCAGGGCGGGCCCTGATGAGACTGACGGACAGAAAGCTGGAGAGGATGGGCATCATCCAGGAGGCCCAGAGGCAGCACATCCTGCAGCAAGTCTTACAGCTTCGCGTTCGAGAGGAAGTCCGGACTCTGCAGCTCCTCACGCAAGGTAACGATTCACCTCAACGTCCTAATGTCACTCTACAAAAATCACTGTTATCGCCCAAGTGAGAGCAGTTTTTGGAGAAAACACACTTTCTGTATGTCGCACAGTCTCCACTGGTAATCAGGCAATAACTGCACCTTAAAGCCGGTAGGAAAGAGAAATGATTCTGGAACTGTCGTGGCGACGTCGTACTATGGACTGCTCAGACTGATTAAGACCTTGTGTTTACTAGAAGCAGAAATTTGACATAGCGTGGCTCGTAATCAGTGGAAACGCAGATCAGAGTTTACTCTGCTCGGGAAAAGTAATCAGTGCACACCTTGATTAACGACTGATTCCTTCAGATGGAAGAACTGTCCGGAATCCCTCTGAGTCGAGTCAGCTTCCTGCTTTTTTCCCTTCAGTTTTCCACAGGAAGTTTTCAGAGTTAGTCGTCTTTACAAATGTCGGTTGTTTCATTATAAAACATTAAAGGCAGCAGTTTAAGAAAACATCTTTAGAATTGAAGCTGTGGGCAGTGGTGTACGCCCTGCAGGCGCTAGCCCCCTTTTGACCCGCCCACACTGGCTGGGTGGCTGTTACACCCCCCCAATTCCCCCTCTGTCTTTTTGCCACTATATTAATATGGAATTAGCTGCACATGACTAATTCCTGAAAAGAAAACACCTTTTTCTCCATAGGAACTATTTTATTTTTAGGCCGTCTGGTGGTGACAAACTATTTTATGACATTTTTGGAAGAATCGCCAAAGGTACATTTTTGGATATCCTTGGCAACGGAGGTTTTTTGTTAACCACACCCACATTCTTAATATGCTCACATTGTTTCTCATATTATGTCGTTTATCTTGAGGAATGTAATGCAGTCTCACAATGTTCCGGTAAAAAATGTGCACGTGACGGGCGGAACGCCATTTTTGGACCACTTTTTACATTATAATGCTGAAAGGGAATTCAAATGTTGTCTAAATTTTTGTATCAGTAATATTTTCAGTTGTTCAACATCTACAAGAACCAACGTTTCAGAAGTGTTCATTTTACTTTGCCACACATGAATAAAGATGTTTTTAGTCTGAGACATCCAGATTATTCTCAAAAACATTGATTTTGGCGTTTAAACCTTGTTTAAGGTCCACATTCAACTCTATTTACGCTACATACCTTCAAATCTCAAAGTTTTACATAATGAGGTCCCTGGTCAGATTCTTGATCCTATACATCTGTATCTCTTTATTCTAGCTCTCTGTTTTTATGGAGTTTAGTTAGCTGCTAAACACCTTCAAATGGAAGCGTGTCGATGAAGGGTCCTTCACAGTAGATTTTTCTCTTTACTTTGAAAGCTTTAGTCAGACTCTGCAGTTTGTCCCTTTTATGGGCAGCGTTCCTATTAATTAGTCAGGAGTCGGTTTGTGTTAGAAAAGCGACATGCAGCAAAACGGTGTGAAGTCTCAGTGGCAGCTGCTAACATCTGGTGTGTTGTTGTTCAAAACTCTCTCTGATCGTGTCTGTCACCTTACAGAGTTTTTGGGGTTTCCATTGACTGTAACAAACTCAAAGGATGTTTATATCAAACATAAATCTCCTTTTGATGCGGATATTGTTTGTTTGCTTGAAAATGGTTCCTCCTCCAGTGTTGGTTTAAACAGAGCTGCACTTTAGCACTTCCAGACTTGGAATTGAAATGCAGAGGCTTTGCAGAACGTTGGACACCACCGATTATTTTCCTTTACCAAGCAACAATATCTGCTTAATTTTAGGAATATAAATGCATGTCTGATGGAAAGGAATTGTGGTTTGACCCACACATACCTGTGGCTTCATTAGTATTCAAATTACAAGCTTGTTGTCTATCTGTGAAATAGTAAGAATGGTTGACATGGAGTCTGTTTAAGATGCACTGATGTGTTATATAAATGATATACACTAATTAAGGTGTTGAGCTTTATTATTGAAGAGAATTTCTTATGAAACCCTCATAATAACTATATTAAAAAACAAAAAAGCAAAAATAATTGCTTTGCTGTATCAAATATAATAGTCATTAGATACTAGTGCATCGTATTTAATATATAAACCCTTAATTATTTCATATCTGATCTTCTGTTTTATCATTTGAAGAAACACAAATCGTTTCTAAATTCAACTTTCATTTTGGAAACTAAATCAAAGAAAGTACTCTTTTACAAAATAAATGTTTAATTCTTAAGAGACCTCAACTTAGTACTAGAGTGAAAGAAAGATGGGTTTTGTTAAAGGGAATCGGGTTAAGGATGATCATCAACCACAAATCAAAGAGGGTCAATCAATAAAGGTTTTTAAAAAACTTTGCAAATATAGTTTAACAAAAATGTGAACAATAAAAGCAAAACCTAATTATTTTGTCTATATTTTATAGACATTTGTTGATTTGCTTTTTTCATTTTGTTTACTGTTTTACGAGAGATAAAAAGTGTACCAATTATTTTTTATGACTTTACTAATTAAGTTAAAAGGACACAAACAGTCTGTTTTGGTCCTGCTGTCTCCCTTTTATTGTCACAGTAAACAAGTGGTATTGCTTTAGTAATTGTTTAAATGTTCACTGCAACTTTAGGATTTGTTGGGAGAACTGATCATCATCAGGATTTCACTTTAACATCTTTAAGAAGATGTTAAAGTGAAATCCTATTTAATTTCCTGTTTAGCAAAACGAATTTTCAGAAGCATTTTGTTTGATTGCAGATAACCTGGTTTTTCGAGTAAAAAACCAAAGATGCTTTAAAATATTTCCTTTTTGAATGTAACGCTTGTGTGTCATTTCATTCAGTCAGGAAAATGACTTTTGCGAGGCGCACTTAACATCCCCAGATCTTCCATCACATGCGGCGACTCTCTGAGACGTTTGGCCCCCTGGGGCCTTGGAAAAAAATGTCGACAGCAGAGTTCTTAGAAAACGTTTGGGGTAAAAAATAAAACCGTGCTCTCTCCATCCTGCCTCTGTTGGGTCCCTCAGCGAGTTAAAAATGGAAGCAGAGAGTGCGAGGGACAGCATTTAGCTGAGTTATGACACTTTGCTGAGGGCTACCCTCAGCGCCCCGTGGCTTTTTTTCTCCTCCTGCTTTTTGCCTCATCTCCCCTGCTCTGCTGCTCCTCTCCTCGATATTGATGGTATAGAAAGTGACAGCGCACCAGTCTCAGCAGGAAGCAGTCTTCCAGAGGAGCCTGTTTGGGCTTCAGGGATAGAAGGGACAGAAAAAGTGGTGGATGAAGGCGAAGACGTGGAAAAGATGCGGAATAGAGAAGCATTCCTGAATTTACTGCTGAGATAACAGCAATATTTATGAAAGTAAATGAGCGAAACAGAGCTAGCTAATGTCACTATACCTTCTAAAGTCTGAAAGTCTATTTTCAAAGTGTTCCCAGTGGTCTTTATATTATGATGCGCTTTTCAGATCATAAGACTCACTTTTGAGGACATAGTTTCTGCAGAGCGGCAGGTGCTCTTTCAAAACTCACTTCTGAGTTGTGGGCGGGACCGTTGATGTGTCCTAACCCCGCCCCCTTCCCCTCATGTATCTGTTTAAACACTCTCCCACTAGCTTACGGCCCCCAACAACCCCAACCCAACATTATCGGTGCAACAAAAATGGCGAGCAGTATTGTCGCTACCCAGACGAACAACACTCGTGCCGTTTACGCACCAAGCATGTGGTGCAAAGAACGTTCTTTAGCTTACGGTGTTCACACTGGACTGTCGCTACCAGATCCCAGCGGCTGGGTGCAAAATGTCATTGTGATGCAAATCTAGCTGCAGGCTTTTTCTTTCACATTTCTATTCCAGTAGCTTGATCCCCATTGTTCTTGTGGCGTGGAGGAGAAACCCATTTCTATACTTGAGTGTGCTACGTAGCACAGAAGTTTACATTTATGCTATGATGATCGTCGACTATTGATGAGGTCATCGAGGGTTTGAATACACTATTTTTGCCATCTCTTTCCTCTTAGAGGGCTAAATATAGGGGGAGGGAGAAGCTGTAGGAGGCATTCAGGTTCGACCTTGGTGTCCGGGAACAACTGTTTATTTCAGCTCCATGATTGATTTCCAAACGGTTGGGACTTCCGCGATTGGTCAAAGTTCAAATGGTTAATCTTTTTACACGCTTTCAATGGCTGCACGTTTTGTACGTAGAGCCTCAAAGACTGACCACAAGAGCATGTTAAAACATTTTTATTTGAGTCCTTCTTTAAGAAATCTGAGTTGGATTCCTAAATTCTCAAGCAGCAGTCCTGAATGTCGTACACATCTAATGGTTAAATGGCGGCATAGTGAGAAAAGCAGTCTATTAAGCTGTCAGTCGTGGCAGAGCGAAAGAAAGCGAAGAGTGTTTTTTTGGCCCAGAGTGCATTTCTTTCAACTGTTGCTAAAGAGAGATACAGCTGTGCCCAGTTGGAAGCTGCGCCAGGGGGAGACGGACCAAGTGAGAAAGTGGCGTTGGATAAGTGGTGATGAGATGATGAAGGGAGAGTGTGGAGAAGGGATGGTGAGAAAAGTGAGGAAGGAGAGAGGTGCCAAGAAGGAAGGATGTTGAACAAAAAGGAAAGAGTGAAGGTGAGAAAAAGAAGAGGATGAGGTGAGAAAAGCTGTGATGGAAAAACAAATCTCTTCATGGATTCACTCTAAAATGTTTGGATCTTCTGTTAGACGCAAACATCCAATCAGCCAATCACATGCAGCTGCATCGACAGGTAAAGGTTACACTTTTGAACATATGAAAGATAGAAAATAGCTTAAAGACTAAAAAACATTTTCTGTGATTAAACCCTAATTCAACTTTAAACAAACAAAAGCTGTTTTTGTGCTGATTTAATAAAAAATAGAAAAAAACAACTTGGTCTCAGTTTTTCACTTTGTGACCATAAATGCCTTATTTGTATTTATATATTTAGAACCAATAAAATAAAAATAAGCATCAACAGTTACAAAAGAGGAGAAGTTAACAAAGAGTATTTTTGCAGAAATAATCACTGAAAAGAATCCAAATGATGAGCTGGATCTGTCATCTCGATTTTTAAACTTCTTTAAAATATTTCTGCAAATCTTCTTTGAAAATATCTGCAGTTGTTGCTTTTGTCTCAAACTCATTTTAAATCTGACCTGAGCTATTCTCGATTTATTTTAGGTTAAAAGGTGCAAAAAAATGAACAAAGAGTTCCAGGTTGAAGTGAGAAAAGCCTCTTGAAGAAAAGGTGAATGTCTTGAAGATAAACCAAGTGCAGTTGACTTTTTTAACCTACAACTTTAATTAAAATAAAACTATGAAGGAATGAGATGTTTGTTGGGCCTTATTAAATGATCAAGCTGGAATTGCAAAGACAAAAGCTTAAATCGGACATTCGTGATGCAGCGTTCTGTAAAAATAGGTCTTTCAGCCCAGATGTTGTCTTTTTTGTGATATTTTTACCATTCAAATCATGTATTTCTCCATTTATCGTCTATGTCATTTTATGTCTAGATATTGTTTATAAGAACAGGACTGAGTGACCCCTCCCCCTGGCGTTCCAAACAGGAAGAACCCGCTGGCTCCAAGAAGCCAAAATCCCAAAGACTTTTATGGAGACGTAGACCGCTTGACTCAGTCATTCTGTTGGTCAGAATCATCATTATTGCTCTGATGCATTGTTTTAACATGTTTTTGATCATCCTCACTTTTTTTCATATTCTTTTCTGTGATTCCATTTATTCATGTTATAAACTGGCCTATAAAACAAGGGGGAGCCTGTTGGCCCTCACGCCCAACAATCAAAATGTTTCATGTAGTTGATTTTCAAGTGGTAGGGTGGCCTGATTGGTGGGAGTGGTTGCCGTAAAAGCTCAGACTGACTCGCCACCAATCACTTGCTCACTGATGTCATCTAACTCCAACATGGCGTTACATGACATCCAAAATGCAAAAAACTGTTAAACTGCAACTAAACCATTTTTTTCACACTCACTCCAGTTCTCAGATGCATACAATATATTTATATATACTTACAAGAATAAAGTCATAAACTTAACTTTGATATAAACATCAGTGGTGTCCAAGTCATAAACGTAACTATATGAGAAAAAGTTGTACATTTATGAGAAACAAGTTACAAGAATAAATCATGAAATTATGAGAAAAAGTTAAAGTTTAATGAAAAAAACTGAAACTAAGAGTAAAAAAGTCTGTATTTTACAAAAAAAATCATTATTAACATTATAAAAGTATTTATAGTTGGAAAAATAACATGAAGATTTAAGTGAGTAGAAAATAAGAACAAATAAGAAGAAATGTATTATCTTTTATTTGTAGAAAGACTCTAATACTTTGTTGTACATGACAAAAAGATTATTTTTATTAGTTATTGTTTTTAGATTATTAATAACTTGTATGGTTCAACTATTTTAATAATCTTCATAAAAGAAAATGATTTTAAAAAGTGAATAAACTGATCTAGTAACCTTTGAGCTGAACTATTCCCTTCCTCCAGTGTATTTCTGCATTGAAAGTGATATTTTGAATTTATTCTGTAAGTCAGAAAATGACAAAATGAAAACAAGCAAAAAAAAAAAAAAAAAAAAGAATAGAAGGGCACAGATACATCTCTGCAAAATTAAACCCTGGAGTGTTGAAGGCACACAAAAGAAGAGTAAAACAGGCAAAAAAAAAAAGTGCGCGGTGCTATAATTACTGCAGTTTATCCTGCCGGAGTTGGCTCAGTGGACGGTGATTAACCTTTAAGTCTTGTTGGGTCATGGGAGAGAAATAATTAGATTCACCCCTTGCCTATCTGCTGTAGCCAAAGGGATAGTATAGCTCATGATCGCTTACTGCTCGCAGTCGTCATCGGCAGGCGGAGGTTCTGCGAATAGAAAGTGATTTTTCAGTCCGAGTCCCAAGTGTATGCCGGTGTTTTTGTTTCTTTTTCCTCTCCCCGGTGCAGTGGTGGCACATTAATTCAGTTTTATTCTAATTTTTAATCTAATTATTAAGATGGGGAAGTTTGTGCAGTCGGTGTAGTTCATTAAAGAAAAGATGTTTGGGTTTATTAAAAGCTGCAAAGTTCTGTTGGTTGGATTTCATTTCTGGAAAACTTTGGGAGTGTTCTGGTCACCTTGACATCAGTTCACAATTGTCACGCAGCACTTTTCCTTTTTGCTGTTGTGGAAGGAAATGACCAAAAGATAAAGTCAACAGATTAAAAAATAACTTCCTTCATAACAAATCAGCGCAAACAGGAGGGATATTTAATAAAAGATCAATACGTCAAAGAAAAGCAATAAAACTGACAGGATGATAGTGTCACAACTCAGGCCGATACAAGTCCCGCCTTCAAAATGAAAATCTGTCAGAGGTAAGCTCACCGTCTTCTTGTGAAAGTCGGCCGTTTTTCATTTGAACTGATCCATTATCTGATGTCTTTTACAAAACAGACCTTGGAGGTCATCAAGGCTTTTGTATTTCTATTTGTGCCTTTACCCTTCTGTTCTACCACCTTCAAGAACCCCAGCAAAACCACAAACCTCTACAATCTCATTCATGAGACACTCGTTCATGTCAACCTGGTTTTAGAGGTGGACATTCAAAAGAAGCAAAACTCCCCAAACATTTACAAACTGCTGATTGTGTTTCATCTGTTTAGAAACATAGCAGGTTCATTTTGAACCAATGAAAAATATAAATGTGTAACAGATCTCTTTGACTAAAAAAACCACCAAAACAACTCTTCTCAGCTACGGTCACACAGCCCTGGGCAACACGCGTTCAAGCAGCCACTTCCAGTGAAAAGTCTGTGTTTCGGGCTTTTGTGTTCAAAACTTTTGCGTTCACACGTGGTTACATAAGTGTCTATGACCAAATAAAATCAGGTTGAAAGTTAAACCAGGTCATATTTTGTCCAATCAGGGAGTGGCTTTAAGGATGAACTGTTTCAATCATTGCTGTATGTGCCTGAACAGAACGATATGACAGTTTTTTCATACCAGTATATCAGAAAGAAGCTGTGAAAGAAAAAGCCCGAAGCGAGATTCACACCAAGCCTCTTCCAGCTGTAGGTGGTGGACATGCGCTAATAACAGTAGAAAAAGAAGATGAAGATGAAACGGCGCTTAACCCCGTTTTCATGGGATTTCTGCTTCGCCACACAGCCTGTTGGGATTGAACAGGAAATGTACAAACACTGTCGTACATAAAAATAGCATCTGTAGAACAGATTGGTAAAAACATATTAATTACACTTTTAGTGTAAAAATGGGAGATGATGACCCTGACTGCACGCCTCTGGCTCTCACAGCCTCTTCCTTCGCTGGCGTCCCTCTTGGTTCTGTGTGAAGAAACCTCAGAATGACTCTGATTAAGACGTCGATTTCTTTAAATAAAGGTGTCTGCTATATGTGTTTACATAAAAGTCGTGCAGGGTTGGAAATATTTGCTCTTCTGGGAAAAAAGATTTAGAAAAACACCTAAAGATTTTTGTTTCACATCTTTTCCTCTTTCAATCTTCTATTTGTTTTCTTCCTCCAATCTCGTAAACATCCCTTTGATAACTTCCTTCCTCCTTCAGTGTTCTTTTAAAGACATCTGGATTTAACTAAGTTGGTGGCAAAAATCCAATGATTTTTTTTGTTTGTTTTCTACTAAACCAGCAGTAGAAAAGTTAGCTAGAAGAAGCCGCTGGTGAAGGTAAAACTCTGAATGAACCCAACAAAGACTGGAGCCGCTGCACCACTTTTTCTCTTTTGTATTCAATTTCATGCTTTTCATCATTTCAGAGTTTAAAATTGCAGCCTTGTGCCAGTAAATATGCTGTTACCGGCTTGTGAAACCATCACTTAAAAAAAAAAAAAGGAGGAAAAAAAACATAAATTACCAGAATTACACAGCTGACGGACTTTTCTGAAAGTGGTTTTTGAGAACGCAGGGCTAATCTGTGACTGTAGTCACAGACTTGCTGCTTACGCTTCATTTACTGTAACAGAGTCTAATTTGAAAAAGAAAAAAAGTCATAAAGAAATGAAACACAAGAGCTTTTCATTTCTTCAACATTTTCTTTTTCTTTTTTTTTTACAAATAGGCACTTTAGATTTAAGGATGTTCTTTGCAGCATAAAAGCAAACTGTTTTAATGAGTTTCTGGGTGTTTTTAGTTTGAAATGATGTTACTAGTCACTGAACTCTGATTTGAAGTCAGGATGTCAAACGTCGTTCTTCAGGCTCCTCTTTGACAGCTTTTGTAGAGGTTTGTAGCCTCGGGCCAGTAAAAAAAAAACCAAGAGGCTCTCTTTCGAGTGTTTAAAAGATGTTGGTTTGTTAGCTGCAGGCATATTAATGAGTTATCCATAAAAAAGATAAAAATCTTGGTCCAGTATTTTGAGCGTTTCCATTGTAAAATGGATCCATTAAACAGTACGGAACCGGACTTGGTTCGTGCTGTTTTGGTTTCGTACGGGTTTCATCCTTTTTCCCCTCAGACACCCCATATCCCCCATAAGGGCAGTTCAGGTTTTACTTGACTAGTATTCCTGCAGAAACTCCGGACAGAGTCATTAATGTAGAAAATCAGACCAAGCAGGTGGTCTTCGGTTTTGTGCTGGTCCAAACCTCAGCTAAAGTGATGGTTTTCTTTATAATACGGTTGGAATGAAAGATCGTTTCAAATGTTGATTCCTCCGGTCAATCTAAACCAGCTCGGTCACTCCTGTCTGACCTGAGAGGAGCTCTGCTCATTGTTTACTTTCTTTTTTCAGTAGAAAAACAGAAGATCAGCAAAAATCCAACCTCCTGCTCTGTCCTGAAGTCAAATCCCACTTCTTTACGATGCGTCATCCAGGTTGAGCTTCAGCTTGTTCTGTGGGTCCACATCCACTGACAGATTGCATTGGGAACAAGTCACAACACTAATGCAGCAACAGCTGAGTGTAGCTGCCATCCATACAGACATTTAAACACCTCTGTCAAATTTGGACAATGATGAATCAGTTGTAGAAAAAATGGTCAGCAGGTTTTTGCAGATGTGATTCCACCAAGACCAAAAGTAGAAGTGAAGTACAGCAAAAATGGACTTGAACCATTCATCATTTAGCTCAAAGCTTAGCCGAACCAGAACTGATGGTTAAAGATGTGAGAGTGCCTGCGTTCTGCAGAGTGGAATGTGTCCTCTTCGGTGTCTCCATTGAACTCCACAGCTGTAAAGCTCCAGAAGCTCAGGGTGACCGCCTCCTCTTTGGGCCTTTCAGTGAATCAGATACCTTTCTGGAGTGCAGAGAGCTGAGAGCTCTCATTATCTGAGTTCTGTCCTCAGGCTGCTGCCCTCCTTGGATGCACTTCTTTCTTAAACATCCCCTCTGTCCTCTCGCCGTCTCCCTTTTCCTTTTTTTTCCCCTGCAAAGTGAAGGTCAAATTAATCCTTTTTTTATTTTCATGTCGGCGACATTCTCCCTCAGAGACATTATCTACGGCTCACTTCCCCAAAGATGTGACAAAGGTTAAGATAAAGTGAACTACCTTTGTCAGCCTAAGTGAATAATGCTTTTTTTCTTCATTCATATAGTGAGAGTGTGGTAATATCACAGTTAATGAAGTCTCACACAGTCTAAATTTACCTTGTGTGTGGCTTCAATGCTGATGATCCAGGTGAGGAACGGATGTATAACAGGTTTATACTCACAAAGGAAATTTAGGAGAAAATGGTCGGACTGCTCAGTCAACAGCGTGCATTCATCTTGTTCTCTATTGCCACGGGCCTCTGAGGGCCTCAAAACCCCGGTCTGCAGTGGAGCTGCACACACCTCACATGCTAACAATGTTAGAAGTTAATTACTTCCCCTTTGAAAATGCAATAAAACTGGCCGTTGGAGTGGACATGGTGCCCACAGCGAGTGTAGGACAGCTATATTTTAAGAAGAGAAGACTTGTTTAAATTGTTTTAATTTGTCTTTGCAAAACAGCACATTTATATAAACTATTAACCATAACTGCCCTACAGGTGGTTCCAGGCAAACCCGAACGGACATGCATTGGGTTTCCACGAAATATCAGGGTCGTAGACCACTGAGGGAACCTGTAGACTGAAAATGTTCAAAAACCTTTTTTTCTACGAACCTACTGTGGGAGACGAGTCATAGTGACCGCTTAAGGTGAGACGCAACCACGTCATACACATCTTCATCTCATTTTCAACCAACCCAAACTCTGCGTTAGTGCTGTTCACGTGAGAAGTGTGCGATTCTTGTGCGCAGAGTCACTGACCTCTTTTATAAAATCAGTAGTTGGGGATGTCTCCAAATCAACCCTGATCATGCAGTTTCAGACTCTATCAATGTTCCCTCCTGATCAGGATTGGACATTTATTTTTTCATTTATTTTGATCAGTGCTGTTTATTTCGATCTTATTAAAAAGTTATCCTAGTAGAAGTCTGTGCATCATGAACGGATCACGACACTCTACTGCGGTAAAACACAGCAGAATACGGCGGCAGTTTGGGAAGGAGGCTCACAAAAACCGTTCCATGAGGTCAGCAAGATATTCAGAGTCAAACTTCGGGGCTCAAAAACTCTAAATGTTTAAACTGACAGCAAGCGCGGTGTGTTTTTGGTTTTAACGCAGACAAAGACTTACAAAGGTGTTCGACGAAAAAAAAGATCGGGTTCTTGTTTGTGTTCTTGTTTTCGGCGCTCTCCTGCAGCCGATAGTCATGAAAACTCATCATCGTATTTATGCTGCAGCAATGCTTATGAGAGAAAGTGTTTATCTTTCATTTTAATGGAGATATGCTCCTATCTGATCAAAAATGTTCGAACATCCAAAGCCGCCAAACTTCACATGACGAATGACCTTAGTGTCGTACTGCAACAAAGAGTTCTTGAGAAAAGCACCACATAGTTATTTTTTTCATTCATTCATTTTTTTCATATTTTTTTCATCTAAATATCAATCATAATTAATCAAGACGACTTCCAAACTTTCTCACATGACAAAGTATCACCTATTTTTACTAGTTTATTGTTAGAGAATCCTGTAGTAAATGGTTTCACTGTGTTGAAGTGCACTGAGTGTTGAAGCTACTTCACAGAAGTGCTCTGTTTAGGTGTTAAAAGATCAAATAAAGTGAATGAAAGACCAGGTTTTGTTCATTTTTTAAAATGTTTCACAAAAGTATCAGATCGGAACGCTTTCAGTATCATAATCGGATGACTTGGATCGTGGACGTCCCTGTCAATAAAATACGGCCCCCGGCACTTTCAAACAATGTGTACGGTTTCTTGATTGTGATTGGCTAATTTACGTTTGTAAACCCATGGCAACACTGTTGTGTGATCTTCTGTGACTTTCTAGCTCATTTCTTAAAGGTCAACTGAAATTCAAAAAAGAAAAATTGACAGTAAGGGCCAACGCTTCCAGGACAAGTGGAAATTGGCATTTTATTTTTAAAATGAAATATGAACCATCTGTGTCTGCCAAATTTAATAAGAAACTGTTGCTGTTTTCAAGAAGTTGGATGTCCAGAGGCACTACCAGGCGAGACCTGCCATGTACCACAAGCTAACTGCTAACCGTCATGAGTGTGTGCGATTTCCATTATCCTTACAAATGCTTTAGGATACGCTTGCCACACACACAGCAATGGTATGTTCCATTTTCATGATGTCCTTTGAGGTGGCTGGACGAGCCTGCTCCTCTACGACCCCCTGTGGGTCTGGACAACCCAAAAACTCGCCTTAAAGTTGGCAAAACCAACTCTTGTTCAGTTTTACCGAGGGAGGACGAAGGGATGCAGGAATACAGATGATTCATTCTCACCTTCAAACCCGAGCTCTCAAGGACGCTGAAGCCAAACGCAACCAAGTATGAACAGCCCGAGCAGATCTCCTAATGAGGCTAAAGAAATGAGAGCACAGCTGGAATTCAAAGCAACATAAGGAAAGCAATGGAACAGGGAGGCTGAGGAGAGAAAAGAGGAGTGCTGGAGGAATAGCCTCAGCATCAGCATTTGTCATGTGTGATGCATGTGCGTACGCCTACACGCTTTCCTGTGGTCTCAGCTTCCTGGACTCTAACACACGGCAGAGGAGAGCAGATTACTTTGACAGTTCTACTGACATTGCATGAGATGTTCTGCTCTTTTGCCAGAGTCTCCCGAGAGCCGTTGGCTGCCAACTGTCCAGTAAGGCTTGAAGCATATCTGCAGCCTGTGCCTTATAATGTCTCCTGCAAAGTAGGATTCACAGGGAGCTCTGATGTCAATGTGCTATTTGTAGTAGACATGATCTTGCAGCACAAAGGCCGTGTCTCTACAGAGGCTGGGAGCCAGCAGTCCTGCAGCCTCTGTGGGATTTCTGTTTGTTGAAGGTGGTACCACTGTACATGGTTTGCCAGTTTAAAATCATAGTGACCATATTTTCAGTGTATGAGTTGACTTTTGTGATGGTTTTTTTTGCATAAATACTGTGGATAAATGGCTTATACTTGTATAGCGTTTTTTTGAAGCCACAAAGCACTTTACCAAGGACACTTTGGCGCATGGGCGGGCAGGCAGGAATCGAACCTGCAGTCTTCCAATCAGAGGTCGACCGCTCTACTGCTGCACCATGGCTACCCTATAGGCATTAATTGGGTAGCCGTTACAGGTTGAGGTGTGACAGACGTGCCTGCTGACAACAAGATGGCACCCCGGCATTGTTAGCCGGAAGCAAAAGTCCTCGACCGAAACCAGAAGTTTACGTTCTGCCCCCACACCCGCTTTTGTTTGAAAAATACTTCTTTTTTAATTACTTTTTATTTTTTTGTTGAAAAAACAAATGTAACTTGAGTTTTTTCCACTCCATTTTAAGCTTTAAATTTAAAAACCAGACAAGTTTCTGTAAAAACCTACTTTGCCCTTTGACTTACCGTAGCTACTTACACGATCAACGTGAAACAGCCGCTTTGCAGGCAAAAGCGCCTTGGCGCCGTTATGGAACATTTTACTACGACTTTTTCCCAATACGCAACACATTACTAATAGTGTACAGAAGTAGCGGTACAGAAGTACCGCTGAAAGCGCCATCGTTCAGATGCAGCTTCTGCTGTAGATGGTAAAGATCGCCGTTCAAAAAGCTGAATGATCTCGTGAACCCAGACATGAATACATGACTCCTGATGCTTTTAGAGCTCATCTAAATAAATAAACCTGATCACGCAACATAATGTGTGTCCTGCGTGCATTGTAAATGAGATTATAAGGTGATGGTAGCTCCTTGCCCACGTCTAGTTTTTGAGAGCGTCTAGTTTATGAAGCCTTTTTTTTATTTTTTTTTACGGGAATTAAAAAAGTTGGCATACGTTAATTTGAAGTAACATACACACTGGGCATGAGATGCATGTTCATGAATGCCCAATAAGCGGTTTCATGAGCACTCTTCTAAAACTTTTTAAAGTTTTGTTATTCTACTTTTAACTAGCCCATGTCGGGCACCTTCAGTTGGAGGTTTGGTGCAAAATGTCAAAGGGGTAAAATCTTTCAAATCTTGTTTCAGACTTTTTCTTTCACAGCTCCTTTCTGATATGTGAAAGACTGGCTCAATCCAAATTCTTCACTTCGCCATACGTTTTCTCCCTACCACTGCATTTGTAGTGAAAGTGATGTCAGAAAATCTTTTCTTTTTAAAGGGCTAGGCTCAAGGCGGAGGGATTCAGAACCTTCCGTAGTGAGGGGGTTCCGCATCACGCTATGCCACAGAGGAAAAGTGCTTTTCTTCACGTGAATGCGCTCTGAAACATAGTTTACATAATCTGTGCTTTGAAAAGGACACCCTCCGTACGTCACTACCAAATTAGAGTCCCTGATTGGTCAGAGCTCAGCTGTTTGGCGTTCAAGCAGTCAAAAGTTCAACTGGACTTGTTCTGAAGCATTACACTTTTTTTTCCCAAAGTTATGACTTACATATGATTTTTTTTTTTTTGTCGTCTTTATTACGCCGTTTTTTTTGCTTCTGTGACTCATACTCCAGTGTGACGTATCCTCCAGAAAATACAGTATTTAAATGAAGTGCTTTACCACTTAAGGAATCCCAATCATGCCTCATTTCTTTTTTAAGCGAATGTACCGGGTAGGATTTCTCAATGCAGACCCGCATTCATTCGTTTAGAGCAAAATGAGGAGCCATTAAGTCGTCATTGTATCCGTCGCATGGTGGCCCTGCTGGTTCCACTTAGTCTGCTGCCTCCCTGACCACATCTGGACATCCAGGAGCCCAGACAGCACGGACAGACCAGAATCCTGAGTACATGCCTTGAGCTTCCAGCTTTTGGCTTGTGATGTTACCAACAGAGATCAATAGCCTGAGGACAATTACTTTTCTCCAAGACAATCCATTATCTCATAAACGTGCCCAAACGCTGGCTCCAGACTCACTCTGTGTAATGGAGAAGAATGGAGAAATGGCATTCGCCGAGTGTTCGTCCCCATTATGCAGCTTGGAGGCTGAGTGGCAGCAGGCCCATCAGTTAATGTGTAATCAGGACAGAGAAAGATAATGTGTTAATGTTGTATTCCGCTACGCTGCTTTAATTGAGATAAGTTATTAATAAGATAAGTTCCTGAGCCAATTACTTAGAGCAACATCAGGAAGAGCCCTTGTTTCTGCTTTGTATCTTATGGCTCTTTGTATTAATGAGTCCATTAGCAGACGCTTTTGTGTAAACCTGTCATTCAGTCCATTTACCTGCAAGCAGGTTTTATAATCTCACACAGGAAAAAGACTTTTCGCCTTTCAAAAATGAATATGCAATTAGCAGGAATATGTTTTTCCTACTTTGCCGGTGCAGAGTGTGCAGAAAGAGAATGGCTGCAACCATTAGAGGGCCTCCGGCATCTTATTGCTGTCTTTTTAAGTGGGCCCCCGCGCAAACCCGGTGAGTTAAGCCAGGAACATGAGAGATGGGCATAAAAGGTGTATTTATTCACTTAATCATCTTGGAGTGCACAGCTCCATAAATGCATGAAGACACGCTCAAAGAAGGGAGAACAAAAGCTTTTGTGTTGCAGAGAAAAAAAAACGTATGCAAGGACATTTGGAAGGAAATGGGGTGCATCCAGCAGGTGCATAAAGGAAATTATGTATATTATGCCAATATTGAATCGTGATTTGTGCATCCTGGATTTATTGCAGCAGGCTAAGCAAGAGTACAGCAAACCCTACCTGGTCATCCATTATTTCTATAACATCCTTCAGTTTAGGGGCACGCGTGATGGATGAGGAGCTGGTAATGACTTTGGATTGAAATTATTACCCCAACTGTGACACGCGGCATTTTAAAAAGTGCTGTCGGAGATCTTGCCGCCATTTTTTTTTTGAGTTTTTCCCCACCGCGAAGGAGGGTGTAAGGGCAGAGATGTTTGTTCAGCTTAGTCTGTTTAACAACCAGCTATTGTTTACTTTTACATGTTTAATAATTATTTTTGCTTCTTGCAATATATTGATAATCAGTCCAATGAGACGGCTATGGCTGTGATATTGGGCTATAGAAATAAAATTGAATTGAATTTTTCAATTGAGAAAGTCTACAAAATGAGTATGGTACTCTTTTACAATGTCCTGGAAAATGTTTACCCAACATTGTTGTGTTGATTTTGGGTGCAAAAGCTCCACTTTCAAATGATTTATTTCTAGAGAAACAATGATGCTGCAATAATCATCCAAAGTCACAATAGGCATAAATGACAGAGACTCACTTTGCAAAACAGCTTCTAAAAAGAAATTAAAACCCTTGTATAAGGAGCACTGATCCACCCACCAAACATCAATTATAATTGGAGCCATTAGTCTTTGTAAGGCTGAATACCTGCCAAAATGTCAGCCTATCTGCAGCATTTTCCCTTTTTTCTCCTGTTCTTTTTCCTTTTTTTCCCCCCTCAGAATTTCATTAATTATTGTCTGTGTGTTTCAATGCCAATTGGGCAACTTTAATAGGAACTGAAAAACCTAAAGGTTTTGCTTTTAGCCACAGGAAAACCGTGTGGAAGGAGGCGGGCGTCAAACTTCTCTGCCCTTCACAGTTGCAGCAGCAACACCTGCTGTGAGCAATGATGAGAGCAATAAAACATGACGCAGGAAAAACACGGTGTCCCGAACAGGCTGGTTGCTCTGTGTTTTATTGACCCCGAGGGGAAATTAGGCTTTCAGCAAAGCACACAGAACACTTTCCAATCAATTATGGCGCAACATATGCTGCCATTTCAACGCTGGAGAATTAAAAGGGGTTTTAGCTGCTATAAACTTTAAAGGAAACGGCCGCTCTCTAGATTTACACCAGAACATTGTATATTACTTTATAAAGAGCCGTGTTGAAGGTATTATCTTTGGACTCTCCTGCTTCTCCTCTCTGACTGTTTCTGACGGTTTGAGTGATGCAGAGCGTTTTCTTATTGACGAACTGTCTGAATTGTTGGACCGGGTGCGGTGCTGAGGTAGAGTGGTCGACCTCTGAACAAAAATTGCAAGGTCGCCCACCCCGCCCATGTGTCGGTGTCCTTGAGCAAGACATGACATTGAACCCCACGTTGCTTCTGATGGTTAAAAGTTGGCGCCTGTGTTTTCGGTAGCGGAGCTGCCATCAGTGTGTGAATAGGACTGTGACTGGATATCGCTTTGGGCATTCTAAGAAGGTAGTAAAGTCAACATTTACCATGTTATTTAGTTTAGGGGCGTGACACAAATATTATGACCTTTTGCCTCAGTCTCAACTGCCCTCACGGGTAAATAGGGATGAAAAATGCTTAAACCTGTTTTGTGCACGCAACACTTTAAGTGATGACATGAAAATGGAACGTACCATTGGCGCGTGTGGTAAGTGTTTCATGAAGTAACTGTAAGGCTAATGGAAGTTCCACACACTTCGGTGACCTTACTTCACACTCGAGTCCAGGGGGGTCAGAATCCAGCCGTTTTCTAACCAATCTGCCATTGAAACCTTCTTACTGGCAAAACCTGATCCAGCTAATTTCCAGCAGATGAGACTGGATTCCTGGAAAACCAGCAGGAGCCCGCAGTTTGATACCCCTACGTGGGTCGGTAGTAAGGTGTGCGAACTGACTGCTCTCAAATGCTGCACACACAGGATGTGTCTAAGCAAAGGCCCGTACGTACAAACCACACTCCAGTTGTCTAAATTCCTAATCTGTAACTGTCAGGATGCTTTCAATGAACACGCACGTATCAGTAGAATGGAACTAACGGCAGCGTTTTAACCCTTACATGTTGTAGAAGTGTTCACAGCAGCCTGAATGCATGCTCACAGGAAAACCTTTTTCTTGAATATCATTGCTTCATGGGTTCACCGAGCAGTCTACAGTTTGAACATTGTCTGGGGGTCACCGACGTGCCCACAGACAGCTTGTTTCCACCCGTAAGGGTGTTTAAATGAGCTTTTAATAAGGCGATCAGCAAGGAGCCGCCATCTTTTAACGACAAGTATGAGGACAACATACAACAGCATCACCTATAAGTACAGTTTCCATTAGCCTTAAAAGTACTTCGCGATACACTAACCACAGGCGCGACATTGGTACGTTCCATTTTCTTGACGTCTCTTAAGGTGGCCATATGAGCCTAAGCAGAAATGCAGGACACGCCGAGCTTTGGCTCTGGCGGTGACGTTCTTTTGACGACCATAAATCTTCAACCATATATGAAATTTTGGAGGATTCTGAAGCAGAGAGAAGCAGCGTTGCGCCGATATGCAAAACTTTACAATCCATGTGTTGCAGATCAGTGCAAATTCAGTATGAAAATTCTGAATTAGCTTATTCGTGTTGATCACATGAACGTTTGAAGATGTTTTGGTGTCACCGGCGGCATCTCCAGCTGTTAAAGAGTTCAGATGTGGCCACTCCTCTCTACAAGTGTATGGGAAATGAAGCATTTAACAGAATATTTCGTTACAAATCCAGTTTTTGATCACTCTGTTTTAGTTTAATAAGATTTTCTCTTATGAGGAGACCTCTGTCATGATCTCCATTATCTGTTCACCCCAAAAATCAGAGGCAGTTCACGCTCCTGAAATAAACTGTAACTGATTTAAGGTTTTTTTTAATCCACACTCCATTACGCCGCACAAGCTCAGGCTTCAGAGACTCTTTAATTTCTACTTTAATTACTTAATAAATATTTAGAGACTGGAATGGCTTGAGGGATGAAATAGAAATGAGGCCTTTTTCTCTAAGCAGCTCATAATGATATAACTTTCAGAACGTCTATTTTCCAAGAATACAGATGTAACTTTTGATAAACAAGCGGAGCCGCACTCACTGTTGTTTTTCTGACGTTAGTCAGGAGACGGTTGAAAGGGAGAACCTCCATTTGTACGCAGAGGGAAGCCGTTGAGAGAAATTTCAAATCCAAGCCAGTTTGTTGTCAAAAGATTAAAGTGCGCTCGCTGAAAGGTCTTTACGTGATTGATCTTCCTCCACTCACCCACCTGTCCGTCTTACGTCAGCTTTCATTCCCCGGAGAGTCCTCCGTTCCCGCCTTCCTGGGGTTTCTCCTCACAGAAGTTTCTATTTACGTGCGGTACATATTTCATCATCATCTTTGCTTTTGTCCTTTTTCTGTTTCTGTTTCATTAGAACAGGAGAAGCACGTTTTCCTCCGCTGCTGCTGGGGGGTTTCCATGGAGCAGCTTCTCTCATCTTTACTTTATTGCTTTTTTTGTCCTTTCCTTTTTTTTTTTTTTTTTGTCTTTGTCATTGCTTTCATGTTTTGTGTTTGATTCTGGACACAATTTCCCTCGCCGCACAGTTGCTGTGCTTGAGGGGCATTCCTAGTGCTTTTGATTACTGTCCACGCTGACCCCGGGATGGCCTGCCACTAATGCCGAGCCGGTCCACCGGCCGCCGTCGCTGCTGCGGCGGCAGCAGCTAATGAGGGACTCCTGGCGCTTTTCACTGCAGGCTGACTTCTCCATTTACTTTGACTCGTTTCAAACCTTCCGCTGTAATTCTGGATGTGCTGACTAACGAGCTTTACTCTTCAATCCGTGCACACGTCGCTCCGCCTTTTGTTGACAAGCAATTGGGAGCTAAATATGAACCTGTGGCAGTAATGTGGAGGTGGATGCTTTGTGCCCGATGGGAAATGGCAGTAAATTAAGGACTTAAATGTCACCGATTCTGACAGGACTCAAGAAAATGGTCACTTTAGGTTTGAAAAAAAAGAAAAATACTGACGAAAAAGCACCCCAGGACAGCAGGCTTTGTTAGATGTTTGCATTTTGTTATTTGCTTTCATAAAAAAGCAAATCAGGAAATAAAAATGCTCCCCATTTTTGTTGCTCCAGAAATGTTATGCTGGAGTGGTGAGGGACTGTGAGCTAGCAGAAGAGCGTGTAAACAGATGGATGATGGGAAATAAAAGGAGGCTTACTTTGTCAATCAGAGCCACCCACAACTCAGAGGTGAATTTCTAATGAACTCCTGCCGCTCTACAGAGAATAGCTTCTAGAAAGCGACGCCGTTTTTGGGATTTTGGCTAAAAATGGCGTCATTGCAACTAAAAGATCACCAGGATTTTTTTGGAAATAGATCAAAACCTGAACGGAGCGAGTCCTTAAACTAAAATGTCTTGATAAGACCATATTCTAACATCCATTTTTTCTTTTTTTTTTTTAAAGAAAAGTTGTTGTTTATTTTTACAGTGTATGAATATCTGTTGCCTTTTTTGTTTCCCTTTTTTTCCAGATCTTTTAACTCAGTATTTCAATTTTATTTAATATTTGAATGAATGAAGCTTTATTTATATAGCACTTTACCGCTCCTTTAGGGTACCAAGCTACTTTACAAAAGAAGACAGTTTCAAATTAGGCAAATTGATTTTAAAAAGCATAAAATTACAAAAATCAATTAGTAGTAAATGTGAACACAATAAAACAGATAAAAGAAAATGAAACATTTAAAACTGTTAAAGTCAGATCTCATGCACAGTTCTGCAGGAATGTTATCTCATAACTCAGGCCGTGTTTTTTGGGATGTGGGCACATCATTTTTTCTGCTCCTAGAATTGACTCTAATTTTTATTTGTTTTCAAGGATTCATATAAGTTTGCTTGAATCTGCGAATGTAGACAAACTTTATTTCAATTTTTCCACTATAGAATATGTAAGTAAATCATGTTTTAGTCAGTAAAGTATATACTGTCATGCAGTCGTCTACCCTGAGTTTGTCCCAACCCTCCATTCTGCTACTGCCTTCACACAAATCACAGCTCAGTTGTGTTTGTTTGCTTTCTTAAACAAGAAGAACATGGTTAGAGGCACACAAGACAAACACTATATATGTGCATATATTTTATATTTATTTGATAACCAAAGGTTGACTGCTGCATAAATTATTCCTTATATTTCCATCATGAAACATGCTCACCTCTCAGCTCTGCTGTCATGCTACACACCTGCCTCTGCTTTTTTACCTCCTACATCGCTGCAATGCCACATAGTTTGGGAGAGAAGGTTTTACTTTGTAGAACAGTACGTTTTCTTTCTAAAAAATATTGAGTTCTCAAAAAAAACAAGATGTAATATCCAATATATATGTATAAATATATATATATATACACTATCTGTTGCAAGAGATGGACTGCTTGGTGGTCTTAGGATGAATCAGATTTTAGTCCATTGTAATTCTTTCCTTTTTTAAATCTGTAAAGAAGATGACATCATTATTCCTGTATTTTGTCAGAAACTTTTTTTGTCTTTTTATACTTTTTATACCATTTTATACTTAAGAAAATGTCTTTTGATATAATTTTAGTCTCAATCTCAGTCCCTAACATGATGGGATGGGTCGTGTCGTCGCCAGGATGGGGTCTTTATTCCACAGGTTTAATCGGCGGCTCTAACAGACCTGAAGTGGGTAATGGGGAGGCTTTTCCCGGCGCCGCTTTTGCTATCGAGCCGATGTGCTGGTTAGGAATAGAGAGGCTTGTGATGCTCCTGGAGCGCTGAAGTGATGTGCTCTCATTTTTTAGCCCCTGCCGCTCCAGCGCTGGAGCAGAAACAGACAGTGGGGGTGCAGAAATCCTTCCCTTCAAAAGTGTGAAGGAGAATCAGCCCAGATTTCACCAAACATTACAGGAGGGGGCTGTCCAGGAACCCTTCAAAGATATAATTTTAGAGGAGAAACGATGGAAACGATGAACTTCCATCCATCCATTGTCTAAACACGCAACCTCCCGCAAGTTGTTGGTTCGATTCTGTTTGTGCCATTTTTGATTTAGAACATAAAAAATTAAACAACAGACTTTTATTGAATCATATTTTAGTGTTTAGAAGGATTTATTTTTGTTGTATTCACAGCATTGGAAGCAGTTTTAAAGGAGTAACCTTGATGCTCAGACAGGAAGTGTGAGTTTTCGTAAGATTCTCTGACTGTCTTGAAGGTCTCGTCTATACTTTGCTGTTTGCTCACCTGAACTCTGATGTGGCGTAAATCAGGCCTTTTCACAGCAAACCTCTCATTCAGAGACAAAGTCCAGTTGAACCTAAACTGCAGGTTAGTCAGTTTGGCGTTAGACCGCCGGGTCTGCCTGCAGAGATGTGCCGTGGCGCCGATGCCGGGACAGTATAGTGGTGATGGCAAAAGGTAGCGTCAGAATACCAGTTGATAGTACTATGATCAAACAAAACCTAAAATGAGCCGTCATGGTTCAAATACCTTTCAAACATGAAGACGGAAGGGTTGGTCTGCCGCTGAAGCACAGCTTTATTTAATATGATTAAAAACTAGTTGTTCTAATGAAAATAAAAACATCAAAAGCCGGTCTGTTGAAGGGTTTTGGGCGAAAGAGCGAGCTCGTCTCGGCACGGATCGGAACTGGTTTATTTCAATCAATCAAAATAAAGAAAGAAAACAAGGAAGACAAACGAAATATATATATAGATATATCATGCATACGATAATTAGCCATGAATTAATTGGAAAGGTCAAAGTAGATAATTACACACACACACACTCATGTACACAAGTAAATGATCCTATTTATGTGATGATTTATGCATAGAATAGCTGACACTATTAACTATTAAGTTTGTCAAAAAAAGTTGAGTTGCTTAAAAAGGACGAAGTGAACTGTTATAATCCCTATAATCCCTATGATAATAAACCTGAACTTTAATTTTTACATATATATAAATATATATTTTTCACTTTTTTTTTTATCTCTAAATAAATCGTTTGAATGAAGGTGTCATTTTTGCGCTGAAACATAAGTACTTACATGTGTTTGGAATGGTGTCTTCTGTGGCTTTGGCTGCTCTCCCGCTTTGACATCATCCTCATAATTAGAATGGCTTGTTGTGAGTGTGCTGATTATCTAGAGAGTGACTTGCTGGGTGTTTATAGCCTTGGCAAATCAAAGAAACCCTGTGCAACCCCGCATGTTTGGTCATGTACGAGCAACACCTCCCCCCGATCTGTACACACACATACATGCAAGTACTCGGTGTCCTTACCATAATTATGCAGATGGAGGGAAAATAAGTGGCCAGCAAGCTAAACTTTAATTTGAATTCCTCCTTTCGCCCTCCATGTTTCACTAATAGCTCCATTTACAGTAATTTGTTCTGCTTCAGGCAATGACTCATAACAAAGGCATTTGGATGTAAAACAAATGTACCACACACATGCACGCACGCACCTTTTTTTCTCCCCTTTCTGTAATTCTTTGCACATTTCCCCTCCTCTTTCCCCACACTTCACAGAGCCACCTCCGCCCTGCTCCGCCTCAGCAGTGTTACAGCTTTTTGTGCTGCAGAAGGGGTTGAGTTATGGTATGTCACCGTTTTAAGCACACCAGTATAAAATGAGCGCAGTGAAACCATAAGACGCAGAGCGAGGCGGGCAGGCCAAGCTTTCCTATACCCACCATTTACTACTTGGCTTGGCAATATAGTCTGCTCACTTGGGGCACCTGACACCACATCTCTGCTGCAAATATTTATGAGGCACATATTAGTTTTCATTATGAATACATTAAATCATCTGTTGAAATTCTAAAATAAAGAGCCCTTGCCCTTCTTTTTTCTTTAGCACCCAGGTTTTAATAGTGTTAAGGCTACTATTAAAAAAGATAAAATAAAAATAAACAAACATGAGAAAATAAAGTCTTAGATTTAGGAGGAAAAAAACCAAAATTATACGAAAAAGTCACAAAAGTCAATATTTTTCAAGAATAAAGTCGCAAAATTGAAGAAAGAAAAAAGTCTAAATTATTCAAAAAAGTGCAATGAGAAAATAATGAAACATTTTCTAGAAAAAAGTCACGCAAAAATTATACAGAAAAATGTTGCAAAATTAAGAGAAAAACAAGCAAAAATATTCTATAAAAAAGTCATATTTTAACAAGAATATAGTTATAAAATTATGAAAATATAAGTCAAAAATATTTTAAAAATAGTTGCAAACTTACTGGGAAAACGTGTTTTTACCAGAATTTAGTTGAAAAATTAGGAGAAGTCAAAACATGCAAAGTCATACATTTAGGAGAAAAAAAATCATTTCTAAAATCAAGTTGTAAAATTGTAAGAAAAAGGTCAAATTTTAACGAGAATAAAGTTTTAAAGTAATGAGAAAAAATGTTGACATGTACAAAAAAAGTCATAAGATTTAAGGTACGCTTTTTTTAAAACACAATTTCACTCTTGTACTTTTTTTCCTTATAACTTTACGTCTTTATCCACATGTATTGACATAAATATATTAACATATATTCTTGTTTTTCCCTCATGGTGTCTCTAATGCTCCGTCATTCAAGCTTTGCAGGATTTCTTCTTCTTTTTCTCCAGAGTTTTATTTGCCCATTAGCACATTGGCTGGAAAGCCACTCACTTCAGTGGCCCTTTAACCCCCCGGTACCATTTCAACCCACACAGTAAAGCTCGCTTTTTTAACAGTAGTTTGTAAAGTCAGCAGCTTTTTCAGAAGATATGATCTTTTTTTATTGAGCTATTTTGGTTCTTATCTTTGCCAGCGAAAACGGTAGAGCGCTAAACTATCAAGAATTACTGGAAGTAGAGTCCAGACATAAATATTGTCTTTTATCTGAACCATCCCTCTGGCTCCCACATGAGGTGCACTGGGTGCTTCCTCCTGATCAGATGGGAAATATTTCCAAACAGGGAGAGCTTGTGGAAGTTTCATATCGATTGGAAGAAAACCCAAACTCCTCTGCCAGATCTCGTCTGTTTTCACACCTACATGATAACCCCGGCGACGTTAAAGGTTTACATGAGACAACAATGCCCTGCTGTCACACAGGAACATGTCAGGACGAAGGCTGCAGACATGTGGGCGTGAGTGAGTCATTGTTGATCAGGGCGTACTCCTGTGGACTCTCAAGACAGTCAGTCACCCTGCAAAAAATCTTCATCTTCAACCGTTGGCCCGAATTACTGTCTTATGCTTCTTTGTGAATAAATATGTCTTGTTTTTTCTTTGATTGAAAACTGAAATATTAGGCCGGTAGCTGCACAGACGCTCTCATCCACAAAAAAGGCCAAATCTGTTCTGCTTTAACCCCTTTAACTGCTGAGCCGATGATCTCACATCAGTGACCATTTTTTCTGCTCATTCTCTGCCACACTTCACACATCTCATTTCAGAATACTGAGAACATTAACCTGGATGTCCTCTCCTCCTGCAGCAGCAGTCTTCTAAGCAGTCCTCCATCATCACTAAAAGCCCTCTAACCCACCACATCCTTCCCGTCTTTTAGGAATTCCTCTGACTCCCACTTAAATCCAGAATAGAATTTAAGCTGCTCTCGAGTGTCTCTAAGGTCCTCTTCAGCCTCCTGCTCCCATATCTGTCCAAACTTGTGTGATTCTCTTAAATCGACTCAAATGATCCTAATGTTCTCTGTTTGTCTCATCATCATAAAGACTTCCAGACTGTGGGTCATTTTCCTTCCCTTCGTTCATAACATCAACTCTGAAGTCCAGCATGAAAACACATTTAAATTCTGTTTCTTCTTCTTAGTTTTGTCGTCTGAAGCTTTTCAAAATGTTTTTGATGCTCTGTTATGTAATGCATAGTTTTCTCCAGTGTTTTTGTGTCCGCGTTTCCTTTTAGCTCAGTGTCCTTGCATTATGTGAGTCGTGCTTTTATCATTAAAATGAAACATGTATGCTTTTAATTATGTGGCTTGAAATCTGTTCAGTCAAAAAAAAAAAACATTTCTTTGCTACTTTTTCAACATCTTCAACTGCTCAGTTTGGGAGCAATAATCCAGATTTATGTTTCTCGTCGTCTCATTTGATTTATGCATTTTTTTTAATGTTTCAAAGCCCGACTGTGTTTTTCACATATAATATATTTTCTGCGTCAGTTCTAAAAGTCTGCACTGCATGTGAAAAATGTAAAGTTCAAAAAACACAAAGGAGGTGAACATGTACAACAGGAAAACAGAGTGTCTATGAAAATGTAGTAAACTATGAATACATTTAAACCAAGAAAAACACATCCATTACAAGCTTAATAACTGTGACTGCAACTAATGATATTGATTATTATGACACAATTACCAACAATTAAAATAATTCCAAAATCAATAATACATTTGAAATATTTTGATTGAATTTATCAAAATATTATCATGTGTTAACTCTGTTAATATAGTTCGCTTTAAAGGGACATATAATAAAAATAATAATAATTTGAACGTACATTGAAGTATACATATCCTGATACATATATTGCTAGGATTAGGTTTTAATAATGCATCATAATAAGGACTATAGATGAACTTAATAAAGTCAGTTTACTGCTTTCTGCTGGGAATCCATCTGGTTGTAAAATGTTATCTCCTGTACATCATTACACAACATTATTGATAGATGCTCTTGGAGAAACATGTTTACCTCGACTTTTATCCATTTTTGATTCAGCCTAAATAAAAAAGAGTGCTGCCAAACTTTACCAAGCCTTCTTCTGCAACATAAAAGATAGCAATATGTGTGATAAATGGCCCGACCAGATGACACAAGCTTCCCGGGGAGATAAATGGTGATGATCATCAGCTGTTATTGTCTTCAGCTCCGAATGCAGTTCATCTGTGTTTACCATCGCATGGGAACTGTGGGGAAATGTCAGGCCGATACTTCAAAGGTCATCACTTTACTGTCGAGATGTTGTCACCAGTGTTCCTGCGCGCACGTGAAGATGATGCATGCAGATAACACACCACTTCTGTCTCTTTATGTGAGGTCACTTTATCTCTTAAAGCATCGACGACTTGAGAAATAAATGACCTTTTCAAAAATCTGTCGGTCAAAAAGTAAAAGTTTGCAGTCTGATCAAGTTATTCATCCACTCCAGGTTCCTAGAAAGTTTCTTAGAACCTGTCTTAGGCTGCCGTCTCTGCTGAACATTTTCCACCTCTTGCAGAAAAACGGGATGACGTGTCAAAGCCCTCCCACACATTTTTCCGTTTTCATATCCCTCTGGTCTCCGCCGCCTGTCACCCGCTCTGCTCGACATTTGGGCCTTTAATTCCATTTTACCAAAAGTTCTTTTCTTTATGGCCGGTTAGAAAAAGGCTGCTGAAGGTGCTGCCATCGGCCTTTTGAAGCCAAGTGTGAATGAACAGAGGGGCATGAGGACAACAAAGATGTGAGACCTGTTGGTGTGAGTGTGGATCGATTCCAGGTGAGACTGGCTTGTCCCTTTACCGGCAGAACTTTCTTTTGTTTCCATCTTTTTCAGAGCATCAGATGACATTTTTCTTTAAAAAATAAAGAAAAACAAGTAACAATTGTAGCTTTGTGGTTTATAAAAGGTTAGGTTTGTTTTTGATTGAAAGTTGCTTCACTTAAATACCATAATCAGAAAACTGGATTCTGATTGGCTGCAGGGTGTCCATTAAACCTTAATAAGAAGTTCTGGTCACATGACCTACACACCATGACCCCATGATAGATATGTTAGTAGCTCTGTCACATTTTACCATCAACAGCAGTGTTGCCTTTCATTTGAAATGTTTTGAAATACATCATTTTATTATTAATCAATGACAGGATTTTTGGTTTGTTGATCCACATTTTTAATGATCAGTTAATGGTAGATATGTTATCAATCAAAGCGATCTAGGAAACAGACTTTTGCTTCTTTACCTGGATAAAAACAAGCGGTAAGACGTGAACTTTCCCTCTGAAATGAGGCTTCGGATTGTTGTTTAGCACAAACTGTGATCCCTCATTAATTTAGGTAGTTAAGTTCTAAAAATAACCCATGGTAGGTGAAGTCTAAAAAGTATTCCTCTTTTTATTTTTTTACAATAATTCTAGATCGTTGTAGTAAAATCCCTCTTTATACCACTTCTATACTTTTCTCAGGCGTGAACATTTTCACACTTGTCTCTTGCTTAAACTCTTAAAAAGCAAACCATAGAAAAAAATAGAATGAAAACCAAGATCTGATCACAATCCAAGATTTATCTCGATTTAGTAATAGCAAAGTGAACTCATTCTATACAGCATATATGTATATATGTTTTTATATATATATATATGTGTATATATGTATATATGTATATATATGTATGTGTATATGTATATATGTCAAACCGTATATCAAATAGTCTGCTTCTTTTGAAAAAGCTTTAAATGTTAAAAAAGTCAAGAAAAGTTGATTTAGTTTTTATTTCTTTGGTTTCGGGTTGGGTGCTTTTTCCGTTAGCTTCTGATCATGGACACCTCGTCTATACTATAGGGGTGTCCTAACTTTTTGCAAAGAGGGATGGAAAACATATTTTACCACATAAAATAAAGTTATAATCAAATAATTACCTAATCAATTTGTATAGCAACGGCACATTTTTCATTTCTTCACATTGATTTAAAACGCATGTAAAAACATTTTTACCAAAATTGTTGTGATTTTCATATTTGAAGACCATAAGAAACCAAACTAAAGAAATGGTCTGTCTGGAAAAGAATGTTAACATTAAATCTGGGTTCATCTGAAATGTCAAGAACTGTTCAGTTCTCTGTAAACTTCTAAATGTTTAAAATGTTCTGAATAGAATTAAACAGCGTTCAGTTGTTAGCTTTGCCGGTCTAGACTCGTAAACCGGAAGTAGCATTACGCAGTAGCAGCGATGTCGCCATATTGTCTGATGTTATGTGAAAAGCGTACATCGTGGCCCATGAGCCGGACTTTGGACATGCCTGCTTTACCCGAGTTTCCAGTTTCTTTCTTTTTTTTGGCTTCTATAGATTTTCATACCTAAATTTCCCAGGAACTTGCCCTAACCTTGACCGGTCACTCACCTGACATTAAGCAAACAGAGTACACAACATGAGAAAATGGTTTCTTTAGCGGGTTTCCTCTGCAGAATGATGGCCGCCCGCCTGCACGCTGAAGCATGGCTCCTGCAAACTCATTTTCTCATCTTAAAAAAGCTCCATGAAGTGTCTGTGGGAAAGATGGTTGGAGGAGCGATGGAGAGACGAGGAGCAGGCGGATGTGTGAAGGAAAGAGAGACTAGGAGAGACTCGGTACCTTGCATCAGACTCGTGGGAAATCTAAGCAGGCAATATCCAAACTGAGGCGATCTGCGGCTGCCACCCTCGCCCCACACAATTACAATACTATCTGACAAAGATATTGAGCGGATATCCCTTGCTATTTCTCTGGCTGCTTGTACCCAACTAAAGCCTGGTTTCATATAAAAGTAAAAAAAAAAAGAATTAACGGTGACTTAATGGAAAAACAGGTGGTGCAGCCGGGGACAGCAGGCAAACACGCTTTAAATGTGTTGACTTTCTGGAGCCCGAGGGAGAGCATGAAGCCAGCGCGTCAGGTGCTTATCATCTCGCCTGACCTTTGGCTCACCGGTGACCTTCAACCGGCAGATGGAGCAGCCGGCGCCGAATGGAGTTTGGATCAACGGCAGAATTTCAGCAGGAATCCAAAGAAAAAAAAAACCCGCTCTTACCATGCTGGACGTACACTTTTCGTGATCTACGTTGCGTGTTGTGGCGCTTCAGTCTTGGTGATGAAGTGCTTGTAGGTGGCTTTATTCTTCCGGGACGTTGTTTGACACACGGCTACTTTTGTGCACCTTAAGTGTTTCACCGTGCAGCAGGCGGCAGTGAAAAGATGAATCGGTTTCATGAGGCACTGGGGAAAAAGAAACGGCAGAATTTGGATAGAGTCAGCACTCTCTGGCAGAAAGTAGGAATAAACCCCCCATTACTGAGGGTGAATGAGCATGGTTTTTTGGATTCTTGTTTTTCATTATCACCCATTTTTCAATTCAATTTAAACCATTTTTAGCCTTTATTTCTTTATTTTTAAACCTTAAGCTCCTAAAACAGACTCTCCTATCAGCATCAGTCACTTCAAAAAGTTTTACTTTTAATAATTGGCTCAGTATTTTAATTATATATACTACTGCACAAAGCTTTATTTGGATTCAAATAAAAACAAGCACCATTAAAATTAACACATTATTATAAGATGACTTAAACACCAGGAATTTTCAAAAGGTGAAACGGTTAAAGATTACATTTAGGAAAAACGTTAAAAAAAAACAGTAAATAAAAATAATATAACATTATAAATGTGATCCTTTTCCAGACAAAAAGGAAATATTTGTTTTGTTGTTTTTGTTTATCTATCTTTCATATCTATATAACTTCAAAGCTCGTACTAATATTAGTAGTAATTTCATTTTTTCTAAATCATTAAGATATTAAAATATTGATTTACTGAAAACAGTCAAAATCAAAGGTGAAATCCATTTTATTTGTCATTTCAATGAATTCCAGCCATGTGACCCAATTGTTTACTATTTTATTTCACAAAAAAAAAACAGAATTTAAGACGTGCATTTAGAATGTGTTATTAGAAGCCGTGTTTTATGTAAGTATGGGGTCAGTTGTTTGTAATCTAAACTCTAATCTAATCTAATCTAAACTCTTCATGTGTCTGTGATTGTCTGTTGTCGAACTAAACAACTTTTTAAACTTTTTTAGCTTAAGTTCATAAAAACGTTAAAAAACGTCGGAGAACCGAGAAGAAGAGAGAGGGATGTTGGGGGGGCACTTTAGTGAACCAAGTGTATCCAGTCTGAATAACAAGCATTAACTGGGCTTTTTGGTCCAAAAAACAGATTACATTTGTCCAAATTAAATATTACTGAAGTTAGTAATATATAATTATTTTATTTGTAGAAAGGTTTTTAGTGATATAAATTTATTGATTCAAGTTAGATAATCCGAATAAATTACATTAAAACATGTTACATGGTCTTTTTTTTAATGTGATAATTAATGTTGTATTCTTGTAGTAAATTAATGAGGATAAACCTCATTAAATAGGTTGAAATTAAGTGTTACCAATTAAACTAATTCACTTTAGTTGAATCAACTATTCTCTTTTTTGGAGTACAAAAAACCCCCAGTTTATTATGAATTACTTCCTGATTCCTGATGATTTTCCAGACGCTGCAGATTTAGGCTACACTAAGGAAATTCTGCCTGTTTTTGCATAATAATGTTGACACTTCCACACATGAAGCAGCTCAAGTGGTTTAGCTAAAGGCTCTTTACATAAGTGGAAATGCTGGCATCTCAGCAGCTCTAATATGAGTGTGGTTTATGTTGGAGGATGTGTCTGACAAACTTCAGCCGTAAATATTTTATTTGTCTTACAAGGAAAAGTTCTTTTCCCTCCATCCTGAGGTGAGTCTGGGGTCACATTAGGAAAGGAGGGTGGAGGCGGCTTTCGCTGACTTGCTTGAGCTGAGCGAACGCTGGAGCTGTGATCCTCCTCTGAAGGAGAAGCAGTGATGCTGAGCGAGCTTCCTCCAGCTTTCAGCGGACACACAAATTGTTAGTTAGACCTTCTCAAGCGTTTTCCCTTAAATTCAAAGACAGAGTTTTAAAGACTCCTGGGTTGAAATCCTGTTTGCGGTTTTGTTCACTGATTTCTGGGGCAAGATGTTTAAAACCCTCTCAATGGAAAGAAAAATCAAGCTAAACAAATCCACACATTTATTTGTTATGAAGTAATGGGGAAAAAAAGATTGGACTGTCTGTAGAAGCAGATGAAATCTCCAGAATGTGAGTTCAGACCATATTATGCTGAATAATTTAGAAAGCAGTGCTGACAAACAGTGAGATGGACCACTTCTGCCGTTTGGCAACACGGTCAGGAAACCAACTGAAAGAGGACAGTAGAGCACATAGACGTAAAGCAGCTGTTTTCTGATGGTTATATTGAGGGAAGCTTTTCTATGGCCTTATTTTAAAATGGAAATTACCATCTTGGTCTTTGGTTGCAGCAAGTCTGAGCCGCTTGCTCCCACATTTCTTCTTCCAGATGTAAACCAAACGCTGCTTTCAAAAACAGCTGATGCATGTCTCCTGTCAGAGAGGAAATGCACTGCAGCAGGGTTAGGGGTGTAAAGGAAAACGATTCCAAAACAGACTCGCAATCAATTAATTAAAAGAGGACATTGGATAAAACACTTCAAAATAAAACAAAAGTTTCACAAACGTAAAGGGAAAAATCCTTTCTTTCCTCTCAATAAATGCATTTCATTATCTCAATAATGAGTTTGATAATTTTGTGGAATTATTTTCCTGTATTGTCCAACTTATGCTTGAAATAAAGAAATCAATCAATCAATCAAAAGGACAAGAAATGCGAGAAGAAAAGTCTCTGCTCCGGTTGGAATGACCAACGGGGACAGACATGGAGATATTTTATCCCCACTTCTTTTTAACTTGTACACAGATGACATGTTGAAGGATTTGAACGCATGTCATAGCGGTTGCATGATTGCTGGTTTTAAAGTAAATCATCTGATGTATGCAGATGACTTAGTTGTTTTAGCCCCAGCAGCTCCAGATTGCAACAGCTTTTCAGTGTCTATCCTGAATTTGGTTTTAAAAATGATACTTAAAACAACTCCAGCAAAAGTGAGGATTTGTCGTCCATAGGATGATCTAATATTGAATTTTCCTGCTTGAATTTTTCTGCTGCTAGACTCTGATTCTGAGCTTGATGTCTGTTGCAAAGTAAAATATCTTGGACATATCATC
Organism: Oryzias celebensis; assembly: GCA_014656515.1. Classification (NCBI taxonomy): domain Eukaryota; kingdom Metazoa; phylum Chordata; class Actinopteri; order Beloniformes; family Adrianichthyidae; genus Oryzias; species Oryzias celebensis. The sequence goes on along the minus strand of BNCR01000011.1, from coordinate 2,465,163 downwards.
AACGATAAACTTACAGACGATGAAGATGTCCACAGACAACGGTGTATGTTATACGCTCCGGCAAACATGCCTGCATGCAGGTTTTATTCATGTTCTGACTATCTTAAAATTCTTATTCAAAACTTACTGCCCACCTGTGGTCCAACTGTGGGGCATCTAGCATGAGGAGGCTGCAGTTATGATGCCCTTAAAATGCAGTGAAAGCTGTTTGTCTGTTGGTGCAGAAGTGAATTCTCTCTAAGCCTTGTTAAGACATTTTATCTATGGTTTTATTTCTCGTCAACAAAATCCTTTTAACTCTCACCAATGTAAGGTACAGAACCTTTAGCTACCAGTCCCCAGTTTGGAGGTTTTGGTGTGGTCGCCTCTTTTAAACTTTGATGTTTTTCAGTCTGCAATTGTTTTAGTTTCTCTCAGTAATCGTATGTCATTTTTTTATGGTTCTATTTATACTTGTATTATCGTGACTGTTTTTAATTTTTATATATATATAATGATTCCCTATAGAGATCCCCTGTAATGAACCTTGCAGCGTCCTGAACAGAAGATCTTCTCCAAAGATCTGCTTTTCTTCTCTGTCGCAGTCTTCTGCTTTCACTGGAAGGCCTCGGGTCAAATTTTTCCCCTCGTCGAATGCATAATGTAAAAGCGCCGACTGATCACTAAATGGAATGTGCAAATGTTGAACTAATATAGGATTCAAGGCAAGGATGTTCTTTAAATTCATAATCAATAATTTACAACAAAAAAGGAGTCGCAGGAATGAAGTATTTTTACTACGAGACATCTGAGTTTTGTTCTTACAATATGTTTCCATTAACATTTTCTCTTCAATCTACATCTAACATGCATGCAATTACAAAGGACTGTAACATTACTTAAGGACAAAAGTGTTCCTCATTCACAACAAACTCTGCAGATGTAAACTCAACACAAAACCTAAAAAGTTCCAGATAATTAATAAAATATCTTATGAGGCAAATGTACTTGTTCTGGAGATCAATAAGCTGCACAAAGGACTTCATGAGTCTTTTTCATTAGTTCTGTTCATGTGAGGTTGTTTTGTTTTGTCATTTTAAGGAGCTTCAACACATGTTAAAAAGTGCTATCATTAAATATAAACGGCTCCATGCAGCTGGAATTGATCTTCATTGGAGAATTCCAGCTTCCGCTATCAGATGCTGCGATGTCAAAGATGTTTACAGTTTATATGAAGTTAAATGAGCTTAAAGCGGAATTTCAAACACCTCAGTTGTAACACGTCAGCAATAATCGCATAACAATAATCACACAAAGAGGTGTTGGCTCAGATCTACACAAGAAACATGGAAGATTTTATCCATTTTGTTTGAGGTAAAATGTTGATTTTACTGATGAGCTGTGCTTTTCTTAAGAATGTGTCCTTTATTTTAGAGTCACAAAAAGTCTCCTTAACGAAAAATAAAAAATCTGTAATGTTTTTATTAAAACAAAACTGACGGTTAAAACTTCATTTAAATCTATTACATTTAAAACGTTACTTTAATGTCTTTGATGGAACTATGACACATAAGAGTCACATCACAGAATGTTTCAGTGGAAAATCACTTCCCTCTAAATCCTCCAGTGTTTGTTTTTGGAACGTCTGCTCTGCTCAAAAATCAGTTTCTGCAGTTCAAGTTATTCACGTCAAAAACTGACCAATCAGAGGCCTCAATAAAAGTAGGAGGAGCCTGCTGACCCCACTTCCAACATTCAAAACGTTTGACAGATCTTTTGTAGTCCACCTTCAGGTGGTAAGGGATTGGCCTTCCAACAAGCTCTCTCCTGATTGGTGAGAGTGGTTGCCATAGAAACGTTGACTCAGATCGCCCAATCATTGCTTACGGATGGCTTATTGCTGTCCACTGCTGTGAGCTCCTGGGCGTCTCCTTTTTCAGGCGTGTGGGTGAATCCGTTCCTCCCCCCTGCAACAATCCTTTCAAACCCCCCTCAGACAGTCGAGGCAGTCTCAGGTGAGACAGAGGCTTTACCTGGAGGTGCACTTTACTCTGACCACGCCAAACACACCGAGAACTGTGAGCCGGGCATGTTTAGAGTCCAGTTAACCCCCATTACCCTCTGCAGCCCAGTACCAGAAGATTAACAGAATACAAATAGCCCCTTGTGCGCCCACTGTCTCTCCCACCAGGAATCCCACAGCTTCCACCACAGAAGATGCTGACGAGCCGAAACTGTGAAATATGATTTGGGGCCAAGCAGGTGTTTACTGCATGCTAAACAGGGTCCCGCTGCTCATTACGGAGGCTCTTCCACTGAGAATGCATTAGCAATCATAAAATTGTAAATTTGCAGACGGTGATGAAGAAGACGAAGCATCCTGCTGTCGCTCAGGCCAATGTGACCTTGACTTACAGATGGTTCCTGGGTCTCAAACGAGGGCAAAGCCGGAGAAGGCTGATCAATAATTGATCAATCAGAGCTTCTTCATGTTGCATTTGATTCACATGTGAGGGAAAACGGTATCGTAAACAGGAAGAGTTCACTGCGAAACAAAACCCGCCCGCGTCTCTGAGGAAGCGTTTTTAGATCCTTTTAATGCAGCGCTCTGACCTTATTCAGACGGTTACTTCCTCAGTTGTCTGTATGAAGTAAAGTATTATCCTGGGATTTTCTTGATGTTTTATGATTTAATGTATTTAAATTTCTAGAAATTCATCTTTTACATTCCACAACTGCTGATAGAGCAAGATTATTTGGAAAGGTGACTAAAATGTGTATTTAAGTAAAAATAGTGCTATTTTTTTTTTTTATTAACTTTTAAAAAATTACTTGGTCCAAAATAAAAATACATGAAATAGAAATAATAAATTAAAACTTTTACATAACCTTAAACCAAGTTTTTTTACTCTCTAATGTGTAAGGAGAACATTAAAAGTCTTTAACTGCAATTTGTGGTACAAAGTTGGGTAAAGGAAGTGTAAAAAAAAACTGAGCTTCACAAGGAATTTTTAAATGTTAAATCCTGCACCAGAGCAAATTAAAATCCCCTTTAGAAATGTGTTTGAATAGAAAGTCTCTTGCTTCTCACATGAGGTGTTCTGTGCGTGCACGCCGCAGGCATCAGCAGATTTCACTGATCCAAGGTAGTTCAGACTGAATGAATCAAACGGCATCATCGCAGAGGGAATGAATCACTCTGACAAATGCGGAATCCAGAAAAATAAAATGTTTATTCCAAGAGAAAAGAAACTTACTTTCTCTTTTAAAATATGTGCTCTCCTCACTTTTACATCTACATTTTTTATTTGTTGTTGTCCGATTTCTTGAAGCTGTTGATGTTTTGCTGTTTGCTTCCTGTTGTGTGTTTTGTCCGTTTCTCAGGAAAAACACAAAAATCTTTTTTTTTTTTGCCCATCCCCCGCTGGGCACTCCATTTTAGTGGATTCTGTCTCATTTATAATCTGGACCGAATGAGTGTAATTTCATCCATAGAAAAGGACTTACTTCTGGCTCCGACCAAATGAAGTCAACTCGCTATACTGATGTCGCCATGTTGGAGCCAGACATTTCAGTAAGAAGCGATGGGTTGGTGTGAGTCTGAATTACCGTTTCTATGGTAACTACTCTCTGCAATCAGGTGTTAGCTTGTTGGAAGTTCGCATCCCAAATACTTGATTTGAGAGAATCTCAGAGACTTCAAATGTTGAACCACCTACTATTATCTGATTGGTCAGTTTATAACTTGAATAACTTGCACTACAAAAAAAATCATAAAAAAATGGTGATTATCAACTATGATGTTTAAAAAAAAGATATCAGAGCAACAATGGTTATTCTGACTAATAGTAGGACTGGGTAACCGTTTTTTATTTCTCTAAAAAAGTACTTCCATTTTGCAAACTGTTGGCACTTCCGTGAATAAAAGGGACGCCATCCTTACGTTACGACCAAATCCGAGTCCCTGATTGGTCAAAGTTCATCCTAGTTTAATTTACAGTGTGTGTTCAATGCGTTTTGTACATGGAGCCCAAGAAGAGTTGAAAAGAGAAAAACTTGTGGTTTTTTAACACAGAAGCCCGAAGCGCACGTTTAGTCACGTTTACATCGATTTTTTTTTTTGTTGGAAGTGGTCGCTTGAACTTCCATTGTCGAGGGCGATGTGAACGTAGCTTGAGACATAGCTGTATCGTTACTCAAAACGCCAAAGAAACAGAAAGCATTTGATCTGTTTGACTCTTTTAAGCTTCTATTATAAATTGTTGTTTACCTTTCAGCTGATCCCTTCAGAGATTTTTAGGCCTGATGCCCTTCCTGACACAACCCTGTAGTTTACCCGGGCTGGGGACCTGCACAGGGAGACCCCGTTTCTTGTCCAAGGACCCACACTGGATGAAGGTCATTTCATCCCTGAAAATCAAACACTGATTTCCCATGTGCCAGTCCTGCTCCCAACCAACTGAGCTATCCAGCCGCTTTAGCTTCTATTACAACTATGGGGTCAAATTGACCCGAATATAAACTTGCAAAGGAGGGGGGATTACACATATATTAACTGAACCATTTTTATTTTACTAAATAAACAGGATAAATTTCAAGTTTAGATTTTGAATATGAAAAGGGGTCATTTTGACCCAGAACATAACAGGAAGTCAATATGTCACTTGTTTCTGCAGGAACATGAATTCTCAGCGAACCTAAACTATCATTTGCCTTCAACCTATGATTCACAGTAGTGGAAACTAAAGTAGATTTTACATTTGTGTCCTTTTAAAACAAGCGTTCCTCCTGTTTTTGCTCGACTCATTCGGCACCACTTTAACCTGTTTTTTTCCTCCCCAGCATCCTTTTTCTATTCCATCTTCTGTCTTCTAATAGAACTTCAATAAAACACAAACTAATAAGAAATTTCTGGCTTGATGGAGAGCCAGAGCCTCTTGAACACACACACTCTTCTTTGAGTTTGTCTGTGTTCTTGTCTCATTGTTACTGTGTGTGGGTTTGTTTTATAGATAGCAATCTTTATTAGAAACCTGCGTGTGAGTACATCTCTTTCTCCGAGCATGTCACCCTGCGACTGTGCAGGCCAGCGCCCGTCCATCTCATTTCTATGGGAGGCAGAGATGCGGGCGATAACGGCGTTGTGTGAGCTGCCGCGGCACTCGCGCGCCTCTTTTAGTGCGGCTTCAATTAAGGCCAGCTGGCTCCTGACAGAGGACCTGTGGCCGTCCGCCATGATGAAGACACAAATTCAATTCAAGGGAACTGATCAAATGGGTCAGCTGTACAATGTGGCCAAGCACAACTAAACGGGAGACGGTGTTTTATTAGGAGTGGACTGATTCATCGATTTCTATTCCTAGGATCCAACCAGATCAGTCTGAGGCAGAATAGAAATGACCTATCCCAAAAATGATATAAATAGTAAATAGTATTAATCTCTGAGTCACACTGGTTGAAGTTTTGGTTAAAGATGTCCCAGATCCATTTTAGATCAGTCAGTTGGATCCTTCAAAAGGAACCAAAATCCAAAGTGAATGAGCTTGAAAACCCCTAATGTCGAATCATATTGTTAAAATGAATCGTTTCACCTCTAGCTTTATACATATGCTGTATAGTCTGTTGGTGGATTCAACCACTCCGATCATCGTTTGATCTATGTTCAAAGTGTTCCCAGTGGTCTTTTAATTATGATGATGCCATTTTAGCCAAAAACCTAAATGATTGAGTTGTTTTCTAGGACATAGTTTCTGCGGAGTTCATTCGACATTTTCCCTTTAAGCTGTGGGCGGGTCCAGAGTAAGCCTGCCCCCATTTCCCATCCCATCTCCTGCTAGCTTACAGCCCCTCACAACCTCAAGCTAACTTTAGCAGTTCAACAAAAAAAGGCAAGCTATCCAACCATTCAGTTTTGAGCCAGATGCCAGTTCAGACGAGGAAAACAAAGACTTGCACGGATCTAATTGTCTCCACGTGGATGCATCAGAATAGAGCAGAGCAGGGAGCCTCCTGTTTTATGTCCTAAGTCACATGTACAAGCCTCATCTAACTGCATTTTTGTCTGCTCCTGATTCACAGCAATTTGAATAAATAAATTAAAAGTCCTCGATCATCAGAAAAATGCAACGAGAACATTTTAAAAGTGGGTTTTTAATAAATGCTATTGAAGCATCGTCTGAATGATTAGTGAAGCTCCTGGATTTTCTGCTACATTCATGCTTCTACAGAAAATTGCATTTCATTAATATTAAAAAAAAAAACAAGAAAAACAGCAATCCCATGTTGTGCATGAGTTCTCCTAGGAGCTGAAATGACTAAACTCTGTTTATTGACATCCAGATTGTCGCCACCTCACTCTCAGTCATTGTGTCCACATATTTTTAGGGTTATTTATCATAGTGGCATCTCATTTTTTAGCAGCTTATCCCTCAGAGAGTGTGGACTGTCATGGTTGTGAGATTGGCTCATCACCAGCTGGGAGTTGATGTGGCTCCACCACTGCATCTGAACCGAATCTACCCCCCACCCCCCCTTAATGGGTTAACTATCTACAATGAGGTTACACTATAAAAAAAGAAAGGTTGAAATGAGTCTATGCGGAATCGATTAAAAACAGTACTTCAATGATATCAAACTTAATCACATCTTATGTCGGATTTAAATGCGTGTTGCACAATTACAGCTAAAGAGCAAAGAAAAAAAAAAAATACAATATATACAGTAAAAAAAGTATGTGTATCAAATATGTATACAATCCTGCAAAAAAAAGGTAAAAAGTAATCAGCAATGTTTCCAAATCCTTCTAAGGTGAATAAGTAATAGTTTTAAAGTCACTGCACTTTTAAAATAAACTGTAGTAATGAGTAGTAACTTATTGCTGCAGTGTACAGTAGTAATAGTATTTACATCATGTAAATTTTAACTCGACTAAAAATGAAGTAATAAAATAATGTTTAACTAAAAACAATTAAATCATTATTAATTATATTTTCTTCATTATATTATTAAGAAGAAAATCTATTATTATTATTATTTCTTCATTATAATTCATGTTAATGATGCAAAGCCTGGAAGTATGAATCTGGTGTCTGCCTGAAAAGCAGGACGATCCTGCGACTGAACACTCGACTGACAAAAGCTTCCAAGTAACAGATTTCCTTTGGAATTTGTAGAAATCACAACCTTAAATCAAAGACAATTATTTAAAATTCTTCTGCCATCAAAACCTACTTTCAAGACAATTCTCTATTGCTAGTTTTGGGCGAGTCCGACCCAAGAGAAACGGGATGAACGACCAATCCTATGACTGTAGAGATGACTTTTAAGATGGTGGTAGTACGCCGATGAAGGGGTCATGACCTTGGCATTATTGCGGTCTCGAATCAATGTTCCAATGCCACGGGCCGATCTAACACGGATCCTCTTCTTCTATGATCACGGTACACTCCTAGTCTCAGAGCTACGATCCTCTCAAGCTGGTTTCAGGAACGCTTCGCTCATTTTGACCATCAGGATTTTCTGAAAATCGAATGAGTTTGATGTAGAATTGTAGTATTTTTCTAAGAGATCAGAAACCACTAAAGCCTTTGTCACGCGCACCAGTATAGGAGGTTGACCCATTTAGGTGCTGAGAGTTTTTCGGGTGTCTGGGTCCACGGGGGATCGTGGAGAGGACTGGCTGCATCTTAAGGGGAACGAAGATGTGTTTGTTGCTTGAGGCTCGTACAGCCACATCGAGGGACGTCAAGAAGATAAGCGTGCTTGTGGTAAATGTACCGCAAAGTATTCATAAGGCTAATGGAAGGTACACGTGCTCATGATGTACAAATGAGACCGTCCTACAGTGCCCTTACCCCACACTTAGTAAAGAGGGAGCACTGGCCTTCTACTGACCGCTCACAATTAATTCATCACTTTTATTAGTGTTTGCTACAACCTGCTGCCCATAGAAAAACATTTGAATGTTTTCATTCTACGGGTTCACTGAGCGGTCTACGACCTTGATGTTTTGTGTGGGTCACCTGCATATCGGACTTGCATTTTTTTGCCCACAGAGCCACATGTAAGGACAGTTGATAAAGAATGTCGTCTTCTGACAAAAATCTGAGCAGTGGTTGGAATACTGTCCAAAAAATGCTGAATAAAAGTGAAGACAAAGGATGACCCAACACAAGACGAACCCAAAGAAGTGACGAGCGTGTGTAGCTTTATTCTAACACTCCAAAAGTTACCAGATTCCTCTGTACTCATGGACAATCAAGTGTCCAGATGCTTACCTGGTCAGGTTTGGATTCTTTTTCTCCTTTCAAAAACAGATATTATCTTTTAGTTTGGCCCATTAGAAGACCAACTTTTGAGGGACAACAGCCTTATAAAACACACATGTTGAGCTTCCAAAACCTGCCAACATCAGTTCTGTATTTCTAGATTTGTTTTTTTGCTTTCGTTTAAAAAAAAAAAAAAAAAGCACAATCACAAAACTAAAGCCTCTGGGGTTTCGTAAAGCATCTTCAGGCACATTAATAGCTTTTGCTGTGTCATCTGTCATGACTTTGATGCGATCTTCTCCTGAATTATTTGTAATCTTATTTCTGCACAAGGAAGTTACAAATCTTTTCCTCGAATTCTGCTTTTCGCACTTCTGCCGAGTAAAGCAAGCCAAACCCTGCATTTCCTTCCTTTTTTTCTAATTTTGCTTGTTTATCCCCAGTAATGTGCCTGAAGTCAGTTCTAAGAACCCCCCATCAGTATCACAGTATCACAGATTTTGAGTAAACTCAAAATCTTTGCTCTTTAATCTTGACGTGTGAAGAAAGTCTGTAATTTCCTCTGATCTGCTCTCCTTCGAGTGCTGCAGTGTTTTGAAGAAGTAAACACCTCGCGTTATTGTGGTTGCTTTTAATTGCCTGAAGAGGCTGCCTGTTTAATTGCAGATTGAAGCAAAGTGCACGTGTTAAAGATGGAGCTTGTCTGCACAAACAATACACAAATTAGCGTAAATACTTGCGCTCGACTTCCATCTTCCTGTTGATTTTAGGCGAGCCCGCGTTGAAGAAAATCAGGGCAGCCACCTCGACTTTAACCGTCAGAAAAATCTTTGGAGGAAAAAAGCTCCTGTCAGCAACGGATATGCATTAAAGGAAAGAAAGATGGAGGCCTCCAGATTACACGGGAAGTATTGTCAAACAGGAAAAGCAGATTGCAGCAGATGGAATGTGAGTAAGGGCAAACGCTGCCGGCAAAATGAAAGTTTTTTATAAAAAAGAAACTTGTGGAGGAGGATTTAAAGACTCACTACATTCATATTTTGACCAAAGCATTCCCTTGATTATGCCGTTTTTAGACAAAATGAAAAACCTAGTCATTTTTTTAGGACTAAGTTTGTGCAGAGCAGCTGGAATTCATCAGAAAATCGCCACTGAGTTCAATTAAGCTTCTGCTGATATCCCATCAACCCTTTATTTACAATCTCCTGCTAGCTTACAGCCACTCACAACTCCAACCTAATGTTAGTGCAACAAAAATGACGAGCGATGTTGGAGCTTTCCAGCCATACAGTTCTGATCCAGATTCCAGCTCAGACGAGGACAACAAAGACATTCATGGATCTGTTTGTCTGCAAATGGATGAAGTAAAATGGAACAGAAGATTGGCCCCCCCAAGCATATCCTCTGTGACCCAAAAACTGTAATTTCCGGAGTATAGATCGCAGGAGTCAAAAAATGCAACGCTGAAAAAAAGAAAAACAAAACATATACGTCACACTTTTGGGAGGAAAGTGCAACGACACATATTTGGGTAGTTCTGCGTTCGCACCAAACACGATTCATGCATCAAATATATGTCCATTACTTCAGTCATCACATTTGATGACTAGTCACTCCCATTGCGCGTGGGAAAAGGTACCATCAAGTTTTTAGTTACGTTTTCCAAAAGTTATGAAAGCTGTTTGGAAACGTTGGTGCTGGTTTGACGCCTTCTGTTGTCAGCTGTACTATTCTATGGTTCACAGGAGGATTGTGTTGACAGTAGCTCCGCCCTAACCGGTCCATTCCATTTTTCTAAGGACTTACAACCAACCAGGGCCCAAAAATGACTGTACAGGTCTGTCCGGCTTCATGGGTCCATTTCATCATGGAAAAAAGTGACTGATACTCCAAATGATACGGCAAGCTCTTTTTTAAACTACATTTTTTTCGTCTGCTCCTGATTCACAACAATTTGAACAAAAAATACTCTGTAATGTACTTTAGAGTTTAATCTTGTGATATTATTCCTCCTCCACCTGGAAAAGGCCACAAGAACATGTTAAAAACACCAAGAAACACCATGTTCAGTGGCGTGGGTGGAGGAAGACGGCAGCTGTGGATTTTGGTTGGAAAGTTAGCGGCCACAACAAGAGTCTGCTCTGTCAAACCCACTTTTCCATTTGAGCAGCTGTCGGTCTTCATCTCCCAGAGCTGTGATGCTGCTTTTGTCTGTTGCCTCTCAAGAACATTCAAAGGATTCAGAAAAACTTTTCAGAAGTTGCTTCGATGCATACCAATCTTCATTCTTTTTGATCTGGCGCTGGCGCGTTGACCTCAAATCTGGGCCAGCTGTTTAATTGCAGTTACGGCTGCAGGAGCGATTCCTCGTTTGTTCCCTCTCATTTTATTTATCATAGTTTGCTATGTTCTCTGGTTTTCCATAGAAAACTCTTGGATCTTTATAGATTTCCATAATGGCTCTGCTCTTGTTATCCAAAGCCTCCATTCCATTACTGCATGCATAAAAACAGAAGTCTTTAAGTAAAACACCAGAAGTCAAGCAGCTTAATGATTCCAAACAAAGGAAGCAAGTGAAGGCAGAATAGGACATTCATTACCACAGTAACAGGCATTTGTGTAAGCTTTTAGCAAATTTATTATTCAAACATCGCTCTGCTGCACTAACAAATGTCAACCTACTCACTTGAAAAAAATTAACAATGGATCTTCACATTTCCATTATCAGCCTGCCATCCATCTATATCTCCACTGTCTCTCTTCCTGTTGTGTCAGCCATTGTCGAACTCCCATCTCCCTTGATTTAGCATTTTGCCATCCATCACTCAAGAGCAGTCTTTACCAGAACAAGGAGATAGGAAGCGGCTTCTTTTTACCGAGACGTGCCCTGGTGTCACAGCAGAATCTGGTTGGAACATTTGGAGTTGACATGTTTGTCAAAGAGACTTGTGTGCAATCTGCTCGACTGACAACGACTGATCTGCACAAACGATAACGAGGGATGAAATTAGTTTCAGCAGAGGGCTCCACACACACCGGGCTTTCCTTTTCTTTGCGTATCTGTGCGCTTGGATGTCTTACTTGGATATAAGCTCAGTTTAAAAAGCCAAGCTTTTGACTTCCTGGCTGAAGCTTGTTTAAAACATTTCTGTCCAGTCATTCTGCCAGCCCACTTTAAACACTTTATTCTCTGTGGCTAAAGAGAAATTGAAAAATGTACTTTATATCTTTTCTCTTAGAAAGGGGAGGAGTCTTTTCATTGGCAGCTTAGTGACAAATCCACGTCTACATTTCCACACACACTCTTCCGGTCTGGACTCCAAACAAATGGTCTGAACCTGTACGGCTCTATCAGTGCTTGAAGTGTTTTTATTTTGCTTTACATCCATCCATTCACACACACAAACACACCAAGCCACACAAATATAAAGCTGTTCCTTTTGGTCATGTGACCACAACTCCCCAACTTTCTTTAACAGTCATTTTTACTGTAAACTGTAACTTTCTTTTACTTTTCATTAAAAATGTCATTTTTACGATGCATGAATGCGTCAGGAACAAACACATGGAAGATGATGGATGTGCACACAAACACCTGGATTTGTGTTGATCCCTCCATCCTGAACATACCAAATCCTTTTTGGGGGTTGCAGGACTGCTGGACCCAGAGACTGTTGGGAGAAAGCGGGGTTCACCGTCGACCGGTCGCCAGTCTTTCGCAGCGCTGACTTGAGTTGGGTTTCTGCAAATGGAACCACTGTGACTGCTGCACATCTGAACTCTAAACTTCACCTGATGAATGGACCCTGGTCTGCTTAAAAGAGAGTCCTAGTTTGGGCTGCAATTTGAAATCAGTGTGAATGCATGGAAACGGTACCATAACAAGTGCTTTTCTTCCTGTGTTTTCTGGTTCCAAACAGGAACAACGAAACGGAATCAGCAGGACCATCCAGACCTGAATCTTCTCCATGTGAAACCTCAAAAAAAAGATCAGATTTGGCATCGTTTGCATTTGTTTGGCTCCAACCTGCATGCAAAATGATTAGTGTTTACTCTTCCTGCAACAATGGAGGTGCATCTCCGCTTCTACCGTTCACATCGGAGGTTTTGTTGACAGGAACAAAGTTACATATTTGTATAATTGCTTGCGAACATAATACCCAGTAGCAATTTAGTTTCTCGCAGCACAGAGAACATCTGTCAGCAGCTGCTTCAGTGCAGTTGCCATGGATATGAGTTATCCTATGGTTTGCAGCAAACACTGGAAATATGCTCGCTTGAGTTGTGTTCACCGGAAAACTAAAGGCCATTTTAAAACTAAAGGTGAACTAAAAACTCATTCGATGTGACTTTTCGATTCTGTTTCTCTGGAAAGCCTGAACAGTTTCGCTGCATCCATCATCCATATGTGATTATTGCTTGTTTTTGTTTGTTTTATTGACTTTGGATTCAGCTTCATAGCTTCATCCTCAAATATTGGCGGCTCCGTTGGCTTTGCTCGGTTTTTTTCAGCAGCTTTTTGCAGCCTCCACCAGGTCATTATTCAGAATTTAAAAAAATAAGCAGTTAGGTTTGGAATTCATCTACATGGCTGGTTTTACATCATAAAATATACATGGTTTGGGTTACAAAAATATTCACGGTCTAAGCTCATCCATTTCCTTATTCATGAATCCTGCTATTTCCCATGGAGGCTCGCCAGCCCCCCATAAAAAAGCCCAGGAATCCCAGAATTCTGAGGCAGGCGTTTTGACGCTTGTGTTATTTTAATATTTGGGAGAACATTGCTGTTTGGCATTTTGAGGTGCATCCACACATTGCTGCGGTTTGCAGACGGAGTATCAGTCAGGCTCTTTTGACACCAAATTACTAATTAAAAGTGGAAGGAATGTTCACATTACATTACATTTCATTCTTTTTTCTTCGTGCAGAAACTTTATTGTGCAGAAACCAGAGAATTTAGAGTAAAAAACATCTTCTTATTTAGTAAATAAAGTTGTTTTTCCAATGAAATTCAATTAAAATATTCACCAATTTTGAAAGTAAACATTCTTTCAACCAAAAAAATAACAAATTGAGAAGTTTTTGCTCAGTAATAAAGTCAATTTTCAGTGAAGCAAAGATTTAGAAATCTGTTTGGAGAAGCAGAAACATCTGGTTTGTTATCAGAAAGGTAAAGTCAAAGTTTGTTCTCTTTTTATCAAAAGAGCTGATTTACTTTTTCATTATTTTTTCTGAAAAAAGGCTCTCCAGCAAATGTAAAACTTTTAAACCAGGCGTCTTTGGCATGTGAGCTTTCTTTGAAATGAACCAGATATCCATAAATAAACTATAAAAATCTCAGATTATTAAATCCTAATTAGAAATTTTCTTATGTTCACGCTGAACATTCTAACTTTTCTGAAGTTTAGGAGAAAGTCCAGATCTGCCAGCAAAGTGCAGTCAAACACACGAGCATCAGAAGATGCTTGTTTGGTGGTTATGCATGAATATTGGATTTTGTTTTCTAAAATGTAAAGCTGTTTTTTAAAATATTTCTTGTGCTTTTTTTCGATTGTCATCGTTAAAATGTTTTGCGTTGAGTGATATGTTCATGTGATTAACCATTCAGGCCACCGTACACACTCCCATTTATATTACATAAATAAATCCAAATACAGTTGACCTCAATTAAAGGTCCAGCCAGAGGAAAAGGTTGTGAAATGAGTGTTTAATTCTGCTTTACAGGATTAAATTTAGCTGAAATTTGCTTTTTGAAGAAGCCACCTAGTGGTGTTTTGATGAACTGAATTGGCTCCATTTACCTTCATTTAGAGAGAAGCTTCGAAGGGGAAGTGCAGGTGCTGCCTCTCGGTTAAGGTCAGGGTTCTCTCTTTCCGATTGGTCGGTTTGGCAGCACAAGCATCCAGTGACACGGCAGATGTCTCTCACTTTGATTACTCAGCGTTAAGTGGGCGGCAAACACAGGTGACACATTTATTTGCAGGCCTTGTGCGAACAAGCTCTGGCGATTAGTCATCGTATTTTGCTAAATGTTTTATCTCCGTACTTTCCTTCCCGATGGAAGCCACTTTTAGCTTGAATTCAAAAACAAGTCCTGCATTTTGCATTCAAGTACTCCGGCTTAAGTAGTCGGTTTTACTCCTAAATCACTACACTCAGCCACACAGCTTGACTGGAGTTTATGTAGTTGGATAAAATATGCAGCTCCTGCTCAGTGGACGGATGAGAATGATGCCTCTCTGACTTCATGTCTGGCCTTAATGCAGCAGAATAAGTGCTCCCTGTTAATGGCACACTCATGTAACATTTAATGCTCACTCCAGCAATCCGATCTACTACCGTCCTGCTTTCCTGTGCAGGGAACATCCTCTGCAGCTTTCTAGACCTGCTTAAAACGGAATATTTTAAGTTTTTATGGCAGAAATTTGTATTTAAAGACATTAGTCCATGCTCAATCTGGTAATATCTCTAGCATTGTAATGTGGTTAATTCCATGCAGTTTTGAATTATTTTTTTGTAGAAATGTAATCAGCACAGGTGTCCAGATGCATCGTAGCTCTGAATTGGTGCTTACAATTGAACAGAAGAGTGTGTGGTCCCCGAAAAGCAACCAAATCACACGACTGTGATTCTTTCCAGCCAGATTCCAGGTCCTGTGAGGAACCAAAACAATGAAAGGCTAATAAGCTGCTGCTGCTCATGGAAGTTTGCAGACCAGGAAAAGCTGTCCAAACCCAGAATGAAAGGCTCGTTTTCTCTGTGCTCGTGCTGAAAAGCTGGCAGGTCTAATGCGGCCTGTTAAGCATGGTTTGAAAACGCATTTTTAAAGTCGTTTGTGCCACCCAGAGAATTAGAAAAGCGTAACGCTTCTTTACAGGCTTTTAATCACAAACGCCCAACAAGACCGACGCCTGCATTGTCTGGTAATAAAACAAATGACGAGCTTTAGTGGTTTACTTCTAAAAGAACAAAGCTTTTGTGCTCTTCTATGTTTTTTGGATCTTTTTTCCTTCTCCTGAAAGAACGGATTCCGTCTTCCTCCATCGCAGACAGACCAGTGTAAATCAGACATGAGGGTGAAGCAGGTAAAGCGCAGGTGTGTCCAACGGATTTCTCACTGTTCCTGCCCCACAATCCTGCAGACAGTGCAAGGAGCCCGTTTGTGCTGTTCACGCGATAAGTTGGCGCTTCACGTCCAATGATGACCATATCCTTACGAATATTTCCCGATAAACTTCCCACACGCGTGATGTTCTGTTTCCATGACGTTCTTTGACGTGGTCGTGCGAGCCTCCAGGGAACTGCGAGACACACCTGAAATGTGGCCGCTCCTCTGACCTGAAGAGCCCAAAACCCCACAGCATCTGTAGGGGTCGACGTTTGCGTGTGAACGAGGTAGAAATACATGTCCAGATTGTGCTCGGTTTTTTGTGAGGATGAGAAATTCAAGACGAAGGAATTCCTTTTTCGCTGCTTCCATCTTTTGGATCACACGCTCTTCACCGAATGTTTTGAGCTCTTAGATATTTATCATCACAATTGTCTCCTGAAATAAACAAGTCAAGGAGAAAATACCTTCTCTGTCTTTGTACGGATGACTGAAGGTAAAACCAGCGCTGTTACCCAGCTGTGTCTAATGCAACAACAGCTGCACTGATGCTCGCCAACAGTCTAGCGAAGATGCTGCGTGCTTCACATTAGCCTCCTTCTGTTTTCCCAGTGTCTGTTGACCCAGATGCATTAGGAAGTCACAGGTAGGCGCGGGAGACTGTGGTGCCGTCCACAGATCAGCAGAGCGAGCTGGTTGCAAAGGAAAAGCACTAAGTATTGTGTAATGTGCATGTAATTTGGACTCTCGTGCACAGATGAGCAGAAATCCAAGAGCAGCGGTGTGACGAGCTGCAGCGGCTGACAGAAACTGCACCGGCAGCTCACACTTATTAGTTTACGGCACATTTATGTTTAATAATCATCCCGTTGGTTTCCTGCGGATCACCTCCTGATCCCTCAGAGACCCGCCGACCCCGATGCTGCTATTCTGCATCTACACAGCAGTTCCCGCGCAGCGTATAGCCCACTGTGTTCTGGGCTGAGGTTAGGGTGTCTTGCTCAAGGGCAATGAGGCGTCACATTAGAAGGTATGCCCCCCCAGGGAACACTGCTGCTGCATGGAGAATTCAGCCCCCCGCCTGGTAAATATAGGCCTAATTCTGGAGAGGCAGGCGGTGAATCCACAATTACAGGTGGTTTGCTTTGAGGGGGGGGCTTGGATGTGATGGACCACGGAGGGGAGTCGATGCTGGAGATAAAATGGTCTTTTTAGTCCTTTTTGAAAAGAATTTTAAATGTACGTTTTTACATAAATGGTTTTCCCCGTCGGTCAGTCAACCTGACATTTTAAGGAATGCTTGCTCAAATTTATTTGTTTTTATCATTATTTATTTTAAGTTTTTATTTGCCGTCATTTTAAATTTTGATCAGTTTCTTGCAGTTCAGTAAAAAAAATATTGTTAGTTTGTATTAATTTAAGTTTGGATGAATTAAAAAAAACTCAACAAATTATGAATCTTCATCCAAAACCTTTTTTAAGCTTTGAATTATTCATTTTTTGTTTGTTTACTTCTATTTTATGAGTTACAAATAGCAATATACAATATCTGTGTCAAAAATAAAATGATTTGAATAAAACAAAATACTCATGTTTCTTACTTTTTCATCTTAATTATGTTTCCACTCACTGCTAAGTGGTTTTACAATATATCATATAAACTAACATAGAGAACAATATTTCTATATTAAATATGTAATTTGAAGTACCAAACCCTTTGTGCAAATGTATTTACCAATATTTTCTTGTTTATAAAGATCAATTTCTTATCTAAAGAAGCTTTGTTTTTATTTTTTATCTGAAAAATACAAAGAAAGCATCAAGCCTTCATAGTTTTTGTTTTTCCTGATACTTCCTTCCAAATAGTTTCAAGGAGCAGTTGGTTAAAATATTCTTGCTCAGTTTAAATACTTAAAAATCCCTTTTTATTTCTAAACACACTTTGTTAAAAACAACAGGGAGAAGGAAAAGAAGAGCGTTTGCCTTCAGTTGATATGAAAAAAACGGCATATTGTGGTTTTAAGGAGTTTTCCAGATCAAACTCTGTGCATAAAAGCTGTTCAGGCACAAATCATACTCCATTCCTCCGTGACTTTAAGAGCTCCTTAAACCGTCTCTGCTCAGGTCACCAAACGACTGCAACAACTCACATGTTGCTTCTTGTGTGTTTCTCGGCTGCTGTGAAGGAATTTTGGTTCTCTAATATTTGCAGAAGTGTTGTAATTCAGCTGCATTGTTGGGTTTTCCAGCATAAACTGCCTTTTTAAGGTCATCTTGCTCTGATTCTTGTCATGACTCGACCTGGAGCTCTTCAGTTTGTTCCTCCTTTACCGTTCAGAGGTGAACTTACATTTTGCATCTTTGTTCTGCTGCAGAACCTGAGTTTGCTTCAACGTTGTAAAGAAAAAACTGAATTAATAGTTTCATTGAGTCTTCCATGAGGCAGCAAAGCAGCTTTTGAGAATCTTTTGTTTCCACACTCACACGTTCTATTGAAGTGATTTTCCAAACATTGGGAAACAGCACAGCTAACTGATGGGTTGAGTGTAAATTTAGACTTCTCTCCAAAATAAACCGCTTTGTTTCAAAACGGCCTTTTGTCAGCGTGTGTTCTAACCTTCAGTTTGGTCTGACAGGCATGCGAGTGTGAAAACATGCAAACACAGCTTTTTTCAACGCATTCGAATAAAAAAGTGTTAATTTTAGAGAACTCGCTGCTAACAGCCAATGAATTCTGGAAAGGAGGTCTAACACCTTTTTTTGTCGTTTCACTGAGGTCTAAACTCAGCATTTTTGGTTTTTAAATGAACAGATCTGAGACTTTACAGGGTTTTCCTACACAATTAAATGAATTATATACAAAAAAGATTTTATAGTTGTACACTTTGTTAAAATGCAGCGTAAACACAATTCTTGCTTGTTAATTCCTTTGTTACTTGCATTATCTTTACAAATACACAACCCACTTCCCACTCACACGACAATGGTACGTTCCATTTTCGTGACTCTTGTGGTGACCATACGAGCCTCAAAGGAACTGCAAGTCGTACGGGTAAATGTACCGAACGCTTTAAGAAGGTAATGAACCGCCTAATTTTTTAGGGTTCGACAAACTTTAAGAGTTTTCTCCTTCGTTGCTGCTCCTTTATTCATGATTTCAGTCAGAGGAACATTTACGAGCCGGAAAGAAGGTTTGACCAGACACTTTTTAAACATTGTTCAGTAATAAACTAAGTGGCTTTAAAAGCTCGGGATTAGTGACAGATTTTTATGTCACTTATTGTTTCTATTGAGAGAAGAATGAAGACCGAATGCTTCAACGGTACCAAGGCGCTTACTGCACAAGCTTTGTTACTTTTTCCGTTTGCTAGCTTGCTGCACCACAGGAACTAATTGTTTGTCCAATTGATTTCTTATTTAATTACCAGACAAGGAAATTAGTTTAAACTTGAAACCCCATAGCCACTGGAGGGGAATTAAAAAGCTTCCAAAAGTTTTCAGTGGAGAGGAAAATTAAATTTTCTTTTATAGTGATTGGTTATGTTGCTGAGAGGAACGCTTTATTGCTCTTGCACCATTTATAACTGCAGAATAGGCAGAGCATCTCCCCAACGCAAAGCAGCGCAGCTTCATCACTTCTTCAATTTATCTCGTAGCCGAAGTAAATTGAGGAGAGAATATATGTTTTCACTTGACGGTGACTGCATCTAAATGCTGAAGGCACTTTCTTCAAGTCGTCACTGAGTTAAACAGGATAATGATGCCATCAGTAGAAAGAGGGCCGTCAGGGACACGGCGCAGGCATGACTCAGGTGAAAGAAAATTGAGAAGAAAATTGTGTTTCTAAGGGTTTGCTTCCAACTGCAGACATTTTTGATTATTTTAGAAAACAAAAGGGCTTCCACCTCTTGTTAAATTAACCTCCTGAGGATTGAAATTGTTTTTTTCTGGGCAGTTTTTCCTCTTTGTTTTTACTCACTATTTACACAAAGTCTGTCAGATCCACATTTGAATTTGTCTCGTCAGACGATGCACTTGTTTGAGCAGCTATGAAATCTTAATCCAGACAAGTCTGATCCAAACAGTGAAGCTCCATCCATCCATCCATCCATTCATCCATTCATCCATTCATTCACTGAAGTTAATGAAGCATTTATGGTCATCTATCCATCCATCCATTCTTAAAACCTCAAATGATTTATGGTCATCCATCCATCCATCTGTCCCTCCATCCATCTGTCCATCGATTCATCCATCCATCCATCCATCCATCAGTTTAAGCAAACAATCAAAAGGTTGTAGTTCAGTTGCAAGTGAACTATGGTGCGGTTTACTGCAGTAAGTAGACAATTAAGGTGACTAAAGAAAGGGTTGTACAAACAGATTTGAGCAGAAACATTTAAGGTGTCACTCCTCCACACCTCTGAGAACATCTGGCACTGAAGTAAAAACCTTTAAAAAGATCTAAAATCTCATGACTGCACAGTAGAAGTTCATAGGGTTGTCGTGTTTCTGAGCTACGGTGAGTTCAGGCTTTCATTATTTACCACCAGCTCCAAGTTTCTCTTGTGAGGACCCACGATCTGAGACATAAACAGGCACAAGATGGAAAAGCGTGTGGGAAACGCATTGCAAACTTTCCTTATTGTGAACCCCCATCTCTCCACACCCGTCGCGTACATCACTGCTACCCACCGTGTTGTCGAGTCATCACATTTCTGCGGAAAATGAGATTTGCTGTGGCACGAAGACGGATGATCCTCTTTAACCTCAGCTGCCGAGGCATTTTCCTGCTTGCAAACAGCAGCCCAGCCTGTGCTCCTTAAAGGCATCTCATATCTTTTGTTTTAAGTGCTGTTGACTTTCAATAGTCTGTTCGATTTTATAGGCTGCCAGATCAGCTGAGCAACCTGAGGAGGATAGTTATCTTCAAGTGTGCTCATGGTACATTTAACAAGCAAATCCCAAGGGCGAATTGGAGGGAATTGTGATAATAGCAATGCTTTCTTTACTTGGTCATCGGTTCCCAAGTGTGGTGGTAATGTTGATTTTCCTCCTCTAATAGTTTTGGTTATGCTCCATGGAGGATTTTGAACTAACTTCACATATAAAAACTGATAAGTACAGTTTGAAGAAAAACCAATTATTAAGAAACAAGTCTCTCCAAGAAACAACAACCAAGCATTTTCCCTTTTAAAGAGACAATCAAACGGGAAAACCAATTAGCTTCAAGTTGGTGGTGATTGCAACAAAAGTACATTTCCGTTGTGTCTTGCTGTTAAAGCCTCCGTCACATGCACGCGTACAGGTGCTGCAGGTTTTTGGGTTGTCTTAGAGAGGAGCGGCTGCATCTTAAGAGGAGCACACCTCAAGGGAACGAACCATTTTCATGCATTTGGTAAAATCTATTGTGAAGTATTCGTAAGACCAATCAATATAAGTCTTACACTGAAGGCTGCACGTATGGGGTGTGCACGTGATACCCATATGTGCCCATATGACACCTGTAGGATGAAAACACAAACTACACTCTGTTCAGTTTTCTCATTTTTTTACAACCAATATGTGCTCATTCATCACATGAAGAACACTCAGGAGCCGCTTGTGCAATTTTCAAAATTTGGGGGGTTTGAAAAAAGGAAGAATTCCTACAATGGTCTCACTACAACCTGTCGCCTGCAGCATGCCCAGAGAAAAATGTGCTTGAACATTTTGGCTCTACGGGTTCACCAAGCGGTCTATGACCTTGAGATTTCATGCGGACCACCTTCATGCCTCTTACAGGTTTTTAGCTACATTATTCTCTGCATCATCTTCTCTAACATCAACTGCCTTTTTTGCATCCTAAATGCATCCAATAATCTCCTCTTTAATGTCATCTAAACCTCTTGTCCTGCAGCTGAGACATCAGCATCTTTATGCCACTAAGCCTCCTCTGAACATGTCTGAACTTTCTCCAGACAACCAGATCTTTGTTGTACTCATTCCAGATCCCATCCATCTTCTTCCCTCACCTGAGACGCAGTTTTCCTGCAGTCTCACGCTCTCGGAATCATTCAGGATCGGTGGTCTTTCCAGCATTTTACTCACAGTTTCTATCATCCACCCTCCTTCCTTTCTGAATTGCTGCTCCACCTGTGTTCTTCTCCATCTTTCTGTAACCTCCCCTTTCCTTCTTTCCAAAGCAAACCTTCATCTCTGTGGATTTGATTCCTGCTGCCGCCTTCACTACAGATGACTAATGTTATAGTCGTTCAACCAAATTGAAATATACAAGCTGATACCTTGTATATGTTTTCTTCAAGCACAATTTCCTGCTTGTTGAATCGTTTTCCAGAACATCATTTTTTGTCTTTTAACTCTCCTGACTCTCTCCACTATTTGAGATGTGGTAACTTTTGGTTTCCTGGTGTTTTTGGGGAAACATGGATGTGATTTGTTCGTCACCGTGCTGCATTAGATCAGAATGTATTCTCTGCGCTCTTTTCCTTTTGCTGTAAGTGCGAATAACTGTTGTAATTTCTGAAGCTTATTTAGCCATTACTGCTAATGATGGTTCAGTGCTGCATAATGAATTAATTACAGCACCGGTGCGAAAATAGCCACTGCACTTTTGGAGTTGCTGGGCGATGTTCGTCGCCATCATGCATCTCATTATATGCCACGTCGTTTGCAGCATTGTGTCAAAAGGCTTTAAAAGTGAATCTAACTAACTTGGCAGCGCAGAAAAAATATTTTATAAAGTTTAATCAGTTGGAGTTTTTGGATAAGCAAACATAGCCGCGGTCTTCAGAGATGCCGAGTTTCTTTGGGAATAGGAGATAAAGTGGAATATATCGGCTAAGATATAATAAGAGCAAAAATAGAGAAGGGAGGAATCTCACACAGACTCAGACAGGGGAGAAGCGATTCTCGGGAACACAATGCGGGATGGCGTGCTCCAGCTAAATAAATTATCACGGGGCTATTTTTAAGCTGAAGTGTAAATGCAGTAATCCTTGGAGCAGGAGCTGCGAAGAGCACAGAAGCCACATCAGGGAATACAGCTCTGCCTTTATCTCCCCCCCCACCTCCTGCCTGCCTCCCTCACTCCACCCCCCACGTTTCCACCATCTTTTCTCACTTTTCTTCGTTTTCCCGACTCCCTCCTCTTTTCTTCTGTCTCTCCTCTGTGCTGCCTTTCATATGGTAAAAGCCTCTTTTCTGTGTCGGAGTATTTTGCCTATCAGCGAGCCCTCTGTGGGAACTCCAGCAACTTCTATTGTCGTCAACAATAACAGACCTTTGGACGAGACAGGGAGGGGGAACATGTAAGTGGCACCCAAAGAAGCAGCAGTCAGAGGACATTAGGCCGCAGTAGGTCACTTCCCAACCCACCAGCTAATCTTTTTTCCCTGCATTTTTCTACCCTCTGCTCCCTTTGGGGGGACATTAGTCAAGTCCAGGTAGAGTTAGCCTGAAATCTGCATGTTTTTGTTTTGTTCAGGAGAAGAAGTCTCGACTGGTGCTGCTTTAATGGGACTTATTGGGGGTTTTGTAATTTATCAGACTGATAATTTGGACTAATCTCCTCTTTGAGTCTCGTTCCTTTGTGACAGAAGCAGAAGAAAATCTGCTTTTATTATTGGTGTCTCCACCTCTATCATTTTAAAGCTCTTTAAAGTCCCACTCCGATTATCTCCTGGTCTGTTTTCAAAGTGGTACCAGTGGTCTTTAGCTATAATTATGCTTTTTTTTAGATAGAAATTTGGCCTGCGGCCAGACTTTGGACATGCCTGAGTTATACCATCAACGCACTAGCATGCTTCAAGTATAGAACAAAGGACTTGAGTTAAATCCATGAAACACACTTTTAATGCAAATAACAAGTCACTAAAAAGCTAAGTAATTGAAAGCAAAACGGTATAAAAGACGCATAAAAATACAAATCTGAATGAAACGCTCTTATAAAAAGAAACTAAAATAATAACTTTTTGAAGTTTCAGTTTTTGCAGTGAACAGATTTAAGCATATAATAAGCTTCAAACAGTAGATATTTGTTTTAAAGTTGGGTCATTTTGACCCTGGAGAACCCACAGGGTCAAACTTGAGCACTTCTTTTTTTTAGTAATAACTTTTGGCTGCTGTTAGTTGGTGTTCCTCAAATGAAGCAAAAAAAAAACAAAAAAACTAAATCAAGTTATCTTTGAAAACCGAGAAGAAAACACTTCTTGGTTTCTGAAGGGTTAAAATAGAGCAGACCTACTCAAATGAAGCCCCCTAGTGGCTACTTAGTGAACTGACCAGGCTCCATCAACTTTTGTTTTTAGTCTTTGCTCTTAGTTTCTCATTACATTTTTTTTAGCTCTGTGCTTCTTAAAAAATGTTTATTTAAATGATTTTTTTGTAAATTTGTCATGATGTGGCTGCACCCTGCAGCGCACCTTTGGTTTGGATCCGCCTTGAGCTGCCTGGACACACCTGACATACACGACACCATTTAAACAAACATTCACAGATAATATAGCTAAAATATAGCAGAAAACAAGTTGTAAACGATCAAAATTTCAGCGTGAAAAATGTTGGAATGACCTTGGCTTCGTCCCAATGAGACTTTCAAACCCTGAATAGAGAAGTTCTGCTCGCTGCCTGAACTGTAAAGTTACAGCTAAAGAAGAGAGAAGTACTCAGATGTGGGTTGGCGTTTGAGCGTGGCGGTGAGTAACCGTGAATCTCCAAAACGCTGACACATAGGAGTGTTGAGCGTTGCTTTATGCAGCGGCACACCTTTCACTGACCTCCGTGGTGTTTTGTAAACAGCAAAAACGTTGCTTGAGGGTTTTTCCAGCGTCCCTCACAGAAAAACGAGGAGATTGTTCTCTGCCGTGAATCATCCACCCGCTCCACCATCCTCACAGATCACGCATGTCACCTCACATGTTAAAACATTAGCGAGAGGCGTATTCTCCTCCGTTCTACTTTTCACTGCTTTGCGTTGCCATCTTTAAAAACCTGACGGCCATGACAGTTTCGTGTCAGGAGAGAGATGATTCGAGATGGAGCGGCACAGTTAAAAAATAATGCCTCCGAGCTAAATTTGGAATTCCCATCCGTGCTACAAAAGAACGCCAAACCTCAGCGGTGATGTCTAGGTGACTGCGTTTGTGGAGGAGTCGGAACTGGGAGAAAGTCATGGTGTTAACACAAAAATACCAGAAGCCAAGAGGAGCTTCCACTCTTTGGTCTTTAAATTGCTGAAAATGGAATTGTTTGCCCGACTTCAGTGGAGATGTGTTTCAGGGCGAGTGGAAAACTTGGCATCATCTGTTTGTGTTTTTGAAATCAGGGCAGGAAAATAAGCAGCCGCGCTTGCTGAATTTGCAGAACAAGATGACCTATTTTGAACACTCGCTGGAAGATGAGCCGTCTCTGAAAAACAAGAAAGATCAAGTCCCCACTTCAAAACTGAAAAGAAAAACCTGATGTGAGCTTCCCTGTTTGCCATACATCAGTAGTTCTTTAGAAGCTTCCTTTCAAACTAAAAGCAGGCGGCAGATGTGATGATGATGATGCCTTTCTGGTCCCTCATCTTCATCAATTACATCAGTTTCTGTTGATCAGTGTCGAGATTCCTCTGTTCAAAACAGAAGAAAATGGTCACGTTCTTCTCCAGACATCGTTTAGTTTGCGCTCCGTCAGAACAAACCAGAAGTCACCTAATTACTCCAGAATGCAGGACATTGATTTTACAGGGTTTGATTCCAATAACTGAAGTCTCTGATCTAGTGTTCCTGGCAGAACTACTCCTTCAACTACGGTCCTGTTGTATTTTAAAGTCAACTTTTAGAGACATGACTCTCCTTTCTTGTTCATCAGTTGTCTGCAGCCTAACAGCTTTATATATGTACAGTATTTCTTTTGTTCCTGGACACTTGTGGCTCTCAAAGACGTTTCTCCTTTCAAATATTCTGGTTTTTACCGCACATGAGCTATAAAACAACACAAGAAGAAATGTAATCATTGCTTTATAGTGTTCTGACCTGACACCTGGTAATAAAGTAGCATGTTTTATTAGGAACAACTGCTGCTGGAAAATGGTAGTAACAGGTTGGTCTTCAAACCACTGGTGATATTAGAAGTAGTGATACTGAAAGGGGGACTTTTCTTTACAAGAAAATGCATATTTTACTCGACAATGATCATCTCGTACATCTATAGCTCAGGAGGTAAAGCGGGAATCCTCCAATCGTCTCGTCAGTATCCAGATGTTTAAACTTTTTAAAATTATTCATAATTTTCCGATGGTAGACCGCTTGATGAGCCAAAAGGTTGATGGAGATGTTTTTCTGCAGGCATGCTGCAACGACAAGTCACAGCAAACAGTTAAGCGTTACATAACGGTAAACAATGGAGAGTGCTGTTCTCGCCATACATGCCAGCTCCAAACGGAAATAATATATAAAATAATGTATCATGTGTACTCCCGGTGCGTGGTCAATAAGGGGTCAGTAGTCACCTTACTAACCTCTGAAGCGTGGCGTAAGGACGCCTTACATGTACACTTCTGTTGGACTGCATCATGAGTAGAGGAATTGGACTGGGAAGGTTCCTCTCAGGCTGGAAAAGTTTGAAATCCCACCAGAACTCACTTGACTTTTCAAAGTGACAGAACATTTCCAAAAGCAGTTGTCCCAATTATTCTGTCCAAGTAGAGCTTATGGAATGATTGGGTTTGTTCAAGCTCCAGTTAGTCGTTACTTCAGATGACCGGTGGAGGGAAAAGTCCTGGTTTATGTTGTGGCGTCTTAGTGTGAGATTTCCCACTGCTTTGGGAAGAAGAGACGAACACATGGTCACGTCGGGCTCCATTTAGCTCGCCATCAACATGCAGAAGGGAGGAAAAGCCCCAGGTGGAAAAAGAACCTGGCCAGTCTATGGTTAACTTCGACAGCTCAGTTTCTCCAATGGTAATCAGCCGTCCATATCAAGTGCTGTCGGCCGCCATCCGATTTCGTAACTGCGTCATCCCAGCTTGACTGACTGCCGCCGTCTGCACTCAGGACCACGCAAACGATTTTTTGAAAAAATCGGGTGGCAGCAGCTTTTTATTAGTTTATATATTGGCTCCAGCAGCAGTAAACTGCAGACGCGGAGCTTTTAAAGTCTGTGATTGGTTTTTTTTAACGTAGCAGACATTATGTTACAGGTATTCATGCGCCGCAGGGCGACGTGCAGAGATCACTGTGTGCACACCTTTCAGGCAATATTTCACTTCTGCTCTGCGGAGTTAAGAACAATGCCAGAAGGTTAATTTTTGCAAACCAAAAACACATGAATCTTTCCCCCTATTAGCCAATCAAGCCTCATTTAGAACTGAGGTAGTCGATACAATACCAACAACGGCTGAAATTTGGGACAGTTTTTGGCGTAATTATGTATGTGCTGAACACATGCAATCATTTGTGTTTGAAAGAATGACGCTGGATTGGCCTGGAGGAACACAGAGAGATGGTGCATTCATCACAGACACCCCCCTCCCCTCATCGCTGCTTTTTTAGCATAAACGTGATGGATGATCTCTGTAATTGTTTTGTTTTAACCAATAACAAATTGAGTGTTGTCTGCCGCTAGTTTATACACGCTCACATTAACACCCAACAGAAACAAAGTTGTAATTTTCTGTCTGCTGCTGCACCACACACACACACAAACCCACACACACACACACTTGTGTCAAAGAGGCATTCATGCACTGATCTGCCAAATTAAAGTTTGGCAGATTATAGTAATTACGTTTAAGAAACGATTTTCCAGAGCGCGTTGCCCTTTTCTGTCCTTGACAACCGAAACAGGGTGACAGATGAGCAAACTCTCCTTTTTTTTCTCGCTGCAATTCAAACTTACTGGAAGACATTTTCCAACACGGAGTGAAGCTGCGTGGGTTTAATTGTTCCGCGTGGTTTTTTTTGGCTCCAGCCGTCTCTTTGATCCTCTGAAAATGGATGTAACCAAAGTCAGAACAATGAACTCTGCTCTGAATTGAGACGGCGACTTGTGTAGCTTCGTGCATTTGTGAGTTTGTTCTGGCAAGTTTTGGCAGAACGGAGCAGCAGAACGACACCTGAATCATTTAGAAATACAATCATCTCCACGCTGCTCTCCTGGGTCAGCCCTGCTGGTTGTGTGTTTGATGGAGAAAAACAACACAAACCACCCGACAAATGCAGATTCTGAACAGCTTTTTTGTGTAAATGTTGTGTTTTTCTGAATGTGACAAGCAGTCTGTGTGTGAGTGTGTGCGAGCATGTGAGTGTGCACGTGTGTTTCTGCTTATGCATATGGGTGTGTACATGTGAGTGCGTATGTGTGTACCCTTGTTTGTGCATATGTGTTGATATGTGTGTCCATGTGTGTTTGCACGTCTATTTGTGCATATGTGTGTGCATGCTTGTGTCGCATGAGCACATTCATCTATGTGCATGTGTTGGTGCGTGTGTCCTTGCCTGTTTGTGTACACGTATGGGTGTGTCTGCTTGTGCATGTGTGGGCGTGTGTCTACTTTTGCATATATGTGTATACTTGTGCAAGTGTATCCGTGCGTGTGTGTGGGTGTTTTGCTTCCATGCATGTGTGTTTGTGTGCACGCAGTTGCATGTATTCTTACAAATGTATTTGTGCGTTATTTGTATTATGTTATTTATTTTGTATGTGTGTACTTGCGTGTGTTTGTACATGCATGAATTCATATGTGTATTTGTGCATTATTTGTGTGTTGTGTGTACATGCATGTGTTCATGTGTGTTTATTTGTATGTGTGTTCTTGAGTGGGTTTGTGTACTTGTGTGCGTGTGTACATGCATGAATTCATATGTTTATTTGTGCATTATTTGTGTGTTATGTGTGTACATGCATGTGTTTATGTGGGTTTATTTTTGTTCGTTCTTGAGTGGGTTTGTGTGCATACATGCATGAATTCATATGTTTTTATTTGTGTGTTTGCCTGTGTTTGCGCACTTGCATGTATTCATATGTTTGTGTGTTATGTGTGTGTGTACTTGTGTGTGTGTGTGTGTTCATGCATGAGTTTATTTGTGTGTGTACACGTGTGTTTACAGTTGTGTGATGGTGTGTATACGGGTGTGTGTGTGTTTATTTGTGTGTGTTTATGTAAACCATTTGAAGACATGTCAGCTTTTCAAAACCCTCCTAGAACTGTAATACATTTCATCTTTTGTGTGTCCGTTGTTGTTTGTTTTTGTGTGCGCGCAGATAATTGACAATAACACAGTTAACCACGAGTCAGCTGACCCCGTGTTTACGTGATTTTGATCTGAAAGATGTGAAGCGTTTATCAGGAGTTCTCACAGCTGTTTTCCTGCATCTGTTTGTGATCCGTACAGAAATGCGTCTCTACAACGTTAGGAAAGGAGACAGAAATGTTTACTTTTGCATCAGGAGCTGGACAACAAATCAAAAAAGGAAAATGATTTTAAATGTAATTTCTTTTATGAGCAGTTTAGCTCCAGATATTTCCTGTCATTAAAATACTGTTTTTAATTGTAATTACTAAGCAATCTTTCAGTAGTCCTTTCATAATAAAGGTCACTGTCCTTGCCAACAAAATGATCCGTCCATCTGTCTTCTCCAGCTTATCCGGGTCGAGGGGGCAGCAGTCTGAGCAGAGATTCCCCCGGCAGTCGCTGGGCTGCTGCCCCCTCGACCTTTAGCTTTGTTAGCTTTAGCAGCGCCGAAGGTGAAAAAAGTTTTCACAAAGATGATGCCAGAAGAAAGTTTCCAGATTTTTGCTTCTTTCGTTTTTTTTATCTGGTTACTGTAGGCGCCTGAAAAGGTTCTGAATTATAACAGTGTCGTGTTTTTTACCACTTTCTCTCTTTCTATTTGTCACCTATGAATAAATCTATTACCGTCTCTGGAATTGCTGGGCTTCTGGAGGCTTGTTGGAGTGTCTTTGGGCTCAGGAAAAGTTTGATGCTGTACAGAAGAACGGGTTTAACCAAATACAGTCCCACAAAGACTGGATCAACAGGGAAATCGGAGCAGGTTCTGGATCGAGCATTTCAATCAGTGAAAAGTGGAGAAAGGGACAGGAAAATACAGATGACAAAAAGAGGGTTCATCTGTAGTTCCAGGGCTGTTTTTCTGCCCTGCTTTCATACAACCTGCATTTTTATAGGCAAATAATCTGTTTCCCAGGATCAAATTATGCTTCAGGACAGCTAGTTTCTCACTGAAAATAAAAAAAATATTGCTCTTTTCTTTACTTTTTAAACCTTTTTTAAACTTAAGAGACTTTTGTTACAGCAAAATGAATCTAAATCCGAACTTTGAATGATTTTCTTACATTTCTAACACATTAAAAACATCCGAGTGGAACAGTTTCAGTTATAAGTTTGTTTTTGCATGTCTCTGATTTCATGTTCTGCTTCATGTCCATTTCAACTGAGGAAAGAAATGTCATTCTAGAACATTTATATTGGATACATTGAAAGTCATAACAATGTTTTTGCTTATGAGAGAAACACAGGACGCGTCCTCTTCCCTACAGATTACCGTGTTTTTATGAAATGTCTTTACAGAGGAGCTTCTCAAGTGTTGTTTGTCCTTCTCATTGATGGCTTCGAGGAAATGAAAAGGATCATTATCATGCTACTGCAAAGCTTTTAGAATAAACTACTGCATATTCATATATATGATCATATATTACCTTTGTCACACTGAAGGACAGATTTTACACAGTAGAGAAGAAATCGCCATTTTGTCTGACGTCACTATGAAAAGGGTCTGAGTGCAGATAACGAAAGGAACGAAAATCAGACTTTGTAGCCATGATAGGACACTAAAAACCACAAAAACATGAAAATGAGGAGTTCAAGTGCTACTCAGTCCACAGTTTTTGTGGCATCAAAACCTGCAGCTGCTTTCATGAGTGTTAAAGCAAAGAGCAGCCAAACAACAGATCTTCTTCCAGATGGTACTGCCCTGTATAGTATAGCACATATGTATATATATATATATATATATATATATATATATATATAGATATAAATCTATATGCCCTTAAAACAAAGCTAAGATTTATTTTTAATATAAAAGCAGTAAACTAGACTTTGAACATTTTAACAGTGAAACTATATCCACTGCTGTCTAATTCAGAATTAAAGTTCTAATAGTCCCAGTTCATCAACAACATTTTTTTGGATTATAAGTCTCACTCAAACTGTTTTTTCTCTTGTACAATAATTCCCAGTGGTCTTTTACTTATAATTATGCAATTTTTAGCAAAAATAAAGAAACACTTTTTTAAGACATATTATCTGCAGAGCAGCAGAAGTTCATGAGAAATTCAATTCCGATTTGTGAGCGGGATTATTGGTGCAGAAGTTAGCCTCTGCTAATTTCCCAGCATTCTCTTGTTTGCACTCTCTTCTGTTAGCTTATCGAACGTCACAAGCCTGAGTGAACGGACGCGAAGCAAAAGAAAAACAGCAACATCAGAGCTCTCCAGCCAGTTTTGATGCAGATTTCAGCTCTGAGGAGAAAAATGAAGACGTCAATGGATCTATTTGTCTGCAAGTGGATGCATCAGAATGGAGCAGAGAAGGGAGACGGGCACGGTGGAGCAGAGTGCCACGCTTTGATGGGGGGGCAGTCTGCTCAGGCCTCCTGAATCTAATGAGTTTTTTCTTATTTTCATCGAAACGATAATAAAAACATCCCCCAGTTACCTCAAGCTAACAGTCACAAAAACAACCCGCCTGCCCTAGTCCCGCCCCTTTTCTTTTGCATTTTTCAAATCTGTGTTGAGGGTGGAGTCGGCCTCCAACTGTCCTGTTGTGTTACTCTTTAAATTCTTTTAGTCCTCAAACATGAGAAAAATGTCACAAGAACATGTTAAAAACCCAGTTTTTCATTGGAGAGGGTCTTTAAACAGTAGATCAAGTTGCTGAAAGCAAAAGCTTCTAAAATGACAATGAAATTCAAAGTTTTAATAAAAAACTACAATCACCAAACTGCACGAGGAACCTTCCAAACAACCCGCGGCTCTGGAGTCATTCAGTCCTCTATTGTGGCTCTTTGGCTTAGAAGAAAATAACCATTTAGAAAATAGTAGATTATTTTGGTTGATTAAGGGGGTTGACCTGTTCGTGCTGCTGGTTTTGGGGTGGTTCAGGCCGTGGAGTGGCTGCTTCAAAGCGCATCTTAACGGGAGCATAGGTGTGTCTTACAGTTGAGGCTCATATGGGACCTGATATCATCAAGTTGGAACAGACCATTGTCCTATGTGGTAAATGTGAAGTTTTTGTAAGGACAATGGAAGTTACACGCACTTCCAGAGGGTTGCTGTGGTACAGCGTCCTTATGCCACGCTCTCCTCAGTAGTAATGAGCGTGTACTGGCTCCTTACTGACCGAATGCTGCATGCACAGGGCGTGCATGCGATTCTTCAGTGCATGTTGGAGGTCCACACAAACTACCCCCATGTCTTGGGGCTTTGTTGAGCTCCACACTTGCATACTGTGTTGCAGTTTTCCTGCATGAAGCCGCAGCTCCTTTTGCACACGTGCGCAGCAGCTTTTGTCAAAGCGGCGGGGATCTGTGTGGCTTGTCATCACACGCTCCGGTCGAGCTCTAAATGTCAGTTGTCTGTCTGCACTTCATCTGCTTGACTCATCCTTGTTGTCTGCATTTGAAGTGCACGCGTGTGCTGTTGTGTCACACTGACGTGCTGGGGGGGTGAGGTAGGGTTTGATGGACACGCTGCTGCACCCCTCTCTTTGTAAGGCACAATGTGCCCTGTTGATTTTTCTTCTTCCGTTTTTATAATTACGTCCCTTCTTTTGATTCGTCCCTCCCCCTCCCCTCTGTCTTTCATCCCGTCTCTCTTATCTCCCCCCCCCTCCACACTTCTATTTTTCTAATTCCATCCGCCCGATCCAGTTTTATGCCTCGCTGTGCCCATGCTTGTTATCTTGGCCCTTTCCATTTTTTTTTGTCGTCCATGTTTGATCTCAACTTCTTAATTTCTTTTCTCATTGACGTCACTGGCGCTCCGTCTTGATTTGCGGCGCCCTCGTCGATGGCAGTTTCATTTTTTCTCCTTTTGAGTTCTTTGCATTTCTTCATTTGCCCGTTTATTTTTATTTTATTTGTTCATTTTTCAGATGGTACCCTAGAATCCACTCCGATTAAAAAAAAGACAGTTTTGTTGTTTTTATTTCATGTTCTTGTTGCATTTTCTCCAGTTGGAGGACACATTTAAAGAACATTGAACTTACATTGAATTACATTTCTGATTATTTATTGAAATCACTGTGGATCAGGATAGCAGCTGGATAGCTACAATATTGCTTTTGCCATTTGTGTTGCCCCTGTAATGTCAGGTTGGGGGTGTGAGGGGCTGTAAGATGGATGATGGGAAGGGGAGCAGGGTTACTCCGCGCCAACAGTCCCACCCACAACTCAGAGGGGAGTTTCTGATGAACTTCTGCTGCTCTGCAGAAACTATGTCCTAGAAAAAAAATTGTCTTTTTTCTTTTTTTTTTTTTTACTTTAGCTAAACATGGGTTCATCGCAATTGAGACCACTAGGAAATCACACTTTGAAATCAGATCCTAAAATTGTCGGAGTGGGGCTTTAAGGTCTTTTTTTGTTTCTCTCTCTGCAGCTTCCCTGGAGTGCGCTCCGTCTTCTCCGTGAGTGATGGAGGGATGTCCAGGACACATCCACTCGCAGCCCTTCCGACTTCCATGCAGATGCACTTCTGGACCAATTATGTCTTCGTGTCACACTTTGGGTTTGTGTCCTGAACCTCAGCAGAGACTTTTCTGGAAACCCAAACAGACCAACTCCTGAAAATCACCTCAACTCGCTGTTTCCTAACAGTTTGCTAAAAGTTTATTCCCCAAATGCTGCATCTTCAGCTAATTCTGACCTTTGAAGCCAAACTGCACTTTCCTCAAGCACCAATCGGCTCAATCACAGTCAAACGGCTTAACTGGGTTTCTTTTGGACCATCTGAACATAGAGAGAAATCTTCTGGATTACCGCCTGAGCGGAGCTAAAGAACCCTAACCCAGAGCACCTATATGAGTGGCACCAACATTCTCATCTGTAACTCCAGCTTTGTCTTTGGGTCAGTTAGTGGTGTTAGTCTCTTCCTGTAGCCCTTTAGCAGTGCTTTCCCAAAGTTTCAGTCTCTGTTTCCTGCTGGTAAAACAGTCCCTCATTTCACAATATGGTGACACATGTTGCCCCAAAGACATGTTTGTGCTCTTTCTTCCCGTCATTCTGAGAGTAGGCTGTGTTAACCGATCCCAGTGAAGTGTCCGATTCTCTTCAAACCCCCTCACATGGAAATCATGGAAATACCACCTTAAAAGTAGGTAAGAGGGGGAGATACAGGTTGATTTTCATTGGTCCGTCTGCAGTGAGTCTTAGTCGCATTGACATAAAAAATCCAACCCTAATTAACCACTCGTAAAGTTTACGTCGCCTATGTCATGTCTGCGCATGACGTTTGTCCCATCCTGGTAAATTTTGCGGCGATAAACGGGTCCAGGTTTCAAAACTAAAACCTCTGTTTTACTTTCGAAATAAAACTTAAAAGACAGAATAAAACTCTGACATCCATTTTTGCCATAGATGACAAAAGTTTGATTTTGGAAGAATAAAAACACAATTTATGACACAAAACAACAGAGCAAAAGTCACCGTCATCTACGTTGGTGCATAGCTACCAACACTCAAAAAAACCGGTGGTGGGATAGCCAACCCTTAGTTGCTACAACTCCTCCTTAAAAAAAACACTTGGACACCATTAGAGCTTCAAATGCCCCTACAATTGGAGCAATAGGGAGGAGCCAGAGGGGTAAGGAAGCTACTGATGGTCTTGAGACGTTGTTACCACGCAATGCAAGAGAGACGCACCGCAGACCCATATATCTGGTTTAAGGACTGAAAGATTCTTGCAAGTTGGAGCCGCCGTGGAAATTCCAAAAGGGAGATTTCGATGTTAACCTTAAAGAGGGAGACTAAAAAACTGGTGAACGTGGTAACAGGGCTTAGCCATCCAACAGAAGCTTTGATCTGAATTCTATACTCTAACGTGACACAAACTATAAAGACGTAAAGCTCTCTATCTCTGCTGGAAACCATCTGTAGAGGCAAAACCAAGACGTTACGATCCAAAGCTCTTCATCCAGATGTTGTCCGCTGGTCAAATCAGGAAGATGACCCATATACTGTAGTGTGTTGAGATAACTCTAGTGTAAATGTGAATAATGGCCAGTCACTGTTGATAATATAGACCTTTGAACTGCACATAAAGCACACGTGTCTGTAACAAACCTTCATCTTCACATCTCTACATCTAGTGGTGTAAATAATCATCCGATCTGTAGCGGCTGTTACGACTCCCATGTCAGCCACTTACTTAATGGAGAGATATTTATCAGAAAGCTCTAGTTCACTCTGATGTAGCATGAGCTGTTGTCACAGCAACCGCCCTCCATCCTGGAGACGGGCTGTCAATCAGTGGAGCACAAAGTTGTGTTGTGGTGGGGGGGTTAAATGGGATTGCATTTGTCCAGCGGTCCTCGAGTGTCCCGCGTTCGGACAGCAGCAGCTGCCAGCTGATTGAAATGTATCGATCAGTTCTTCAGGACATATATACAGCCAGCCCCCCAGGATGGCAAAATCCTGGAGGATTGTGTGTGTGTGTGCGAGGGTGTGCTGGCAGGAACACGGAAATGGAGTTGTTTGGCCTAAAACACGAGTGGTTATTTCACGGCTGAGTGGAGATGCCTTGTCCACGCCTGTCAAGGCCACGGGATGGAGGGAACGGCTGAAGCTTCCCTTTAGGTTGGAATGTCTCCACTCCTTCATGTCAAAATGGAAAACGTTCCAAACTTGGCTAAAAATAAAGTTCAGACCAGCTAATGAAGGAAACGTGAAAGAACTCTGTATGTTTGTGAGAAATGTTGATGTTTCTCCTTGGATCAGGTCTGGGTGTCTGAGGCACAGTCTGTGGAAAAGTGTCAACAAACTAAACCTTTTTTTTATTAACTGGAAAATCTGTTATGATAAAGTAGACCCAGCGAACACGCTTCATCAAAAAAAAACTACAAAACAAAACCATTTCTGCCTTTTCTGTGACAGCAACTCAGTTTGAAAAATTGCCAAATGCCAAAAAAAAAAAGGAGCAGCCACACTGAGGCGACAGACTGCACACCTTTTCAGGAAGGTAATCGACTTCTCTCCCCGCGTCCTGCTGTTCGGGCTCACGCTGGGAGCTGCACAGAATCAGATCACGGTTGCTCACATAAGGATAGAAACAGAAGATTGTTATTGCCTGGTTTCTTTGTTAAAACAGCTTTCATTTGTTTTGCTGTACCCAGAACTCTGTGACCTACCGATGGAAGGCAGTTATATAACGCTGCTTTGACGCACTCGTTCTCCTGAAGACACATGTCAGGCATGTGAAGCTGAGGTGAGCCAGAAGAACGCGAGGGAAAGAGAACGATAACCTCTGACTGTGGCGTGGTCGCTGGTTGATAGTCGACTGTTAAACTTTAGCAGAGCAACAAAAAACATGGAGCAACTCTTCAGTAGAGCCTGAAATCTTTAAGATTTTAATCTCACTTTAAAATAACATTGTAGCATATTGAGAAGTGTATGCAAACTTACACAAAAAGCATGAGATTTTCAACACTTCTTTCCAACCCAAAACAAATAAATCAAAATATTTATCCTATAATTAGTGTTTAGTCTAAAATTTCCCAAAAAACTTCTTTTTGTATAGTTGTAACTTATTAAAAAGTCTTTTATTTCATTAAAAAAATACTGATAGATATAATTAAAGATCCCTTTGATTCCTTTTACATCTGAAAACTGGTTTTCTCTTGATAAACTTGATGTTGGATTATTATCCTAAATGAAAGACGTGAGCGGCGTTGCGTGGCCGCAGGTACAACCTGCCCTCACCATTTGCCGCCGCCTTTCGACCCACCCTCACTGGCTGAACGGCTGCTACACGGCCCTCACTCTCCCCCTCTGCCACTGTGGTCAGAGCTGCATGTGACAAATTCAAGAAGACATAAATTATTCAAAATGGCGGTCTGTTGGTTTCCATAGAAACCATTGTATGTTTTGGTCGCCTGGGGTTGACAAATGGGTCTATGTAATTTTTAGAAGAATCCGCCGAAGTACAATTTTGGATTTCCTTGGCAACCAAGGTTTTTGTTGACCACATTCCTAAAATGTTTATATTCTGTTTCATATTGTTTCATTTTATATCAAAAATTATACAAACGGTGGTTGTGCTGCTTTTCTTGTTTTTAGCTTTTTTTTTCTCTCAAAGAGACAACTAGGAAGACCAGAGAGATTTTTACCGGTTTTATTGAAGCACCATAGAAACTCCAATGTGAGCTATTGGAAAGTGGGTGCCGCTGTTGGCCTCTCCCACATTCCAAGCCGCCACATGGTAGACAACGGAAGCAGGCTGGTCGTTCCAGCAGCCGCTCTCCCACGTCCAGGTGAAACAGAAATATACACGTTTAATTTCTCATAAATGTATCGATTTATTTATCTTTACCAAAACTGTTCTTATGGTGGAGTTTACATAGCTCCTTGGTGTTAGCAAATAACGCCAAATAACACGACAACAGTAATGGCAGAAAAAAAAATATTTTGTTTTCTCAAAAAAAGACACATTTCAGCAAAAGGGTAATGAATTAAAAAAAAAGAAAATTAAAATGAAAAAAGGAAAATTAAATAAGAAAGTCAACACTTGTTACAACAAAAACTAGTTGTGTGGAATAAATGCGAGTTCTGACTTTAGGTCTTCACAAGATACAGCCTTTAATCTGGGTTTAGGATGAACACAAAACAGATTTTGGATATATCAAATGGTTCAGAATTTCACAATAAAAGCTTTTAGGGCCATGAAAAGATAATAAAAGCTTTAGAAATGAGTGGTGATTTTAGAGTTTTTAAAGTGTTTTTTTGTTTTTTTTATAGATTAGGCCTGAACTGCTGCAACTAATATGTGTAAAAAAAAAAAAAAAAAGTTATCAAAACATGACCAGTGTTGATTTAAGTTCTGATAAAAAAAAAAGTTCTTGCACGCTTTGTTTTTCTAGATTTGCACTTCCCAGAACGTACCAACTTCTGCTTTTTATGGGGTTTTATGAGATTAACTTTTACTGTGGGATGAATCATTTCTGTGAAGCGAAGCTGATGACTGCTGCGCTTGTGTAATGTCAATGGGAGTGGTGGTGATCTGTTTATCTAACGCAGCAAGAGAGAAAAGAGAAGTTTTCTTTAGATCTTTCGATCTTTTTTTAAGGAGGATTACATTTCCACATTCTGTGGAGCCCAACAAAACTATCAGACATTCCTGCAGCTGGATAGAGAACATTACAAAGCTGACTTTCAGTCAACTAGTCACTGGAATCATCAATATCATGATTCCAGTCATTAAAAAAACGATTAACAGATTTTCACAATTAAAGTGTTGATTTTGGTCAATCTAACTTCCCCTTTAAGTTTTTTATTAATAAAAAACAACCCAGTATTTTTCCGTTGTGTTGCAACAGTTGCATCCTGGAAAAAAATTGATCATTCATGCCAATACTTCTTAAGTTTATCGTGGGAACAAAAGTGCAAAAAACAGGAGTTCAACTTTTCCACAGTGTGCTCTGCCTCTGACACCCAGGTTTAACCGGCTCCAGAAGCAGCTCCCGTTGCAGTGTGACCGGGACTTGCCTGAACTGGCCGAACCCACACTCTCCCAGGGCCCGCGGTGCACGTTTGGCACCTTGTCCCTGATGCGTTCGATTTCACGTGGAAACCTTAGTCAGCGACGGTTGCGCAAGAACTCCCACTGAGCCTAGAGATCACAACTTTACAAACGCTCACAGATGCACACACACACACTGACAGGTAGTTATGCAAAAACACACAACTGTAAGCAGTGAATGATTACATCCCAAGGTTATTTTCTGTCATGTTGACAGCAAGTTCTTATTTTTTGGCTTGTAGAAATCCCTGTTCCACAGATCTCTATGTAGAAGGTGCCTAACGATTGATATTAATGACGATATTAATATATTGATGAGCATATATATATATATATATATATATATATATTAAAGTGATTCATCTGAACGTGGCCTGTCTTCTGTCTGGTGTTTTTGATCTTTGCTTGACACTGATGCTACTGCCGTTCAATTATCTGTTCCCCTCGCCCGGTTCATTCTTCACACAGTTGCAGATGGGAGCCGCAGAACCGTCCAGCTGTGGTTGGACGACTCTGGGGTGATTCGCTAAAGTCAAACAGGTAACATTGTGAAGCCATCCATCCACTTTTCCACAAACACACCTTTTCGTCCAAAAATGGACAACTGACAAAGATGGCTGGTAGATAAACTCTTTATGAGTTTTATAGAATATGCACCTGAAGTGTTAAAGTCCCACTCCAACTAGATTTCTTCTGTTGTAAAATCGTTCCCAGCTGTTCTTTTAATTAGGATTCTGCTGTTTATCAAGAAGCTGTCATAATTTTCATTAAAGTGGGTCTTTAAACGCCCACTCCATTGAAAATGTTTTTAAAACATGTTCTTGTGGCAATTTTCTCATAAGGGAAGACGTGTGAAGAAAAAGCTGCTTAATCAGTTTATTCCTGGGACAGGCGAGGCCCCTGGACCTGTCGAGAAGGACCTTTGCCTTGGCCCATCAGTACCCAGAACAGGCTCTGCCAGCACCGTGACCCCGAAAGGGAAAGCAGGCTAAAAAATGGATGGAACTAACAAAAACAGCTAAGCTAACTCTGAGCTAAAGTATGCTAACTGGCAGCTGACCACAGTGATAGTTGAAGAAAAAGAAAGAAAAGTCAGAAACAGAGTGAAAGTTAGGTATTCTGATCCTACTGATCTTCAATTTAACTATATATATTTATACAATTTAAGCACAATAACCATTCTTACTTTTTTTTTTTTTTTTCTTATTACTACAACAACAGTTTGCTGCAAGTTAGCATACTTTAGCTCAGTTAGCTTAGCTGTTCTTGTTTTGTTATAAAATCAACCAATTTTGACAGACATGTTTTACTTGGTTTTTTTTTGTTTGTTTGTTTGGTTTTTTTTACCTCTAGTAAGTGGCGTTGCATGTCTGCTTCTTCCTTTTTAGCTGTTTTCTCTAGTTCTGGGTCTAAAACAATCCGCTGCAGCACTGTTGGCTGTTGTAGCCTGACATCCACAACATGCGGTCAGAGATTGCTGTAATTTCATCTGTTTTATTCAGTTTTCAGCAGAGTTATGGTTATTAAGACAATTTTCTGTTATGAGATCAAAAACATTCTAAAAAGTTGTTTTTTCATATTAGTCTAATAGAACTTCATAAAAAAAAACTTAAAAGAACAACACGCACGTGCAGTTTGAAGAATCGACGTTCCAGGACCTCATGTTTATGCCTGTGACCCAGTGACGCATGTTTGACAGTTTAACAGGGGGAATTCGTGTTCAAGAAAAAGAAAAGTTGATGTCAAAAGACATGTTAAACATAAAACTAAATGTTGTATTTTTTCATATTAATTTTCACATTTTTTTCCTGCAAAGTTGTGCACAAAATATACATGTATTCACAAATGTGTGTTTATGAATACGTTTCTTATTGACAGCTATCTGTCTATATCTATATAACCGTGCGCCTGGAGAGCTCTAATATTGCTCACCATTTTTGTAAAAATGTTAGGTTGAATGTGTGAGGGGCTGTAAGCTAGCAGGAGAGAGTGTAAACGGAGAACTTTCAGCAACAAGGAGGAATGTAGTTGCTCTGCATCAACAGCCCCGCCCACAACTCAGTTGAATTTCTAATGAACTCCTGCCGCTCTGCAGAAACTATGTCCTAAAAAACAACAGTTTAAAAAAAATCATAATATAAAAAAAAAAACACTGGGAACACTTTGAAAATAAATCAAAAGATAATCAGAGTAGGACTTTTAAAAGTCTACTTTCAGATAAATGTATTAAATACACATTTAATTTATATGGGCTGATGAGAATGCAGGAGATTAGTCGCAGAGAAATATGTGTGAATCATTTCTTGTCATTATACATGCACATTAAAACTGTTGGCAGCAGCTCCGGGGTAAAATCTTTCAATGACTCTGTTCTGGCTCCAACAGTCCTCCACCTTGTACTTGTTGGTAAAAGTGGGAACACAGAGTAACTGAGGTTTTTGGCTGTTTTTGAGCCTGTATTGCAGGGGGCTCATTATTAACGATGCAGAGCTTTAAACTTCTTCCTATTCCCTCCTGGACACCATATTTGCTGAGGCTAAGGTCTGTATTCTGGCTTTTGTTCCTGTGTATTTTAATCTTTTTCATTTGACAAATATCAAAGAATAACCTTTGTTGTATTGAAGGTGGGCGTAAGTAAACATGTGGATGTTTAGGAACTTTCTAAACATCTCGGTCCACAGACTTTTGTTTATTTGCCCGCTTGGATTCTAAATACTCCGATACTCCTGCAAGCATTTGCTTTATAACATTAAACATGAGCTCTGAGAATCAGTTGTTTTTCTGCTCAAGGTCTGAATAATAATCATTAAAAACAACATTTGTTTGTTTGTGTGAAAATCTAGAGTCAAATCCTTCAGAAATTATATCTAGTGTTTTTTTTGTGTGTGAATCTCCAAGCACTGGAGATTTCTGCATTTTATGACAACTTGGCTTTATAAGTTTTGTTTTTTCTTCCCAAGAAGAGGGAAAATGGCCAAGATTTCATTTCAATAAGGAGAAGAAAGATTTTTAGTGAAAAAGTAAAAAAAAAAAAAAAAAATGTACATAAACTAGGTCCACTGTGTTTGGCTCTAACCTTGGTGGGATGAACGATAGATTAATTTCTAGATTTATAAATAGATGATTTATAGCTTATTTTAATACTTTTTATTTTCTTGTTTTATTGTTTGTTGCTTTTATCAAATGCTTAACTTTCATTTATATTTTAATTGTTAATTCCAGTACCTCCTCGGTTGAGTCCTCTTCCTCTGGGTCGACTACGGTTCAGCTGCTGCAGTCTGAGATGGGGACCTGCATCGCCATCTTGCTGTGGTGAAGCGGGATCCCCGCCTGTGATGCTGCATTAAGCTGGCTATGCGTTTGTCCACAGAGGAAGAGGTCCCAACTATAAGCATGTCCACCAACCGACTTTCTCTGTGCTCAGCCTGTTTCCCAATGTTTTCCATCAGTTAAGGATGTGGGAGTTGTGAAAGGGCTTGGGGGCATTCTGCGTGTTTGTGTGTGTGTGTATTTTTATAGTTGTGCTTGTTTTATATTTGTGTTATTTTAGTGTAATGCACTTTGTGTTATGGTTCACATGAAAAGTGCTCAACAAATTAAGATTGATTGACTGAATAAACCCGAGTCTAGACGCTAATAGTGGTGGAGCGCCAGTTCATCACAAGGCATTTTTGCTGGTGGAGAAGGATTGGAGGAGAGCTAGATAACCAGCTAGAATTTAAAGAAATAAACATCCATGAATAGACCAGTTCACAGACGTGACACCATTTAAGGAGCGTAACAATCAAATTGATTTCTATTCCGACAATCCAACCAGATAAATCTGTCTGACCCAAGTTGTTAAGCGATCGATAGATCGGCAACCACAAGGTTCCAGGTGGAGACTTGTACATTGGTGCGACTCATAGTTTACTGTGTGCTTTTAGTTTTCTTTGACCTCATGAACTCAAACATGAAACGTGATCACTGATGTTTTCTTTAAAAGGAAAAACCCGATCTCTTAACATCATCCCTGTCTTCCACACGTTGTGAATGAGATGAACACAGACACCGCTGCATGTAGCGATCAGACTAAAAACATTAGCTGGTAGCTCCTTCCACACGCAGCCGGGGTGGTGAGCTTAAGGAACACGCTTTTTGGCCACGCAGCGAGCACAGAATGTATTGGGCGGCCAAAGAGAGAAAACTCACCGCGTGAATCGTGTTTGGTGTGAATACAGCTTCAGACTATTGTCACTTTTCCTTAATGGACGTTTTTCAGTAAGTTGGGCCACTTGCCACTGGTATGGACAGCCACCTGCCCCTGGTATGGACAGCCACCGGCCCCTGGTGTGGACAGCTGCTGGCCCCTGGTATGGACAGCTACTGGCCTCGGGTGTGGACAGCCACTGGCCCCTGGTGTGGACAGCCACTGGCCCCTGGTATGGACAGCCACTTGCCCCTGGTATGGACAGCCACCGGCCCCTGGTATGGACAGCCACTGGCCAGAAACATCAAACCAGAGCTGCCGCCGCCCAGCTGTCACCCGATGTACGTAATGTCATAATAACGACGCCTAACGGCCACCTGAATGCCACCGCCTACATTCATGACCACGCAACGATTTTCAAAAAATTAGGCGTCAGCATTGTTCTGCTGATGCCTCCCCATCATGCGGTGCCAGTTGTGTTTGTGACCGTAGCATTAGTGAGGTAGATTGCGCCAAAGCTTCACTTCAAAGACGGTTACAATCAGGAGAAACTAAAGGCATCAAGCCGCCGGAGAAAATTGCATCCTTGAGCTAAATTGAATGGAAGTTTTGCGAGTGGTACACATGCAGTCTTTAAGTGGGGGCCGTGTTGCCTGGGGTAGGTGGGTCGAGGCAGGATTAAGTGGAGAACAGGCATGAGGGATGAAGAGAAAAAGAGAGATGACAGAAAATCGCTAGCAGTCAGTCCCCTGCCTGCCTGGGCTCAGACCTGCAGCCCTCCCTTACAGCACTCAGGGCGCAAGACATTCTCCAAATGTTTTCATCCTTGTGTGTCTTCAGTGAAATTTATCACCACTTTTTTTTTCTACTGCTCTGATTCTATCCATCACTGATGCTTCGCCTGCCTTCAACTGAGAATCTTTACCAAAAAAAATCCCCCTTCGTGGTGTTTTTTTTCTCGACTCTGGATCCTCCTACACGACTCTGTCTTGATTCTCTCTTCTTATTGGCATTCCCTCCTTCCCTCTGCCTCTCTTGTGTCTCTGTATCATCCTCACCCTAGCTGTTGCGCTTTGCATTCCCATCTTGCTCTGCCACACATTCATGTCAAGCACAAGCAGGCGGCTGTATGAATTAAACATCTTAGACAGTGCACACACTGAGCCCCTTTAGTTGTGTCAGGAGAAGCCCTGGCTCTGAGATGGGGGGGCTCTGGCCACACACCGTGTGTGTTTGGCGATGTGCATCTGGCTCCACACTTGATACCAAATCCCACCGAGCAGCAGGGGTTATCACATCTGTGCTCTTTATGTTTCACTGCTGCCGAAGTTCCTCCGATCCCCGTTGTCCCGCTCTTTCCACGCTCAGCATGACTCTCCCTGCGTCATGTGTTTTCTGTTTTCCACCTGCAGTTTGTGCCAAATTCTTTGTTCCGTGCTCTCCTCCTTCTACTCTGTGAGCTCTTTTGTTTTGCTTTCGATGCATTATCGTTTCACACCTTTCTTACCGTCCCCCTGTGCTCGCCGCTCCTCCAAATGTGACTGGTTTGGAAACGTTTCAAAGCTAGCCGTGCTGCATTGAGCGTGGAGGATCTGGCTGCATCTCTGCAGGTTGTGTTCATCATTATCTCGACACGTGTCCGTATCTGAACGTGGAAACACAACTGTGTATCTTTATGAAGCTTAGCTG
The DNA here is from genome assembly GCA_014656515.1 of Oryzias celebensis. Classification (NCBI taxonomy): domain Eukaryota; kingdom Metazoa; phylum Chordata; class Actinopteri; order Beloniformes; family Adrianichthyidae; genus Oryzias; species Oryzias celebensis. The sequence continues at coordinate 2,421,130 of BNCR01000011.1, read as the reverse complement.
TAAAGTGGGCACCAGGAGAGACTCTGCCTCTGGCAATGAGGTTAAAGCTGCTTATCAAACGCTGCTGTGTGCTGATGGGGTTCAGATCAAGGAGACGGGATCTTACCTTCGCTCTCTGCCAACCTCTCATTTCAAACATGCAGGGTTTATCATGTCAGGTTGGCCATTATTTACGATGTGCCCTTCACCGAAGCAGCTCAAGTTCAAACAAGAAAACAGCTAAATGTGGCCAATTAAATGAAAACAGACTCAAGTGAGGCAATGTCTTTGGAAGGAGCAGAAAGAAGACATTCTGTTAGAGAAATCCAATCTACTATTAAGTTGCTCTGAGCTGCTTTCGTCACATGCACCGTACGGGGATTGACCCGTACTGCAGGTTCTTGATGTGCCCGGGTCCGTGGAGCAGCTGGTTCTTAAGGGAGGAACAGATGTGTCTTGCAGTTCTCTTGAAGCTACATGAAAATGGATTATTGTGTATGTGTTAAATGTATCGGGAACGTTGACTGTATATGAGACCTGGACTGAGTCACCCCTCCCCCTGGCATTCCAGACAGGAAGTACCCATTGGTTCCAAGACAACAAAATCCCATGGACTTCTATCGAGAAATGAACAGCAAATACGTACTCATTCTAATGGTCAGAATAACCATTCTTACTTCAATGCCTGTTTTTAATACAAATTTTATCCAAGCAGTATTCAGCAGTATCCACCCGCACGAGCAGTGTCTAAGTCATAATGTGAACATGTGAGGTCAGAAGTCTTTTTTTAGATGAAAAATGTAGAGATAAGAGCCCCGAAGAAGCACTCATTAAATAAAGGGGTTTAAAAAATTTCCCCTTTTTCCAATAAACTGTTGCAACTCTTCCACCGTTAACGCAAGGAGTGAAAAATATCAGCTTTGTTCTGATGTGCAACACTGTAGTTGTCGGGGAGTGTACAAAAAACACGCAGTTCTGTTTGAACTAGGGATGTGTGGGGTAAAAGCAAAAGCATTGGAGGGCTTAAAGCATTGGTACTCAAAGTGCGGCCTGTGAGCCCCCCTTGGCGCGGGCCAGTAGCCGCCAATTAAAAATTTTAATTAATGGTTTGATCATTTCAACTGTAAACACGATGCTTGGAAAGAGTGACTTCTGAGAGTGAGTGTGAAAGAGTGTGTTTTGTAGTTGTTGGCGATGCCTGTTGGAATCGGCGGCCACCAGAGGTCTACGGTGCTGTGTTAATGCCACCACTGGGGGACACACGACGTCGTTATTCCCTTGGGAAGAGAAGAAGGGACCATTTGACCACGTCATTGAAAATGGAGTCAGAGCTGGTTTCTTTGAGAAAAAAACGGCGTGTTGGTGAGGAGATGAGGGGGTTTTCAAGCTAAGTGGACAAGCACACACTGTCGTACCTCACTGGTTGAATAGTCGTGTCACTGATCTGCAAACAGGTTAACCCCGTGCTCAAAGTTCAACAAAAATCTACATTATATTACAAATCGTAAAACGACGACAATTTACTGGTGACGAGCGCACCAGTAAAGTTGTACAGCGACCATGTCCAAATCCTGGGACGCTGGGACAGACGCTAGCTTCATGGTAGCTCAAGAACCAGCAAACCAATAGCTGTTCAGGGACAAAGAATATGTGTGAGACTGTTTTAAAAAGTAAAGCAAATAACAACCCTTTTTCATCAACACTGGCCCCCAGTCCATTGTTGGGTTCCTAAATTGGCCCTCTGCTATCAGAACTGGCAACTCCTGGCTTAGAGACTTAAAGGCCAAAAATGAAGACGGAGAAGAACATCAGATGTTCTACCTCCACCCATGTCTGTTGTTAGATGTTACGATTCAGTTCACCGTTGCGTCTTCTGTCTCTTGAGCTTGTGTACCGTTTCCAGTCTGTGGAAATCGTTCCAGTTTGTTTGTACGACTCGTCTGTTCCCGCCAGGCTGCTGTGTCTTAAAGATCTATCCTGGAATACAAGGAAACTTCAGAGAGTCGTGTTTTAAACTATATGGTTGTGAAATAGTGTGTTATGTGGAATCGTGAGCCAATGTGCTCTGCAGGAAGTCCCAGGAAAAAAAAATCCCCCCCTCTATTCTACAGCAATGGAACATGCCAGAGCTCCTGCTGGGGAGCCAGAACCTGAGGGCCTCCGGCCATCAGGCGCCACCTAAGATGGAGGGGTGCTGTGAGCGCGATCATTAAACCGCCATGCGCCCGACCCTAATGATGTCCACCGGCGCATTTCCCCTCTGCCGCCCTCGCTCTCTGCCCTCTCCCCATTACTTTTCACTTTGCCCCCCCCCCCACCCCCCCCACCCCCCCCACCCCCACCCCCCACCCCCCCACTCCCACCCCGTCTCCCCCTTTTGGTTTCCTCTCTGCTCCATCTGCTCCCCTCCGCCTCCCCCAGCCTCCGTTTGGATGAGAACCCGTCTGGTGGCGGGGAGAGAGGCTCTGTCACACTCGTCTTTTAATGAGCACCGTCTCTGTGTGCCACCAGTTCTGACAGAGCCAAAATGGCCGACGCATTTCACGCCGCTGTGCCTTGATCTGTCGGATTTGTGACTGACTGGCTTGATGGCTTCACTGTAGAAGGAGACCATGTCAGAGGAGAAGGAGACGAAGGAAAAAATCAGCAGGAGAAATGATGAAACACGCTTCCTTTGGTGAGAAATCGCCTTTTGCTGTTTTCACTGGAACACAAAAAGTAGGACACTAAAGTGTGTGGCGCTTCTCGTACCCTACGGGCTTTAAGCTAAAGGCCTGTTTGATGTCATCCTGTCTTTAATCTACAGCCTGCATGAGTCAATATTCATTTCATTCCACTTTCCTCCTCCTCTGGACTGGAGTTTTGATGTCCGAGGATATTCCATGTCACGGCGCTAAACGGCTTTCTCTCTGGAACGGCTAACGATAAATGATAAGTTTGCCGTTTGAAAACTTTGAAAAACTTGGGACCCAAATAAATACAACTGGAAAAAGCATCATTTCATAAACCGTCTGTACTCAATCATACACATTTGCATCTTTTTCAAATAAACTAACAGATGAGGAGAACACACAGACTAGCTGCATCTCGTTTGGGAAACTTGCACAGAGATTAGCTTGCGGTTAACCACTGACACGATTAAAACAAGTCCGTTTCTGACCAATCATCCGCGCGACTGTAATTCAAGAAGCGGGATCGCTTTCATTCTGCTTTGAGGAGTTTTTGATCTCTACCGTTTGATGTTTTTTTTTTTTGTCTGGGGAAGTAAATCAGGTCAAACTGTCACTTTAGATCAGTGTCGTGACTGGAAACCTCGTGCAGATTTGGAACTGACTTTGCCATTTTCTTCAAGTGAACTCAGCAGGAGGAACTCTAACCATCACTGCCAAAGATTTTCAGGAACAATTTGACTTCAAGAAAGTCGGCCTTTCCCACAATGCAACAGTCCAATTGATCCTTTTTTGTTATTAAATTTGTTTCAGACGTTCCTAAAAAATAAACCCTTCAAACTGGTCAGTAATTAATACTTTATTTAAAGTTTTTCGCTGTAATTTTTGTGGATAAAAAAGTAGGAAGAATAAAATAGTTTTTAAAACAGTCAGTTTTATCAGGCGAAGGTTAAAACAAAAACATTTGGAGGTGAAACTTGATGACTGAGTGAAGAAAAGCGTGAAGGCTGAAGTTCAACGTTCCTTTTTCGTGGTGGGACAAAGCTGAGGGCATCTTACAGTGAACTCTCCATGACTGCAACACTGATCCATCACAATGTCCTTCACATTTTTAAACTATTCGTCCATCCAAAGAAACCTGAATTGTGAAAATATTTGTCTTCTTTTACTGAAAAACAGAACCTTGTGTCCAGTCGGGTTTGTTGTATCATATTCCTGCTGAAGCTTTCCCTTGTTCACATTCTGCCATCAGAATGATGTTTTAATCCACAATAAAATCTCATTCCTGCTTCCATTTCAACTTCATAAATAAATGTTTCTGTGTCAACCTTTTTATCCGTGTTATTGTTCAAATCCAACATTAGTTGGACATTAAACGCTTCTGTTGTACCATTTTGCTTTGCTTCAGTTCTGATTCCAGTTTTTCTAAAATAATCTAGAGTTCCTTTGAAGAAGCAAATCAACCGGGCAGCATTTCTGAAAAGTTTATAGGTAGAGGTCAAATCTTTAGTCAAGAATTGTATAAAAGCACTCAGAGCAACACAAAACACTGTCCTAGGAAGAGGAAGGGCTAAATGAATGTAATAAATGTAAATGAAAAGTCTTCTATTTGTTGTTGTGATGGTAGAGTCCACTGCAACACAACACAGTTCCATTCCTCACACTCTCCACCTTTTTCATCCTCCTATTATTTTCAGTCTCAGCAACACGGACAACTTTGAATTTTGAATTTTCCTTAAAAAAATCCCCTTTGTTGCCTTCTATTAATTTGAACTCCTCTCACCTTCTACCTCCTCGAGCATCATTGGGAAGGTAAGAGCGTGCAGTGACTGGACCGTCAACAAGAACCAAACCAGTTTTGAGCTGCCAGAATGTTGCACCTCCTCCACCAAAGCCAGGTATGGTCAGCTGGAGCTGCTTGTCCGTTAAGCGACGTGTTCGAGACTGAATGATGAATTTGGAAAGACTTCCTGGTAAAATCAGCTTGTTTTTAAATAGAATATTTCTAACTTCTTGTGAGTAGTGTCTATAAAAGGTTAGGAGGGGGATTTTTATGCCAGAAATGGCCACATTCTCATCTTTCCTAAAATAAGATCAATGTTGATGTGTGAAAATGCTGACCTCCAGGTATTTTTCCATTTCCTGCATGAAGTATTCCAAATATAAAGCTGAATTTGGCCCTAAGTACAGCATGGATCCTCAATCTGCTTTGGGTCTGCATGTCTCCGCGACAATCTTAAGGCCCCATAATACCCACTGTAATGTCGTAGATGATCCAAGTATTATCACCCACTGGACAACCCTCTTAATCTTGTAATCAGTACTTTCAGCAGGAACGCTGGTCGATGACGTTCCCAGTCAGCAGATCCTAAATCACATTTAAGCGTTTGCAGTTGACAAATCTGTGACGGCGTCACACGACTGTAACCCAACTGGGATTTTGTTCTCAAGGTTTTGTGGCGTCTCCACCCAGCTTTTGTTTGAAGCTCTTTAGGTGATAAAAGCTCATTTCTAACCCAACGCACACGTATATATACAGCCACTGCTTCATTCCTGTGACATTCAGACAAGACGCTGTCCATTTCCATCAGTCATACCTCACTGAGCATAATGGGAGCATGACCCACATGTCCAAAAACATGTGGAGGAAGCACATTTTCAAAGTCTGCATTACAGTTACATCGGGACCAGCCTCTTCCTACAAATGACCATGACAAATTCTTTAGATTTAATTTAGATGGCAAATACTCATTTAAAAACCAAAGACACTTTTAAACGAGTTTATTTACTTTCTGAGAAAGGAACAAAATTGTTAATTTTTAGAGAAAAGCTACTAACATTCTAATAAATATTTTATACTCATTGTTAATAGTACATTTGCAGACAATTATTCTCACCTTTAACACCAAAACTTGAAGGAAATAAATCATCTTAAAGAGTAAACACTTTTATTTTGCAAAAACATTAGGATTCACACCATGAAAAAGTATTTAAAAGTACAGTAATGATACAAATAACTACAGTTTTTAATTTAAAAACAAACCTACATGACAAACATCAAGGAAAACCAATCCTGTATTTTGGTGCAGCAACATGAAAAGCTTGATTTCTGCAGAGCTTTACTTTGTAACTTGATGGGAGGGTCAAACAGACCCGTGAGGACGCTGTGGTTGGAGTAGCTCTCCAGTGCAGGATCATTTGAACATTTAAAGGAAAACAATGTATTATACTCTGTATAACTTCCTGATTTCTACAGGAAGTTATGCAGGATCTGGGGAGGTTGAAATCATGAAAGGTACGTACAACACGCCTTTATCTCTTACTTACTCTTGTGTTCACTAAAACCTGTCGCCTGCAGCGTGCCCGTAGAAAAAAAACCTGCACGAACATTTTCACTCTACGAGCTCACCAAGCAGTCCATGTCCTCAATATTTTGTGTGATCAGCTAAGTTCCGAACAAGATTGATCATTTTATCACGTTTTGTTTTGGTTTTTATATCTGGTTTGTACCAGTCAGAGAGCACCTTTGTTTCCTTTGTTGGAAGCAGCTCATTCCAGCAGCTGTTGTTGCAACACAAAGTTGCTCTTAATAGCCTTTAGTTGCAGCTTAACCCTTTAACACCTGAGATGTCGCCGGTGACGCTTAAAAAAAAGAAACGTTTTAAGATACCATAACTCTTCAACCCTTAACACGATCGTTCCAGCAGATTCTGACGCAGAGAAAAGCGGCTTCAGAATCTGCTGGAATGACCGTTTTAACGGTTTAAAAGTTATGCTACGTCAAAGAACATCAAAGAGTTAACTAGTGCGAGGCTGCCAGCGCAACAACTGAGTGTTTTTCCAGTTTTCCTGTCAGTCTGAGGGTCTGTTGCTGACAGATTGTGGATGAAAGTTCATAACCAGCATGGTATAACAGGTTCACAAGATGGGCTGAAAGGGTTGTGTGGCCTCCAGAATCTCCAGCCACAAACCGGCTAATCAGACGGCTGAGAGTGACGTCTCACGGCACAGCGAGTTTCCACCAGATCACCCGTCCAAAAAACACAACAAGTATGCCTCTGTGTCCATGAAGCGGCACTTGCAGAGTGTTTGCGGCTTGCATGAGATTTGCATAATGCGTGGGCTGAAATAGTGCTGAACAATAAGCAGTTCGACACGAACAGGCAGTTTGACATCTATGGCAACCAAACAGTGAATAAACAAAAGTGGCTCTCGGGCCTTTTTCCTCCGCTTCATCTCAAAGTCGTCACTGTCTCATCTCTAAATCTGCCTCATAATCTGTGCTGTTGTGATCTGGCATTACTATAATAAACAGAGGAGCTAAATTATGGATGACATCACCCTCTGATCCGGCAGCAGAGCCTCAAATGTTCCGTGCCATCTCTTTTTCCATACGACGTGTTGAGAGCGGAGCCTGATTTATTGATTGAGGCTGTGTCTTTGCAGGCATGCTCAAGGCGTCGAGGAGGAGTATGTATCAGCGGTGTGATGTTGTTGACGCTTCTGTCGCCTTCACAGCTCCCAAATGTCAAGCCTTGGATGTGTGCCAGTTCCGAGTGTCTCTTATAGTTTGTGTTGAGGATGGAGTTTCAGTGCAGGAGGCGGGGTTGTGGGGGGAAACCGTACATGTGTGTGAAAGTTTCGGAAGGGTTTGGCTAAAAGAGAAAGCGAGCCATCTGGCAGCCCCTGGCTTCATTCCTCCCTGTGGGTATCTGTCTTGGCATGAACGCTCACAACTGCGACAACTGGAGTCTGGGTCCAACCGAGACGGGACTCGCACAACAACACACACGCATGTGGGACCTGATGGCAGGAGAAAGATGCCATGTGGTTGCAGAGAACTCCTCTGAGGATGAAAACTCTGCACTTTTGTCACTGGAAAGAGGTGGATTGTGGGTATAGCTACTCAAATGAGAAAACACGAACATTTAGACATGGAGATAACAGTTTTATTTACCTCAGCGGTTCTGAGGTGGAGCCAGAAATCAGATCTGTATTCCTGTACCAAAGTATAAAACTAAATTCAGGATGTTGCATGTCAGGACTCATGGGGGTCTGAGCACGCTTCTTTGAATTTATTTCAAAAGGTTGCAGTTCCTCAAATGACCTCTGGAAGCTGGTTTCAAAAGAGAGCCCTCTCTTGTTATGTTAAAGACCCACTTCAGTCATCCTTTTGATCCATTTTCAAAGCGTTCCGAGTGGTATTTTAATTATGATGAGATGTTTTTAGCTCAAATCCACAAACCTAAGTCGTTTTCTAGGACAGTTTCTGCAGAGTGGCAAGAGTTCATTCAATTCACCTCTGAGTTGTGGGCTGGACTAATGGCGAGCAATATTGGAGCTCAGCTGTACAGTTTTGAACCCGATGCCAGCGATGGACGTAGATGGATCTAATCCTCTAGAAAGCATCAGAACGGAGCGGAGAATGGAACTTGTGGCCCCGCCCAGAGGATTTTCCACATCACAAATAGGATCTTTTTCAAACTGCATTGTTTGTCTGCTCCTGTTTTGCCACAATTTTAAAAAGAAATACAAAGAAAATGCCTTAATTTTTTTTTATACATGAAAAATGCCGTAAGATCGTCTTAAAATCACAAAAGCACCATTTTTATTGGAGTGGGTCTTTAAAAACATAGAAAAAAACCCAAGAAAAACAGTTTGCTCTGCCTGATTACAAAAAAATATTTTCAATTTAATTTAATTAATTTAATTTTTTCTTAAATCTCCCGCAGTGTTCAAGTTTGTGCAAAAGTAAGGCGTCTTTTTATGCAGGCAGGTGAGTAAACTCAACGATACTCCGACCTTACTTATTCTATACACCCAGTTTTAGACTGTTGTTCAGTCGACTGCACCCCTTCAGCCTTGGTCACAACCATTGACTGTATATAGAGAACTGGACAGAGTGAGTGTCACCCATAGAAAAAACCTTACCTCCAGCCAAATGAAGTCGGTTCAGTCGTCATTTTGGAGTCAGAGGACAGTGATTGGTTCTTGTCAGTCTGGATCAAGTTTCTGGGCAATTACAGTCGCCAATCACGATAAAGCTTATTCAAAGTCCACACCCCTTCCGCTTAAAGCGGCTAGGCAAAATCTGTCAATCAAACCTTCAAAGCCAGCCGGTGCCATTCTTTTGCTGAGGCATCTGATTGGTCAGTTTATAACTTGAGTAACTTTGGGTAAATGAGAAAATATTGTAAAATGAAATAAACGAGGATTATCAAGAAAAAGTATCGGAGCAAGAATAGTTATTCTGACCAATAAATTAAAGCTGTTAATTTCTCTATAGAAGTCTATGGGATTTTGGCTTCTTAGAACCAGCAGGTACTTCCTGTTTGGAATGCCAGGGGTGAGGGGCCGCTTAGTCCAGTTCTCTATTTACAGTCAATGCTCTCAACTGCCCTCACTCGTGGATGGATTCAGGCTATTTCCAGTCATCAAATGGGTGAACCTTTTCAGGGCACAAAGGAGGCCCACACAAAATATCAGCCGTAGACCCGTAGAGAGAAAATGTTCATGCGGGCATGCTGCAGACCACAGGCTGTAGTGAACACTTGTACAACACAAAAGGGTGAAGTGGGTGAGACACGGGTGTATCGCACGGATTTTTCATATTTTGAATGAACATGTCAATGGTTGGTCGTGAATTTACCTTGATCGTTTTTGCTCCAGCAGATTCTTGTTGTTTTCTCAACACAACATATCAAATTTCCACCTTATGCTTGTCGTCTTTCACAGAACTCAGTCTATCCTGCATTCGCTGCCCTCTCATGTATGAAAGCTTAAAGGGGGAGGAGCAGCCGTCCGGGCCCCTCTAATGAGCTGAATGAAATGTCAAAGAAGCAGCAGCAGTCAGACCCCTACCTGCACAGAGCACATGATGCAGCATGAGGGCAGGAGCGCTAGCGTTGGCATCTTCATCAGTCTTTGTGATCCACCAGTTAAGAACTTAGATGAAGGTGAGGTTTGCAACGACACTTATGCAGCATACACTATTAAAAAAAAAAAAAAAGGTTTAATTTTTACCCGTAATTCAAAGAGATTTCAAATTTCATTTGATAATTCAATTTGCAATTTGAAAATGCATTTTAACTATGAAAAATTACTATTCAATCTTATATTTTTAGAAATAAAATTTGGCTAAATCAATGATGTACCAACATTTTTCTAAATGTATTTTGGATGTTTTTAAATCCCAGTTTTTGCAAAGAATTTTAAGGTCTGAGGAGCTAAACCGTCAACAATGACTGAAGATTTTTGCTGAGAAAGCCCAGATGGTTCCTGGAAATTAAAACTAATTTGTCATCCCTGCTGGATAAATGTGTGCTGCGGATTTCCATGTAATGTAAAAAGCTAAATATAAAAATCAAAAGCTGATTCTTCTGGGAAAAAATTAATCATTTTTGCTGTTCGCTTCACCAGTTTTCTGTAACCAGAATAAAAGTGAAACCTGAAACCTTCACTTATTTATTTATTTTTTTTACAGATATTGAGGTTTTGCCGTTGGAGGCTCAAAGGAAGCCAGTCTGGAAAGTTCTGCTAAACTTAATTCTGTCACCAAAAAAAGCCGTTTTGCTGCTAAACTCGACCCAAACCCTGGCGCCGTTCCAAGCAGGTATCAGTGAAACACAGCAGGTCGGATCAGGACTCTCATGGGCTTTTTTCTCACTGAAAAACGCTGCATTTTCATGACCAGGAGATGATTTGCAGCTGAATTACATCCTGGTGTTAAAGGGTCATTCCAGGATTGGAAGACATCTAGGCTTCAAAATCATAACAATGAACCTTCACCTTTCTGATTTTCTGCTTCACATGCACCAATAACAGTAAATAAAGACTTGATTAGCTCAGCTGTGCAATTTTTTCTTGCATTTTATATTTGATGAATACAAAACTTGGTGCAACAACATCACTGCCTTTTAGAAGTAACAACAATCTGTACTAATTATCTTTCTCTCAGGAGTTACTGATCACCAAGAGGACAAACTTCCTTATCAATAAGTAATAGAAATCAAACCTTATTCTGATTGTATGAGGGTTGCATAGGTACAGTGAGACATTCAATCTAAGCTGGAGGTCTGCAGCCTGCAGCTTTTGAGCCACATTTGGCTCTTTCACCCCTCTATTGTGGCTGTCTGGTTAAAGAAATGCCCAAAGTTTTAGCTTCTAAATGTAACTCTAAAGTATTAAGTAGGCTGGTGACAAAGTAAAAGCTAACTCAAACCTATTCCACTCATTGAGAAACAGTTAGACGGTAAAAATCCCTCAACAAAGCTCCTGATAATGGGAGCCGTAATTCTCCAACAATCCATCAACCCATCATAATTTACCAGCGTTGTACTAAAACATTTTAAGAGATTTTTTTTTTAACTCAATCTAGCACAGAAGTTCAATTTGCGGTCAGTAAGCTTAACTAGAATTCATCCTTTGTCAAGTTAAATTATAATTCCACAGATTAAAAATCAAATGTTCTATTTTTGAACGGAATCAAAGACTTTAAGAGTGCTTCAAAACATGCTTCAAAAATAGAGTACAGGTCACTTAATTAGCTCTGAGTACATTTTAGTTTATTAGACTGATGATTTCTGGCTGAGATGCACCACAAAGAGGTACTGACCAGACATCTTATAATAAGCTTCATCTGCAGTTTTCATGAATTAAAATGTACTGTCAGAGAAAAAAAGCAGAACTTCAGGGAACTTATATAAACATTTTCTGGAAAAACAATGAAAAGATCAAACTTTATGAGAATTTGTTGAGCTGTAGAAGACTAACAGACATAAAAAACGAGTTTTCTTTTCCTCATCTGGCCCTTTGATCAAAAAAGAAAAAAAAAAAGCTGAAAAAAATATATTTTTTAGTAGTTGTTAAAAATATAAATGGAACCAAAGTAATACAAATGACAAAAAAAAAAGATTTCTGATCTCGATACTTGTTTTGCCATGTTGTCTTCTTTCAGCAAAGTAAATGAGCTGTAAACTCTCCAGTGAAATGATATGCAAGCAGCCGTATTTCAGCAGAGACCTGGTCCTATGGCAACCCCTCCCACATGAGCCATTTTTTTTTGTTTGTTTGTTTTTTTCCTGTTCAGATCACTCAGCTCTATTCTAATGGGGCCTGCAGCTCCGTTTATTTCCAGAGCCTCAGTTGGAGTTACAGCGAGTTACAAAGTAGATCTGGTAGCAAAAAAGTGGGATTTCTAACCCTAACCCGTCACGAGTGCTTTGGTTTTGTTGATGGATTTTGAATTTTTTTTTTTTTAGCCCCATTTGTTCATTAATCGTTTCTCTCGCTGTGATTGGACTCCACTCAAGCTTTGTTTCCACTGAGTGGTCCGGCCCGTTTCCATTGTAAAATGGACTCTGTAACCAGTACCGAACCGTACCTCTTGGGGGGGCCCCATCGGTTGTACGTCCATAGAAAAGTGAAATGTAACGATTGGGGCGGAGCCACTGTGGCCTCCCTTTGATTGGTAGAAAGTGTTGACGACTTACAGAAAGCGCCAATAAAGCTCTCCTAAGCTAGCGCTCACAAGGGAAAGTTTTTTTCCTCTTTATGGCGGTTTTCATCGTAGCCGTCCACAGTCGTCTTTCAAACAGCATTAAATTCCTGTAATAAACGACGTAAAGCAATAAAAAGACGAGCTGCTGGATGACCTCCATTGTTTCTGCTAAAACAGGATTCCCTGTAATGATAGTCAGGAGGACTAAAATAAGGTGTTTTCTTTTATGTATAAAGGTTAATGGCAACAGGGAGCCAAAAAATGAGCTCACACTTTTTGGAAAACATGAGGCTGATATCACAGAGGTCAAATGCTGCGATAAAAAGCTCTGAAGGAAGGTAGGAGGTTAACGGCGGTAAATCAGGAAGCTCCGGGGTTAATGTCTAACGTTTGAGCTTTCTTTTTGTTGACTCTCCAGCTGGACTCATGCGTGTGCAGCTTTCCTTCAAAACAGGAACTACTGACTCATAACGCCACGCCGTCAAACACAACCTGCAGAAACGGGGCCGGACGGGAAACGCCAAATGATAAGACGTGTCCCACTGCGGCAGAATTGATGCAGTCCGAGTCTCAGATAAGTGGAAGCAGAAACAATAGAAGGAAGCAAAATAGTTTGAGAGATATTTCCAGTGACACATTCCTCCTGATGGAAAAAAGAATTCACTAAGCAAGTGAACAACTTGTGCCACATTCTGAGTTCTGTCTCCAATTTGTTTTGACAGCTCGGAGTCCCTCGTTGTTAAACTTTGCTTCGCGGGGAATGAAAACATGAGGGGCAGAAGGTTAGAGCGCCGTTGCAGGACCTCCCCTCCTGATGATGCTCCATCATCCACATCCTCTTCATTCAAAGCAGAGCTCTGACTTTTCACACCACCGCCCACACATGAGTAACGCTCATCGCTTCTGACAGGCCAAGAATTGAGCAGAGGAGAAAATCCGAGCAGCAGTTTGTCTCCGAGTAACGGAGAGGTGACACAGGTCCAGAACCTGTCATGGTTTGACCCGGGAAAACAGGTGGAGCCGCTAACAGACGGACAGGTGGTGTTATTTGATAGAGTTGCTTACAGATGCATGCTTATCTGACAGGCAGCCGGAGATGAAGCATTATTTATGAGCCGGTATTGTTATCTTTGCTTTTGACAGTGATGCCGGGAGACAGGTGAAGGAGGCTCAGATGGAGTATGAAAGCTGACATGCAGCAAATTCTCCTTTTTGAACTTTCCAGAACCTCAGATCTGCGTTGGCTTTGATTAAGGGGTTCTACAAAGAACCCCACTTCACGCCGCACGCAGGTCGGCGTCTTCCTGCTCAACCGTTACAACACAGAGCTTTGATGTGCGGGAATGACGTGCAACTTTTGACTGATTTGTGGTTGCACACATTGTGGGGGGTGCATCTGGTGCATGAGCCGGTCCAACATTTTCTGTCAAAAATATCACTTTATTTCATTAAAAAAACAGCTGGTTATAGAATGTAAAAAACCACATGGCACCAACCATAATCCATCCATTTCCTTCTGCTCGTCCAGGTCCAGGTTTAGCTTTCAACGTCTGTTCCATGGCTGTACAGTTCGCATGTTTTGCCGGAAAATGGTCCTGAAAATGTGCGGAGCTTAGACTGAAAGTTAGAGTTTTGAACAGCGAAATGAGACTTTTCATTGAAGTTAGAACAGTTGTCGGGTGCAGAGCATTTTCACTCTTTTTTTCCAACGTTATTGCAATCATTTTATTTTTGCCTTTCTGAATTACTCGGGCTTCAGCTTGTTTGTTTGGTCTCAGTTCTCGTTTTGTTCAAAGTAGATTTCAGTTTTACTGACTAAAGAGACTCATCCAATTATGCTTTCAGTGCTTTGATTAAAAAAAAGAAACAATCTTATTTGTCGTTATCACACCAGATGAAATACTTTGTGGTACATTTTACGTTTACTTCTGCAGGAGAAAGAAACTTTTTTTTTTGTTGGTTTTTGTGTGTGTAATGGTCTTAATTTAACTTCTTAGGTTAAGAATAAATGTTTTTATTAAGAATAAATGTTTTTATTTTGCATTTAGCACTTTGTGTTACACATATGTTTTCTAAATCAAGTTGATTTGAAAAGTAATCCAGGACTCATGAGGCAGTTTGGAAGTAACTTCCACAGCACTACGCGATGCAGAGAGGGGAAGTACTCTCTCCAGAATGCTCACTGACATTCTGGAATTGGGGATCGAACCAACACTGTTCCAGCTGGAAGATGACCTTTCCACTGGAAGTCTGGAATCACAGATTTCCCACATTTGTCCCCAAGCCAAACAGAGTAATTGGGGTTAAAGAAAGGTAACCAGCAGGTCTTTGTGGAGATCAGAGAGCCGTATCAAAGGAGAACTATGAGGGCAGCGCTCCACCAATCAAATGTTTATGGTAGAGTGGCCAAACAGAAATCTTTCCTCGCTGGAAGGTGCTCGCCATCCTGCTGGGAGTTTGTCAAAAGCCCCTTAAATGAGCGACCGATCATCCGAAGGAGAAACCTTTGATCTGATGAAACAAAGACACTGGGAGCCGTTTGATTACAACTCCCCGCGACATGAGCGCCGCAAATCACGCATCACTGCTGTGAATGTGAGCAACCAGTCCAGCGTGGACACAGCAGCCTTCTGTGGGAGCATTTCTCTGCTCCAGGTTCATGCAAGAATGCAAGAAAAGATGCAGGAAATGAGTTTTCAGTCGCATTCAAGAAGTCATGAGGAAAGGTCAAAAGAAGAGCGAACTCCTTTCAGGGAGTCCTTATAGACAATTATTTCTTAAAATATCTCGAACAGCCATCAGTATTTATCAAGTTGCTTGAGTTTGATTTTAGTCCAAAAACTGGTGTCTGTGAAGAGCCCCATTGCTGTTTTTGTTGGAACATAGTAACAGAAGAAGAGCAGAATTTTCCCCTGAAAGTCCAGTTTACATTTCATTTTCCCTGTTTCACCGTGAAAAGCCTTTTGTTTGTTTTTTCCCAGAATGTCACTAAATGAATGACTGTGGTTCCTCGCGCTGCTCTTCATTAGTTCACCATCAGTTCACTGACACACACTGTGTTTGTTTTTCCACATTCCAGTTGAGTTTCAGATTTAGTTCCCGCTCTGTACTTCCCTTCCCGGCGTCGGGAACGATCACCCGGCAGACGATGTGGATCTTCTCATCCCTTCAGAAGCAGCTCTGGTTGAGCAGACTGTAGATAACTCTGACCTGGCTTCCTTCTTCTCCATCTCCTCCACATTTTGTTTTGTCATTTTGCAGCTGAAAGGATTTCTTCCACCTGCCCCACACCTCCCTCCAAGCCTGTGCTGCTCCATGTTTATGGACCATAATTGGAATCAGTGGCACGACAACATTGGCTTTGGAGCCCCGGCTGTCTCGCATTACTTTAATTTTGATGATTTGTCGGCCAGTAATCAACTTAGGGATCCTTCAAATGCAGTCTGCAGGGCAGTTGGGAGCAAGACATGCTTGCCGACCTGATCAGCCACTTTTAGACTTATCGATGAGAGCTGGATTGAGTGGCCACTCCCCCCCTGGAACTCCAAGCAGGAAGTACCCGCTGGTTCCCAGACGCCAAAACCCCCATAGACCTCTACAGAGAAATAAACAGCCATTACTCAGTCGTTCTGTTAGTCAGAATAACCATTCTTGCTCTGATACCAAGTTATAAACTGAACAATCAGATACCTCAATTAAAAGTAGGCGGGGCCTGCGGCCACTACTGCTGCTGGGCCCCATGTCCAATGGGTGGCCTTTGAACAAGCTCACTCCTGATATGTGGAGGTTGTCCATAGGAATGTTAAATCAGCAACTTAGACCAAACACTGCTAAGAATCTATCCATACATGTTCCTTTAAGCATAGCAAAAAAAAAGCTGTTCAAAAAAATATAAATTAAATTGACAGTAAATGAAATGAAACTACATTCACAATAAATGAAAATAAAATGTTTTCATTTGCCACCCTTCCAAAAATCTCCTGCCCTCCTTCTCCCCCTTTATAAAATCTTCTAGCTCTGCCACTAATGTTCTAACATAGATGACCAGTGACTGTTGATGATGTCATGGAGTGGTAGTAGCATCCGCATTTGAAGACACTATTCTCTCTGCTTGGAGGGATAAATGTAGGGATAGAGAGAAGCCATAGGGGTAGGGAAGCAATTTGGATTCAAGCACTGTCTCAAGATGTTGAGATGTGCCCGATCAACATGTCTTCCACACCTCCCTTTAACCCCATTTTTCATCCACATTTTGCAGAATCAAAGGCAGTAAAGTCCCGTGTCTGTTTGGATAGATGGGTTTATGAAAGACCAAAGACCGGTTGATTTATGCAGCAAAGGAGCTCTTTCCATGGAACAGCTGCTGGTTGCAATCGCTCATATTTCTCTGTCCCAGCAGAGCCTCAGCTCAAGACTGTGTACATGATACGACATGAGAGGCTTTTATCTGGTTATGTCGGCTTGTCATGATCTCGTGAAAGACTGTTTGAACAGGCTGGTCCTGCTAACTTCGCTCACCCACCGCTGTGTTTCGTGTGAAGGCCTGATACCGATTGATCGGAGCATGTCAGACGTGAGCACAGCTTGACATGGGTGTAAATATTTTCTCAGGTTTTGTTTTTGCTCAAACAGACAGTGCACAGATGGGAGTGGGCAAACCCATAATTCCAATACAGAGGCTGTCAGAGTGTGAGGACTTAATGATATCTCTCACTGACATACATGCGGCGTGCCGCCCCTTTGAACTGAGGTTGATATAGTGCTCCAATGCATCAGGCTGGGGTTCGTCTTAACACCTTTGACACTCATTAAAAGCTTCGGCATGCGCAAATGGATTCACGGAGAATCTTTCTCCTGCGCTGCAGGCTCTTTTTCTAGCGTTAAAGTAGCTGTATTGAACGCTTCCATGTCCTGCTCCACATTAAATGATTTATGGTAAATATTGCCAAGTCTGTCAGAGCTTTGATGCCTTTCAGTGAGAGGTGCTGAATCAATGCTGAGCCCGTTCAGCCTTAAAGAAACATCTGGTTTTTATGCCCCGACATCTGTATCTCATAAACAGCTAAAAGTTCTAAAATAGACTGACACGTAATGACAGCAGCCTTTGAAAAGTGATAAATATTGACGTATTTAGACTTTATTATGGGGTAAGATTACTGTCAAAATGAACCATGTGCTCATGGACAAAGATGTGCACACTTTGAAAGAAGAAAACATGAAAACATTTGGTTTTACGTTTCATCTGTCTGTTTTAGGTTTGACTTTTCTCACTTTTGAGTCTTTAACTTGTCTTGAATAGAATATTTCCCCTGTTAAATTAGACTCACATGTCCCGAGACTGCACCGCACAGCAGCCTAAATGCAAGTTTTTCAGCAAAATCAGCTGCAGCATTTGCAACCGGGAGTTGCATTTTTACATTCCACACAGGGCTGCGGAGGTTTTAAAACAACTTTAAATTTTACATCGAGCGAATGATGTTTTTGACATCAGTAAACGGTTGCTCAGGCACATTTGGAGGTCGCACGGTGGCAGTCCAGCAACAGGCAGCCGCGCGACAGCTGACAGATAGAAGGGGTCCCCAAGGTCACCAAAACGGTCTGATGATTGGCTGATTTCAGACTGTCACCCTCTGCTCCTGTGCTGCCGTCCCACTGCCGCCGTCTGACCGTTAGAAATCAAACAGACGCAGCGGGAGGAAACGTTTACACATCGTTCAATCAGAGCTGCTTCCGGCTGCCACCACTCAGCTGTCACTCAATTCTGTAATGGTGTCATCCCTGCCTGACTGCCACCATCTGCATTCATGACCACGATTTTTCCCAAAAATCGGGAAGCAGCAGCTAATCTTGAAGACTAAATGTGCATTCAAGAACGCCTTAAACGCGTCACATACCCGGTGTGAATGTAGCCTGAGGCGACAGTAGTGACCACCAGACCTCTGAGCTTCATAACTTCCCAATAAAAAGTTACAAAATTTGATGCAATAAACCATTTGTGTCTAAAAATCAGAAATTCAAAGTATCTCTACTTTAGTGTGAGACTGGAACTGTAATTGTCCCCAAACCGCCAGCCGCACAATCCATTCAGGGAGAAACCCACACTTTTGGAGGGCAGTGGAAATGTTTATAATTTAAACAACTAAAATCGAGCAATGAAGCGACTTATCTTCCCTGCTGATCACAACAGAAGGAGGAGAAGCGGCACGTCAGGAACGACCAAGCAGCACTTTGTCTTTTATGATGGTAATTTGTGAGGAAACTGTGAGGATATGTCTCTTTGATTTTAGAGGTTTCTGAGGGTTTTTTGCACAAGAATGCATATTCTCAGGCAGTTGAGGCAACACACAGAGTAATTATCACATCAGTAACTCTGTAAATGGATGCTTACGCCGCTGCAGCTCCACCGTCTCACCACCTGCCAAACATTTGGAAGAAGGCTGTAATTTGGCACCATCACTTCTATTTTGCTTTGTATTTTTCAATGCACCGCAGTCAATTGTGCGCTTTCTAAAATACAGTCATTAAGAATCCACTGGCATGTACACAGCGCTGTTTGTTCTTTGACGTTCTGTCAGTTTGTCACTCGCTGGTGTTTCTGTTGTTTTAACTTGAATCAGTAAGTCGTTCGATTTCAAACATGGATTTTGTGATATTTCTATCTGCAAATGTTTCGGATGCGTCACCCTTCAGCCAGAGGTTCTTGTGTGTCTTTGACACCAAATAATTCAAACAAATTTAGAGAAAAAAGGTTAAAGACATCAAACACTTCAGAAACCTTTGAGAGATTAACAGAGAAATGTGGATATACATCAAAATTCAGAGAAAAAAGGCTGTCTTCCTGTCTTTGTTAGGAGGCGGATGATCTGAGACTGTCAGCCAGAAGGATCTTCTTCCCTCCCATGATGCTTTGGGAAATGAACAGAAGGTGAACTTTATTTTACTCAACTTTTTTTTTTTTTACCACATTAAATTAGTTCAGATCTCGGCTTTAATCCTGATCTAAAAATATACGACATTCCAAGTTTCCTACCAGCTGTGGATTGGTGGTGGAGCCATCTGAGAGTTAGTGGTTCCATTTTCTGCAGAATAAGCAACAAAAGTGAGTCGAAGTGTTTAAAAAGACAGCAGGAGCAGAGTTGCATCAACAGAGGAGAACGTGACCCAAAAAGTCTGTTTTTAAAACAACTGACAAGTCAAACTTGTGAGGATTCTGCCATTGGATTTGGGAATTTTTGACATATTCCGGTCTATTGTCCACAGCTGTGTTCATTTAGTGATTGACTCTCAGTGCCTGCTTTTCAGTTCTTCCTGTTCAGGTCATATGCTTTGTCACCTTTTTGCTTTTCCTTCAGTTTTGTCATGATTTATTAAATGTTTACGTTTCTGCCATCAAGTCGGGTCCGCCACTTCTTGATAAAACTAGACTAAAGCTTTAGTCACATGCACACGGATGGGAGGTTGACCCATGGAGGGTCGTAGAGGAGCGGCTGCATTTTCAGTGGAGCTCATACGGCCACCTTGAAGGACGTCAGGATGATGGAATGTACCATTTTCGTGTGTGGTAAGTGAATTGATTGATTCATTTATAAGGCGCCGTACATTCAAACAAATAAAAAGAACAGCTAAAATGTTAAAACGATTAAAGATAAAAAAGCATAAATAAGTGACACAAAAATCATAAAACAACAGATAAAACAAGACTCCTCATCAAGCAATCGAGCAGCAGCTTGCATGCGTGCTCCTCAGCACTTTCCCCGCGCTGCGTTCAGGGACTTCAGACTAACCTGTTTTCCTGCTCCTTTGCGTTTTTGGCTGCTGGCTGCGTGCAAACAACCCGCCAGCTGCAGGCGACAAATCAGATGTGAGACGAATTATGAAGAAGAGACCCTGATTTTCCCTCCATTATTTACATTTCTACATCCTGTTGGTCCTTGAAGCCCTTTCTTGATACTGAAACCATTTGCTAAACTCCACATGAAGCTGTCAGGAAAACTGTAGGATTTCTGCCTTTGGCTCAACAAAGATAAGCTCCCAAACTGTCAGCAGACGCATTGTGGGAACTTTTCTCGGAAAGCGGTGACTTCAGAGGCTGCGCAGGTTGAACGAGAGAGGTTTGTTTCGTCATCACAGTGAACAGAAAATGTTATCCTTATCACAGCGCTGCTCGCCCCGCCGGGCGATGAAACACGTGGCATCAATGTGCATGTTACTGCGTTCCCCCAGGGCTCTGTGAGTAATGAGGAACTCCCAAACTGTTCAGCAGCTTGCACGCTGCTTTACCAAATGTAATCAGAAACTCTCTTTTTTCTTCTTCTTTTCTTCCTCCTCCCCTCCCAACACTTTCTCCTTTTCTCTCCACCACACCTTTGTGATTCCCATCTTTGTCCCTCTTTCTTCTCTTCAAACAAAATAAACAAATTAGGGAACAAATGAGGAGGGAGGAGTGATGTGGGTGATGAGGCATGCCAGGATGTCAACAGATGACAAGGAGGGCAGATGGGGGAGTGAAGGAGAGAAAAAAGGAGTGATAACGCTATGAAAAGGGAGAAGTATTCCCCTGGAAACTTGGAACTTAAAAAGAAATGATTAATGAGGCCAGATGTTAAGCTTGTTTGAGATGAATCATCCCATTCCCCATGACAAAGCAAAAAAGAAAGAGGGGGAAAAAAGCCTCCACCTCCATGCACATCAGAGCAGCAGAAGACTGATACGCCACGCCGAAGAGATTATACTTAAATCCACCCCTGGATCAGGCGACTTCCGCTTTACCCGAGTTCTTGTCATTTCACTTTAATCGTATCTGCAGAAAAAAAAAAGTTTCTTATCAGACTGAACCGTTTTCCAAGAGCTCCTGATCATTATGGTATTTAACAAATGAGTATGAGCCTGAGATGCTGCAGATTTGACCTTTGTCAACAAAGAAATGCCCTTTATCCATGTGAGGGAGAAAAAACTGTTGACTGAAATGAACACGTGTCACTTCAGTCTGTGGACACGGCCACAGGTGGGAAAAATAGGAGACAAACTTTTCTTCTGAGGAAATACTTGATTCTGATTGGCTGCAGGGTTTCATTTCTCGTGCATCTCTTGCATCTCCATCAAATCTCACCATTAATGGCAATGTTGCCTTTAATTTAAAATCGTCTGCTGCCTTTCTTTCAGACCACGTGTCACATCGAACATTTCACGGCGGCGGGAATCGTCAACGCAAAGTATTTCGTACATTTGTGTCACAAGGTGCACTGAACTAACTTGTGCATTTGCTGGAACTTTGCAATGGTGTTTTTTTTTCTAATTTGCGGTACTCTGGTCATGTGATTTTTTTTTTTTGGTAAATGTATGTACCGCAGCCGTCCTGGACCGCGAGGCCCAAATTGTTTACAGAATTCTTCTTTCTTGCTGCACCTTTTAGCAAAAATTTCACCTCCGCCACACACTCAAAAACTCACCAACTTTGCACGCACCTAATACCTGTTGAAAAAGAATTTTTGACATATTTAACGACACACCCCCTCCCAAAACACGATGACATCACGACGGGAAAACATGTCAGAGAAATGAATGGGATCAAAATGGGGTTAAAAAAAAAAACAACTTTAAAAGTAACAAAACCAAGTCAGGGACATTCGACCTCAGACAAAGTTTCAAAGTAAAAGCTGCCATCTTGAATTTTCAAGACAATTAAACTTGGAAAATCTTTCACTCGTAGTTTTTGGGGGGGGGTCCATGAATCCTAGGCTCAAGCTGAACCAAACATTTTACATATAATATGAAAGTTTTAGGAACATGGGCATGGTTAATGAAAAACCTCAGTTTCTAAGGAAATCCAAAATATTACTTTTGCCGATTCCTTTAAAAATGACGTAGAGCTGATTGTCACCCCCAGACAACCAAAAAATAAAATGGTTGCTATGGAGTTAAAACCAACAGAAAAGTCACCATTTTGAAAAAGTGTTTTTTCTTCTTCATGAATTTGTCACTTGCAGCCCTGAGCAGGGTAGAAGGGCAGAAGTTAGAGGCATGTAGCAGCTGCTCAGCCAGCGAGGGCAGGTCAAAAGGGGCAGCAGGGGCAGGTAGTGCCCCTTTAGAGCTTCTTCAATTATTACTATTTAGTTTTGTTATGACCATTTTAAAATTCGTTTTAGTCTAATTTGAATGACTGATGCTCTTTACATTTATGTTGTTTGGTTTTATATTTTATCACTGTAAATTATTGCTTTGATGAATCGTTATTGCCTGACTAAAGATCGCTCTTTAAGTTTCGCTGAACGTGTGACGATGACAAATAAAGTTCTATACTATGAGATGTAAGAATGCAGGGAAATATGAAGAAAAATGGGACTTGTTCAAACGGAAGCATTTCAGACCTCATGTGTTTAACTTTAAGCAGCCTTCCACGCGTGAAAAAATCCTTGGTGAATCTTTTTGAGAACTCTGTAGGTCTTTCATTTTCTATCTTTCTTTGAGGAAGCTTCTCTAAAAAACAAGGCCTCTCGGCTTTCATCTCAGCTTTGGAGAAATTCCAACCTTAAAGTGTTTTTTAAACATTGAATTCATCTGTCAAGCACCTGAGGAGATTCCCATCTAGCATGAAAGAAATGAACTGTATTCCTCCATTAGACTGTGGTTAGTTATGGTTTTTTTTTTTTATCAACTCCAGAGAGAATGCCACTCACTAACAACCTACAAGCAAACTGGGTCAGCCATAAAACATCAGCTCAAACTGTTGTTAACTTACTTTGTCAGAAAGCTCATTTAAAATCCGAAGTGGAACTTCAGCAGCCCGAGTCTTCCTCCAGCAGCAATAAAACATAAGGAGACCTAATGCACATACAGCCAACAGGCAGCTGGGCCTCCGCCGTCCCTGTTGCCCTCACCAGCAGAGGAGGCCATCCATAATTAACCTTACTCTGTCAGGTTTAGGCAGCAGCCATAACATGTCCTCACAAGTCATTCGAAGCCTTTTTTTCTGCGTCGTTTTCTCCAGCGCCAACATCTGTCGCTCGCTGCTTAAGTTTTGCTCTGGGATGGGGCGAAGAGGTTTAAAAAAAATAAAACAACACTTGAATATGCTGTGCTTATTTTACATCTGTCTCTCAAAGGCTTCAAATGGCAAAAGACACACAGGCGAGAATGGGATTCTCATTTATGTTCACTGAAGTGTATTTATGTCATTTATACTTTTTATTGTTATTGTTTATTACTTATGAAGCAAATGGCAAAACCTCTTTTTATTTTTTGGTTTTAATTTCAAACATATTATTGACTATATATAATTATTCTATTATTTTATAAATATCTATAGGAGATTTTATCAATCACCTGCATGTCATTAAACGTTATAAATACCAGGTGTTCATTACAATCATCACAGGGCTCAGACATCATCAACAACCAATGACCACAAAGCTATTATCTAGTGGCTTTTATCATTGACTGTATCTGAAAACTGGACAGAGTGAGTGTGATGTCACTACGGGTGAAACAAATCACTTTTGCCACGATTTGGTGCAAACCTTGATTTTTGGGTTTTGTTTCAGTCTGATAAATAATTTGTGTATTTCCATACAAAAAATTTAAGATTTAGGAAAAAAAAATTGAATTTGCTAATAAGGAAGCAACAAAAAACTGCTTTCAGTTGGCTAATTCTAAGCCTGGTGTAATGTAACAAGCCAATAAGCTACAAATCCTTCTCAAACAATGCATGTTTGACCCTTTCAACGTAGACATACTGGTACGCCACAAATGCAACGATTGACTTTGCCCATGATTTGGTTTGACACAAGGCATAAACCCATGGAGAATGATTTACTTCTGGCTCCAACTAAATGAAGTTAATTCCATTTTTTTCGTGATACGGACACTGCCATGTTCTAAGTCAGTCTTAGTCACTGTATCTATAGCAACCCCTCTCACCAATCAGAAGTGAGCTTGTTGAATGGGTTTGAGGGCCGGAGTGTAAGTATAAGTTATATATATGGTGCACAGAACTATAAGGCACATTAAGGGTGACAAAAGAGTCAGAGATAAGTCCATTTCTTAGTCAGATTTTATTAACTGTGTTTACATTAATTCTAGAACTTGTTTTTAACACGCCACACATTAGCCACATTAGAAGTGTTAGTTGCGTTTGAGGATTCACAATACCTTTAACTCCAAACCTTGTTTGCAACACATAAACATGTTAGTTGGTTAGCATAATTACAATAACTTCCATTTTTTTGTTTGCAATATGTACAAAAACAAACAGCTAACACAAACATAACTGTGACTATGTTAACTCCCAATCATGCTAGTTGCATGTCAAAAAAACCACACAGTCCGACACCGCTACAAGTTAGCTGTGATAGCATAATTACAGTAACTCTCAACATTGTTTTCGTAACACGTATAAATAGACCGATACAGCGAAAACAAATGCTACTGCAACTATGCTTGCAACTATGCTAACTCTCAACCTTACAAGTAGCACATTGAAAAAATTCAGTTACCACTGCTACGTGTTAGCCACATTAGCTGCATTTTCACAATAACTCCTAATCTTGCTTGCAACATGTGAAAAAAAGGATAAAGCTAAAATAAACATTCCTGTGAGATCAATCATTTCTAACCTTGTTAGCAATGCATGCAAAAATTCAGTCCAGTACCGCAACATTAGCTGCATTAGCATAATTTCATAAACACCCAACCTTGTCTGCGATAAGAAATAGACCCGTACCACTAAAACCAACGTTACTGTGACTAAAATAATTCCTAACCTTGTAAGTAACACATAAAAAAAAACAATAGTCCAGCACTGCAACATGCGCACGTGCGCTTAAAAAATAAAAATAATACAGTTTTGAGAAAGAACCAAAATTACTTCAACATCAGTAAGCAAAACCAGAATGTATCTATAGGTCTATATGAATTGTTCTGATACCACTTTTTCTAATAAATACAGAAGATGGATAGCAGATATTTTGTGCATCTTTACTAATCTGTGAATCCTAACAAGGTTTTTTCTTTTTTTAATGAAAAACGATTTCATTAATTCCTGAGATGGAGACATGGGCAATTAAAGCCTGAGAATCGAAGGAGGGGAGGGGGGCAGGGAGCACAATTGACTGAGTCAAAGGGTCAGGAAGGCTAAGTCGGAGAGAAAGAGGAAACAAGGAAAAGAGCAAAAGACAGTGATTACAAAGTGAAAGGAGGAGATTGATTCGCCTATCTTTCTGTAGAAGCTGAAATAAGAACCAATCAAGTGTGTGGGAACACCAAAGTGAGAGGACTGGAGGAGATGTGGAGTCAAATCAAGAAGGGAACAGTGTGGACACAGAGTGAAGAAGGACATGTTTTTCAGATTTCATCTCTGCAAAATGAAAATGTATATGATAAGAGATAAAAGAAAGAAATGAGGTCAGCAGGGAGGAAAGAGCTAACATATGTGTCCCAAAAACTTACCATGCAAACAAGCAACCTGTAGTTGACTTACTTATGGTGGATAAAATGTTATCTATGCATTAGCTGATGTATAAAGGTTGTTTGGGATTTGTGGATCATAATGTAAACCCGTTGAGTAGAGATTGTTGGGGAAATTAAGGAGCTGACATGTTAATGGGACAGAGGTTGGCAAAGTAAAAATGGGATTGGAGCTCAAAGGGTTGAAAAAAGCCGGCACGGCTCTGATCTTTGGCAGCAGAGCAGGAACATTAAAATTCATCCTGAAAAGCCAGGTTTTGCCCCTGCATCTCTCCTCAAAAGCAGCAAGGATGTTCATGCAATATGTAGAGGGAAGATACACGAGCAGCATGAGTAAACCTGTGCTCGATCAATAGTGAGCAGTAAAGCTCATGTAAAACAACATGCACCTTATATTAAGACAACAATAAATGGATAGACTGGATACAAATAGAGAGGATAAGCTTAGTCACATCTAAGGATTTTCATATCGCATCAAAGCAGAAGTGTACGTTCTCTTCAAACAAATAGCATGCAGGTCTACAGATCACATTTATATTTATTTTATTGAAAAATAATAAAAGCCATATATTCATTGCACAACAATAAATACATGATGCAAATGTGTAACATACAGAACTTTGTTTAATGTCTCACAGCACAACATTCATAACATCATCTTTACAACGTAACGTCATGCAACTTTATCAACTCCTTTAACAAATAGACCAAAAGTCAAGGACAGGACGGCTCATTCATGGAAACAAAGTGAAGCAGTTGTGCTCACTGTTGAGGCTCGCTGTCGCCCTGCAGACCACATTTCACCATATGATGTTTTCTTTCCTGCAATATTGCAGGTCTGGCGGTTAGCATGTACAGAGGAAACCGGTTGACGCGCACCGCTTCATGTGGTGTGGGATCTGTGGTGGTGGTTGCCTAAATGTTTCACACAGTAAAACAGTTAACAAAGGGTCACAAAATGGTAAAAATCTCAGTTTTTTTATTCTTCTTTATAGCAAAAATATTTCTAAAAATCGTTTAAATATATCCACCAAGCCCTTTATAGTCTTATGAAAAATCTTTGGCAGCATTAGAACCCTTAGTTGTATTTCTTTTTTATCAATAAAACGATAAGCATGTATTGTTAGATGCATAGAGCACATGTCTAAAAACTTATAAAATTCTGTTTTTAGTGAGGATGATCTAATATGGTGCCTGTCTAAGCACAACAATTCAACTGTAACAGGTTTGACTTTCTCACCTTGATTAGTTTAGAAGAAATGTACAGAAATCAACCGCAAGCTTGGAGAAATTTTCCAAAATGTTGACTCCATCGAAGGGACAAACGTCACAGAACTCCAGGTCTCTGCTCATTGGTTGAATCTGTGTTAAAGGGTAATCTTTTCTGAATGGCTGAGTAAAAGTCACATGGTTCTTGACCTCACTGAGACTCAGGATGGTAGCTATTTCAAAAGTGTGAGGAAATGATCCAATATTCTCTCTTGCCCCATAAAGGGTTGACCCGATCTTCTAGAAAACACTAACCTCAGTACCAAACAAAACGAACGTTAGCGTTAATGCCAAGACTGCAGTCATTTTCAAGGTTCTTTTTACTATTCACTCATGATTGGCGACTGTAGTTGCTGTCAATCGTGACTCAGACCGACTTGCACCAATCACTGGCTCCAAATGCCGGCGCTCGTACAGAAAAAATGGCGACTAAATTGACTTAATTTCACAAGAACTGGTGGTAGGGCATTTTCTATGGGTGACGTCACACTCCGCTTCTTCCATTGATGCTGTATGTCTACGCTTTGATCAGGAACTTGCTTGCTCTTGTTTTTCATGCGCCCCCTGGTGTTGTGGAGGTCTGGCTGTTGTCTGACACACATTGCGTAAAATTAAAAATATTGACTTTTGCTCTTGACTTAACATATTTTGGGATTTCTAATTCTCAAACTTCAGTGATAAGACTTCATATTTTGTTGTTTTATTTAGACTTACTGCAAAAGCCTTTGCGTTAAAGTCACTTCAAGCCCAAGAGGATCTGGCCGCAGACAACAACATGGCGACAGAGTATAATCAGCCAGAAGTCCACGACCGAGGAAGTTTGACCGAAGTTCACACTCCTCCTCTAGAAAAGACCGGAACTGAGTTTGGGTTAGGAATTCTTTAGTATAGAACCGATAATTCAGCCTAAAGCTACAGATGTGACATTTCCACTTCCGTCTAAAATGTTGTGTTTAATGATGTGTTTGGACGCCATCTTGTCGGCCACCAGGTCTCCCTCTCAAAACCCACTTTTGTGTTTTGTTTGAGGTGGATAACATTCATTTATCATCAGGTTTTTTCACAATTCTTATAAAACTCGTCCAGGCTCTGCTTCGTTTTCTGCGATTTGCGTTTGCCTTTTGTCTTACTTTATGCTAAATAATTAAAAATAAAATGTCACGACCTATGCTTTTGCTTTCAATCAGATTTTCAGCACCAGATAAAGTTTATAAAAAGGTTTTCAAGGCCTGAATTGTAAAAACGGTTTATAAATAAAGGCACGTTTTTTACAGAACTATTTAATATAAATGTCAGACCTTTTCCACTGACCAGTTTTATCAGCGGGATTACTTGAGCCCATTTATTATTCCATATGAGTGTGGCCAGCATGGGTAATTGTAAATTAAGTGGATTACTTTGCAGTGTAGAGCCTGAGGGAATTAGTGAATCTCTGAATGGATGCAAAATCCTTTCGTTCTATAGCCTAAAGGTCCCGAAGCCGCATCAGCACTTTCTGGAGCAATGATATCCACATGAGCTTCTTTGAATTATTCTTATTTAATATCAGCATAGCAGATTTAATGACACCAGCACTCAGGATTTTTTAAAGCTCCCAGAAGTGAGCCAGCGTTTCAGATGAGTGGGATCCGTTTTTGAGAGTGCTTAATGGGTATTATGATGGATGCTATTTTTTTTTCTCTGTTTAGCCATGACAAAGGTTTGTCTTAAACTGCAAAGTTTTAAAAGAGGTGAGTTCAAAGTATACGCCAGCTCGTGCTTTCAGGGCTTTGCGTAAGATGAAACTACAAGATTCATTGTCTTCCTGCTGGCTTCAGTGGCTTTATAACATCTCAAATCCCCCAGATCAAACTCCACCACCAATGAATTGCAGTGGAATACAAATGAGGAAGCAGTGGCAGGGATTTTTGTTTTAATGAGGACAAAAACCTATCACCACATCTAACCTGAAACGCCTCATTTGCTGCTGCCTGCCAGCCGGCTCTCCCCAGACGGGTTGTGGGGTTAAAACTGAAGTTTCAGAGCTGTTTACTCAGGGCCCTGGCAACAAACCACGGGCTCCCTCCCACACCCCCAAACATTTCAACCCGGCTCCGTTTGCCTAAAGCAATCCCAGCTCCACCGGTAGAAAGGTCAGTTAAAATAAAGAAAGAAAGTGGCAATCACTGCGCATCCCACACAATGAGTTAGCAGCACTTTGAAAGGATAACCAAGGCTGCCGTATGTAGCATTTGCTAGCCTGCAGCGGTTCAGAAGGCAGCAGTCTGAGAACAGAAAGTCTACTTTCAGACTGACTCCCACTCAGCTGACACAACTTCATAAGTCACTGTGGTGTTTTAGAAACATGTTTGTAACTGACTCTTATGCTACTCTGAGATGAGGAAACAGTTTGAGAATTAGAGCTGCAAGCAGTATTGGATGGCCCGATGACCCTCCCTCGCCCTCCCTGCCCCTATTTGACCCACCCTCACCCTTTCTGCCCCTGCCACCCTGGTCAGAGCTGCGTGTGACAAATTCATTTAAAAACATTACTTTTTCAAAATGGTGGCTTTTCTACAAACTTAAAACCAACATTTCTCACATCGCTTCCCAATGAGGCTCAATGAGTAAGGAGGTGATGGATCGCAATCCCTGGGAGGAGGGTTTTTTTTTTTATGTTCAAGATGGCGACCACTTTCCAAGGTCAGGAATAACAAAAAAAGCAAAAAACTTCCATTGTGAATGTAGACTTAACCTGGTGGCGTGTATGTGAAATTTCATGAACAAAAGTTTTCTTTTCATACTGACGGTGCTGTGCTAGGGCGGTCCACCTCTGATAGGAAGATTGCAGGATCGATTCCCGCTTTGTGCACCCACTGAACCCCTGATTGCCTCTGGAGGAAGGTTGGCGCCAGTGTTCTGCAGCAAAGCCACCATCAGTGTGTGTGTGAATGGGACTGTTACTGTTAACGCTTTGGGCCTTTAAGGAAGGTAGAGAAGCGCTACACAAGTATACGCCGTTTACCATTCTGTATGAAAATCATCAAATTTCACACTCTGGCACAAACCGGCCACCAAACCGTAGGTCCAGTGGTCATCCTGTAATAATTTCAAAGGTCCCTTTAGGCTTTCTTGACATGCGTTGTGGTTTCAAGAGTGGATTGTGAAATCTGTTCTTTGAGCCCCATAAGAGATTCTGACCCCATTTGTTTTTTGGACAGTTTTTTTGTGTCGTTGTTTTTTGAGGCAGTTTGTTCACTGTGTCTAAAATTCTCTTTCACAGAGTACCTTGTATGTGCAAATTTTGGTGAGGACGGGGGCGGAAATACTTGCTCCAACGCACAGTACGAAAGAAGAGTCTGGTTTAGGCCTGCTGCGGGACAGAATCCTTCCTAGCTTTGGATTAGCAACCGTACTGGTGTATTTTTCTGGAGCACGTCCATCCCCCTCAAACTTTTATCTTTCCGGTTTTTGCGACGCGCTTCCACCTGGCAGTGAATAACTGAGCCCCAATCCTAGAAAAGCTTTTAAAATCTTCCAAATAAAAGTAGCATTGTTGAAGTGGAGAAGCAGACTCTCTGCGAGAGCACAAAAGCACATCAATGGAACATCAACGTTCTCGGGTTTAAGGAGGGTCTTTGCAGGCCTTTGAAAGTAAGTCGTCGTATCAAGTGCACACAAGCCAGATTCATGGACCTACAACCAGAGACAGAATATTCTGGGGCATGAGAGTCTTTGCACATCCTAATACAAACACACATGCCTTTTGTAGTTGCAGGAACCCAGCTCATGACATCATGGGTTTATCAGAGACTGATCAGCAGAAGCTCATAGACTCTCAAAGGCTGTTTTGTCTTCCTTCGCCATGAACCCCCCTGATCCCACAGGTACCTTCCAGCCATGCGTATTTGTTTACCACCGCCTGAATTTGAAAGTCTTGACAGTGGCAGTTAGCCATGTCTCCCAGCGCTTTCCCAGTTTATTTGTACCAGAAACTTTTCAGTCACTTGAAATCAGGTGCTGTTTCCACCAACTACTCAATCCTTTTATTCAGCCGACAAATCATGTCAGTGTTTTTGGGTCACATTTCCTTCATTCCCTTTTGGCGAGATCCGAATGTTGAACGCTGTTCTACATGTTTCCTTACAAACAATTTATTCAGAAGTAAACAAGAACTAAAAGACCACGGGCTTTTAATTGAAGAATGAGTCTTTTACACATTATTTTTTACCCTTTTCAATTTAATACAACACTATAAAAAGATCTGACGTCTGAAACAGTAACTCATTGAATTCTCTTTTTTGGATTTTATAGTTGAGGTTTTTAGGGCATGTAATGTGAATTTATGGTCTTTCACATCAGTTTTATGACATAAGGAGAAAAAAATTAAATTATTAAAGTTAAATCAACAACACAGCCCATTTTGCAGCTGTCCGCTTAAGGGTGAAAAAATTTCTATTTTTGTACAGATGTTTGTCAAATTGTTGAAAAGACACAAAATACACCGGACAGTTTTCTCAGAATTTGAAGCAGATGAATTAGATTACATTAAATGTCTATAATAGTTTTTTAGCGTACAGTAAATATCTTTTTATATTTGTATGCATTTACAAAAAAGTGGGTTATTTGGGACCAGAGATACACAAAAACAGTGGAAGAATCAAGCTAATCTCAGAACTAGCTGCCTTTAAACTGTCTTTTGGAAAGCGCCGATCCTGCACTGGGCCGACTGTGTTTTTAAAGTCCCAGTCCGACTACATTGTTTTTCAATTGTAAAATAGTTCTCAGTGGTCTTTTAATTATGATTATGCCATTTTAGCCAAAATTGACTTTGGCCCCGCCCATGGCAGTTTCTGCATCACAAGCCTGCACTTTTGAACAGGAAAAGCTCGATTGATCCAACATGATTTGAATTGAAATTGAAACCGAAACTAAGAAACGCTTTTAATCTTAAATTATTTTTACACACGTCCTCCATTGTGGGAAAAAAAAGCTACGAGAACATGTTAAAAACACCAAAAACCTCCGTTTCACTGGAGTGGGTCTTTGAATGCTGGAGTTCTCATAGGGGGAATAATTTCATCTGAAAATGTTGTATCCACACGGGAGTACTTTAAATTAAAGCTCAACATCTGAATAAATGAAATAATTTCATGTTTTATTTGAGGTTTTAGTTTGAACAACAAACCAAAGAGACACGGCATATACGAGTATCATCATACAGACACAAACAGTGGAGGAGTTGGCCCTCTGTGCCTCGCTCAGGGCTCACAAGACCACAAACCGCTCTGCTGGTATTTGGTGACACAACATTCAAAGTGGGTGAAGAGGCCATCCTCGTTTTTTATTGGCCAATTAGCTCAGAGGAGGGCGAGTAATTAGCAGGACTGACTGGGATTCGGGCCAGGATCCCAGAGCTGGCCGGCACTCATCGTCAGAGCGGCGTGGCGATGAGGAGGAGGCCTGGATGCTCCTCCACTCTGCGCTGAACACAGCGCTGCGTCCTTCATGTGAAAGGAAGTGTTCTTCGCCGCCTGAAGGAGAATGTGTTTCCTGAATTATCTATCTGGCTGTATATACTCAGTCACAGCTTCTCCAGCACCAATTTACTCTCTTGAAAACGCACTCAGCTCACTCACGGTGCCTCTACTTCCTTTGTTTATGCCTAAGGGGAGTTTTCTCTTAATTGCTTGCAACTCTAATGGAAATCACGCCCGGCTGTTTGAAGACTTTTAAAATGAAGATTATTTTAACCATAGAAGATGCTGTAATTTGAGTTAGGTTTACTGTAGGAGACATTGTGTCTTTGTGTTGATGATTTAATATCTTCCTCATTTGCAGGCGAGGAGAAATGCAGCAGGTTGAACTGCATGGTTGCAACTTTACATTCTCCATTTACCCTGAGCTTCCTGACTGCACTTTTGTGGCTGCGTGTTCTCAGCACAAAGGTAATGAGGCCGGGAATCCTTCCAGTGAGCTTTGTTGCAGCCCATTCCTTCATCCTTTGTGTCTATACTTCTAATATACTTACAACAGTAAAGAAAATCCCCCTCTTCACACAGACTTTTGTCTCTCCTCTTCACAGAACTGTGCTGGTGCCAAGACATGAGAGGACAAGAAATCCTGTGTAGTCACGAAACCTTAGAAGCTGGACCGAGGAACATGTGTCCAAAAAACGTTTTTAATCCTCGGGAAAAATCCTGAGAGGAGAGGACCACTTTGTTGGTAATTTTTTTTATTTTCTGGTGAATGAAATCCTTATGTTAGGTCACTGACAACTGTAATCATTTGTGCAAAGACTGTCCAATGCAGCATTAGTACTCATCAAGCCTTAGTCATAACTGCCCTTACAGGTGGATACGGGCTGTCTGCAGGTGAGACCGAACTTAAACACAAAACATAAAGGTCATAGACCGCTCTGCGGAACAGCAGAACAGAAATGTTCATGCACATTTTTTCTATGCATGCTGCGGGCAACAGGTCGTAGTGAACACTTATGCAACAGGTAAGGTCAGTGAGATGCAGGCGATGGAAGGAACATGTTGGTGCTGTGCACGTGGTACGCGTGAGCTCTTATGTGCAGCCTGACTGTTAGCAATGAGGAAATTACACAGTGTAGTTTGTGTGGAGATCCTACGGGCACTCAGTGCTTTAAGTGACCAACAAGAAGTGGACATAAAATGCAGAGAATCTTGAATGTAAATCAATGTGATCAATAAAAAAAACATCATTTTTTGCTATGTGTCTTAATATGAAATAAGAAAGATGGAGCTCAGGTCAAGTCTTTAAATAAATGTAGTCATACGTCGACTGTGTACATAAAATTATTTTAAATAGGAGTACAATTACAACATCACGTCACATCGTTACGCCACACGTGCTGCAGTGACCTCATCCTAAAAGCTAGCTTGTAGCTTGTAGTTCAACAATGAGACACAGCAGCTCGTTGTAATGCGGTCGTGTGAATGCAGGCTGGTTAAAACAACTTTTAACGTGATCCACCTTGTTTCTCACTGTTTACCTGACAGTCTATTCATTATCAACACTTATTATCGTACAGTCATAGCCAGCGTCTCCTCAGTACTGCAGCTGCTAACATCCTCTGAGTGAAAGCACACGGCATGGTTCTTGCCAGTAACCGTCTTGCAGCATTCCTCCGTCGTACCAAAGTAACACGTAAAAATTGTTGTTTCTGTCGTTCAAAACTGGTAATCGAACTATAAAGTTTTAATTAGTTAACCATCTCAATGAGGACTTTAAAGCGCTGCACCTCCAACTTTTTCTTGTTTTGATTTACCTCGTACTTCCTGGTCAATGACTGAAGAGATCTTTAGTCACATGGTTTTGTTTACAAGCTTTGGTCCAAACAGAAATCTCCCGCAGACGCCAGTCTGAATGCAGACCAAACTCAATCCTTCTGAAATAAATTTGTGTTCTCTGACCGAACCAAACAGTTCAGTCAGTCTGAATACATCCTGAGTTTGAATTCTTTGTAAAATCTCAATTCCAGCTTCATTTGACATTTGTGGACAAGATGTTAAAGTCTGATATGGATTCATTGTAATTATTCCTCTGCCAGCAGATGCAGCATGTTTATGCATAAAGAGTGTGTGTATGTGTGTGTGTGTGTGTGTGTGTGTGTATGTGTGTGTGCTTTGAATGATGTTATTCATGGAACAGCTAAACCAGAACTCTGAAACCTTAACAGAACCATTTGGTCCGGTTTCTTACTGACAAAATCGAGCCAGAGCTGCAAAATCTCACTACACTTTTCGTTAAAACACACTTCTTTTGCGCCCATTAGGCCCTTTAACTTTTAAATATTTGCAATAATGAAACCATAACAGTGTTATATTTTCTAGGCTGTATAACAATTTTGATGGATTTTAATCTGACAGAAACATTTTCAAGCTCCTTTCAAGATAAAATACAGTGTCCATAAACATCCTCTTAAAGCAGTAAATTTACTTATTGTTATACAATTCTGTCATTGAAGAGCTTCCATTCTGAACAGAAACTATAGATTCTGCTGTGCAGCAGAAGATAAGAATGTGAGCTTTAAACTTAATCTAATAATGAAATAGATTTGATCATCGTTTTACTCAGTCATGTGTGCATTTCGGAGGATTGATCAAACACACAAGGCTTCTTAATTTAGTGTCATATCAGGAGTGTTTAAAAACAAGTTTATTTTATTATTGTAAGATCGACTTGTTTAAAGGACAAAATGTAAAAAACAAACTCATTATTGATCCACAATAAGAAACAAATCAGTTTCTATGAAGCTTCATACAGAAGCTTCTGGTGAAACATTTTAATAAAAGAATATTTTTAGAAACAGGAAAACTCTGGACTACAACTGGGCCCCGCCCCCCTGGTCGCTCAGGCTCCTGCTCCTTGTATCTAATAAAAAGTCATTGGTAAACTGTCCCTGTTAAATAAATGAACTAAAAATAAATCAATGTCACTAATAAAATTCACAAAAATGATCTATTTTGTGTATATCTGTCCCCAAAACTGCATTTGATTATAAAAAGACTTCTTGAAGTGATAAACTCCACAGTTAAAAATAATCCTAGTTGGATTGTTTTTAATCCAACTCTGAGATTAACTGGAAGAAGCTCACTTCACCAGCTCCAATGTCTTAGCTCTACCACACAAAAGTTATTTTTTATTCAAAAATAAAGTTCTGATTTAAATGCTCAAAAGAACTATTTCAGAAACAACGACCCCTTCGTTATTTACTCCAGAACAGAATCTTAAACCAGCCTATTAAAGAGGGAAGGAAGGGGAAAACACCTCTATTACTCCACCTGTTTGTTAAGCAGTTATATTTTTATTGTTGTTACATCTGAACATTATTTTGAATAAGTATAATTTTAGTCTAAGGGAGTGTAAACATGTTGACATAATAAAAGAAAGAAAATCCTTTATGTTTTTTTATACAAAAAGGAATCAACTTTTTGATGGTTATTTTAAATCAGCTGAATAAGTTAAATCATTATAACCCAAACATGTTGAGTCAAAGTAACACAAATATTCATAGAAAAAACCCAGGTGTTACAAGAGTGTGAGGTTTGTAAAGAATGAAGACGAATGTTGAACAAACTCTTGTTTTGAAGCTGGAAATGAGGCTTTTACTCTGGAGGGGCTTCATTAAAAGTAAACATTTAAGGTTAAAGCTCCATCTGCACTTCTCTTCATAAACTTCCCATCAGATGATTTGCTCACGCGGAGGACTCCGGTTATGAATGGGTGCTTTCCTGCAGGCCCCGCCTCTTCCGTTCCCACGGACGGACCAATCAGCGGCGCCGCTGCGCGTCGGTGGGACGTCGCGTCAGCTGCCGTCGTGTCGGGATTGGAATGTTAGCGACCAACTATCGGAACAACTGAGCAGTCGGTAATTGGACACTCGGACCGAGGATTCCGGTCTTTCCCGACCTTTTTATGCGTTCGGAACCGAGTTTGGGCTCCTCGCTCGGTCGGCGGGAGAACTTGACGCGCCGCGCGGCTCTCCGTGGACGCGCTTTGATTTTTCCCATCCGCGCTTTGAGGATATGAGGTGATAAATGAGCGGAGAAATGCAGGGATTCGTGAGGTTACTGAGGCGCTGAGTGCCCCCCCCCCCCCCCCCCCCCCGGCTCGGCTCGGACCCCCCTCCCTCCGGTGTTTGGGTTCCCTTCGTACCGGATTATGAAGCAGTGACGGAGGGCTGCGGAGCGGATTGAGCCGCGGTGGTCACCGAACATCCAAACCCCGCGCGGCTGGAGGAGCCCCCCACCCCCTCGCCTCTGCTGGACAGTTTTTGCCCCCTCTGAACAGCCCCGAGCAGGATGAGGGGGGGCAGGAGTCCCGGCGCGTCCGGGCAGCGCGGATCCCTGTAGGTGCGCCAACGCGCCGCGTCCGGCGCTCCGCCATGCGCTGAAAGTCCACAGCCGCGCGCGCGGGACCGGGACTCCACTTCCAAACAATCGCCCACATGCACCGGATCACCCGCTGGACTCGGGAACCGAATACGCAGAAGGGGGGCCGGGGATGGCTCGGTGCCGCCGGGGTCTGTGAGAGCCTAACTTGGGGCCACTTTCCGTTTCTTCTTCGACTCGCCTCCGTTCCCGGGACACATGCAGGCCAAAAAGCGCTACCTGATCGTGCTGTCCGCCGGCGCGTGCCTGGCGCTGATCGTCTACCTGGGGGCGGTTCGGCTCCCGGCGGCGGGCAGGAGCCGGCATGACCGCAGCCGCCGCTCCGACCAGCCCTGGCCCCACTACTCCGACCCGTTACACCGCTTCCAGCCGCGGGACCAGGCGGACACGGAGGAGTTCAACCTGCAAACGTCCCCGCGGCAGAAGAAGGAGCTGAACGCGAGCGTCTACAGGGGGAGGCGCTGCCGCATGCACTCCTGCTTCGACTTCTCTGCGTGTCTCAGAAACGGCTTCAAAGTTTACGTTTACCCGCAGCTGAAAGGCGAGAAGGTCTCCGAGAGTTACCAGAACATCCTGTCCAGCATCGAGGGCTCCCGGTTCTACACCGCGGACCCCGGACAGGCCTGTCTGTTCGTGCTCAGCCTGGACACTCTGGACCGGGACCAGCTCTCCCCCCAGTACGTGCACAACCTGAAAACCAAGGTCCAGAACCTGCCCCTGTGGAACGACGGCAGGAACCACCTCATCTTCAACCTGTACTCGGGGACGTGGCCGGACTACACGGAGGATCTGGGCTTCGACATCGGCCAGGCCATGCTGGCCAAAGCCAGCATCAGCACCGACAACTTCAGGCCCAACTTCGACGTGTCGATCCCGCTGTTCTCCAAGGAGCACCCGCGCACCGGAGGGGAGAGGGGCTTCCTGAAGTACAACTCCATCCCACCCTTCCGAAAATACATGCTGGTCTTCAAGGGGAAGCGCTACCTGACGGGCATCGGCTCGGACACGCGGAATGCCTTATATCACGTGCACAACGCGGAGGATGTGGTGCTGCTCACCACCTGCAAGCACGGCAAGGACTGGCAGAAGCACAAGGACGCGCGCTGTGACAAGGATAACGCGGAATATGACAAGTGAGTTTGGCCTTTTCAGCTTTTACGCAGGAAAGCTGTGCGTAAAACAGTGCCAGAGTGCCATTCAGCTTTACGCATCGCATTTTATCTGCCAAATGTTCGTAAAACGACCTCTGAAGAAGTCGTGTGAAGTCCAACTTTTAGTAAGAGTTCAGTTTATAGACAGTAATGCCCCTTTTCTTCCAAACAACCCCCACTCTTTGCTCCTTTCTCAGCCAGTCTGTCTGCTCCCTGGACATCCCCTGCTCCCCCGTGAGTCCCTCCTTTCCCACGAAGGAATTCACCCGCCTTGAACACCTTCCAGCTCCACTCAGTGGGAGCGTTTTTACTAGGATATGCATGGACACGTTTGATTTGCTCCCTGTACTCAGTGCAAATTAAGTGAAAGTTGACCAGGGGAGTTTTTTCTCTTTTGCTTTGGAAATTATTATCAGAGTTAAAGTGACCTTGTCCCGCCGGCTTCCCACACAAAGTGGAGTTTATTTAGTTTTCCAGGGTGCAACTCTGCTGCTGAGCAAATTATAAAACAATTTAGTTCCGATAAATCAGTCCTAAGGAGTTAATTACCACTTTCATTTGCAGGAGTTAGTGTCATCATTCCTTTTAGCCCCCAGGGACAGCTGATTACCTCTAATTTTGGAAGTCTTGGTTCTGTCAAGGTGGTAATTAATGACTCCTCCTGAGAACAGCAGTTGGGTTTGAATACAGAGGGCGGTTTGGTTCAGGGGGGGGTGATGGCAGTAGGGTTAGTTTTCTCCGTCAGGTGGGCTCAGGCTGCATCCAACACTGAGATTTGAGTTTGATCAGCAGAGAAGATGCAGGACTTCCGTGAACTCCGAATGAACCCAGCTGCTAACATTTCACAAGCATGCACTTGCCTTTGCATTCGTCACCCCCCCATCGCTCCTTCTACCAGGCACACTCACTCTCTCCTCGCGTCCCTGCGGATGCTTTGGCCTCCACGTCACCTGGAGAGACGTGTCATCCATTATCTGACATTCCAGCCGTCCCTGGACGGCACACGTCTGCGGCTCTTTTCCCCAAAGGGTCCGTCCCGTTTTCCCAAAGGTAGCTTTGTCTCCAGAACATCTTGGTTCTGTAATGATGATCATTGATCCAGGAAAATGAGTTCTAGCCATCCATTCTTTCCAGCAAAGTGTGTTTCATTGTTGGCTCTCAGTTCCTGTTTTTTAAGCCTCACTTTCTTCTCTGAAAGTCTTTATTTTTCTTTTCCAAAACATTTTTTGCATAAAACATACATCACATGCTAGCACTTTGAGTAGATTTTTCCTTGGAAAACTTGTGCTTCCCTCTGGCAGCAGTGGATCCTGTAAATTGAAGTATTTGCTTGTGCTTTTATTAAGTAACCTCCTTTAGATTTAATAAAATTGATGACTTCTTTTTAATAGTATTCAAAGCCCCTCAGGGCGCCAACCCACGCCGCGCGCAAACCCTGACGCAGCTCTCTCAGGTGAAAGGGTGTCTGTGCAGCGAAAGGTAGCTGATGTTTGCTGGTGCTTCATTTCCAGAGGCTCAGTCATGGGGGGTGAGGAGGGGGGGGCAGGTGATGCCCTGCGGGGACGCTGCGGTGCAGACTCAGGAATGCACACATGTGTCAAAGCAGCTGTTAGCACTTCACCGTGCTGCTCTGCCAAGTCAGAGTAGCTGCAGCGTTCATACCTGGACTGAGAGAGAAAAGGTTCAGGTGTTTGCAGCGGCAGCAGCTTCACCTGCTGCAGGTGTGCTTTGATATCAATGTGTTCAAACTGAGAAAATCCTGCTCTATATTTTGGTCATTTATCTGATTTATTCCTGTTTCTTCTCCAGCTATGCTAATTTAGGAACTATTGTCTGCAAAGGAACCAAAGAAACCATTTGTCTGTAAATAAGAACTGGAGCACGAGTGTGATGTCACCTCTGGAAAAGGATTTCCTTCCTTCCTTCAATGGTTTACTTACTTCCAATCTTTACATGATGAACTAGACGTCAGATTGGTTCAAAACGTCTTGAGTTTCCATGGCAACAACTCTTGTCAATCAGAAGTGAGCTTGTTGGAAGTCCACACCCCGAAGACATGAAAGTGGGCTACAAAATCTGTCAAATTTGACGTCTTGGAGCATGCAGGTACTTCATGTTTGTAGCGCCAGTGGGAGGGATCACGCAGTCCAGTTCTCATGTACAGGCAATGAAAGAAACTGCAGTTACCTTGGATATGCATCACTACTCTGGGGTTTCACACATTGACTGTATATATAGAACTGGACAGAGCGAGTGTGATGTCGTCCACAGAAAATGGTTATCCTCCGTCGCCATTTTTCTTGCAACAGTGATGTTAGGTTGGGGTGTGAGGGGCTGTAAGCTAGCGGGAGACACTGTAAACAAACGAATGATGTGAAATGATAGGAGGCTTACTCTGCCAGTGGACCCGCCCACAACCCAGAGGTGAATTTCTAATGAACTCCTGCCGCTCCGCAAAAACTAGGTCCTAGAAAACGACGTAGGTTTTTTAGATTTTGTCTAAGAACTGCATCATCAGAATTAACAGACCACTGGGAATGCTTTAAAAATAGATCCAGAGATGAACAGAGTGGGACTTGAAGAAATCCTGTAGTGTTTAGACATTGGGTGTTCTGGCGGTCGATGCTGCTGGTTCCACGCCGGCGATCTCTCGTCCTTTGACCCTGCAGTTTTTCCACAGAGCTGCTCCTCTCAGGAATGTGCCTGCAGGGCTGACTGGAAGTTGGGACGTGGGTGCCTCAACGGCTCCCACCCACTCGCGCTGCACGCAGACACAAAGG
This sequence comes from Oryzias celebensis, assembly GCA_014656515.1. Lineage (NCBI taxonomy): Eukaryota > Metazoa > Chordata > Actinopteri > Beloniformes > Adrianichthyidae > Oryzias > Oryzias celebensis. The sequence goes on along the minus strand of BNCR01000011.1, from coordinate 2,380,420 downwards.
CACCACGCTCCATACATTTATCCAATTGATTTTCTTAGCTGTAATAGCTTTCAATTGGAGTCACTATAGTCCACTTCCATGGCCGGCCCCGATGAAAGGGCCTATTCAACGGTACATTATCCAGCGGGGTTCAGAGCCGCTGACAATAATCCAAGGAGAGGACAGTGGAAAGCAGTTACAGATCTGTTTTTCTAGTTTTTACTTTATGCCGTCTTTCACTAAAACCAAATCAACTTCTCTTCTTATTTTTGTGCTGATTTTATTGAACGCTGATCTGGATTTCGGCCGTTCATGTTTGCATCGTTTATGTGGGTCAGCGGGGAATCAGCTGTGTGAGCGCCGTGAGAGCCCCCCCGGTCCTCGGCCAGGCAGATTATCTTGTAGAAATCAGCAGTACTAAAACTCATTGCAGTGAGTGTTTTTGGAGCAGTGGTGGTGGGGGGTGGCGTTTGGTCCGTTTTCGTGCTGCTTTGATATTCCTCTGGTTACTCGCCGCGTCATCCGCCCCTGTTTAATACTTAACCAGCTTTGTTGACTTGTATTGACTTTGCACTTTAGCTACTTTACAGGCAGCTGCTGCTCAAGGTCACCCGGGGGATTGAAAACAAAGCGATGAAGGGAAGATTTAGAGAAGGGGAGGAGGTAGAAAATGTCTTGGAGGTGGGGAGATAACCCCGGGCCTCCTACGATGGAGTGCAGACAATTGTTTGTGTGTTGGATTTTTTTGTTGGTCTTTTTCCCATTAGGAGTCAATGACAGGAACATAAGCCAAGCGCCGTGGCATTTTCATCTCCACAACTGTGTCATCAGCAGAAATTTCCCCACACTTGAGAAAATCATCTCAAGCAGGAGCGGCTGATGGCCAGAGAGAACGAGAGGATCTGCCCGCACTCCACTGTTTCCTTTTTTTCCTCATCTTTCCTTTATTTTTTCTCTTTTTTGTTCTCTTTCATTGTTTTATATCATTTTATTTGCCGGCGCGCCATTAGACACGCGGTTGATGCCCCTCTGCAGATCGGTAGACGGTGGCTGATGTGGGCCGAGTGCAGACGACACTTCCTTTTGCACAATGTTATCTCAGTCAAACACTATCATTTGGAGGGAAAATGGCAGCACTCACCTGAACGGCGGCGCGGCGAGAGTGTGGGGCAGCAGTTGTTTGTCAGGAGAGGGTGTCACGCGCTCTGGGTTGCCATTGTTTGTTTTTCTGTTGTCAGATTAATAAATCATGAATATTTCATGATCGCCTGCTCTCTCTTAGATAAAGTACCACACGTCTGATGGAGAATGTTAATGATGTGGAGGATAATTGGTTTGAATGCGGCACGATGTAATTGGGAGCCTTTGATATTTTGCTCCAGAACATGTGTGCGAGAGACAGCTTTGAGCCCATAACTACATTTAACCTCTGTTTGTTATTTGATATAATCAGACTGCCGATCTGTCAGAAAATCCCCTCTAACTTCGGCTGCCTTGGTTTTAGGCGCTCCTCTCATTACGGCAGAGAGAGTGTTTGGGATGTGATATGTGGGCACGGTAGCGGCTCTTTCAAAGCTGTTCTTTTCTCTGAGGCCGACGCTTTGATGACCAACTTTAGTGATAAGTGTCTGTCTGTGTCATTACTGAGCATCTTTTATAGGTCTAACAACTAACAGCCGTTATTTTGTTTGTGTTAAAGACCCACTCTGTTGAAAATCCTGTTTTTTAACATCTTCTGGCATTTTTCTGATGACAGAGGACACATGTAAAGAGAATTAAGATTGCAGTTGATTTTGGAGTATTTCCTTATTCAAATTGTTGTGAACCAGGAGCAGATTAAATAATATTGTTTGAAAAAGATCATATTTGGGCCACAAGCTCCCTACTCCGACTAGATCCATGAACGTCTCCGTTTTCCTAGTCTGAGCTGGTATCCGGCTCCAAACCGTACAGCTGGACAACAACGACATTGCTCGCCATTCTTGTTGCACCAGTAATGTTAAGTTGGGGGCGTGAGGGGCTGTAAGATAGAGATTACTCAGTTACGGGTGAAGGGAAGGGGGTGGGGTTGCCACGCATCAGCAGTCCTACCCACAACTCAGATAATTGACAAAAGTTGATGGATATGAGGGAAACATTGTATTAACGTGGACATGAATGTGAAATGTTTTACACTGCAAAAATGAAATCTCAAAGTAACAGGACCCTTGTTTCAAGAAAAAAATCTTATTTTCTGTCCTCAACAAAAATAATCTCACATTATCAAAATAGACTTCACTGGAAAAGTCACTTTGTCAGGATCGAATCCTGAACCTTGCATTTGGTGCATATTCAGTCTGCTGGCAACCGGACATTTATTTACATCCCATAATGCCCAGCTACAGTGTCTGTTTTGGTCCAGTTATTCCACCCCGTGAGCAGATTGAATTCAGACTGAGGAAATTCCGAGCGAACCGAAGCTCGGTTGGATTGAAAATAAACCGAGACCCCCTCAAAAGATGGATCCGAGAACGGTTCCTGGTGGACCGGGTCTGCTTGAGTTGGATGTATTCAGTTCCGGATCATCCGGGGAAACGAACGCTGGTTTCTTTTTAAGTGAACCAGATTTGTCCAGTCTGAATTCAGCATTAGTTTGAGAAAACATCTAAGTGACCAGAATTTTTATCTTAAATAAGAATTCTTCTTAAAACAACTTTTCTTACCACATTGGCAGATTTTTTGTTGTTTTTGTTTTAAATAATTTTATTCAAATTTTAAGAGTGTTTTATTTATTTTTAGGAAGCCTGTTTTTGCAGTGTATTGTCTGGATCTCACGTTTTAACAAATCTTGATGGTTAAGGTCATAAATCCTTAAAGTTTAATGCTTTAAGGCAGATCTTTACAAAGGAAGAAAGGATTCCTTCATTGGGCAGAAGACGCTGTGTCTTATTAGCATGTTTGGAAAAGAAAGTAAATCAAAAACCATTTCTGCTGAAAGCCCTGGGGTCATACATGTTGTGTCCTCCATGATAAACTCTGACACTTTTCATCCTCCCATTCCTGTGTGTGCGTTTGTGACTCTTTGTCATGGCACATGAGTGTGCGATTACAAGTGTGTGTCTGTGTGTGATGGCTCAGGTCACGACCCCAACTGTCTGTCCCCTCGCTGAGTGACGAAGGCAAAGCCCCAATCACTGACCCACATTCACTGAAGGATTACCACCACAGCCGGGCCGCCCCGGGCTCCGAGGGGGGTGGTGGCGGTGCAGTTGTGGGAAGCAGGAGTAGAAAAGAATGAACGTGGGGGATGGGGATGGAGGGGGGCTTTGCTTCCTCAGGATCAGACTAAAGCCCAAGTGCACATACCACGCCTCCTTCCACAGCAGCTGCTAGCTAGGTGTTGAGGAGGGACAGGGCGACCGAGTGACTCCCCAAAGATGAAAATGAGCGAGGGGATTAGCACAGCGGTGGGCCGGGTCCGGGAATCACTTCCTCTATTAAAAACGCTCATTTCCTTGATCCGTGATAATGTCTCCTCTCAGGACTTTCAGGAATCCCACCTGAAGACCCGCTTATTAAAGGGAAAGTTTAAAGGGGTTTCAGGTACAATGAGGGGAGGATGGCAAACAAAGAAGAAGTGGCTGAAAACCTGGTTGGTGAACCTGATTTATCCAGACAGGTCTGTGAGCAGCAGAAGCAGAGACTGATGATCCGGCGAGACCTGTGATCAGCTCTGAGTCTAGTCTGTTTATGAGGAATGAAAAGAGAACATGGCGCCCGTCTGCAGGTAGGCGAGCGCTGATCTGACCTCTGACATCTGCCTCCTATTTACTGGAGAGACAAAGTTTGACCATTTAACGGCTCTGGTGAGATCTCGGTCATAGAATTCCATTTACTGAAAATTCAGTTGATTAAGTGGTTGTATTTGCATCATAAAAGGTCAGATGTACTTTCATGGGCGGTTAATCAAACAGGCGTTGTGGGTTTTTGGGTTCTTTGACAGTGGAGGGTCGTAAAGAAGTCGGCCGGCAGCTGCCGAGCGCTGCCAGCTGCCCGGTACCCTGCGGGTTTATAAAAAGCTGTCCATTCTGCATGCCTGACGGCCGCCTGACAGTCACCGTTTACAGTAAAAAAAATCCGGCAGCGCAGTGGAAGTTTGAAGATTCGGCCGATGCCTCCCCACTGCGCAGTGGCGGCTGTATTTGTGACCAAAGCGTGAGCCTGTTGTATAAGTGTTCAATTCAGCCTGTAGATAAAATGTGCACAAACATTTTGGCTCTACGAGCTCACTGATCGACTTTCGCTCTTATCATATTATAGTAAAGATGTGGCCACACCAGGTTATACATTAACAGTTTGAGCTCCAGAACCACTTTTATGGTCTGTTGACCTTAAATCCAGGTTGTTTGAGGTTACGTTCCTTAAATCTGCTGCCTCAGTATCCAGGAAGTGTCTGTGAAGGAGGCTTTCTTCTCTCTTGATGTGGTAGTTTTGTGTGGTGTTTCTGCTGCTAAGCATTGGAGCGTGTTCTTATGGATGGGGTGAAGGTGGTGGTTCCATTGCTCCAGGGGAGTAGTCTGTCAGCACGGTGACCCGAGGCTCCGCTCTGAGAGCAGGCGAAGGATAAAAACCGACCCAGATCCGCAACGGCTGCCTTAGTCACACAAAACCGCAAGCGAGAAAATGTATTTTTCCTTCAACAAAGGAACCAGAGGCGTTCTGATTAGGCCACCGTCTATCAGCATTGTTGATGTCTCCTCTTGTGAGCTTCACGTTTCCCTGGGGGTGTTTGAACTGCTCTCTTAAGGAAGGGGGTGGGGGGGTCTTATGGCCCTCAAGGGCCGTTCAGCAAACACCTACAGCACATCAATGCCACGCAGGATCGCTCCATGTCAATTCGAACGGCTCCACAAAAACAAACACTTAACCCCCTCCTCTGGTGTTTAGATTTAAATAGTAATTGGCAAAAAAGGAGGAAATGTGAGCATGGGGCAAATAGGAGGAAAGAGTGGGGGTTCCGGAGAGGGCAGTAGCTTAAAAAAGCATTATGTCACTGAAGAATGCGCTCATGGAGCAGTGTTTAGGGGGCCACGGCTTCAGCAGAGAAAGAGGGTTTTGTTGCAGCAGATCTGGCAGGCTGATGGCAGGCCTCTCTCCCGTCGGCTCTGCCGTTCTTTATGGCTGTGTTTGAGTTCTCCTCATGGAGTGGAGGAGTCGGAGCGGCCCCGCATTGTGCTAAAGTTTGCTCTCGTTCCTGAAGTAGCGCTTGTGCCTTGTTGACTTCACAGCTTGACCTCACGGTCCGCTTTCCCTCCACGGTGGTGGACTCCGCTCCATCAGCCTGCCTGTATTTGCTGCCAGCTGATGCTCTGCAGAGCTCCAGGCGCCGACAGCCTTTCTCTGACGTGCTCCTCAACAGATCAGAAGCTAACAGGAGAGCTGAAGGAGCCGGGGTCAGAGGTTGAGGGCATTTGTTGTCAACAATGACTGCATATAACACTACCTATTGGTTTATCTGGGGTTGTTTTTAAGCAAATCGCTTCACCATCAGACTGATCTTTAGAAAATACAAAATGTATTTGTCAAATCCATAAATCAGTTTGGCATTAGGGTACATTTTTGTAGTTTTTCTGGCAAAACTAAAATAACAAAGTTCTTTATGTAAAACAATTGGATTTATCATTGATTCATGTCATATCAGTCAGATATGTTCAGAACAGATATGTTCTGTTAATGTATTAAAGTACAGATTACATTTGGTGTAACAAATGACGTCAGACACAACAAAAAATAACCACGCCCAGTTCAAAAAAAAAAAAAAAACCTGAAGTACCCGCCGGCCCCAAAACGCCAAAATCCTTTTATAGACTTCTATAGAGAAACAAACAGATATTCCTGAAAGTCCTCTGCTTTTCAAGATATTTTTATTGTAGCACAAATTATTTGTTATCATTTGACCAATCAGATGCCGCAATAAAAGTAGGAGGAGCCTGGTGGCTCATCATTCAAAACACTTGACAGATTTTGCATAGCCTGCTTCCCAGTGGTAGAGGTGTGGCGTTTCAACAAGCTCACTCCTGATTGGCGAGAGTGGTTTCCATAGAAACGGTGACTTGGACCAATTGCTGCTTCATGACGACGCTTGGCACCAACATGGGAGCGTCCATATTGTGAAAACATTGTGAAAACAGTTAAAGACTGGAGTTCTTGTCTAACAAGCCCCCTAGTGGTTACCTGGTTAAGTCACCTGGTTCTGGTCACTTTTGTTGCCAAACCTGCCCCAGCAGGAAGTGGAATTCGTGGCGTTGGTTGTTACTCCTGAGTAAAGTTTAGCCTGAATTTTTTAAAAGGATTTCTTCAAATCTACAATTTGCTTTTGGAGAAAACCAAGCATAAATAGCAGGGGATTTTTCTAACGCAGGATTTGTAAAATTCTCTTTGGTTCCAGTTTACATTACATTTCTCCACATTAGGCATGAAAATCCATCGAGCTCTGGGAGTAGCAGCAGTATTACACGCTTTCGCCTTTTTTCCCCTCACATGTCGCAATGTCTGCTTAGAACCCAACTGCAGGATCCGCTGTAGGAATGCTGTTCTCACGGCTTTCATGCCAGTATTTTGACATTTTCTGTGTTGGTATCATCAACCCAAAAGGCACTTTTACTGTTCTCCGTCCCTTTCCATTTACTCTGGTGCATCATTACTTTTGGCATCTTCCCAGTCGCTTTTCTGCAGAAAATAAAAATGCATAAAGAGAAGAAACCCAAGTGAGTAAAGCCGGAGATTCGTGCCTGCAACATCAAGGTAAAGGAGAAACACTAAAGGATCAGGTGGCAGCAAAGACAACACAATACATAGCAGCAAAACAAGCTATATTTCCTTTATGGAGGTAAACTGAAGTGTTTATTCTCCCAGAAAGTTGTGACACGACGGCGCTTTGTTTTTAAAGTCTTGTTTGCCTACGCAGCTCCCCCACCAGACAAGGCGCTCGCTGCTTCTCTGATGTGAGACGGGCGAGGGGTGAGGCAGCAGCTTCACATCCCTCACCGCGGTAACGAGACAGCACCGGTTCACAGATACCAGTCAATTAGACTTTGGCAAAAATGGAATGTACCATAGCATGTGGTTTAAAACAGGATGTGAGCGTGCATACATCCAGAACTTTCTCTGGTCCATGCTTTAGAGGATGGAAGGCTGCATGTAAAGCACATGCATGGTTCTGATATACAGGTTTATGTGTTATTACACTGTTTGAATAGAAAAGACAGGTTGGTTAACTGCAGACCTCATCTTTGACTAAAGCCTTAGTCACGTGCACCCAAATGAATGTTGACTCGGACAGGTACTCTGGGTTTTGAGTTGTTCGGCTCCTTTTATTTACGGATTCTCCGTTTGTCTTTCAATCTTTGTCTTCTGGGTCAAACCTCAATGAGGCTCCTCAGATAAAATGACGTAAAAGGGAGTCCGGTCTGAGTCTTTCAGTGGGACCGGAGTGTGTTGGGTCAGAACCCAGGTGGAAGTTGTTATAGAAGCACGTTCTTTGCTTTGTGTGTCACCTGGTGCCATAAATCCTAGAAGAATTTGACATTTTGGATCCAAATCTTTTTGTGATTTAATGGAATGAAACAACACGCATGAAGCTTCTAATGTGTGTCAGTAAGCAGAGAAATGTGTCTGGAATGCCTTGCTATTTATACGCAAAGCCATGATATGGTGTCACTGCTACATATCTTACTGTCTAATACACAACGCTGACTTGGAGCATTATAGACTTCATGGGCTTTCATTGTCAGAATCTGCGTGCGTTGCATTGTGTATAATTTGTCAGGAGAGTGGAAGAAGAACCTCGCTGTCAGTTTCTGTTCAGTGTTTGCTCTGAATCCTGCAGGAGGACAGACAGAAATCCAGACAAGCATTCATTTAAACACCAGTCTGAGCTGTGTGGGTCTGTTGTTGTGTGTCTGCTTCAGTACATTTACTTCTCAGGCTCGGTGTGTGCGCTCCCTTTAACTGTTAACACACCTGTGTAGCTCAGCTATGCGCTGAACTACATCATATTTGCTTATCTTTAACTTTTGTCACTCCTTTTTTTTTCTATAACCAGAACATCCTCTTTGTCAGGGCCGGCTCTGGGTTTAACTAAGCTGCATGGGGCCGTCTCACTTCCCGATCTCTCTTTTCACTGGCACAGAATTCCACTTCATCTAAGATTGGGAAGCAGTGAATGATCAGAGGGAGGGTGAGTGAAATGATTGGGTTCACATGGTGCGAGAAGCGCACCGAATTCATTATTCAAGAATTGCGTTCTGAGCGGAGTTTGAGGCGAGACCAGACGAGCTACAAAGCTGACAGCGTTGCTGGGTTGGGATTTTTTTTTTAGGGGAAGGCGCATGGGAGGGTTTTGGGAACAGGAACAGGCAGATTTCATCTCCAAAAGGAGAAAAAAAGAAGAAAAGCTGAACTGCTTTGGATTCCCCAGCTGCTGAAGCTTTCAGGACGTTAAGGGATGTAGATCTAAGAGCTCCGTCGTTACTGCATTTACTTTATTATTGCAGAGAGGTCTGCTGAGCTTGTCCTATTTAAAATCTGCCTAAACAACTATACACACAGATCTCTTGAATACATTAACTTCTGCCATCGAGTTGTCACTGACAAATGTGATCAAATTAGATACATTAGCACTGGAGCATGTATCTAATGTATTGTGATAACGGTTAAAACGTTTCGGTACGTTAACGAGTTTGTACTGGATGTCCGTGTTTTACACACTTTGGACAGATACTTTTTTTTATACATCACCCTTTTTTTCAGCAAGTTTTCTTCTTTTATCTCACAACTCAGCTGCTTCAACGTGCAACTTTTCAGTTTGAATGTTTGCCATTCTTGCATGTTCACTGATGATTCCAATTGTCTTTGGTTGAAGTTCAGGAAGCCTTTCAGCTTGTGAAGAGTCAGAAAAGCTGTGTTTATTTCATCATCACTTCATTAACAGATGTATTTGAGTTTGCTGAGGTAAAGCTTAGCAGTTAAACGTGTGAAACCTGCTGGTTTCTTGTTAATCGACCTGCTGACAGAAGCTCCTGAGAACAAACTCCAACCTTCATGCCGGTGCGTTTGGAAACTGCTGAGCTCAAAAGCTGCTCTCGCGTCTTCTATGATTTTGTGCTAACAGCTTCTATCACCACTTGACGGCTTTTTGATCTCACACTAATGTGAATATTTTTTTGACTTGATTTGAAAGGGTTTATTTCAACCAATCAAAGCAAGAAAAAGTACACAAACAGTACAATCAGCAAATGTTTAAACCCATACAAAGACATCAAACATTGGATAATTGTAGACTGCTTGAAAGGGAGTGGAAGGAAGCAAACTTATGTAATCCCTCCCTCATATTCGCCTAACCATTTTCTTCACATATATTATCAGTTTTCGGTTCATAACTTCTAATCAGAGCTTCATACATTACCAACACAGATTCAGGTCATTAAGATATGTTCAATAATAACTCTTAATTCTTAATAATAATTCTTTAAAAAGCTTCAATAAATCATTTGACAAGATGAAGTGCAAAATGGTCATGACACTGGACATAAAATTATTCCAGAAATCCTCATGCAGATTCCTATGCAGATCGAGCATCTACGTTTAAAATAAGAGCAGATTATTTGTCATCAGAGAAAGCAATCAAGTATCAAAGAAATGTGCAGATTATTTTTCAGTTGAAAAATCTGTAGTTATAAGTCACATTTTAATAAACCAAGCAGTGATGATTACAGATCAATCATTTTGACAATCATCAATAATTGATTCAGGAAGTTTATTGTTATGATTAAATGGTGATGCTGTGCAAATAGAGGTCCGTATCGTGTTTATTGGTTGTATTCCTTCTTCGGCTGCCTGATTAACAGTTGTCCTTCTTTCTAGAAATTGTTCGGCTGTTCTATGACTCAATTCGTCTGTTCAGACGTCCGTGATGAAGCACTTCCCAAAATCTCTCTTATTGTCGACAACAATTGCTCTAGATGCCCCGGATGACCAAGTGGTTTAACGAAGATCCTGCAGGTCATCACCCACGCGTTGCTCATTCTGAGCAGTCTGTTGAATTCCTCCAGGAGTTCCGTCAGAGGAATTCGCTTAGCTTGAATGTCCAGCAAAGGAGTTAGCTTAGCATTGCTCTGGTCAAAAGCTTGCTTGATGTCAAAGTCGCCATTCGTCACTTGGTTCTTCTTCGAGGCCATGGTTGTGAAAGAGTTACTGCTTTTTTTGGCGGCAATTCTGTGATAAATCAGGTTTTTAGTCGCTTTTAGCCGAAGATTGCTCGCACAGTTTGCAACGTGTGTCCTTTCGCTGACCGGAACCAGAGATTTGATCCGGATAATTGAATGTGAGAGCGGGTCACAATACATGTAGATGGTTAAGTTAAGCACTCTCTCAGCCTCTAGACAGAAAATGTTCCGTTTTTCTGCTGCGAGCGACAGGTTGTAGAGAACACTTATACAACACACAAGGGTAAGTAGGTGAGGCACAGGCAAATTCTGTGGACTGTGCTAGGAGCTGGTTAGTGCTGTTCCCGTTACACGTGCGCAGTCCTTGTGTGCTCCTTGCATGCACTGTGTGCATGTGGTCATTTTTTATCCACAGACAGCTCATATCTAGCTGTCAGGGCAGTTGTAAGTACGTCTTCCATAACAACTAGATTATGTACGACTATGTGCTGTCATGCAATTAATATTTGAGCAATGAATTAATTATGATCTTTAATGATTAATCCATTTTTTGGACAATTTAACACTCTTACAGCACCGTCACCCGTACGTCATAGGTGCGTGCAACTTTCAAAATCTTTAGGAATACTTCAAAATACAGTTACCACACAATGACACATTCCATTTCCAACAAGCCTTAATGGAAGACACACCTGCGCCCCCTTAAGATAAAGCCGCTCCTCTCTACGGCAAATCCACAGACAACCCAAAGAGATGGGAGGCAGAGCTGCAGGTAGCAACAATGAAGATGTTCTCTGTGGAGTGACCAGGATCATGGTAGAAGCAGAATGAGATGGTTTGGACTCGCTGAGAGGAGGAACAGTGATGATGCTGTAAATGGATTCTGAGGTTTGCCGGACGTATTGAGGGCAGTTGGTGCAAATGAGGAAGATACAGAAGGTTTAGATGGAGGCAGACCCTTAAAGTGAGCGACCGAAAGAGTGAAAGAGTTTAGAGGATAACCGCAGAGCAAAAGTCAGATTAACATCTACTAGTCTTGTTAATCACTTCAAAGCTGCCTAAGCCTCTTGGTCTCTTCAAAGACTGTGATGGACACAGGTAGGACTGCCCCAAAGGTTCAGGTCTAAAGTTTTATTGCCTTCATCTGTTGTGGTGCAGTAGGAACTCCTCATCAGTTTTCACCGCGTATGGTGTATGGTTTCGATTAGTTTGATTCAGCATTTTAGAGGATTTATGTGCACTTAGGCATATTGCTTGTTTTGGTTTGACAAAATCATGTTTGCTTATGTTTGCAGGAATTTGCTCATTTACTTTAAGTGCATTCTGAATAATTTTGTTAAATGTGTTTTTTAGTGAGTTGTGACAACAGACAGATGGTAAAACCCAGTTCTATCCCTTAATTCTCCTGTGTTTGAAGTGTCTGTAGATAAATGGTGAAAACCGTAGAAACAAAGACGAATAAAAATGTCATTTTCTTTTTATATTCAGTTTCGCAGAAATGGGAAAAATACATTTTTATTCTTGCGATAGTCTTTTTTTTTTTTTTTTTTTTGGAAAACATTTTAATTGATTGATCTGATAGATTTTTGGGTCACCGTTTTGTTTAGGCTTGGTTTGTGTATTGCAAAACAACAATTTAAAAACAAAAAATTCAGAAATTTCTTTTTCTGGATTGCTTATTTTTTGCTTATAAGTCACTATAAAAGAAAAAACCTTCCAGTTGCCTTATAAGGCCTGGTGTAATGTAATAAAACAATAAATACAGAATCCTTCCTAAATTTAGCCCGATTGTTTGACTTTTTCATCATAAAGGAAGCGTATGCAGTAGGGATGCAATAGTTCACTTCCACCACGATTCAGTTTGTTTTAATCATTTACTGTATAGGAGAACTGGACAGAGCGAGTAAGAAGTTACTCATTGAAAGCGACTTCCTGTTCCAACCAAATAAAGTCAATTCAGATGCCATTTTTCTGTGATGTGTCCATCGCCACGTTGGAACCAGACGTTCTGAGGGAACCATGATTGGTCTGTGTTGGCTGAGGCCACAGTTGAACTGCAAGTAATCAGGAGTGAGCACGTTAGAAGGCCACACCCCTCCCACTGAAAGAGTCTGTCAAACGCTTCGACTGTGCGACACAAGGCCACCTACTTTTAATGAGGCATCTGATTGGACAGTTTATAACTTGAATGACTTGCAATAAAGATAAACATAATCAAAGAGGATTATCAAGAACATATCAGAACGTATCGGTGCAAGAATGGTTATTCTAATCAACAGAATGACTGAGTTATACCTATTTATTTCTCTATAAAGGTCTTTGGGATTTTGACTTTTTGGGACCTGGTGGTAACTTCCTGTTTGGAATGCCAGGGTGGGGCGGTCACTCAGTCCAAGAAGCCAAAAACCCCATATACTTCTCTAGAGAAATAAACATGTATCACTCAGTCATTTTGTTTGTCAGAATAACCATCCTCTGATATTTTTAACAACTTGATAGTTCTCATGTTTTCAAGATAAAGATACTTTATTGATCCCAGCTTGGGAAATTTGAAATTGGTAAATATTTCATATTTTCTCTGTAGCCTTGTGCAAGTTATTCAATAAAAGCCATGTAGAACACTTTAGAAACGTGTGATTGACAGTTTTCATGAAGCCCGCCTTTAAGTGGTAGGAGTGTGGACTTCCAATAACTTGAGTCTAGACAGTGGTTACCATAGAAACGTCGACTCAGATCAACTTGGACCACTAACTGCTTAGTGGCGACGTCTGGTTCCAACATGGCAGCGTTTATATCACATAAAAATGGTGAATGCGATGACTTCACTTGGTTGGAGCGGGAACTAACTAATTCTCTATGTTGGTTCACCGTCTTGCTACAGTTCTCAGATACAGTCTATGAATGGACTATTGGGTAACAAGCCCCCTAGTGGTTACCTGGTTAAGTTATCTGGCCTGGACAGATTTCCTGTAGCCCGCTTGTAAATGGTAGGGGCATGGACTTCCAGTTACCTGCCTTAGAAACAATGAATCCGACCAATTTGGACGTTCACTGCTTACAACCGCGTCTGGTTCCAACCATTGATATATATTACTGGATTGGCCGTCACGTGACATACGACGTGACTGACATGCTGCATTAATAATTTGAATGAAAAGAATCATCACAGGATAGGAATCACATTTTAATAGAGAGAAATCGGGCTGGGAAGTGAAGTTTCTGCTAAAGTGGATGCTAGCAAGTAGCATGCTAGTTTGGTTCATGTATTTTTATGTAACAATTTTTAAATGAATATTTGATGTTTTAATGTCTTAAAACATGGCTGGTGTTATTCGTATTTACGTGTGATCAGCAAAAAAACCTGATGTTAATCAGTGTGCACAGTGCTGCATCGCCTGCAGGTATTTTAAGAGCGTCCGAGGCTAAAAGTTAAAACCAATAACATGTATCAATGGTTCCAACATGTCTGTATTGTGACTGAATGGACTTCATTTCATTGGAGGCGGAAGTAAACCATTTTCTGAGTGACGTCACGCTAACTCAGTCCAGTTGTTTTAAACAATCGGGGAAACCAAGTGAAAGAGGCTCCAAATCGTTCAAAAGTTTGCTTCATCTCCTCACTTTCCTCTGGGATTCTGCTTCAGGCCCGCCCTCTGTGTCAGGTCACACTCTAAGTGTAGCAAACTGCACTGTCTAGTTAGTGATTGTCAGGTGGAATTGCCAAGCATTACCTTATTAAGGCCTTACGTATCCGGCTGTCACTCTTTATCGGCATGTTAACGCACGGATGGATGGCCCTGTGTGTGCACGCCAAACAAACATGGGAGTAGAGGGAAGGCATCCATCCATCTGGCGTGTGGCCACCCACAGTACATGTAATTCACGCTCGTTTAACGTGATGCCATCGCGATGAGCGGGAATCCACCTGTATGAGTTCGACTATGAGATGCGGACGATCACGTCTCTAAGGTTTGTGGTGTGTCTGGCGATGTCGCCCTGAACTTTTTGATTCCTCTTTTGCAAACTGACGAACTCCTGCCACAGAGTCTGAAAGCTTTTAGTTAATGGGTCGGTTAATAGTCGCATGCTGCATGAAGCATTTATGAATCAATAGGACAGGAAGTGCATGTATGAGGGCCTTTTCAGAGCAGTGAAGGGCAGCGGTCAGGGCTGGAGACACATTTACAGTGGATGGAAATGGAATCAATTTATTATAATATGGTTCAGAGAATAACATTATTTGTGTTTTTGCATTGGATAATATAAAGACTGCGTTTTGTTCCATAAAACGTGTTTTAGTGTGATTTAAGTTGGATCATTGGCCTTTTTAGACACTTCCTAGTATAGATTTGATTAAAACCAAATATTATGTCTCATTTGTATTGAGCATTAAAACACCAATGATTTCCCCATAATGAGGCAGAGTTTCCCTTTCATTATTTCCTCCAATGATTGCTTTCCTCAGATTAATTGCTGTGAAACAAACGTTTGACGTCAAAATAAATCATCTTTACCTGCGGCAAAGAGTCCGACTGATCCTGTACATTTCCTCCCATCAGTGTGGATGTCTGATGTTGCTGTAAATTATTACAGCTTTCACTGGTTATGAAATACCTTACTGGGTAATCGGACAGTTGTACAATTCGGTTTTCCCCAAATCCCAAAATTGTTAAAGAATAAAAAAAACAACAACTCATATTTCTGTTTCCTTTTACTGCAGAAAAAGTGAGCTTTTAATTACATATGTATTTAAAAAAATGCAAAAAAAGCTTATATTGATTTTATGCAATGTCTTTTTTAAAGTATGCATCACTGGCAGGTGTCTACTGTATTATTTTCATCCACTGAGCTTTGGTTGAGGTTTGAGGTTCTCCACGACTAAACAAACGACCGGTTCTGGATCGGATTGAGAGTTACCACCGGGGTTTTTATTGCACATAAAATATGTCGGTGGCTTCCTGCAGGAATGTTAATTCATAGGATTATATGAAGGTAAAACTCCCACAAAGAGAGGAAGTGCAGCCATTCTGTTCTGAACTAAACATTTATCTTTGGGATTAACGTTCCCCAAACAAATCCTGCAGCTGAAATCTGGGAAAGTAAAACATGCGAATAGGAATTAAAAGGAAAGACGGTTCCTGCTTTGCATGCATGCATTGATAGTGCAAATCTGTGCCGATGTAGGCAGCACTGATACGGACATTACACCATGTGTTCGCGTTGGAAAGAGATATTGAGTTTGTTTACACGCCCTCATGAAAGTGCAGGTAGAAGGAATGAGATTCAGGGAAATCCATTTTGAAAAACCATGTATGTACTTAATGGTATAATTTGTTGACTTCCTGTTATATTGCTAATTCATAGTTTATCTGAAAAAAGCTGCATGGTGGGGTAGTGGTTGGCACTCTCACTTTAGTCGAGAAGGCGTTGGTTTGAATCCCAGTTAGGAGATTTCTGTGTGGAGTTTGGAAGTTCTCCCTGTGTGCGTTTCTCTGGTCACTTTGGGCAACTTCTTCCAACACTCTAGAAAAAATATACATATAAGTGAAATTATGACTCTGAAAGTGGCCCTTAAGTACGAATGTGAGTGACTGTGGTTGTCTTGTCTTTGTGAGGCCTTGTGAAACACTGGTGAACTGCCCAGAGTGTACCCTGCCTTCGCCTAACGGTGACAGGACAGGCTCCAGCAACCCCATGATCCCATAAGAAGCTAAGCAGGTTTAGAAAAGGGGATTTACAGGATGGATATGTCTGCAAAATATTCAGCACGTTTTGTACTCTGCTAGGAAAAATACAGCAGTAGTCTTAGTCACACAACTCTACTCTCATGTGACATCATGTCCTGCATTTTGCTTCCACACACACACACACAAGTATACAACTACAAAATAGATCGGACAAATGGGGATGCGTGCCAGGAAGTATTGGCTTTTTGCAAAAAAGTCAACACGTGTTAATCTGATATCCAATTGTCTGATAAGTCAGGGATAATGTCTTTGATGTCTATTGTTAGAAGTGAATGGATGAAATGGAGGATGAACTTCTGCAAAGTTCATTCATTTCTGATAATGGACACCTTGAAGGGCGTCATCCTGCTCATACATGGTACCTTATGAAAGAAGTACATATGAAGTCAACTATTAGCTCTTTAAGCTTTTTCTCAAGAAGGGCACTATTTAATGCGTGGTTAACAGCTATGGGAGAGTGGTATCAATGCTAAATGTTAATGTTAATTGACACCCTTCAACCAATTAGAACCAAGTATTCACTCAGAACTTGGTATCAGATTAAGGACATCAGATTAGCTTGAAAAATCCAACAATTTAAAAAAACAAATAAAGATGAGTTTTTTGCTTGATCGGTGCGTCGGTTTAAATTAACATCTAGGTTTCTGAAATAAAGATTTCACATCAGATGCTGCTTCTGATTGCATTGATCTGATGCAGTCTGGTTTTATCTCTTAAAGTAAAGCATTTTTCCTGTGGAAACTCCCACTTGTTGTTTTGGTGTTTGCAACCTGCACACAGAAGCTGACCTGTTATCCCTGTGTTTTTCTGCCAAGATTCGCTCGTTGCACCAAGAAGTCAAACTGAATTCAATTCCTTTTTGTAGGCGAAGCACCAATTTTCAAAACTTCCTCTCAGCTTTAACTGCAGATTTTCTTCCTCCATCTCGCAGGGCAAGGCACAGTTATTTAAGCGAAAGTGAGTCAGTGTTTGAGGTGGCAGAGCAGCTTTGATGGGCGCACTGCATCTCGATAGAAGAACATTTGTGGCAGTAATTTAGCACATGGCTTGTTTCGCTGCAGGGGTTTTTGTATCCGTCATGCTCGGCTGTAACCGTGCCAACTACAGTTTGTGTTTTCAGGCTGGCCGACCGGCTCTCGCCTGAAATCGCCGGCCTCCCAACAAAAACGGTGCCAAACGCTGGGCTGGGTGTCAGCCTGAGAGGAGACAAAGATGAACCAGGTTCAGCAATGACAGTTCCAAGCAGACGTCACGGAAACATAAGTTCAGATATATAGTCAAGAATGTGAAGGAAGGATGTAAATCCTCAGCTCAGCTGGCAGGTTTGGTCAACCACAGGACGGCCGCGAGCGCAAACAGAAAGCGCATGTGCTGCCGAGCCCCACCAGACCACGAAGGCTCGGCCCGCCGCTGACCCAAGCACTGACACAAAGGTTATGTTTACGCATAAATGTGTATGCATATGTCCACGTGTGCAGCAGTGTTTGTTTAAAACCACAACACACTGCAGGCAAACGGCTGCTGCGACCGCTGTGGTCAGCACTAACCAGACCTCGCCTTATGCCATTTTTCTCTGCTTCTCAGGGGGTTCCTGCCCTCAGATTCCCATGCTCTTATTGATTAAGCTATTTTCACCCATTGTGAGGTAGTTTGGGGTATTATTAGCATTTTCATTAAGGCAGAGGCAAAGCCAGGTGGTGGCATGGACAGGAGAAAATAGAATGTTACTTTTCTCTTGAACTAGTTTCAGAAAAATGGTCGCATCTCTCTTTTTGGAACAGCTGACTGGTTGATTGGTTTATTTTAAGAAATGTCAAAAAACACAAACAAAGTCAATAAAAATACACAGACATATTTAATCAATTTAATTGATTCATAAATTGATTTAAAAAATAAATAAAATGATACCATCTTGAAATAATTCCTCCTTATCATAAATATTTACACTTATATAGTTCACACAACACTGAATCTATTGAATGTAATGTCAAATATAGTTTAGAAGACTCTATGTTTTTAAATAGATAATATATTTATATTATGAACATAATTTATGTTTATATAAACTACGTACAAAGACCAATTTACATGAAAATGGTCTTTTTTGTGTTTTTAACATGTTCTCGTAGCATTTTTCTGATGATGGAACATCTATGAAGAAAATAAAGCTCAAAACAGCATTTCTGAGTATTTGTTTATTCTAATATTGTTGTGAATCAGGAGCAGACAAAAAATGCTGTTTCAAAAAGATCTTATTTTACACGCAGAAAATGCGCTGAGTTGAGTAACAAGCTTTCTACGTCGACGACATCCGTCAACGTCTTAGTTTTCCATGTCCCAGCTGGCGTTTGGCTCAAACCGATATTGCTCGCGGTTTTTGCTGCACCTCTAACGTTACGTTGGAGGTTGCTCTAAGGTAGAGACAGCATGTAAACAGATGGATGACGGGAGGTGCGGGCAGGCTTATTCCGCGCCAGCAGTCCCACCCAAAAAGTGAACCGTTGTCTCGAGGGGAAACCCCACTTTCTGGACTTTGCCCTTATTGTTTAGCACTTCAAAGGAAGTCTGCTGAGAAAGGAAATGATGGGAGTGGAGGGACGTCGCAACTGAAGCGTTGGAGGGAAACCGGCGGCTGGGAGGGATTGAATCGAGCCGCAGCGGCGGTCTTGTCCCTGTCCCTGAGATGGAGCTTCCTTGTATCGATTAGTTATGCCGTGTCACTGCCATTGTTCCCCTCTTGTCTGGGAATCAATCTGCTCCTGGCTGTGCTGCAGCGTCTCTTGCAAAAGCCCGTGGAGACCTCAGACCGTCTCTGATTTTCTCTAAGGAGCGTTCACTTCAGTGCCCAAAGGAGAAATGACTCGATGGTGGAAGGGTAAAAGGAAGGACTTAAAACATAAGAATGGGATTTTTCCCCACTTCTCCTTGTTCTCCTTCTCTTTCTCTGCATTCAGACAATCCCTTAGTTACCGTCTGGCTTTTCCAAGCACCAAATGCTTTTGCAGGCCTGTCACTCACTGCTCCGGCAAATCCGACTTTCTCTTCAGTCAAGGATCAAAGCGGAATGCCCGGCCCAGCCAACCTACGAGAAGTCACATTCTTCAGCTTTCTGCTGATCCACAGCCACCTAAGTGCCCTGCTGCCTGTTGTGGTCGATGGCTTTTGTCTGGCATTCTTGGCTTAGTCCACCATTCCTCGTCTTCCTTTAAAGTGTCCTTGGAAGTCATGAGTTACACACTAACCACTTTAGTGGTAATGAATGAATGTAGCGTGGACTTAGTCCTTCAAAGGGAAGACGGAGATGATCTGAAGCTAGAATGAATTCTTTCGCTGAAAATGTGAAGGGAAAAATGGGGTTTTTTCACACCGGGCTGTTGAACAGATCCAAATGTATTTCATGGACTTTCCATTTAGTAGGAGGGAAAGTTCCAGTGACACTTTCTCCAGACTAAAAAATGAATCAAAGTCTACGTTTGCTTGCAAGTTGACTGTGGTCAGTTCAGTAACACTGACCATCCTACCTGACCACACAAATGCACTCATCAGGAGGAATCATATTTAGAGAAGTTTTTCTTTTAAGTGCATCCATTGAAAAGGCCTGCTTAAAATTTCCTACGTTTGTATGTAAAGATGCAACTTCCTGTCACTTTCCAAAACATCCACCTGTAAAAAAAAAGCAACACAAAACCTCTGCTGGTTTGTTCTTTGTAAACGAAGCAGCACTAAACATTTATGAAGCTAATATGTCTGATAATGAAACAACAGGTTGCTGCTGTTCCTCATTTGGGCTCTGTGATTAAAAAAAAACAGTGGTTGCCTTGGATACGCAGCTATGATCTGGGTGTTTTGTATAAAAATGAAAGGCATACAGTAACAGATGATGGAAAGTATTGAGTTTTCTGGGAGAAATGTAGATGCGGTAATCCGATATCTCTATTTCTGATAACTGTCATTATCAGATAAGAATACTGGATTATCCTGTCTTTAAAAGTCTGATAATGATGGTATACTTGGTGAGCATGTGAACAGGCCTCAGTGTGAATGCAGATGGATTCAGGATTCAGGTGAAAATATCGACCCTGAAACATGGATGCTGTTCCCGGTGATAGGAAATGACACACTATTTAGAGTTGTCATAACTCTTTTACTAATTCACTCAACTGACGCCATTCCAACGGATCCTGAAAGTGAAAAGCAACTTTGCGCTGCCGTGCATCACTGCGGTAGTAAAGCTTTGCAATTGTTGCACATCATCGCAAAGCTGCTTTCCTCAGCTGTCAGAATCTGTTGGAATGACGTTAACTGTGCAAACGGTGGAGGAGTCACGGTAAAAAAAAAGGTAACATTGAAGCTCCAGCTGCAGTGTTGACGTTCTTTCAACGACTGTAATTCTTCAACCGTTTAAGCAATCAACGTAATTCCAGCAGATTTTGAAGAGTTATAGAAGGTCGAAGAGCGTGTGGTATTTAAGTGTCATCAGCGGCATCTCCGCTGTTAAAGGGTCAAGTGTATACAGAAATGCCTGTTAGCTTTAGCTACTTAGCTTAGCTTTCAGCCTTTCACTTGAAAAGCTGAAAGTATGTTTGCAGGTTTGTGGAAAACCCAATTCTTCTCCATCCTGGACGTGCTGTCCATCTGAAGTAGGAATGTAGGAATCACAAAAGCAGCTTGTTAAATGTGGTTTTGTGAGGAAATGAAGGTACCAGTGGTACAAGAAGACAGAAGTCCCTTATTTCAATATATGCACCTCTACGTCTGGTTTGGTTGGATCTAAAACCTGACGATAACAGTGGAAATGATGTGTTATAGCCATAGTTTGGCTGTTTTACATTACAGTGAATGGCGATCCACCAACTTTTCGGCCCTTACATAAGAAAATTTGAATTCCATTTTTATTCTTCCTGGTCAGTTCTAACGTGGGCCGGTACCACATCCGAATGATGTGATGTTTCCAGACCAATTCAAGTTAAGATGTGAAGTTTTTGGCATCACCAATCGATCCAAGTCTGGCAGAATACCTGGGAGTGGAAGCGCTCTTAACGGCATCGAGGAGGTTTGCTGTCATCCAAAAGGAGATGTCAACAAGAGGAAGACCTGCTGGTCATAGTTTTATTTATTTTTGCAGTTTTTCTAGAGATATAATGAAAACGTTATTGTTAGATCTTGACTAATGAAAAACAGACGTGTCCTTTTTTATCAGCTGTTCCGTGTGTTAGAAACCAGAACATGTATCCGTACAAAGTGATGGTGTTGAAGGATTTGTGAAGTAGGAGGCCAGTATGTGTGTAAAGAGGAATCCCAAATGCAGACTTCATTTTCTGCCATGTTTGGTGTATCAGTGCTGCTTCACATTCACACTTTAAAACAGTTTCATTTCCATCAGGTTGGGTTATCATTTAAAGGGTTGGGTCCACTGCATTGCAGTGAATGCGAGAGTTGAGGGATGGTTATGACATTTCAGCCCCATTTAATGTCGGTGTGTGTGTGTGTGTGTGTGTGTGTGTGTGTGTGTGTGTGTGTTACCTCTGCCTTTGTGTGTTGTTGACTGGCTGTCCTTTTTTTGCTGAGTACCATTTTTTTTCTTCCTTTTTTAATAAAAAGATCCGAGTTTCCCAGATCCATAAGCCGCGGGGAAATATCTCTATTTTTCTCGCCTTCTGTTTTTAATCTTATTTTTCTCATCCACAGCATGACATCCAGAAATAGATGTGGACAAAACAGTCTGCTTGCTAACTGCATGAGTCAGAAACAGTCAAAGGAGAAAGTGAGACTGGGGAGGGATGGAGAGGAGGAACCTGAAGGCAGCTGGATGATGGGCAGGCAGAACAGAAGGATTCTGACCCATCACCATGTACCCAATATCCCCAACAACAACAACAGCCTTTTTAACACAATCAGACCTTTATAACCCCCTAAAGACGGAAATGCAGCATTCCTGACTTTCTATGAAAGTGTAGCTGATTATCCAATTATTAGAAGATTGCTGGAAAAGAGAATCTGATGATGATTTTTATTCTTTTGTTGGGTTTCTAAACAGCTCAGTCTACGACATAATAGCATGATATGGCGATTGTTAGATAAAGGTTTAATTTTCACACAACCATTGTTGGAGATCAGTGCTATAGAATTCAAAAAAGGGGGCAGAGTTTGCGCTCAAGTTGCGCTGAAGTGTCTCATAATCACCAAGAGATACTTTAAGTTCTACAGATGACGACCTTTATTCTCCTACTTCCTTCAACTTTCTTATTCCTGCTAAAATGTAGACACATTTTCTTCATTTACATGTTCATATGTGAATTCCTTTAGTTGGGAAATGTGTTCTGGAAGTTTTCCATCCATTTTCTGAACTTTCTTAATCCTTTTTGGGGGTCACTGGTTGCTGGAGCCTATCCTATCTACTGTTGGGAAAAGGAGTGGTACACTCTGGACAGGTCACCAGTCCGTGGTAGGGCCGCATACACTCACATTCACACCTGAGGGTTAACATAGAATCATCACTGAACATCTGAAGGATCTTTTTGGACTGTTGAAGGAACCCGGAGCCACCGGAGAAAACACCACACAGAAAAGTCCCAGTTCGGATTCGAACCAGGGCTGTCTTGCTGTGCGGTAATAGTGCTAACCACTTCACCACAGTGCAGCCCAGAGGGTTTTATTCAGTTGTTTTTTTTATTCATGCAAAAACACTGTGGCTTTTACCGTGGTCATTTCCCCCCCAAACAGATTTATTCATGGAAGTGTCTGTCATTGGCCAGTGTTGTTCTGTTGCCTAAAGGGAGAAGAACGGAGATAGTAGGGGTATGGGGGGGGGCAGTTCACACCTCAACTGTGACAAGCACTTGAGCCCTTAAGAGAAAAGGGTCTCGGCTCACTTGATGGTTAACCAAAGTTAACCAAAGGATGAGATGACTTAAGCGTTGTGTAATATGAGGAGCAGCTCACAGCGCTGCACTGTAGAGCAGAAAAGTAACGATGACGCGGTCAGGAGATTACTTTGGAGCCATCAGAAGATCAGAACCAGTTTGTGCTTTTCCTCCCATTTCGGTCTGGGAATAGCGCCACCAAGTGAGCAGCGTTAATAACTTTGTGGTTTTGTTTCTGGTTTCGGTTTGTTGTTTGCTTTTAGGATTCTCCGCCCACTATCCTGTCAAAGATTGACGCTAACATTTGGCCAACCATAGATTTCATTCTGCGGATGATTGGAGGATTGATTTTGTTGGTGTTTTTTTTTACAGTTCTGGTGGCATTTCTCTCACAATGCAGGACATATATAAAGAACATTGATATCATTTCTGAGCATTTCTTTTCTCAAATGGTGTGATTTAGGAGGAGACAAAAAATGCATTTCGAAAAAGATCGTGATTTGTGATGTAGAAAATACGCTGGGCGTGTCACAAGCTCCCTGCTCTGGCAAGATCCATGTACGCCTTTGCTCTCCTCCTCTGAGCTGGTATCAAACCTGCATAACCGGATAACGCCAATATTGCTCGCTGTTTGAGCAATAAAAATCTGTTCGGCATCTATTATCTGTTGTCTTTTTTTGTGTGGAGGACAGCTCAGAGGTTAAACAAACTATAAAGTCTTTCACACAAATATGGTTTCATTTTCCAAGAACTTCTTTTGATTTAATGGATTCATGCCTGTTTTTACATCAAAACACTTCCCGCACTTTCATTGGTGCCATTGTTCATCACACATGGCGGCACAATGGATTGTTTTGGCTGCATTATCCAGAAAAAAAACTTCCAACTTGAATAGCAGACAAATGGCAAATAGTGACATGAAAGTCGATGTTTTCCCAACGTGTCAAAGAGGTTCTTGATTCTCGAGGCTGCTGCTCCACGCTCCACAGTAGAACCTGGAGCGCAGCCTCAGGAAATGTTTGTTGTTTCATAGCTAAAAGGAAATCAGCTAAGATTTATCTGTCTTTTCGCTTTAATCTATTTGAAAAGGCAAAAATTGCCTTGGAATGTTACCCCAGAGAGGGATGGAGTCTATTGTGGTTTCTAATTTATTTGCTCGTCGCTCGGTTGTTTAAATGGCTTCCGTGGGCGTGCTTGTTCTGCGAACGGCGGGCCGTCAAGGCCACACGGTTCTCGCAGCTGAATATCCATTCCAGCACAGCTCTTATAAGGAGGAGCAGAAAGTGAGCAGGTCTGTTCTGGGACGGAGTCGGAAGAGCGTTCCCATGGAGCCTCATTATAGAATCTGGCAGTGAGGGGGGGTTAAGGAAGAGGCTCTTCAGTGCAGGTGGTGGAGGACAGTTAGAGCAGAATGGAGACTTTCCACACGTTACGCTTACATTACAGCCGGTATTCCTTCATTTCTCCTTGGAGATGAATAACGGGTGATTGACTTGAAGACTTTCTGCTGGAAAAAGCTTTTCTGAGGATCGGCCAATGACAAACATCTACTGTCTACTGATTCCGTTAGGATTTTGAGGTTTATGGGGTTTAACGTTTAACGTTTATGTCCTGCTGCTCTCTTTCTTCCTCCTTTGATGCTCTGGACTGATGGACCAGATTGTTTTCACGTTTCGTCTTTCTTACTGTCGTCTCAGGTTACGGCCACAAGTACAACTGCCACAGCGTGATGGGGCGGCATCGGCAGAATCTTCAAGATTTCATGCCAACGCCCGAATTGAAATGAATTTTTGACAAAATGAAAGACAAAAGAAAGATGACATCACTGCAGGGAAAGCCCTAAATAAACGAATGGGGCCAAAATCTCTTATGGTTAAAAAAAAGTTCCAAAGTCTGCCAACGAAACCAGAACACGTGTGTTGGGAATATCCAAAGAAAGTTTTGAAATTATGGGACGGCAACAGGACCTACGGTTTGGCAGCCATTTTGTGGCAAAGTGTTAAATTTGGTAATTTTCATATTTTCCCACAATATGGGAACAAAAATGTATTTGAACCAGAAGCTGTTCTGTCCTTAAGAATTTGTGTATCAGTGGAAAAAAATTACAGTATTGAGTAGTGAGTAACTTTTTTATAAAAGATAATGAGTAAAGTAATTTTTAAAAAAATTGATCCAGTAACTAAGTAAAGTAATCAATTACTTTTTAGAAATGACTTACCCAACCCTGCATAGACCTGTTCACCCCCCCCCAGTTAACCAAAAAAACAGGTTGCTACCTACAGAAAAGTCGCCATTTTGGAAAATGGCTTTTTTTCCTCCATGAATTTGTTCCGTGCATCTCCACCAGTGTTGCAGAAGGGCAGAGTAAAGGGCCTGAAGCAGCAGCTCAGCCAGTGAAGGCAGGCGAAAAGGGGGTAATGGGATGGAGGCGGGGGCTGCTTGAGCCTGTGGGACATACAGCACTGCTTGCAGCTTACATTTTTTTGTTTTTTTCCTGTGAGAGGTTATGATCTAATGGCTTCCTCAGCATCGCGGGACTTTCCCAGATGCCTTTGCCAGCCGCCGGACCGCCTCGCGTCGTGCAAGCAGCGGGACGGCTCTCCTCAAAGGACAGAGACATGAGATGCAAAGCCTCCAGCCTTGGTTTTTAACTGCTGCTGGGGAAAAAAGACCGAACCCGACTGGTTGAAGCAGGAAGAGTTGAGGCGGAGGCGATGGGGGGGTTGGGAAGATGACGGTACCATGTGGGACCTTGCTAACAAACATGGCCGGGTGTTGATGGTCCTGGAAAAAGATGCTGAGAGGAAGCTCCATTCTCTCCATGATACTGAGCTGCTGCAGACGTTTGCATTGCAAGGCCTCTGATTTGCCACAACCAGACCTCAGACTATTGGAACTCTTACGGGTCAGGAGGAAAGTTCATGTTTGTGGAGTAATGTTCCACTTCCCGTATCCCTGCTTTTAATCTTTGTACTTTCTATTACCTACTGCGGTTTGTGGAGGTGGTTAGGCTGGATTGGAACGTGCGCTCTCGTACCCTTACACAAATGAAAGTTGACCCACATCTTCACAGAGAAAGTGCATGTCCTGACTGCATGCAGCGGGAGGCCACAGACAGACCATCATCAAAGAGAACCGCCGTCTGGACATTGTAATTCGTAGGCGCATAAATTGCGTGGTTATGTAACAAGACCAGGACGGCCGCCTCTGCGTGGATGTGCATTCGCTTCCTCTTTTCTCCCGTTTTCTGTTCCCATGCTATACGACCGTAGCATCTTAAATCATTTTGTCAGCCAGTGGAAAAGGGAACAAATCTCTTAATAGGTTGCAGAAATTCTTATGCAACTGAATGAATGGTTCAATCAGAGTGCGGAGAAACATTTATTATGTAATTACATATCCCCAGTTCTACTTTTGTTTTTTGCAAATGTTCAATGTACTTTTAAAACAAAAATGCTAAAAAATTCAGCTTCAGCTCCAGACTTCAGTTTCATTCAGATAAACAAAAATAATTCAACTTTTTTTTTTTTAAATGATCACTGAAAAACAGGAAATATGAGCATTATTTGATCTGTTTTCACGCGTTCCCAGTGGTCTTTTAATCATGACTTTTCCATTTTTAGCTAAAATCTAAAAATGTGTTGCGTTCTAGGACATAGTTTCCTCAGAGCAGCAGGAGTTATGGGCAAGCCCCTTAGCATAGAGCAATCCCATCCACATTCCCCTCCCGCTGCTGAGAGATCTCTGTTTACACATTCTTCCACTAGCTTACAGCCCCTCAGAACCACATCCTAACATTAGCTGTCCAGCGAAAATGGCGAGCACTTTTAGAGCGATCCAGCCGTACAGTTTTGATCCAGATTCTATTTGTCTGCAAATAAGCCTTTTATAATGTCTGATCCTGATTCAGAAATGCAATTTTCAGCCTAATTTTCTTTATATATGTTCTCCATTATGAGAACATGTTACAGGAACATGTTAAAAACAGTTTTTCATCGGTGTGGGACTTTGAAGACAGACTGTGGGATCATTTCTGCCGTGGAGGTGGGCAGTTCACGTTGCTTTCTAGAGGTTAGATGCATAAACTGACACGTCTGCACTTTAACTTACATATTTGAAAGTGCTTAAGTGAGGAAGTTTGGCCTTTGGCGCCAGCGAGGCGTGTAATTATACTTATTTACTTTGGGAAATCACCTGTAGCTTTGAAACTTTACAGAAGAGCAGACACTCTAAAAAACAAATTGTTGACTCTGAAAGACAAACTCACAGATACTATAAAAACAATGAAAGTTTGGGATAAACCTCTAGAAGTTTAACATTTTATAATAACGTTTAGACTTAACGTGCAAAGGCGTCTTCTGGGAGCGTGGTTTGAAAGCAGATGAAGGACTGCAGGGTCATAGGGCTGCCTGGTCTGTGGTTTTCTTTTTTCAGTGTCAGTATACTTGTGTTAATGGAACGACCACTGGATGGAAAAAAGAAGGAAATGGGGTTTCTGTCACTGACAGACAGTCGCTGAAACTTCCATTTCTGCAAAGCATTGAGGCAGCTCCCCTCCTCTGCAACCCATTGAGCAAAAGAGAATTTTTCTCAAACACAAACAAATCCTTCAGAGGGAAAGGGGGCCGGTCAGGTACGGCGGGGGGAAACATGTGGTCAGCAACCTGGAAGGACACTCCTTCATAATGGCCCTCTCACTCAGCTGATCTCCTTTCTTAAGGCCTGGACAGGGCAGATAATTACTTATCATGGATGTCATTCGCAGGTAAAAAAATGCCACTTTGTTCACTGTAAGGACAACTTTCCCTCCGGTGGAGTTCATTCATGATAGATGAGTTGTACAGTCACTTATTTGTTCAGGCAGAGGGAACACAACAAGACGCAGAAACTCATGGATTCACATTCATCATATAGGCTGTTGCATAGATTTAAATGGAAGCTAAGCTGGAAAACAGAACAATGGCTGCTCTAGCGACCTCGCTAAGCTGCCTTCTGAGACTTCACTGGTCGACTTAAAGCCTGGGTCACAACTGCACGTACGAGTGGATACGGGCAAAACGTGGTCAGGCCTGGACGCGGCAGTCAGGAGGCCCGCACAAATGGTACGTTCCATTTTGAAGGAGGCTGTATGAGCCTCGAGGGAACTGAAAGACATGCCTGCGCTCCCTTTAGGATGCAGCCGCTCCTCTCCACGACCCTCCACCCAAAACCCTGCATGTAACTGAGGCTTTAGCTGTTGTCCTGTGGGAGACGTCAGAAATGCCAACATTCCTTCTGAAGACTCGTGTGGGTGTTGACGAAACAAAAAGCCTATTTTTTTGCTCTTGTCCCACGGAAACATTTCTGTGGGAATTTCGGATGTTTCACATTTTTAGGAATTTTCATTAAAAAAAAACAGCTTAGCTTGATGTTGGTGACTGGAAACATGGCACCTATACATTTATAAGCTTGACTGAACCCTCTTTACCACCAGATAATAGACTGTAGAGAGATGGACAGAGGTCCAGTCTGAAGTCACTCGTAGAAAATGCCTTACCTCAGGCCTTCGTGAAATGAGGCCTTTTCAGTTGCCATTTTCCGCATTTGGAGCCAGACCACAGAGGTTGGTCCGAGTTGTCTGAGTCAACATTACTATGGCAATTACTGGCAAACCACAAATGTATGTCAAAGTCATTATGTTAAAGGAATGAAACCACGTGTTTTAGACCAAACTTTACTTTGGTTTTGCCTTCAGTTTACTGGTTAGAAACCAGTTCTCCCGCTAGATCAGGGGTGTCCAAACTTTTGAAAAGAGGACCAGATTTGGTAAGGGTGAAATATTTGAGAACAGCCATTTGGAATGCATTCTTTGAACTTTTTGAATAACATTAAATACAAATAGGCTTTTTAATGAACATTTAATTGCAATCCCAAACTTTTCATGTCTTCACTTAGAAAACATCTAAATCCATTGCGGCCAAAATGACTGTCATTTTTTTGGCACCATTGATTCGTGGTTGTTGCTGATGGTGTGTTCTCTGGTAGTGCCTCTTGATATTGAGCTCTTGAAAATAACTGAAGTCTCTTGGCATATTTTTTGTTTCATTTGTTTCATATTTCTCAGAAAATATTTACCAATTTTCACTTGTCGTGGAAGTGGCGGCGCTCACTGTCAACTCGTCATTTTTATTTACAACCAACATTGTAGAAATGAGCTAGAAAGACCCACAGAATGGTCGCACAACAGTGTTGCTACTGGTTTACGATGGCTGATCAAATCCAGAAATCGTAAACACAATTTGGCCGTATATTATTGCTTTTATGAAAGGAGCCAGCGGACTGTTGGAAAGTTAAACGTGGGCAATATTTGGTCCACGAGCCAGACTTTGGACTTCATCATCCAAACTTCTCTTGATCCAAGTCAGAAACACATTTTCCATAACCTCTGCTTTTCATAGATGTGAGAAATGTGACAAATGACTTCCCATATCTGAGAAAATTGAGACATTTTTTCCAGAAAACCACGAAACCTTGAAAGAAAACTATCAAACTAAAACTATTGGCCAATGTAAAAAAAATTTGCCTTTGGCCAGTTTTTTCTTTTTTTTCCAAGTTTTTTTATTTTTTAAAAATTTTCAAATTGGAGCCCATAGAGCGTTCACACTCAACTCCTTAGAGGTTAGAAGGTCATAAAGCTCTTGATTATAATTGATTACCCAACAAAATTGAAAGCCTCTTTTAATTCATTTTTATTCTAGAACTTAATGCTATTAATTTTTGCAGCTTTAATATCATATTTTAATGTTCATAAAAAGAATGAGATGGATGTTCTTGTTATGAGCTTTAATAATTAAAAGTGGAAATAAACAAAAGATTTTCTTGAAAGCATCTGTTCCATAGATGTCTGTGACAAACAGTTGTGCGTGTGTGTGTGTGTGTGTGTGTGGGGGGGGGTTGTGTGTATGTGTGTGTGTGTGTGGTAGAACAGCCTGTGGATGTTAAAGCGGTTCCTGCTTCACATTTGTCTGTGTTTGCTCTCATGGTTGCTGACAGCCACCAGCTCCTAAACAGCCCAACAAGGGATTGGTTCTGAAATGCCCCTTTGATCTCCCCATGTTTCTCCTCTCAACCCTCTCCCCCCTCTGTCTCCCTTCATCCTTTCTCTTCTTTTCTTCAACCCGCCCAGCGCCATCCTTTCATCACATCCATATTTAAAGCCACTCTGCTTGTGTCTGCCGTCTGTGCTGTGATCTGCGCACGTGCGTGCGTAGGTGCAGTTGGCAGAATCCTTTCAGAATCGAAGCATCTTTTGGTGCAGATATTTATTTTATTTTAGAGAAGCTACTTGGGTTTTTTTCAAAAATAGTTCTTACTATATATTTTTTTTATTGTTGTGTTTGTTTTTTGTTGTTTCTTATGGTGTCTAAATTGAACTACAACAGTGTACGACTGCACAACTCCAGTATTGCTCACCATTTTATTGCATCGCTAATGTAGGTTGGGCCTGTGAGGAGCTGCAGGTTAGTGGGAGAGCATGTAAACAGAGAACTCTACTTTGGCTTGAAACAACATAATCATAAAAAGACAACTAAGAACGCTTTGAAATAGATGACTGGAGCTGGACTTTAACTGGTATTGATGTAGAAGTGCAGGACGTTGCTCTTTATTGAATGAATCTCTGCGTCAGACACTCATCTCTGATTGTTTTCACTCCTAATTAAAACTATTCTCCATGTGCTTTCTCTCCTGGATAGAAAAACTCAATAGTCATTAAATCCTTACATATATATATATATATATATATATATATATATATAGATGGATAGAGGTCTGGTGACAATGGAGAGAAGCAGAATCCTGTGACGCGACTTCAAACTTTACATTGAACGCCCTCCTTGGTTCAATGGCAGTGGCTGCCCGCTGCAGCACAGCCTGGAGGGCATCAACTCAACACCTCTGATTCTAAAAGGAGGGAGAGACAGGAAGTCTTGACTGGGGAAAGAGGGAGAGAGATGAAGGAAGGAAAATGATGAAGAACAGCGCTTGCAGCCTTTTTGCCTCTGAATCCTTCTGGACCTGCTGACACAGCGCAGCCTGTGAACCACAAACAGGGCAGATTCAAGGCCATGTCAGGAAGTCCACACGACAAGGACGAGATATCGCAAACCACAGAGTAAATAAATAACATTTTACTTGCTGACGAACACGGAGCATCTGGGAGCAATTATTGACTTGATAGCAATTCAGTCGGACGTTTAGACCATGATGACGCACAATGTCTGAACATAAGAAATGTGTCGTCTTTGTCTGTTGCAGCTTAATATTTATAACCAAAAATGTCAAATGTAATTCATCTCTGTGCTGTAACATCACAAAAAGCAATCAATTCTAAACCATCATCTCCAAACAAGCAAACCAGGGTCACAAAAAAATAAGAAATAACAGTCTGATGACCAAACCATCGCCTGCTGGCATGTTGTCAACTGTTTACAACCTTTTGTAGTTGTTGTTTACAATTTCAGGTGACCTTTGAAGTCACACGCCAATGAAAATCATGTTCTTGCAGTATTTGTCTCATGATGGAGAACACATAAAACAAAGATTACGTTCAAAATTGAATTCCTGAGTATTTTTTCATTCAAATTGTTGTGAATCTGAAGCAGATAAAGAAATGCTGCTAGAAAAAGATCGCATTTGTTACGTAGAAAATACTCTGGGGGGGCCACAAGCTCCCTGCTCCACCCCATACTGATGGATCCACTTGCAAAAAAATCGATCCCTGGACGTCTTTTTTTTCCTCATCTGAGCTGGAATCTGAATCAAAACGGAAGTTCTGATATTTCTTGCTATTTTTGTTGCACCGGTAATGTTAGCTTAGTGTTGTGATGGGCTGAAAGCTAGTGGGAGAGTGTGTAACCAAAGGGTTGATGGGAAATGAGGGCAGGCTCACTCTGCGCCAGCAGTCCGGCTCACAACTACTGCAGCTCTGCAGAAACTATGTCCTAGAAAAGGACAGATTTTTTTGAACTTTTGGGTAAAAACTGCATCATTATAATTAAAGGACCACCGGGAACGCTTTGAAAATAGATCAGAAGATAATCGGAGTGGGACAGACTGCAAATAGCATTGAGATATTCTGATCTAATCAGTGAAGCAGTTTAGACGACTCTCAGTCCAGGTTTTTATGTCTTGTGTTGCCTTTTGTTTGTGTGACTTTGTTGTGACTTTGTTGGTCTCCGTGTGTGCCATTGTCAGTCTAATCCCAACCAGCTTTATTTGCAGGAGCATACGTAAGGCCTCCGTGAAGGCTTAAAGTGACTTAATACCCATGAGAGCTGAGCCACTTCTCAGACTTTGATCCATGGTGGGAGCAACTGCATTAAGACCAAGCTGTCTTTCACTGGAAGGATCTCCTCTCCCTGGCAAAGTTTGTTTTAAATCCAGCCGTGGTTACTGATTTTTCTTCTTTTTATTTTTTTTTCCAGCGACACTGCAGCTTCAAACTCTCCACACACGGGTAAAAGCCATGCCTCAACGTCTGAGTGCAGTGAACCGTCATGGCTAATACCGGCTGGTTTGCATGACATAAGCAGACAGTGACAGAGGTCTCGAATTTTCCATCTCTTTACTGTTTTTTAAACTTCCGTTTCCATGCCGTCGACAGAAATACAACCCAGAGGCAATGAGGGCATTTATCTGGTTTTTCTTTTATTGAAAATACATGTTCTTTTTTTATTTTGCACACAAAACAGAGTTAATTTTGTTCAATCGACACCTTTTTCCATCTGTTTCCACTGAACATGCAGATTTATTGAACTGTACATGGGAGAGGATTCACTTCTACACTGTTGTGTGTGAAAGAACCCCTGGAGTGTAGAGGAGCATCACTGTCATCCTCTGTAATGTTCTCTATTCTGGTCTTTATTAAAAGCATTTCAAGAAAAAAAGTTACCAGAGCTCTTATGCAACTAGAATGAAAGTCCAGCTAAACGTTTAGCACAATATGATCCACCACCAATTGATTTTTCACACAGTGTGCACTTTATATGCAAGTGTTCAGAGGCTGTACACACAGAAAACACTTTAAAAAGGCATTTTTAATGCACTTTTAGCAGACAGCATTCACATTGGGCTGTCACACGAAACGCACATATACACGTTTCTATGGACTGTTCATTGGAAGTGGTCGTTTGAAAGCACAATGCTGAGTCTGTTGTGAACGTAGCTTTAGTCTTCGCTGCAACCTGTCGCCCACAGCATGAAACAGAAACAGTTTGTATGAACATTTTCCCTCCTCCTTGTGGTCAATCACGCTGGTTGGTGGTGCGGGTCACCTGCGTGCCCTGTACAGGTTTTTGCCCCGCAGACAGCCGCATGTCCACCCACAAGGGCAGTTGCATCTCTGGCTAAACAAACAAATAGGAAAGTGATCCGTAAGGGGCAAAGTTTGACCGCAACTGTAGACTTTCAGCATCAAAACGTTTTGATTGCAACTCTATGAAATGTTTACACCAGTATTGCAACTAAAAAATGACAGGTTGTTCTTCATGAAAAGATGTTTGATTGGTCTGAACCGTGAAAAACATGTTTACTGAAGAGCTTGTGGCTGAAAACCTGACATTTCTTGCGCTGGTTTGAAGTTTTATCTTGACTAATTTAGTAAAGCTAGACGAGTTCAAGACGAGATGAGTTTGATGGCTAAACCCTTTTTAATGCATTATTTACCTTTAGAGTGAAAAGGCTTAGGGGGGGGGCTATAAAGGGAATGTTTTAAGGACTAGACTTCAGATGACTCAGAAAAAGGCCAGTTCCCAAGGAAAACTTTTGAACGGTTTTTAGAACGCCTGGAGAACTGTGGCTCCAGACCGCTTTAAAGGAATCAAAGGAAGTCTGGCTCCTTGAAAGCAAAACATCACAAAATGAGGAGGAATTCAATACTTTGGCAAACTACTGAATAAATGTGAATCCGTTTCTCCTGTGTCAGATATCATTTCCTCTGGATTTCATGTGTCCGTACAGCTGCTCGATAGACTGTATCATCAATGATCTCCTCAGACGTGGAAGCTCTTTTCAGGCGTGCTGTGGAGAAAGGCTTTTTTTCTTCCCTCTTGGTCACGTTTCTCAGCTTAACCCTCCACACCGATCAGTCATTCAGCATGTTACT
Organism: Oryzias celebensis; assembly: GCA_014656515.1. Lineage (NCBI taxonomy): Eukaryota > Metazoa > Chordata > Actinopteri > Beloniformes > Adrianichthyidae > Oryzias > Oryzias celebensis. The sequence continues at coordinate 2,346,483 of BNCR01000011.1, read as the reverse complement.
GCTTTATTTTTTTTTTTAAAAAGCTGCCAGGCTCCTTTATTTTGGCAGTCCCAACAGGCGAAACAGCTGAGGTTAGCACAGACCATGATGTAATGCTGCTGGTTTTTATCATTTCCGTCTCCTGCTCAAAGAGTCCATGGAAGTGAATCTGCATGAGGGACATGCGTGCATGAATGCAGCCTCTGACACTCTTCCAATTTTAAATCAACGCCAGCTGATGGAGTAGTAAAGTTATGTATAGCTACCAGATGATGGCCATAAATGTCAGCCGCCGCGCTCTCGCATGTTCATACAGCGTCGAGTGTGTTCGGCAAAGCTTTTATCCCCAAAATACACCAAGAGTCACTTAGCTGCTGTTGTACTCTGTGTGTTTTCTCCTTTGCTGGGACAAGCAGCCGTTGATGTGTGCTGTCAGCCCTTTGCTCGGATGTTTACCCACTACCGCAGAGCGTGACTCCATCCTGATGCTTGTTTGCCGTCGCTTGTGCAGTTCGGTTGTGCGGGGGCTTGTTGCCGGGAGCCCAGGTCATTAGATCAGAGGGACAGCAGTTGGTCGCAGCCTACTTGAGCCATGGTAACCCCCCACCCTCCCTCACCGTGGCAGGGGTCACAAGAGCAGGCCAGAAAAAGGCTGCCGACGCGGAGCCGGAGACATTCCGGCATTCCTTTGAGGTTTAAATCGCGGCAAATGTGACGCATCCTTTGGTGATCAAGAAGCTTCAATGTCATGGAGATACAGGGGGGGGCAGCTCCGGGTGTGGGAGCTTTTTTTATTACGAATTTGATGTTTTAAAGAGACCCCTTCTTTCTGCTTCCAAATTTAAATTCAATATTGTAAAAGCAGGAAAAACAAAAGTATTTAGATCAAGAATCCCAGATAAAAACACAACAATTTAGAAAGATATTTCTCACTTTAAACAATGACAAAGTCAACTTCCTGGTTAACTTCAGCTGTAAACAAAAACATAAACACCACTGTTGTTTTGGATCATTTAACCACAAATCCTGAACATGTTCTCCACAGTTTTTCCATCCTTAAAGTTTAGCTGTCTCGCGTTCCAGTAGATCCCTAAAAGAAGATCGTAAAAGAAGCTACACCTCAATAGAAATGGAACAACTAGAAAGCACTCACAGTCCTTTCATCTGAACTGACAACAGTGTTTCCAACACAAAACGGGTTTTATTCAAATTTCCAACTATATTTTAAACTAAATTAAATTTGAAGAACTTATCTCAGTTAGCTGGACTTCAGTCTCACTTTTTTCATTCATAAAACAAAATCTATTTCCTTCCTGTGACAGTAACACATTGGTTTTATCTAGTTTATACATTCAACATTTGTCTGGAATTTTAGAGCCATAATTACGTTGCCTGAAGTGTTTTTGGTTTTCTATGTAAACTCTACTATATTTCTAAAGATCTCAAATCATTCATTTCAGACTTTGCATATTTTCATACTCCATTTTTTGGGAACAGATTGCAAATATCAAAGTGGACATAAACTCATAAGTACTAGCGGTTTGTTTATCCTGCGTAAAAAATCCCAACAGTACATCAAAGAAGATGACATGGACAGCTTTAAAATAGCTTGAAGAAATACATTTGGAGCAAATTCTTGCGTCCATCTCTCCTCGCGCTTCACTTTTGCAGAACTGAATAGGTGACGCCAGGGAAGATCCACACTCAACCACAAGGCCACAGTGTCAGCCTTTCTGCTCCAAAGCATCACTTTTGATACATCAAATGTGGAAATGAGGGCTATAACGTTGTAATATTTGCTGCTCACGCAGTCATTTTATTTAGAGAACTTCCTCCTCAGAGTTCTCTTCTGCAATTTGTTTGACCACAGCAAACGCAGCAAACTCCGCCTCGAAAATGCATTTACTGTGAAAACATGAATGTGCAGGTCGTCATGGTGGCCTGAGGAGTTATGTATTTAGATCTGATCACTTTTAGATGTTAAAACAAACCCATAAAAGTATGAAAAATACTTGTGATTTTGCTTGCATTTATTTGCTAACTTTCTTCCTAAGACATCAGAAATATGTGGGGTCATTAGCTGCGGCTAAATGCTATGTCTTTGGGACAGGCCGCATCAAGCCGTGCTTTGGAAATGGCAGAACATTTGAAAAGGTTCAGGCCTCATTTCATTTGGCTCTGGTGCCCGTGGCTACAGAAACTGCAGGGATGCTGGAGCGCTGCGGGAAGGGAGGAGCAGGACGGAGGTGTGTGTACTCGTGTTTTAGAGCGGCGCATGGCGAAGCAGGAGAACTGAATGATTTATGAAGATTGATGGCTCGCTGTGCCGGGCTAAAGCAGCACTGCATCAGCGCCGGAGAATGTCACTCGGTCCTGGAGGGCCGCGCGCTGCCTGATGGGCTGTCTCATAATTTCTCATTTCGCTGGATCAGCAGGCAAACGTGCATCATAATGAAATGTAGACATCAAATTCAGTGAGTTCTGGTGCAGAAAAAAACTTTGAAAATCCAGTGAACGTTTTCCTTCATGACCAGCAGTTTTTGAAACAGACTTTTAATGGAGACATCTTAAACTGAGCCCAGCTTGTTATGATGTTTTTAAAGAGCCACTCCAATGAAAATGATGTGTTTTAACATGTTCTTGTGGCATTTTTCTGATGATTTAGGACAGACATAATGAAAATTAAGATTCAAATTGTATTTCTGAGCATTTCCTCATTCAAATTGTTGTAAATCAGGAGCAGACAGAAAAAAGTAGTTTGAAAAAGATCATATTTGTGACTCGTAGACAACTAGATCCACGGTGTGTTTTTGTTTTCCTTGTCTGAGCTGGCATCTGGCTAAATGCGCTGAAAGTTTAACAAGGTCGAGCTTTGACCAATCAGAGACTTGGTAGTGAAATATGGAAAGTGTTCGATTTTAATTCAAAGAAGTGCCGTCCATTTGATTGATCGTAGAGGAGAAATGAATAATTGCAGTTTGTTTCCATCCAGGATTCTATGACACCAAGTCATTCATGGATCGGAACAGAGCCGTGAAAGAAAAAGCCTGGAGCCAGATTTGCTCCACTCCAACATTTGGCACTAAGACTCTTCCGGCTGCAGGTGGCAGACATGCGCTGGTGAACAGTAGAAAAATGGAAAGAAGTAGAAGAAGCCCCTCCTGGTTTGTCAAGTGTGAACACTATGGGCGGACTGCGTCACACCCCTGGTTTGAACAGACCCTAAAGGATTTACAGCAGCTGTTGTTGCTTTTGATGTTGTCTTGTTAAAACCATACATCTATTGGATAATTAAGGAAGATGCGTCTAATCTGTTTAGGGGAGTTAACGGTGCCTTTGGATTTCCACTTATTGGAAGCGTTGACCTTTCACTGCATTGGGTATTTGACCAATGATGACAGGGTTGATGAAGAAACTGCTCAGATCCTCCGTTCAATAAAGACGCCATCACCGAACTGTGACAGAAGACGGGCCATATGCTCGTCTGTGCTCGTCTATGCTCATCCGGCTGTCCTGCTCTTTGCTTTAACACTGTTCTTTTGGATCAGCTGCAGTGTGAGCTAACACAGAGCGACACCTCATTCACTCGCCGTTAATCCCCACCATTTACTCGTACTTATACATTTCAAAAAGAGTGGAAAAAGTCCCAGTATCGCTTTCAGTTCATAGCTTTTTGCTTTCGTATGTGATAACAACTGTAATCAATCCCAGCATGTTGGTGTTTTTCAGGTTTGAGAACTGCAATGCCAGGAAACCTGCGAAAAGTGTCTTGTTTTTCTGCCGGGTGCATCCATGTTTCTCTTGGCAGCTTTGATGCAGAGTCTGATTACTCTGCGCTGTTGTGAAGTTTGATTTGTTGCAGAAGGAGAGCTTCAGGCTCAGTCAGGCATTTCATGTCAGGGAGAGTTAATATATGGGCATATGGAGGGAATGAATTAAGTGCAAACCAGGCGTGGCCAACACCTAATTCCATCTCAGGAAGGAACGGGGAGGAAAGAAGGAGTTAAACGCTTAAATGTCATCCTGTCAGACGCGTAAAGGATCTCTTTAACAGCTGGATGGGGACAGTCACAAACACCTTTTCTAAATCTTGTGCGCGCCTTCTCTCCCTCGCACACCAGCGCTGGCACCCTGGGAAATGAAGATGAATGATCAGCACCTTGCTAAGCAAGCCTGCAGGACACTTAGCAGATAAAGCAGAAGCACACACACATGCTGACATTTACAGCTAACTACTTTTACACAAAAACCCTTTTGTAAACTGCCTTGACGTGCCTATCACACAAAATAGATGTTTACCTTTGTGAGGTTGTGTTTGTGTGCTTTGGCTCGCTGCAAACCAAAACACTGAAATTGTTGGTTTTTCCTGCAGACGACAACAGAAAGCTGTGAAGACGTCGGAGAGCGACGCACAAACCAGACACTGTTAGCATGGACACAGGCTTTTACTTTGAAATGTTATACAGTCAAATGTTTCATTTCTAAAAAGTGAAACTTGATTAAACATTTTCCTGAATCTCAACACTAATGAAAGCAGATTCTCAATAAATTCATCTGCTCAAAGGCTTGCCAGAAGCATGTTTTAGGTGTTTTAGTGCACACAGGTTCTTTTAGATCTTTCATCTGGTGAAGTTCCACCGCTCTGATCCTGTGGCGCTCTGCAGATGTTGGGAAACACTTAGCAGGACACAGAAACTGACTGATGTGTCTCTGCCAGAAGCGTTTAACAAGCTTGCGTTTTGTCTCGACAAATACACAAAATGGTCTGGTGATCAATGCCTGAAACGGGCTCTGATGAATCCTCCCAAAACACTGCATCAAATGACACACTTTCACAACAATGAACACATTTGCACACACACACACACTCCCCTCAAAGGAAGTGCGACTCTTATTAATCACGTCAGGGGCTTGTTGAACTGACGGGGGTCCACAGAGAGAGATGCTTCATTAATATCAGCCCTTAAGACCCTGAGGTAACAGGACTAACTGCACATACTCCAAAACCTGAGCTCACTGTAAGCATGACGAACATGCAGAATGTACTGCATGCAGACTGCACACCCAAATTCATGCAGAATGCATGCAGGAAGCACTGCAAGCAGGACAGACAGATTGGATGACAACCTGCAGACACTCTGCATGAAGGACAGATTGTATTAAGGACGCACTGCATTCAGAATGCACTGTATGCATGACACTGCATTTAGAATGCACTGCATTTAGAATGCATTGCACGAAGCACTCATTCAATGCACAATGAACTCCATGCAGAACATTAGATGCATGCATGACACACTACATAAAGGATGCACTGAATTCAGGATGCATAGCATTCCTGATGCACTGGATGGAGGACACACTGCATGTAGGACTATTCAGTGCACAGTCCAAGCAGCACACTGAACACATTACAAGCAGGATGGGTTGCATGCAGAAATGCACTGCATGCAAAACATGCATCTAAATTCATGCAGAACAAACAGTTGTACAGACGACCAAGTTCCACTGCTCATTTTATAGTCGGAGGGAACCCGCTGTCTGCCTGCTGTTTTGCATGTCCTTCTTCATTTGAGAAACACATTCATGCATAGAAGATGTACGCATTGATAATCTGGACTTGCATACAGATACACTGTATGGGAGCTGTGGACGTCTGCTTGACTGGCTTATTCATGCGGTTGCTGCTTCTAACCAGGTCAGGTTGTCTCCAACAGCTTCATGGACACCAGCTCTGCTTTGAAAACATCAGCCAACTTCTCCCTTTCTGGATGTGTGTAGACTGTCAGCTAAACACAAAACACGCACAGGCGCGGTGTCAGGTGGTTATGGTCGGACAGACTGTTGCCAGTGCAGGAGAACTTGGCAAAGCTCGGGTTTCCTCCGATTCTTGTCCTCCTGAAGTGCTCCTCTCTCCAGTGACGCTGCCTGTTTGTCTGCTGCTGCCGCCTTTGATGGTTTTTTTATAGCAACTCCCGAATTTTCTCTGTGGAATTCATTAACTGACCTCCACAGGATGCTGACAACACAAACACACACTAACAGGCAAACACTCCTGAAAGACCAAAACATTTACAAAACAGAGGAAGTGGGTAAGTGAACTGAGCAGAGGAAGGGGCCCACTTAGTCCAGTTTCTTTGGGTATTGTGTTCTGAAATAACTTAAGGAGCCATTTGTAAACAGCTTTTCTCTGACTTAGCGTTTGGAGGTACCTCATGAAGTCATGAAATCCTTCTGTCGAAAAGTTAGAAAATCAATTGGACATGCTCTTGGGAAAGACGCTTACTCTCACTTTAAACCGGAGGGTTTTATCGCAAAACAACAGAGCTGCATAAACTAAGAACTGATGTATGGAACCTCGGCTCAGTCAGTCTTTTCAAGCAAATGAGAGAAACGTTAAAAAAGGACGTGGAAATGCTCCTTCTGAAGCCAGAGTTTGACAGGTTTGGTCTGTAGTGGGAGCATGACGTTGGATTTGACCATAAAGACCATTGGTGTGGCATTGGTTCATAGAACTTCATTGGAAAACATGAGTGTGGATGAACCACTGCTCTAAATGTGTTCTGCTCTCGTGTTTGTTAATTATGTCATAAAGATTTTGTTTTATCTGTTTGGAGTTTAGCCTCGCAACTTGGATATTTGTTGGATATTTCCTACTTTATTTGGGATTGATTTTGTTTTTATCTTTGGATGTCTGTCAAAATATTACTTCCTTGCACTCTACTGTACAGTGTTCTGGGGGTTTTCGGGTCTTCCTTGTCCGTTATTTTTCTAAATCCTCCACTTGCTGAAAAATAGATCCATGATCGTCTTTATTTTTCTTGTCTGAGCTGCCATCTGGCTCATAACTGTACGGTTAGATGGCTCTGACATTGTCCGTTTTTTTTCCACACTAATGTTAGCTTGGGCCTGTGAGGTGCTATAAGATAGCGGGAGAGAGTGTAAACAAAGGGCTGATGGGAAATTAGCAGAGATAACTTCTGCAAGAACAGTCCTGCAGAAATTATGTCTTGAAAAAATGACTTTGAATGAAAAATGATTTTAGCTAAAAGTGACATAATCATAGTTCAAAGACCACTGGAAATGTTTTTACAATATAAAATACATTAGTGATATAAACATATAGTTGGAGTTTGACTTTAAGGCTGAAGATACAATAGGAAGTTAAGCTCATAAGGCTGTCTTTGTAAGCCATGGTAAAATCTAGATTTCTATGAAAAAATTACTTCTATATTCAGACTGAAGGTGTAAAGAAAAACTGACCAGTTCTTCTATGTGCCAGGTTGGTCCGAACCATCATTTCTGCATCAAAAACGTGTTTACTGAAGAGCACGTAGCTAAAACCAGACAGATCTTGCTCTGGTTTGATGACTTCTCTTTAGAAAAGTTCTTAGATATGAGTTTGATGTCTTATTTTTAATACATTATTCACTTTATTCTTGCGTTTACCTTGTTATATAAATATTTTTCTTGAATTGAACACGGAGAGAAATGCTGCTTGCTGATGATGCTGCTGTCTCACCGTTTGCCAGCATCAAGTGCTGTTTTCAACTTTAACAGTTAGGAAACTAAATGTGATCCAAAAAGTTGCTTCAGATTTGACTTTAATATTTGTGATCCTTCAGTCGGCTTTATTGCTCCTCTGGCAGCGGCGGGATGATCCCTCAGGATCCAAACGGCCTAAAATCACTGCCAACGATCTGTCCATGCTGACAGAAAATGAAATCCCTCCTCTGACCACACACGCTCTCAGTCTTTTACTTTGAAACAACAATGAGATAAGTAGTTCCCTCTGGGATAACAGCCTGAAGATTGCGGCAAAAATGCATTATTCAGTAGAATGCATTGCTGAGTTTGTTGTAGCTGCTAATCATTCAGAGATTTACACCTTTCCTATAGATCAGGAAGTAACACATTTGTGGGAAATTCTCCGCATTACCATCTGGGCGGAAGCTGCGGCTTTTCATGCGATGTCTTCAGCTGGAGAGGAAATGCAAAAAAAAGCAGCAGGTTACATATTACAATAAGTGCAAATAAATCTTGTTTCCTGTCTGGATTAGAGGAGACAATGAGAGAAGGCGAACTTCTCTGAGGATTTTACCCAAAGCCAGTCATTCAGTCATAACAAGAAGTAAATCTGTTGACTAAACGGAAGTCAAGTTAATTGGCAGCTTTGTTAACAAGGTTGGTGCAGATCTTGTGAGATAAAAATAGCTTTTTACACAAACAAACAAACAAACAAAAGAAAAGGCTGCTCAAACATGAGCTCAACTGAGGCTGCATTTCATTAGCGATCCTGTTCAAAAGCTTTGACAGTAATGAGCTTTACGTTCAGAAAGGCGGAAATCTCTGCAAACTTTCTGTTCTCATCTTGATTCACTGCGTTCCATCTCCTTATCTTTAGTGTCTGATGGAAAAGAACAGTTGAAACACTGGCATTAGTGACTCGATGCATCCGTGTGATACTTCTGTGTGTCATAGAGACTTTTAGACTGAGTTCTGTGTTCATTTATGAACTGAAGGTCTTATTGGTTCAAACATTTGTGTGAAGATGACCTTACTTAAAACTCATGGCTTGCATTGGATAAAATCAGGATCAAACTTTTCCATTTACAGAACTGAACAACAGACGTGTCTGGTGGACACGTTCGGAGCAGTGAACTGAAAACATGATGGGGATTATTTCCAGTCGGAATCTGCTCTTTCTAGATAATCCCGATCAAATTGGGTTTCAGCTGTCGGCACTGATCAGATTCATTAACCAAACAGGAAGCTGTTCTCTTAGTGCGAGTACACCTCAGTTCTGAGTAGAAGTTGGTGAGTTTTGTCATAAAAGTCTCTTAACTTGAGTTAAAAAAAAAAAGAACTTGCAAGGGCAACAGTAAAAAAAAGGAAAAACTTTTAACTGATTTATTAAAAAATTAATTAACTTAATTTTTCTAAAAGCATTTCTTTTTTTTTTTGATTGGGAAACTAAATTGTTTTGCAAAAATGTCAAAAACTGACATCTTGGAAAGGTTATAATTGATTTTTAAAAAACGGATCCTATTGTTGAAAAACAGGAAATAATGAAACTGAGATATTTACACTAAATCTTTTAGTATCCTTGCAAATTCCATTTGAAAATCAAATGTTAAGACTTGATCTAAGCTGCAAAGTTTTATAACATTTATTTGTAAGAATTTTGCTAGTTAGATGTTAGATATTTGGAAAGAAATGTGATGGAAATGTTCTAAAGCACATGCAGTTTGTCTTTTCTTATATTAGAATTATTAGATACAAACCAAACAAAATAAATGCAAAGGTGTTTGTTTTACACATTTTCTGTGTAACTATTTATCTTCCCCCCCAGAAAAAAGTTAATAAATAAAAAAGAGAGTGACGTTAGGATTTGTAGAAAATCAAATCTGTGCCTTTAGAGAGGCAGAACATTTATTTCTTTAATCAAAAAAGTTTTTGTTTTTATTGTTGTCTGTGTTCTTTTGCAAGTGAATCTTGGTGCGGTTCACTACTGTGTGAATGCATGGAGATTTGCATGGAGATTTTCTGGTAAAACAAAAACACACCGTATTTTCTGTAATTAAATATAAAAAAACATCCCTCAGGAAGTAAACAGTAAACAGTGTGCACTTACACAGTACTTTTCTACTTTGTTTTAAGCCAAAAATTCTTAACAGACTCAGTCTGTGTGTCTTTTCCAAGAATACTTTGACGCAGAGGTGGGCAATGCGATCAGAGGCTGACCGCTCTATCTTTGCACGCCTTACGGGTCAGCCTCCATGGTGCATGTGACGCGGCGTGACGTGAACAAACCCAGCTAAGTGTAGCCGGCGTCCTCCCCGTTTGTTCTTCCAGTTCATGGGAGCATCACTGTGGTGTGGAAGACTTGTGCAGTTTGTAGTGGATGGTTTCCTCTCTAACTTTCCTCCTTCTCACTCTGGAGCCCACACAGAATTGCCTTTGTGGTTTGACACCGGTGTGTGTGTGCAGGTTCCATGTGTTACATTATCTAAAGAAAGAAGTGGGTGGAAGGAAGCGCACAGCAGCACATCAGTTCTCCAACAAGCTCACACACACAACCATTGGAAGAAGACGGTGTGTGCTGAGAAGAAGACAAAATGTCAGGGCTGGTTGTGGGAGACAGCTGCTGGTGCTGCTGTCGGCATGGAGACAGCTGTGGAGTGAGGCTGCAGCCGAAGACTGCCGCGCTTAAATTCACTTAAAATGTCAAAACACCTGAGGGGGGTTGAGGGCTGTGTCTGGACCTGACAACTATCAGCCTTTCTGTGGCTCCGCGCACTTCTGACAAAAACTGGTTGGAAACCTTGGTGATAACTGTGTAACCTTTCCAGTAAGCACTTTGGCCTTTATTTGTTTTCCAATCGTATTCTTCTCTTGTTTTTGCTTCACACTCGGACGGACGGCGGCAGTTAAGATTCCCCTCAGGAGCTCTCGGACGGTTTGGTGGTGCTGTGTCACCGGTGGACTTCTTTAGCTCAACCCAGCGCTGCTTTTGCCAGCAAACAGCCAAATAAACGCAGCTCATGCATATTTCTAAAGAGCAATACTATTAAGATCCCATTAGGCCTCCTTTAGGCTTTGCGCCATCTAATATATTCCCTGCATGTTAACTGACAGAGCCTTAGCTTGATATTTAATGGCCATGAATTTCTAACAATGCGCAGCGCTCTCAGTGGCGTGGCATTTAACAAAGCCTTAAAGGGGATGGAGAGCGCGCTGCTCAACCTTTCGTCTTCCACGCAGCTGTTCTCCTTCCTGCAAAGATTTATGGGAGGCCTAATGCGCCTGTTGCAGTTTCGTCTCGGTGGAAATCATGTGTGATCTGTTTTTTTCGGGCTGGCCGCTTGTCGGTTGGAAGTTTGCTGGAGTTTTGGGATTTTGCCAGACTGTTCTTCTCGTTTTATCCGAAGAGCTTCAGATTGTGGACAGCTGGGCTAGCAGACCCCACACCGAGCCCCAGAGATCTTTCGCCGCTCGTTGATGCCATTAGGCAGGGTGCACCCTTAGAGATGGGGTAAGAAGCTCTGTCGGGATGGAATTCCCAGGAAAGACCCAGGACACGCTGGAGAGACTATGTCTCTCGGCTGGCCTGGGAACGCCTCGGGGGTCCCCCCCAGATGAGTTGGAGGAAGTGGCCGGGAAGAGCGAAGTGTGGACATCTTTGGTTAGACTGCTGCCCCCGAGACCTTATATATATAAAGCATAGTTAACAAATAAAACAGTAGAATTTCAAACAAAAAAAGCCTCCAGATTCGACCCCAGCAGCTTCTCCAGGGTTAAACAGTGTTTTTATGTAGAGAGGATTGTAGCTTGATGGATGAAGGACACATTACATCAGTGTCTTTGTGTTTAAAACTTAACTTCACCCCCAGAGAATCATGGGAGACGTCCAAAATGATTCTTTCAGTTTAGCCTTTAACACGGAAAACTTCGCCGGTGACCCCCACATAGTGACCTCTGACACATGTAGTATTTTCTTGACCATTCACGAGATTTTTGTTCCTTTAAAAATCTCTGCTGCATTTGCCATACTAGTGTTCACACTAAAATGTTATTATATTTTTGTTGATTAACATAAATCCAAGGCTTTTTGTTTACCTTAGAAAAGCATTGTGGGAAAATTCTACATCCTGATCATAATTACCTCTGATATTAACATTTAAAGTCACTTCCTGTGCTGGATTTGTTGAGTCAGCTTCTAACCAGAGGAGCAGTTGGAGTGATTGGCTCTCAGTTTGGAAAACCTTCAGTAGAATTCCGTTTTTTCTTCCTCATGCAGTCGTTTTTCCTGATGTGGTGCGCGGGTTTCTCCTTCGGCTGTGGGGCCGACTCCCGTTTCCGCTCTCTGACAGTTCAAATGCAGAACCGCCGTTTGATTGGCAGCCAGCCGCAGCGCTACAACACCGAACCCCGAACAGACACGCACTGCTGACATGCGCGTAAACCCCTGTGGGATACAACATAAACCCAAAATGGCTGCGTCTTATCTGCTGTGTCTGTTGTCAGTCATCTGATGGGTTTGCTGTAAACCACATGAGGCCACTTTAGCCTCATCAGCAAGCTCGCTCTCTCTTTCTGCTGCTCTCGCTCTTCCTGTTATAACCGCAGGAAATTTTCCCGTCGCCGCAGGCTGTGTGAACGGCTGACTGGCTGTCTGACTGAACGGCTGCCTCACTTGAAAAGGGACTTTCAGAGCTGCAGCTATTGTTTTACGCTCACATTTACAGTAATTGGTCGACTCTGCAGAAGCAGCTTTCCGGTACGAAGTTTCACAGGAACATTTAGGAGTTTTACATGAAAAATGGCTGCTTGTCAGCCGCGAGTGAGTCAGGATCATTGACTGCATATGAGAACTGGACTGAGTGACCTCCTCCCCCCTGGCGTTCCAAACAGGAAAGACCCGTGTGCTCCAAGAAGCCCATATTTCATAGTCTTGATGTTCTTGCTAATTCTTATTTTGTCATGATACTTTTTCTGTTGTTTAAAATTGACCAATCAGACACCTCAGGAAAAGGAGGTGGAGCCTGCTGGCCCCCATGTACAAAACGGCTAAGTGGCAGGGGTGTGGCCTTCCAAAATGCTCACTTCTGATTGGTTAACGTGGTTGCCATAAAAATGTTGATTGAGATCGACTTGGACCGTCATTGCTTACTGACATTGTCTGGTTCCAACATGGTGGCGTTCATATCACAAAAAAATGGCGACTGAATTGACTGATTTGGTTGGAGCCAGAAGTAAGCCATTTTCATATTCAGCAGGTCCAGATCTCAAAAACAAGCAATGGTCTGGATTTACCTCACTGCTCTGGCATGAGGCGGATGAGTTTGGGTTTGGATTGGGATGGTTGTGGGATTTGAATCCCTTCTAATCAAACTTTTCTTAAGCTTTAGTCTGATTTCTCCTGAAACCACATCAAGTTGATTCGAGTGAAATTGTCTGTGCTCTGAATTATTTACTCGCTTCAGATTTAACTTTGTGTCTTTGATCTTCCACGGCTTCATCTGCATTTTTCTGCTTAAGAGCTATCAAATTATTTAGTAGTTGTGCATTTTTTGATTTTTTTTGTAGTCAAATGGTGTAACCGATCAGACCGCAAAAATGCAATAATGTGCAATAATTTCCCTTTCTTTGGATCCCAAATACTTTGGTTTAAGTGGGGAGATCATGCATGACAAGTACTACTGGTATTTCACAATAGTAAATGTATTTGTTTGTTAATAAGAGAATACTTTATAATTCAGCAGTGATAATACAAAGAAACAAGTATATTTTGAGTTTGTTTCAAACAAGCTGAAAGGCAAAGAGCTTAATATGATCTCCTCCTGATAAGGAGTTGAGCCTCCATATATGATGTTTGACTTTAACAAGCTAGATCAGTGTTACTGGCATTCTAGGATGCGGAACGTGGGTACTAATCCGGTTTCTCCCCTTTTCTCTCCTCTTTTATCGCCTCCTGTGCGGCTGCTGTGTCCACTGACCAACTGCGTCCAGGTAAGAACGTTTTTCTCTTCTTCGCTTGTGTTGGTTCTTATGTGAAAATGTTGGGTTGGTGGTGAGAACCACCGAAGATCCAGAACTTTCCCCCTTTTGAAGTGAAATTAGTCGTTTCAGTTGTGAAGATACTTTCTCTGAAAGTCTCATCTAAACACATGCCCACACGTCCGGGCTGTAATGGAGTTAGTGCATATTATCGCCGTGCGCGGTGAACGTCCTCCCACTGGCTCGGCTGCTGCAGCTCAGACCTATATTTACATCCGACCACAAAGCAAAGGGCAGCAGCTTCTGCGTCCGCAGACGCTCTTCCCGGGGATTTCTCGATCTGGTCAGAAGAACCAAACGTCCCGTCCAGCCGTCCTTTAACCCCTCCCTCCTCCGACACCCCCCCCCCCCCCCACTCCGTGTGAGATCTGTTTGTTGTTTACAGCGGCCGGTGGGAGGCGGTTTGTAAACAGAGCCCCGAGGGCCACCTCAGTCGCTGCCATGCGAGGTTCTGGAAATGATGCTTCTATGTGGAACAGGAGAACCAACGGGGTTCTTGCGCCTTCATGGAGATTTTTGAGTTGTTGATTATTTCTTTTGAAGATAATCGATGTTTACCTCGTTCCTGTTTGACGATTGAATTCCTCTTAGATTTACAGCAGTTTTTATTGACTTTATTAATGAACTCATTATGAACTTTTTGGAATATTTGTAGTTGTCTGTCAGAACACAGACTTTTGAAAACACACCACCTGGAGCTCCGGTTCTGAGTTTAACCATGAGATGGGATTTAAAAAAAACCTCATAATAACAAAATCAAGTGAAATGAATGTCAAAGGTCACACCTTCATACAGCGGTCACTCCATCTCTGCTTCCATCAAAGAATGAAGCTGTAGGGGAAATATCTCCATCCATCTGTTCAACCATCCATTCATCTTCCATCAAACCTGAAAAATATCTTTTGGGGTCACAAGTTGCTGGAGCCTATCACAGCTGCTGTTGACCAAAGGCGGGTGACACCCCGAGCAGGTTGCCAGTCATTCGGAGGGCTGCACAATCACACCTAAGGGACGATTTACAGTAACCACTCACTCGATGAAGCATGCTGGAAACTGGAGTTCCCAGAGAAAACAAGTCCACACAGAAAGAATGCAGTCGGAACTCGAACCAGCGGCTTCTCAGTGTGAGGCGAGAGTGCTACACCAGTGCAGCCCTTATGTATTTCCTTCAGTTATTTGTTCACTAATAACACCCCATTAAAGAAATTCTGCTTCAGTTTTTGTAAAAACTGTTTGTCAGATGATTTGATGCATTTTGCCTCTAACCCTCAGCCGTTCTTACAGCCCAGACTGATCAGCCAATTATATTCAGACTGTCACATGGCGGTGAAACGTGTTCCCTAACAAACCTGTGCAGATTTAAAAATGAACAGTTGTTCCACCGTCGCCGTCGTTTTTTCCTCCTTCTCTGTAAAATCCCGTCTTTTTGCGGTTCCCCCCTGACTTCCCCTCCTCCCGTCGGTAAACTTTTGCCTCAGTGTTGCAGCAGACTGTTTGGCAGACCTGACGGCTCTGCCGCACAGCACTGACGCTTGAATGCGGCGCACCAAGCACACTGGCTGCATTGTGCGCTTGATGAAGCCCCACATCTTCCTCACTGGAGTGTAGACCCCTGTGTGAATGTGGAGCTGATGGTGTGGCAGACTTTGACAGATAAAAACACCAAATTGGTCCGCGTATGTTCATCTTCAGCCATGCTTCCATCTGACGGCCAGCATGGGAGCATGGCTCCAATTATGAATAACCACCACGATAAATGATAAACAGGAAGTTCCAGCCTGATCATTACTCCGGCTCCCAGGCTTAAACATGTCAGTTACTGGCAGAGGCAACTCTCTAAATATCCATCTTCCCTTTTCAGGCTCCATCACACCCATTGCAAAGCCCAAAAATCCCTGGCATCTCTCCATTGGCTTTGCCTGCCAAATGTCTCCACAGAATAAGTCTTCTTGCCCCATTCAATGTTTAAATGACTTTAAGAACGGGGCAAGGCTTTCTGCTCCCGCACACTTTAATCATATTAAGTGCTACACAAGACTGACATCATTTTTTGATGCACACTCAAACAATACCTCAAGTGCTCGAGTGCCTACTCATCAGATTTGGACTTCCTGTAGAGATGATGCCTTTTTCTGGAACCCCCAACAGCACTGAGGAGGCAGAAGTCATAAACTGAAGGTTTCCATCGATGGGTTGTAACAAAAAACCTGTCCGAATGTTTAAAAAAAACCCAGATGACGCCTCAGCCCAGCAGACGCATTAACCCTTTAAAGTCCCACTCCGATCATCTTTTGATCTATTGTCAATGCATTCCCGCTGGTCTTTTTATCATTTTGATGTCGTTTTCTTGGACATAGTTCTGCAGAGCGGCAGAGATCATTAGAAATTCACCTTTGAGTTTTGGGGATACCTTTGGCATGGAGCAGCCCCGCCCCCTTCCCCTCTCTGTTGCTGAGAGCTCTCTGTTTACATGCTCTCCCGCTTGTTTACAGCCTCTTACATTCTCAGATTTTCAGATTCCAGCTCAGGCGTGGACATGTACAGACAAGCAAAGATGTACGTGGATCTATTTGTCTGCAAGTTGATGCGTCGGAATGGGGCGGAGCAGGAAGCTTGTGGCCCGCTCAGCGTATTTTCTACATCAAAAATACAATCTTTTTCAAACAATAGTTTTTGTCTGCTCCTGATTCCAACAATTTCAATAAAGAGCTTAAATGAGCTTAATTTTCTTTATGTACGTCATCCATCATCAGAGAAATACCAGAACGTGTCAAAAACACCAAAAGGAGGATTTTAATCGAAGTTGGTCTTTCAGGTCAGTGATGTCACCTGCAACTCCCAAATAGCCCGCTTTTTTGACGTACAGTAACTCTTCCATTGTTTACTCGCTGGTTCTGACATGGAGAAAAACAGCTTTTCATATTGGTTTGCACAAAATATGCTTACGTACAGTGTTGCAGAACCACACACAGAGGATTTTCTTAGACAAAATCAGCTGATTTACACTGATTGTGTGAACATCCACTGATGCAAAGTGTTGCATAAAGTATTGAAAATTAGAAATCAGCAAATTCAGAATCAACTGATATTACGTTTATTGCGTAGTTGGTTGGGAAAGAATGTAAACACTTGAGCTCAACTGTTAAAGGGCATCAGAGATCTAAATAACTCGTGCTCTTTCTGCGATCAACCTTAATCAGCTCATCCAGAGAATAGCGACTTTTTGGCTTTGCACCGTAGTGCAACACTTTACGTTAGTTAGCAAAGCTGCTGTTCTCTACTTCCAAATCTGCAGGAATTGCATTAATCGTGTAAACGATTGAAGATTTACTCAAAAGAATGTCAAGACTGGAGCTGAAGCTCTGGTGTTAAAGAGTTAACCAGGTTTGTTGCCGGGTTTAACAATCTAAGGCAGGGATATGCAACTCCAGGCCTCGAGGGCCGCATTCCTGCATGTTTTCCAGCATACCACGCTCTGACATGTTCTAATCGGCTGGACACACCTGAAGCAGGTAATCAGTCATGAGTAGAGCTTGGATATATGGATATATAATGTAATATTCCCATCATATTTGTTTCTAACTGCAGCATAGAGGGATAGCATAAAAAAGGCAGATTTTTGTCTAAAACCGTTTTAGGTGCTCCAGGTCCATCTGGGATTTTAATAAAGTTCTAAAACCTTCCCAGATCAAGTCCACCAAATGAAACGTCTTCACATTTGTCTCAGAGCCACATGCTGCTTCACTAAAGTGACTCTGAGTCGTGGTATAAACATCAGCTCTCTGCAGAGCAAACAGTGCCTTTCATCCAGCCCCAGCTGGGGGGGGGGAGCCAGGCGGCGTGCTGAGACCGAGCTGCAGCCGGATTTTGATGAAAAACAAGGCAGCCTGGGTGCTGTTGCCAGACTGAGGGTCTAACATGGGGGGGCAGGAAGGGACCGTGTTGTGGTAAAGGCCCACGAATGCAGTTGCAACCACGTCGACCACTTTGTCTGACTGATGAGTTCAAACCGGACATGGTAATAGCCTGTCTCCAACATTCGCCAAACCATAAATCTCTCTGCAAGAAAAATGGGAAAGCAATCAGGTGGGAAGACGATCCTCTGCTGTGAGTTTTAGTGCGTGTGTGCGCGAAAGAGAAAAATACAAACTGAACCTCCACAGCAGAGTTTGCGAGCTGCAGAACAGGAGAAGCGCAGATGTATGTCTGTAAATATTAGGGACCAACTCCTGGTCGGGAACGCCGGGCCTCCATTTTCTGAAGCCTGGTTTGAAATAGTGAAGAAGTGGAGAAAGTTGGTTCATTAAGCCTTCTCAAACAGAATTTATGAAGTGGAAGCTTTGCTCCTTAAAACCAAATAAGATTCAGATTCAAAAGGTTCATCTTCCACCGTCTTGTTTCAGAGATTTTTTATTGGCTTTTTTTTTTTTTTTGTATTCTGTGTCCTGATTGGCTGTAAATACTGCCAGTCAACCTCCTCTGTACTGTGTCTCCTGTATGTGTTCAGTTCGCCAAATATACAGACATTTACAATTGTTTTCATTCTATCTCTTATTTTTCTATAAGGGGTTGAACTTTGAGAGAAAAGTGTGAAAATGTTCATGTCTTTGTGAGAAAAGTAGATAGTGAGGCATAATACAGACCTAAAACGTCTAGAAAAAATATAAAAATACTTAACTTCTTTATGGATTTCACCAATTCCGTCTATATTTTTATGCTGAAATACCTGCGATAAATGAGGGATCGCTGTATTTTTAGAAAAAAAAGTGGAATGCGAGTAAATTTTAAAAAGTGTGCTCACATTTTTGCTTTTATGTTTTTTAAGTTTTTATAAAACTGCTCTGTGACATCTCACAACTGTGTAGAAACACCAAGCATTTGCAGCTATTTTCATTTAAAATCACAAATTGGTTGAAAACGTTTTTCAAAATGTAGCCACAAAAATGTGAAAAATAAAATGATAAATTTGAACAAAGAGAGCTTGATAAAATGACAAAAGCCTAATATAGTGTGCTGTCTGGGGAGTATTGAAAGAATTCAGACAAAATTTTAGTTTTCTTTTAACAACATGCAAGACTAAAAAAATAGAAGTGTTTCTACTTTACATTTGTGTTTATTGTAAGATAATATCCACTTTTCTGTTTTATTTGGTTTCCTTTGCTGCTTTGGACATAAGACAGCCGAGGAAACCGTCCTGTTGTTTTTTGCACCAAACAGCAGAAGTAAAGAAGTGTTGAAAATGAAACTTCAGACGATGGTGGAACTGGAATCAAAGTATATAGTCTGTCTGAACTTCTAGAGTGGAGTCCAGATACGAGGCCTGTCAGATCCTTTCAGATGCATGTTGATCGGTCTTTGGTCCCTCTGTAGCACGCGTACTGTCAAGCTACCCCGGCCCGTTTCTCATAAATTTGATTAGAAGAGACGGTGCCGTGGTTTGGGAGCTCCGAGAGGAGACAGCAGTCAGCTCTCTGTACTGCACCCGGTAGCTGGGGGACATGGCTCTGGTGCCGGCTCGGCGTGTCATCCTCACATGCTTAGAGGCCTTGAGCCGTTTCTATGAATCCTGTAACGGAACTGTTGGTTTGTTTCGGTTAGCTTGTGTACTCCGGTGGGCCTCAGGCTTGGCCGGAGGTCGGCGGTTGCCACCGGTCCACTTAGAGCCGAGGCATCTGTTTCACCTCCTGAATTCCACACTTATCTCCTGGCAGCAGAATAAGTCTTAGAGGAAAGTAGGGAGTGAAGAATTGACTCAATGACGCTCAGGAACCACTCTCCTCCCATCCCACACACGGATGTGTTCTCGCAATGCGGCATTAACCAGGGAAGTAGCCATGTATGTTTTTGAGCACATATCAAAGGCAACCAGAGCCTCTTTTCCTGCCTCATCCTTTCTCTCCCTTCATCTCTCTTCTTCCTCTGCCACTCCTCAGCTCGCGGTGCGTTGGAGCACGAATGTTGATAGGGGTGTGTGCCCGCTGATAAGTAAACACTCTCAAGGGGCTTACAGAGAAAACGCTGCCTAATGTTCCCGCTATTGTGCAAGGAAACCAACTCTGGCATAGCCGGCTGTCAGCTGCCTGACATAAACAGATAACCAAACCAATCACTGAGCTGTGTTGACTCTTAAATATGCAAGTGTGGCAAGTGGGCTGTGTTTTTTTCTGCAAACGTGACACAGTTTGAGTATTTTCTCTTTGCTTCAGTCAACACAAGTGTCATTTGTCATCTCGTTGGACGCTTCATCTAAGAATCGCTGCTTCCTGACATGTTGCCGTGAGCGAGATAGTGAAGGATGGGTGGTGAGCGACGCCAGATTGGCTTTCCCGCTGCTTCTTGATAAGCATGGCTCAGAGATGGAGTGGCGGTGAACAGCCCTCTTACAGGTGTCATTCATTCAAGTAAGGCCTGTTTTTTTCCACTCATATTTGTCGCAGATCAATAACAACCATTGTCCTGTTGTGTGATGGATGATGATCGTAATGTTGGCCTCTTATTGAAACCGTCAGTGTGGGCCATTTGTCACGCTACCTCCAACTTTTTTTTGGAAGCTTCTCAGAAACAAGACAGTTCTTCTCATGAAACCTGATGGGGTTGAGTGTGTTTGAGATGTGAGACTTATTTCTGTTGGAGTGCAAAACAACAACAACATGTCAAGAGGATCTGATGGCTTTCAACTAGGAAACTAGGAAACGTTTGCTTTTCAGGCTTCGTAACCAACCAACCCAGTTACATTTACTTTTTTACTTGTCAAATTTGACACGTTACCTACAGTAATGGTTTAGTCCCAACTGCCCCTGCAGGCGGAAACAGTCTGTTTGTAGGTAAAAAACAGTCAAATCTGTACAGAGAAGGAGAAAAATCAAGTTGGTAGCCCACTCATTGAACTCATAAAACCAAAATGTCGATGGACATTCTCTCTACAGACATGCTACGAGTCACAGGTTGATGCTCGATGCCTGTCCAGAAATGTTCAGAAACTTGATGCTCCGGGCGCGAGTGGGAGGAGCTACTGATGAGGCTAATGCTTTTAGCCTCATTGCTGCATGGAAGCACTGGCTTTCATTTTATTGACTCTGTGCAAATCCAATGTGCAATCCGTGTTTGCCCCGGCAAAGTGGTGGACACACCGGCGCCGCTCCTCGTTACAACCAAAAAACCTGCAGTACCTGTACGGGTCAACCCCCCATACAGGTGCATGTGACTACGACATAAACATTGATTTTGACACTTTTCCCAAAAGCACATCGTGAGATTTAATATTTTGCTCCAACCAGAAGCTGGGACTGTAAAGTTCACCGCAGAATTATGCTGTTTCAGCAAATATCAGTGTGAAAAAACCCCGAGCTTAGATTGTTTATCCTTCAGTCCATTCAGCCCTCCATCCATCCATCCATCCATCCATCCATCCAGCCGTCCATCCATCTTGTTGTTGTTTGTTGTTTGCTCCTGGGTGTGAACTGTTTGATGGATTAAACAGAAAGCAGTTCACTCGTATCTGACGCAACACTGCTGTTACCCGCTGCTGCTGCGCTGGTGTGGGTTAGGAGTGAGACCGCGCTGCTCGCCGTCTGCTCCAGGTAAGAACTTTGCATGGACCCTTAAATCATTCCCTTACATCCCCGGGCACATTTGTGTAAACAAATAGCTTTTTATTACATCGTAGATCACAGTTTGAAATTCCCATCGCTCCTCTGCTGGAAAGGCAATGCATTAACATACATGGCACAAAGTGAATGCATTGAAAAAATGTCAAATGGGCCCCCCCAGGACACTCTATTGAGCTTCTGTCCCACAGCCTGAGACCAGGCTTTTTTGTCTTTGCCACAAATGCATTATTTCCAACTTTTGTCCCATTCTTGTTTATTTCAAGTGATAATTTAATTGATTTCCTTTGGAGGATTAATAATTCATTTACTCGTCTGCACACTGTTGTGTCCGTTTTCTGTCTCCAAACGTGGGCATTCATCTGTTTACCCTGAAAATGAATGAGCACAGGGATCCCCCTCTGAGCTCACCTGGAGCTGTGCCAGCACTAAAAGAGGTTTGATTCCCAAAGGGATCTCTCTAAACCCGCTGTCAAGCTCGGAGAGAAACAGACCTGATGGATGCCTGAGCTTCTTCGAGGGGCCGGTCTGGCACGCTGAGGTCCAGAGCGGCTCACAAAGGCTGCCGGGTTCTGTCACGTTCTTTCAGTTGTTTATTCGTGGTTTCCCCTTGGTTTCTCTGACCCATCTCCTCTGTTTCCCGATTCCTGCGCCGTGCTGCCGCCTGACAGTACACAGATTTCTTGTAGGATCTGGTAGGACTTCAAGGTTGACTTAGAAGAAGGTGATTGAAGTGGATCAGTCTTTAATAATTAGTTTTCCACTTAAATTGTGGTCTGCAATATTGCTTGCAGAATTTCAAAGACAGAGTTGAAGGTTATTAGCACTCTCAAGCATCTTTAGATTCTACTTTCATCCAGCAAAGGGGAAAGTTTTCTTCTGGGGGTGCTTTAGTATGCTGTAGCTGTGATTAAAACATGAGCTGTATAATAATGTCCTTGTTGACTACATCATCCTCATTTTGTTCTAGCTTTGCTTTGACCCACATTCACTGCTATCTCATTTCAAATCTTAAAAAGGCTCCCTCAAAGAAAACAACTTTTCTTTGTGTCTTGTTTTATGCCGGTTCAAGCACTGGAAAAATGACAGCCGTGCGTTCTGCTTTTGTGCGCATTGAGTCAGTGTCAGCTGAGTGATGAGCCAATTAAGCCAAGCTGCCGAGGTAGTCTGATTACTGGAGCTTAAAGCGGCGATACGGCCTAATTCGCCTGTAATGAGGATGGCTCAGGAGGCTGGAATTACTCACTTTAAGACCCTCCTTCAAAGATGAGTTCATTGTGTTTTAACAGCATTTGGGCTTTTCAGATTTCTGCCAAGTCCACACAAAGTCATTGTTCATGTCTATGTTATTGTCATAACACAGTGAATCATGAGTCAGACAACACCAACTGTGTCATGTTGTAAGTATGTCTGCAAAGCTGACAGGGTTCTTTGTTGGATTGGCACACACGGGGATTTAGACGAGTCTGTAGCATTGGGTTCTGTCTCTACTCGCATTTGCACACAGGTGACTCAAAAATCACTTTTCCATTTTGATGCAGAGAAGAAATGAGTCAATGCTGAAGCTAAATTTGGCGCTATGAAGCAGCTTTGTTTAAAAAGGATGTTGTTTTTGTGATGCACTGCTTGGTCTGATCATACTAAATCCCTATCAATCTGTCATTGGTTCAAGTTTGGGAACATTAGTTTCACACGACTCGAAGTACCAAAAATGGTTGATTAGGTGGGACAGAATAAGGTAGGGCTTTAGAAGACTACTGATGAATCCATCTACCAGCTTATCTAATGAAAACACCCTTAACTGCTTAAATTTGAGCTCTAATAAACTCTAATAAGATAAGTAAGTTGTCATTAATAGGAAGTTCAAGTCTTTTTCACATACGGGTGCTGTGAGTTTTTGGGGTTTCTGGACCGTCTAGGTCCATGGTCGGCCATAGAGACGAGCTGCCGTACGTTAAAGGTGTGTTTTGCAGTTCCTTTGAGGCTCAGACGACCACCTCATGGGACCATTGTGGTGAGTGTATCATGAATTACTCGTAAGCCTAATGGAAGTTGGTCGTACTTATGACGTATGAGGTGTTGCTGTTGTATGGTTCCCTGATGCCACACTACTCTTTAGTGAGGTGTGAGTACCGCTCCCTTACTAACCGCACGCCAATGCCGCATCCACGGGGTGTGCACATGACACATAAGTGGCTGAAAGACACTCACACAAACTAGAGTCTTATTGTTAAATGTCCTTATTTCTAACAGTTTTCAAACACACTTATCACTTAAACAGCCATAATGGGCTGTTTAAACAGTCCAAAAGATTTGGGGATCGACCTGTTTGCGTCTCACTCACTTCACCCTGACCTCCCCTTACGACCTGTTTCTAGCAGCATGCCTGAAGAAAATGTTGGCTCTATGGGTTCAGTAAGCGGTCTACGACCTTATTTTTCATGTGGGCCACCTGTAAAGCAATGCGCATCAAAGTCATTTTTGACTTTGGATGATTGACCTTTTGACATGGGAGTTAAAGGGAAGTTGCTCCCCTTCGCCACAAGCCTCCAGTTTTTTGGGGGAATTTACAACATTTGATATTTCCATGTTGGGCTAAAATAGCAATTGAGTGGATTGCAGGTAATGTTGTTTTACGAAAGGGGAGCAGCAAAGAGCTGTCGTAAAAAACGGTGGGGGAGGTAGATGGAGGCCCTCGTATACGACTGGTGTACAGGCAACTGATCAGTCACCAATCATCCAAAGTGCTGCCGGTTCGATACTTTCTATGACTTTTTGTGCAAAATGTTGCGTCTGTTCATTTTTGAAGTGATGACCATAAAGTGTTAAATCTTGACTTGTTGGTTTGGATTTTCAGTTTGTTAGTCAGTTCCTAGAAAGTCTTCGAAAAACAAGATGACAACCAGAACCAGAAGGCTGCGTTCTTGATTCAATGCAGTTTGGTAGATAAATAAATAATATGAAATAACAGTAAAGTTCACCATAAAGTACGCACCAAAGGTCTAACCACCCCAAAAAAAACAGCTTTTATGGAACCAAAGTGAGTTTTTTTGTTGTACAGTTTAAACTTTTGGGTGTAAAGTGGTTGGTTTACACCTTCGTTCTAAATGTTCTACCCTTGGTCCAGTTCTTATCGAAGAAAGTTCTTGCTAAAATGGAGCAAGCCCAAACTCAAACCCCTGGTCTTCTTGACCTTATTAAAGAGAATAACGACGTCCCGTTCTGTGGAGTTCGCCGTTTTCAAGTTAGTTATTAACAATTACAACCATTTTGAGACTCTTGTGGGAGTTTTGGCAAAGACAAAATAATTCTTCCAATTATTATCTTAAATAACTTTAAGATATAGATCAATTCTGAGGCGCAGATGCACTTCATCTGCTTTTCCTGAATGTTGACGCTCCGGCCCCTGGCACCAGTCAGACGATGGCTCCCATGCTTTAAAAATGCAGCTAACAGATGGCTCTTTGAAAGCTCCACGAGCATCTTGTGACTGATATCATCTGATGTATTACCCCGCCTAAGGAGCCGGGGAGGGATGCCTCCTATGACTCATTAGAGGTGAGCTGGCACGGCTCAGTCACAGGTTAAAAGTTTGACCCCGTGGATCTTAAGCAGATAAGGAAAAGTGTTTATTAATAACAGGGCTGCCCACAAGACCTGTGCTGGAGAGACGAAGACGGTGACCTCTTTAAAAACGAGAGGAAGGGTAGGCCTTGTGGACGTCCCAGGGTGTCTTCATGCTCCTAATTAGTCCAGCATTTGCCTGAAACGTTCCCAGGCTTTTCCTCAACCTCGTCCCCGTGGTGCTGGTCTCATTTTTCTTCTGCATGTTTAAGGAATTCTGTGCCTCACTCTCCAGTCTGGAAGGGTCCCTGTGGGATTTCAATTTCTAACACAAACAGGCATAAAGAAGAAGATGATATCCCTGCTTGCACAGCACAAGCAGAGCCATAAACATCAGGCAGGGCCATCAACAAGCAGCTAATGTCAGCTCACCTGCAGCTAAACTAAGCTATAAGGCCACTTATCAAGCCCCTGAGCTAAAACCGCTCCGAGCACGGAATGATGGGCAATAACTTTAAACATGGACACTTAAGAAAATGAAACGCTGTGAATGAAATTCTAACCAAGCTTTGAATCACAGGGTTCTGTCAGCTTTAATGAAAAATGTTTTATTCCGAGACAGTATTTGGACATTGTTTTTGTTGAAGAGTCTAAAAGAACGCTTGAGTACCAAAGAGATTTTCCTTTTTCTGTTACTACTATTCCAACTCAGTTATATCTTCTTTGTAGTTTGGTTGAAGCACGAAGGAAAATCAAACACAATTTTAAGCTCTCAAACAACAACAAATGATGTTGCTTTTTTCAAATGGTAAATAGTTTGTACTTGTACAGAGATTTATGGTCTAAAACGCTTTTAATTAACACATTCACACACTGATGGCGGCGCCGGTGCCTTATACAGACGCCAATCTATTACCACCAGGAGCAGATAAATAGATATCTATTTATCTATAGATAAATGTTTTGAACTGGAAAGACTTCAATACTTACAAGTTAAATGTTACTAAACGCAGTGCAGTTTCTTCTGCATCCACGTCACTGAAAAACTTTTCACTATTAATTGTATCCTTTCCAAAAGGATGTATATTTTGCTTAAGAAACATGCTCATGTCTTAATCCAGCCATTGACTCATATTATAAATGTTTCTGTCAAAACGGTAAAAAATCCTTTTTCAAGCGTATCTTCAAGTCTGGAAATAAGACATATAACTATCGACCAATTAGTCTAGTTCCAGTGATGTCAAAAGAATTGGAAAAAATAGTCTCAGAACAGTCAACCACATATTTAGAAGCAAGTCATTTCCTGTATCCACGAAAGTATGGTTTTAGACAGAACCATTCAACTGAGTCCTCTACCTGCACATTGTTGGAAACTGTTGTGCAGTCATTAAAAAAAGCAAAACATTGTAGG
Organism: Oryzias celebensis; assembly: GCA_014656515.1. Lineage (NCBI taxonomy): Eukaryota > Metazoa > Chordata > Actinopteri > Beloniformes > Adrianichthyidae > Oryzias > Oryzias celebensis. The sequence goes on along the minus strand of BNCR01000011.1, from coordinate 2,320,362 downwards.
TTCTGTTCTCCTGGACCTTAAGAAAGCATTTGACACTGTAAACCACAACCTTTTAATTTCTAAGCTGCCAAAATGTTTGCGTGTCACATCAGGCAAGTTTATGGTTTGTGTCTTACCCACAAGGTCAAGAACAATATGTAATAACGGATCATGTTACCACTGGTAAAACAATGACCGGAATCCCCCAGGGAATCCTAATGGGAACAATTCTCTTCTGCATGTACTTAAATGAACTTCCCAATGTGTGACCTGACGCTGGCTTTCAGGTGTATGCTGTCGACGCTGTGGTTTATGTGTCTGATAAAACCCCTGATGCTGTCAGCTGCACACAAAAACCTGTGTCTGCTTGGTTGAACAGTTCCTGTTTAACTCTTCATTTAAAGAAAACAACATTTTTCTCCAAAAATAAGTAAAAAGTCAAATAACCTTAACATTAAAATGAATGAACAACTCATTGAACAAGTAGAGCAAGAAAAAATATTTAGGAGTGACATTAGGCTCTCAGTTAGATTTCACGTCACGTCAAACGTATCTCCAGAAAAATGAAAGCCAAACACGTGTTATTTCAGAATGATCCGGAGCTCTTCAACATATGAATGTGCTCATGTCTTTTTGAATACGATCATTTGATCTCACTGATCTTAACCACAGTTTGATCTCTGACCAGTCAAACTAACAAAAGCAACTTCATTTCATCACCGTCGTGTTTTAAGTATTTGATCTACTTCAGTTATTTAAAGCTGTTGTGGAAATGGCTGGACTTGCAGACGCTCTCTAATTTTCTTAACGGACTAGAAACTTCCCAACAGCATAAAAACAGCAGAATACTGTTTTCTCCCAGTTTGCATTGTGGTCTACAGTATGATACTAACAGTGCAATACTGTTGATATTTCACTATAATTTGACATCAAGGGGTTACAGTGTATTTAATGTCTACTTTTTCGCAGACAGGATGACTTGTTCATGCATGTTTCCTTCTGAAACAGGACTGGGTTTTCTTGCATCCATTTGGAAGTAAGTGGTACCCCAGGCCTCCATGTCTCCTTGTATTTTCCATGAACATGTTGCTGTGCTCGTGTCTTTTCAGATAAGCTCGGTGTAAAATATGTTGGTACTGTGTTCGCTGTAACAGAAGCCTCACAGAAACAGCATTTTTCAAAGAAAGCAGCTTCTTCTCTGTGGCTCTGGGTAATGGGAGGAATGAAGAATGCCTGCAGAGACACTCTGTTTCTTGTCTCAAACAAGGAGATACACTCTGTTCTGACTGAATTTGCATGCTTGTTTTCGGAGATACGAGACCTTGGCTTCGACCAGCGGGGTTATCGGGCCTAAGGCGAGTGTATTTGTCCGTGAGAGATTCTGACATCATCTGCAAAGATACCACCACGGCGTTCACACGGCGTACAAGCACACACACAGACTTCTCCTAAACAGGTTGGTCCAGGGGCTCATCTCCAAAGCCGCCAGCAAGAGGGGGCGTATAGAGTCTGTAAGCGCTAATTAAATGTGTTTAACCCAAGGTCATTGACAAAACCAAGCCAAAGAAAGTCCAGACTTGAAGCAGCAGCAGGAGAAGGAAAGATGCAAAACAAACCAAAGACAGAGGGAGAGGCTTAACCCTGCTGTAAATGTTTTATTGGGCTCCTTTGAACACTCTCTCTGAAGTTACATTTGTTGTGTGTGTGAGTGTCTTTCAGGAGAACATTAAGCCTCTCCCTCTGATGACCCACTTATTCCTGTGAAAAGAGGCAGGGGAATCCAGACTGGAAAGATGACCACACAGATACTTCCATGAATTGTCTTTTTTTCCCCCTTGGTTTTTATGATGAATCAACGAAAACAGGGATAGGCAGCTCCAGGCCTCGAAGGCTGCGGTGTCTTCATGATTTCCATATATCCACGCTCTATTCATGACTGATTACCTGGTTCAGGTGTGTCCAGCCAATTAGAACATGCCAGAGCATGGTATGCTGGAAAATATGCAGGAATGTGGCCCTCGAGGCCTGGAGCTGCCTATCCCTGAACTAAAACATCAGTCAGCTCTGTTTAAATATGTTTTTTTGTTTACTAAATTAGCTTTTATTGATGGGAAAATGTTCCCATTGCAGCTTAGTGTTCCAGTTTGTGAGTTATGATGACACAAACATCAAGTTTAACAACATGTGAATCAACCAAACATGTTGAAAATCTTTTTTATGGATTGCAATTTATCATTTTTTCCCCCTTATTTGGCTTCAACTCAGAAAAGAAGAATTCAAAGAAGTCTTAAGGCTATGGAAATGAAAGCAGCCACTTCTCTAACAAGATAACTTCCTATTTTCCCAAGGGATTTTTTTAAGAAATGTAATCCTGGAGAAAACATTTCCTGTTTCTCATGAGACAGTGTTTTATGTGAAAGCAGCATTTTGAGTGTTGGGATGCACCAACCGAACTGAAGACATGCTGTCTCATTTTTATATTCTCTGCTGGACGTTATCTGGATCATGAAAATAATAAAAACAAAGTTTGCTTATTGGTAAAAACAAAGTTCAGTTCAGTACATGAGAAATTCTGTTTGAACTTTGAAACTTCTAAATTGTATCAAGTAAACCAATGTCAACCAACCTGTAGCCTTTGGTCTTTGAAATGACTGAAATAACAATGACAGAACTTAAAGACGCTGTTTGGCTGATGCTGAAAACGTGGCATCTCCATAAATGTGCCGTGTTGAACAACACTGGAGCTGCTCAAATCGATGGTTTTGTATCTGGAGTGAATTAATTACTGTTTAATGGCCAACAGCTCTCTGCTCTGCAGCTCTGCTTCATTATGGGTCTATTTTACACTTCATCCTTCCAGTTCTCCTGTCATAAAACCAATAGTTTGGTCCACTGTCACGGCTCAAAGGAATCAGTATCTGTAAATATTAAAGCACACAAGAGGAGGACACGATGCCTCTTCAGTACCAAACCAACCAAATGATGAAACAACTTTATCAATTATCTCTTTGTACATTTTTGGATTTATTCGATATAAATCTAATTATTACAAACTGTCGATTATAGTGCTCCAAAGCAATTGATTGCTGGGATTGATCGATGGATCTCATGTTTAAAGTCTCACTCCAGCGACATTTTTATACTCTTGTAAAATCGTTCCCAGTAGTCTTTTAATTTTGATTACGCCGTTTTTTAGCCCAGCTAATTTCCCAGCATGCCATTGTCTATACTCTCTGCCGCCAGCAATAACCGCCTCACGAGCCCAAGCTAACACTAGTATAGAAAAAAGAAAAACACTGGAGGTATCCTGCCGTACAGTTTAGAGCCAGATGGAAGCTCAGATAGCGGAAAATGAAAACGTTAATGGATCTATTTTTCAAACATCCAGTTTTCATTTGCTTCTGATCCAATGCGATTTTGATAAAGAAATCCTCAGACACACAGTTTTAATCTTCAATGATTTTTGATATGTCCGTTATGGGACAAATGACACGTGAACATGTTAAAAACACCAAAACGGGATTTCACCGGAGTGAGTCACATGCACCCGTACGGTTGACAAGTACACGTGCTGCGATGTTTTGGGTTGTCCGGGTCTGTCGAGGGTCGTAGAGAGGAGAGGCTGCATCTACAGGGGAGCACAGGCGGGTCTCACACGGCCACATTAAGTGGCGTCATGAAAATGGAACATTATCACATTATCGTGTTTGGTAAAGGAGATGTTTAAGAGATCATGGATTTCCTTAACCAGAAATGCCTGGTTTATGGGTTTGATTGCTGGTTTTATAGCTTTGGTTATTGACATTTGAATGTAAATCTTGGAGTAGAATTACATTTTGTCCTAGTTGGTCATGTTTTTGTCGGTCCCCTCTATGAATGGTTGTGTGTCTGTGTTTGTGTACCTGAGCTGTTGGTTTTACCATGAGTTAGACTTGAGCGTCCGTCTGCCTGCATGTGTTGGTGTTCAGGATGTGTTATCCAGATGGAGGTCCATTTGTTGTGGATGGTTAACGCAGCAGCAATGGTGGGATTGTGATGACTTTCAGGATGTAGAAAGTGTGCCATTTCCAGAGAGGGTGACTTACGACGGAAAACTGCCTCTGCCGTGTCCCATTGAAGAGGAAAATCTGCTCAAATTGGAGACGACGCTCACTGAGCTGAAACAATGCAGTCGGTAACTCTACTTCAGACGCTGCAGCCGAAAGGAAAAAGATGCTGCGTTCAAGGGAACGTCTTAAAGTAAACTACGTTTTGAATGTGTTTGGAGCTATGAAATGCTGCTTTATGTGGCTCCCCTTCCCCACATCCCTTTGCCTTTCCATGGTCCTCTCTTTGAAATGAAGAGGCAGGAATGTGTGGTAACTGAAGGCCTGGTTCTGCTGCAACAATATCCCTCTGTTGCAGGTACAACAAGGGGAGTCTGGCTCCCTGCTCCACTGCACCAGAGAAATGCTGCTTCTTCTTAATGGAAAAGAGAAGGGAAAAGGGAAATAAACACAGCCTCTCTTTACCACTCACATTAACGCTGGTCCTCTTCCCAGAATGGATCCGTTTGCAATTAATCCGGCATCAAAAAAAGTTGCATTTTCCTGCGCAACACCTTTAAATGCCCCCAGTAAGCCGAGACAAAAGGCCACATGACAACAGGATTTTCTTTCTTTTCCTCCGTGACTCTTTGAACACAATACTTCCATTATTTGGTTTTAGAGCCTCTCTGACGGCAGCAGACAAAATGAGCAGGAAAGGACGATGCATTGTAAGAACATGAAGGAATGTTAAACTCTGGAGATCTGCACTGCTGTGATGCTATAGTGATACTCTAAGCATGAGATAAGGATACCGTCATTTAGTGTAAAAAGATAAATCACCTTTGACACACACATTTCAGTTTTACGTTTAAAGTTACATCTTTATTTGAGTTTATTCAGTTTTATGTTGCAATAAGAACAGTTTTTTTGTACTTGATGACCTTCAGAAGAAATGTAAAGAAATCCTTGTTGCTGCTGCATATATATTTAAAGAGCAGATATGTGGAGAACGCCATTCTCTGTTATTCACTGCTAAGAGAGGTGGCCTAAAAATAGGAAAAGAACACTAATCATGAGAAGAAAATCACTAGAAAAAAGTAAAATTATCTGTCCAAGCAGCAAGTCATTTTCATTTGCAGTTTTTTTCTTTTTGGTATAGAAGTCTTTTTTCGTTTGCATAGTTTGGTAAGAAGTGCTGCCTAAGCTACGTGCGCTGGGCGACTTATTTAGGATTTTCTTAACTTTATTATGCTTTGTTTTTTTTTTTTTTTGTTTTGCTGCTGCGACTTATAGTCCGAAAATGTGGTAACTAGGAATCTTGTAAGATTTCAAAATCTAGAAACATGTAGTTCTACACAAACAATCAAAAAGGGAAATAAATATTTCAAATGGAATATTATACAGTCCAATGGTGAGTATTTTACATATAGTGAAGAAATTTTTACTTGTTGAGTTTTTAAGTACCTAATTGTATTTCATTTTCATGACAGTGAAGAAAAGTAGTGTAATCAAAGGAAATGACTCATTTTTTAAAATAATGTGAACAAAATGCAAAAAAACCTGCGTACAAGTCTGTCCATCCTCTCAAATCTTCATAAAATAAAACTCAAAGTAGCTTTTATTCTTGGAACATCAATCTCAATGTTTGGTTTGCAAAGTAGTGACAATAAACACTAGTCCAACTTGTCAATATTTAATGAATTTTTAAATAAAATGGAACTAAAAACTACAGTGAAATTTAATTTTATTTGAGTCATAAATCAAGTTTTCTTCTATTGTCAAGAATATAGAAGATTTTGACTGATTTAAAAAAAAATGTTCTTACTGCTAGATCTTAGCTCCTAATGAGACCAACAATTTTCTACTGTGTTGATATCAAGAAAACCTGGAAAGGTGTGTAGAGCAAAGAGTTAAAACGACTTCTAACTTGCTCAATTATCTTGAATGTCTAAAAAGAAAGTTTAAAGTCTTTGAAAGGATCAGATAGTTTGCAGAGCAGAAAAAGGTTTTTTGGGTGGAGAAGTGACACCTCCATTCTTGGTTTTGTTTGCGTGTTCTTTCAGCCGTGACCCTCAGCAGTGCACATTCAACACATGCCACTATCAGTTAATCAGGTACAGGAAGTTGGCTCTTGTACATGTAAAAGTGTGTTGCTAGGACACTATAGATTAAATCTAGCCCGCAATCACACTCTGAGGGAACTGACACGAAGACACCTCCAGTATGTCACAAACCCACATTATTACGGCACAAAGATGACACATCTCAGGGGAAAACGTTGCAGCTTTGGATGCCGTTTATTATCAGCTCCAGGTTTTTAAACGCCAACACAAAAATGAAAACGCCTGTCACAAAGGTCATTGCCGCTGCTTCTTTCACACTTTTATTCGTATCCTCTGTCTTTAACTTTGACGCCCACTCCTGCTTTTAATCTTTCATTATTTCCAGTTCCTCACAGATGGGATTCAGTCGCTCTCAAATGAGGCTTGGAAGTTAGTAGGAAGACCAAAAAAAGGATAAAAATACCTTGAACCTTTTAAATGTTTAGCCATCATTTGGCTCAGCTCCACCTCATGCAGCATCTCCTCCTCTGCTGCAAATATTCTTCCTGCTACCGATATAATTCTTTAGCTGAATCTGTCAGGCGGAAGGGATTTATTGTTGGGTTTTCAGCATAGATGAGGCACTTTTTTTTTTTTGTTCTCTGAAATATTGTACAACAGCTCGGATAGTTTTTCTCGGCGCATCAGAGAGATGAGCCCATTTTTCTCTCCTCGCACAGGCCTTATTAGTTTTCTCTTCCAGTCCCCCCCCCCGCCTGCCGCTGCTTTCTCCGTTGGAGCACGAGCCCCACTCTCAGCTGCAGCTCATGATTGCCTTTGCAAAACTGTGATTTCTCAGAGTTATCACATTATGTGCTGCCCTGAAATAACCATTATCTCCAACAAAAGGCCTTTATTCTACTTACCCTGCAATCTTGGCCAGAGGGTCAACTCTCTGCCAGGAGAGTCAAGTTGTTTATGAGAGTGATGTAATTAATTTCCTTTAATTAGAGGACTTTACTGAGAATGACTGTAGTTGATGCTTTTGAATGGGCTGTTTTGAAAGCGAGCTTCAGTCCACAGATTTCGTTGCCTTGTGGTCCTAACATGCCAAACACGTCTCAGGGGGGCTTTTTCAGATCCACCTCCCAGGCCTGGATTTAGCTTGCCCCACTATGGGGTGCGGGTAATAATTAGGCGCTGCAAGTCAGGGTGTGCTCGGAGTTCGGGGTGTCAATCCCTCTGAGCCCCTAAAATACACAGATTATTATTATGCAAATAGAGCTGAAAGACCCACCCAAATGAAAATGGTGTTTTTCCCATGTTCTTGTAGCATTTCTCTCATAATGGATGAAATGTATAAAATAATTTAAAATGAAAATATTTCTGTGTATTTCTTTCTTTCTAATCGTGTTGGATCAGGAGCAGCAAAGCTGCAGGTTGAAAAAGGATGCAGCAACTGCCATGTCTCACGTCTCCACTACAACTCTGAAGCGTCCACTCGTAAATAAACAGATCCATGAACGTCTTCATTTTCAACATCTGAGCTGCCATCTGGCTCAGAACTCTACGACTGGACAGCCCCCATATTGCTCGCTGTTTTTCTGCTACGTTCATGTTAGCTTAGGCTTGTGAGGTCCTATAAGCTAGTGGGAGAGAGTGTAAACAAAGGAATGATGGGAAATTAGCCTATGCTAACTTCTGCGTCGACAACCCAGAGATGAATTTCTAATAAATTCCTTCTGCTTTGCAGAATTTTTTTTTTTAAGCGACACAGGCTTTTTTAAATTGACTAAAACGTCGTAATCAAGACCACTGGGAAGGATTTTACAATAAAAAAAAAAGTTGGAGTGGAACTTTCACTACCGTTTTAGAAAGCCCAAAGCGTTTTACAGTAACAGTCTGATGCCAAACACTGGCACCAACCTATAACCAGGAGCAGTGTGGGGTTCAGTGTCATGGGCACGCAGAATGGGAACCAACTCATGCTAGTTTCCAATCAGAGGTCGACCGCTGTACCTCTGCACCCTGGCCACTCCCTATCATCACATCAGGTCATCTATCCTCTACTTTGATCTGTTTGATAAAGTTATATGTTGAATGCTGTTGCTGAGATGAGCTTCTGCATTTACCGGGTTTGGGACGTGCACAGGCAGGACACTGGGCTGTTCCCGGTTCAAGCATCTTTTTTTATGTTTATTTTTATGTATTTTTGTTTTTTGTTTTGGCTTTCTTTTTTCTTTCTTTCTTTTTCTTTTTCTCTAAGAGTTTTATTTATTTATTTTTATTTGTTTAGTTAATTGTGGGCTTTTTACGGCCCTCACATTTCATGGGGGCAGTCACGTCATTTAGGGAGGCATTGCCCCCTCTACCCATAACTATATCTGGCCTCGCAATGTCCTCAAAAGTCCGGACACCCCCCTTTCTCTGAGAACTTTCTGGCTCGCACCGCGTGTTCTTTCCTTGTGTCATTTGACCGCTTCATCTTGTCTCGGCTTGTAAATTCAGCTTTTTTTCCTCTCATTGAATCTCCTCTGCTCCCCTCTCATCTATTCTCCTGCCTCCTCCTCTCCTCTCCCACGTTGCTCAAGCTGCCGTTCCCACAAGCGTTGGGGCCACAGCTGTAGTCCTTCCATGTCTCCCCCTGACCTCCCCATGTAGCGCTGGAGAACAGCTGTTCCCTGTACACACACATCCTCACTGCTAAGCCCAGTTCAGAGCTCCAGGGGTGGCCTGCAGTAGGTCTGCACTTTGCCTTGGCCGCTCACACAAACACACACATGCCCATACGCTCTGACATGAGCGTCAAGTTAGGCCTCTTTACGCTGGGGCAGATAGATGCTGTAAATCAGAAATGTGAAATTGTTTTCCCCCTCAACAAATATTTGGAACTCAGTCTCCTCAGACACACAAAGAGTAAAGAACACAATGACCCAGACAAGCACACAGACAACACAACTCCCCCTGTCAGCCTGATCCTAAGCCACAATATCCTTTGTGAAAGGCTTCCTCCACGTTTTTGTTTCCTCAGGGTGGGGACCAGCTTCACCTTTGACCTGCGACTTGTGACCCCACCCAGCTTTGAGGCTTTGGTTCAGTCACAGGTTAAGGGGTTCGACATGTGACTAAAAACCACAGGTTGTACCCAAAGGGCTGTTCTTAGAGAGATGAAGACGAGAACAATAGTTTGGACTGGTGTTTGTACCAGTGATTGTGCATAAGAACTGGACTGGGTGACCCCTCCCCTCTGGCATTCCAAACAGGACGTACCCTCTGACTCCAAGTAGCCAAAGACCCGTAGATCCTATATTTTTGCATTCTTGAGATTCTATTTTTTCCTCATATTTTGTTTATATTTCAAATGATTCAAGTTATAAACTGACCAATCAGATGCCTTAATAAAGGAGGTGGAGCCTGCAGGCCCCCGCGTTCAGCGTTCCAAACGTTTGATAGATTTCATGTAGCTCGCTTTCGAGTGGTTGGGGTGTGGACTTCCAACACTCCTGATTGGCCAGAAACATTGACGCTCTGCTGGCTCCGACATGGTGACCTCCATATAGAAAAATATGACGACTGAATTCACTTCATTTTGTTGGAAATGAGTTAAGGAGTCTGAAGTTAGTTATTTTCAATGGGCGTCGTCACATTTACCCAGACATCGTCACTGCTTACTGACGACGTCTGGCTCCATTATAGCAGAGTCCATATTGTTAAAAAAAAAGAGGCAACTGAAGGTCATTTGGGTGCAGTCGGAGGTAATTCATTTTTTCACCATCACTCTGTCCAGTTCTCAGATACAGTCAGTGGTACATATCTGTTCCATCTCAGTGCTGCATTTGATGCAAATGATAAAAGCATTTCACCTCAGTAACTGGAACATATCTTTTGCATTACAGGGGAACTGCATTAGGTTGGTTTCAGTCACATTTATCTCATAGATTCCAGATTTTCAGTTGAAACTAATCTTGTACGCAGGTCGTCATGGCGTACCACCTGGCTGGGTGCTTGGTCCACACCTATTTATACTTCATTATCATAATTAGTCATCACATTTGATTTTGCATGCCGGTGACCCCTAGCCTATTTATCTACAAAACTAATGTCACACCAAACGCAGTCAGAACCTCAAATTTGTGTCTTCTGCCTCTGTTTTTTATGTACATGAAAGTCGCTGATTGAATCTGCTTTAAAATACCAATGGGCACCAATGGATGGACTCGTTAACTTCAAGTTTGTATCCCCTTAAAAGTGTGTATATATATATATATATATTAATCTATAATCCCGATTTCTGATTCTTTTGACATACATAAAATAAGTGGGAAAAATTGTCAAATGCATCTTAAATCCATTTTATGTTGGAAAAATGTTGTAATGAAACATGCGCTGCATGGCCAGTACCAATCAGAGGATCTTTATAAAAAAGTTATGCACAGTCATGTTTGCAAAAGTTATACTGAACTTATTCATTTAATTATAGGCTAATATTGAAAATATTTAATCGGCGTTCAGTTTCCGATAAGAATTCCCTGTTTTAATTGGCAAACCTCCAGCTCAGTCCCTGTCTGTCTGCCTGTAAAACCACAGCAGATCATTAGACTGCAGCTCTGCATCCAGGCTCAAACTCAAAGGTGACGGGTCGCAGCAGGTCAGCATTGACAACAGCTGCATTGGATCCCACATACAGATGAACAGACAAAGAGGATGCGCACAAATCCACATGGCTTTGCTGCTCGCGCTGAATTTGAATGTGGACCTCCATCTGACATCTATCCATGATTAATGAAAGAGACGGGCTGAAATTTTGCCTCCTTAATGAACACAGTGCAGAGCTGAGGGGCTTATAAATATTTGACGTGTCTTGAATTTGTTTGCATAATTAAAACAAAAAAAATCTAAATTGAATCATAATTTCATCATTGTGGACATTTTGTCTTCTCTCCTCCTCTTTTGTTTTAAAAATGTGTGTCCTTGGTTTCTGACTCCCTGTGATGCTCATCTTAAAACCAAAGACGTCTCCTTCGCTTGCACATTCGGCACACAGTCAGATGGCCGACGGACAGTCGATGTGATCTCAGGGTGTGACTGACACATGGTGCTGATGAACTGGCTGCGTGGAGCATCACTTTGCTTGCTTCTGTGCTTTGACTGACAGCTGTACCTTCTCACTATCTTCTCACACACTCACACACACCATGGGAGCACAGACTGTCTCAGACATCCTGCTGTTCTCCAGTGTCATGCAGTGCTGACATAGTTTGTGTTTGATGCTGATGTCAAACTCACTCTTAGTTGAATCTGTGCGCTTGACTGTGTGTGTGTGTATGTGTGTGTGTGTGTGTGTGTGGGTGTGTCTGTGTGTGTGTGTGTGTGTGTGTGAACACAAGTGTAAGTGCAGTCTTTTGTTTGGAAAAAACACACAGAAATGTGCAAGGTAGAGCACCGCCTAAACTAAACCCATCAGATATCAGAAGGAGGTTCAAAATCCTTTAAAAACAGATTTAAATGAAAAATGTGTTTTTAAGGTGTTCTTGTGGCATTTTTCTGATGATTGAGAACATAGAGATAGTCACTGAAAAAGATTGAAGGTACATCGTCAATGTTCTATTTCTTGCTATATACATTATAACGTGGACCAAACTATAAGACGCATTCAGAGAGACAAAAGAGTCAGAGAAAAAGCTTCACTAAATGTGTTCACAGTCACTCTGGAACTTGTTTTTAACATGCTACACATTCGTTACTCATTAGCTTGACATTTGTAACTTTCTACACATTAGTCGCATTCGCCATGTTACAGTCTTTACAATACTTGTAGCTCTCAAGCTTGTTTGCAACACGTTAAAAACAGACCCATACGGTAAAAAAAGAAGCATTTCTGTGACTATGCTAATTCTTAGCTTTCTTAGTGACGAATTAAAAGACCCCAAAAAACCTGTCCGACAAGCTGCATGTTAGCCACGTTAGCGTATTCTCAGTAAGCTAACATTTTGACAGAGCCTGGTGCAGTTCTCAAACTCACTTTGACATCAGGAAGCAGAATTAATCAAAGTAAAAAGCGCATTATCGGTTTTGATTATTATTGAGGTCTCTACAATGTCATAAAGGTGAAGAAAATGCAAACCATATCTGAGCTAAAGGAGTAGAAACCGAATCAGTATTAGAATGAAATGGAACATAACCTTTTAGTTTGACAGCGTTCAGTGTCATCTTGCCGTCTGTCGTACTAATTTATGATGTTAGATAGACGGCTGTCCAGAAATGAGTCCACAGAAATATGTTGAGAACAGTTGCTGCAAACGTTCAGGCTTCACATTTTAGCCCGTTTCCCATCAACCCAACTGGTGTCATTAGGCCTGCATGCGACAGATCCTGCAGCAGGGACTCCCACTGTTTGACAGAAGGTGACAGCTGGCGTGTTCTTCAGGACAGACGTGGGTTTGTTTTTCAACGTTTTCGCCTCACTCCCTCTGCGCTTTACATTGTGTGGAATGTTGGAGAAATATTCTGACGGGACATTAATGTAAAGAGATGACAGAAAGGTCAAATATCTGGACTGACACCTGCACGTTTGCAGCTGTGATTAGTTTGAATGCTATGAAAGTATTGACTGTATTTAACGCCTAAAAGTAAATGATTTTTGGGCTCATTCATATTTCGTTGCTGCCTGTTCCGGAGCAAGCGTTTATTCTCTGATTTGTTGTGTTGTGTTGCGGGACCCAGGTGGCTCCAAAACCGGGATTTTATTTTGAATTAGAGGAGACTTCAGAGGGAATACATTAGAGTGTGTTTGCACACAAGAAATTAGGTGTGATTAAGTTTCTCCTCACCCATTGGTGAGGAGTCAGACCAGTCTTTACCAGCAGATGGGACCCTGATAATGCTTGGAGGTGCTTTGAAAATAACAGGGTTATTCTCTGGGCAGTTCAGATGCAAAACTGAACGTCTAATTGTGTCTTTGGTGCTGGATAATATCTGCATGTGCAGTTTGAACGCCTAAGATAATCCTGCAGATTTTGGGCTCAGATTTGTTATGCACAAACGCACAGCAGCTATCATCTAGATGGAGGGAATTGAAGCACGTCAAGTGTGTGCACATTAGAAAGTTTTCAGTAAAAGCTATTCAGCTTTTTCTGTGTTTCAGTGTCGAAACATGTCAGTGTTTAAAGAGGCAGCAGAGCATGAACTGACACGTCTAAAGACGGACTTCGTCCACACGTAGATGCTTCCTTAGAGCCATCTGAATGACCAGAGTGAGCAACAGCTGGTCTCCAGGGACCCTCCATTGGTTTCTGACCTCTCATCTCCAAGACCACATCGGGCCTTTGTGGAAGAAGTACTTGGTGATCATGACTCATCCCATAATAAACACATTCCCTTCATACTCTGATAATGTTGTGGAATAATCCCACAACTGTTTGGGAGCTCCTTTGTAGACACAAAATGTAACTAACAAACATCCTCTGTCTGCTCGCAAGAGAAAGACAATCTGAGAGGCTGCCATACTGAATTAGCTTGGTGCCAGGAGGATGCTTAGCATCAGGCTATTTTTAAAAATGTCATATCCCCTCACGGAGGTGTGCGACATGGGGAAGAACCAGCTCCTGACCCAAACGTAGGCAGACGTTTGCACGGATTTACCAAACCCAAGTCTCCCTGGTAATGAGTCTTCTTTTCAGATCGTGTGCGGACATGTTTTGTTCTTATTTTGGCCTCAGCTGTAAACGCCCACCTCCTGCAGCTATCCTCGCTGTCCAGCTCTTATTGGAACACAAATATAAGAAACCAGCGTGACATTTTCCGAATCTCTCCCACCTGGTTTGGATTTCATCCTGCTGCAGTGAATTACAGGGACTCCCCGGGCAAATTCTTACAGGTGTGGGTTATGTATTGGCATCAGGCAGAGACGTATCGTATATGAACGCTTTCAAGGGTTACCTTCAACAAAAGCATGAAGGTGGCCCCCATCGAATCACACACATTAACCCAAACGTGTTGGTAGTCTTACATTATGTGTTTCTGACAGGAGCTTAAGAGTCCATTGTGACAGTAGGTGCTGTATTTTCAGCTGGGGTGACAGTGAAAGAAAATAACAGGATAAAAAAGAGAATAGGAAGCTCAGACAAATCAATCAGCCATTTTTTACCAAGGAAACTGTTTTGACAGGGCAGAAAAAGCTGCCACATTACGGGCCTGTTCACATTCAAGTCAATATGGACGTTCAGTTTGATGCCAGGAGTCAGAAAAAAGGACATCTGAACACTCTGCTCTCACTTCGCTGTACTTTTTCACAACAGCAGATGGAGCATCTCAGGACTTCACAAACTGGAGTCATTTGTTTAAAGAATTTTTGTTCTTTAAAGCACTCATACGTGGACAGATACAGCCGGTTTTTGGGCTGTCTGGTCCCATGGGGGGGCTCATAGAGAGGAGCGCCTGCATCTTAAGGCGAGTGCAGGTGTGTCACAGTTCCCTTGAGGCTCGTATGACCACCTGATAAAACACCTTAAAAAAAGAATGTACCGTCGTGGTTGCGTGAATATTCAAATGTTGGCAGTGCTAATGTAAACTGCACGTGTTTTTATGACGAACGGGCAGTGGCAGGACTAGAACGTTATATATGAGGAGGAGGGACGGGAGCAGAAGACTTTGGACGGGTGACAAATGATCATTAATGAAAGGATCAAAAAGACATATTTCCAACAGTTTTATTGTCATTATTAATATTAAAACTGTTCTTTTAGCCGAGGTTCTGTTGCTAAAGCTCAAAGAAGCGCGTAGAGATCCTAATATTGACTCAATAATGTCGTTAGTCACATGTCCTTAGTCACATGGGCCAGTGGGGGGGTTGATCCGTGCACCGGCGGCAGGTTTTTGGGTTTTCCTGGTCGTAGAAAGGAGCGGCCGGAAAATCCAGTCAAACTTGGGATGAACACAGAATTCCTGTTTATTTGGCTTTGAGGACCTCGTGCCCGAGAGCTGATTTGTGTTAGCATAAGGTGGCTAATGAATGCTAAGTGGGCTAATGAATTAGCTGCTGAGTGTACAGCAGGAGTTGTAACCGCTGAGGGGTAAAATGGACACGAGCACATCTGGATGCTCTCTCACAGATGTGGGGGTGCTTCTGGGTAAAATGTGGACAAACCCACACAACAGTTTGCTTCAATAACCCTCTAATGTTTACGAGGAGGGGGATGCTTCCGTGTAGTTCACGGCATCTGTGTTGATGAGCATCCTTCCCTTTTGTTTTGCATATTTTTTTCCGTCCTTGTGCAGTGGTAATACGGAGCAGACGGAAGCGTTTTTCGTCCAAATAGTGCTCCTGCGGCGTGTTAGATTCAGTTTCCAGGCCCCACTGCATTACAGCAGGAAAAAAAATCCTTCTGTTTCAGCGATCAGGCCACCAGACGCCCATTCTTCCACTGACTCACACACAAAACCCACTCTGAAAGACAAAGAAATTAGTGAGCAGAATGAAGAGGGAGCCATGAGAGAGGTCTGGGAGGATAATGTAAAACGGCCTCAATAAGCAGCAAATTGGATCCTTTTCTCTTTGGTTCCTGTAAGACAATCAGACTGGATGAGGTTTTGTTTTTGCTCTTATCTGTCTCGGGGACGAAGCTTTTAGGTGTCTGCTGGACTCTTGTTAAACACTAAACCAGGAGCCAAGTCTTCCTTCAAACAAAAGCAGATTAGTCCATCAAAACTTTATTTATAGAGCCGTTTCTAGTCTGTAAAATGCAAATTCAAGTGCAGGTTTGGTGAACCAGTGGTTATTTGAGTTACTGTTGCCTTTCTATCAGCTGGAACCAGTCTAGTCATTCACCTTTGACCTCTAGCATCAACAAGGCATTTTTGCCCACCGAACTACTGGATATTTTCTCTTTTTCTGACCATTCCCTGTAAACCCTAGGGATGGTTGTGGGTGAAAATCCCTGTGGATGAGCAGTTTCTGAAATACTGCTCTCTTTGAACTGCAGCTGATCGTCTTGTCTGCCATGTTTACATGAATAAACGCATTGATTCCTGCCATGTGATTGGTTGATTGGGAATGTGTGTTAATGAACAATTTGACAGGTGTTCCTAACATAGTAGGCACTGAATAAATGTCCCCCTCCATGACAAAATATGTTCCTGTATTTATGTTAGGATGCTACATTTACGATCAAGTACCGAACAGTATGTTACACTAATAAACCAAATGACGGGAAACGTGAATTGTTGTATCCTCATTGCACACCTGTATATATGCAAGATGATGTATAATTAAATCTTTAAAACAGTTTGAACATTTACATCTGCTACTTTCCGTGCCATCAGTTGCCATGCGACTGCTGACAGAGCTGCTAACCTTTACCAAGTTAACCGGATCTAAATCCCATCTCTACATTAAACGTCCAACACAGCATTAAAGGAGAAAATAAAACACGTGAACGATGTCACTCCAAAGGTTTTAACATGTGGGAAATGTAGTTATCATCTTATAAAAAGCAGCAACTCTCAGTCCCTTCCCACTTTCACACCGACTCCTCCGGTTGAGCAGAGCACCCCTCCCATGTAATTAAGTCACTGCAAACAAAGGCACTTAATGACATGTTGCCATGGCAACCCTTTAGCATGATGCTCTTTGAGATGGAGTGTTTTTTTTAACCCATTCACACCTGATTTGTGCTCTTTTACTCCTCTGAGACTTTAGGTGGCAGAAGGTTTTAAGACGACAAATAAAGCACAAATAAACACAAATAAGACAAAAGTTTGTTTGTTACTGTAGGTGAGAAATCCAAGGTTTTAATTCGAGGTGATGGCTGATTCCCTGATGGGTGAACTCCTGCTGTACACATGTGAATACAAAACAGCTGGTTGCACAAGCAGAGGTCAGCCCCTCTGTTTATTGGAGAAAATTGACTTTATTGTCTCTCCAGCATTTTCTGCACGCTTGACTCCTTTCCTTTTCTCCAAGAGTCATTAGCCCTTCCACTGAGCAGCAGCCTTAATGGCATCATAGACATGCACCTCTGTTCTCCCTGCTCTGAGATGTGTGCAGAGTTCAGACTTCACACAAACTCCTGCAAACACAAAACTGCGAAGGAGCATTACAGAAAAAGTCAATGTATGTGGAGGAGCGAAGCACAGGAGGAAAGCAGAAGCAATGTGTGACCTCTGAACTCCACATTAAGGGTAAACCAGGAGGCTTGAAGAAGGAAGAGGAAGACGGCTGGAGGTTGTGACTCTTCTTCACCTCATTCCAGCGTCTGACCCACAATCTTCTTTTAACCCTTCAAGCTGTCTGCGATTAAAACCTTTCATTTCTCAAACTTTGACGACACTAGAACCTCTCGTCTCACTCGGATCATCCCCAACCTTTTTTAGGCCTTCAAATAACTTTATTTGTTCACCAGATTTCATGTAGGATTCAATACAATGATTAAAATATAGATTTGAATCCATAACTGTCAAGTGGAAGCTGAAAATTCAGACGCCAACTTCAGCCTCATCTGACCTTTAGAGTGCAATGGAAAAATATATACAAATAAAAACTGGTATTTTCAAAATAAAATAAATGTTTGATCAACTTTTATTAGCAGCATCCTGGTAACATTAAGGAGCTGCTGCTGAATATTCTGCATTATTAGAATGGTCTGTGAAAACAATTGTCATAATAAATCTGTATTTGAAGTAAAGACTCCTGTTTTTGTCTGTTAAAATGCAGATTTCTTTCCTTTTTTCTGCAAAAAGAAACTTTCCAAATAGGTTTATCGGTTAACTTTGCTAGCTTGGTGGTTTCAGTTTAGCGGTTGGTGCAAAGTCGTGGATGGATTTTTTGACATAGGACCGAGCGACTTGACATGCATCAAAAAGTGAGTCGGCTATAGTGCAGCGACTCCAGTAGCTTTTCAAAATAAAACTTCCCTCAGAAATAGATTTTGAATAAAAAAGGTCCGGGGAGCTGGGGACCACTGTTCTAGGACAAAGTTTCTGCAGAGCGGCAGTTCATTAGAAATTCCCCTCTGAGTGTGGGCGGGGCCGTTGGTGCAGACCCCCCTTCCCAATTTCTGAGAGCTTTCTGTTTACACGGTCTCCCGCTAGCTTACAGCCCCTCACACCCCCAACCAAAATCCATGTTTTTTTGTATTTTTTCATCTGCTCCTCATTCACAACAATTTGAATAAAGAAATACTTAGAAATGCCATTTTAAGCTTAATTTTCTTTATACATGTCCTCTATCATCCAAAGCCACAAGAAGATGTCAAAAACACCCAAACTTTCATCTGAGCGGGTCTTTATTGAAATACAGATGGACATCATCAGGACGGAGGAAGAAATGTCTGGAAAAGATAAGATAAAAGATTGTCTGTTTGCAGTCATATCACTAATTTCTATTCATGAGCTGCTGGTCCGTCCGTCCACGCATGCAGACGCAGACGCCACATGCAGCTGATGTGGAATTAAGGTCTAACGGAGCTTCATCTCCATCCAGAAGCGATGGGGTGTTGGTGTGAGGGCGTGCAGCTGTCGCCTGGGAGAATCTGTGCCATTACTGCGTTATGTGCTGCACAGACCGCCGTGCTCGTGGGCGTGAGTGACAGAGGGATTTTATCACAGGCTGTCATGTCTCCACACTTTATTAGAGCTGGACTAAAGAAAAGACCCGAGCAACATCTCGCCAGCATCGTCTTCAGTCACACGTGCACAGGACCACACCGAAGGCAGCATCAGCAGTCACTGTCACACTCCTGCACAGCACCAGTGCAGCGTCAGTGGAGTATTGCATGTGTGGGCGAGTGCACGCTCGTGCACATGTAACCTTCACCTTGTATGGATTAAGTTTGGCAAAAAACGATTTTCTGTCTGCAAGTCCTTTAACCTCCAAAGAGGGCAACCATTACAGCTCATTATTTTTTTACATAAAAAACTGCATAAAAAACAAAACAAATATAATTATTAGATGATTAAGTTTTATAACATTTATTTCCTATTAATATTTTGTTTCCTAATTGTTTCAGTTTTGTATAAATAGGAATTAAATACAGTTTAAAAGATAACAAGTTTTTGATTTATGGAAGTATAAAAAATAAAATCAATAGTGGATTCTGTTATTGCTAAATTATTGAATATACCTATTTATTAAATAAAAAATCTTAAACCTCAAAATGTGATATCTAATTTTTATTTTTAATATTCAAATTGCATAATAAACTGTGAAAAGTAACAAATAATTTGCTGGATTAATCTGACCTGCAGGTCAAATGGGAATAATCCAAAAAAGAAGGTACATTTTCTGTTGCTTTGCTGCCTCGTGACCTTTACTTTCCGTGAGAGATTGAAGGTGAAAGTGACATCATCACATCTCCACCAATCAGCTCAGTTTACCTGTCAAAAAGAGGAGGCACTCCTCTCCTCCCATCTGTTTCTCGGATTGTGTTGGAGGCGTGGTGTTTAGAGAAACACACCTGACTGTAGAAATGTGGGCGTGGCAGGAAGTGGGAGGAGCAACCAGCCTCCTGCCTTCACTGATGGTCTAAAGGCAGGTAGAGGAGGGGATTTCTGTATGATTTCAGTGTCATTTACCTCTATTTGTGTTTTGCTCCCTTTGCTTAGTGTCAACTTGAAGGAAAATCTGGTTTTTGAAGGTCTGTTTGAAAAAGGAACTGAATTTTGTTTTGTTTTTTTGCAGGTACGACTACAAGGAGATGCTTCACAATTCCACTTTCTGCTTGGTGCCTCGCGGCAGGCGTCTTGGTTCCTTTCGCTTCCTCGAGGCTCTGCAGGTAAAACACACAAACACCCTGAGGAGGCGCCACCTCCGTGCTCGACTCTCCACAGCAGCAGCATTACTCAGAAATAATGCAATAACCAAACACATTCCTTCTCCAAGCATCACTTTTAATAACGCTACCTCCAGATTTGAGGGAAAACCAGTTTATTACTAACTTCATCTTAGTCTAATGATCTCATTAATATTAAAAGGCAAGACTTTCTCTG
The DNA here is from genome assembly GCA_014656515.1 of Oryzias celebensis. Taxonomy (NCBI): domain Eukaryota; kingdom Metazoa; phylum Chordata; class Actinopteri; order Beloniformes; family Adrianichthyidae; genus Oryzias; species Oryzias celebensis. The sequence continues at coordinate 2,300,330 of BNCR01000011.1, read as the reverse complement.
AGAAAATGGGATCTTTTTTCTTCCTCTAATCACCTTTCTTCCTTTAACATCATGTTAAATTATCGCCTGACTTTAGGAAAACAGCAGGCAATTAGAAATGTGGTAATTTGCAGATTTAAAGAGACGTAAATACAATTTCCCTTTTCATTATTTGTCATGTCAGCTTTCTAAAGAGCTATTAATTATTTTTATAAGACTAATATTGCTTAGCCGAACACACATTACAACATTTGCACTATTGTTGCCAAGCAAATGCACTGTGAATGAATGAGAAAAGCAGAAAAAGAAATGTTTTTTTTTCAGTCTTGACTTAAAAAAAAAAACCTGACCAATCACAGGACAGGCTTTTAAAAGCAGATTTTTTTAAAACTCTCGATTACTGGGGGGTCTGTTGTAATGTATCATAATTCATAAAAATTAATTAAAAAAAATATTTTGAAAGAACCATCAAAATTTTGGGAAAATTAGTAAATTTGACAAGAAATACATAAAATAAAAACAAAAAAGTTAAAAATTTGTAACTTGAAAATTAAATAAATGTTAATTAAACTGTTATTTTTTAAAAAAAAAGTGTATTTGTAACTCCTGCTCCTTTGTTGTTTTCGGCCAGTTTTGTTGTTTCTCTTTGTTTTTAGGCTTTAATTTACACTTCCGTTTTTTTAGTTGACCTTTATTTTTCGTGAGGTTGTAGCTGTGACGCCATCGGCCACTGTGGACATGATTGACATGGCTGGACAGAGGTGGACACGATGTCACCGTCATCTCTATCAACTCTACTCTATGTCAGTCATGAGGTGGGCACAAAGCCCCGCCCCCACGAAAATATTGACTCAACCCCCCAAAATGAACATTAGAGGTAGAGATACGAATAAACCAGAATTTAAAATACAAAACAGCAGCTGTTCTAGTTACTGCTACTAGTTTTGAGTGTTAAACCCCCAAACTTTCTGTCTGGTTTTTCATTGACTTGAAGCTGATCCTGATTGAACCTCACATGTTTGAGTCTTTGTGAAATAATTTATTAGTAAAATAAACGAATATGAAACTTTATCTGACCAAATGAAGCTGATTCACTGAAGGGAAGGAAAGGATGAAAAGATTTTACCACATATTTTAAACCGGTTTAGTCAAGTGTTTCATCCCTTTTTCCAAGAACCTTCCGTCCTAATAAATAAAAAAATGTGCCGTTTTGCTCATAAAATCTGTTACCATTTTTGGACCCCCTTCTTCATCTAATGTCCTGCGACGTCGGCAGGGGACGGATCCAAACTGCTGCCAGGCCGGTGGAGCGCACTTCCTGTGACTCTGACGGCCTGCTGTCATAAGTCATGCGGAATGAGTTCCAGCATTTTCCTGCTGAAAGAACCACAGATCCCATGAGGGGAGAAAACCGGAGAAAGCTTTGCCTTGATGGTGGCATATGTCTCAAATAAAAACCAACATCTCTTCATCAGTGTTGCATATGCAGGACATATGTAACGTCCAGGAGCCAAAGGCTAGAATCAACCCACATACCATCCCTGGTTCTGGATTGTGCCTTTTTTATTGGCTTGTTGAATGTAAAGTGGGTTTTTTTTCTGGAACACGGACTTTGCTGGCAGCACGTCTGTCCGTCCATCTGTGTGCGGGAATCTGGCTCACGTGATGCACGTTTCCCTGTTTGCTTAATGAACTTCCAGGCTCCGGTAGTGGAGGCAGCAGTGGGCTGTGGAATAGCAAGGATTTTCTTGCTTTCATTGTTCACTATGACATGGTAGTTCCTCATTTCCAGCTGCTGCGGGGCTCCAAAGCTGCATCCAGTTCCCCCCAAATCATTAAACATTTGAACCATTTAACAAACTGCTAAACGTCTTCATGATTCTATTATTCTTATTTTAAATTACAATTTAAAAAATCCTAAATGAAAGTAATGGAGATAATTCAAATCTTTTGTAAATTAAGTATCAAACCAGCTGCTGTTCATGCCGTTTTTGTGGCTTTTAATGCATTTATTTTATTAACCATTTTGACAAAAAGGACTATTTCAAACACGTTTGTGACTCTAGAAGGACACATAAAGTAAATCATGATTTTAAGCATTTTTTAAGCCCTCTTTACATAACTTCACAATGATTTTCTGAACATTTAACTCTGGACAACCCAGGAATTATTTCCTTCTGGGCTTTGTAAGTTTATTAGATATTTTCTTTGTTTGTTCATTTTAGATAGCAGCTTTTAACAGTGGCCAATGAAAAAATTAAATTTTTTAAAGACAGAAAAATAAACAGCAGCCAAGATTACACCTCCTGGGTTTTCCAAGGTTTTTTTTACCTGAAATGTTCTCACCTGTTACTTTTATTTTTGTTGCAGAAACTTTTTTGTTTTTTGCTTTTCCAAATTGTTTATCTCAGCATTTGTTGAATCATATTTATCATTGTTGACATTTGAATCATAGCTTTATTTTTTTTTTAGAGATCCTCTGCTGCTCCTTAAATAAACAGCTTTTTACAGGATTTTTGAAGGAAAACGCTCTGATCCAGTGGTGACTGCTTTAAAGAGCTGCAGAAAACAAGGATTTGGATTCATTTGTTGATTTAAAAAAAGACAAACTAATTAGGAAAGTTGGCACAAAGTAAAGCAGTGTGTTTGTTTGATTATTGTTGTTACTGTGACTGTTAAGAAAACTGCCATCATGCTCTGGAGTCTGATTCAAACCCTTTTAAAAGAGCCACATTAAGTAAGTAAATGTCTAATTCTGTAGCATCTTTCTCAGATAAAAGCGAATGAAATCAACAGAAACAGGAAATTAAAGCAGTTTTCACATTCGTAGGACAAAGGTTTAGTCACAGTAAGGACAGTTTAAAATCAACAAAAAGCTCTTCTGAATAAGAACCTGTCTTTTCAAACACTGATTGGAATCAATCTGTCGTAATGATGAAAGGATGGCGTTCCGAAGACGAGGGGCGACCGCTGGGATCTCCTCTGGTTTTACAGCAAATTTCAGGGATCGTTAAGTTTCTGGTTTGAGGATCTCAAAGGACGAGAGGAAGAATAAGGGGTTAAATTTAAAGGTAAAATGTGTATGTAGGAGTTAAACTGTGCACGGCTCTAAAAAGTAGAATTTTAAAATTAATTCTAAATTTGATTGACGGCCAAAGTAAGGAGAATGGGAGAGGAGTTATATGAACTGGTTTATTGTTGCCAACGTTTTAAAGAGCTTTTGTCAAAACAAGCGTAAAGAAGAATCTACAGAGAATAAATGAAAATATCTCCTATTGAGGTCTAGATCAAATGTTTCATTTGTCCACATTTAGTAAGGAATATGCATGACTTCTGATTGAAAAAACTGATGTTTCATCTATCAGTGCCAAAGGGATAATTATTAGGTTGCATTTTTCCAGGCCCGTCACGGTGATGCTGGAGCCTATCCTAGCTAGCACTGGATGAAGGCAGCGTACATGACACCAGTCTGTCGTTTCATTCCTGTCCCACAAAAGCTTGTTCCTTACAAACTGGGTTCCATTAAATAGAGAAATAACTAAATACAAATGCATTTCCTTATTTTTATGCAGTATAATAAAATATTTGTTTTAGAAATTATTCTAATTCATTTACTTTGTTTTTGTGTTTAAATTTGCCCAAACATACTTTTTGGAAACGTCTCAAAGGTAGACTGTGGAGTGGAATGTGATGTCTGTGCTGAACGCCGGCAGTGATGACCTTATCTGAGCATCAAGAGCCACACAGCTCGTGCACGAGCGGCACACTGGAGCTGGGAGGAAAACATTCCCTCTGTTCCCGGCATGGATTTTCACACCAACCATTGACTTTGCACAACACAGTGGAAGATGAAGGCAAAGAGGCTGCAGGCTTTTGAGCTTTGCATGAGAAAGTCTTTCTGCTTAGAGGTAGACGTTTGGTATGTGTGTTGTGTGTGGTGTGTGTGTGGTGTGTGTGTGTGTGTGTGTGTGGGTGTGTGTCTGTGTGTGTGTGTGTGTGCGTGTGCGCAGCACAGCCCGAGGGCCAGTTCTAGTTTAGCTGACACCTTTATGACCTGGGAGTGACAGGACCGTCATTACATCAAACCCCAACCATAAAAGCGCACACCAACACACAAACACACACTTTCACACCAGCTGCTCCTTCTACTCCTCCTCTTATCCCTCCCTTCTCCTGCCAATCATTTGCCAAAGGTCACATTCAGCCTCGCCATCTCCCCTCATGTTATCATTTCTGTCTTTGCATCCACGTCCTTCTGCGTTCAGGGGTTCACTTCCTGTCAGTAATTAACCAAACTGCAGCTGATGGTTCCAAACAGATGATACAGAAACAAAAACACAAAACCATTAAAAGGAAATAAAATGCTTTTATTTGCCATTTTATTCCGTTACGTTACAAGAATCGTAGGCAGGTATTCCGCTGTAGCGGGACATGCAAACTGGCGCCGCAGCAGCACTTTGGTGTGACCGCTGTGCCTTTCTTTGCGTCCCAGGCTGCCTGTGTGCCCGTGGTGCTGAGTAACGGCTGGGAGCTGCCTTTCTCCGAGATCATCGACTGGAACAGGGCCACGGTCATCGGTGACGAGAGGCTGCTGCTGCAGGTAAGGGTCTGCAGAGACGCTCGCAGCATGAAATCCAGACGTTGTAGCGTAAACCAATTAATGCAGGTCTATGCAAACATAATCCCATTTTTCATAAAGAACGGGCTGATAGAAGATTCTGTGGAAATAGTTTGAATTTTATGAAAGCAGATTTTGTTGGATTAATTCATGTTCTCGCTACAGCATTGGTCAGTTTTTAGTTCTCCTCTCCTCTCAGTGACCAGTTATTGGTTTTTACATCCAGGATCTTGGTCCTTAAGGGTGGATGTAGAGGCCAACCGGGAAAGCAAAGGATACTAGACTTGACGTTTTGTCCTGCATCTGCTGTCAGCTGTGTGGGAGATGCTGAACAGTTTGCTTTAAAGGACTTCTCAAACACTGAAAAGAAAGCAAAGCATGTTTTTCTGGAATGTTTTTTAGGTTTCCCTGCAGTTTTTTGGACGACTGTTTTCGTCTCTGAAGACTGCAGCTGCGTCATTTACAGTTTTTCCTTTGAAGCCTCGTTTCTTTGTGAATTTTTAGTGTCTTCCTTTTTGCCTTGAATGAAATCTATTTTGAGATTGTTTGTAAAGGCTGCCAAGCTCCTCTCATTCAACTCCGTAAACTATAATCTTCACAACTTCACAACTTTTAGGCCGTTGTGTTGAGAAATGAAGACAGTCTCCTGCTGATGAGACCTGAATGAGGTCAAAATCCCTGACGTTTCGGTAAGCTCCTTCTGGCTGAGACTTCAAAGTTTCTACACAAAGATAAGCAGATTTAGTGCTTTTTTAACTCCTGCCTAAAAAGCACAGTTTGAAATGTTCTCCCAAAATGCCAAACTCATTTAGAAAGAACAGAAGAAATTACTTTTTTTGCTTAAGGTGTGGAGCTACTCTTAGCTTGTTATGGCACCAAATCACTGCTGCTCATCTGGACTCTGGAAGCCTTTGGGGTTCAGGTTCTAGTGGAGAACCACCGACCTGCAGACTGAAGTTCACGTTGATCATTCAAGGACTGCAAAGGAAACTCCAAGACAAATGAGAACGAGAGCTGAGAAACAGAAACGAGACTTCATCGACTTAATGGTCCCCCAGGTTCTGCACAAATCTGAAATAGATTTTGAACAAACATTTATTTTGAAAAGACAAAAGATTTTGAAAAGAGAAGGAATTTCAGTCAAATCTATCAGGTCATTTACTCAGTAAATTTTTGTCTCTGCGTGTCTGATCTGACTGAAGTTTGTCCTTTGTGGCGTGCAGATCCCAACCACGGTCCGCTCCATCCACCCGGATAAGATCCTGTCCCTCAGACAGCAGACTCAGTTCCTCTGGGAGGCGTACTTCTCCTCCGTGGAGAAGATTGTGCTGACCACGCTGGAGGTGAGGACACACTCAGACACAAACCACACTTTGTGCAAGAAGAGGTTAGTGCATAAAACAAACAGTCCAGATCGTGAAATAAAAAATATTTCAGATTTATTAAGATGAAGCTCCGCAACAATTAATTCTCTACAATGGTGGAAATAAAACGGTTTCACATCAAATGTTCTTCAGATGAGTGCAGGGATTGTTGCTGGTTAACTTGTAGGACTAAAACTAGTGACCTCATAGTCGTATTCTGCCTAAATCCCTCTTTTATGAGGATCTGTCAGCCCGGGGGCTTGAAGGATGGCTGTAAAAACGATTTGTAGTTTTACCCTTTAAAGAGAACAGAAGCCTTGAGAGCTGAAGAGTTTTTCTGTGGACCCTAATAGTGATGTATGGTGTTTAGGAGACTTTCACAAGACCTTAATAACATCCAGGTCTCTGAGGTCTACAGGAACTTGACAAAAAGCCCCCTGCAGAGTTCAATTGACTACTTATTATGGCCAAAACAGGTCCACGGGCTGGCACGGAGCGCACAGAGACCCGTTTATTTTAAATGCCATCCAAGCTCTTCTAATGACAAACGTCTTTATAGCTGTTCCAAGAGGCCCCAACGGAAAGCAAGGAAAGAGATCAGTGCAGCTTGAAGAGTGAGTCAGGGAGCAGCTGTGTGAATCGTGACCTCCACATACAGAGAAAGATGTCTTTGCAAATTATGCACGAAATTAACTTTTAGGAAGTTTGACTTTTTAATGATTTGCAGCGGCTAAACTCACCTGTACAGAGTTAGTACAAAGAAAGACCGGTCAGCTGTACCCGTTCACTTCAGGGTTGAAGCCCTTAAAAAAAACAACTGGAGCCATATGCAGTTCAGCAAGTCACCAACAGGGGGCCTGTTCCAAATACTGTAAATAGAAATTGGGATTTGGTCACATGACCTGTTGTTTTTCTGGAGTTGACATCACCAAACTCAACTTTTCAAAAACGAACAGTAGGTGCAACAAATGACCACAAAGGGGAAGAGCTTAACACACCAATAAAAAGCCACGCCCCTTTTTATGCAAAATGTGTAGTTCAATTATTAAATAAAACAATTAAGCTTATAATAATTTACCTTAAGGTACTTTATCTAATCTGAGCATGGAAGCTGAAAAAAGTCTTTAGGAATCAAGTTACGTTGATGATTTTCATTAAACCATTTTATATGAAGTAAACAAAGACTAACCTCATTCTGTAAAAGTTTAGCTATTAGTAATTACTATTAGCTTTTAGCTATTGCTTTTGCTTTGAAACTAACCTGACTTAACTATTGGATTTGCTTTGTCACAAACCAAGTCAGTTTCCATTCACTACGATGGATGGATGGATGGATGGATGCATGGATGCATGGATGGATGGATGGATGCATGGATGGATGGATAGGTTCCTTGTTTTCATGGTAATGACAGACATATGGTAGGAATATTCTTCCGAAATAAGATGAAAAAATGAAATTTAAAATATGAAAATAACATTGAATTTGTGCACAAATTGGGTTGTGTTGTTTAAATCGACTTCTTCACATTGACTGAGCGTGACATCACTCATAGAAAAGGGTTTAGTCGATTCAGTATCTGTTTTTTTTCTCAACACAAATGCTACAGTGTTGGAGCCAGACCTCATCGGTAAGCAGTGATCTGTCCGAATTGGTAACCATGGCAACCACTCTCACCAGTCAGGAGTTAGCTTGTTTGGAGGCCGCACACCTACCACTTGAAACCTGGTTTTACAAAATCTGTTGAATGTTTAGGACGTGGGGACCAGCCTCTGATTGACTAGTTTATAGTTTAAATAATTTGGATTACGAATTGATTTTATGATGAGGATTTTCAAGAGCATGTTAGAAAAAAATATATCAGAGCAGGAATGGTTATTCTGACAAATAGAATGACTGAGTAATAGCTGTTTATTTCTCTATAGTGGTCTATGGGATTTTTGCTTCTTAGAGCCACTTCCTGTTTGGAACACCAAGGGGGAGGAGTCAATCAGTCCAGTTCTCATATACAGTCAATGGATGAAATCATAAAAAAAAATCTTCTGGTCTTGTTTTTAACTGGTGGCAAAAACAAAAAACTGAAACCATTTGGTCATGTGACCATTCAACTTTTGTCCATCTTTATTTGTAGTCTGTGGTGAACAAAAAAGGAAAGATATCATTGACCTTCCTCTTTGGCCTCCAATGAAATACTGGGTGTAATCTAGTTTTTATAGACTCTTGGAGCTGATAGTTCCTTATCCTTCATGTTTAGTATTAACAAGTCGTAGACAGACGCAGTTCACTATCACACATTCAGTTTTTCCTCCTGTCACTGCAGCAGCAGCAGCAGCAGCAGCAGCAGCGTGAAAGCTCCCCTCAATGCAGTCTAACTCCCAAATCTTCCATCTAAATGTGATGCTCTCAGCCACACATCACAGGTTATCTGCGATGGCCTCATGCTCCAGAGTGGGGATGATTTCAGAAAGCTCTGCACCTCTGCTGGCTTTGTTATCTCCACTTACACTCACACACAAGCGCAGTCAGAGGCACATCTCCATATGTCAGGACGTGTCTGCGCAGACCTGCATGGCACCACCCGGCCATAACCCCGCTGACGTTTTGTCACTCCCATCTGAAGTGCAAGGTGGCACGACGACAGCCTCTAACCAAATTCGAGCGCTCAGGTTGAGAGCAGCGACCGCTAAGTGCTTAATCCTGACTGACTGTTGTGTGAAACGGCGAGGTGAGAGGGGGGAGTGGTGGAGAAAGGGTGGATGAGCAGAGGAGACGTATGTAAATGCTGTTGCTGTGGCAGCTGCTCAGATAATGGACAATGCTGGTGTCCTGATGCAGTGATACACACACTCCAGTCTAACATTTCTGAGTAAATGAAAACCGTTCTACCGGCTGCAAACTTCACATTTTTAAATCTGTTTAGCAGGTTCAGTTTGGGGTCAGAACAGGATCAGTACAAAGGGAATAAAAAACAGATTGTAAATGTGAAAAACAACAACAACATAGGGAGTGGGGCTTCGAGCCCATTGGCTACATGTTTGACATCTGGTGACAGAAGCAGAAATCAAGTCACCGTAAACTCCACCACCGTCTGTCAATCATGTTCCTGGAAGCCCAACCCCCACGGAAAACTGGGATTAATTAAAAAAAAAAAAGAAAAGTCTGAATTGAAAATGTAATATGAGGAGTGAAAGCAAAGAGGCAGAGAAACGGAAAAACAAAAGTCAATGTGCACTTCGGAGTTTAAAACCGATTTCTTTTTTTTTTTTATTTTTACCCCAAATCTGTCTTTGACCCTAATTTGATGCCATACCCCCCCCCCCCCCCCCCCCCCACCACCACCACCACCACCACCACCACCACCACCACAAAAACATTAATAGTAAAATGGGGTGGGGCATTGAACCCATTGGCTACCAGGGACTTGATTGACATTCTGTGACAGAGGCAGAAAGGACGTCACCCTAGCCTCACCCGATGTCAACCTTTAGCTTTTCCTTTAAGTTTACAATGTGTACTTTACAGTTTGAAATTCTTTCATTTTGTACTTAAAAAAAAAAAAATTACACTCTTTTTTTTTTTTCCCCCCACTTTAAGGTGGATTTACTATTTTACAATTCCTTAAATGTATATTTTTAAAACTTCTAAATTTTGTTCAAATGTATAACAAATGTATTACATGTACTTTGACTTTTAAATGTTTTGTTTACAGTGTGTGTTTTTTTCAATGTACAATCTCATTTTTCATCAACTTTAAACTGATCCTGATTTGACTCTATGGTCCAAAGTTTGGAATCTGCTAATTTAAGGAGAAAACCTGAGGTTGCTGGTTCAAACCCCATGAACAGGTGACTGTGGGTTTAGAGCAAAGCTTACAGAGAGAAATGTTTCTGTCAGGTCTCCACTAAACTATGTGTGTTGGACTTTTACCTGTCAGAAGGTGGGATCATTTCGACCAATCACAAGGTCAATATCAGATCCCTGCTGCTGGTACACCTATTAAACCGGCCTATTAAAGCTGAGTGCAGAGCGCGCTCTCACCGACGCAGGATTTATCTATCATGCTCTAATTGGTTGATTGTTGCTGTTCTGAGGGGAGATTGAGTCGTCCATCATGTCCGACTGAGGGCCACCGACGGGGGAGGAGCTGCAGCCAAGCGAGCAAAATTGCCCCTCATAAGGTGTAAAGGGCCGGAGGGTTTGGAGGTGGCAGTCGCTGTTTTTATAGAGAAGTCAACAGACTGGGAGTTAATCTGTTTTTCCGAGCCAAGCGGTCAGCATTGGCCCCCAGGGGACGGGGCCTCGCAAAAGTAAAAGAAACTCGCTGCTTTTTTTGTTTTTTCCCTCTTGAAGACTTTTTATTTTGCTTAGACTGTATTACTGCGGCGAACGCCCCCCAGCTGTGCGATTAACTCCTTCCATGGCGGACAGAGACGGGCCTCGCCCAGCTGCCTCCTTCTGTCCCATATATCAGCCCTTTGAGTTTCCGAGCCAGCAGCCATCACCTCCTGATTGAATAGTGGTCATAAAACACTGCTGCAAACCTGTGTCTGTTTTACTGAAGCAATTTAGCAAGGCTCAAGGGCACAGCAGCAATATCCCTCTCCTCTGCCTGTTCAGCACAAGCCGAGCGCGGGCGGCGGCGGCGGGGGAAAATAGTGGCCCTCCTCACCTCTGACCGTTTGACTGACTGCTCTATTTGGACCCAGAAAGCATCGGGGCAGGCCTGACGGACTGGTGTAGATACAGCGGATGACTTTGGCTCGTCTGTGGGGAAATATTACCCAATAAAGCTGATTTCTTTCAGCTTTTCTTTGTGCTACAGTGATTCAAGCTGGCGTCCGTCAATACTGAGGAGCCGTGAAGCAAACGCAGCCGAGCTCGTCTGACTTTCCTCCATATCCTGAGTTTTGAATAATGCTCCTGAAGCAAACGGGGTTATTCGAGTCAGACACATTAGTCGTGTTGATATTCATTTACATTTATGACTATCAAGTCTCTGCCGTTTTAGTGTGAAAACTCATTTCTCAGTGTGAAATGTTTTATTGGAGTGATTACAAGGCTCATTGATCATATCCTTATTATTTCATCCACCGTAATCGGAGAGGCTAACGATTCTTCCTTTATGCACACAAACAGTTCAGACTTTTATGAGTCCTCCGTGAAATGAGTCAAATGTATTCAAAGACGGGTTAATACGGCCTGATGGGGGTGGGGGCTTGCAGAATAAAGGGAAGATGGCTCTGCAGATGTTATGAGAGCGACTTTATTTACCCAGGTTTAAAGGCCTGATTTTCTGCAGGTATTCTTTGTTAACTTGGTTGATTGAGCATTTTGTTTCTCATGCATCAACACATCCTGCCCCCTTAAGCTGAGGTCATACCTATAGTGGCTGAACTGAAATAATACTAACATATAATTTAAATAATAATTAAGGCAGCGAGCTGAGGCACTTTCTCCTTTTGCCTCTGCCACCCTGGTCAGAGCTGCACTCGAAAAAAACCCAAACACTTTTTTTTTGTAAAGTGGCTTTTCTGTTGATTTTACTCCATAGCAACCATTTTATTTTTTGATCGTCTGAGGGTGACAAACAGGTTTATGTAATATTTAGAAGAACTGCCTAAATTATTTTTTTGGATTTCCATGGCAACAGAGTTTTTTTTTGTTAACCATGACCTCTTTCTTAATATGTTCCCATCGCATGTCATATTGTTTCATTCAGCTTGAACCAGGCCTTAATGTGTTACATTTTCACAATATTCTGGTAAAAAATGTGTTAACTGGGAAACGCCACTTTTGCAAGCTTGCCATGCAAAGGTCAAAGGTCAAAAAATCGTTGTTTGCAGGTACTTATCCAGTGACGGTCATGATGTTATATTTGCTGATTAAAAATAAGAAAATAGTGGGCACGTTGTCTAAATAGTTTTTATAATCCAGGGCACTGGATAGTCCTGCTCTATATGGGTCTGTAGTAGATAGAGAGCAGAGGGATTTCAGACAAATGTGTCGTGGAGCCAAGACATTGGGGATGGTTGGCCTCTTCCAGAATAGCAATGAGTGAAGTGAATCAAATTAAATGTTTTTGCTTGACTGGCATCTTTTCCTTTGGGATCAGGAATACCGAATATTCGTAACCACAGAACTCAACTTGGAATCTGTTTTTGAAATTGTCCCCAGAAAACACCTTCAAACACTCTTCAAGATTTGGGCACAACCAAACCATGTGGGTGAGGTTACAGGGAGTGTGTGAGCATCGATCACAAACCTGATGTGGGGATAGATTTAGAAGTCTAGATTTCCTGCTGCGTGATCTGTGGACTGCCTTTATTCCTCTAAGAACTGCAGTCCAGCAGTCGTCAATCTGCAGGTTTCCCTACAGAATGTGTAGATGTTGTTGACACTCTTCTCTCTGCCTGCAGATCATCCAGGACCGTGTCCTGGAGCACGGTTCCAGGAGCAGCTTGATGTGGAACAGTCACCCTGGGGGGCTGTTTGCTTTGCCTCAGTACTCTGGATACCAGGGAGACTTCCCCTTCTACTATGCCACTCTGGGTGAGGGACACGCCCACATCCACACGCACACAGCGGGGCACATCACACAAAGGTCGGCTGAAGAATTCCAGGGTTGCTCTGACGTTGTCACAAAGTAAATCCGGTTTCCAGCTGTGGTTCTGGATCTTGTCCGGTCCAGACGGTCTGGCCGTGATCTCCTGGCTTCCTGGAACAGCTTTGTCTTGCAGCAGGCGAACGGCTCCGTGACAGATGTTTGTGTTAGCCCTGCCGCTACCCCACCCTGTCCATCATCGCTTTTTTGAGTCAGCAGTGCCGCTGCTGCCGACTCTGCAGAGAGGCCAATTCGTCCCGCCACGGTTCAGCGGCGCCGAGTTTTCCCTCGCCACATATCTGCAACCGGGGAGCTGCTCCGCCTCCCCCCACCCCATCACTCCATCATCATCCACGGCTGACAGCACGCCGCAAACAGCCTCGCGCGGTTAGGGCGTGCTGACAGAGCACCTGTAGCGTGCTGCTCATATCAAAACAGACAAACGTGTTTGTTTGTCACTTAAACAGACTTTTGAAGATGAGGCGACATTTTCTTTTCTTCTTGGAAGCTAATGACAAGACCAGCTCCTTCCTGTCGTTCATATTAACGGGATGGTACAGCTGGAGCGGCTCGGCTTTAATTTGCTTGAGCAAGATGGAGTTTTAATTAAAAAGCTTGGAAAGATTGTTGTAAATAACGGCGCGCCCCCTTGACAACAATAAACATTTCATGGATATACGTGGAGTGGCTACTCTGTCAGCACAGCTGTAAAACGGGGGAAGCACTTGTGCAAAGATAATGACGCTCGGCGTTATTACACAGCATCACAACAGAGTTATCAGTCAGTGTTGAAGCTGCAGCCGCGTCCAGCTGCATCAAATGGGATCCTTTTAATCCTGATTCACAGAGAGAGACGGAGGAAACGATCCCTGCAGTGACGTCCTCGCCAGTGTTTACAGCGTAAAATGATCAAACTTATACGGGGTGTGTAGGAAATATAGTGTGAACCAGTAGAGAGTAAATGTTTGTGTACGTTTTTTCTACCAGCATGCTTGTACATGCTTCCACAGGCTGTAGTCGACACTCAAACAACACGTAAAACTGGGTTCACACCAAATGCGATTCAGGCGTGTCGTACGGATTTTTCAGTTTTTCGAACCCTGCACACAGTGGAAGGAGCATCACATCCGACAGCATCACATGCACGTCAAAAGTCTGGCTTAGTCACTTCCATTGGCCTTACGAATACTTCACGATACACTCACCTGGTGCACAGCAATGATATGTTACATTTTCATGACGTCTCTTAAGGAGCCCAAAGGGAACTATAAGACACACCTGGGCTCCCCTTATTGTGCAGCCGCTCCTTTCTATGACCCTCTACGGACCCAGAAAACCCAAAACCCACAGCAATCGGACGGCTGCGTGTGGCTAAGACTCGTAGAGCCACTATGATCATCTTATGAGTTATTTAAAGGGTTCCAGGTGATCTTTTAATTATGATTTTGCCGTTTTTAGCCAAAATCGAACATGACATGGTTCCGAAGAGTGGGAGGAGCTCATTAAAAATGGGCACAAATTGGCACAAAGCAATGCCGCCGCCCCCTTCCCCTGTTGACATGCTCTCCTGTTAGCTAACAGCCCCACACACCCCCAACCTAACATCATCGGTTAGGCGCATTTCACAAAAACAATCTTTTTAAAACAAGTGCATGTTAAAAACGCCAAAAACATTGACATGAAAATGTAAATGAAGCTTCTGTAAGAAGGTTGAATAAGTCAGAATCTGAAGTCTCTCAGGCAGAACCTGAAAAAACCTGCTTGTCGGCCAGAAAAGAAAACTGTAAAGTCATTTGTTTACCAAATTCTCTTCATTTAAAAAGTAAAAGCTAACAGCAAGTCAAAAACATTTTTATGTAATAAACCTTTTGGGTTCAATCCTTCTCTTCAGGCTAAAGGCTCATGCGTGCATTTTGTCGTTCCTCCTTAAAACGGAGCAGCAGAGGAGCCTCCTGCAGCATCTGTGTGATCAGCTGCCCCACGACACAATTGTATCAAAGCAATAAAGAACAGACCAGGGAAAAATGGCCCAAAAAGTCAGCATAACGACAAGCGAGGCTCAGTGTACAAAAAAAATGATGTTCTTAAAGTCTAGCTGTAGAGATGGAGATGTCTGCATCATGGATGAGGAATCTTGGGCTATTTATCCTTTAAAAAGTCAATAAAGATGGATCCGAAGCGTCCCATGAAACCTGGGAACATTTACATAATACACCACAGAGTGAAAACTGCGCCTCATGTACGTGAAAGCGCCATGCATGGTTTGCTTTGACAAATGAGCAGAAATAAAGACCAATCTGATTTTTCGAGGATCACGTTTTCGCCCAATACCTGCTTGTTAATTAGCAAACCTCGCTCACAAAAGCAATTCAATTTTCTCCCAACAAAAGCCTCTTTTTAATGTTTTAATTTCCCTTTCCCTGCTTTTACTTTTGCAGCTGTGAATCACAGCACAAACAAAGTTGAAATTAAAACAAATTCCGCTGTAAATTGTGGCCAATGGTACATGCAATGTGCTGATAGAAAATAATCATACAAGAAAATTGCTAAATATTCAGTTTGTGCCACCTGACATGAAAACGGCTGCAGATTTTGTTCAGAGTTATATGGAAGTCTGCGTCTTGTTTGCAACTATTTATAAGCAGGAGATTAAAGTCTGCAGACTCTATATTTTTCCATTAGGAATCAAAAAGATCCAGTACAGTTTACCAAGTTAGAAAAGTGCATGTTTTCTTCACAGAAATTGCTCGGTGGCAGAACGGAGGCTCATCTAATGCTATCTCCTCCCCGCCATGCTTTGCTGCTTTGGGTTAGATTAGATTTAAATTAGGAAAAGTTGGACGTCCTCTATGATGTGTCTGTTTTAATATCTTTTTTTCCTCCTCACTTTCGCTCCCTATTACTCCTTTCAGACATGAAGTCAGACTAAATTTAACATCACATCAGCAGATGGTTGTCTGTTTATTTGGAGGAGATAAAGCCAAGAAGACGTCCAAAAGTAGTATCTAAAGACACACACGAACGTTGCTGAATATTTCAGGAAAAAGCCTTTGAAAAATGTTCCTCCGCTGCGATAAATAATCTCTATGTATGATTGATATCTTCTTCTGCAAACAGATGTGAAGTGCCCACAGCGAGTTCACTTCACTCATGCTGATGAAAATGGTGTTTTTAACATGTTCTTGTGGCATTTTTCTGATGATGAATAGTATATAAAATATAAATATAAATATATATCAAATATATTTCTGACTTTTTTTTTAGTCAAATCATTGTGGATCAGAAGAATAAAAAATGTCGTTTGAAAAAGAGCGTATTTGTGGGGAAAATTTTATATGCGGCGCCACACACGCCCTGCTCCGCCCCATCCCAATGCGTCCACATGTAGACGAACAGATCCATGAAGCGTATTTGTATTGAGTATAAGCATACACCCAAGCAGACCCAGACCAGGAAGCGCTTCCGGTCCCACTTTTCGAGGCGGTCTTGGTTCGCAGAGCTCCGGTTCGCTCGGACACTCTTCAGTCTGAATCTGTTCTGCGTTTGGAGTGGAATGACTGAACCAAAACGGCCACCGTGATGAACAGCAAACGTGGTGTAAACAGAGATCCGCGGGCAAACGTGGAGCAGCGACGCAACAGCAACTCAATAAAATGTGGTGGGATGGATGAAAGTGTAAACAGATAGAGGGTGGGAAGTGGGGCGGGGTTGCTCCACACCAATGGTTCTACCTGTAACCCAGAGGAGAATTTTTGCAGAAACTGTGTCCTAGAAAACGACACAGGTTTATACATTCTGGGTAAAAAATGACATCATCACAATGAAAAGACCAGCTTGGAAAATAGATCAGCGGATAATCAGAGTAGCTCACAGAAGTGGAAAGTTTTTTTTCTTCTCACTGAATTACCTACTTAAAAATCTATTTTTGTTTTCTGTGTTCCAGGTATCAAACCTTACCCCAAATTCACAGCCGTCATCCACGCCGTCTCCCCTCTGGTGTCCCAGTCTCAGCCCATTCTCAAGCTGCTGGTAGCCGTGGCCAAATCCCAGTATTGTGCGCAGGTATGGCATGTGTGTGTTCACCCCCAGACTCCTTAAATTGTACTTCTCGCCGAGGTCTTTGGCAGCCGTGTTTCTCTAACAGGAGCAACATCAGGCCTGGTTCCTGTCCATGTATGTTGCAGAGTTAACTGCAGAGGATTGAATTAGAGCTGCAGTCTGTAGCCGTGCTGCATCTGTCTCCATGGCAGCCGGGCCCCCTCCAGCACAGCTGGAGATGGCATGTATTGATTCCCCAGCTTGCTCCTCACCAAAGCAGGAAATGAAATGGAATTTGTTCCCTGATGGCTGCTTTCTGTGTGAATGTGTGGGTGGAACTGTGTTGTGTCATTGTTTGTTTGTGCACTGGATTGATTGCGTGTTTGCATTTAGAGAACATAGATTTTTTTAGGGTAACTGCATGCATGCACCTTAATTTGAAAAGTTTCATTTTACCAAAGACATCCTTTCATAAACTGTTTCTTCATTTCTCTGATTCAGTCTCTGAGTCTCAGCTAAAACCTTCTAGTTTCCTTAAATCAAGAAAACAAACTGGTTTTAATTGAGAAATCGCTCAGAAAAAAAGGTTTTTAAGTTCAAACTTGATACATGATATTGAAGATGTCTTAAAAGGAGTCAGTACATCTTGCTGAAAAAGGACTAATACATTTGTTTTGTCTTAAATCAAGTGTAAAAAGACAATTAAGATCAAATAAATTAAAAAATATTTCAAGGTTTTTCAGTGAAATGAAAAGTGTTTTCCTTTAACACTACAATTATTATCCCAGTTTGCCTCAACTTCCAAAGACAGTTCCCCCAACCTGCTCCAACTATAACAGATAATCTCTGATTTTATGCTTAATCCAAGTACTATTTAGCCAACCAGCTAATCCCACAGCCTACCTCAATCCCATAACCCAATACTTTCTCCATCTAATCCCTGTAATCTTGTTTGCATGAGTCCTAATGATTAATCTGTTGGTCTCTCCTGAAACTAAAATCCAATCTCTGCTCTGAAACCTCTGCTGAGATTACAAAGTCTGGACTTCCTGTTCCCATAAAGACCCACTCGGATGAAAATGGCGTTTTAGGCGTTTTTCTTTTAAAACATTTTTCTGATGATGGACATTTATGAAGAAAATTAAGCTGAAAATTGCATTTCTGAGTACTTGTTTATTCAAGTTGTTGTGGATCAGGAGCAAAGGGAGAAAAGTGCTGTTTTAGGAAGATCGTCTTTGTGACGTAGAGAAAGAAATGGGCGGGGCCACAGGCTCCCTGCTCCGCCACATTCTGATCCATCCACTTGCAGACGAATAGATCCATGAACGCCTTTAAGATGGAATCTGGACTGCAGGGCTGGACAGGGATGTGAGGGTCTGTAAGCTAGCGGGAAAGTGTAAACAGACAGCTCTCAGCAACTCAGAGGGGAAGAGGGGGCGGGATTGCTTTGTGCCAAGTCAGTGGTACTTTTTCATGTTGGCTAAAACGGCATCATCATAATTAAAGACCACTTTGAAAATAGATCCAAAGATGATGGGAGTGGGTCAGTAAACAGATGAAACGGTGCATTTATAATCTCCAGAATGAGCAGACGAATCGTCTTTTCTTCTGTGCTTTTAATCATCCGTATGAATGAACCGCATCAGTGACAGAGAAGTGAGGACGGAAACCTCTAACGTCCGTTAGAAAGCAACCAGGCGTCTCTATTTGATGTTTCGCAGCAGAGCTTGTTAAAAGCAGTGGCGGGGAAATTAGGTGAATGTAATCTTCCGTATTCAGCTGCTCCTTCAGGTGGTAAAACCCAACTTTAAATGCTGTTATTGCCTCAATTTCAACAAGTCATTCCCTCGTAACAGCAGGTTGAAGGAGTAAACTCTACCCTGCTATTATTTTTTATGAGAGTACTTTTGTGTTTTCATTCTTGGCGGCGTGCACGCAGAGTGGCGCGCCGAGCGCACCGCCGGGATGTTTTCTTCCTCTCTCTTAGAAAAGAGGAGCAATTGAGAGGTGTGCTCCTACAGAGGAGGCGAGGGTATACATGAATAAATGGAAAGAGGAGAATGGAGGAATCGGAGGCTAAATTGGACTCAAGAAAGCTTTTGAAGCGCTCTCCGGCTCCTGCTGTGTGTTTGCCGCTGCGTGTCCACACACATTTTGATGGAGGTTTCTTCCTCCAACCACACTAGAGGAAACACCCAGCTCCACGAGAGGATGGAAGCTGACAGAGACACCATCTGTCTTTCTAATCAAACAGCAATAGACACCAGTAAGAATGGATTAACACTCAGCTGCGTCTGTGTGTGTAGACGCCATACCTGTTGTTATCTCACTCTGGCAGAGATTTTCTCGCCCACATTTCAGCTCATGAAGGGTGTTTTTTTGGAGCTGATCAAACCGCCGTGCGTCATTGTTTTCTTGTGGAAAATTTGCAGCTCCGGTCTCATTGCAGAGCCGTGACAAAAGCCAGACGTTACACATCCAAACGTCTCTTTCAGGTCCAGTTGGTTAGCAGGGCGCCGCGGGTGTGACGCCGTCAGTGATCGGGGGCTTTATTGATCCCTGCAGGGAAATTCTTGCGGTTTGGCTCCGCTGGGGACGCCTGAGCGCAGCGCTGACCACAGCGCTGTGCAACTGCAACCAGGATGGTTTCATTTACAGAGCAGCTCAAGGACAGAGCAGCAGGTCATATGACCTCTGACCTCTGAAGAGAGGATGTTGTTCATGGAAGAATCGCTTTAGCAGTTTGTTTTTCCTGAAGAAAATCTCAGATTTAACAGAAAATCTTCTTCATTAAAAGTTAACATGAACGCACAGGGTCAACTGTTTTTAATCCAATCTATTCAATAGTTTGTTTTCTAAATAGAAAAATTCTCTCATCGTAATTTTCCTTCATCATTTACGTCTAAAATGTCAAACATACAGACTGGAAAACAGACATGCAGCGTTTCCTTCGGGATTACGTATCAAAAATACCCCACGGTGGGGGAATTAGGATTACAGATGTTTTAAAGTGGGAGCACCCCTCATGATTTTTATCAAGATTTGAACGTATTCTGCACAGGAGACACGGGACGGAGGAGACTGACTGACAAGGTCAACAGCCAATCAGGACGCAGAACACAATGCATTATTGGAGGAAAAAAAAACATGCAAAGTTGCACTGAAAAATATCTGTGAAAGCTGAGTCAACATAACGGAAAAAAACATAAAAACAGCTTTAAATTGAAACAGCTTTAAACCAAAACTAGAACGGGTCGGTTAGTGGAGGAAAATCGATGTTTGTTTGTTTGTTCACCACCTGCTGGTAAACAAGAGTTCATGGAGCTCAAAGGTAATGACATAAACTGGAAAAGAAAGTCTGTTTTTCTGTCTATGTTTGTGATTTACTCTGACGGTATTTGTGTTGGACCAACCGTAGATTCAGACGACAGATTTTCAGAACTGAAGCTCTGTTGGTCGAACCAGAACGCGCCTCATAGGGTCACGGATTCTGGTCACGGACTCTGTCGGGTTGATAAAAGATGTTTAGCTCATTTATGCGACTAACTGAGATACAAGACCATAAGCATATGTTAATGTCAGGTTAAGGTCATACGTGTGCGTCTTCTGTGTGTAATATTAATGAGCTCAGCTGCTGTGCATTGAAATGGATGACCTGCAGGTCGCTGAACCGCAGCGCGACTCGCACAAAACACGACATTAGCCGTTACAGCAGCCGGAAACACCAACTCTTAGTGTGAAACATCCTCCTATTGGAGGCAAACGGGAAAATGAATTTATTCTGAGTGAAAGTCCAAACCTGACAGGGAGACAAAACAGTTTCTGCTCGGAAATGTGAAAGTCACCGAGCAGCCATCATGGACAGAATTTTATCACTGCGGTTGCCCTTCTGCCTCGTTAACGTTAAATCTGCTTGTAATAAGTTGGCATTTGCCGTCCACCTGGAAAGTAAATGTCACGTGTTTGTTGGGCAGCAAACGGTCGACTGTTTCCGCTGATATGAAGAAGTTATTTAAAATGGTTTCGTGCGTTGAAGGACGTGGAGGAGAGAGAGAGACAAACCCAATCTGTTCCTTCTTTCAGATTCTTGTCTTGTGGAACTGTGACAAACCTCTTCCTGCGAAGCACCGCTGGCCCGCCACCTCCGTGCCCGTCATCGTCATCGAGGGAGAGAATAAGGTGAGCGTGAACCCACGTGCACGAATGCAAGCATAGAACCTCAAAGGTGCAGTCAGTAATGACTTTACTCCTGACGTTCTCCGACGGCAGGACTACGGTGTTGTTCTGGTGGAGTTTCTGGGAGTCGAGGAGTTTTCATTCACACAGATTCAGTTAAGACAGTTTATGTGGTTTTAATTAAACATCAGTAATGAGACTTTCAGACACTGATGAAGAATCTGTCCTTACTGTAAAAATGAGCTGACACCAAACCAGAACGAGTACAGAGGCTT